>CM076574.1:221537437-223013705 GCA_034641835.2 Pinus albicaulis
TACTTCTAGAATGGTTTATATGACTGACTTGTTGAATTTTGTGATTGTTGCCATTGTTAAGCATTTTGACCGGAACTAGCTGCAGAATGCAGGCATTCTGTAGCTAACCGGCGATTCTGCGGCTACCTTTATGTTTGAGCATGTTCCAGGTGGCCTCTTGAGGAAAAACGCATATGGGCATGATCCACGTCGTGCCTACATGGTGTGTTGCTCGTCATGGAAGAGGAAATGAATTCTGGGTACGGTTATGCACGTGGGAATACATTTGTGAAGGAAGACTCCTACTAGGACTGTTACAGTCCAGGTGTCTTTTCTCTTTTACGCAGCCACCTCAAAGACTCCTAAGATGATTTGGATTAGGAAGACATCATTCCTAAATTATTGTAATTATTGTTACTTTCATTTACTTTATAAACTCTTGAGTAGGCCGAGAGCTTAGTTAGAGATTTTGTATTAGATTTGCTGCTAGATTTTGTGAAAACTCTGTGTTACGTCTTTGAAGACACAGAGCATTATGTTCAAACTATTGCATCGTTAATGGAGCAGACAAAATTATCTTGAAGGCGTGATTTAATTGTGAAGTCGAATGCCGTCAAGTGGTAGAGGGCCCCTGCCCCTTGAACGGATTTCCTTAGCTTAAACTAGATAAGTTTTTCCTAGCTGTCTTTACGTTTTGCATATTGAATTAGTAGTTGCTGTGTTTTATATACTGTGGTCGTATTCGTTCCAGTTCTTCCATAAGAAGACATCCTTCCAACAGACCAAAATGATGAATGATTGATGACTATGGTATTGTAGGATATCAGTTAGATTTGTATTTGTTTTAACTAGCTATTGTAGCCATAATTCGTTCCAGTTCTTCCACAAGAAGACACTTTGCCAATAAATCAAAACGATGAATGTTTAATGACTATGGTACTGTAGGATAGGATTTGAATTTGTTTTAGCTAGCTACTGTAGCCATAATTCGTTCCAGTTCTTCCACAAGAAGACACTTTGCCAATAAATCAAAACAATGAATGTTTAATGACTATGGTACTGTAGGATAGAAGTTGTATCTGTTTTTAACTAGAGACTGTAGTTATATTCATCATAGTTCTTTCACAAGAAGACATTCTTCCAATAAATCTTAACAATGAATGATGAATAGCTATAGTGTCATAGGAATTAGTTGTAGTTTTTAGTCTTCACTATCATAGTTGCACTTGTCCTAACCACTCTTCCACAAGAAGAAATTCTTCCAAGACATCCTTAAGAAGTTCAAGATATGACTGTGATGTGACAACTTAGTTTCATTTGCTTTCAGTTCATTTGCTTTCAATTGCATACAAGTCCACAGTCAAAATTGTTCTACCCTTCCACAAGAAGGAACTCTTCCAAAATATCCTCATGATGAACAAATCGATTGTGTAACTTCCTAGAATAGTGCATGTTAATTAGAATGCTCCGGAGTTTCATTTTGCATTTAATTCATGTCCAGCTACTTCATTTCAAAGTTTGATGATGGCTTATGGTTTAACATTGTTCTAGTTTAGAAGCATCTTAAGCTCATGTTTAAATCAATTCATTGCACTCATATCTCATAGTCACATTGTCACCCTTTGCACAGTAGATCACTTTAGTTGATAGGATTCCTAAGACAACCTTCATTATTTACAAATATCTCTTTGTTCTGAAAACCATCAGTGATCCATAACTTTAGGAACAGAAGATAACATCATTACAAGGTCTGAAATATCTCTGCAAATTCCTCACTACAAACAGAGCTCTTCCTCAACAGAACTACCCTGAAAAGAAACCAATAACTCTTGGAGAATAGACTCTGACCTTCAATTGAAATTGCAGAATAGAAATAGGAATTAGTCATGGAATAGATGAGTTTAGAATAGAATGTTGCATCATGATTAGTGTCTAATTGTCTAGTTAGAAAACTTGCATATTTAAGTGATCATTTCTCAAAGTCTAGTTTGTGTCATTTGTTTAAGAAGTCATCATTAAACTCTTGTTTCTATTTAGTCATAGTTTAGATGTTGCTTCAGTATTTTTGATTACATTTGCCATTCCATACATTAGGCTCAACTGTGTTCTTGACCACCAATTTCTTTTCATTAGTTTTCTAGACATTTCCATTGTAAACACAAAACTTCAAAAGACCAAAAACATCATAAATCAACATAAAAGACCAAAACATCACAAAAAACTACACACAACGCACTAGGAAACAAGCACCTAGGTACATATGGTACATTTCACTTCAGCAGTTTACAAATCCTGGTTGACAATTAAATGAACTCAGTTTAGGAGACTAGATTGAGGCACAACATTTTGGCGCCGTTGCCGGGGAAGTGAAAACTAGGTAACCTTTGTTTCTTAGCATCCAAAAACAATTTTATGCGTAGGAGAGAGATTCAAGGGGAAGATTTATAAGCAGTAGAGGCAGAAGTTTGACATCTAGAACACCACTTGTTTCACCTAGATCCAGAACTAGTACACCTTCAACTCAAACCCATCTTCCATCCTTTACTGATCCTGGACTTCTAGAAGATCTAAGGTCACCTATTCCATTAGAGAAACCTTCCACTTCATCCATTGAACCTGCCATAGAAGAGGATCCAAAAAATTTTGTTGAGGATACAAACCTTTCTACTTCCACAGGAGAGTCAACCATGGCAGAAGAAGGAGGAGGAGGAGTTGTTAATGGAGAAAACACATTTGGAGGAGGTAGAGGAAGAGGTAGAGGAGAAGGAGGAAGAGGAGGTAGAGGTGCAGATGGAGGAAGAGGTAGAATAGGAAGCTCTTTTTGGTTCCCTATACTTGATGGAGAAACCAATACAACCATGAAAAACATTTCACCTTCTGTCCTTCCGAACTTCTATGGACTTAAAACTGAGGATCCTGAAACTTTCTTATTCGAATTTGAAGTATTGTGTAGGACTTATGACTACCTTCAAGATGCCCAAAAATTGAAATTATTTCCTTCAACTCTGAAAGGAGCAGCATTGAAGTGGTTTATGAGCTTAAGCAGTAGTTCCATTAGGACATGGGAAGACATGAAACAAGTATTTCTAGAGAGATACTTGGATTATTGTATGCCGGTTAATCATAAGGAAGAAGTGTTCAAGATGTTACAAAAAGAAGATGAAAACTTAGAAGATTTGTTGGAAATATTTAAATACAACATAAAAAGGGCACAAATGGAAAACCTAGATCAAGACACTTTAAAATCTCTTTTGTTGAAAACCATTAGGGATGAATGGTTGGATATCCTTAACATGATGGGAAAAGGGGATATATCACAACTCACATTACCTGAAATATCCGAGTTATGTATCAACCTTTCCAGAGGGAAATCCAAAACTGTCAAAGGTCCAAGAGATCCTGCTCTTGCAAGAGCAAGTAAATCTGCTTCTGGGACAGTAAGTAGATCAGAAATAGGACACATGCTTGATGATTTTAAATCTGACATCTTAGGGAGTCTTAGTGAACAAATAGATACCCTCAAGATACAAAACAAGCAAAAGGCTGAATCTGATGCCTTGGCAATTTTTTGTCCCAAATGTAGGAAGAAACATGCCTTGAGAGAGTGCCCTTTGGATGTAAAAGTTGTAGAAACCTGTGTTATTTGTTCCGAGAAACATGAGACCAATAATTGTCCTTCTCTTCCTGGTCTCAAGGCTGTTTTTCAAGAAGAAACTCCTACAGATTCCACAGAATCTCTTAACTTTGTATCTAGAAGACCTTGGCAGGGATCTCAGACACGGGGATTTCATGATCAAATGTATAATCAACCTCCACCTTGGAATTCTTGGCAGCAACCTTGGCCCCAATTTCAAAATCAATCTCAAGCTTGGGCACAAGGATCACAAGGTCCCTATGGAAGATACTCTCCATATTATCAGTATCCAACATCCTATCCACCATATCCACAAAATTTTCCTCAGAATCTTCAACAAAATTTTCAACAAAATTCTCAACAACATCATCTGAACCAACCTCATCAAAATCAACCACTTCCATTACCATTCCCTCAAAAATCCAATCAGTTACCAGCTCAACCCATACCAAACCCCAATAATAAGAATCCTCAGAATACATACATGATAGAAGGACAACAATTTCCAACTTATTTAATTACTCCTCTAGACCTTAGTGATGTTCAACTTAGGTCTGGAAGGATACTTGAGAAGAGGAAACCTTCTGTGATCATACAAGAACAAGATAATTCTGAGGAAGACTCCCTGCGGGTTAATAAAAGTCTTGAGGAAGAAACATCCTTTCAAGGCCAAAACATTGAAAAACTGAAACAAAAAGATCCAATAAGCCCAACTCCAGTATTAGAGCATCCATCCACATCTACTTCTATACCTCCCTTTCCGGAAAGATTACAAATTGACAAAGGTGTAGAAAAACAAATAATGGTGCCTAATTATGATTTCTTGGATGAATTGAGAAATGTTTGCATTAAAATTCCATTATTGCAAGCCATCGAGGAAATCCCAATTTTAGCCAAAACAATAAAGGAGTTGAGTATGAAGACAACAAAGAAAAGAATAAGAGAAACCAAGAAAATTCAACTGGTAGGACAAATAGCAGATATTATGATGGGTAAGACTACTATTCCAAAGTACCTTGACCCAGGAAATCCAGTTGTCAAAATTCACATCAATGGAATTGAAATTCAAAAAACACTCATTGACTTAGGAGCAGCAATAAATATCATGAGTAGACAAATCATGGACAAACTGAAACTTCCTAATCTTCTCTTTACACCCACACTATTACAACTAGCGGATAGATCTGTGATCAGACCAGATGGGGTAATAGAAGATATTCCAGTGTCCCTAGATTCTTGGGAGTACCCTATGGATTTCATGATCCTGACACCCAAGAATAATCTAGGAGGCCATCCTGTTATACTAGGAAGACCTTGGTTGGCTACAGCTGATGCTTTTATTAGTTGTAGGTCCGGTGATATGTATATTTCTGATGGAAGTTCAACAAAGAAATTCACTTTATATCCTCCAGCTAGGACAATTACGGATCTAGATGACACTCAATGGATAGAGGATGAAGAATATTTGCAACCACTCTTCACAATTTCAGAAATTAGTGAAGATAATCAAATTCTGAATACTCTAGAAAATTTTGAATCTTCTCCAGAGCACAAACAAGAATCATTTCAAGAGAGATCCAATATTGAGTTCTTGTCATCTAGACGGATGTCTCTTCATTCTATGGACAAATTTGGCAGTTCTACAAGTGAAATTTTTCCAGGCAAAACCTTGAACATAAACAAAAACCTGGAAAAATCTCAACAAGAAGAACTAGTCAAAGTATTACAGAGACATTCTTCTGCATATGCATGGGAATACACTGACATGAAAGGGATAAGTCCCAAGACTTGTACTCATCACATCTATATAGAGGCAAATTGCAAACCAATTAGACAACCTCAAAGACAGATGAATCCAAATCTTAGGGAAATTGTCAAGGAAGAACTACAAAAATTGTTAAATGTTAACTTCATTTATCCTATTTCAGATAGTCGGTGGGTTTCCCCTTTAGTAATTGTACCTAAGAAAAATGGAAAATGGAGGGTGTGTGTTGACTACCGAGAACTGAATAAAGCTACTCTTAAAGACCATTTTCCCTTACCTTTCATAGATCAAGTATTAGATACATTAGCGGGTAAAAAGTACTTTTCATTCCTGGATGGATTTAGTGGTTACAATCAAATCCAAGTAGCACTTGAAGACCAAGATAAAACCACATTTACTTGTCCTTGGGGTACTTATGCCTACCGAGTATTGCCATTTGGATTGTGCAATGCACCTGCAACATTCCAAAGGGCAGTATTAGGAATTTTTTCTGATCTAATACATGACTGTGTAGAGGTGTACATGGATGATTTCACAGTTTATGGGGACACATTTGAAGAGGCTTTAGAAAACTTGGAAAAAGTCTTAAAAGATGTCAAGAAGCAAACCTTTCACTTAGTCATGAAAAATGTTTTATGATGTTCACTGAAGGTATTGTTTTAGGGCACCACATTTCAGGGGATGGGATTAGAGTTGATGACGCGAAAGTTGAAGTTATTTCTAACCTATCCATTCCAAGTTGTCAAAGAGATGTAAGAAGTTTTCTAGGATTTACGGGGTACTATCGGAGATTTATAGAAAACTTCACCAAAATAACATCTCCTCTCTTCAAATTACTCACCAAAGATTGTGAATTTAAGTGGACTTCTGATTGCCAGTTAGCTTTTGAAACCCTGAAAACCAAAATTTCTGAAGCACCTATATTAAGGGGACCTAACTGGAAGTTACCTTTTCATATCTCGACAGATGCTTCCGATACAGCTCTGGGAGCAGTATTGGGACAGAAAGATTTAATTGCCTATGCCATCTATTATATCAGTAAAAATTTGACTCCTGCAGAGTTAAACTATACTGTAACTGAAAAAGAGTTTTTAGCTGTTGTTCATGCCATTAACAAATTTAGACACTATATAACAGACTATGAAACTTTTATTCACACTGATCATTCTGCCATTAGATATTTAATGAATAAATCAATCACTAATGGTAGAGTTATAAGATGGTTGTTGTTATTGCAAGAATTCAACATTACTATTCTAGATAGGCCTGGAAAACAAAACACTGTGGCTGACTTCCTGTCTAGAATTCAAAATATCAAAGATGACACTCCGGTTGAAGATCAATTTCCTGATGAATATCTTTTTGCAGTTTCTACTCAAACTCCATGGTTTGTTGATATTGCTAATTATTTAGTTTCAGGAAAATTTCCTTCAATTATGAATGCAAGGGATAAAAGAAAAATCATTAATGATAGTGCAAGATATTCATGGGTCGCTAATGAGTTGTACAAGACGGGTCCAGATTTGATTATTAGAAGGTGTGTTCGTGAAGATGAGATGCCTGAAATTCTCAAGGCATGTCATGATGAACCTTGTGGCGGACACTTTGCAGATAAGAGGAAAGCCTATAAGATCCTTAATTTAGGATATTATTGGCCATCTTTGTTTAAAGATGCAAGGGAATATGTCAAAAGGTGTGACAGTTGCCAAAGGGTAGGGAAACCTTCTCCTTCGGGTGAGATGCCATTACAACCTCAGGTACACATTGAACCTTTTGAAAAATGGGCCTTGGATTTTGTAGGACCTATTAGTCCTCCATCAAGACAAAAGAAATACATATTAGTTTGCACTGATTATGTTACTAAGTGGGTAGAAGCTAAACCATTACTTATTGCTAATGAATCATCTGTAGTTACTTTTCTTTTTGAGGATATTTTTACTCGTTTTGGTGTCCCGAGGGAAATTGTTACAGATCAAGGAGCTCAATTTACATCAAGGCTAGTGGAGCAAATGATGGAGAGGTACAAAATCAGGCATAGAAAATCTACTCCTTATCATCCACAAGCAAATGGTCAAATGGAATCTACTAATAAGGTCATTGAAGGAATCCTAACAAAGACTGTTCATTTACATAGAAGAGATTGGGTAGATAGGCTTCCTGAAGCCTTGTGGGCCTATAGAACTACATGGAGAAACACAACAGGCCATACTCCTTATGAGCTTGTTTATGGAAATCAAGTTTTGTTTCCCATAGAGTTCCAAATTCAAACATTCAAGATGGCAGTTCAGCTAGGACTTGATCTAACGGAGGCACAAAAGCATAGACTGGAGCAAATTAATGAATTGGATGAGATCAGACAAGATGCAGTTCGGAAAACAAGTCTAGTCCAACAGCAAAGGGCTAGATGGCATGACAAGTACATCAAAGAGAAGAAATTTAAAGAGGGTGATTGGGCTCTCTTGTTTGATTCAAAATTCAAGGATTTTCAAGGGAAATTTCAGACACATTGGCTTGGGCCATATGAAATTGTTCGAATTTTTGATAATGGGGCAGTAAAAATCAGAACTATAGATGAAGAGGAGGTCACTTTTCTTGTGAATGGTCATAGACTGAAGCTATACCACAAGCCACTCTCAAGAGAAGAGTTTGTCAAGAAGTTCCAAGAAGACAATGATGTGAAGTTAATGAATAAGAGTCTCTCTTCTTCATCAACTTGATTAAAATTTTCTGAGGCATTTCTATTCTAAAAAAAAAAATAAAAAATAAAAAAAAATAATAAAGGTATAAGCATGAAAACCAATCATTGATTGGCATGTTTATACAGAAAAGATAGGGTGAAAATCAGAGTCTCTCTGACACTCTAACTTTTCCCATTTTTGTTTCTAAGCAGCTGTTATAAATCATAAGTTCAGTGCCATAGTACTTATGATTCATTTCATCTCACTCCATTCACTATCCATCCATACTTCATCTCATCCATCATTCACATTTCACTCCATTCCATTTCATTCATTTCACTCCATTCCATTCCATTCATTTCACTCCATCTTCCATTTTCATGTCAAAACATAGAATTTGATATCTTGCTGCAAGCGAATAAAAATATGACATGAATTGCAGTACAACCCTTATGTTCCTTCATTCCATGAACCGAATCCATTCTTATTCCATTATCCACTTCATAATCCATCATCCATTTCATCCATTTTCATAAACATTTCACCCATCTTCCAAAAACATTTCATTTTTCATGATTAAAGTGTTCTACAGGAACATTCTGTAGCTCAGTGGACATTCTGCAGCTGATCACCTTTTCTGCAGCCCGACAGTCTTTTTGGCAGCTACAAACCCTGAAGGCATCAACCAGCAAACATCGGAGTTACAACAAACTGATCCAGTGAATTCATGAATCAAAGACATCAAGAAAATAGTGAAAGATTCCTCCAAAAATGAGCAAAGAAGACAAAGGCTACGAAAACATCAAGGGCAGAGGTAACAAATTTCAATTACGATGGCAATTCATGAAAATTTAGCATAGTTTAGTTGTGAAATTATTCAAAGAGTTGTTTTAATTATTTTATTGATCAAACACCAAACAAAACCCTCTATAGACTTTGTATTAAATCTTCCAATTCAAATTTTCTATCCAATAGCATTTGAGCGGTGGAACGGCCAAATCATTTGAAATTCCCACGACTCTTAACCAAGTTCTTTAATGATGAAGATTTTTCCTACCGTCGTAAATCCTCCGCCGTCTCCTCAAATCATTAATGCAATCCTCCACCTCACTTCACCACTCTATGCCGTGACCATTTGCCATAACGTCATTCTGTAGCCAGTATTCCATTCCGAAGGCAGAAGCATTATTATCATCAGGGGCAGAACAGAAGAGGTACATTGGAAGCATAACGGTGTGAGAACTCAATGAACAGAGAGCATATCACTGAGAACGAAGTTTGGAGCATTTTCACTATCAACACAGAATTGTGGTCGTGTAGAGTTTAAAGCCTGTTGCTACCAGAAGACAGAGGTGCTAAAATTGAAGACTTTGCTACCAAAGACAGAGGTGCTAAAATTGAAGACTTTGCTACCAAAGACAGAGGTGTGGTAGTAATTGAAGTTTGAAGTCTGTTATTACCAAAGACAGAGGTGTGGTAGTGACTGGTTTTGAAGTTGTTGTTACCCAAGACAGAGAGGCTGTAGTGTTGAATTTGAAGCATACCATTTGCTATCAGAGACAGAGGTTGAGTTTGAAGTCTGGTGTTACTAGAAACAGAAGCGTTTTTCAGTGATTGAGTTTGAAGTCTTCTGTTACCAAAGACGGAGGTATTGTACAAAAAGAAATTTGAAATCATCTACCACTGTCTATCAGAGACACATTAGCTCGAAAATTGAAATTTCTTCCATATCATTCCAAAGTTCAACAGAAGTACATCAGTCCAAGGATTCGAAGGCATTTTTCAAACAGAGGCATACAAACCAGAGATTTTTAAGACTGTAGCTATTTCAAAGGTATGTTCTTCCAAAATTGAAGCCATTTTTATTTAGAGCTTGAAGCCATTTTTAATCCGAAAGTAAAAGCCATTGTTTTGTGGATAGAGAAGAGTGTTAATTGATAGTGAAAAATCATGGGTTTCATCGTAAGGATTGAGCCTATAGGATCAAAATATTTAGAAGGTTATCCACAATGCAAGGAGATGCTACAACAAATAGGATGGCTCCAATTCTTGGAAAATTTTAATGGTTGCCATAAGGAAGTTACCAAAACATTTGCTAGATCATTCCAAGGCACTGAGGTTGAAATAGGAGATGTTAAGTTTACTGTTAATGAAGTTTTTATAGCAGAGGCTACAGGATTATCCAGAGTTGGGGAAATATGGTTTAAAAATAGGGAATTCCATAATGACTCATGGAAACAAATCTTAAAATCACCAAACATGGATGTTAGTGTGTTCAAGAAGGGAATTCCCAGTACAACATTGAAGAGCAAATGGAGGAATATACTACTTCTTTTACAAAAATTTGTTACATGTGAGTGTAGATATGGGACATTTTATGTCTACCATATGAGACTAATGTTGCATTTTCTAGGAGAAGATTTGAATTTACCATATTTCTTGTATCAAAGTCTGAAGAAAATGGCTTCCTGTGTTTAGAGAAGAGTTCAGTTTTTGGAAACAACCCTGTATCATCATGGGTTAGTCAAAATTTTAGTTGAGCATCATCTATCCAAATCAAATGATACATGGGATGATTTCTTAATAAGAAATCATTTTGAGGAAGCAAAAGAACTATCACCTGAACCACAGGCCACAAAGAGAAGTAGGAGATGGAGGACTCCAAAAGGTAAAATTGACAAACCGGTTCAAGAAAGCAGTGAAGAAGTCATTTGGGAGAAGTTGACTAGAATCAAGAGTCAACTCAAGGCAGAGAAGGTAATCAAGGAATCTGTTATAGAAAAAGGGGAGGGTTCCTCTCAACTTAGGAGAAGCCACAGATTAAAAGGAAAACTGAAGAAAACATCAATCAAACAAACAGGGGTAATCAATATTGAAGATGAAAAAACATCTATGGAAGAGTATGATGATGAATATTTTTATGAAGGCACCCCTGAGATTGATCCTGCTCAACAGGAAATCTATGATTATGTGGAAACTCTAGAGAGAACAGCTTCAGAAAGAGAAGAGAGAACCCCCAGTCCTCCACTAACTGAAATTGATATATTGAGGAGGGATAAGTATGAGTTGGAAGTGTTAAATAGACACATCAAAAATGAGAATGAAATTCTCAAAGATCAAATCAAGCTCAAGACTGACATGAACTCAACCTTATCCCTGCATATAGACAAAGTGGAGAGAACCAATGAGAATATGAAGACAAGGAACAGAAAGTTGATCAGAGCACTCACGAACCTCAGGTTCAAACTTGTGATCAGGAAACCCAGAAGGCCTTTAGCATGCAGACAAAGGAAAAGAAGGGGATTAGATGTCCTTGCAGAAGCCTCAGAATTCATAGGATAATTTGCATGAGGACATGCAAAGAGACAGCAATGGGGGTATGTTGAGCCTCAAATTTGTGCTTTCCTTCACCTCATTTTACCTCATTTTTCCCTTGTCCATTTCCATTTTAAACCCAATTGATCAATAAAAATAGTTAAAATTACTTCTAGAATGGTTTATATGACTGACTTGTTTAATTTTGTGATTGTTGCCATTGTTAAGCATTTTGACCGGAATTAGCTGCAGAATGCAGGCATTCTGTAGCTAACCGGCGATTCTGCAGCTACCTTTATGTTTGAGCATGTTCCAGGTGGCCTCTTGAGGAAAAACACATATGGGCATGATCCACGTCGTGCCTACATGGTGTGTTGCTCGTCATGGCAGAGGAAATGAATTCTGGATACGGTTATGCACGTGGGAACACATTTGTGAAAGAAGACTCCTACTAGGACTGTTACAGTCCAGGTGTCTTTTCTCTTTTACGCAGCCACCTCAAAGACTCCTAAAATGATTTGGATTAGGAAGACATCATTCCTAAATTATTGTAAATATTGTTACTTGCATTTACTTTATAAACTCTTGAGTAGGCCGAGAGCTTAGTTAGAAATTTTGTGTAGATTTGCTGCTAGATTTTGGTGTAAACTCTGTGTTACGTCTTTTAAGACACAGAGCATTATGCTCAAACTATTGCATCGTTAATGGAGTAGACAAAATTATCTTGAAGGCGTGATTTAATTGTGAAGTCGAATGCCGTCAAGTGGTAGAGGGCCCCTGCCCCTTGAACGGATTTCCTTAGCGTAAACTAGATAAGTTTTTCCTAGATGTCTTTACGTTCTGCATATTAAATTAGTAGTTTTTGTGTTTTATATACTTTGGTCGTACTCATTCCAGTTCTTCCATAAGAAGACATTCTTCCAACAGACCAAAATGATGAATGATTGATGACTATGGTATTGTAGGATATCAGTTAGATTTGTATTTGTTTTAACTAGCTACTGTAGCCATAATTCGTTCCAGTTCTTCCACAAGAAGACACTTTGCCAATAAATAAAAACGATGAATGTTTAATGACTATGGTACTGTAGGATAGGATTTGTATTTGTTCTTAACTAGCTACTGTAGCCATAATTCGTTCCAGTTCTTCCACAAGAAGACACTTTGCCAATAAATCAAAACGATGAATGTTTAATGACTGTGGTACTGTAGGATAGGAGTTGTATTTGTTTTTAACTAGAAACTGTAGTTATATTCATCATAGTTCTTTCACAAGAAGACATTCTTCCAATAAATCTTAACAATGAATGATGAATAGCTATAGTGTCATAGGAATTAGTTGTAGTTTTTAGTCTTCACTATCATAGTTGCACTTGTCCTAACCACTCTTCCACAAGAAGGAATTCTTCCAAGACATCCTTAAGAAGTTCAAGATATAACTGTGATGTGACAACTTAGTTTCATTTGCTTTCAGTTCATTTGCTTTCAATTGCATACAAGTCCACAGTCAAAATTGTTCTACCTCTTCCACAAGAAGGAACTCTTCCAAAATATCCCTCATGATGAACAAACTGATTGTGTAACTTCATAGAATAGTGCATGTTAATTAGAATGCTCCAGAGTTTCATTTTGCATTTAATTCATGTCCAGCTACTTCATTTCAAAGTTTGATGATGGCTTATGGTTTAACATTGTTCTAGTTTAGAAGCATCTTAAGCTCATGTTTAAATCAATTCATTGCACTCATATCTCATAGTCACACTGTCACCCTTTGCACAGTAGATCACTTTAGTTGATAGGATTCCTAAGATAGCCTTCATTATTTACAAATATCTTTTTGTTCTGAAAACCATCAGTGATCCATAACTTTAGGAACAGAAGATAACATCATTACAAGGTCTGAAATATCTCTGCAAATTCCTCACTACAAACAGAGCACTTCCTCAACAGAACTACCCTGAAAAGGAACCAATAACTCTTGGAGAATAGACTCTGACCTTCAATTGAAATTGCAGAATAGAACTAGGAATTAGTCATGGAATAGATGAGTTTAGAATAGAATGTTGCATCATGATTAGTGTCTAATTGTCTAGTTAGAAAACTTGCATATTTAAGTGATCATTTCTCAAAGTCTAGTTTGTGTCATTTGTTTAAGAAGTCATCATTAAACTCTTGTTTCTATTCAGTCATAGTTTAGATGTTGCTTCAGTATTTTTGATTACATTTGCCATTCCATACATTAGGCTCAACTGTGTTTTTGACCACCAATTTCTTTTCATTAGTTTCCTAGGCACTTTCATTGTAAACACAAAAACTTCAAAAGACTAAAAACATCATAAATCAACATAAAAGACCAAAACATCACAAAACACTACACACAACGCACTAGGAAACAAGCACCTAGGTACATATGGTACATTTCACTTCAGCAGTTTACAAATCCTGGTTGACAATTAAATGAACTCAGTTTAGGAGACTAGATTGAGGCACAACAGATGATAGTGTGTAATTTTTGAAATTTTATGAACTAATTTAGTGTGAAATTATCTGGGTTTGTGTCTTTTAATGATACCTCTTTGTTATCCAGAAATCACAAAAATTTAGTTCATAGTTTTAAAGATATATGAAAATCAATTTTTGCACTATATAGAAATGAAATTGTATGCCTTAACGAGAAAGAAAGTAGAAACATCCATCATGTGTAGCAATTCCTCCCCCAAACTGAAGAATTAGCATGTCCTCATGCAATGCTAGAAAACAAAGAGAGGTGGTTGCTACAATCTGTTGAAATCTATGCTTGGTGTAAAACAACATGGAATAAGGGAGGTGTTGAGAATGAATAAGAATATCAATGGATGATAAAGAATATTATTGACATGGTCATAAGAAAGAAATGAAGGAAAGCAACACTCCCCCAAACTGAAAGATGATATGTCTCTGAAAAATGGGAAGTGGTAAAGATGTGGAATGAATGATGATAAATAATGCTCAATGGATTTTCATGAAATTCTCCTAAATTCGTAATAAATTAGAAAATTATGCTATTTTACCTCAAGTGTTACCTCCGAAAAAAAAAAAATGTGGAATGAAATCTAGGGACTGGCCTTTGTTGAAGCTGATGTAGGCTGAGCGGATACTGAAAGTGATGCAAAAGGTGGAAGCCATGCAAGCACATCATGTCTGAAGAATTGTGTGCGTTCGCGAGTTGTGCGAGCCTTTGCTGTTAGTTGCAATAGTGTGGTCGTGCTGCAAATAGAATTTCCCCCCCATACTTTTTGTTCTCCTGTAAACAAATCACGATTCTGCATGCAGTTTTCTTGAATCCACATTGTTAATTTTGAAGAGCAACAGATAAGATGTATGCCAAAAGTTCAATCAGAAAAACTTCTGTAGAAATGCAGTATGAATATTGTGACAAATCAACAAATTATGGCAGAATTCTGTAATTATATCACGTGCTATCCATAATGCATACATTCCCCCTTCCAATTGAAAAAGGGATTCCATGACCATAAAGCATAGAAAAAGTGTTGTGCTGACGACAAAGTAAGGGAACAAACAATACAGCAGTAAATGAAGCAGAGTACACATATCAAATGATAGGACAGCAAGAGGTATGGTTATAATGAGGGAAAAGTGTATAAATATAGTTATGAATAAGAGATAAGATGCTTGGGTTGATGATAGGTAATGTGGTAAGTAAAAAGGACAACAATATGCAAGAAAAGATACCTTGCTGACGATATTCCATCTGTAAATGATATGATTGATTAAAAAACATTAACTCATGCGTAAAGGTTCATAGTAGGGAGAAATTAGGGAAATAATCTCTCTGATAAAAAGAAAAGTAGGAAGAGGGTATTATAATAATTATTGATGTTGAAAATAGAACTTCAATACCATAAGTAGAGCATCTGCTGCCAGCAGGCATCCATAGACTCCGCAGGGTTGCTTTTTAACCCATATGAGCCATGATCCTCAATTTATAGTTGGATAATTCCATTTTTGTTCTACAAAAGAGATCAGTGTGTTGGCGTGGTAACCAGATAACCGCATTGCCATTCACTAGGAAGTAGCGAAAGTGATCAAGCTAGCTCGTGATGAGACCTCCTATTCCAAGGATATTGTGGCTATCCAATGGATCATAACCCTGGTGTGGTGGCCATAGTGGGAATGTCACTTCGCTACAAACTTATGAACATGGTAGGCTGGCTCTTTAATGAGACCCCCTACCCTCTATCTGTAGACAAGATTTTGTTGTTTTTACACCTTTTATGATAAATAGAGAGAGGCTTAGTACTCCTTAAGAGTGGGGATGGTGGAAGAAGTTTGAACATGTCAATAGAAAGAAAATATACCCATAATCTTACTTATAATAGATAGAGAGAATTGTAGCCAGGAGAAGTGGATCCAGCATGGTAAAGATGATCAATCAGTATCATATACAACATAAATCAATACAGTAAAGTAATATATAAATAATTGTGTCCCTTTTGTTTGTTTAAAAAAAAAAAAACCTATCATCAAGAAGTTGTCTTGTTAAAGATCATAACGTCAAGGATAGTCACCTGCTTCAATAGACTCCATAATTTTTGTCCTCATAAAAGTATTATACTTCATGCGATGCAAGGGAATCAATAAAATGTGGTTGAGATTAATTAGGAATAGTCGCACAAGAGGGAGGAAGGGTTGTTCTCGAAAATATTCCCATAGTGTTGTTCCCTTGAAGGAACATCAAAAACACTCAAAAACGTGTTGTTCCTTAAAAGGAACAACAAAAATACACCCAAAAACAGTGTTTTTCTTACAAGGAACAACAAAAAATATACCCAAAAAATTGTTGTTCCTTTTAAGGAACAAAAAAAAAAATGCATGCGAAAAAGTGTTGTTCCTTAAAAGGAACATCAAAAAAATACACAAAAAAGTGTTGTTCCTTAAAAGGAACAAAAAAAAATACACCCAAAAAATTGCTTTTCCTTTTAAGGAACAGCAAAAAAATGCATGCGAAAAAGTGTTGATCCTTAAAACGAACAGCAAAAAAACTACACAAAAAAATGTTGTTCCTTAAAAGGAACAACAAAAAAAATCAACACACGAAACTGCTGTTCCTTAAATGGAACGGTTGTTGTTCCTTAAGAGGAACAACAGTTGTTCCTTAAATGGAACAACAAAAAGACAAACACGTGAAACTGCTGTTCCTTAAATGGAACGATTGTTGTTTCTTAAGAGGAACAACAACTGTTCCTTAAATGGAACAACAAAAAGACAAACACGCAAAACTGTTGTTTCTTAAGAGGAACGGTTGCTGTTCCTTAAGAGGAAAGCAACTGTTCCTTAAGAGGAACAACAAAAAGAACACACAAAACTTGGTGTTCCTTATAGGGAACAGCAAGGGAAAAATAGAGAAAAATTAATGTACAATCTATTATCTAAGCAAATCCAATAAAATAAAAAGAAAAAAATGTAAACTTATGTACAGGTTTCAAGAGAATAAATTGTTTAATGGACTGGTGTTGTCGAAGAGTTTCCTTCTGCAACATGAATTTGTATTGTGGGGTCCTCATTGTTCAATTTCCAATGGAGCGGAAACTACAATTTGAAGGGAGAAGCACCTGAAACACAAAAAACATAAAAGAAATCAGAAAAGAAACAACACTTTATTAAGTTACAACAACTATGATGTTATTTCCTAAAGCAAGGAAAAATAAATAAATTTGGCAGCAGTGACATGACATGAATCTTCAAATGGAAAGCAATTGTTCATTGCTTCTGTTATGAATCTGTTGGGTAATGAATTGGATGAAATTCCCTTGTTTCATTAAAATTTCTTTCAAGAATCGTTCGTCCATAAATTGACCTTCTTAATTCTCCTAGGACCTGAAAAAAAACGAGTGTCTACTTGCAATAAAAAAATAAATCATGGAGAAAGAGAGGTGATCGGCCTCCCATAATCCAAGAACTATGCAAAAAAAAACAACACATATTTACTCTGTGTAACAAATCCACGGAGAAAATAACATTTTTTTTTTGTCACGTGCAAGAGAGCAGTGGCCAATCATGCTAACCTGCAATGTTTTAATCACAACTTCTTTGTTTTTTGTCCAAATTGAGTGATTATAAATCCAGATGAGAGATAATTCAAAGATATATCTCTAGTAGAAACAAGTTTTAAAAATTCAATGCTATGATATGTCAATTTTACTTAGAACGACTTGCATAATAGAGTCATTTTCAATTTTCTAGCTCAGACCAACAGTTGATATTTCAAGCATAAATTTTTCATTTGATAACGGATTAAGCTGATTAAAATTGGAAATTAAAGTAGATTCATTTATTTATCTCTAATATAAACAGTTTTTTAAGACAAGAATAATTGATGGGTCAAATAAACTAGTGAACAGCCAAGAAAACAAAGTTTCAAGAGTGCTGATTTATGATAAGTAGTGAGTAGTTTGGTCATAAATTCCTCATATGCTATCGAAATTGAGTGATTCAAATTGCGTTGTAAACTATATTCATAAATTAATATACCATAGATTTTTTTTTTAATAATATAGTCATTTAGGCCTCCAAAAAATGACTATCCCAACTCTGTTCCTGAGCTGGCTACTAGACACCCTGTCAATGTTTTGGTTATAAGTTTTTCGTTTCAAATCCAAATGGAGTGATTAAAATTGGGTTGGAAAGTAGAAATCAAGGGCTACTTAGGATAGAAACAATTTTTAAAATATTCACTTTTGGTCCCTCAAAACATGACTGTCCCAACTCTGTTTTCAGAAATTTCATCAAGCCCGCAAGCCAAAAAATATGATATTCAAGCAATTTTTCCATATTGGTGATAAAAATGAATATGAGTGTTTTTAGAATTTTTATTTTCAATATAATGCATCTACATACAAAAATAAATTAAAACTTTTATCACCAATGTTGATTTCCATAGCATGTTGCAACAAAAACATTTTTTTTTTTTTACATAATAATAAAAATGTATTTATTTATGTCCTTATTTATTTATTTTCTCCACTAACCTACTCTTCTTTAAAAATTGAATATGCTTACGTATAAAAGTACTTCCATTGGAGCCATTTTTGAAATAAGGCCTCTATTATGTACATACCCAAATTTGAAAAATGCATGTTAATAAATAGTAGGGTATGAGAAGCCAACTTCCCTTGAAAAGATGGTGCCAAAAATTGTTGAAGTATGGAGTGATGCTGCAAACAAATGGAGTGAAATCAATCTTCAATGTATCCCTTACTTTCTTGATTTCCCATAGCCATCATATCATGAAGTTCTTGAGTGTTTAAAATGGCTTGTTGATGCAAGCTAGAAGAAACCTCATTTTCTTTCATAACCTCTACAATTTTTGGATTTGATACATTCTGAATCTTAGCATAAGTTTTCTCCAATGGTGCATGTGAGATAGAATGGGTGGAAAAGGTGGGTAAATTTTTCAGTTCAACACTGTAAGCATGTTGTACTGTTTTATTATGGTGAGGGTGTGGAATGAGTTGAGCAGGAAATTTTGTAGGGAATCGAGCATTTTGATGATGTAGTTGATTGGGTTAAATGGATGATTTTGATAGGCAAGCAATATGTTGTGGAAGAGATGGAAGATGTGTTTGTGCTACAAGATGAGGGAGAGTAGTCATGAAATCATAAGATGAATCATGCCAAACTTGTAGACAAGATTGGTGGTGGTTATATTGAGATTGGTATGGCTGCCCTAACATATGAGTATTCCATAATGGATTATGCAAGTAAGAAAATGGAGAGGAATTGTTTTGAACCATACCTGTAGGCCACGATTTCCATGGTTTTGACCTTGTTGCAGCTTCCCCATCTCTTTGATATGCTACTTCCATCCTAGATAAGGAAGAACAACTATCTATGGGATGCTCCTTTCGGTAATGAGGGAAAAACACTTCATCAAATTCTTGATTTTTTTGAACCTGCAAAACATTCAATTGTGAATCTAGAGAGCTAATAAAATCATATTTAAAATTTTCAAATAAAACATTGATTTCAGCTCTTATGTCTCTTGTTCTTGTACTAAATTTGGAAAAGAAAGAAGAAACTTCTCTAGAATTCTTACTAGCCTTGGAAATTCCTCTTGAATACCTTATGCACAATTCACAAACATCATCATATGATAACTGAAAAACCTCACCTTTTCCTATCAAATTTAAGTGTTCTAAAAATTCATCTTTGATTCCTTTAAGGAGTGTTTTCAAGATCTGTTTTTCCAAATGCTTATGCTTTGATTTTTGAAGGTTATATTGAAATCGCTCTACGTAGTCCTTCAAGCTTTCATCTTCCCCTTGTATCATACCAAAAATATCTTCATTGGATTTACAGTAGTCTTGGTACTTCTTCAAGAATATGTTCTTCCTGTCCTCCTATGTTTGGATGCAATTCCCACCTAGGCTCATGAACCATTAGAGAGCTGCTCCTTTTAGAGTAAGAGGAAACACTTTCAACCTTTGATCATTAGTAAAATAATCATATCCTCTACAAAGTATTTCAAACTCAAATAAGAATGTATCTAGATATTCATTTGTCAAACCATGAAAATTTGGTAGAGACGATGGGGGGATTATGTGCATTTGTGTCACACCTCCTAGATCTTTGATACGGAATTCAAAAGTTCAAATGTGAGCCATTTCTTACCATAATAGAAGATGTTCTTCATTATTTTCTTTAAGGATCCTCCTTCCAGTGTTCCTGTCAATTAGTTAGTGAAATGGGTGGTGCTTACATCACCACTCGAGTGGAATTACCAGATTGTTTCAAAAATTCTACCTCTAAAATTCCTACTTCAATTCCTACGCAATTCTGCTGAAAAGTGGGCGGAGGAGCAAGAATATTACTTGCTCTTTACGCAGTTTCTTACCTTCTATTTTTAATACCCAATTCTTTCACAGTAGAAAAACATCAAACATACATCACTCTCTGTGAAATGGCAACACTCTCTGCGGAAACAACGCCAAAATGTTGGGTGCTAAAAGGTGCCTTTTAAAACTCCTATTTATCCCACATTAATTATCAACCCGGGTAAGTCCTCTTATTTCAAGAGTGTACACAATATGTGCACGCTATAATCCTAGAGAGTAATGTTTCTTAAAATGTAGTATAGATCTTTCAAATACAAGAAAAAACAGATGCTTTTAATAAATCCCACTTGCAACTAAAGGAAACTCAATGCTCTAAAACTAAATCATTCATTCAACAAAGTAACAACAATTATCAGTCGAGGATACAATAGCAATAACTCATTCCTCTTTTAATTGATGTAAAATAATCAAGCATAAATAAGATCCTCAATATGAGAGCTTTGACAACAATAGCCAATGTTCTTTACAGTTGTTGATCTCACACACAACACACTAAATAACCGATTGGAAATGGCAATGAATTAAATCAATAATGCTACTGCAGCTGATGGAAATGAGATAATTATGCTAACTGTAAGAATGCTAAAAGGAAAAACTAAATGATTGCATAAAGTAAATGAGCAACAACGCTATATAATATAAATAAACCACAACGTTTATGTGACTGCAATGAACAGAAAATCTAAGTTACTGAAATGAACAACAAAGCTCTGTAATTAGAATGAGCAACACAACAATATACTTGCAGAAATGAGAAATAAGGAAAACCACATTGTATGGTACAGGAACGACAAGTAGATCCACCAGGAGCCGGGCCCTTAGCCACCGGTGAATACTGCCAAATTACTTCAGGAGATGCGAAGGAACTGCAACTGTTTTTATATATTCATTATTTCATAATTGTTACAGCAAGTTCGTGCTCTACTTCAACAGCAAGAGTCGATGATAAAAGTTACAATTTCAATAGTAATTCTCCCATTCCTCTTATTCTATCCTATCTATCTATAATCTAATAATCCATCTAATTCTCTCTCTAATCATCCATCATGAATCCCCATAATAACCCCCCCTTCTCTGATCTCTGTTCTGATTTAAATACACATAGAGAAAAGAGAAGTTACAAACGATATGATTAAAAATGATTCCTATTACAAAATTGGATTTCTCATGACCAATTGATCAGCAAGATCATATCTGAAATATCCTTCCATCAATCATTTAGTAGGAACAGGTCGAATTTGGCATTGCAACTGGAAGAATTTGGAAAACGGTCACAACAGCGAATCTGGGAAAATCGTCCTCAGATAACCTTCTGTTTCTCTCAATACAGGTAGAATTTGGGTAAAATGTTCTCTTTAATGTTAATTCGGTCCATTTTGGACAAAACCCATGTTTCAGATTTTCCAGATTCTTCTCCATTTTTCCAATACGTCCAATGCAAAACTATCACTTCTTATTACAGTGAATTTCTGAGTTGGCATATTTAATGATGAGCTGGAGATAAACTCTACAATCTGGAAAATATCTTGGAGGCTAAAATGGTGAGTGATGTTACAAAAAATTTATTAATAAACCATAATTGGTAAAATCGTGCATAATCATCAATTTATTAAAAATAAAGGAGAAGAAATAATATTTATCCATAAGAGCATAAATAATTATAAAATGGAATTATATGATAAATTATGATAAATGACATGATAAATAAGAGTAGAAATGGATGAAATAGGTGTTAAAAAGTGATAATAATAATGACATATTAGCGGCCCAACATCGATATCTACAGTCTTTCTTTAGGTGTCCTTTCTTTCCACATTTCTAGCACACTATCCCTGATCTGGAATTGGATCTGTCTTTCGTTGATTTACTATGATATGCTAAGCTCTTTCCTCTTTCCATTTTTCTTCCTCTAGTCTCTACACTCAAAGCATTACCCTATGTCTCACCGGAGCTTTTTCGTCGCATTTCCTCGCTAAGGATAGCACTGAAACATCATCAAAATTTAAAGTACTAGATCAAGAGACAGAGTTACTAATGGCCATAACTAAACCATTCCAACTTTTTGGCAATGAGCACATAAATAACAGAGCCCTAAATTCATCATCAAAGTTTACCCCTACAAAATTTAGCTAACTGGTAACTGTATTAAAATCATTTAAATGGTCTGCAACATATCCACCTTCCGACATCATCATATTAAATAAAATTTTCATAAGAAATGCCTTGTTTGAGGCTGAGGGTTTTTCATATAGTTTCACCAATCCCTTAATCAAACACTTTGTTTTTGTTTCCTTCAAAATATTGAAGGCTACCGATGTCGCGAGGCACAACCGTACTGTTCCAAGTGCCTTTCTATCAAGAATCTCTCATTCTGCGTCTATCATAGTCGCCAGCTACTTTTTTTTTCTGATCAGTGGTAGGTACAGATCTTTATGATACAGATAATCTTCCATCTTCATCTTCCACGGCAGGAAGTTTTGGCCGTTAAATTTCTTGACCCTAAACTTACCATCTTCTGTCATTGCTCCCACTCAAACCAAGAACCTTTCTTTCCTGCAAGTTTATCAACCAAATAGACCTTCGGCTCTCATACCAGTTATTAGAAAATTATATATTACAGAGAAATGAAACACATAAAATATGCGAAAACACAAACACAGAAAAAATATAAAACCAGAGAGACATAGATATACATGGTTCACCCAGTTTGGGCTACATCCACCCCAATTAGCCAGTCCTTCCTTTCTATTATCCATCAAAATGAAGAGACACAACCTACAACAGATCTGTTGTAATATCTTTTTTTCTCTCTCACAGTTTCCCTATCTATGTCTCCCTCTGAGATTACACATACAATACACAACCGCAATACAATACCCCCATACAAAACGAGGGGTTTCCTTCTAGGGTGAAAAACCCTAAATTAATCATAACTTCTACTGTCAGATCATCTGCCTAATGAACAACATAGATTGACTAGAAATTACAATACTTTTACAAGGAAATTTTACATATGTTTTTATCTTCGGGGGCGTTGCCCCCAAAACCCCCCGCCAAGGGGGGTCCAATGCTGTGATACAAAATAAAGAAGATAATCATACTCCACACCCAACAGAAGCTAAGAATGAGCGACCATCACATTGTCATCAAGTGAATTCATTTAACTTTTATTCTTTTTTATTACGAGTTGCTTAAAAATAATTGGAAAAGATTGCCATAAGTGAATCAATAGTTGAATCAATTTCTCTCATGAAATCTTAGTTTAAGGGTTCTCCTTTCTTTGAAATAAATATCATAAATCCATATTTAGTGTTAGTTTCTATAGTGTTTGATTTATTTGGTGTGTAATAAAAGGTTAAATAATTAAACATCTCCCACAATGTCTAACTTTTAATCCAAGTGTGTATTTATAAAAGAAATAAAATATTAAAGGGAATAAACCATGTAGGTTTTTAAAATTTTATATCATCTCTACACAATGATCCTTTTTATCATTCTTGGTTTGTGATTTTATTAGTACATTGGTGGATGTCCATTATTTTTTGGCATATTTTCATGATTTTTCTTTCCTTTCATCTAACATTTGTAGGTTTCTGTAATCCTTTTGTCATTGGTTTGAATGGGGTTAGATTTTAATATTTCCATGTTCTCCTTGGCATGATAATTCAGAAAAAAATTTATAATTTTTTATACATAAACAAAATCTTATATTTAGGGAAATATTTTCTACAAAGATGTTTTCCTAGTGTTGATACTCAACCCTCATGATAAGTTAAGTTTTTTATTTTGAAATTTTTTTATTGGATTATACTTAATACTTGTCTTAATTTTTCCACCATTTCTTAAAATATGTGTATTAAACCCAAGAGAAATATATTCATGTGATTGTTTACTTAATAAGCTTGTGACTCTTTTGGGTAGCAAGACTAACCAGTAAATATTGGTCACTAAAAAAGTTTTACACAATCCATTTCTCTGAAGGAGCAAACTCCTCCACATCTATTAAGTAATCCATTAAAGGTTAATTATAACTAGAGTTTCCACGGATGCGGGTGATCTATAAGGACATGTTGGCTTGAAACCTAGGCTCTTCACTGTCACGCAGCTGTCCTCTCCATGAGGCAGCACCTGCTCCAGGTGTGAGAGCCTTAAAGTCACGTCGATGGTTTAGAAGTCGGCTCTCTCCTCAGCATTCAATTTTGCTCGAGGCACATTCATTCAGTTCATCCAAATTGCAGAAGAGCTCTGGCCTTTTATGGGAAATAGCATCGTTCCGAGAAAAAATTTGCACTACTCTTCCCTCTGTCTCTCCCTTAGAATTTTTATCGGCTCTGTCAGTCCATGTTGTGCCTCTGCCCCTCACCTTGCAACCCAGACACCCTCTATCCATTCGTTTCTTGATACTCATCCTTCCATCACTCGCCCATCCAACTCTACTCACCCTCCGCCTCTGCATTCCCATAATTCCTCCTGTTAGTGTTAGAATTTTTATTCTACCATCTATGATCAAAATCACTCTTTTCATATTCATTTTAGGGGTCCCACTCATAATTTATTTTATCATTCCACTAGGTCATGCAAAAAATTCACTCACTGATGGTAGCCCTAGTCATAAAACCTCACTCTCCCTCAAAAATTCATATTTTCTGGCCCACCTTCATGTCTTGCTGAACATAAATCAGTCTTGAAAGCTCATTTCATCTGCAAGGGCACACTATCTTCTACAAGGTTGCACTTGACCAAGAAAGCCATAAACTCATTCAAATTGCAAAAAATCACTTCCTAAGCTTCAACGACATTTTCATCAACCTCCAGCAAGTGAGTAAGAGCTAATGCCACCAATTATCATTTCCATCAAGTTCATTTGTTGGGTGTTATGAAATTTGTTTAAGAATTTGATGTTTGAATCATTTTAAAACCCTAGTATCTCCCATTGCACTCTTAAATCCCTAAATTGCATCTCCCTACACCTTCATACCCTTACTTCATTTCCAAATACCCATTCCTAAACCTTTGTATTACAAATCCCCTTTCCCTCACCATTTTTCCCAAAACCCTAAACCCTAGGTGCTACAACTACCTAGGCTCCTAACCCCAAACATGTAAACAATTTCCTCATTCTAAAATTCTACCATATCACTACTCCCTATCCCTTTTCCCATTTCATAAATCCTTAGCACCATCTTCCTCAATTTCCATTTCCCATTCATCATTTCTAAGACCACTTTACACCATCATCACTTCCCTATGGTTTTAAATTTAAAACATCATGGCAGAAGAAGAGAACTGATCATATAGTGAGGGAGAAGAAACAGAGTTTAGAAGGCCACATAGAGGGGGAAGAATTCTCAGACTTGAGCCAACAAGTACTAGAGAGATTCTGGCATCTCTTTTGACAGTGACATGTTTCAAACATGTTGGGTGTTTTGATTTCTATGAGAAAATTCAGAGGGTCCAACACCATGACATGTTGACCAGGATTTTGATATCCAACCTCCATGAAAACCAAATTACTCTAGTGGGTGTCACCTTTACTGTGTCAACTTCCATCATTTCAGTAGCCATCAGGATCCAAAATGTTGGGGAGAAATGGTTCAAACACAGTGAATTGGAGGAACACTACGTTGAGCCTTTCATGAAACCAAGATATAAGAATGAGAAAAAGAGGTTCTTTCCTTTTTCCTACCTCCTGGAAAAATATGCACCAATGATGAATATAATCATGAAGTACCTTTCATTTGAAGTTATATTTTCAATACTTTATACCTATCACATATAACTCTTGATGCATTTCACTAGGGTAAAATTGCTCAACATACCCTACTAACTTTTCTGGAACATTGATAAGATGGCACTTATTGTCCATAAAAGGGAGTGTGAACATCAAATGAGAAGTATTTTCTATCATTCCCTTATCAAAATCATAGTCCTATATCATCTCAATGAACTAAACATTACATTGAGTACCTTCATAGCCAATGATATATTCAGAGAGCCATCTACTCAACATGCACAAAATGTGCCTTCATCATCTCAGCCATCTACTTCCATCCCTCCATCTCAACCCATAGCAGATTCATCATCATCATATGAGTCCCCTTCACCCATTTCACCTCCTTCATCTCCTTTCATCATGACATTAGATCACCTAGCAGGATTGAGGTTAGTGAGCCTAAGAGGACTAATGTGGTTGAGTTTGAGGGATGAGTCACTTGGAGCTCCCTATACTCCAGCTTTCAGTTCAGTATTTTGTGGATCTCTTCCTCATCTCATGGATTAGACCCCTGTGGATGAGTCAAATTTCTTTTTATGTCTATATCTTCCCTTTCTTCACTTTTAGCAAGGGTTGGACTAATTTTGGATGATAGCTCGTTGATCAAGGACTATTGTACTCAATTTTTCCAGTTAATAAAGAAGAGTTGCAACTATTTTTTGGGATACATGTGGTATGATGTTTATCATTGTTTTTTTCTTCAGTTTAATATGTTAGAATGTGTTTCCTTCATGTCATTACATCTCCATTGTATGATCTATTTCAAGTTGATAGGCATAATACATTCTTTCTCATGCTCTGTTTAGGGAAAGTTATCATAATTTGTCCATTTTCCTCTTTTTAGGAAGATTACATCTCCCATTCTCTTCCTAGCTCCTCATTAGTCTTAAAACCATCTCATTACAATCATCTTAAAGTGTTAAATCTTATGCCTAACTTGCCCCATTGAATCTCTGCAACCTTTTCTCATTTTCCTTGACCTAGATCCCTTGACCTAATATCCTCATCCATTGAAACCCAACCCAATCAGATCAAAAAAACCTTTGCACTCATACCTAGCCTAAAACCCCTAATTCATCTAGCCCTCTTGGTTGTGACCTTGTGGAGAGAGCCCTATCTAACTTGGTAGGGATAGATACCAATTTAAAATTTTAGTTTGTGGTTACCTCTATTGGGATCTCTTTTTCAGCCTTGGAGATCTGTCGGAGTGATAACATTCTAGTGCCATTGCTGGGGGACAAAAATACAAATTTTCCCTATGTGTACAACAAATATTTATCGGAAACTGCTCATTTGAATGATAGGATCGAGTTTCATAAGGTTGATTTCATAATTGTAGTGCTTCATAGAAGATCTGGCTTCTGGAAGAAGGTACTCTAGGTCCAATCCTGATCCAGATCCGGTTTCTCCTGTCAAAGGTCATGAAATAATCCTAAGGAGGAAATGATCGTAGCCAACTTCAAGTTCTTTAGATCCTCGTCCTCGATATTTGGTAAGATCCTTCTCATTACCTTCTGATTTGGTAGTTATTCAAGATTTAGTTTTTGATACCAAATTTGAGTTATAACTGTTTAGAACGAAATCCAAGACTGAATTGAATACAATAGTCCCTTAAACTTGGATATTAGATATAACCCATCATTCATTGAAGCTGCAAATGAGACTGATGTCAAAATTTGGAGACAATATCACAAGCTCAAAAAATTAGCCAACACCTTACCTTACACTGCTGAAAAGGCCCTCATTCAATACTAACAAGAAACCCTTCACATACCCAAAGCTTCCCAAATAGATACCGCTTCATCATAAATCCCATCATCATCTCAATTTCCCCCTCAAGGACCTCCTCATATCAATCCACCCTTCGTTCCTCCTCCACCAACACATTCAGGAGGAATTATGGCTTGATTCAAACCTTTAGTTCTCCCTGGTCAGCTTGTTGATATGCCACAAGGATATGGCCAAATACTTCCCCTCTTTGATGAAAACTCTAAAATAACTGCCCGTCAACACATGGCCAAAATCACAACCTTCATAGATCTTGAGGAGTTAGATGCAGATGATGCCAAGATGCGAATTATTGCGCAATTTGTTTTTGGTGAAGTTAAAACTTGGTTCTATGCCCTAGAAGCTAATTCTATTAGAACTTCCACTAAACTAACTGATGCTTTCTTATCCAGGTAGGATGAGAAGAAAAACCCCTTAAAAATCCTTGCTAAGTATGACTCCCTG
Source organism: Pinus albicaulis (assembly GCA_034641835.2). Lineage (NCBI taxonomy): Eukaryota > Viridiplantae > Streptophyta > Pinopsida > Pinales > Pinaceae > Pinus > Pinus albicaulis. The sequence continues at coordinate 221,565,708 of CM076574.1, forward strand.
AGGCGTAATCCTAATGAATATGTTCTTGAGTATAATGCCCGATACCTCAGAATCTATAACTCCATCCAAAATTAAATGAAACCACCTCCTATTTTGGATTTCCTACATTATCCTAATTCTTTTGACCCAGACATGACCTATTCATTGAGGGAGAGAAATTAGACTACTCTAGAAGAAATGATCCGTAATTCAGTGAGTGTTGAGGCCAACCTCTTGATTAAGAAGTCAAAACTCAAAAGTGAACATAAAGTAACCATTAAAGAGGAACCTTCCACCTCATCCAACACTAAATTTGATGCTTTTCTTAGGACCATGGAAAGGATGGTCAATAGAATGTCTATTTTAGATAGAAAAACGGATCCACAAGTTAGAAATCCAAAATTTCGAGGCCATCAGCAGGAACCTCAATTTCGGATAAAGAAAAGAGAGCAAAGATATCCTGAAACATAGCAACAACAACTAATTCGGACACCACTACAATATAACTATGCTCAGAGTGATGAAGAGGAAGAACCAACAGTAGAGGAAACATTCTTCTTACAATTGATGGCTAACCCATCTTTTTAACCAAAGGTGAAGAGTATGTGGAAAAAACAAGCTTACCGAGTGATAAAGACTTCATATTGGAAAATGACCATGAGTTAGAAGTAGAATCTAATGATTATCATAGAGGATACCTAAATGCATTGAGTTCCCAACAAAGGTAGTACTCCTTGAGGAGCCGTGATGTTCCAATCAATCCAGCTCTGAAGAAAATAGTCCAATAGAAAGATGTACCTTAGATGCAAGATTCTCTAGCCAATTGGAATAAAGATAAAGAAATTGCAACTCCAAATCAGAAAAAAATAAATCATCCTTCTACAAGTGGACCTGCCAAAGAAAGAGACATTCAGAGGAAAGAAGTTGCACCGAAATATCATGTTGAGAAAAGGGATATCGTCATAAAAGACAGACAAAACTATACCTTTCAATTTAGAGTCATAAATTTCAAAATTAAAGGTGTTTATTCCTCTTGCTGAATTGGTCAAAGTTGACAGGTATAAAGCCCATGTAGTTAAAACCTTAAGAGTTGACCCTTTATCTGACATGGTCAATATAGAGGATAATCAACCTGAGCTTATATTTGGTCCTGCAATTGATGGTCAGTCTGAAGATAGTGAGGTCCCTTCATTTTACTTGAGTCTCAAAATCCACAATTCCTCCTTCATAACACTATGTTAGACTCTAGGGCCTCCCACAACCTCATGCCCAAAGCCATCATGGAGAAGATTTGCCTTGAAATAACCCTCCAATATGATGATTTATATTCTTTCGATCGTGTCTGTTGTTTGGATCTAATCAAATATCCATTTGTCTCCCCAGAGTACATCTCGATGAAATTTTCCTAATAAACGTGGTGGTTGCTGACATTCCGCCACGTTTTGGTATGATGGTATCAAGGTACTGGGGGGCTAAATTGAGAGGTACACTACAATTGGAATTTTCCTATGCAACCATTCCTGTCTTTGGCCCAATTAGAAAAGTGTACCATAAGACTAAAATGAAATATATGATCAAAAAAAAGGAAAGGCCTGATAATCATCCTATAAAAATTGTACATACATACTTAGATTCCTTCATTTTGTATAATGATTTTGGATTAAATTATGTAGATTGTCATATAGTAGAAATAGAGGATGTTCCTGAGATTTCATATTGCATTAGAACAGTGTTAGAAAAATAAAAAGAGAATATTCCTACTACATCCGAACAACCATCAGATAAGGAAGATGAAAGTCCAGAAAAACATAAAGAAAAACATCAGAATATTGTGTCAAAATAGAGCGAAGAGTTTCAACATCTTGAGGAGAAAATGGTCTTTGGAGCATGGAATTTGATGGTGTCGTTCGCAAGGATGGGGCCAACATTGGTTTATGGATCCATAGCCCATTTCATCAGAAAATTAAACTCCCTAATAATGTTAGATTGTGTTCATACAAATTAGTATTTGATTGCACAAACAACAAGGCGGAATATGAGACACTCATTAGCGGTCTGAAAATTTTGAAAAAATTGGGAACTAGAATAATTGCAGTCTATGGTGATTTGGAGATGGTAATTAAACAAGTAAAAGGTGAGTATCAAGCTAATCACCCAAGGATGAGGCAATATAGGAATGCAGTACTTTATATTTTGAGAATTTTTCAAGAATATACAATTAAAGTTGTGCCAAGGATGCAAAATCTTATGTCTAATTCATTAGCCATTGCTACAAGTAATTTCAGACTTTCAATTTTTTCAAATAAAAAATTTGAGATTCATGTGAAGCATAGGCCCGCCATTCTTGATAACTTGCGATTTTGGCAAGTATTCTAGGATGAAAAGCAAGTGAAAAAATTCCTTCAAAGTGAAGGTGAGTTTGAGAACTATTCTATGGATGAAGTGTAAGACAAGGATGACCAAGTAATTAAGGCAACTAAAATTGATATACTTCAGCTCAAGGACAATAATATTCCAAAAGGTCTCATACCTTTGGAAAAATTATTTGATCAAGATGACGTGGCAAGAAAGCCTACTTTGGTTCCTATAGAAAAAGGCATAGAAGATGTTAATATCAGAACAACGGATCAACAAAGTTCATCAAGCTTTCAAAATCTTTGTGTCCTGAGGTAAAGACTAAATATGTTTATTTGCTTACTAATTTTTCTAATGGGTTTTCTTGGGATTACTCAGATATAATGGTGTACGATAAAGATATCATTCAACACACCATCTCGATAAAGCCAGATCAAAAGCATTTTAGGAAAAATCTTAGGAGAATAATCCCAAAGTTGTTGAAGTTCATTGAGAAGGAATTAAACAAGCTCTGTAAGGCACGTAATATTGTTCCAATCAGATTTTCTGATTGGATGTCCAATTTGGTTCCAGTGCGAAGGAAGACCGGCAGAATCTGACTATGTATAGACTTCAGAAATATAAACAAAGTTTCGCTGAAGGACAATTACCTGATGCCTAAAATGGACCACATACTTCAACGAGTTGTAGGAGCCACCAAGATGTCATTGTTGGATGGTTACTCAGGGTACAATCAGATCCTTATGCATGATAATGATCATGACAAGACAATGTTCACTACACCATGGGATATGTTCAAACATGTTAAGATGTCGTTCGATTTGAAGAATGTCAGAGCCACTTTCCAATGTGCCATGGACATAGATTTAGATAATGAGAAGGATGTCTTGTTGTTTTATTTATATGATTTTACTGTTTATTAAAATTCAGATGATGAACATTACACCATTTGAGAGTCGTGTTCCAACGATGTAGAAAATTTGGAATATCTCTCAACCCAAAGAAGCGCCTATTTTCTATGGAAGAAGGAAATATTCTTAGTCACATCATCTCAAAGGATGGGATCAGGATAGATCCTTCTAGAGTTGAAGCAATATAGAAAATTGATTTCCCTCGCAACAAGAAGGAATTCCAAGCATTCAATGATAGGATGAATTTCTTACGTAGATTAATTTCCAACTTAGCAGAGCATCTTAGAGAGTCAACTAACATGATAAAGAAGGAGAATGATGTAAAATGGTATGAAAATGATCGTAATTAATTCATCTTGGTGAAATTTTCATTGCCCACTGCTCCAGTTTTGAGAAGTACCGATTATTCACTAGATTTCATAATATTTTCTTTCGCTTTTGAGCATACTTTGTCGGCGGTACTAATGCAGAAAAAATATGGGACAGAGCTTCCAATAACATTTTTTAGCCACGAAATAAGGGATGTAACCCTCTGATACAACATCATCAAGAAACAGGCCTTGGCTTTAGTTAAAGAACTCAATGATTTCCATGTTTATATTTTGCACTCATATATTTTGGCATATGTTCCAAACACAGCTGTTAAAGAAGGAGTCATGCAGATAGATCCAGAAGGAAGGAGAGGTAGATGGATAGCAACGCTCTTAGAATATGACCTTGAGAGAAAGCTCACCAAGCTGATCAAAGGTAAAGGCTTAGCCAAGCTCATGGCTGAGTCAAATCTCCATGCACTAGACATCAATATTATATTAACACTGTCCGATGAGGAAGAAGGTGTAAGTCTCATTCAGGTATCAAATATTTTTTCATCATCTCCATAATATCATGATATCATTTATGTTTTGCAACATTTGAACCCTCCTTCGAGCATGTCAAAGAGTAAGGGTAGGTCCTTGAAACTTAAGGCTTCAAAGTACTACATACTAGAAAATGCACTCTGTTGGAAGGATCCTAGAGGTGTGTTACTCAATTGCTTGGTTGAAGATGATTCCAAAGAAGTTATGAAGGATTTCCATAAAGGAGATTGTGAAGGTCACTTATACTAGAAAACCACAGCCAACAAAGTACTGAGAGCAGGTTACTATTGGCTGACATTGTTTGCAGATTTGTGTAAGATGGTCCTGAGATGCCATGAATGCCAACTTTTCCAAGGTAAACGTAAGCTTCTTACTTTACCATTACATCCCATTTAAGTACAAGCTCATTTCTAGCAGTGAGGCTTAGATTTCATTGGTGAGATACATCCACCCTCATTCGTTCAACACAGATGGATACTTACCGCCATAGACTACTTTACAAAGTGGATCGAAGTGATCCCAACTAGGCAAGCTACAAACTCTATTATAATTCAGTTTTTAGAAACTAATATCTTGTCCCAGTTTGGTTGTCCTAGAAATATCATCCTGGATAATGTTGCAGCCTTCAAATCGAAGAATAATTTTGTGACAGGTACAACATTAGGTTGGGTCATTCTACAACATACTATCCAAAGGGCAACATATTGGCAGAATCCTCGAATAAGTCTTTGATCAACATAATCAAAAAGATGTTGGAGGAGAATAAGAAGAATTGGCATAAGAAGCTAATTAATGCAATGTAGGTAGATCGGGTAAGCAGCAAGAAATCCATTGGCTTGTCTCCATTTGAGGTAGTTTACGGTGTGGACACGGTTTCTCCTTCTTCATTGGTTGTCCCGGTCATGAAACTTTTACAAGAAGCGGGAAGTGAAGAGAATGACATGGAGTGCCGAATATACCAAATGATTCACCTACAATAGACAAGAGAAGAATTGTTTCAGAACGCTTCCAAACTCCATGATAAGATCAAGAAAATGTATGACATAAAAACCAAGGAAGATAATTTCAATATTGGTGATGTAGTACTCCGTTGGGATACCAGGTATGAAGGCAAGGATAGGCATAGGAAGTTCGATATTTTATGGAAATGGAATTTTACAATTGCAGCTTCTCGTGGAAAAAATGCATATCTCCTGGAAGAAATGGATGGGAAATATTTCTTGGGAGGGCCAGTTAATGGTAGGGTCCTGAAGCACTATCTTTTTTTATCTGAAATTGTGAAAATTTTCTCATATTCATTGTATATATCAATTTGATATTCCTGCAAGTGTGAAGTAGAAAAGCACTGGAATTCAGAGCCCGAAGAGAAGGCCATGGAGCTTCATTGAGTTTCTACCATTTTCATGTTTTGTTTTCAGAAAATTATGTTAATTTTTGAGTCATTTTTTAGTCAATTTCAGTCAGTTTCAAAGTTAGTTTGTGTCATTGAGTTGTCGATATTTATTCATGCATTTCAGTCTGATTTTTTTATCGTATTTTCCCAATGGAAGAAACACTGATCTACAAAATCCAGAGTTCTGTTTTTCTTGACACCTCTTTCAGATCTATCATCCCCAATAAGGCCAATGTTAGTGTCATAATTTTCATTCTTCCATCAGTGATCAAAATCACTCTTTTCATATTCATTTTAGGGGTCCCACTCAGAATTTGTCTTTATCATTCCACTAGTTCATGTAAGAAATTCACTCACAGAAGGTATCCCTAGTCATAAAACTTCACTCTCCCTAAAAAATTCACATTTTCTGGCCCACCTTCATGTCTTGATGAGCATAAATCAGTCTTGAAAGCTCATTTCACTATTTCATTATATCAGTCAAAGTCAACATGGAGTCTGGTCATTCAAGGTCCATTTAGGACATTAGGTTTCATTTTCCAAGGTTCAATAATACTCCATTTCATCTCAATAAGGTCAAAAAAAATGTTAGAGTGATTGAATAATACTTCTTTATCATTTTAATAAGATTTTTAAACATGTAAATATTATTTTAGAGGTTGTACTTATGGTTTCAAAGTATGATTTTCATAGTAAAGTGTAATTTTGTTCAAAACAAAGATGTAATTTATTTTGATTTTTTATGTAATTTTATGCTCATTATATGTAATAAGTACTATCCCAAGCTGCGAAATCAAACTCTTATGCCAAACTGAAGATCAAGAAAGTCAAAATGTAAACAGTGCCAAACTCCAACACATTAACCTGTAAAGAAGAAAATCAAAGTGAAAAAAGGTATTCAACAAAGTTTTCAAAGGTGAAATGAAACATTAGAAAAGTGGGTTTTAAAATTAAAAGATCAATTTAATTCAAGTGTTAAAGCGTTCTTGACATCAAATTCAAACTCATTTTTCTCCTACCATCATTGAGCACACTCCAAGAGGGAAATTTTTTGAATTTCTGGGCAAAAATTTGCAAAAAATAGAGCAGAGGGCGCACTCTCTTCTGCCAAGGCACACTCTCTTCTATGAGGGCACACTCTCTTATATGAGGGCGCACTCTCTTCTACGAGGACACACTTAAACAAGAAAGCCATAAATTCATTCAAATTGCAAAAAATCACTTCCTAAGCTTCAACAACATTTTCATCGACCTCCAACAAGTGAGTAAGAGATAATTCCACCAATTATCATTTACATCACTCTCATTTGTTGGGTGTTATGAAATATTTTTAATAATTTGATGTTTAAATCATTTTAAAACCTTAGTATCTCCCATTGCACTCTTAAATCCCTAAATTTCATCTCCCTACACCTTCATACCCTTCCTACATTGCCAAATACCCATTCCTAAACCCCTATATTACAAATCCCCTTTGCCTAAATGATCTGAAAATGAAAGTATTTGTACTATTGTTCAAAGTATTCATTTCCATTAAATTAAGTGTGCAAAGTTTTTGAAAGGTCTTGCAAGTAAAATAAAGTGTTCTTGGTAACTGTTTATGAGTTTAAGTGTGAGGGAATGTTATTTAAATTTAATATTTAACAACTTGAACTTGAAATACATAGCAGAATAACTTCACGATAAACACAGAGCAACATGATGAGGCAGTTCACCCCTCCTGGGCTACATATGTCGAGTCCAAGGCTCCCAATGGGCATGTCATTGATATATTATGATGCTCAAATTGGTTTTAGAGTGAAAAATAAGCCTGAACAGGCTGAAAAAGCTATGGAAATGAATTCAGAAGACAAAAATAAGCTAAGTATGGCTTTTATTTCACCTAAAATAGTGAAGTGTAGCCCACTGCAGCTCCATTTCGCTCATGGCCCTGATGGCTCTCAAAGATTCCCTGAAGAAAAAAATGGCTGAAATACACCTTTTTTTGGATATGTAACATCTTCCAATGGCTCCAGAATGCTCAGAATAGTCGAAATTGACTAAGATTTCCTCCAAAAAGGTTCAATATTCCAGAAGTTATGGAAAATACAGTATTTTGCCTAATGTCACTAAAAAAACTCCACCAAATTTGGCTAACTCCAGTTAGGAGGGCCAGAAATGGCGGTCCACCCTGAAATGGCAGAATCACACCCAAATTTAGCAGGAAAATTAAATGTAGCGGTTAGGTGGAGGCGTGTTAACATGCTGGATTTCCGAATAGTTAGTGAGCTGGAGGATAAGTTTAAAACTGTGCCCGTGGTCATCGCTCATGGTCCTATGTGACAAGGGCTAGCACCCAGAGGCTAGCCCAAATATCCACTGGTTTCTAAATACCTTAGCTCCTACTTTTGCATTGGAGGTCACATGATTAATCTTTAGCCCTGGGGCTTATCCAAAACCCCGCTCCACTGTTCAACATTCGACGGTCAACTTGACTGCTGATCCATCCGCGTGTAGGTTGGGTTGACCTCTGCCCATCTCCATTCACGTTCAGCTTTTGCACGAGCCCGCTACAAGGTGACCCATGAATGTTCGGGTCGAGTCATGCCCGACTAACCCGAATGCGTTCAGCTCGGGTCGGGCTACCCAAAAAATATTTTTTTTTTTATCAATCTTGAACCTTGGGCCTGGAGCCACATGGCAGCCTCCGGGTAGGCCATGTGGCACCCTCTGATAGGCCACCAAATTAGCTTTAAAAAATGAAATTTTGCCATAATTTTTTTTCTGAAGATGACAAATTTTTTTTAGTTTAAAGGTCCTGTTTTGAAGGTTATTGGGCATTTTAAAACTTCAATATCTTCCTCATACGACATCGGATTTGGGTCCCATTTGCGGCACCAGAATCACAGTGACAAGGCCTATCCTTTCGTTAGTTTGCAACCAATTCTGAGCAGTCCCAATTTTGAGCATTTTTTTTCCTCTTGGACATGATCACCTGATCACACCTCCCCATTAGGAAGCTTTTGGACCCCAAAAGCCTTCAATTACCTGATAAGAAGATGAGGTTATAGATCCCTCACCTTTTCCACCTCAATCCACTTTTCCTTACTCGGTTTGCTGCCTTTAAGACCAACCCGACTGTTAAACTCCTATACCAATAGGTTTCATTTTTCATGATTGTCTTGATTCAACTATGGAATATGTTCAAACCTTCTTTATTGAGCAAAGGTGTTCCATATTCTTGAAAAACCAAAAAATCAAAAAAGTTAAAAAATGTAAAGAGGGTATACCCTAAAAGAAAAATCAAAGGATAAGAAAAATAAATTGGTCAAAAAAGTGAAAGAAATGAACCCCAAACAAAAATAGACCAAGGAAAGTGTGCAAATCCAAATGCCACTACTATTTCATTTTGGTAATAAAACAATTGTGTGCAGCTTGTAAAACTTTTGCCACAATTCATGAATAAGTCAAACTGTTTAAACTTGGCTTACTCATATTTCAATTTCATGTTATAGATTAGAGAATAAAGATCTGACCAAACAGTTTAATCTTGGCAGAGAAGTAGATAGGTAGAGTCAATAAGAGGTGCTCAACAGTCTAATCTGAGCCCTTGGATGTAATAAGGGTAGAAATAGATAGATTTATCATGTAAAAAGAAAAGGTTGAAAAGGGTTTGCAAGGCTAAATGCACCCTAATAAAGAAGAGAAAATGGTAGTGTCAAGTAGATAGGGTAGGTAGATGGTGCTGCAAAGTGTTATCTGATGAATGATGTTGCTACATGTTTTTAATCCTTTACTTCCATCACAAATACTGAAGCAGGAAACACACTGGAAAGTCACAACAAGCAAAGTAAAAAATCATTAACCTCCCTCATCACTTTCCCCTTAAAATTTTTACTAATTTCCCCCAAAGTACTAAGGTATTTGGAGATCAAAAGGGCTCAAGGCATTTCCTTGACTTTTGGAGGGACCGGACCCTTGGCCTAATGATCAAAAAGACCTAAGTACTTGAGATAATTCATCATTATAATCATTCACCTTTAACTTTATCCTAAGTAAAATCCTATTTTACTTAGGGAAATCATGCAAAATGCCATAAAAAACCCTTAATATAACTTGCTATTCTAAGTTTAAGTGTTGAAGATGAGATATTGCAAATTACTTCAAAAATTATCACTTTCTTAGATGTGCAAAGTGTTTTGAGTTCCCTTGTCCCTTGGTCATATTAATGTTTAACTCTATTTACTAAATCCCTAGTGAAATGCCCTATCCTAAGTATATAACTCCTTTTTTATAAATACCCCAAAACCCCCTCTATTATAAAGTTTAACCAAAGTAATTATTTCCCCGTGCATTCAAATAAAAACCCACTATATAAGCCCTTTGGTTAAATTATATCTTTATACCATAAACCCGCCCCTATGGTAAGTTAATTACATTTGTTAATTTACCATATAATAAAATAAAAAACATATATTCGAAAAGCTTTAAACATATGGTTTATATGTTTAATACTAAAAAATAATAAATCCAAAGTTTTATTTTCAAGCCAAAACTTTGGAAAATTCCTATGCCAACGTGGCTCATCCACCTGGCATTTCCCCAATGATTAAAACCCACCGCAACCCCTATTTCCATTATATAGCGGGATTAACTAATTATCTGAGTTAGTTAATAACCATCCTCATTCACCAATTAGAAACGCCCCGGGATGTTTAAATAATGTAAATTGCGTTTAAAACCCCGCCAGGCCCACGCATTAAACCTCCGCCATCTATCCGTCCTTTCCACCATCGGATCGCTCCTTCACAGATCAACGGCTAGCATTCATCCCGCTAGCCATCCCTTGTCAGAGTTTTAACCAGCGGGGGATGGGTGGTATTTGACTAGTCACCCGTCCACGTGTCAACAACTTTGTGGAATCGCTGCCCTCGCGGTTAATACCGCCTTTGCTTATAAGCGGTGCGGGGACTTACCGCTTACCGCCCTGCCCCTCCACCATACGTCAGCTCGTACATTGATGACGTCACTCCTCGAAAAACTAAAAAACCCTTTTAGCTTGTAAATAAAGCCAATTTTCATGTTTTTTCCGTTATTTTCGTTATTAAACGCGAATGTGCTCTCTGCTACGGTTTTCGAATTTTCATTGAAATCCACTGTTCCATTCAATTTCGCTCCATAAATCCGCCAGACCTGCGTTCAAGCGTCCTTCTGCTACCGTCTGTTACCTGTTAAGAACCAGCTTTCTTCTAAAAACAGGTATTTATCCTATTTCCGCCCCGAACTGCAAGTAAAACTCTGTTTTCTTTGTTTTCTGCTGAATTAGTGATTAAAAATCATCATTGAGATCTTCCCAGAGGTTTTAAAACTGTGTAATTGCTCCCTGAACCTACAAATTGTGCCAATTTCCTTCATTTTCGAAATCACGCCCAGCCTGTGAATAAAACCAGAAACCTCCATTTTGAATCCACAAGAACCAAAATGGAGGCCCCGGCAGCTTTGAATATAACTCCACTGAATGCTCCTCACCGTGAATTGGAATATTTACCTTTGGTAGATAGAGATTTTCAGATTAAATACTTGCATTTTGATGAAAGCCCCCTTCTGAGTTTTTGTCGCTGCAGAGACGATTATTCAAAGGGGCAAGATGTCATTGGACTGTGGGAATCCAATCTCCCAAGGTACCTCATCCCCTCAGTCATCAATTTCCCAGAAATTATCCACTATTTCCATTCAAACTATGATCCCACTCAAAGGGTTGTAATAGCTCCTGATCAGAGTGTTCTATTCCCCATTACTCCCCAGGCCATCAATGAAATGCTGCACTTTGACCCTGACCAAGAATTGGCACCTCTGTCCATGGAATATTTGATAGAGAAGTCTAATAAATTGACCTCAGAAAAGTTAGAGTCCATTTGCCATAATTTCATGTTGCCTGAACACCAACCTAAGGGACCTCCTCCCTATGGTTTTTATTATTTCAATCAATTGGGAAGACTCATCCTCAATATGATATCTTTTGTCTTGGGCTTCAAAACCAGTGAATATGTTGATGAGATAACCTTGGTTTTGCTATCCATTTTTACTCCTGGGCAACCTCCTGAGATTAAATATGACTTTGCCTCCTTCATAGCCAACAAGATCCATGATCAGTTCATAAGGCTAGATGATGAGAAAGTTTTTAAATATTCCTCAGTAATCTATCATCTCATTATCTACTATCAATCAGAAAAGTTCCCTTTCCCTGTTCAAAAACTTGATGACAAGGGAAACCCAAGGTCAGTTATATTTTGGTCTCCCATAATTCATTCTTATGAGTCTCCCTATTCCTATTTTGAGTTTATACATCTTTTTGTATATCCTGCAACTACATTGTTGACAGGGATTCCTCCCCCAAGACTCAGTAATGAAATAAAGAAGACCTTGCAACTTTCAAGGACCTATAAAGTTGGGGATTGGTATTTGTATCAAAACCATACAGTCATCAGATTTTATGGATGTGAATTACATCCATTCAAGTTACCAAAGTATGTACCCATGAGACTATTTGCCTTGGAATATTTCAGGCAAATGATCAATTCAGATGTGATCCATTTTTGTAGTGTAAAAAAGAAAGCTCAACTCCGGATTAAAAGCCAATTAGGTCCCTACATCTGCAATTCTAGGGAGGCTGAGCGAGAAGCAGAGGATATATTACAAAACCGCTGCAAATTTCAAAGAAGTTTTCGTTGGGTTCCTTATGACCCATTTGGTTTCATCTGTGAAAAAAGATTAAAGAACAAATCTTCCCCTTATATCCACCACAAGATTCCTGATATAGAGAAATATGCTAACCAAGATGAATGGGTGGAAAAAACCCTTATTGAAGAAGAAAGTGCAGAAGAAAAAATGAATAAAGTTGTGAAAGATCTTCAAAAGAAATATGACCTAGATCTTATGGTCAAGTGCAGGTACCCCAAATTGGTTCATCTTCAGCAGCAAATCCACAACAGAGATTGCAGGAAGGCAGTCCACCAGTGGCAGCAGAGACAAAAGGTAAAGGAAAGGAACCTGCATTACAGGTGATTGAAACTTTAGTCATGACAGAGAAACCACAAACTTCTAAAGCACCTGAACAATCACAGCTTTCTCCCACTCAGGCAAAGCACACACAAGTTCCAGAGTTACAAACTCCATCAAATGTAGAAATAGGTAAGAAAAGGCAAGTTCCAGATACCACACCTCCTAAAGAGCCTTCAGGAACACATCAAGCTAAAAAACATAAATCAGATCCACTTCCAGAAGTGGAAATCATAGATGAAGTGTTTGATGATGGGAGAGAAGACAGTCAACTAACTGGCACAGTTAGTGAAACAAACACAGGACAGAAAGGGAAAGCTTTACAAAAGAAATTAAGTACTGAGGTATCCTCTTTCAGACCACCAAAAACAGATACAGGGGATATTAAAAGAACCTTCATTAATATTAAAGCAAAGAATGATCCATTAAGAATGAAGGTATATGATCAATATATGAATATGGCTCCCCATAATCAAGAAAGGCTAATGTCAGCATTTGACATGTCACAAGGCAAAATGATAATGAGCCACTTCAAGTCAAAGGTGCCAAAACCCATTACTGCAGCTGACTACATCAGGACAAATTTTGAAGTTTTGGCAAAGGACATCCATCCTCTGGACCAGATAGAGCTACACAGACAAACTGGGGAAATGGTCTATTCCACTCTTACCAATAAGGCCATGGCAGCTATAACGCTGCAGGATTCTTTGAACAACACAACTGCACAATTGCAAATTGAGAAGGCCTCTTCACAGGCCAAAGATAACAGAATAAAGTCTTTAGAAGACATAATCATTGGTTTGGGTCACAACCCTAAAGACATTAAAAGTATTGAGGCATTAATAAAGAAGAAAGATGATGATATAGCTGCACTGAGAAAGCAGCTAAAATTGCCAGCCTCAAGGCACCCTCAGACCCAAGAAGTTCTAAAGGGGAATTCACAGGAAGAAATAATGGATTTGCTCCTAAATATGACTGAGCGACTAAGTGAAACGGAGAAGGAATTGGAACAAGCTTTGCAGGAACAGGAAGCTATCAGGCAGACATCAACCACAGGTACTACAACAACAGGTCAGCAAACACAGCCATCCCAGGTAAACACTTCTGGTTTGAGTTCTGATGAATTAATAAAACAAATGGAAAGTCTCCAACTAAGGGTCACAGAACTTCAAACCACGAAATTGCAATTAGTAAAATTGGAGGAGAAATATGATACATCCAAAAAGACAGTTGCTGATAACACCAGGGAAATAAAAAGATTAGAAAAATTGGTTCAGGCTTTGGAAAAAGATCTTTCATTGGAAAATCCTTTAAAGAAAATAAATGACATTCTTTGGGGTAATATCATTGAGTTAATAAAGGGTATTTGGCCCTCTATTCAAGCTATTTTTGAACAAAATGATTTGGTTAAAATAGCCCAAGAAGAAATAAACAGAACCAGAAATGAATTAAGAGGCAGGCCTGAGCAGGCCAATCAGCTTATTCAATTTTTGAACACCCGGACAAAGCAACAGCTAGCAGTTTTGGGGATTGAAGACAGGACCGGCACAGTTTTGGAAATAAAGAGAGTTTTCATTAAAAGAAATTTCATGCAGAATTTAGAAAGGAAGTGCACATATATTTTGGTTGATATCAATATTTTCAGAGAGAAATTTCAAGCTTTGTTGGATAGTGGGTTACCAAGTCCTATGCTCTCAGAGGATCAAATAATGGACTTGGAAACCTATGTAAAGAAAATAAATTCTCATGCTCAAAATACAACTGCTTTTTCTCCTAGTTTACCACAATCAACATTACCAACAAGGAGAAATATCTATGATAGAGTGAGGAATTTATTTCATTTGGAACATGAAATAAATTATCTATTTCCCAATGAGCCCACCTTTTACAAACTCACAGAAGCAGATGAGACATTGAGAAAACTCAAAAGGACTGTGATACCAGACGATTCATGGTGGAGAGACTTATTAGAAATTCTATAAAAGTTATTTTCAGGATCAGAATTTATCTTTACTATCAGGTAAATGATAAAAATGAGTACAGATGAAAGAATATCAGTTGCACAGGTTAAAGAGTATCCGTAAAGACAAAGAGTATGAAGCAAGCAAAGAAATTACTCCAAAAGACAGCAACGAGCTCTTTTTCAGCACTTACCTCCAGCACATCCACAAAGAAAGGAAACAGCACATCAGCAGTTACTTATTATGCTATCTACAAGACCATTTGTCTCCTGTTTACTTGTAAATTACTCCTTAGTCATCCCAAATTATGAGCTAGGATAGTGTGAGATATTTTCAATTATTTTGTGTATAAATAAACCCTCAAAGAGAGTATTGAGGGTGGATTCTATTACTTTGCTGTAACATTGAGATTTTTGGAATAAAAGCATTTTGGAGAAATTTATTCGTGGCTTACTGGATGACGATTTGAAGCTCAGGACTTTTTGGAGGATTCATGTGTTGGACTGCAGCTCAATAAGTCTTTCTACCCTTTGTTTTAAGTTTTATATCAGTTTATAATATCATTATGTTCATTTCTGAATAATTTACATAAAGGATTGAATCAGAATTTACTTAATTGTACTCTGATTTCAGATGTGATTGTTCTTCATGTTTTCCTCTAAATTGGTTATAAGCATGAATTCTTAAATGCTCTTGCTTTGCTAATTTAAACATTGTTGATTACTATAATAAAGAATTCTTCATTGCTCTTTGTTTGTAGTCATCTCATTTCTTTCTTTTGAACATGGTGAAAGATTCTTAGCTGCCTTTCATCTCTTCAAGATCATCCCATCCACTTTAAAGTTTAAGGATTGTTCTCTGTCTAGCTATCTTGCCCTGTAATACCATCTTGTGTTTAGAATAGAAATCCAGTAAAGCCATCCTTTGACTCCATAGCCCAATGGACCGAAAACTTTCAACCTTGCCCTTAGTTTAAGGATTCCACCATTTTTCAAAACAAACATCTTGGATCTATAACTAGCCTAAAACCTTCTAAGAACAAAGATAAATCATAAAGCGAGAGCCCTCTCTGGATGCAGATTGGCTAGATTCTGCATCTGAAGGTTGGTTTGTGGTTACCTCGGGTATACTTTCCTCTTACACAACTTCTAGGAAAACCTGAGTGATAACATAGTGGCGACTCCACTGGGGACCTGAATCATTTTTATTTTTTAGTATTGTTCAAATATAAGCTATAGACAGAGTCTGAAGATCAGCTAGGTAGCCTTTGAAATTTCTTTTGCTCTGCAATTGCAAAAGTAAATAAATGCTGCTTCAATCTATCTCTGATTTAGCTTATATACTGAACCTTAGTTTCAAAATTTTCAATCAGATTCTCTAGTTTAACAGATCTTTGAGAAAATTTTAATCATACATCATTATTTCTTGAAGAATTTGTAGAAGTTGTATTTATTCTTTCAATAAAAATCAAAAAATCCAAAAAACACATAGTCTAGGAAAACTGGCTTCAGAAAGGATTCGACATACTAGGTCAAACCCTGACCCCAATCCACCACCAATATTTGAAAATCCAAATCTGATTCCTGGGATTCTTAGAAGACAAGGAATTCAAGAGAGTTCTGGAAGTTCTAGACCACTTTCTAGATCTGCATCCTGTCCTGTGAAAATTATATATATTGATGACATCCCTTTTGATGCACGATTTGAAACATCTTTATTTGTGAATTTCTCTGCGACCGAATTATCCAGATTAGTTCCAGATCCATTGTTCTTTGAAGATTTGCAATATAGATTTGTTTCACATCATCTTGACAGACAATTACAGAACTCTATCCAATCTGAACAAACCTTTGAAGAACGTTCAAACATCTCTGTAATTACTGAAGCTTCTGAGAGTTCAGTTGCTTTTTCTCAAGATTTTCAAAAACCTTTCACCCCTTCTACTCCCCCATCTCCTCCTGCTAGACCATCAACTCCTGTAACTCCACTATATCTTCCAATGGCCAATCGGTATGCCCCTTTACAGTTACCAGCCAACCCACCTGCTTTACCCCAAGATTACCAGAGTAAGATCACACCTTTTGATGGATCAGGTACTTACACAGTTCAACAACACACCAAAAGGATGACTGATTACTTTGAGTTCTATGAAATTGATACTGATAATGTCCGAATGAGAATTTTCGTTCAGAGTCTTACTGGAGAAGTTAGGACATGGTTTAGGGCCCTTACTCCAAATACTATTGCTGATTTACCAGCTTTATATAGGGCATTTTTGAACAGATGGGAGAAGAAGAAAGACCCCCTTCAGATCCTGTCAGAGTTCGAAAAATTAAGAAGAAGACCTAACGAAACAGTACAAGATTACATCATTAGATTCAATGAAGCATATAACGCAGTTCCTCAAAACCTAAGACCCCCACTTGACTCTGTATTGGTTAAATTTCCAGATGGTTTTGACTCTGATATAGCTTATTCCCTCAGGGAAAGAGCTCCCCAAACATTAGAGGAAATGCAGAGTATAGTGGTAAGTGTAGAAGCAAATCTGATAGAAAAGCGAGCCAGAGCAAGAGCAGAAAGAAGAATGCCTATGAATGAAGAACCTTCAGCTTTTGAAAAGAAGCTAGATGCAATCATTAAAGGTATGGAAAGATTAGGAGACAGAGTGGAGACCATTGAAAGAAAGTCTTCTAGTGATAATCAGAATGTTGCAAGAAACCCAAACTTTAGGAGAAACCTGAATCAAAATATTGGAAAGAATGTCCTTGATCAAAATATTAGGCCACATTTCCAAGAAAACTTTGTTGAAGGATCAACTTCTGAAGAACCTATAGAGGATGTAGAAATAAACAATGTAACTGATGACAAAAATGAACTAGAAGTCTTCCTATCCCAGGATGATCAAGAGAATCATATCCTTGAAACATTCCAAACTCATTCAGGTGAGACTTTTGATTTTAAAGAAGGCTATGACACAACAATTTATGAGGTCCATAAACAGTATAATTTGAGAAGTAGAAGGATTGATGTTCCAGAGAATAGAAAACAGAAGAATGCAAAACAAAATGTCAAAGGTAAAGGTAATATTCCCCCTGTACAAAACATTCCCCAAGTACAAATTATGTCTAGGATAACTCCCAACCCTTCAAATCCAATAATTGAAGATGTCTCTGACAACCAACCAAACAATAAACAACAATCTAATGCTTCTCCTCCTGTAGGAAATGCAGAAGAAACAGTAGAAGTTAGTTCAGATACCCCTTCAAATCAAAATTCCACTCATGAAAAAGATAAAAACATTGAAGACTCAAAAAACAGAGAAAACCCAACTGTGCAAAACACTAAAACTCAAACAGAAAAACCTTTCAATCTAGAGGCTGAAATAGGCAAACTAAAGATAGTTGTTCCTTTATCAGAATTAGCTAAACATGAGGTCTATAGAAGTCAAATTACTAAGTCCCTAAACATTAACATTACTGGATTGGATGATTCGGTAAACATTCTTGATGATCAACCCAAACTTCTTTTTGGCCCTCAGGTTAATGGCAAACCAGAAAGTGGAGGAACTCCTCCATTTTATGTAAGCCTTAATGTTCATGACAAGATACTCCATAATGCAATGCTTGATTCTGGAGCATCTCACAATTTGATGCCAAAAGCAGTAATGGAAAGATTAAATCTAGATATTACCAGACCGTACAAAGATCTGTTTTCATTTGATTCTAGTCAGGTAAAATGTTTAGGTTTGATTAAAGATTTGTGTGTTACTTTAGTTCAGTACCCTGCTAAATCTGTTTTGATGGATATAGTAGTGGCTGATATCCCTCCTAAATATGGCATGTTATTGTCTAGATCCTGGGGTGCTAAGCTTGGAGGATCTATTCAACTCGACATGTCATATGCCACTATCTCAGTATTTGGTCAACCCAAAAGATTATATAGAGAAACATTGATGAAGTACTTGGTGAGTAGCCATGAGAAGCCTGAAAACTTCCCTATCTATTCAGTCCACTCTGATATGGATTCTTTTATCCTTTACAATGCTGAAATGGACTTTCCAACTGAACTAGAAGCACCTGAAAAGAAAACCACAAACAAGACTACTGTTAAAATTGAAGAGATTTCTGAAGATAAAGAAACAACAGATGATCAAGAAATACCTAAAGAAACTAAACAACTAGCTCCTGTCAAGAAACATTTTAAAACAATTGATGAGGATTATGAACATGAAATTCTATGGCATTTAGAGTTTGATGGCTCAGTAAACAGACTAGGGGCAGGAGCTGGGATTTGGTTACATAATGTTGAGAACAATTATGCAGAGGGTCATGCTTATAGATTGAATTTCAAATGCACTAACAACATGGCAGAGTATGAAGCTCTTTTATTAGGGCTTAAACATGTCAAGAAGTTAGGAGCTATTAGGGTATCAATCATAGGAGACTCCGAACTAATCATTCAACAGATTAAAGGAGAATGTTCAATAAAAGACATGAGACTGAAACAATACAGAGAGACAGTTGTAGATATTCTCAACACATTTTTACAAGCTCAACTTGCCAAGATTCCCAGGAAACAAAATTTGCATGCTCACAGCCTCGCCATGTTTGCAAGTTACCTTTTGACCCTAATCATCAGTTTTCAGCTGAGATTAGGCATAGGCCTGCTATACCAGACAATCTTTTGAATTGGCAAGTATTTGTGAATAACAATCAAATCAATAATTTTTTGACACTTCAAAATGAGTTTTCTAACTGTAATATAGATGAAGACATAACTATTGATGAATTTGATCAAGAAAAAGAACAAAAAATAGATATTTCAATAGAAAATGCAATTCATATGCTGCCACATTCACTGAAAAGGACATACGAAATTTGAAACACATGGAATTTGATGAGATCATAGAAGATGAAACAGAAATCATCAATTTAAAAGATAATCAATTACCCAAAGGATTAACTCCTTTGGAAGATATGTTTGACTCAAATGATATTCCATTTAGACCAAAAATGGAACCTGTGAAGGCTGATATGGAAGAATGCAACTTAGGAACCCCAGAAAATCCCAAAATGGTTAAGTTGTCCAAATCTCTTCCAAAAGATCAAAAGGTTAAATATGTTGAACTATTAAAAGAATTCCAGGATGTTTTTGCCTGGAGTTATGAAGATCTCAAATCTTATGACACATCCATCATTCAACACACTATACCTTTGAAACCAGACCAGAAACCTTTTAAACAAAAGCTTAGAAGAATAAATCCTGTTTTATTACCCTCAATTGAAAAGGAAATCAAAAGGATATTTGAAGCAGGGATTATAGCTCCTATCAGATTCTCAGAATGGGTTTCTAACCTGGTACCAACAAGAAAGAAGACAGGAGAAATTAGACTGTGTGTCGACTTAAGAAATTTGAATAAATTTTCTTTAAAAGACAACTATCCTCTGCCGAAAATGGACCACATTCTACAAAGGGTAGTAGGATCTTCGAGAATATCTCTACTGGATGGATTTTCAGGGTACAACCAGATTCTGGTTCATCCTGATGATCAGGATAAAACAGCATTTACAACACCATGGGGTACGTTTAAATATGTCAAAATGCCATTTGGGCTCAAGAATGTAGGAGCTACATTTCAAAGAGAAATGGATATTGCTTTTGCTAAAGAGATACATGATTTTCTGGTTATTTACCTAGATGATTTGACTGTTTTTTCTAAAACAGATCAAGAACATTTAGATCACCTAAGGCAAGTATTTATAAAGTGCAGAAAATATGGGATTTCTTTAAACCCTAAGAAGTCATTGTTTGGTTTGGAAGAAGGAAAGCTTTTAGGTCATATTATTTCTAAAGATGGCATTAGGATTGATCCAGAAAGAATTCAAGCAATTTTGCAAATACCCCACCCCAGAAACATAAAAGAGTTGCAAGCATTCATAGGAAAGATTAATTTCTTAAGAAGGTTTATTTCTAGTCTAGCAGAGTTACTTAGATTACTAACTAACATGTTGAGGAAATATTAAAGCATTGACTGGACTGTAGAAGCCAAACAATCGTTCGAAGAAATTAAAATGGCTTTAACAAGAACACCAGTTCTGACCAGTCCTAAATTTGACAGAGATTTTATTATTTTTTCATTTGCTTCTGAACATACTGTTGCAGCCGTTTTACTTCAAAAAGATGACCAAGGGTGTGAAAAGCCAATAGCATTTTTTAGTAAAGCACTGAGGGATGCATCTCTAAAATACAATATTATGGAAAAACAGGCTTTTGCATTGGTAAAAGCAATTAAAGATTTCAGAGTTTACATATTATATTCTCATGTGATAGCTTATGTGCCTAATGCAGTGGTTAAAGACATTTTGACTCAAGATGGCATTGAAGGTAAAAGAGGTAAGTGGATAGCTACCATTTTAGAATATGATATTGAGATTAAACCAACAAAACTCATAAAAGGTAAAGGTTTGGCACAACTCATGACTGAAACTAATTGCCAAGCCTTAGACATTAACGAACTGGATGACAATCAGGAGATGGCGACTCCACAGATCAGTAAAGCTTTCTTAGATTCACCCTGGTACACTGATATAATTCATGTTTTATTAAACCTGCAAGCTCCTCCAGGGTTGTCCAGAACAAAAGGAATATTTTTAAAAATGACATCTTTGAAATATTGTATTCTAGATAGCACTCTATTTTGGAAAAATCATGAAGGAATCTTGTTGAATTGTCTCTTAAAAGATGAAGCTGATAAAATTCTTAATGAATTTCATGCAGGGGATTGTGGAGGACATCTCTATTGGAAATCAATTGCAGACAAAATTTTAAGGGCTGGTTTTTATTGGCCAACATTATTTTCTGATGTTAAGAAATTTGTAACAACTTGTCACAAGTGTCAGATATTTGAGGGCAAAAGAAAGTTGTTACCTTTGCCTTTAAAACCAATTTCCACAGAAAGACCTTTTCAACAATGGGGATTAGATTTTATTGGAGAAATTCATCCCCCTTCTTCAGGGCAACACAGATGGATTTTAACTGCTACATACTACTTCACTAAATGGATTGAAGCCATCCCATGCAGACAGGCCAATGATTCTGTAATCATAGGGTTTTTAGAAACAAACATACTTTCAAGATTTGGTTGTCCAGAAAATATTATAACAGACAATGCTGCTGCATTTAAATCAAAGAAAATGATTAGTTTCTGCCATAAATATCATATTACTTTAGGCCATTCAACAGCCTATTACCCTCAGGGTAATGGACTAGCAGAATCCTCCAATAAAAGCTTGATCAATATCATTAAGAAATTGTTGGAAGAAAATAAAAAGAACTGGCACAAGAAACTGACCAATGCATTATGGGCAGACAGACTTACAACTAAGAAATCAATTGGGACTAGTCCATATGAATTAGTCTATGGCCTTGAAGCAAGATTCCCATCATCTTTAGGAATTCCTGTTATGAAACTACTTCAGGAGGCTCAAGTGGAGCCAAATGATATTCAAAGAAGAATTAATTAAACAATCCACCTGCAGCAAACCAGGGAAGAGGTATACCAAAGATCACAAGTCTTACAGGAAAATTTAAAGAAAATGTTTGATAAAAGGACTAAATCAGAAGATTTTCAACTAGGTGATAAAGTCCTAAGATGGGATTCTAGAAGAGAAGAAAAAGGAAAACATGGGAAATTTGATTTCCTATGGAAAGGGCCCTATATCATTCATGCCTTGCAGGGAAACAACACATACTTTTTGAGGGAATTGGACAATTTAGAAGTTGAAGAAGGACTAGTCAATGGTCGAATGCTCAAGCATTATTTTGATCCCATTTACTAGAATGTTTTGATTTTTCTAACTTGTACATAATATATCCTTTTTTTTAATGCAGTGTGGATTGGATGGTGACTTCTTGAAGTTGAAGCCCGAAGTGAAGTCTCTAATCTTCAAGAAGTTTCACTATCATATGTACAATAAAAGCTACCAGGAGAAGGAGATTACATAATTCAGTTTGAAGACATGTTTAGGCATCTGACCTGCTGTTCTTGACTTTTCACAAGGAAAAGCCATCCCCAAGTGGAGCCAGTGTTATATTCCTATACCAATAGGTTTCATTTTTCATGATTGTCTTGATTGAACTATGGAATATGTTCAAACCTTCTTTATTGAGCAAAGGTGTTCCATATTCTTGAAAAACCAAAAAATCAAAAAAGTTAAAAAATGTAAAGAGGGTATACCCTAAAAGAAAAATCAAAGGGTAAGAAAAATAAATTGGTCAAAAAAGTGAAAGAAATGAACCCCAAACAAAAATAGACCAAGGAAAGTGTGCAAATCCAAATGCCACTACTATTTCATTTTGGTAATAAAACAATTGTGTGAAGCTTGTAAAACTTTTGCCACAATTCATGAATAAGTCAAACTGTTTAAACTTGGCTTACTCATATTTCAATTTCATGTTATAGATTAGAGAATAAAGATCTGACCAAACAGTTTAATCTTGGCAGATAAGTAGATAGGTAGAGTCAATAAGAGGTGCTCAACAGTCTAATCTGAGCCCTTGGATGTAATAAGGGTAGAAATAGATAGATTTATCATGTAAAAAGAAAAGGTTGAAAAGGGTTTGCAAGGCTAAATGCACCCTAATAAAAAAGAGAAAATGGTAGTAGTAGATAGGGTAGGTAGATGGTGTGCAAAGTTTTATCTGATGGATGATGCTGCTACATGTTTTAATCCTTTACTTCCATCACAAATACTGAAGCAGGAAACACACTGGAAAATCACAGCAAGCAAAGTCAAAATCATTAACTTCCCTCATCACTTTCCCCTTAAAGTTTTACTAATTTCCCCCAAAGTATTAGGGTACTTGGAGATCAAAAGGGCTCAAGGCATTTCCTTGACTTTTGGAGGGACCGGACCCTCGGCCTAATGATCAAAAAGACCTAAGTACTTGAGATAATTCATCATTATAATCATTCACCTTTAACCTTGTCCTAAGTAAAATCTCATTTTGCTTAGGAAAATTATGCAAAATTCCATAACAATCCCTCAAGATAACTTGCTATTCTAAGTTTAAGTGTTGAAGATAAGATATTGCAATTTACTTCAGAAGTTGTCACTTTCTTAGATGTGCAAAGTGTTTTGAGTTCCCTTGTCCCTTTGTCATATTAATGTTTAACTCTATTTACTAAATCCCTAGTAAAACGCCCTATCCTAAGTATATAACTCCTTTTTTATAAATACCCCAAAAACCCCTCTATTATAAAGTTTAACCAAAGTAATTATTTTCCCAAATATTCATTAAAAACCCCGCTTCACAAGTCCTTTGGTTAAATATATCTTTATATTATAGTCCCGCCCTTATGGTAATTAAATAATGTTTATTTGGTACCATATAATAAAAACATATATACGAAAAACTTTAAACATACGATATGTATGTTTAACACAAAATATAAATAAATCCAAAGTTTTTAATTCAAAGTAAAACTGCGGAAAACCTCCTGCCACCGTGGCTCATCCACCTGGCATTTCCCCAATGATTAAAACCCACCGCAAACCCTATTTCCATTATATAGCGGTATTAACTAATTATCTGAGTTAGTTAATAACCATCATTCACCAATTAGAAATGCCCCGGGATGTTTAAATAATGTAAATTGCGTTTAAAACCCCGCCGGGCCCACGCATTAAACCTCCGCCATCTATCCGTCCTTTCCACCATCGAATCGCTCCTTCACAGATCTACGGCTAGCATTCATCCCGCTAGCCATCCCTTGTCAGAGTTTTAACCAGCGGGGGATGGGTGGTATTTGACTAGTCACCCGTCCACGTGTCAACAACTTTGTGGAATCGCTGCCCTCGCGATTAATACCGCCTTTGCTTATAAGCGGTGCGGGGACTTACCACTTACCGCCCGGCCCCTCCACCATACGTCAGCTCGTACATTGATGACGTCACTCCTCGAAAAACTAAAAAACCCTTTTAACTTGTAAATAAAGCCAATTTTCATGTTTTTTCCGTTATTTTCGTTATTAAACGCGACTGTGCTCTCTGCTACGGTTTTCGAATTTTCATTGAAATCCACTGTTCCATTCAATTTCGCTCCATAAATCTGCCAGACCTGCGTTCAAGCGTCCTTCTGCTACCGTCTGTTACCTGTTAAGAACCAGCTTTCTTCTAAAAACAGGTATTTATCCTATTTCCGCCCCGAACTGCAAGTAAAACTCTGTTTTCTTTGTTTTCTGCTGAATTAGTGATTAAAAATCATCACTGAGATCTTCCCAGAGGTTTTAAAACTGTGTAATTGCTCCCTGAACCTGCAAATTGTGCCAATTTCCTTCATTTTCGAAATCACGCCCGGCCTGTGAATAAAACCAGAAACCTCCATTTTGAATCCACAAGAACCAAAATGGAGGCCCCGGCAGCTTTGAATATGACTCGACTGAATGCTCCTCACCATGAATTGGAATATTTACCTTTGGTAGATAGAGATTTTCAGATTAAAGACTTGCATTTTGATGAAAGCCCCCTTCTGAGTTTTTGTCGCTGCAGAGACGATTATTCAAAGGGGCAAGATGTCATTGGACTGTGGGAATCCAATCTCCCAAGGTACCTCATCCCCTCAGTCATCAATTTCCCAGAAATTATCCACTATTGCCATTCAAACTATGATCCCACTCAAAGGGTTGTAATAGCTCCTGATCAGAGTGTTCTATTCCCCATTACTCCCCAGGCCATCAATCAAATGCTACACTTTGAACCTGACCAAGAATTGGCACCTCTGTCTATGGAAGAATTGATTGAGAAGACTAGGCAATTAACTTCAGAAAAGCTGAAATCCATGTGCCAGATTTTCATGTTGCCTGAGCATCAACCTAAGGGGTCTCCTCCCTATGGTTTTTATTATTTCAATCAATTGGGAAGACTCATCCTCAATATGATATCTTTTGTCTTGGGTTTCAACACCAGTGAATATGTTGATGAGATAACCTTGGTTTTGCTATCCATTTTTACTCCTGGGAAACCTCCTGAGATTAAATATGACTTTGCCTCCTTCATAGCCAACAAGATCCATGATCAGTTCATGAGGCTAGATGATGAAAAAGTTTTTAAATATTCCTCAGTCATCTATCATCTCATTATCTATTATCAGTCAGAAAATTTCCCTTTCCCTGTTCAAAAACTTGATGCCAAGGGAAATCCCAGGTCAGTCATATTTTGGTCCCCCATAATTCATTCTTCCTCTGACCCCCCCTATTCCTACACTGAGTTCATTGATCAGTTTGTATATCCTGCAACAACCTTGTTGACATGAATTCCCCCCCCAAGGCTCAGTAATGAAATAAAGAAAACCTTGCAGCTTTCAAGGACTTATAAAGTTGGAGATTGGTATTTGTATCAAAACCATACAGTCATCAGAATCTATGGATGTGAATTACATCCATTCAAGTTACCAAAGTATGTACCCATGAGACTGTTTGCCTTGGAATATTTCAGGCAAATGAATAATTCAGATGTGATCCATTTTTGTAGTGTGAAAAAGAAAGCTCAACTCTGGATTAAAAGTCAATTAGGTCCCTACATCTGCAATTCTAGGGAGGCCGAGAGAGAGGCAGAAAATATATTGCAAAGCAAGTTCCAAAGAACTTTTCGTTGGGTTCCTTATGACCCATTTGAATTCATCTATGAAAAGAGATTAAAGAACAAATAATCCCCTTATATCCACCACAAGATTCCTGATATAGAGCAATATGCTAACCAAGATGATTGGGTGGAAAAAACACTTGTTGAAGAAGAAAGTGCAGAAGAAAAAATGAATAAAATTATGAAAAATATTCAGAAGTAATATGACCTAGAATCTTATGGTCAGGTGCAGGTATCTCACATTGGCACATCTTCAGCAGCAAATCCACAGCAGAGATTGCAGGAAGGCAGTCCACCAGTGGCAGCAGAGACAAAAGGTAAAGGAAAGGAACCTCCATTACAGGTGATTGAAACTTTAGTCGTGACAGAGAAACCACAAACTTCCAAAGCACCTGAACAATCACAGGTTTCTCCCACTCAGGCAAAGCACACACAAGTTCCAGAGTTGCAAACTCCATCAAATGTGGAAATAGGAAAGAAAAGGCAGGTTCCAGACACCACTCCTCCAAAAGAAACCTCACAGGTGCATCAAGCTAAAAAACATAAATCAGATCCACCTCCAGATGTGGAAATCATAGATGAAGTGTTTGATGATGGAAGGGAAGACAGTCAACTAACTGGCACAGTTAGTGAAACAAACACAGGACAGAAAGGAAAAGCTTTACAAAAGCAATTAAGTACTGAGGTATTCTCTTTCAGACCACCAAAGACAGACACAGGGGATATTAAAAGAACCTTCATTAATATTAAAGCAAAGAATGATCCATTGAAAATGAAGGTATATGATCAGTATATGAAGATGGCTCCCCAAAATCAAGAAAGGCTAATGTCAGCATTTGAACTTTCACAAGGCAAAATGATGATGAGCCACTTCAAGACAAAGGTGCCAAAGCCCACTTCAGCAGCTGACTACATCAGGACAAATTTTGAAGTTTTGGCGAAAGATATCCATCCACTGGACCAGATAGAGCTACACAGACAAACTGGGGAAATGGTCTATTCTACTCTTACCAATAAGGCCATGACAGCTATAATGCTGCAGGATTCTTTGAATAACACAGCTGCACAATTTCACATTGAGAAGGCCTCTTCACAGGCTAAAGATAATAGAATAAAGTCTTTAGAAGACATAATTATTGTCTTGGGTCATAACCCCAAAGACATTAAAAGTATTGAGGCATTAATAAAGAAGAAAGATGATGACATAGCTGCACTGAGGAAGCAGCTAAAATTGCCAGCCTCAAGGCACCCTCAGACCCAAGAAGTTCTAAAAGGGAATTCACAGGAAGAAATAATGGAGTTTCTCCTAAATATGACTAAGCGACTAAGTGAAACGGAGAAGGAATTGGAACAAGCTTTGCAGGAACAGGAAACTATCAGGCAGACATCAAACACAGGTACTACAACAACCGGTCAGCAAATACATCCATCCCAGGTAAACACTTCTGGTTTGAGTTCTGATGAATTAATAAAACAGATGGAAAGTCTACAACTAAGGGTCACAGAACTTCAAACAACGAAATTGCAATTAGTAAAATTGGAGGAAAAATATGATACATCTAAAAAGACAGTTGCTGATAACACCAGGGAAATAAAAAGGTTAGAAAAATTGGTTCAGGCTTTGGAAAAAGATCTTTCATTGGAAAATCCTTTAAAGGAAATAAATGACATTCTTTGCGGTAACATCATTGGGTTAATAAAGGGTATTTGACCCTCTATTCAAGCTATTTTTGAACAGAATGATTTGGTTAAAATAGCCCAAGAAGAAATAAACAGAACCAGAAATGAATTAAGAGGCAGGCCTGAGCAGGCCAATCAGCTTATTCAATTTTTGAACACCCGGACAAAGCAACAGCTGGCAGTTTTGGGGATTGAAGACAGGACCGGCACAGTTTTGGAAATAAAGAGAGTTTTCATTAAAAGAACTTTCATGCAGAATTTAGAAAGGAAGTGCACAGATATTTTGGTTGATATCAATATTTTCAGAGAGAAATTTCAAGCTTTGTTGGACAGTGGGTTGCCAAGTCCTATGCTCACAGAGGATCAAATAATGGACTTAGAAACCTATGTAAAGAAAATAAATGCTCATGCTCAAAATACAGCTGCTTGTTCTCCTAGTTTACCTCAATCAACATTACCAACAGGGAGAAGCATCTATGATAGAGTGAGGAATTTATTTCATTTGGAACATGAAATAAGGTATCTGTTTCCTAATGAACCCACCTTTTACAAACTCACAGAAGCAGATGAAACCTTGAGAAAACTCAAAAGGACTATGATGCCAGATAATCAATGGTGGAAAGAAATGTTGGAAATTCTATAAAAGTTATTTTCAGGATAAGAATTTTATCTTTACTATCAGATAAATGATAAAAATGAGTACGGATAAAAGAGTATCAGTTACATAGGTTAAAGAGTATCCGTAAAGACAAAGAGTATCAAGCAAGCAAAGAAATTACTCCAAAAGACAGCAACGAGCCCTTTTTCAGCACTTACCTCCAGCACATCCACAAAGAAAGGAAACAGCACATCAGCAGTTACTTATTATGCTATCTACGAGACCATTTGTCTCCTGTTTACTTGTAAATTACTCCTTAGTCATCCCAAATTATGGGCTAGGATAGTGTGAGATATTTTCAATTATTTTGCGTATAAATAAACCCTCAAAGAGAGTATTGAGGGTGGATTCTATTACTCTGCTGTAACATTGAGATTTTCGGAATAAAAGCATTTTGGGGAAATTTATTCGTGGCTTACTGGATGACGATTTAAAGCACTGGACTTGTTGCAGGATTCATGTGTTGGACTACAGTTCAATAAGTCTTTCTACCGTTTGTCTGAAGTTTTATATTAGTTTATAAAATCATTATGTCCATTTCTGAATAATTTACATAAAGGATTGAATCAGAATTTACTTAATTGTACTCTGATTTCATATGTGGTTGTTCTTAATGTTTTCCTCTAAATTAGTTATAAGCATGAATTCTTAAATGCTCTTGCTTTGCTAATTTAAACATTGTTGATTACTATAATAAAGAATTCTTCATTGCTCTTTGTTTGTAGTCATCTCATTTCTTTCTTTTGAACATGGTGAAAGATTATTAACTGCCTTTCATCCCTTCAAGATCATCCCATCCACTTTAAATTTTAAGAATTGTTCTCTGTCTAGCTATCTTGCCCTGTAATACCATCTTGTGTTTAGAATAGAAATCCAGTAAAGCCATCCTTTGACTCCATAGCCCAATGGACTGAAAACTTTCAACCTTGCCCTTAGTTTGTGGATTCCACCATTTTTCAAAACAAACATCTTGGATCTATAACTAGCCTAAAACCTTCTAAGAATAAAGATAAATCATAAAGAGAGAGCCCTCTCTGGATGCAGATTGGCTAGATTCTGCATCTGAAGGTTGGTTTGTGGTTACCTCGGGTATAATTTCCTCTTACACAACTTCTAGGAAAACCTGAGTGATAACATAGTGGCGACCATACTAGGGACCTGAATCATTTTTATTTTTTAGTATTGTTCAAATATAAGCTATAGACAGAGTCTGAAGATCAGCCAGGTAGCCTTTGAAATTGCTTTTGCTCTGCAATTGCAAAAGTAAATAAATGCTGCTTCAGTCTATCTCTGATTTAGCTTATATACTGAACCTTAGTTTCAAAATTTTCAATCAGATTCTCTAGTTTAACAGATCTTTGAGAAAATTTTAATCATACATCATTATTTCTTGAAGAATTTGTAGAAGTTGTATTTATTCTTTCAATAAAAATCAAAAAATCCAAAAAACACATAGTCTAGGAAAACTGGCTTCAGAAAGGATTCGACATACTAGGTCAAACCCTGACCCCAATCCACCACCAATATTTGAAAATCCAAATCTGATTCCTAGGATTCTTAGAAGACAAGGAAGTCAAGAAAGTTCGGAAAGAGGAAGTCAAGAGAGTTCAGGAAGTTCTAGGCCACTTTCTAGATCTGCATCCTGTCCCGTGAAAATCATATATATTGATGAAATTCCTTTTGATGCACGATTTGAAAC
The DNA here is from genome assembly GCA_034641835.2 of Pinus albicaulis. Lineage (NCBI taxonomy): Eukaryota > Viridiplantae > Streptophyta > Pinopsida > Pinales > Pinaceae > Pinus > Pinus albicaulis. The sequence goes on from CM076574.1 coordinate 221,595,881, forward strand.
ATCTTTATTTGTGAATTTTTCTGAAACCGAATTATCCAGATTAGTTCAAGATCCATTGTTCTTTGAAGATTTGCAATACAGATTTGTTTCACATCATCTTGACAGACAATTACAGAACTCTATTCAGTCTGAACAAACCTTTGAAGAAAGTTCAAACATCTCTGTAATTACTGAAGCATCTCCAAGTTCAGTTACTTTTTCTCAAGCTTTTCAAACACCTGTCACCCCTTCTACTCCTCCATCTCCTCCTACCAGACCATCAACTCCTGTTACCCCACTATATCTTCCAATGGCCAATCGGTATGCCCCTTTACAGTTACCAGCCAACCCTCCTGCTTTGCCCCAAGATTACCAGAGTAAGATCACACATTTTGATGGATCAGGTACTTACACAGCACAACAACACACCAAAAGGATGACTGATTACTTTGAGTTCTATGAGATTGATACTGATAATGTCCGAATGAGAATTTTCGTTCAGAGTCTTACTGGAGAAGTTAGGACATGGTTTAGGGCCTTAGCTCCAAATACTATTGCTGATTTACCAGCTTTATATAGGACATTTTTGAACAGATGGGAGAAGAAGAAGGACCCCCTTCAGATCCTGTCAGAGTTCGAAAAATTAAGAAGAAGACCTAACGAAACAGTACAAGATTACATCATTAGATTCAATGAAGCATATAACGCAGTTCCTCAAAACCTAAGACCCCCACCTGACTCTGTATTGGTTAAATTTCCAGATGTTTTTGACTCTGATATAGCTTATTCCCTCAGGGAAAGAGCTCCCCAAACATTAGAGGAAATGCAGAGCATAGTGGTGAGTGTAGAAGCAAATCTGATAGAAAAACGAGCCAGAGCAAGAGCAGAAAGAAGAATGCCTCTGAATGAAGAACCTTCAGCTTTTGAAAAGAAGCTGGATGCAATCATTAAAGGTATGGAAAGATTAGGAGACAGAGTGGAGACCATTGAAATAAAATCTTCTAGTGATAACCAAAATGTTGCAAGAAACCCAAACTTTAGGAGGAATCTGAATCAAAATATTGGAAAGAATGTCCCTGACCAAAACATTAGGCCACCTTTCCAAGAAAACTTTGTTGAAGGTTCAACTTCTGAAGAACCTACAGAGGATGTAGAAATAAACAATGTAACTGATGACAAAAATGAACCAGAAGTCTTCCTATCCCAGGATGATCAAGAGAATCATATCCTTGAAACATTCCAAACTCATTCAGGTGAGACTTTTGATTTTAAAGAAGGCTATGACACAGCAATTTATGAGGTCCATAAACAGTATAATTTGAGAAGTAGAAGGATTGATGTGCCAGAGAATAGCAAACAGAAAAATGCAAAACAAAATTTCAAAGGTAAAGTTAACATTCCCCCTGTACAAAACATTCCCCAAGTACAAATTCTGTCTAGGATAACTCCCAACCCTTCAAATCCAATAATTGAAGATGTTTATGACAACCAACCAAACAATAAACAACAATCTAATACTTTTCCTCCTGTGGGAAATGTAGAAGAAACAGTAGAAGTTAGTTCAGATACCCCTTCAAAACAAAATCTCATTCATGAAAAAGAGAAAAATGTTGAAGACCCAAAAAATAGAGAAAACACAACTGTGCAAAACACTAAAACTCAAACAGAAAAACCTTTCAATCTAGAGGCTGAAATAGGCAAACTAAAGATAGCTGTTCCTTTATCAGAATTGGCTAAACATGATGTCTATAGGAGTCAGATTACCAAGTCCCTAAACATTAACATTACTGGATTGGATGATTCGGTAAACATTCTTGATGATCAACCCAAACTTCTTTTTGGCCCTGAGGTTAATGGCAAACCAGAAAGTGGAGGAACTCCTCCATTTTATGTAAGCCTGAATGTCCATGACAAGATACTCCATAATGCAATGCTGGATTCTGGAGCATCTCACAATTTGATGCCAAAAGCAGTAATAGAAAGATTGAATCTAGATATTACCAGACCGTACAAAGATCTGTTTTCATTTGATTCTAGTCAGGTAAAATGTTTAGGTTTGATTAAAGATTTGTGTGTTACTTTAGTTCAGTACCCTGCTAAATCTGTTTTGATGGATATAGTAGTGGCTGATATCCCTCCTAAATATGGTATGTTATTGTCTAGATCCTGGGGTGCTAAGCTTGGAGGATCTATTCAACTCGACATGTCATATGCCACTATCTCATTATTTGGTCAACCCAAAAGATTATATAGAGAAACATTGATGAAGTACTTGGTGAGTAGCCATGAGAAGCCTGAAAACTTCCCTGTCTATTCAGTACATTCTGATATGGATTCTTTTATCCTTTACAATGCTGAAATGGACCTTCCAACTGAACTAGAAGCACCTGAAAAGAAAACCACAAACAAGACTACTGTCAAAATTGAAGAGATTTCTGAAGACAAAGAAACACCAGATGATCAAGAAAAACCAAAAGAAACTAAACAACTAGCTCCTGTCAAGAAACATTTTAAAACAATTGATGAAGATTATGAACATGAAATTCTATGGCATTTAGAATTTGATGGCTCGGTAAATAAACTAGGGGCAGGAGCTGGGATTTGGTTACATAATGTTGAAAATAATCATGCTGAGGGTCATGCTTATAGATTGAATTTCAAATGCACCAACAACATGGCAGAGTACGAAGCTCTTTTATTAGGGCTTAAACATGTCAAGAAATTGGGAGCTATTAGGGTATCAATCATAGGAGACTCCGAGCTAATTATTCAACAGATTAAAGGAGAATGTTCAACAAAAGACATGAGATTGAAACAATACAGAGAAACAGTTATGGAAATTCTCAACACATTTTTACAAGCTCAACTTGCCAAGATTCCCAGGAAACAAAATTTACATGCTCACAGTCTGGCAATGTTTGCTAGTACATGTAAGTTACCTTTTGATCCTAATCATCAGTTTTCAGCTGAGATTAGACACAGGCCTGCAATACCAGACAATATTCTGAATTGGCAAGTATTTGTGAATAACAATCAAATCAATAATTTTTTGACACTTCAGAATGAGTTTTCTAACTGTAATATAGATGAAGACATAACTATTGATGAATTTGATCAAGAAAAAGAACAAAAAATAGATATTTCAATAGAAAATACAATTCATATGCTGCACCCAACCACATTCACTGAAAAGGACATTCAAAATTTGAAACACATGGAATTTGATGAGATCATAGAAGATGAAACAGAAATCATCAATTTAAAAGATAATCATTTACCCAAAGGATTAACTCCTTTGGAAGATCTGTTTGACTCAAATGATATTCCATTTAGACCAAAAATGGAACCTGTGAAGGCTGATATGGAAGAATGCAACTTAGGAACCCCAGAAAATCCCAAAATGGTTAAGTTGTCCAAATCTCTTCCAAAAGATCAAAAGGTTAAATATGTTGAACTATTAAAAGAATTTTAGGATGTTTTTGCCTGGAGTTATGAAGACCTAAAATATTATGATACATCCATCATTCAACACACTATACCTTTGAAACCAGATCAGAAACCTTTTAAACAAAAGCTTAGAAGAATAAATCATGTTTTATTACCCTCAATTGAAAAGGAAATCAAAAGGATGTTTGAAGCAGGGATTATAGCTCCTATCAGATTCTCAGAATGGGTTTCTAACCTGGTACCAACAAGAAAGAAGACAGGAGAAATTAGACTGTGTGTCGACTTAAGAAATTTGAATAAAGTTTCTTTAAAAGACAACTATCCTCTGCCGAAAATGGACCACATTCTGCAAAGGGTAGTAGGATCTTCGAGAATATCGCTACTGGATGGATTTTCAGGGTACAACCAGATTCTGGTTCATCCTGATGATCAGGATAAAACAGCATTCACTACACCATGGGGTACGTTTAAATATGTCAAGATGCCATTTGGGCTCAAGAATGCAGGAGCTACATTTCAAAGAGCAATGGATATTGCTTTTGCTAAAGAGATACATGATTTTCTGGTTATTTACCTAGATGATTTGACTGTTTTTTCTAAAACAGATCAAGAACATTTAGATCACTTAAGGCAAGTATTTATAAAGTGCAGAAAATATGGGATTTCTTTAAACCCTAAGAAGTCATTGTTTGGTTTGGAAGAAGGAAATCTTTTAGGTCATATTATTTCTAAAGATGGCATTAGGATTTATCCAGAAAGAATTCAAGCAATTTTGCAAATACCCCACCCCAGAAACATAAAAGAGTTGCAAGCATTCATAGGAAAGATTAATTTCTTGAGAAGATTTATTTCTAGTTTGGCTGAGTTACTTAGATTACTTACTAACATGTTGAGGAAAGATTCAAGCATTGACTGGACTGTAGAAGCCAAACAATCGTTCGAAGAAATTAAAATGGCTTTAACAAGAACACCAGTTCTGACCAGTCCTAAATTTGACAGAGATTTTATTATTTTTTCATTTGCTTCTGAACATACAGTTGCAGTTGTTTTACTTCAAAAAGATGACCAAGGGTGTGAAAAACCAATAGCATTTTTTAGTAAAGCACTTAGGGATGCATCTCTAAAATACAATATTATGGAAAAACAGGCTTTTGCATTGGTAAAAGCAATTAAATATTTCAGAGTTTACATATTATATTCTCATGTGATAGCTTATGTGCCTAATGCAGTGGTTAAAGACATTTTGACTCAAGATGGCATTGAAGGTAAAAGAGGTAAGTGGATAGCTACCATTTTAGAATATGATATTGAGATTAAACCAACAAAACTCATAAAAGGTCAAGGCTTGGCACAACTCATGACTGAAACTAATTGCCAAGCCTTAGACATTAACGAACTGGATGACAATCAGGAGATGACGACTCCACAGATCAGTCAAGCTTTCTTAGATTCACCCTGGTACACTGATATAATTCATGTTTTATTAAACCTGCAAGCTCCTCCAGGGTTGTCCAGAACGAAAAGAAGATTTTTAAAAATGACATCTTTGAAATATTGTATTCTAGATAGCACTCTATTTTGGAAAAATCATGAAGGAATCTTGTTGAATTGTCTCTTAAAAGATGAAGCTGATAAAATTCTTAATGAATTTCATGCAGGGGATTGTGGAGGACATCTCTACTGGAAATCAACTGCATACAAAATTTTAAGGGCTGGTTTTTATTGGCCAACATTATTTTCTGATGTTAAGAAATTTGTAACAACTTGTCACAAGTGTCAGATATTTGAGGGCAAAAGAAAGTTGTTACCTTTGCCTTTAAAACCAATTTCCACAGAAAGACCTTTTCAACAATGGGGATTAGATTTTATTGGAGAAATTCATCCCCCTTCTTCAGGGCAACACAAGTGGATTTTAACTGCTACAGACTACTTCACTAAATGGATTGAAGCCATCCCATTCAGACAGGCCAATGATTCTGTAATCATAGGGTTTTTAGAAACCAACATACTTTCAAGATTTGGCTGTCCAGAAAAGATTATAACAGACAATGCTGCTGCATTTAAATCAAAGAAAATGATTATTTTCTGCCATAAATATCATATTACTTTAGGCCATTCAACAGCCTATTACCCCCAGGGTAATGGACTAGCAGAATCCTCCAATAAAAGCCTGATTAATATCATTAAGAAATTGTTGGAAGAAAATAAAAAGAATTGGCACAAGAAACTGACCAATGCATTGTGGGCAGACAGAATTACAACTAAGAAATCAATTGGGATTAGTCCATATGAGTTAGTTTATGGCCTTGAAGCAAGATTCCCATCATCTTTAGGAATTCCTGTTATGAAATTACTTCAGGAGGCTCAAGTGGAGCCAAATGACATTCAAAGGAGAATTAATCAAACAATCCACCTACAACAAACCAGGGAAGAGGTATACCAAAGATCACAAGTCTTGCAGGAAAAGCTAAAGAAAATGTTTGATAAAAGGACTAAAGCAGAAGATTTTCAACTAGGAGATAAGGTCCTAAGATGGGATTCTAGAAGAGAAGAAAAAGGAAAACATGGGAAATTTGATTTCCTATGGAAAGGGCCCTATATCATTCATGCCTTGCAGGGAAACAACACATACTTTTTGAAGGAGTTGGACAATTCAGAAGTTGAAGAAGGACCAGTCAATGGTCGAATGCTCAAGCATTATTTTGATCCCATTTACTAGAATGTTTTGATTTTTCTAACTTGTACATACTATATCCTTTTTCTAATGCAGTTTTGGATTGGATGGTGACTTCTTAAAGTTGAAGCCCGAAGTGAAGGCCCTAAGCTTCAAAAGTTTAACTATCATATGTACAATAAAGCTACCAGAAGAAGGAAGATTTCATACTTTCAGTTTGAAGACATTTTGAGGCATCTGACCTGTTGTTCTTGACTTTTCACAAGGAAAAGCCATCCCCAAGTGGAGCCAGTGTTAGTCTCCTATACCAATAGGTTTCATCTTTCATGATTGTCTTGATTGAATTATGGAATATGTTCAAACCTTCTTACTTGAGCAAAGGTGTTCCATATTCTTGGAAAAAACCAAAAAATCAAAAAATTTAAAAAATGTAAAGAGGGTATACCCTAAAAGAAAGATCAAAGGGTAAAAAGAATAAAATGGTCAAAAAAGAGAAAAAATGAACCCCAAGCAAAAAATAGACCAAGGAAAGTGTGCAAATCCAAATGCCACTACTATTTCATTTTTGGTAATAAAGAAATTGTGTGCAACTTGTCAAACCTTTGCCACAATTCATGAATAAGTCAAACTGTTTAAACTTGGCTTACTCATATTTCAATTTCATGTTGTAGATTAGAAAATAAAGATCTGACCAAACAGTTTAATCTTGGCAGATAAGTAGATAGGTAGAGTTAATAAAAGGTGCTCAACAGTTTAATCTGAGCCCTTGGATGTAATAAGGGTAGAAATAGTTAGATTTATCATGTAAAAAGAAAAGGTTGAAAAGGGTTTGCAAGTCTAAATGCACCCTAATAAAGAAGAGAAAATGGTAGTAGTAGATAGGGTAGGTAGATGGTGTTGCAAATTTTTATCTGATGAATGATGCTGCTAAATGTTTTTGATCCTTAACTTTCATCACAAATACTGAAGCAGGAAATACACTGGAAAATCACAGCAAGCAAAGTCAAAATCATTAACTTCCCTCATCACTTTCCCCTTAAATTTTTACTAATTTCCCCCAAAGTACTAGGGTACTTGGAGATCAAAAGGGCTCAAGGCATTTCCTTGACTTTTGGAGGGACCGGACCCTCGGCCTAATGATCAAAAAGACCTAAGTACTTGAGATAATTCATCATTATAATCATTCACCTTTAACCTTGTCCTAAGTAAAATCCTATTTTACTTAGGGAAATCATGCAAAATTCAATAAAAATCCCTCAAGATAACTTGCTATTCTAAGTTTAAGTGTTGAAGATAAGATATTGCAATTTACTTCAGAAGTTATCACTTTCTTAGATGTGCAAAAATATTTTGAGTTTCCTTGTCCTTTACCATATTTACATTTAACTCTATTTTACTAAATCCCTACTAAAATACCCTATCCTAAGTATATAACTCCCTTTTTAAAATATCCCAAAAACCCCTCTATTATAAAGTTTAACCAAAGTAATTATTTTCCCAAATATTCATTAAAAACCCCGCTTCACAAGCCCTTTGGTTAAATATATCTTTATATTATAAACCCGCCCTTATGGTAATTAAATAATGTTTATTTGTTACCATATAATAAAAACATATATACAAAAACTTTACCAAAGCATTTATTTCCCAAATATTCATTAAAAACCCACTATACAAGCCCTTTGGTTAAATATATCATTATACAATAGTCCTGCCCTTATGATAAGTTAACTATATTGGTTATTTTATCATATAAATAAAAACATATATACGAAAAACTTTAAACATATGATTTATATGTTTAATACAAAAATATAAACAAAACCCGAAGTTTTATTTTCTAAACCAAAACTTTGGAAAAGCCCCTATGCCACCGTGGCCCATCCACCTGGCATTCCACCCGACGTTTCAAACACAATTAAAACCCCGCCGCGACCCCTTTTTCATTATAATTACGGGATTAATTAGTTATCTGAACTAATTAATAACCTTTCTTCCGCCAATCATGTGCCACCCGGGATGATTAATTAAACGTTAAATATGCCGGGCCCGCGTGATAACCACCCCACCATCTCCCTGTCATTTCAACCGTTCGATCGCCTTTCCGCAGATCTACGCCCCGTATCAAATCCGCTACCCATCCTTTGTCAGAGTTTTAACGCGCGGGCGATTGGTGGTATTTGACTAGTCACCTGTCCACGTGTCGATAATCGAATGGAATCGCTGCCCGCTCATCTAATACCACCTTTGTCCATAAGCGGTGTGGGGACTAAACCACTTACCGCCCGACCCTTGCACACGTCAGCCCGTACCAACGTGACGTCACTCCTCGAAAAACTAAAAACCCCTCTTTTGACTTTGGAAATAAAACAAAATTTCGCGTTTTTATGTCATTTTCATCGTTTGAACGCTACTGTGCTTTCCGCTAAGAAATTCAAATTTCCATTGAAATCCATTGTTCAATTCGATTTCGCTCTGGAATCTCACCAAACCTGTGTTCAAGTATCCTCCTGCTACCGCCTAGTACCTGTTAAAAACCAGCTTTCCTCCAAAAACAGGTATTTATCCTATTTCGCCCCGAATTGCAAATAAAACTCTGTTTTCTTGGTTTTTCGTTGAATCAGTGTTTAAATCATATTCCTAAGATCATTCCCTGAGTTTTACGACTATAAATTGTTTCCCTGAACCTGCAAATTGTGCCAATTTCCCTCAGTAAGATCAAAATCACGCCCGGCCTGTGAAGAAAACCTGAAAACTCCATTTTGAATCCACAAGAATCAAAATGGAGGCCCCGGCAGCTTTGAATGTAACTCCACTGAATGCCACTCACCGAGAGTTAGAATATTTACCTTTAGTAGACAAAGATTTCCAGATTAAAGACTTGCATTTTGATGAAAATCCCCTTTTGAGTTATTGTCGCTGTAGAGACGAGTACTCAAAGGGGCAAGATCTCATTGGGTTGTGGGAATCCAATCTCCCAAGGTATCTCATCTCTTCAGTCATTTCCTTCCCAGAAATCATCCACTATTGCCATTCTAACTCTTATCCCACTCAGAGAGATGTAATATCCCCTGACCAGAGTGTTCTTTTCCACATTACTCCCCAAGCTATCAATGCAATGCTACATTTTGAACCAGGTCAAGAACTAGCACCTTTGTCTATAGAAGCACTGATTGAAAAGTCTAATCAATTGACCCCAGAAAAATTGAAGTCCATTTGCCAGAATTTCATGTTGCCTGAACATCAACCTAAGGGACTTCCTCCCTATGGTTTTTATTATTTCAATAAATTAGGAAGACTCATCCTAAATTTGATATCTTTTGTCTTGGGTTTCAATACCAGTGAATATGTTGATGAGATAACCCTAGTTTTGCTGTCTATTTTTACTCCTGGGCAACCTCCTGAAGTTAAATATGACTTTGCCTCCTTCATAGCCAATAAGATCCATGTTAAGTTCATGAGGCTTGATGATGAGAAAGTTTTTAAATATTCCTCAGTTATTTATCATCTCATTATCTTTTATCAATCAGAAAAGTTCCCTTTCCCTGTTAAAAAGCTTGATGCCAAGGGAAACCCTAGGTCAGTTATATTCCTATAATTCATTCTTCCCATAATTCTCCATATTCCTATACTGAGTTCATCGACCTTTTTGTATATCCTGCAACTACCTTGTTGACAGGAATACCTCCTCCAAGACTCAGTAATGAAATCAAGAAGACCTTGCAGCTTTCCAGGACTTATAAAGTTGGAGATTGGTATTTATACCAAAATCATTCAGTCATCAGAATCTATGGATGTGAATTACATCCATTCAAGTTGCCAAGATATGTGCCCATGAGAATTTTTGCCTTGGAATATTTCAGGCAAATGAATAATTCAGATGTGATCCATTTTTGTAGTGTGAAAAAGAAAGCCCAACTAAGGATCAAAAGTCAATTAGGTCCTTTCATCTGCAACTCTAGGGAGGCCAAGCGAGAGGCAGAAAATATACTACAAGGCCATTGCAAGTTCCAAAGAAATTTTCGTTGGGTTCCTTATGACCCATTTGGTTTTATTTGTGAAAAGAGAATAAAGAATAAATCATCCCCTTACATACACCACAAGATTCCTGAACTAGAACAATATGCCAATCAAGATGAATGGGTTGAAGGAACACTTGTTGAGGAAGAAAGTGAAGCTGACAAAAATGAACAAAATTATGAAAGATCTCGAGAAGAAGTATGACCTAGAATCTTGTGGTCAAGTGCAGGTACCCCACATTGGCACTTCTTCAGCAGCAAATCTACAGCAGGCATTACAGGAAAGCAGTTCATCAGTTGCAGCAGAACCAAAAGGCAAAGGAAAGGAACCTGAAATCCAGGTCATTGAAACTTTAGTCATGGCAGAGAAACCACAAACTTCCAAAGCACCTGAACAAACCCAAGTTTCTCCCACTCAGGTAAAACACCCTGAAGTTTCAGAATTACAAACTCCATCCAATATGGAGATAGGAAAGAAAAGGCAAGTTCCAGATATTACTCCTCCTAAAGAATCCTCAGGAGTACATCAAGCCAAAAAACAGAAACCAGATCCAAGTCCAGATGTAGAGATCATTGATGAAATATTTGATGATGGAAGGGAAGACAGTCAACTAACTGGCACAGTTAGTGAAACAAACACAGGACAGAAAGGAAAAGCTTTACAAAAGCAATTGAGTACTGAGGTATCCTCTTTCAGACCACCAAAAAAAGATACAGGGGATATAAAAAGAACCTTCATTAATATAAAGGCAAAGAATGATCCATTAAGAATGAAGGTATATGATCAATATCTGAAAATGGCTCCCCATAATCAGGAAAGGTTAATGTCAGCATTTGACATTTCACAAGGCAAAATGATGATGAGCCACTTCAAGTCAAAGGTGCCAAAACCCATGTCAGCAGCGGATTATATTAGAACAAATTTTGAGGTCCTGGCTAAGGATATTCATCCTTTAGAAAAGATAGAGCTGCACAAACAAACTGGGGAAATGGTGTATTCCACTCTGACTAATAAGGCCATGGCAGCCCTAACGCTGCAAGATTCTTTAAATAACACAAGTGCCCAATTGCAAATTGAGAAGGCCTCTTCTCAGGCCAAAGATAATAGAATAAAGTCTCTAGAAGACATAATCATTGGCTTGGGTCACAACCCCAAAGACATTAAAAGTATTGAGGCATTAATAAAGAAGAAAGATGATGACATAGCTGCACTGAGAAAGCAGCTGAAATTGCCAGCCTCAAGGCACCCCCAGACCCAAGAAGTTTTAAAGGGGAATTCACAAGAAGAGGTAATGGAGTTGCTCCTAAATATGACTGAGCGACTAAGTGAAACAGAGAAGGAATTAGAGCAAGCTTTACAGAAAAAAGAAGCTATCAAGCAGGCATCCATCACAGAAGCTACTACAACCACAGGTACTACACCAGCAAAGCAACAAACAGAACCAGCGCAGGTAAACACTTCTGGTTTAAGTTCTGATGAGTTAATAAAACAAATGGAAAGTTTACAATTAAGAGTCACAGAACTTCAAGCCACTAAGTTACAATTAAAATATTTGGAGCAGAAGTATGATACATCTAAAAAGACAGTTGCTGAAAATACCAGGGAAATCAAAGGATTGGACAAATTAGTTAAGGCTTTAGAGAAAGATCTTTCATTAGAAAAGCCTTTGAAGGAAATAAATCAAATTCTTTGGGGAAATATAATTGAATTAATAAAAAGTATTTGGCCCTCTATTCAAGCAATTTTTGAACAAAATGACTTGATTAAAATAGCTCAGGAAGAAATAAACAGAACAAGAGATGAACTAAGAGGTAGACCTGAGCAGGCCAATCAACTTATTCAATTTTTGAACACCTGAATGAAACAACAGCTTGCAGTACTAGGAATTGAAGAGAGGACCGGCACTATTTTGATGATAAAAAGAGTTTTCATCAAAAGAACTTTTATGCAGAATTTAGAAAGGAAGTGTTCAGATATTTTGGCTGATATTAATGCTTTCAGAGAAAAATTTCAAGTTTTGTTGGACAGTGGGTTACCTAGTCCTATGCTCACAGAAGACCAGATAATGGAACTGGAAAACTATGTCAAGAAAATAAATATACATGCTCAGAACGTAACTGCTAGTTCTATCAGTTTGCTAGAAGCGACGTTGCCAACAGGGAAAAATCTATATGACAGGTTGAAGAATTTATTTCATCTTGAACATGAAATAAATTATTTGTTCCCTGATGAGCCCACTTTTTACAAACTCACAGAGGCCGATGAGACATTGAGAAAACTTAAAAGGACTATAATACCAGAAGATCAATGGTGGAAAGACCTATTGGAAATTCTATGAAAATTATCTTCAGGATGAGAATTTTATCTTTTTACCATTATGTGAAAGATAAAAATGAGCACAGATGAAAGAGTATCAGTTGAACAGGTTAAAGAGTATCCGTAAAGACAAAGAGTATCAAACAAGCAAAGAATTTACTCCAAGGGACAGCACCGAGCCCTATCTCAGCACTTACCTCCAGCACATCAGCAAAATGAGGAAACAGCACATCAGCAGTTACCTATTATTCTATCCACGAGACCATTTGTCTCCTGTTTATTTGTAAATTACTCCTTATTCACCCTATATTATTGGCTAGGTTAGTGTGAGATTTTTTCAAGTTTTTCTTGTATAAATAAACCCTCAAAGGAAGTATTGAGGGTGGATTCTATTACTTTGCTGTAACATTGAGATTTTTGGAATAAAAGAATTTTGGAGAAATTTATTCGTGGCTTACTGGATGACGATTTGAAGCTCAGGACTTTTTGCAGGATTCATGTGTTGGACTGCAGTTCAATAAGTCTTTCTACCCTTTGTCTTAAGTTTTATATCAGTTTATAATATCATTATGTCCATTTCTGAATAATTTACATAAAGGATTGAATCAGAATTTACTTAATTGTACTATGATTTCAGATGTGATTGTTCTTAATGTTTTCCTCTAAATTGGTTATAAGCACGAATTCTTAAATGCTCTTGCTTTGCTAATTTAAACATTCTTGATTACTATAATAAAGAATTCTTCATTTCTCTTTGTTTGTAGTCATCTCATTTCTTTCTTTTGAACATGGTGAAAGATTCTTAGCTGCCTTTCATCCCTTCGAAATCATCCCATCCACTTTAAATTTTAAGGATTGTTCTCTGTCTGGCTATCTTGCCCTGCAAAGCCATCTTGTGTGTAGAATAGAAATCCAGTAAAGCCATCCTTTGACTCCATAGCCCAATGGACTGAAAATCTTCAACCTTGCCCCTAGTTTGCGGATTCCACCATTTTCAAACAAACTATTGGATCTATAACTAGCCTAAAACCTTCTAAGAACAAAGATAAATCATATAGAGAGAGCCCTCTCTGGAAGCAGATTGGCTAGATTCTGCATCCGAAGGTTGGTTTGTGGTTACCTCGGGTATACTTTCCTTTTCCAAAACTTCAAGGAAAACCTGAGTGATAACATAGTGGCGACCATACTGGGGATCTGAATCATTTTATTGATACTATTGTTTGATTTATAAGCTATAGACAGAGTCTGAAGATCAGCCAGGTAGCCTTTGAAATTGCTTTTGCTCTGCAATTGCAAAATTAAATAAATGCTGCTTCAGTCTATCTCTGATTTAGCTTATATACTGAACCTTAGTTTCAAAATATTCAATCAGATTCTCTAGTTTAACAGATCTTTGAGAAAATTTTAATCACACATCATTATTTCTTGAAGAATTTGTAGAAGTTGTATTTATTCTTTCAATTAAAATAAAAAAATCTAAAAACACATAGTCTAGGAAAACTGGCTTCAGAAAGGATTCGACATACTAGGTCAAACCCTGACCCTAATCCACCACCAATATTTGAAAATCCAAATCTGATTCCTAGGATTCTTAGAAGACAAGGAAGTCAAGAATGTTCTGAAAGAGGAAGTCAAGAGAGTTCAGGAAGTTCTAGACCACTTTCTAGATCTGCATCCTGTCCTGTGAAAATTATATATATTGATGAAATTCCTTTTGATGCACGATTTGAAACATCTTTATTTGTGAATTTTTCTGAAACTGAATTATCCAGATTAGTTCCAGATCCATTGTTCTTTGAATATTTCCAATACAGATTTGTTTCACATCATCTTGACAGAGAATTACATAACTCTATTCAGACTGAACAAACCTTTGAAGAAAGTTCAAACATCTTTGTAATTACTGAAGCATCTCCAAGTTCAGTCACTTTTTCTCAAGCTTTTCAAACATCTGTCACCCCTTATACTCCTCCATCTCCTCCTGCCAGATCATCAACTCCTATTACCCCACTTTATCTTCCAATGGCCAATCGATATGCCCCTTTACAGCTACTAGCCAACCCTCTTGCTTTGCCCCAAGATTACCAGAGTAAGATCACACCTTTTGATGGATCAGGTACTTACACAGCACAACAACACACCAAAAGGATGACTGATTACTTTGAGTTCTATGAGATTGATACTGATAATGTCCGAATGAGAATTTTCGTTTAGAGTCTTACTAGAGAAGTTAGGACATCGTTTAGGGCCCTTACTCCAAATACTATTGCTGATTTACCAGCTTTATATAGGGCATTTTTGAACAGATGGGAGAAGAAGAAATACCCCCTTTAGATCCTGTCAGAGTTCGAAAAATTAAGAAGAAGACCTAACGAAACAGTACAAGATTACATCATTAGATTCAATGAAGCATATAACGCAGTTCCTCAAAACCTAAGACCCCCACCTGACTCTGTATTGGTTAAATTTCCAGATGGTTTTGACTCTGATATAGCTTATTCCCTCAGGGAAAGAGCTCCTCAAACATTAGAGGAAATGCAAAGCATAGTGGTGAGTGTAGAAGCAAATCTGATAGAAAAACGAGCCAGAGCAAGAGCAGAAAGAAGAATGCCTATGAATGAAGAACCTTCAGCTTTTGAAAAGAAGCTGGATGCAATCATTAAAGGTATGGAAAGATTATGAGACAGAGTGGAGACCATTGAAAGAAAGTCTACTAGTGATAATCAGAATGTTGCAAGAAACCCAAACTTTAGGAGAAATCTGAATCAAAATATTGGAAAGAATGTCCCTGACCAAAACATTAGGCCACCTTTCCAAGAAAACTTCGTTGAAGGTTCAACTTCTGAAGAACCTACAGAGGATGTAGAAATAAACAATGTAACTGATGACAAAAATGAACCAGAAGTCTTCCTATCCCAGGATGATCAAGAGAATCACATCCTTGAAACATTCCAAACTCATTCAGGTGAGACTTTTGATTTTAAAGAAGGCTATGACACAGCAATTTACGAGGTCCATAAACAGTATAATTTGAGAAGTAGACGGATTGATGTGCCAGAGAATAGCAAACAGAAAAATGCAAAACAAAATGTCAAAGGTAAAGGTAACATTCCCCCTGTACAAAACATTCCCCAAGTACAAATTTTGTCTAGGATAACTCCCAACCCTTCAAATCCAATAATTGAAGATGTCTCTGACAACCAACCAAACAATAAACAACAATCTAATACTATTCCTCCTGTGGGAAATGTAGAAGAAACAATAGAAGTTAGTTCAGATACCCCTTCAAAACAAAATTTCATTTATGAAAAAGAGAAAAACATTGAAGACCCAAAAAATAGAGAAAACCCAACTGTACAAAACACTAAAACTCAAACAGAAAAACCTTTCAATCTAGAGGCTGAAATAGGCAAACTCAAGATAGTTGTTCCTTTATCAGAATTGGCTAAACATGAGCTCTATAGAAGTAAAATTACCAAGTCCCTAAATATTAACATTACTGGATTGGATGATTTAGTAAATACCCAAACTTCTTTTTGGCCCCGAGGTAAATGGAAAACTAGAAAGTGGAGGAACTCCTCCATTTTATGTAAGCCTGAATGTTCATGACAAGATACTCCATAATGCAATGCTTGATTCTGGAGCATCTCACAATTTGATGCCAAAAGCAGTAATGGAAAGATTGAATCTAGATATTACCAGGCCGTACAAAGATTTGTTTTCATTTGATTCCAGTCAGGTAAAATGTTTAGGTTTGATTAAAGATCTGTGTGTCACTTTGGTCCAATACCCTGCTAAGTCTGTTTTAATGGACATAGTAGTTGCTGATATTCCACCTAAATATGCTATGTTATTGTCTAGATCTTGGGGTGCTAAACTTGGAGGATCTATTCAATTAGACATGTCTTATGCAACTATTTCAGTATTTGGTCAGCCTAAAAGATTATATAGAGAAACTTTGATGAAGTAATTGAAAATTGGTATGCAGAGCAGCACGAAAACTTCTATTTATACATACATTGATATGATTCTTTTATTTTATACAATCTTGAGTTGGATCTCCTACTTAAATAGAAGCTCAGATTCAAACCATAAACCAAAACCATTAAAATTGAAAATGCAAGAAAACAAAAGCTTTGAGTCAATCGAAATACAGAAACTAAACAATAAAACTCCAATAGAAACATTTTAAAAACAATTGATAGAATTATGAACATAGAATTCTACTGGCATTTAAGTTTGATGGCTCAGTGAATAAATTAGGAGCAGGAGCTGGTGTTTGGTTACATAATGTTGAGAATAATCATGCTGAAGGTCATGCTTATAGGTTGAATTTCAAATGCACTAACAACATGGCAGAGTATGAAGCTCTTTTATTAGGGCTTAAACATGTCAAAAAGTTAGGAGCTATCAGAGTATCAATCATAGGAGATTCTGAGCTAATAATTCAACAAATTAAAGGAGAATGTTCAAGAAAAGACATGAGATTGAAACAATACAGAGAAACAATTGTAGAAATTCTCAACACCTTTCTACAAGCTCAACTTGCCAAGATTCCCAGGAAACAAAATTTGCATGCTCACAGTCTCGCTATGTTTGCTAGCACATGCAAGTTACCTTTTGACCCGACTCATCAGTTTTCAGCTGAGATTAGACATAGGCCTGCTATACCAGACAATCTTTTGAATTGGCAAGTATTTGTTAATAACAATCAAATCAATAATTTTTTGACACTTCAAAATGAGTTTTCTAACTGTAATATAGATGAAGATATAACTATTGATGAATTTGATCAAGAAAAAGAACAAAAAATAGAAATTTCAAGAGAAAATGCAATTCATATACTGCACCCAACCACATTCACAGAAAAAGACATGCAGAATCTGAAAAAGATAGAATCTGATGAGATCATAGAAGATGAGACAGAAATCATCAATTTGAAAGATAATCATTTGCCCAAAGGATTAACTCCTTTGGAAGATCTGTTTGACTCAAATGATATTCCATTTAGACCTAAAATGGAACCTGTTAAGGCTAATATGGAAGAATGCAACTTAGGAACCCCAGAAAATCCTAAAATGGTTAAGTTGTCCAAATCTCTTCCACAAGATCAAAAGGTCAAATATGTTGAACTATTGAGAGAATTCCAGGATGTTTTTGCCTGGAGTTATGAAGATCTGAAATCTTATGATACATCCATCATTCAACACACTATACCTTTGAAATCAGATCAGAAACCTTTCAAACAAAAGCTTAGAAGAATAAATCATGTTTTGTTACCCTCAATTGAAAAGGAAATCAAAAGAATGTTTGAAGCAGGGATTATAGCTCCTATCAGATTCTCAGAATGGGTTTCTAACCTGGTACCAACAAGGAAGAAGACTGGGGAAATTAGACTGTGTGTCGATCTAAGAAATTTGAATAAATTTTCTTTAAAAGATAACTATCATTTACCAAAAATGGACCATATTTTACAGAGGGTAGTAGGATCTTCTAGGATATCTCTACTGGATGGATTTTCAGGGTACAACCAGATTCTGGTTCATCCTGATGATCAAGATAAAACAACATTTACAATACCATGGGGTACGTTTAAATATGTCAAAATGCCATTTGGACTCAAGAATGCAGGAGCTACATTTCAAAGAGCAATGGATATTGCTTTTGCTAAAGAAATACATGATTTTCTGGTTATTTATCTAGATGATTTGACTGTTTTTTCTAAAACAGATCAAGAACATTTAGACCATTTAAGGCAAGTATTTATAAAATGCAGAAAATATGGGATTTCTTTAAACCCTAAAAAGTCATTGTTTGCTTTGGAAGAAGGAAAGCTTTTAGGCCATATTATTTCTAAAAATGGCATTAGGATTGATCCAGAAAGAATACAAGCAATTTTACAGATACCTCATCCTAGAAACATAAAAGAGTTGCAAGCATTCATAGGAAAAATTAATTTCTTGAGAAGATTTATTTCTAGTTTAGCTGAATTACTTAGATTTCTTACTAACATGTTGAGGAAAGATTCAAGCATTGACTGGACCGTAGAAGCCAAGCAATCATTTGAGGAAATTAAAATGGCTTTAACAAGAACACCAGTTCTTACCAGTCCCAAATTTGACAAAGATTTCATTATTTTTTCATTTGCTTCTGAACATACAATCGCAGTTGTTTTACTACAAAAAGATGACCAGGGATGTGAAAAACCAATTGCCTTTTTTAGTAAAGCACTTAGAGATGCATCTTTTAAATACAATATCATGGAGAAACAGGCTTTTGCATTGGTAAAAGCAATTAAAGATTTCAGAGTTTAGATATTATATTCTCATGTGGTAGCTTATGTGCCTAATGCTGTAGTTAAAGACATCTTGACTCAAGATGGCATTGAAGGAAAAAGAGGTAAGTGGATAGCTACCATTTTAGAATATGATATTGAGATTAAACCAACAAAATCCATAAAAGGTCAAGGTTTAGCTCAACTTATGACTGAAACTAATTGCCAAGACTTAGACATTAACGAACTGGATAACGAATAGGATATGGCGACTCCACAGATCAGTCAAGCTTTCTTAGATTCACCCTGGTACACTGATATCATTCATGTTTTATTAAACCTGCAAGCTCCTCCAGGGTTGTCCAGAACGAAAAGAAGATTTTTAAAAATGACATCTTTGAAATATTGTATTTTAGATAGCACTCTATTTTGGAAAAATCATGAAGGAATCTTGTTGAATTGTCTATTAAAAGATGAAATTGATAAAGTTCTTAATGAATTTCATGCAGGGGATTGTGGAGGACATCTCTACTGGAAATCAACTGCAGACAAAATCTTAAGGGCTGGTTTCTTGCTTGACTTTATTTGAGTGTTGAAATTTGTATAACAACATCGCAAGTGTGAGATATTTGAGGAGTAAAAAGTTCATTACCTTTGTTTTTAAAGCCAATTTCCATCGAGAGACCCTTTCAACAATGGGGACTGGATTTTATTGGAGAAATCCATCCTCCTTCTTCTGGGAAACACGGATGGATCCTTACTACCACAGATTGCTTTACTAAATGGATTGAAGCTATCCCATCCAGACAGGTCAATGATTATGTAATTATAGGGTTCTTAGAAACCAATATACTTTCAAGATTTGGCTGTCCTGAAAAAATTATAACTGATAATGCTGCTGCCTTCAAATCCAAGAAAATGATTAATTTCTGTGATAAATATCATATACATTGGGCCATTCAACGACTTATTACCTGGAGTAATGGACTGTGAGAATCCTCCAGTAAAGGCATATGATATCTTGAAAAATTGTTGAAGCAGAATTGGCACAGCCGACAATACATTGTGGCGGCAGACTTACAACAAATCGTTGGACCGTCCATATGATTATTTCATGACCTTGAGCAAAGTTATATCATAGAATTCTGTTGTGAGTGCTGGAAACTCAGTGAGACCAGGTAACATTAGAAAGTGTCGATAGTCCACTGTGACAGGCAGGAAATACCGACGATCTCAAGTCTTGCAGGAAAAGCTAAAGAAAATGTTTGATAAAAGGACTAAAGCAGAAGATTTTCAACTAGGTGATAAAGTCCTAAGATGGGATTCTAGAAGAGAAGAAAAAGGGAAACATGGGAAATTTGATTTCTTGTGGAAAGGGCCTTACATTATTCATGCCTTGCAGGGAAACAATACATACTTTTTGAAAGATGTGGACAATTCAGAAGTTGAAGAAGGACCAGTCAATGGTCGAATGCTCAAGCATTATTTTGATCCCATTTACTAGAATGTTTTGATTTTTCTAACTTGTACATAATATATCTTTTTTTTAATGCAGTTTGGATTGGATGGTGACTTCTTGAAGTTGAAGCCCGAAGTGAAGGCCCTAAGCTTCAAAAGTTTCACTATCATATGTAAAATAAAAGCTACCAGGAGAAGGAGATTACATAATTCAGTTTGAAGACATGTTTAGGCATCTGACCTGCTGTTCTTGACTTTTCACAAGGAAAAGCCATCCCCAAGTGGAGCCAGTGTTAGTCTCCTATACCAATAGGTTTCATTTTTCATGATTGTCTTGATTGAACTATGGAATATGTTCAAACCTTCTTTCTTAAGCAAAGGTGTTCCATATTCTTGAAGAAACCAAAAAATCAAAAAATTTAAAAATGTAAAGAGGGTATACCCTAAAAGAAAAATCAAAGGGTAAGAAAAATAAAATGGTCAAAAAAGTGAAAGAAATGAACCCCAAACAAAAAATAGACCAAGGAAAGTGTGCAAATCCAAATGCCACTACTATTTCATTTTTGTGATAAAGCAATTATGTGCAGCTTGTCAAACTTTTGCCACAATTCATGAATAGTCAAACTGTTTAAACTTGACTTATTCATATTTCAATTTCATGTTATAGAATAGAGAATAAATATCTGACCAAACAGTTTAATCTTGGCAGATAAGTAGATAGGTAGAGTTAATAAAAGGTGCTCAACAGTTTAATCTGAGCCCTTGGATGTAATAAGGGTAGAATTAGATAGATTTGCCTTGTAAAAAGAAAAAGATTGATAAGGGTTTGCAAGTCTAAATGCACCCTAATAAAGAAGAGAAAATGGTAGTGTCAAGTAGATAGGGTAGGTAGATGGTGTTGCAAAGTTTCATGTGATGAATGATGGTGCTCAATGTGTTTTCCTTTACTTTCATCACAAGTACTGAAACAAGAAATGCACTGGAAATTCAAAGAAAGCAAATTCAAAATCATTAACTTCCCACATCACATTTTCCCTAAGATTTTTACTAATTTCCCTAAAAGTGCTAAGGTGTTTGAAGATTATAGGGGCTCAAGGCATTTCCTTGACTTTTGGAGGGACCGGACCCTCGGCCTAATGATCAAAAAGACCTAAATACTTGAGATAATTCATCATTATAATCATTCCCCTTTAACCTTGTCCTAAGTAAAATCCCATTTTGCTTAGGAAAATTATGCAAAATTCCATAAAAATCCCTCAAAATAACTTACTATTCTAAGTTTAAGTGTTGAAGATAAGATATTGCAATTTACTTCAGAAATTATCACTTTCTTAGATGTGAAAATTATTTTGAGTTCCCTTGTCCCTTTGTCATATTAATGTTTAACTCTATTTACTAAATCCCTAGTGAAATTCCTTATCCTAAGTATATAACTCCTTTTTTATAAATATCCCAAAAACCCCTCTATTATGTTTTAACCAAAGTATTTACTTCCAAAATATTCATTAAAAACCCGCTTCATACGCCCTTTGGTTAAATATACCTTTATATTATAGTCCCGCCCCTTATGGTAGTTAAATAATGTTTATTTATTACCATATAATAAAATAAAAAACAAATATATGAAATAACATTTAAACATATGATTTATGTGTTTAATACAAAAATATAAATAAAACCCGAAGTTTTATTTTCAAAACTAAAGCTTTGGAAAAGTCCCTATGCCACCATGGCTCATCCACCTGGCATTCCACCCGACATTTCAAACACAACTAAAACCCCGCCGCGACCCCTTTTTTATTATAATTACGGGATTAATTAGTTATCTGAACTAATTAATAACCTTTCTTCCGCCAATCATGTGCCACCCGGGATGATTAATTAAATGTTAAATATGCCGGGCCCGCGTGATAACCACCCCGCCATCTCCCCCTCATTTCAACCGTTCGATCGCCTTTCCGCAGATCTACGCCCCGTATCAATTCCGCTACCCATCCTTTGTCAGAGTTTTAACGCGCGGGCGATTGGTGGTATTTGACTAGTCACCTGTCCACGTGTCGATAATCGAATGGAATCGCTTCCCGCTCATCTAATACCACCTTTGTCCATAAGCGTTGTGGGGACTAAACCACTTACCGCCCGACCCTTGCACACGTCAGCCCGTACCAACGTGACGTCACTCCTCGAAAAACTAAAAACCCCTCTTTTGACTTTGGAAATAAAAAAAACTTTCGCGTTTTTATGTCATTTTCATCGTTTGAACGCTACTATGCTTTCCGCTAAGAAATTAAAATTTCCATTGAAATCCATTGTTCAATTCAATTTCGCTCCGGAATCTCGCCAAACCTGTGTTCAAGTATCCTCCTGCTACCGCCTGGTACCTGTTAAAAACCAGCTTTCCTCCAAAAACAGGTATTTATCCTATTTCGCCCCGAATTGCAAATAAAACTCTGTTTTCTTGGTTTTTCGCTGAATCAGTTTTTAAATCATATTCCTAAGATCATTCCCTGAGTTTTACGACTATAAATTGTTTCCCTGAACCTGCAAATTGTGCCAATTTCCCTCAGTAAGATCAAAATCACGCCCGGCCTGTGAAGAAAACCTGAAAACTCCGTTTTGAATCCATAAGAATCAAAATGGAGGCCCCGGCAGCTTTGAATGTAACTCCACTGAATGCCCCTCACCGAGAGTTAGAATATTTACCTTTAGTAGACAAAGATTTCCAGATTAAAGACTTGCATTTTGATGAAAATCCCATTTTGAGTTATTGTCGCTGCAGAGACGAGTACTCAAAGGGGCAAGATCTCATTGGGTTGTGGGAATCCAATCTCCCAAGGTATCTCATCCCTTCAGTCATTTCCTTCCCAAAAATCATCCACTATTGCCATTCTAACTATGATCCCACTCAGAGAGATGTAATATCCCCTGACCAGAGTGTTCTTTTCCACATTACTCCCCAAGCTATCAATGCAATGCTACATTTTGAACCAGGTCAAGAACTAGCACCTTTGTCTATAGAAGCACTGATTGAAAAGTCTAATCAATTGACCCCAGAAAAATTGAAGGCCATTTGCCAGAATTTCATGCTGCCTGAACATCAACCTAAGGGACTTCCTCCCTATGGTTTTTATTATTTCACTAAGTTGGGAAGGCTCATCCTAAATATGATATCTTTTGTCTTGGGTTTCAATACCAGTGAATATGTTGATGAGATAACCCTGGCTTTGCTGTCTATTTTTACTCCTGGGCAACCTCCTGAAATCAGATATGACTTTGCCTCCTTCATAGCCAATAAGATCCATGATCAGTTCATGAGGCTAGATGATGAGAAAGTTTTCAAATATTCCTCAGTTATTTATCATCTCATTATCTTATATCAATCATAAAAGTTCCCTTTTCCTGTTAAAAAGCTTGATGCCAAGGGAAACCCCAGGTCAGTTATATTTTGGACTCCCATAGTTCATTCTTCCTATAATTCTCCATATTCCTACATTGAGTTCATTGATCAGTTTGTATATCCTGCAACAACTTTGTTAACAGGAATCCCTCCCCCAAGGCTCAGTAATGAAATAAAGAAGACCTTGCAACTTTCAAGGACTTATAAAGTTGGAGATTGGTATTTATATCAAAACCATACAGTCATCAGAATTTATGGATGTGAATTACATCCATTCAAGTTACCAAGATATGTGCCCATGAGGATTTTTGCCTTGGAATATTTCAGGCAAATGAATAATTCGGATGTGATCCATTTTTGTAGTGTGAAGAAGAAAGCCCAACTAAGGATCAAAAGTCAATTAGGTCCTTTCATCTGCAACTCTAGGGAGGCCGAGCGAGAGGCAGAAAATATATTACAAAGCAAGTTCCAAAGAACTTTTCGTTGGGTTCCTTATGACCCATTTGGTTTTATTTGTGAAAAGAGATTAAAGAACAAATCATCCCCTTATATACACCACAAGATTCTTGAACTAGAACAATATGCCAATCAAGATGAATGGGTTGAAGGAACACTTGTTGAGGAAGAAAGTGAAGCTGACAAAATGAACAAAATTATGAAATATCTCGAGAAGAAGTATGACCTAGAATCTTGTGGTCAAGTGCAGGTACCCCACATTGGCACTTCTTCAGCAGCAAATCTACAGCAGACATTACAGGAAAGCAGTTCATCAGTTGTAGCAGAACCAAAAGGCAAAGGAAAGGAACCTGAAATCCAGGTCATTGAAACTTTAGTCATGGCAGAGAAACCACAAACTTTCAAAGCACCTGAACAAACCCAAGTTTCTCCCACTCAGGTAAAACACCCTGAAGTTTCAGAATTACAAACTCCATCCAATATGGAGATAGGAAAGAAAAGGCAAGTTCCAGATATTACTCCTCCTAAAGAATCCTCCGGAGTACATCAAGCCAAAAAACAGAAACCAGATCCAAGTCCAGATGTAGAGATCATTGATGAAATATTTGATGATGGAAGGGAAGACAGTCAACTAACTGGCACAGTTAGTGAAACAAACACAGGATAGAAAGGAAAAGCTTTACAAAAGCAATTGAGTACTGAGGTATCCTCTTTCAGACCACCAAAAACAGATACAGGGGATATAAAAAGAACCTTCATTAATATAAAGGCAAAGAATGATCCATTAATAATGAAGGTATATGATCAATATCTGAAAATGGCTCCCCATAATCAGGAAAGGTTAATGTCAGCATTTGACATTTCACAAGGCAAAATGATGATGAGCCACTTCAAGTCAAAGGTGCCAAAACCCATGTCAGCAGCTGATTATATTAGAACAAATTTTGAGGTCCTGGCTAAGGATATTCATCCTTTAGACCAGATAGAGCTGCACAAGCAAACTGGGGAAATGGTGTATTCCACTCTGACTAATAAGGCCATGGCAGCCCTAACGCTGCAAGATTCTTTAAATAACACAAGTGCCCAATTGCAAATTGAGAAGGCCTCTTCTCAGGCCAAAGATAATAGAATAAAGTCTCTAGAAGACATAATCATCGGCTTGGGTCACAACCCCAAATACATTAAAAGTATTGAGGCATTAATAAAGAAAGCAGCTGAAATTTCCAGCCTCAAGGCACCCCCAGACCCAAGAAGTTTTAAAGGGGAATTCACAAGAAGAGGTAATGGAGTTGCTCCTAAATATGACTGAGCGACTAAGTGAAACAGAGAAGGAATTAGAGCAAGCTTTACAGGAAAAAGAAGCTATCAAGCAAGCATCCATCACAGAAGCTACTACAACCACAGGTACTACAACAGCAAAGCAACAAACAGAACCAGCGCAGGTAAACACTTCTGGTTTAAGTTCTGATGAGTTAATAAAACAAATGGAAAGTTTACAATTAAGAGTCAAAGAACTTCAAGCCACTAAGTTACAATTAAAAGATTTGGAGCAGAAGTATGATACATCTAAAAAGACAGTTGCTGAAAATACCAGGGAAATCAAAAGATTGGACAAATTAGTTAAGGCTTTAGAGAAAGATCTTTCATTAGAAAAGCCTTTGAAGGAAATAAATCAAATTCTTTGGGGAAATATAATCGAATTAATAAAAAATATTTGGCCCTCTATTCAAGCAATTTTTGAAAAAAATGACTTGATTAAAATAGCTCATGAAGAAATAAACAGAACAAGAGATGAACTAAGAGGTAGACCTGAGCAGGCCAATCAACTCATTCAATTTTTGAACACCCGAACAAAGCAACAGCTTGCAAGATTAGGAATTGAAGACAGAACCGGCACTATTTTGATAATAAAAAGAGTTTTCATCAAGAGAACTTTTATGCAGAATTTAGAAAGGAAATGTTCAGAGATTTTGGCTGATATTGATGCTTTCAAAGAAAAATTTCAAGTTTTATTGGACAATGGGTTACCCAGTCCCATGCTCACAGAGGACCAAATAATGGAACTAGAAACCTATGTCAAGAAAATAGAGAGCCATGCTCAAAATACAACTACTAGTTCTATCAGTCTACCAGAAGCAACGTTGCCAACAGGGAAAAATCTATATGACAAGTTGAAGAATTTATTTCATCTTGAACATGAAATAAAGTATTTGTTTCCTGATGAGCCCACTTTTTACAAACTCACAGAGGCTGATGAGACATTGAGAAAACTTAAGAGGACTATAATACCAGACGATCAATGGTGGAAAGACCTATTGGAAATTCTATGAAAATTATCTTTAGGATGAGAATTTTATCTTTTTACTATTATGTGAAAGATAAAAATGAGCACAGATGAAAGAGTATCAGTTGAACAGGTTAAAGAGTATCCGTAAAGACAAAGAGTATCAAAAAAGCAAAGAATTTACTCTAAGGGACAGCACCGAGCCCTATCTCAGCACTTACCTCCAGCACATCAGCAAAGTGAGGAAACAACACATCAGCAGTTACCTATTATTCTATCCACGAGACCATTTGTCTCCTGTTTATTTGTAAATTACTCCTTAGTCACCCTAGATTATTGGCTAGGTTAGTGTGAGATTTTTTCAAGTTTTTCTTGTATAAATAAACCCTCAAAGGAAGTATTGAGGGTGGATTCTATTACTTTGCTGTAACATTGAGATTTTCGGAATAAAAGCATTTTGGAGAAATTTATTCGTGGCTTACTGGATGACGATTTGAAGCTCGGGACTTTTTGCAGGATTCATGTGTTGGACTGCAGTTCAATAAGTCTTTCTACCCTTTGTCTTAAGTTTTATATCAGTTTATAATATCATTATGTCCATTTATGAATAATTTACATAAAGGATTGAATCAGAATTTACTTAATTGTACTCTGATTTCAGATGTGATTGTTCTTAATGTTTTCCTCTAAATTGGTTATAAGCACGAATTCTTAAATGCTCTTTCTTTGCTAATTTAAACATTCTTGATTACTATAATAAAGAATTCTTCATTGCTCTTTGTTTGTAATCATTTCATTTCTTTCTTTTGAACATGGTGAAAGATTCTTAGCTGCCTTTCATCCCTTCAAAATCATCCCATTCACTTTAAATTTTAAGGATTGTTCTCTGTCTAGCTATCTTGCCCTGTAAAGCCATCTTGTGTGTAGAATAGAAATCCGGTAAAGCCATCATTTGACTCCATAGCCCAATGGACTGAAAACTTTCAGCCTTGCCCTTAGTTTGTGGATTCCACCATTTTTCAAAACAAACTCTTGGATCTATAACTAGCCTAAAACCTTCTAAGAACAAAGATAAATCATAAATAGAGAGCCCTCTCTGGATGCAGATTGGCTAGATTCTGCATTTGAAGGTTGGTTTGTGGTTACCTCGGGTATACTTTCCTTTTCCACAACTTCAAGGAAAACCTGAGTGATAACAGCGACCATACTGGGGAAGTCTTCCCCGGTAAAGGATAACAAAGTTCAGATCCGATTGCTGATGGTGGACAGCAGTCAGACATCAGAAGGCTGAAATTATTCACCTGGTGACTTCCTTCACTGAAAAATCCAGAAATCAATGCTTCATGGTAACTTCACTACAGGGAGATCAGTAGCTTCAAGATTGTCAAGATGAACCAGATTTCAAGAAGATATGCTCCCATGATCCCAGATCACATTCCAGGTTTTCCGAATAAGATGCCCAAGGTAGATAGGTCAAGGAATCTGCCTACGTTTAACAATGATGGTAAGAAGGATGATGCTTTACATCTAGTTAGATTTCACATGCATATTCACAAGTTGAAGGTGGATTTTCCTGAAGATTGCTTGATGAAGATATTCCTGGCCACTCTGGAAGGTGAAGCCCAATCTTGGTATGAAAATTTGCCGCTGGCCTATATTTACTGTTTAAAGGATTTTCATGCCCTGTTCATTGAAAGATATCAAGCATCTTATTCATCATTAAATTTAGTTCATGATTGTTGCAAACATGCTTCTACTTTTATTGAAAGGCTTGAGAAATATTATGAAGATGATAATTTCATGGATGATGAGATCATGGAAGCCCTATATGAAAATCCATTTCAACAGCATAAATACGATCATGAAAATTTGCAGCAGGATCAAGATCTTAGTACGGTGGAAGATGAAGGAATGTTGCATCTTGACAGTCAACATGAATTACATGAAATAGATCAGCAGTATGAGAAAAATCTGTATACTCCTTCACTTGAAATCAATGAAGACAATCACTGTTTGAGGCAAAGAAAACAAAGGGTATTATCTCCTCTATTTGAAGACGAGATAGATCAACTCTTGAACGGTCATGTTCCAGCTCAAGTTAATGCAGATCTGCAGTGTGCACATGGTCAAGAAGGTGATGGTGGAACTTCTTCCTTTTCTGAAAAGGATGACAGTCCTGTAAGCAACTTTATAGATCAGTAGGTTGAAGATGTCTATATGGCTGAAAGTGATGAAAGAGAAGATCTTGTTTCAGATCCGTCCATGGAAGAAGACAGCATGCAAGTAAGTCCAGTTCTAATTTCAGAATGTGATAATGTCAGGACAGTTATTTCAGTTCCAGATTCAGATCATGATGACCCAGGATACCTTGTGCTGAAACCCATCGAGGAGAACTCTGCTGTTGAGATCATCTGGGATGCAGAAGACACAGGTATGGATCCAAATGTTCTCGGTTCATTAGAACACAGCCTGCATGAGGAGGTAATTCAGTCAGTTCATGAAAAACGAGATGAGATCTTCATTCAAGTAAGTGAAACAGTTCCTTTGGATGAATTTATGGTAGATGATAGAAATGTCATTTTTTCACTTCAAGAATCATCTGGAGTTTCCTTACTTATGATTGATGACTGTAATGAAAATCCAGCTGTCCTATCATATGAAGATGACCTATCATATTTTTAGACTACAAAAGATCAGACCATTCAGGATTTCCATTCAGATTCTTCTTCATATGTTTCATGTGTTGAAATTTTTTTACAAGAGGAGATCTGCTCATCTACCTGTTCAGAGTTTTTTGAAGCCCAGGAGCATATTTTTACTGAAGTACATGATAAAGATAGATCAGAATCAGAAGAGAAAGACACCTTGTTTTTTCAGCAGGAGGTAAATCTTCATGTTTTTCAGGATCCAATGGAAGATTTGTTGCAGTCAGCAGTGAAGGTGATTATTGTTGTATTCAGTGATGAAGGAGATCATGGTCAATTATGTTTTTGGGTGCCTAGTTATCAGTTTGTATTGTTGACCATGAGATTTGATCGGGAGAATCAGTCAGCAAGGCATCTGCTTGATTGGTTACATTGGCATTATGATATAGTTTGATGGTATATTGTATTGTAAGAAACACAGGCGCTTATGTACTGCCATCAAGCTTTAAGTTTTAAGTTCAGGTCTTGAGTTAGTTTGTTAGAGTCAAGTTTTTCAAGTCATTTCAGTTTGCCATCGAGTTGGTTTGAATCAAGTTTTAATCAGTTTCTAGTCAAATAAATTAAGTCATCAGTCTTTTGTCGTTTCTTTGAAATAAGGATTCCATAGCCCAATGGATGGAGGCACTGTCTGCTCTCCCAAAGATCTGTTGTTCTTGGCACCTCCAAGAAGCGGCAGCTACCATCCCCATTGGAGCCAATGTTAGACTCGGTCCTGTCAGTCCCTGGTCAGAATCAAATTCTCCAAAGTTCATTTCTCGTCATTTGCAGTCATTGGTGTTACTGTGGTCCAGAAAAGAGTCATTTTAATTCTTGAGCCCAGGGTTTTGTCTTCAGAAGTGCTTCAATAACATGTGCAAGCCAGAGGAAAGTTCAGTAAGTTATTATTTCAGGGGTTTCAATGATCAAAAGGATGATTCTTCTCCAAAACCCTGTTTTGGAGAAGAAATTGTCAAATTGGTTGTTTGTAATAAGTATATTTTTAAAGTCTGCCCTCATGAATAATGTCAAATGCAGGCCCTGGTTACCTTGCCAGGACTCATCAGCTCCTATCCCTGCAAAGCAGACAAATAAAAGCCATCATTCAAGTTAGAAAATCAAAAAGGAAATTTGAAAAGAAGAGATGGAGGAGTGTGTGGACATGATTATGAAAGAGTTAAAAATAAGGGGTGTGTATAAAGATGCCCAACCTAATCTGGATGTCCTTAAAAGTGTATTCCAAAAACTTGACGATGACAATGATGGATATTTGACAAAACATGAATTACTTCGGATTTTATATGGGCTTGAATTGCAAGGTCTACAGTCTTCAACAGCTGATGCCGTTAACAAATTAATGGAAGAATTTGATTCCTCGAGAGATGACAAGCTTAGCCTAGATGAGTTCAATGATGGAATGAGTTCATGGCTTAAGATTGCAACCTCCACTGTTGGTCATCCAGGATCAAATAACTACTCATAGAAATTTATATCTGATTTACAATCGAAAACAAAGGAGGAACTCGAGGCTCTTCAGAATGACAATAAGGAGGAAGTCGCTAAAGTTGATAATCCATACAAAGTTTATCTGAAGGCAGTAATGCTGATGCTAGGAGGTGCCATTTTAGCGAGCATATTTGCAGATCCCCTTGTAGAGGTTGTTGACAATTTTTCTGATACAACAAGCATCCCTTCATTCTTCATCTCATTCATAATGATGCCTTTCGCTATAAACTCCAGTGAGGGTGTTTCAGCACTTATTTTTGCAAGCCGGAAGAAAAAGTGCACTACTTCTTTGACTTATTCTGAGATATATGGTGCAGTGACCATGAAAAACACGTTATGTTTGGGAGTCTTCTTGGCCATTATTTATATCCGTGGCTTGGATTGGGACTTCTCAGCTGAGGTGCTAGTAATTGTACTTGTTGTTTTAGTGATGGGCCTTTTAAGCAGCTTTCGTACCACTTTCCCTCTGTAGATAGGTTCGATTTCCCTTTTCGGTTTTCAGTTGCAATTCAGAAAGTCAAAATTTAATGATGAAAAGGAGAAGATGTCATTTTGGAGCCAGACTGTTGGTGAGTTAGTCTGCGCCGCGCACTGGGCGTTGGGCGGGACGCACACAGTGCACGACACATAGAGCGCTTTTGCACAGTGAAAAAATACACATGCGGGGCGCATCCATTGCGCGCGGCACATTGGGCCTCTCGCGCGGCGCACACAATCCCAAAGGCAGAAATTCGTCTTGTTTCATCCAAAACTCAATTTGATTCAGTTCTTTTTGTCTCCAAAATCAGAAAGGATTGTATTTTTGTGACAAGATTTTTCGCGTTTTCTCAAAGGAAAGATTTCAAGAGTTGATAAGTGGATATATGGTCACTCCAACAACTATTGAAACTGTCATGGGACGGACTTTACAGAGCCAATGGTTGTGTTTATTTTCAGTTTGAAGATCTATGGGTGCAGCCGATTATTTTGGACTTGTCAAAGCGTTTCCATACTCTTGCACTGGAAGGCGTACCTACTTTTGGAATGCACGATAGAACATCAGCATATTGTTGATGTAATGTATGATAACAAGGCGGTTCAATCAAATACTTGCAAAATAATATGTGAAAGCAAACAAATCAGCACATAGAGGAGCTGTCCGTGATTTAAGTTTTTGTAGAACAGATTTGAAATTTTGCTCCTGTTCAGATGACACTACAGTCAAAGTTTGGGACTTTGCCCGCTGCCAGGAAGAGAGAGCTCTGGCTGGCCATGGGTGGGAAGATTATGAACTATAGGGATTTGTTCCTCTTAGTCATGCTCAGTCGGGATTATATTATTCTATATCTCCTCCTAGCATAAGTCTGAAAGAGAGACAGGAACTGCAGGTGCGTGTTGATCGTCTCCGGGCAGCAGGAAAGGCGATTGGAATAGCATTTGATGGTACAGGGAATAGAATTGTCTATAACGAAGAGACTCAGAGATTTTTCATGGCTGGAGAGCTGAAAGGGATAATCTTACAACAGATTTCCAGTGAAGATGGGTACGATTGATTTTCTGCTATGGGCGCAGTTTCATATTCGAGCTTTGGACATTCCAATTCAAACTTTTCTGGTAGTTCCAAATTTGGGATCAGTAACTATGAATAACTTTATATGGGATCAGTTTTTTATTTCATAAGTATGTTGAGAATATTAAAGGGATAAAACGCACCTGGAAATGGCGGAGCTTTGTCAAAGGCAAAATTCAAAAGTTATTTTTATTTAAAATTAGTTTTTATTTGGATGTTGAAAGTCAAAGCTAAAAATAGAGTGAAGATATCTACCACAGCAGAAAAATAGGATTAGGTAGTCTATTTATGACTTCAGCTAGTAGTTCATAGAGTCTACGCTCCAGGTTTGGTTTTCATTGGTCATTAGAAATTCTTAGCTGGAATAATGTAAGGCTTTTCTATCTTTAGAGCAGATGGATGATCCTTTCTTATCTTCATGGCTTCAGTTGAAACATCGCTCTATTTTGATTAATTTGTTATCACATCTCAGGGTTTATTTATTTGTATTGAAAACCATTTGTAAAGAGAGTTCTGGGAGAGGTGTGTAGAGGATAAATACAGTCACTGTACAGCTTTTTGACAGAGAATTAATGAAAGTTGCAGCTCTGTTTCATAAGATCCCCGTGGTATGAATTTGGCATATGTTTTCCTCTATTTCATATGTTCCTTGTTATGTTCACATTCCATTCATAATCATTTCAATTTGAATGCCTCTTAGTGAGAAGGGTAGAATTCAGCTTGCTTCTCTGCCCTGGAGAAGCGTTCATTTTTTATGTTTTTTCTTCTGTTGGAAAGGATTCATTATTTAATGCCCTTTTCAATTTTCTTAAACAGTCTTTACATTCCACGTTATTTCAAATTTAATTGTTAAATTTCACTCCTATCTTGCCTTATGGAATAATCTGTGCCTTTGATTAAATCTCTGCTCATGCTGTTCCTTGGTCCCATACAGCCCAAAAAACTCAGTTATTCATTAAATTTCCTTTTCACATTTATTTACTAGCCTAAAATCAGTTCCCATTTTAATTCATCTCGCACCCTATTGATCATTTTATCGAGATCGACTAGAGAGAGCCCTCTCCTGTCCTCGTAGGGCTAGCTACGAGGCTGAGCTTGGTTTGATGTTGCCTCGAGTTTTGCCTTCCTCAGCCTGAGGCAGATTTGAGTGCTAACACCTCTATTGCTCCTTTCTTAGTGTAATATCTGAGGTGAGAGTGGTTAATGATAATGTTGGGAATTCCTCCCTGCTCTTTGAGTCTACCCAAGACTCTCCACGTTGTACCATGACCTCCCAATTCTTCCACTTGTCCTCAATCTATGAGTGGTGTAACATGATGTGAGACATTTCTCACCAAATCGTGATCAAGTGGTCTCCCAGGTGGTTTTCCACAAAACAGTAATGTCTCAGGGGCCAAATTCATGTGCATAATAGATGGCACTGTTAGGTCCTTTCTTCCATTGCACAAATCCATCTATGTTTTCTATGTGGAAGTGGCTTGTGAAGGATATGTGTGAATGCCCATAATCAACTGATTTTTTCCACTTTTTCTATCCACCCATTCAATCTGCAAAGTCTCCCAATCTAGGGTGACCTTCCCAAAATTATTCAACCACTACACACCCAATATCACATTGGTGTCAGGTATGTCAACCAAAAAGAAGTGATCAATCAATTTATATGCCCTCATGGTGACAGATAAATATGGAACATAATGCATGCACTGCATAGTTCTAGCTCCTGGCACCAAAACAAAAAATCTCTCAAAATCATCAGTGGGTATTTCCCTCCTCTGCACTAGTTGGGCATCAACAAAGTTCTGGGTAGCCCCATTGTCAATCAAAACTGAAACCCTCTCATCCAAGATGGAACCTTCAACCCTCAAGGTCAAGCACTTGGTTAATCCTCACAATGATGCAAGGGCTCCTCCAATAGGAGCAAATGCTTCATTCGCACCTACAGGTGGTGGTGGATCCTCTCCTACTATCCTAGCACTGTGACCTCCTTCTAGTTATTCTTATTCATCCTCCTCATCAAATGAGAAGACCTCTGTATAGTGTGCCTTTCCTGTTGCACATCTATGTTCGGGTGCCCATGATTCTTGGCATGTGAAGCAAAGCTTCCTTCTCCTCCAATCTCTTCGAACATAATCACTAATAGGTAGTTTATTTTGGTTCTCCTTCGAAAGAGGAGCCTTCTCATGTTTTCCCTTGGATGGAAAAGTGGGCTTTTTCTGAAATGATTCCTTTACTTTTGGGAAGGCATATTGTATATCTCTAGCCCTTTCAATAGAATCTTGAAGGGTAGTGGGTTTGGTATAATTAACCAACTCATGAAGAGGTTCTGCTAGCCCATCAATAAACATATAAATCCTCCTTGCTATAGATATATCAGGAACTATAATAGAATGTTTTAGAAATTCATAAATATAATTTTTTGGATTACCTGATTGTTTGAGCTTTGCTAGCCCCATGAAAGTTTCCTTTGGGTCTCTTCATTCAGAACTCTCCACCAACCTCCTTGTGAACTCTGAATATTCAATCACAATGGCATGACCTAATTTAGACAAACCATGAGACCACCAATCACGTGCTTCACCCTCAAGGTGTAGCGCTTCTATCTTGATGGCCTCCATCTTCGGTACTTGGTTCAGCTGGAAGTAGATGCCTTTCTTCTCTACCCATGATTTGACAATGCTTTTATATGAACCATCAAAGTTGGGTAATAAAAATCTGCACATAGTCTGGTGTAGATCATGATTTTGTATGAATCATCCACCTCTATTGTGATGTCGGGGTCTCCTATTATCCTTGATCTGACAATATTCTTGAAAACACAAATGATCCTTGAATATCTGAGATTGAGACTCATACTCCATGAAATAGTCTTCAATATTTTCTTATTCTTTAAACTCTCCATTTCCCACTACTAATAATTTAGGCATTGTAGAGCATTGGGAAACATGTTGCTTCACAGGATGATCACTCCAGTGATGAGAAATGTCAGAGACTTCATCATGTAGAAACCCTTTATTAGATTCCTTGTGTCTATCCATCCTCATCTCCTTTATTTCTCTTGCAGTGTCTTGCATGGTTCGAAGAAGAAACTTAGGAAACTCATTCTCCTCATCTCCTCCTGATAAAGGGGTTTTACCCTTGTCTTCTCTATCATCTTTATAGTCATAATTCTAGTTTCTTCTGAGATACCTCATTTCTCTATCTATGAGAGGATCTCCTTCTTCTGATGACATACTGGCTTAATACGCACATGCTGAGCCAAGATTATGTTATGATACCACTGTAATATTCCCAAATGGGAAAAGTAGGAATATAGAAAAAAATGCTTGAAATAGCAATGTAAAACATCACATCAAAGTATCATACCAATATGGAGCTTCTTTATTACTCATAAAAGAAGCAAAAAATGTACAAAATAATGGGCCACAAACCATATAGCATGAATAAATAAGCCTCAAATAGATAACTCCCTCAAGAAAGAGGTGATGCTACTATATAAAAATGTCGGAGACACTGCTACAATGTAGTCATAAGAGCACTACTAAAATAAAATGAACATACAAAAGATAAGGGCTGATATATGCCTCAAGATATATAGAAAATGAAGATCTAGGCTTTATAACAACCTTCCAAGGCAACCAAAGAGGGTTTCTAGGAAATACACCCAATAATACAATATGAGTTGCAACCCTAGGGATAAAATTATGCTGCATTAAAATAATTGAAGAGTTATGGAGAAAGATGATATGAAAATAAGTAGTCTCTCCTCCAATGGATCATCCTGATGAAAGGCTAGCCCCTTCACTGAAGAAATCACTCCCTAAATGACCCACTGCAGCTACCCCTGCAACTCCTCCCTATAATAACACAAATCCAGACTAATATTGCTCTATATGGGAGAAACAAGTTGTGGCCTGGTACCAAATATATCAATGATGCTTAAGGGACTTCCTTACTAGCCTCCCAATGGAAGGAAACCTTCCTCCACTGAAATCTAGATCATAAATCACCCAAATCAACTCTCCACAACTTCTGCCCTGCAACACAACAAAACCTCAACAGGAAATATGTTGTACCATAATATTGAATCTTTGTCATGATGCCATAATGTGTAAATGAATTGAAAACACTTCTCCTGAGCAGGCACTCGAAGTCCTCTAAGGATGAAGGTGGGATTCTCACTTGGGAACAACCTGTGCTAAACAACACTGCAATCTTAGCTAAACAACTCAAGAGAGAAAACAAGTATTAACAGACCATATCAAAATAATAATCAACAACATATCCTCTATAGCTGCCATCCCCTTCCTTATATAAGTGGTGAGCTTCCTCATCCTTGGCCCACTCATTAAAGCCACTACTTCCATGCATGGATTCTCCCTCCAAAAATGTGTTGTCCCATAATGAATGCCACCCCTCCATGACAATGGTGTTGATTTGGTCATAGTTGACCCCGTCTATGTGCTCCAACACCTTTTCACACATAAGGGTACTTTATCAAGCACTAAAGTGATCTCCTTTCATATTAGCAATGATTTTATTCCTACTAAAGAGATTTATGGGTCTCCATACCCTCTTATTCAGTAGATTAAGAAGAAAAATCAAAGTGTAATATTCCAAATAGCTCATGGCTAACTGGTAATATTACACATCGGGTCTCATATTAGATCTTTTAGTGGGTAGAAAATGATCATGAGCTTAGTGGATTGACCAGTACAAGATCAGATAAATCCAACAAAGGATCTTATCTTAAATCCCTAGGTAAACAGATCATGATCATCACTTTAGTTGATCGATCATTTCTTGGTGGATTGATAGGAAGACAACATTATCTCAGAGGTTTGACTGGCACAGGACCATCCCTTTTCATGGAGTCAGGGCTGAACAAAACGTTACAACATTGACCGATGAAAGACCTGATAAAGACAACTTAGGAAATTATTCCTCCCATTATCAGGAAACTAGAGAAAACTACCTATGGTGTAGTTTGTTGGTGCTTTCATATACTTTATTTAGCTTCACGTTGATTTGGCGTCGTGATGAAGATAAAATTTTGCATGGGTTTTGAGTGGTGGTATAATTTTGCTATGGGCTAGTGAATCACTGCTCCCTGGTAATTATTTTCATATTTTTCACATCATTAAGCCTTTTCCCTTTCCTTCCCAATAGCATAGAAAAGTTACAACCTTGTAATTTTGTATTCATAGTACTAAATAATAATGGTCTATTTTTTATGCAATTAAATTTCTTTTCTCTGATCTACAAAATCCTGTTTTTTTGACTATATGAATCTTAGAGATCCATAGTAATTTCCAGAGATAATAAGTTCAATGAAGGCATAGAGTAGAGGGTAAGTTGGGATTTTCCATAGGATGCAACCAAAAAAGATATATGTTATAAGAAGTTATTATAATACCAAATGAAAATTGGTATTTAGTTTTTTTGTGTTGGTATAGGGTTGTGATGATGATAAGAATTTGTGTGGGCTTATGGGTAATAGAATACTTTTTCCCTATTACAGTATGGTCTTTAGTGATGAAATATTTTTTTTGGTCCTCAAGGTCTCTGAGTTCCAATTGGAGGCATTGAGTGAACTGAGTAAAGAGTTTGGTGTTCAGTCCCTGGTGGTCCAGTGTGAGAAAATGAAGGATGCACTCAAGGACAAGTCTCTGAGGAAGGATCATAAACTAGAATTACTGCATTCCAGTCCTATTACTTTTTTGTGGAACTATCCATCTTTTTCATCTGACATGCCAATTGATGTGCAAAAGCTAGAAAAATTTCTTGAAATTGGTGAATATAGTGACATTGATATTTTCATTGAGGGGAATGGTCTGGTCATCTAAGCACACAAACTTGTTTTGAGTGTCTGGAGTGCTCCTTTTTCCAAGGTTGTATTTTTTTTATTTTTGTTCCTTGGATCCTATTTTCATTTTTCATTAGCATATTATAAATATGAGTTTTCTCAACTGTGTAATATTTCAAATTGGAAATAGCAGCAATATAGCTCATAAAATGAAAGCAATAGCAAGTATTTAACACATGAAATCATGAGGCCAATATAATTCCATATTATTCATCATATATGTAGCAAATAAGTACAAAACAATGAGGCACTAAGCATAGAACTGGATCACACAAGCCTCCAATACATAAACACTCTCAAAAGTGAGATGTTGCTACAACACAAAATGCTGGAGAGCTGCTACAACGCAGTTATATTATGCATAAATAAAACTGGAGATGATACACTGATGTAAAAATACTGATATAGGCCCCAATAGAATCTAAACATACAGATCTGGGCACTAGATCGGCTTTCCAAGACAACCCAAGAGGGTTTCCGGAAAATGCTCACAATGTGCCAATGTAAGATGCAGCCCTAGGGCTGAAGATATGTTGCAACAAAAAAAATGAGAATATATCATTGAATCTAGTGTAGAAATATAAAACCCTCCTTCAACAGATCCTTCGGTTGAAAGAGTGGCCCCTCCACAGAAGAAATCTCCTCCCAAAACAATCCCTGCAACTACCCCTGCAACTCCTCCCTAAAATAACATAGATCAAGACTGAAACTGCATTGTAGGGGATGAATACTACTTGGCCTGGTGCCAAATGTGTGAAATAATCCCAAGGGGCTTCTTTACAAGCCGCCCAATGGATGGAAACCTTCCTCCACTGAAAACCTAGCTTTGAAGACACACAATCTAATCCTCCATTGCTGCACCCTGCAACATAGCACAATAACCTACCGAAAATGGGTTGATGAAGAAAGTTGTAGCTTGGTCTAAAAACCTAAATGTGAAAATGAATAAAATACTCTTCCAGGAGGCCTATCAAGGAAAGAGGTGGGATTCCTTCTTGGGAACGCGCGGTGCTAAACATCACAGCTACCCTGCTAAACAACAAGAGGAAGCAAAAGTCTAAGTAGACCAATATCAAAATAATAATCTAAAACATGAGCTCAAATGGCTTCCATCCTCTTCCTTAAATAGAATATGAGATTTCTTGCCCTTGGCCCCTCTCAATTAGGTCATTTCCTTCATGAGATCTATCTCCCTCCAAAACTACGTTATTCCTCAATTAATCTCCACTCCTCCATAACAGCGTTGTTGACTTGGTAAAAATTGACTGAATCAACATGATCCAACCCTGTTCACACTTGGAGGTGATTTATTTAGCTGCTAAAAAAGGTATCCTTTCACACTTGAAGTGTTTTTATTACTGCTAAGGAGACTTATGGGACTCCCGACCCACTTATTCACCTACCTAGTGACAAAACAAACTATAATATTCCATTTAGCTGAAGGCTAAATATTTGGAATATTATAGTCCTCCCCTCCAAAATGTTGCTTGTCCTAAAGCAACTCTACAAGGAGAGAAAAATTCCTCCCCTCCTCCTCTTGTGGCATCCTCATCAATAGTCTCCACCACTGCTCAAAATAATCTGCAATAAATCCGCCCTCCAATGTTTCCTCCCAAGTATGCAAAAACAAATGGCTCACATCATGAAAAGGTGGAAGGTGCAAGAGGAAACCTTCTTGATGTCCAATGGCCTGATCAAGGTATGAGTGATGAAAAGCATAGGGGATCTCATTCCTAATGAGAAGCTCCCAAACACATGCTATCATCCAAATGAAATGAGCCATTCTAGGTAGCTAATCAAAAGGATCCTCAACCCCCGGTTCATGCAATGTATTGGGCTGCATGGAGAGATTAGATTCTTCCACCCAAGTTGTTTTTCTCTCCATTTATGGTATGTATGGGGCTGCTACTATTCTTGGGCTGAAATTATATGGCCTCTAAGAATGGCCCAAGTTACCCCACCAAACAATTCAGCCATGAAGTGCCTCCTCCAAAAACTCAAGCTCTCTAAATGTCTTCTCCCAAATGAAGAAAAGAGATGTAGTATGGCAATCATGGTTTGCCCATTGTTTCTCCTTAAACATACAACATGTAAATTAGGGAGAATCATACTCCCAATGGGCAACTCCAACCTTTGTCCCACTCTCCAAACAAATCTCCCCGTGAACATAAGAATATCATCAATATATGGAAGCAAAAACCAATGAAAACAAGCTTCCATATGACAACCAGAAAGTGGATCATAGTTCCATACATGGAACCAACACAATGCATCCCTTGCCTGCCTAAAAATAAAGAATAACAAGTGCCCATATAGCCACATGTTTGCTGCCACAATAACCCCATAAGATGGAATCATGAAAGTACAATGTGGTTGTTTCGGGGATTTAACACCCTAGAGGTTGGTTGGGATTCAACCTCCACAGAGCAGGGGCGTACTATTTAACAGAGACTCACACGATCATGCACATTCATAAAAACGAAATGGAAGTAGAACGAGAGGTTTACCGTTGGTCCTACGTTTGAAGTAGATCACGTGGAGTTCAAACTCCACCACCGCCGTCCCTTCCTCCTTCACTGAAATACTAAAGGAAAAACCTGACACAAAGGACAAGTTGTACATTATATTTCTACTCTATATGTTAGTGAGATTCATATAAAATATTAAATAAATCATCATGAATGCTTGTATAACAAATATTCTTCATACATCAAAGCATATACTAACACGTTTATTTCGGGAACAGCATGATACTTCTGTATTATAAAAATAGTACGTACAAAAGTAAGTGGAGAGATCACCTGATCCTTCCAAGGCCTTAGCAGACCGTCGTCCGGATCCGTCCAGCCCTTGCCTCGCTAAGACTCCTTCCAAATGAGTGCATACGAGATAACATATAAAGGGATGTGTATCTCAAGGAAACAAGGGTTTTCTGAAATGAACTGGGAAAGTGCAGGAGGCACGGGGAATCAGACTTGGATAGGGAACCAACAGAGTATAATATCAATACTTTCTCTCTCTCCCTTAGGCCATACATATGAGGTCTTTTATAGTCCCTCCAAGTAGTTTCAGCAGTTGGAAACAGTTGGCCACGGGCTGGGGTGGTTGAACTACCTGAGTAACCATCAACCCAGCGCGAAATTAGGGATTTTTATATATTTTTTAATCATTAAAATGGCATACGTGGAAAATTCTAGATGTACTCGCGTATACACGCGGAAAAACACGGGCATAGTCGCGTATGGAGGATTTTCCACTGTTTTTAAGTGAATTTGTCCAAGTCTGTAGGAATGGGTGCCCATAAAGCCATAAAGCAATCATGAATCATGTCAAGGTGAGAAATGATGCTATAACAGATGCCCCCTAGTATATGAGGTCAGAAGGGGTACATGATGGCCGAAATGTATTATGCACATAGAAAGAACTTCGCAAGGACAAGAGAGGACTTCACCAGATTTCAGCCTGCCAAAAACCAATGAAAGAAACCAGAGAGTCAACACATGTTGAGGCAGGCATACCCATGCTCAGTCAAAAATACATCATATATATAGAAAGTATTTAATAGATCCAACATGTATACAAGTATAACTGAACTGAAAGTACATAGTGAATCATCTGAGCAGGGCCCGGAAAGACAAATACGCTATCAATGTCCAGAAGTATTTTTTATAAGCTGATCAAAGATGTGCAAGTTGGATGTCGATCCAAAGTGGCGAATCTCCAAGTGCTGGGATCATAGAGGCGGATCCAAACGGTACAATCACGCAACTCGGGATCAACATATAAGATCTTCTTGTCTTTGTGCAACATATAAGGGTGGACGGCAACAGCGAGCGAAGCTACATCAACGGTGAGCAAGAAATGGCAGGGTCTTCACCCGTCTAGCGGCACAATTCTACACAGGAATAAATGGTGAAGTCGACCATGTGAGAAATCGTTGGATTACGAGCGTGATTAATAACCCGTTAACGCAGAGACAACCCACCGATAATGATAATGAGTGTCAAGGTGCCCCAGTACAATCTGACAAGTGCGAATGAATGAGTTGAAGTCGAACACTTGAAAGAATCTACCAATCGGGAGGCAATGATGAATCCCCACTGTCGATAGCGAAGAGTCTGCCACTGATGACTGCAAACCCTAAGGTACTGACAAAAAGACTCTAGACCTTATTCCCAGAGCAATGAGTCGGAGTCGATGGGAAAAGATCTGTTGGAAGGAAGGCATTAAGGCATCCCACATCAGTCCAGCGCGAGTGTAACCCGCAGGCCAAGATTTGGAAGGAATCAGACGAAGTAGAGTGATGGAACCAAAGCCGAAGTACGTTTCCGACGTGCACAAGATGAAGCTAGCGCACGGAAGAAACCCTCTGAACCAACCAATAATGAAAGCTGACACAGAGGCGAGAAATCCACCGATAGGGTCAAATGGAAATCTAGGTACTGCACGAATCCCAAGTGTGATAATGTGTGCTGACGTCGAACACAGGGGAAACCACTCAGTCAAAGACCCATGATGATGATCAAATGTTGAGCACGAGGTCACCTATCAATGATGGAAATAGGCCCAAGGTGCGGCTCTAGGTTTGCTCTCAGAGCAATGTGTCGTAGTCGATAAGAGACAAACCCGCCGGCAAGAAGTCAATGAGGACCTTCTCAAACCAGCACGAGCAGAAGATCAAAACATCTGATGTGATAGAACATGATACTGACAAGACCGGGAAGGCCGACTGAATAATGAGTCAAGAGACACCGCAGAATGGCCGACTCGGGCTAGACTTCCCTTGAACAAAAGCACGACTCTGTGATGACCACGGCAGTAAAAAGTGACACTGTATAAGTCTGTCCTGCAGGAGGCAAAACAAACTCTCCATATGATTGGAAGAGATAACCAACCGGGGGAGAACTGACAAGTGAAACATGGTAAAGGCTGAACCTAGGTCAAAACTAGAACCATCCCAGATGAAGGAAATATATATAAGTATATGTGCTTTGTTCAAGGGCGACAAACTGACTCTGTACTGCCATCAAAATAACGAAGATACATCCCGTTCCCGCTCTTTTTGTTATATTTGATTTTTTTTTGTCTTTTTCATAATAAGCCTGAAAAAGAATAAAAGAATGCTATGGTACAATGGATAGAACGAGTATCAAGAAAGCAGATGCACTAGTTCCGGGGTTTGGAACAATCCTATGCTCAATGCAAGGTGGCGAAAACTGGTCAGTGATACTCAGAGGAACGTTCCATCCATGGGTATAAAGGTGTCAAGTCGTGATAGCTAAGTGCATGCAATGGTTAACTTGTACAGCAAGTCAAGGTCAAAATTTGGCTTAAACATCGAGTCCAAATGAAGCCGGCTAAAGGCCAGGATAAACAAGTAGCCAATATGCAATGCAGTAATACAACTTAACGACACCAGGGAGCCTCTAGGGTATAAGCCAGAAAAATGATAAGTGATGAAGGAGAAGAATGAAGCTTCAACACAAAAGACATGGCGGGACTAAAGAGGACTCCCAAGCCTACATAAAAAGCAGCATGGGCAACAAATGATAGCGAGGAACTAACTAGGAAGCCCATGTAAAGGAAGGCTCTACCATCAAGTCATGATCTAAAAATCGGCGAGTGAAATGGGTGTAATACTCATGACCTGATGGGATCGACCCTAAGGCAAGTGATCAGTATGGAGGCTAGAATGCAAGATGCAACGGAAAGTGATTCCCTAACCTATATGCCAGTGAAGATCATATACCTGCCGTGAAGAGTCTAAAATCATGGGTCAAAAACCGGGAAAAGTCTCGAAATCGTCAAAATGTACCTGAAACATACCAAACTAGGCACTTCCAAGCAATCAAGTTATACAGCATAAGACAGATCGAAAAAAAATAAGCATAAGGAAATTTTTGCAAAAATTTTCAATTTTTTAGCCATAAATACACAAATTACCTCTCAATTGGTTCATTATTGCATAGCTGATTTGGAAAAAGAGCTCTGGAGCTAAAAACTTGTTTCGTCAAATCAGGAACAACCGACCGTCGGAATTCAGCGAAACTTCGGGTAGGCTCCTTATTCATCCTGTTTAATCATTTTGTCCGTTTAAAAATTAAAATTAAGTGAATTTTTGCCTAGAAACCCTTCTTAAAAAATGCGTATCTGCGCATACGCGGGTTCAATGAAGTGAAGCCGTGTATACACGCGACTGTGCACAGGAAAAGTCGCGTATGCGCAGGTCCATAACTCAAAAAGAAGTTTCTAATGCAAATTTTAATGAAATTTTTCAGGATGACTATCTCTTGGAGGGAACGTGAGCACAGTGCAATAGACCAAGAGGTCATGCAGGATCGCGCGGCACAAAATGTCCTCCGAAACTGTGGATTATTCAAATTTTTCAAAATGCCCAATATGAAAAGTAATGTGAGATTGCTTGAAATGCTGGTAAATTATTGGGAACCGGATCGGGATTGTTTCATCATTGATCAAATGCCACTACGCATAGAGGTGGAAGATATATACTTCATCACTGGACTCTCCAGAAGGGGAG
This sequence comes from Pinus albicaulis, assembly GCA_034641835.2. Taxonomy (NCBI): domain Eukaryota; kingdom Viridiplantae; phylum Streptophyta; class Pinopsida; order Pinales; family Pinaceae; genus Pinus; species Pinus albicaulis. The sequence continues at coordinate 221,640,323 of CM076574.1, forward strand.
ACCCAGTGGATCTGCACGGAAGGCCCCTGGGAGGGTTAACCGTGGAGGACTATGTCCAAATCTATTGCATAGAAAATTCCAAGAAAGTTGGCACAAAAATTGCAATCAGAGATATCAGGGACTTGCACATAAAGATCCTCCTATTCACCATCGGCAGAGTGGCAGGATCTGCCTCACTGCATCAGGCGTCCAGGACACACATGAGTATAGTTGTAGAGTGCTTAATTCATGTGTATGATTGGTGCACTGCCCTGCTACAGAACATGAAACAACAACTGACCTCCATTCGCCAAACAAAAACAAAACATTTTGGCTATGGAACCATTTTGACTACATTCTTCTTCTTCGAGAGTTCCAGCTTTGAGACCCAAAGTCATCTCAACTATCAGCAGCCCTCGGGACCCAAGAATTGCCCGTTGAGCAGACATGATGAAGAGATTGGGGGGCAGCGAGGTACCCCGAACCACCTGGGACGATGAGTTCTTCTTATGGTGGAGAGAACAAATCATCGCAGTGGATGACTATCCCTATGCCGGGATGGATTTCCGAGGAGATCCAGATCTAGTACTTCCACCCGGTGCAGCATGGGGAGCAGTGGGTAAGTTTTTTCAAAAGTTTTAACTTATATGATTTTTTTTTGGATTTTCAAATATGTATGAAAATGAAAAACAAACATGTTTTTGGATTGGATTCATAATGACTGACAAATGAAAAAATGATCATGTTTCAGATGTTGGACCAGTGCGTCCTGAGGGCCTAGCACGTCACAAACGCCACAGAGGTGAAGCAGAGACAGCGGATTCTGACAGGACACTCCAGGCCGTTCAGAGAAACTTGGAGGGACTGACCCGCCAAATCCCTCTGGCTGCTGTGGAGGACTTGCTAGAAGTCGTCCAGAGACGGGTTGTAGGAGTACCCCGGGACTGGGTTAGACTGTTCCGCCGTGTGGCCACTGCAGTGATGTTCTATAGGAACGCTGGGCAGGGTCCTCAGGAGTAGATAGATTTTACATATTAGATGACTGTATATTTTTTGAGACTGAACATGATGGGGCATAAGCCCAAGTTTTGTACGACATTGATGGATCCAAAATTTTGTAAAGTTTTTTGACATACCGATGATATATATACAGCGATATTTGATGTGATGTGATAAATGTATCAAATGTATGATGTTCTTGATGATTTAGAAATTATTGTATTGAATGATTAATATGCCAATCTAAAGCTTGATTAGCTAATGAGTCAGCAAAGCAATTGTCAGCTCGAGGAATATGAATGAATGTTAAAAATTGAAATGACCTTTGTAACAAACGTACCCTCAAGAACAATCGTAATAAAACTGGATCTCGTACCCGATAAGTGTTATTCAACTGCGACACCACCAGCTGGGAGTCCAAGAAAACTACCAATGAATCAACACCCAAAGATATTGCCTCCGAGAGTAGATGAATGACTGCAGTGTATTCTGCTACATTATTGGAAGCAGGACCAATGCAGACCCCTCTTGATACCAACAGCTGACCGGAAGGATAATGAAGAACCCAAGCCGCGGAAGCTAAGTTCCGGGTGTGTCTACTAGCACCATCGGCGAAACCAAAATGACTCATGACATCAACACAACCTGCCAAAGCAGATCAAAAACATCACCATCTCATCAAAATCGAAAATTAAACAGATATGTACAAAGCAAAAAACTACTATATACAAAGCAAAATGCCAGGCCAAAGCCTAGGCATAATACTTCTTCAAATAGAGCCCATTTCGAGGCTCCGGCAACTCGTTCCCTTCGAAGTCAACCAAGGTATACGCTCCTTTCTTAAGGACTTTTTTAACGATATAGGGGCCATACCACATCGACTTAAACTTTCCTGCCCCCAAGGCATCTTTTTCTTGGGCATAGACCAAAACAAGGTCACCTTCGGAAAAGACCCTAGGCTTAACCGCCTTATCGTACTGGACTTTGACTCGGTTTTTATGTGCTTCGTTCAACGTGGCGGCATCTCGACGCTGCTCATCAAGATGTTCCAGATGAAGAAGCCGCTCTGCCAGACTAGAAGTGTCAGGAAGAAGCTCAACAGCTAATTTAAGGGAAGGAATCTAGCATTCAATGGGAAATACGGATTCCACCCCGTGGACTAACTGAAACGGAGTAAAGCTAGTTGCAGTTTTAAATGACGTCCTGTATGCCCAGAGTGCAGGATATAGCATAATGTGCGAGTTGGATCTATGTTTATCAATCGTCCGTTGAAGAATTGTCTTCAAGGGCTTATTCACGGCTTCCACCTGGCCATTGGCCTGAGGATAATATGGAGATGAATGCTCCTGCCGGAAACCCAATTTAAGAGCCAACTCAGCCATCATACTGTTCTGAAAGTGACTGCCATGGTCAGTGACAATCTCTCTGGGTATACCGAAACGAGCAATGACTTGGTTGAAGAAGAAAAGAGCTGCAGTCTCACCATCGTTCCCAAAAGTAGGCATAGCTTCGACCCACTTCGTAAAGTAGTCTACCGCTACGATAATGTACTTGTGACCTTTTGCCGAAGGCGGGTTACAAGTAGTATAATCCATACCCCACTTTGTAAAGGGTCCGACAGTAACGACTGGAAAAAGCGGAGCTGGATGAGCGCGCATTTTTCGAGTATACACCTGACAAAGATGACACTTCTTGACCGATTCAATACAATCTTTGAAAATCGAGGGCCAGAAGTAGCCAGCACGCAAAATCTTTTGGGCTGTAGCAAGCCCTGATAAATGACCCCCACAAGCTCCACCGTGAGAATCATTGAGCACAGCCTCAGCTTCTTCGAAAGTTAAGCAGCGTCTTAGGATTGAATCAACCCCTCGACGGTACAAAGCATCACCAATAATCAGATAAATTTTAGCTAAGTGACGTAGCTTACGACGCTCATCTTTCGAAAAAGAAGTGGGAAACTTCGCAGTCTGGAGATATACAATGATGTCCCCATACCAAGGATCTTGTGGAGAGATCAGAAACAAGTGTTCGTCCGGAAAGGACTCATCATAGATCATCGCCTCTCCACAAGACAACTCGGAGATCAATTCCGCAAAAACTAAAGACTTCTTGGATTTGGCAGACATGAACTCTAGATCAAATTCCTGTAAAATCACAATCCATCTATTATATTTGCCCCCAATCACTCGCCTGCTGAGGACAAACTGAAATGGATTGGCAGTTGCCAAGACATAAGTTTTGCGAAGAATAATATAATGCCGGAGTCGCTGCACAGCATGAACTGCTGCTAAGGCTAATTTTTCTATCGGGGTGTATCACAGTTCAGGTCCTACCAGTCCTCGACTAAGGTAGTAAATAACATGCTCAGCCAGAGCATCATCCTCCTGAACCAGAACCATACCAATGGTAGATTCTGCTGTAGCCAGATACAAAAGAAAATCTATGCTATAATCGGGTGGACTCAGTAAAGGAGCAGAGGTCAATGCCTTTTTCAAGGCATCGAATGAGCGTTGAGCATAGTCGTCCCAAAGAAAAGGGACTCCTTTCTTCAACGGTCTCATATATCCCTTTGTAATCTCAGCATAGTTAACGATAAACCTCCGAAGAAAGTTAGACTTCCCTTGGAGACTTTGAAGTTGACGGATTGAAGACGAGGGAGGCAACCGAAGTATTGCCTCAACCTTGAAGGGATCTACCCTTATCCCTTCATTAGACACAATAAATCCCAACAGCCGACCGGATGTTACCGCGAAAACGCACTTGTTCGGATTCAAACGAATTTTATAAAAATGACATCTCTCAAATATTTGCCAGAGGTGACCTGGATGATCCATCCTCTTTCGAGAATGAGCAGCTAGATCATCTAAGTATGCCTCAATAATTTTCTTGATGTCGTGGAAGGCGTAAGACATGGCCCGCTGAAAAGTAGCTCCAGCATTTTTTAGACCAAAAGGCATTTTCTTATATGCAAACGTACCCCAGGGACAAATAAATGCGGTCTTATGTTGATCTTCTGGACGGATCGTAATTTGATTATAACCAGAAAAACCGTCCATGAAGGAGAAAATCTCGTTACCGGCACACTCGTCAATAATCTGATCAATGAAAGGTGTGGGGTAATTATCTTTAGGACACGCCTTATTCAGGTCTCTGAAATCGATGCACACTCGAATTGTTCCTTGCTTTTTATCAACAGGAACGGGGTTTGAAACCCATTCAGTCAGAGGAACTGGGAAAATGAATCCCGCCTTAAGCGGCTTTTCAACTTCAGCTTTGATAGCTGCTGCCTTCCTAGGATTAACCGGACGAAGTTTTTGCCTGACCGGCTTAGCGTTTTCATACGTCTTGATCTCATCCTGGACGATAGATGGGTCTATGCCAGGCATTTCCTCATAAGACCAAGCAAAAACATCCCTATACTCTTTGAAGGTTCGATGAATTTGAACTCAGGAAAGGACATTCGGCTCAATGAAAACCTTTCTCTGATAATGTTGATTCACAGAGATGTTCCCAGGCCTGTCGGAGAATCACGTATATTCTAAGCCTCGGCTTTGTCTTTGATGTGGAACTCAAAGTGGTGGAAAGCAGATCAAAATAGAACCCAACCCAAAGCCCGACCGCTCCGTCCCCGCGAGTGGGAAGTAAGACCGATGATAAGTCATCTGGTCTCTCTATACTGTCATTGCTTAGGATGGCCTCTTCGGATGGAAGGTGGTATACAAGAGAGAATCTAGAGAAGAAGAAGTAAGCATCCAACGAGGAGCCACATCACCATCAGCAACTCTTAGAAGAGAGGCTGGATCCAGTTCTACAGTGTCAACAGCAGTGATATGATCAATCTCGAATTTGAGAAATTTGAAATCAGGAATGCCATTCCACCCACTTGCCCTTCCTCCAAAGTGGCAGTTGGGGAAGGTAAGGTCCAAGGGTCCGAAAAATAATGAGTTCGAAAGAACTCTCTTCGAAGGGGAGCCTTGGAGGATGAAATAACATTAATAGACACCTTAGGAGGAGGAAGATCAAAAGAACCCATCAGGGAAGAATACATTCCCACTCCTAAATTCTCGACAGGCGCCTTGGTATTATCCAACTTAGGAACAGATGAGTCAGGAGGCGCATCCAGGTCTACAGGAGGACAGTCCAGTTGATCCACCGTGACTATCCTCCCTTCGTGGGGGAAACATACTATCCGAAATAGTGAAGATGCAATGGCATCCATATCATATATCCAGTTCCTCCCCAACAGAAGGTTGTAGTCCAAGGCTGCATCTACTACCTCAACCTCTATGTTAACGGTTTTGCCCCCAACACGGATGGGCAAAGCCGGGACAATACCATGGGGCCTATGAGAATGGCCATCGAATGCAGTAAGAATAGTGCTAGATGGAACAGCTTTTGGAGATCCTAGTGTCTTCCAGCATGCGAGAGACATCACGCAAGTAGAAGCACCCTCATCAACGACCGTGCGAAAGATATTAGTCTTCCGGTACGATGATTTAATATGGAAGGCCATATGATGAGGAAGTCTCTTCTTGAAATTCTTCATATCAAAGGTAATCAGAAGAGAAATTTTCGGATCAATAGCCCCAATGGCAGTGAGCAAAGCCATTCTGTGGCGGACAAAGCCAGGTACCTCACAAAGGTGACATAACACAGGACTACTGCTTGAGATCTTCTACGATCGATAGTTACGGGCGGCCTCATATTCGGATTAATAGTTGACCGCTTAGAAGATGCTTTTGGCATCCGAGGCATAGACTCAAAAGTTGGCTTCATGATGTGAAGCGGCTCAGTAGCATCAGGAACTTCCTTAGCTTTCGAAGATTCCTCTCCGCCATAATCACGGGATCTCGTAGCGACATCCACGTGAGCACTCATCATAAAGATATTCGATGGAATTTCCCCTTCCTGAGGACCTCCAGAGGAAGCCCCAGGATTTTGATTCGCGCCAGCAATTAATTGCTGCCCTTAGGGAAAAGGGTTTGTTAGCACAGCCTGGGAACTAGAAGAACCTTGCTGAGATAACAGGCGCTGAGCATCCTGAATTTTCGGGCAAAGATGCGTGAGATGGTCTCCAGCACAAAGCTTGCACGGAAATTTAACTTTCTTTTTCTCCTTTTGCCCTTCACCAACACGCTCGTTGGTCTTATTTGCATTGCCCTTCCCATTCTTGCCCTTCTTCTTGTTATTACGTCCCTTCTTCTTCCCATCGGATTGTTGATTTCCTTTGGGTTCGGAAGATTGGACAGCATTTATGGACAAAGACTGGGAAGGTGATGAATCAGCAGGCACAGCCTGACCAGAAGGAGCAGATTGTAAAGACAACTGCTGCAATTGAGAAAGCAGGCTGGCTGCACTACTACTGACCGATCCGACAAGTCCGTCACCATGCGGATCAGGTTTGGGTTTCGATAGATCCAATTTGGAGCGAGGAGCATTGGGCAAATACTTGTAAAGCATGCCAGACTGAGAATAGATCAACTCTAACTGCTGGGCCCTAAAGATGGCCTTCTCCTCGGAATATACCCCTGACATGGATACATCCTTTGAAATATCTGACTGAAGCGATTTCAAAAACCACTCGAGAAGGAACTCACCTGGAATATGGGCTTTGATAAGCCTCTTCCTTCTCCTCCATTCATGAATATGATCAGAAATGTGAGTTGCCTCATCCTGCTTAAAATTAGCCAGGAGTTCGGTCCCAGCCTCATATCTGACGGGCAACTGAAAATGGTTAAGAAAAGTGACAGCCAGTTCTCCAAATGTGGCGAAACTGCCCCCAGTGAGCTCTATATACCACTTCGCGGCATTTCCAGTTAAGGTGCGTTGAAATAATCTCAATCTAATCGAATCGTCGATCAGAGAGTTGGATGAACACCATAAGTGGAATGTGGTGACGTGGTCTGCCGGATCTTCACCATTCTTACCTTCAAACTTAGGAATGTCTGAAGGAAGTTTGGTTGGAACCGGAGGCCACCCCGGACTATACCGAATCGGGTCATTAGTTAACTTCGCCAAGTCTGGCAAGTTTAACGTTGCCCGAAATGGTAATCGCGGCGGAGCCTGAGAATTCCATCCTTGATGGGATGGATTTCCCACATTCTGAAAAGAATAGCCTGGATTTGATGAGGCACCAGGCTGCCAGAAAGGACCCGTAGAAAACGGAGAAGAACCTCCTCCCCACGCCGAGTTACCATAACCCAGGCTAGTTCCCCCCGCTGAAGTATTGACTGAAGAGGAAATCCCCTGATAGGGGTTCCATGCATTAGATAGAGGGGAAAAAGACTGATAAGCACTCGATGCAGGGAAAGAAGCATTCCCTGGATGACTCGCGGTGAACTGATTCCCTGCCCCCGACGTTGCAAACATAGGATTCCACCCCATAAAAGCAGTCGAACTTGGCCCCTGAGCCCAAGGATTAAAACTTTGGGTCTGGGACGTAAAAGGAAATGACCCTAAAGAAGGATTAGGACTAGGAATATGCCCAGTCCCAAAGGGGAAACCCTGAAAAGAAGCTGATCCACTAGCCATGTTGGACATGGGCGTAGATCCAGCTGCACCGGCGGTAAAAGAAAAAGAGGGATTTCCAGCAATGGACATCCCTGAAACGAAGGGACCAGATTGGGAAGCATATGCTTGGGTGAACCCAGAGCCAAACATAGCAGTGCTAGAAGCACTCGAAGATAGAGCAATAGTGCCCCCTGCCTCGGCAGAAGCAGGAGTCTGAATGCCCGCAGCACTCACGGTAGAAGCCGCGTTCCCAGTCGTGGCCATCGAAAGATAAGAAAGATATGGAAGATCCGGCGGTCTCTCGGACTCCGGTCCGACGTACTGAATAACAAACGGATGATCAAGAGGAAGAGGAGATGGACCTGTAGCTGCAGGCTCAGGTATATCTTCTATCTGAAAATCTTCCTCCTGAGGAAACAATACCCTCGAGGTGAGCGGAACGCTCCTCTCGGAACCGACACCGGAATCAGCAACGAAACCTTCAGACCTAAGTGGAGGATCTCTCTCCACAACGTCAGACTCTACAGGGTGAAAACCTCCTGCTAGATCGCTCCTACGCCTTCTCGAAGAAGGCTCTGCACTCTCGGGAGATAAACCCCGGACTCTCCTCGAACGTCGAGGCGCTTGATCAGCCACTTTTACAAATTTATTATATTAGACTCAAGAAAAGTGAAAAGCTAGGCAAGCTAGGAGCAAAGAGCACTCACTAAAATCAAAACCCTGAGAAACAACAAGCAAACAACCTCCAAGTATTTCCGCTCCGGGTGATGAGGACCGGACACCAAAATACAGGAAAGCGAAGTATAGGGCCTTCCGAAAGCAGTCTGGGATGATTAGGGCCCAGAACAACTAGCGAAGGTATCAGAAACAGTTACGCCAACCTCCTAACAACAGCCTTTGCCGGCTCAAGCACCCAAGCTTCGCAAGGGCACCCCCCAGAAGTACTGCTGAAAGTGATGCGACGTCTGCCTCAGGTACCACGGGTATTCCCCCCCGCAGTCACCTGTGTGGAACCTAGGAACGACAACTATGGACACCAATCCGTATCAGAAGCTGGGCGGAACGGTCTTGAGGTCAGATTCAGCTAATCGGAGGGGGGGTATCCCTCTTCTCAACCTTCACTTCCCCTCGCGCTTGACTCTTGGATGAGAGCTTTCCCAGTCCACCTCACGGAGTTGGATTTCGCTCAATTAATAAACTTCTATGTTTGTTTGAGCGGCCTTGGAGAGTTAACTCTCCTCTCTCATATTCCAAGGCCCTACAACCTAGCTAGTTGGTGATTGACACTTAATAAAACTTGCTAGTTGATTTTAGATTAAATCGCTTATTTTAAGGGCTGTTGTATTAAGTCACAAGGATATGGAGTTGAAACCAATGATGTTCTGACGCCAAAGAAATTAATAAAAACCTGACTACATGCACATGCAGTTCTTTGTCTTTCGATGAAGAGCAATTTCTATGTAAGTTCTATGAGACTAAAATGTATTTTTCTTTTCGAATTACAAACTCACACGCACAAAAAATTAAGAAGCTAACTAAATGATTCAATGCACCTAATGCAAATGACCACTAGCATGTAAATTCTAAGATGCAGAAAGTCCTTTGAAACAAGGTGAAATTTCCAAAAAGGCTCCTTCAGTTTTAACTCATCTTTTGATATCCAGAAAGCCAATTCTTGCAAACAAGAACCCTCAATATAAGACACCAAAATACTCAACAAGAAGAAGAAGAAATCAAAAGACACCCTCTCCTCAAAATCAAGCTAAAAACTAGAAGCAAGAAACTTCACTAAAGTCCCAAAAGATGAAGCCAAACGAAAATGAAAAAGGCAACAACAAAAACAAAACAAGAAACAATGTTTTTTGAGTTTTTGATATGCAAAAACAAAAAGCAAAACAAATGTTTTTGGGCTTTTTAGTTTTATAAAACAAGAGCTTCAAGAAAACCAAGAACAACTATCCCAATCTAAGCCAAAACGAGACCGAATTTCAAGCATAAACTTCAACTATGCCCCCAAACCTTATAAAGCTAATGATAGCAAGATCAATAAGAGCAATGGAAGACTAAAAACTCAATCAAACAGCCAAGAGAAACAATGCAAATTCGTTGCAACACAAAACTCCAAAGAAACAAGAAAAGTTCTTCGAAAAATGCAACAAAACCCTAGCTTATGAAACTCAAGAAAACCAATCGAAAACAAAGCAAAGAACGCAATGCGAAGCACAACACAAAGACAAGAGCGAGTCAGTGAGCAAAAGCTCTCTGTTCTGGTAAAGCAGAACAGCCAAGAACGCTCAGAAAGTGATCTTGGAACTCAATCCAGGAGTGCTAGCACCAACAAGAACACTTCGCCAAAAGATCAGTTTTCGGGCAAACGAAAGAGAACCAAGACTTAAAACCACTTCTGTCACACTCCAGTAAGTACAAAGACACTGCAAACACAGGCCTCCACAGCCAGAACAGACCAAAAACACCAGAATCTTGAAATTTCAAATTCAGCCTAGGTATACGCGACCTTTCAGTTATGCAACAGGCGTGTATACGCGTCTGTGTTGAGGGAAACCCGCGTATACGCGGTTCCTTCTACACAAACTCGCGGGTATACGCGACTGTGTGCAAGAAAAACTGCGTATACAAAGAAATATAATGAAAAATAAAAAGTACAAGCCTGGGAAAGGTATCAAAGCTTCAAACTGACTGCAAGAAAGCAAACTGGACTGTAAAAGACAGAAGAAACTGTTGGCAACCTACCAAACAGCTGAAACAACCCAACAGGAGAATCACAAAAATGTGATCCCCAGTAGAGTCGCCAGTTCTGTTTCGGGGATTTAACACCCTAGAGGTTGGTTGGGATTCAACCTCCACAGAGCAGGGGCGTACTACTTAACAGAGACTCACACGATCATGCACATTCATAAAAACGAAATCGAGTAGAATGAGAGGTTTACCCGTTGGTCCTACGTTTGAAGTAGATCCACGTGGAGTTCAAACTCACTGCAACCGTCCTTCCTCCTTCACCTGAAATACAAGAAGAAACCAGCACAAAGGACAAGTTGTACAGTATATTTCTACTCTATATGTTAGTGAGATTCATATAAAATATTAAATAAATCATCATGAATGCTTGTATAACAAATATTCTTCATACATTAAAGCATACACTAACACGTTTATTTCGGGAAAAGCATGATACTTCTGTATTATAAAAATAGTACGTACAAAAGTAAGTGGAGAGATCACCTGATCCTTCCAAGGCCTTCGCAGACCGTCGTCCGGATCCGTCCAGCCCTTGCCTCGCTAAGACTCCTTCCAAATGAGTGCACACGAGATAACATATAAAGGGATGTATCTCAAGGAAACAAGGGTTTCCTGAAATGAACTGGGAAAGTGCAGGAGGCACGGGGAATCAGACTTGGATTGGGGAAATACCAACAGAGTATAATAATAATCATTCTCTCTCTCCCTTAGGCCATACATATGAGGTCTTTTTATAGTCCCTCCAAGTAGTTTCAGCAGTTGGAAACAGTTGGCCACGGGCTGGGGTGGTTGAACTACCTGAGTAACCATCAACCCAGCGCGAAATTAGGGATTTTTATATATATTTTTAATCATTAAAATGGCATACACGGAAAATTCTAGCTGTACTCGCGTATACACGCGGAAAAACACGAGCATAGTCGCGTATGGAGGATTTTCCACTGTTTTTAAGTGAATTTGTCCAAGTCTGTAGGAATGGGTGCCCATAAAGCCATGAAGCAATCATGAATCATGTCAAGGTGAGAAATGATTCTATAACAGTGGTGTCAATGGTGCACAACAATAATCATGTGGCTTCCCCCACAAACCACCAAAAGGATGGCCAATATCAATGCTACATTTACCCTCAAGTACATCATAATATAATTTATAATAAGGAATGAACCTCCTTAATACAACATTCTTCTCATAAAACGTAAAGAAGTACAAATTATAATGCAAAATTGAACCTTCTCCACCATGTACTTTGGTCCTTGAGCTGAAATGGCTCAACTGGAAATTCTCCCTCACTCTCAATGAGTAGGGAAGTGGCTATGCCAACCTCTCCATCAACATCTAGGCTATGCATCTCTTCATACGCTCAAAATACATCATGCTAGATGCCCTCCCAAGTGAACTCCTCCATCAAAGAATGATATGCATCAAAGTGCATAGAAAGGAAGTCCTCATGTGCTGCATGTAGCAGCTTCTCCTTGAGCTCAAAAGCTTTAGTCAAGAAGATTCTGCCATAAGAATATATGACTACATCATCCACCACATATCTATCATCTCCATCTAGGTCATCAAGAATCATGCAAGCACAAAGATCCTTGGAGTACTCTACCAAGAGTTGAGATATCCAATATGGATCAATCCTCCTAAGAGACAGCGCTGAAGATCTAAAACGTGAAGCTCCCCACGTGCTGTTGTCTTCTCCTTTGAAATCCCTCATGCCAAAGTCATCCTCCAAATTTCTGCCATGCCCATCATGTAGTTGCTCATGCTTAAATAAAAGTGGTGACCTTTGGAGGTTGGCCTCCCATGAGAAGTTACCATCCAAAAAGAACCTTGTAATCTTGGCCAATGTAGGCATGAGTGGCCTCCATCTACTCCAATGTATGGAGGATTATTTCCTCAAAGGAAGTACCCTTTTTTTATCCAAATCCATGGAGAAGCTCCCGTGCACCATGAAGGTGTCGTTCTCCATCACTGCAGCAACTTTTGTTAGCGCAATACATATAGTGAGAGAGGGTGATGCTAAAAATGGGATAATGTCTCCCTCCTCCTTGAGTCTACCCCAAACTCTCTGCGCTTTATTAGACCCCTCCAAAGTATCCACCTCTCCAGGATCTAGGGGTGGTGCTATACAATGTGAATCATTCAAAATCATCTCCTGATCCGATGGTCTCCCTGGTGGAATGTCTCCATGTAATAAGACATCAATGACAAGAGTAGATTGTATGTATGGATGGACAACCTTGTCCCTACCCTTACAACACAAATTAGTCTGCCTCTTCTTTGCATTAACCCTATGAAATAGATAGGTTTGTGTTATCCTCATCATGTGATGCTGACCTTCCTCCCTAACTTCTCCTTCCATCCGCAATGCTTCACAATCATGTTCTTCATTGATTGTACCTTGATATCCACATATGAGATCTTGGGGAACTCCTTGCACAGACACAAGAATCCCTCTTGTTGGAGCAAGTGCTCCATCTACCTCTGCATGAGGTTCTAGATGTGCTCTAGATATGATAGCGCTATTACCCCCATCCTTCACTTATTCTTCAATATGAATGGGAGTCACCTTCTCAATAAGAGGATCCTCTTTTGGAAAAGGGATCTTCATGCCCTCTTGTTCAAGATCATGGGACAGATTTCTTGCCTCTAGCAAAGTATTATGCAAGATATGATCTCCTCCAATAGTTTTCTAAAGTGGATTTGATTTTATAGGTTCCTCCATCATACAAAAAGTTTTTATTTGTTTTGGTTTGTTTGGTTCCACCAATGATGTTTTAGAATGTTTACCATCAAACCTCCACTAATCTCTTAGTGAAATTTGCATAAGAAGAAATATTTTCATTTCTTAATGAAAAAGACTTTAAAATATACCAAGCATAGGCCTTACCTTCAAAATACAGTGCTGCAACTTTAATGGCTTCATCATCAGAAACTTGGTGCTGCTGCAAATAGATGTGTAACTCCTCCACCCAAGCTCTAGCTGAACATGTTGGTGACCCATCAAAAGTAGATAGGAAATATCTACCCTTGTCATGCTACTTTCTCCTCTCCACCTTGATCTTGAAAAACTCTTGGAAAGTGATATGATCTCTAAAATTCTTAGTTTGAGACTCACATTCATGCAGATAATCACCAAGAGCTTCCCTTCTAGGCATTGCTTCTTCTCCCATCTCCCTCATAGAAGATCTGGGCATATGACTACGTTGTGAATCATAGTGTGTAGCTGCATGTTCACACACATCATGTGAAAATCTAGAGTTGGCTTTAGATCCAAACTCCTTTGGAGATTCTCTCTCTCTTTTCATCTTCTTGAGATCTCCCTTGATATTTTGCATAGTTTGAAAGAGAAGCTTTGAGAGCTCCTCCTCTTCTCTTCCTCCAAATAATCGAGTCTTATTTTTATTTTTTCTATACATCTCCTCTTTCGGTGAAGAGCTTCTCCTGATGGTGACATATTGGCTAAATGCATAGCCTGAGCCAAGATTATGCTCTGATACCACTGTAATATTACAAATTGGAAATAGCAGCAATATAGCTCATAAAATGAAAGCAACATCAATTATTTAACACACGAAATCATGAGACCAATATAATTCCATCTTATTCATCATATATTCAGCAAGTAAGTACAAAACAATGAGGCACTAAGGATAGAACCAGATCACACAAGCCTCCAATACATAAACAATCTCAAAAGTAAGATGTTGTTGGAACAAAAAATGCTGGAGAACTAATACAACGCAGTTATATTATGCATAAATACAACTAGAGATGATACAGTAATGTAAAAATACTGATATAGGACCTAATAGAATCTAAACATACAGATCCAGGCACTAGATCAGCTTTCCAAGACAACCCAAGAGGGTTTCCAGAAAATGCACACAATGTGCCAATGTAAGCTGCAGCCCTAGGGCTGAAGATATGCTACATCAATAGAAATGAGAATATATGGATAAAGCTAATGTATAAATCTACAGTCCTCCTCCAATAGATCCTCTGGATGAAAGAGTGCCTCCTCCACAGAAGAAATCTCCTCCCAAAACAATGCTTGCAACTACCCCTGCAACTCCTCCCTAAATAATGCAGATCAAGACTGAAATTGCGCTGTATGGGATGAATACTACTTGGCCTGGTGTAAAATGTGTGAAATAATCCCAAGGGGTTTCTTTATAGGCCTCCCAATGGATGGAAACCTTCCTCCACTGAAAAAATATCTCTGAAGAAACCCGATCTAATCCTCTAGTGCTGCACCCTGCAACACAACAAAATAACCTCTAGAAACTGCACTGATGAAGAAAGTTGTAGCTTGGCTTGAAAACATAAATGTGGAAGTGAATAAAATACTCTCACAAGAGGCTTGTCAAGGAAAGAGGTGGGATTCCCGCTCGGAAACACCCGGTGTTAAAAAACATAGCTACCATGCTAAATAGCAAGAGGAAGCAAAAGTATAAGAAGACAAATATCAAAATAATAATCTAAAACATGAGCTCAAATGGCTGCCATCCTCTTCCTTAAATAGAATATGAGCTTGCTTGCCCTTGGTCGCACTCAATTAGGTCATTTCCTTCATGAGATCCATCTCCCTCCAAAACTGCATTATTCCTCAATTAATCTCCACTCCTCCATAACAACGTTGTTGACTTGGTCAAAGTTGACTCAATCAACATGATCCAACCCTGTTCACACTTGGAGGTGCTTTATTTAGCTATTGAAAAAGGTCTCCTTTCACACTTGAAGCGTTTTTGTTACTGCTAAGGAGACTTATGGGCCTCCCCACCCACTTATTCACCTACCTAGTGACAAAATAAACTATAATAATCCATTTAGATGAAGGCTAAATTTTTGGAATATTATAAAGTCTGTTCCTTTATGGTGGTACCAAAGTTTTGGAACATATAAGCTTTATTTAAAACGTATCATCATTTTTGAATAATATATATGTTTGCAAATAATTTCTTTTCATATCAGGTTTGGGTATTAAACTATACACATGTATTAAGCTTGTGTCATACTTGGTAGCCTAAATTTTCCCTTTCGATTGAGAGAATATTAAATGAGAATGAGAAACTAAGAATTTATTTCTTGGAAGATGTTTACGAATGGGATGAGTGAAAGAAATGCCTTAGAAGCCTGCTTGAGGGATGTTTCCCCTGAATAATTTTTAGCTATGATTCACTTCATGTACAGTGGGAAGTTGGATATGGATGAAAAACAGAACTTGGGTTCCTTGCTGCTCCCCCTTATTGTAATAGCTGATCAATTTGGAATTCACCTGCTTCAAAAATAATGTTGTTAATTCTTATTTGAGTGTATCTCAAAAGTTTTGTACTTTCCCAACCTGTAAATTTCTTCATGTCGTAGGAGGGGTAGTTTAATCGTGTAAAAGTAGGAGTGCCATGATTGTTTCTTTTGAATATTGCATCATAAAAAATCTGTCTTGGACTTTGAGGTAGTCACAAGGTTGCAATTTGAAAGCACCGAGGAAATCCTCTATAAATTTCATCATGTCATAGGAGGGGTAGATTAATTATGTAGAATTAGGAGTGCTATGATTGTTGTTTTTGAATATGACATCATAAAAACTCTGGCTTGGACTTTGAGGTAGTGAAAAGGCTGTAACTTGCAAGCATTGAGGAAATCTTCTATAGCCAAAACTTGCCACAAAGGATGAGGATTTTACAAGGCATACCTACCTTGAGCTTCTAAGGGTTACATGGTGGTTAGGCATCACAAACAACAAAAGGAAAAGATATTTTTCCTACTTAAGTAGTTATAATTTGGACTTAGCAATTGAAATAAGTTTCTCTATACATATATGCAAGGTTGGTGTGCTACTTACTAGAAGCAACTTCTTCATTAGCCATTGTTTGCATAAGACAAAACTGAGTCCAGAGATTGTGGGAACTTTTGGCAACCATTCAGATGAGCTGCTGCAATTTCATTTTGGATTTGAAGCTAACCTTTTGATTTTTTTTCTTTGTAGCATTTAGCAGGTCTAATCCCATAGGTGGTCACCTCAATGCCTGCATGCAAGCCGCTTGAAGAAGCTTTTGAAGAAATTTTTTCTAAGAATTTTGATTACTGCACTACTTCCAATGCAAAATTAAAAATGTTAGAAAGGGCCTCATTTATGAAAATACTTTAGGTAGGATATTTTTTCCCTCTTATGGAAATGTCCTAGAGTCTTCTGGTATTGCAGGATAGTATTTCTGACAATGCCTCTTTGCATGCTCAATATCCACCCTGATTTTGTAGCAGGCTTCTGTGAATACAACAAGGGTGACTTGTCTACCTTTGACAGTCTGGAATGTGGAGATATGGATGAATGTAGTAAACATTTTGAGGTGTAATTATTATGACTTCTGCAGCACCCCCATTTGGTAGTGACCTCTGAGGAAAGAGTTATGGATGCTATTATGACTTGGGGAACACAAGGATGAATTTCATAGTTGGGAAGTAGTAAATAAGCAGCTAGAGGAATGCAATCCCAAGACATTCTTAGCAGAAAGGATAGAACCTCTAAATGAATTGCTTGCTCTTGTTCGCTTTCCTCTAATGCCAGTTCCTTTACTTCAAAAATTATGCCATATAAGTTGTTGATTTTTGTGAAAATTAATTTTGAAAAATTATTTCTTTACTAATCTTGACACAAACATATATGTGATTATATGGAACTAGTAGCATGTACCAGCACTTGACACTTTTCAATTGTGCTGCAGCTGGAGCAGAGTAACCTAAGCAAGAAAATTCCAGTCTTTCGACAACTAGTTATTGAAAACACATTGTTTATGTAGCTTGCCATTTTATATAAATTTTTGTAATATTTCTTCATGAAATGAAAAATAGGAAGCGATGTGAAATTTTTGATGTAAACAGATAATGGAGGTGATTTAGTATCTCGAGACAGATGCAAGCAATGCAGCAAATGAATAGAACTAAGTCGCAATATTAAGATCCATGTTATAATATGACCCTGTATTTTTGTACAAATGAAGAGTTCCTATTTATGTATCCTTTTTCAGGATTGTTGGCCTTTTTTTCTACTTAATAATACTTTATTCAAAAATATATTGGTAAAGGCACCTTTCGAAGTCATTTGGCATAAAAACTCATGGGAAGAATCTAGGTAATTGTATCAGGTTCCATCCAAGACCATCGAGCTTTAAGAAAATCTTGTACATACATGAGGGTGATCATAATGGAGTAATTCATTATGCTGGCATTTCATATGGTGAACACCCATAGATAAATCCTATGCTAGACAAGGTATTATGAGGAAGTCTCTCAGATATGTTTATTCACACCATAAAGCAGCCTTCAATGCAAATGTTTAATTGATCCAAACATAGCAACAAGAAAGCAAGTGCAACAAAAGTTTATCAGAGGTCCCATTCCTTATTCATATCTGAGTTTCCTTTCATTAAAATATATACAAGGGAGGGATGCCCAAAAAATATCATCTCATCTATTAGTTAGACTACCTTGAAATATGACATGATTAATTTACTTTCGTTGATTTTTAGAAGGAATTGGCATTTTGAGTGCATAGTATTTAATGTTTGAGTTGTTGTGATGACATTGCAAAATTATTTTGTTAACCAATTCTGATATACTTAAATATTATAAACTTAATAAAAAAATACAAAAAAAACTAAAATTTGATGTTACCACTGTTATTTTCTTGATTATGAAAATTAAAGTATGAATTTTTGAATTTGAAATGTCTCAATTGATATTTGCTTGATTATGAAAATCAAAATACAATTTTTTTTAATTTAAATATCCTATCGGCCTCTCTTTGCACCTTTTGTGGAAATTGCTAGTATATACCTTTGAATAATTCTCAAATAATTAATGACATAGATCAAATTTTGCAGTTACACCCTCTTTGACAACTGGAAGGATTCCCTAGACTTTATGCTCCCCATATATCAAAAACTCATAGTAGGAGGCCTTCACATATGGGTATACCGGTATGCAAGAATTTCCATACTAAACTTAGCTGACACGCACTGTCCAACACCTTGATATTTTTCTCTGTTACAAGTAAAAATTTGATTATATGATATATTTTTGGTTTATTGAAAATGTTGCAGTGGAGATATTGATGCCTTAGTCTCAGTCATATCGACTAGATATTGTATGGATCAACTTAAGCTTCATTTCAAAAGAGCATGGAAACCTTGGTTTCATGAGCAACAGGCAACAATATTTTATACATTTTTCACTTCAATTTTTTCTTAAATCTAACAATACCTATTATGAGTTAGTTTTCAAGAAATAGATTACATATTATAAGTTATTTGTCAAGAAATAGTGAAGCTATTACTTACTGTTATTTGTCGAAAGTTTTACTTACGGTATTAATTAGTATTATTTTTTTTTGGTTATGTTGTCTTAATTCATGCAGGTGGTTGGATGGACTCAAGACTTGAAGGTTTGAAATTTGAAGCTAGTTGTAGATCATACATGTTGATCAGTGCCTACCAGAAAGCTGGTGTAGCTCTTTTGGTAGTGGTTGTATTGCTTGTGCTGATTATAGTTAATTTTCTTTGTATGGATAGATTAATTTGTTTGTAGATTATTGTTTATTATTAGCTTTTTTTGCAAGTCAAGCTACAAAGGTGTCAAGGTGAGCTAACTCCATTGAGTTATTTTTTTATTAAGTTAAAAATAGGGGCTTGCATGATTATATATTTTACAAGGATTATTCCACTAGGTGTTGAACATTTTTTAAAAATCAATGCCTATTATACAATTTCAAGGACTTCCATAACTCCTCACATAATTCTTTAAATGGTGCTAGCTCAATGGAAGAACACCTGCCATGCAGGTTGTTGGGTTCGATTCCACTTTACCCTAACATGAATTATCCAATCACATTGTAGATTTTTTTAATTAAATATTTTTATATTGATTTATTTTAATGGTGAGATTTTTTTTCTTCTGGATTCGTTGTTTTATATTGTCTCTAGAGAAACAATATATAGGATTAAAGACATTGTCTCCATAAAGGAAATATGAATTTAATTCCAACTATTGTCTTTGGAGAGACAATTGAAATTGTTTCATAAAAGACAATAAATGAAACTGTCTCTAGAGAGACAAAAATGAAACTTTCTTTGGAGAGACAAAAATGAAATTATCTTTGGAGAGACAAATATACTTGTGTTATATATTGTCTTTATAGAGACAATATTTTAAGACAATTTAATTTTAAGCAGATTTAGTTTGAGACACCCGCTTAAAGACAATATTTAAGAAAATACACAAGTTTTATTTTGTCTCAAATTAAGACAATTTGCCAAAATATTGTCTTAAAACCCCCCTTATATTGTAGTGCGAGTCGAGTTAGATTGAGACTCATAATAAAAAATTCTTTCATGAAGACAATTTATCTTCTACCCTCATTTATACCAACTAACTCTGACTCGATTTAAATTTGAAAGTTCAGTATAGGGAGAATTTAAACTTTTTAAGTTCAGTGTAGGAAATTTCAACTTTAAGTCCAATAGGGATTTTTAATATGTAAGTTGAGTATGAAGATGATATAATGGTGTTTTAGTTTAAATTTAGTATAAAATCCTCTGTAATTATCCATGTTTCAAAGGAGTTTTGGTAGATGAGAAGAAGAGCTTGAGAATTGTGCTGACACACTTCCTCTGTAAATATACTTCTCTAGTGAATGGAATGGTATTATTTTTTTTTCTCCCCTGTCCGAATACAATTTTAATTTATGGAAAAAGGAGAGTGCAATTTTCTCTCTATAGTGGTTGGGTATGGTGTGTTTTAGTGTATTGTTTAATGTGTTTAAATTCGGTTGTTTTTGGAAGCACATTTCCATTGTCTAGTAGAGTGTTCCTCACAATAACATAAAATCAGATACATTATTGTAGCAAGAAGGAAGGTTCTAAGAGTCCACATAGTGGCTTGATCTATCCATGTGTTGATGGGAGTAAACTAGTAAATTATTTGACTCTGTATAAGTTTTCATGTTGAGAGGACCACTATGGAAGTGATTATTGTAGCGATGAAATTGTGTGATGCTAAGAGTGAAAAAATGTCGGTACAGTAGATTTTTTCAGAAGAATGACAACATGTATAGATTCCATGTTCCAAAAATAGAGTATGGTAGCACCAAAGGCCTAGACGGAGTTTGTGGAAATGAGACTGAATAATTTGAGGTGTTTTTGAGAATGAGGAGACACTTGATATAAGTTATTTGGGTACATATTCCATGTGAAAGGTCCATTTTAGAAAGGACAGTAGGTATGACAAAAGGATTTAGAAGCCCAATTCTAGGATGTTGGAGATAGTCGGTTCAGAGTGCAATTGGCCATATCAGCTTTCTTTCATTCCATGAGTCCAACAAATCTTAAAGATTAATCTAGTTAAGAGTTAGTTACTATAATCAATTAGGAGTTAGTTGAATTTAACTGTCATTGAATGTCTATATATTTTCTTTCCCATAATGAAATTGGCATTCTTTGGTGTTTTT
This sequence comes from Pinus albicaulis, assembly GCA_034641835.2. Classification (NCBI taxonomy): domain Eukaryota; kingdom Viridiplantae; phylum Streptophyta; class Pinopsida; order Pinales; family Pinaceae; genus Pinus; species Pinus albicaulis. The sequence goes on from CM076574.1 coordinate 221,661,069, forward strand.
CTTTTCTCTATTTTAGTAAATTTGTCATGGTATCAGAGCCACTACCAATTCTGGTTGTGAGGGTTAGAGTCATTGCCAAGTCTGATCATGAGGGTTAAAACCGCTGCTCTCGGTTCCTATTTCTTGTTACTTACAACACCCTACTATGAAAGGAGAATAATGTTCTTGTCTACAGTCGAGAGAGAAGAAGCACTGAGAGGCTGCATTTGAACTTGCTGAAGATGAAATTAGTAGTTGTGTTCAAAATTTTTTGAGATCCCACTGAGATGAAGCATTTTTTAAGGGCAGTGTTCATTATTCCCTGTGTTTGAAGAGCAGCATTCAACCTTGATCTATCTCTCTGGCTCTGCAGAGCTTCATTGTTGATGATTGTATGAATTCAAGGTCAAATTTAATATTATTTTATTCTCATAAGCATGAAGAAATATGTTATCGTTGCAGTATTTTCGTACCTTTTTGAGCTCATTTCGAATTTAGCAGAGTGTATTTTTTCCTCTTGCTTGTTATTTTTTTTTTCCTCAGAGATATTGGAACGTTGTTTGTTGGTTTTTCCCGATTTTCTTGGTTACAGAAAGAGGAGGAGTCCTGGAGACTTTCTTGGTCTTTACAGCAAGAAGATACTTCGTGTTCTTCATATTTCCGTCATCGAAAGTTTGTTTGCCCTATTTATTTTGAATTTTTTAATCATGGCTTCAAAAATTCAGTTTGCAATCTCTACGCATTTATTTAGTGGGAAGGATTATGATTTTTGGAGTCTAAAAATGAAATCATTCTTACAAGGTTTAGGTTGTTGGGAAACTGTAGAATTGGGGTTCACAGACTGTGATGCAAATGTAATTGTTGCAATAAGTGCTGCTCAAAGAAGAGAGTTTGATGAACTTAAATAAAAACAAGGTAGAGCTAAGTCCTTCATTTTAAATTATTTAGATGACTCTATTTTCCTAAAATCATTACTACTAAGACTTCTAAATCAATATGGGATATACTTAAAGTGGCTTATCAAGGAAATGAGAAAGTAAAGATGGTAAAATTACAAACTCTCAAAACAAAATTTGAAACACTTAAAATTAATAAATAAAAAATAATTGATCAATTTTAGACTAAAATTATGGGTGTTATTAATCAACTTCGGATGATTGGTGAAGAATTAGAAGACGAAAGAATTGCTGAAAAGGTTCTTAGATGTTTGCCCAAAAAATTTGACATGATAGTTACCGTTTTTGAGACAAAAGAATTAAAAAATTGTCTATGGAAGAATTAACAAGATCTTTATTGGTTCATGAAGAAATAATTAATTTATATGTCAATACTTTAGAGTATGCTTTCAAATCTAATGTTTCCATGGATAGAGGTAGAAGTAGAGGTTTTTGTGGCAGGAAAGAAAAAGGAAGAGGGTAGTCTCAGTCATATGATAGATCACGGGTAACTTAAACACATTTAGAGCAGTCTTAAACCGATCATGATTGTAGGTGGATAGATAAATAAAAAATTCAATGTCACTAATGAAAAAAATATGGCCATTACAGGTCTAAATGTCGAAAATTACAGGATGTTTTAAGTAAAAACAAAGACAATGTTACAAACACTGAATGTGAAACATCAGATGCTTTATTTATAGCATGCCAAGTGATTGTACAAGTACCTAATAAGGATGGTTGGTTGGTATACAATGGATGTGGTAATCATATGACTAGTCATAGTGATTTGTTTTCATATCTTGATACATCTTTCAGTTTTGTTATTGGTTTGGGTGATGATTGTTAAGTCAAAACTTTAGGATATGGTGTTGTGCCTATCTTAACCAAAAAAATGTGGTGAAGAATATCTATTATTTTTATTATGTACCCAATTTCAAGAATAATTTGTTGAGTATTGGACAGTTAGATGCACATGGTTATGATGTTAGCTTTCACAACACTACTTCCATGATTTCTGATCAACATAAATCTCTTATTGCAAAGATTCCAATGAAAAAGAACATGTTGTATTAATTACAAATGAAAAGTGAAAAGTTGTATGGACATAATGTTTCAACACTAAATGACACTTGTCGCATTTCAGATATGTCATTTACCTATCAAACACATGAGTCTATTGCAAAGATATTCTATGGTGAAAGGTTTTCCTACTTTTTCTGACCATATCTCTCCCCATGGAAGTTGTATAATGGGTAAAAATAAGCGTGATAGTTTTTCATAAACCTATTATAGAGCCAAAGAATAATTAGTGTTAGTGCATACAGATTTGTGCAGTCTAATGCAAGCACAATCACTAGGTGGAATTTTCTATTTTCTTACATTCATTGATGAAATTATCATGAAAATTTGGATGTATTTAATAAAATACAAATCCAAAAAATTTTCCAAGTTCAAGGAGTTCAAAGTCGAGGCTAAAAAACAAAGTGGCAAGTGTATTAAATTTCTCAGGTCTTATAAAGGAGGTGAGTATGAAAGTAACACATTCATTGATTTTTGTAAACAAAATGGTATTAAAAAACATATGACAGCGAGTTATACTCCACAACAGAATGGAGTAGCAGAAAGAGAGAATCAAACAATTGTGAATATGGCTCGAAGTCTACTCAAAACACGATATTTGTCTAAATATTTATGGTATGAATAAATTGCATGTTCGGTATATATTTTGAATAGATCGGCAAGTTCCAGTGGTCAAATTATTGTACCTGAAGAAGCATGGAGTGGAAAAAAGATAATTGTTTCACACTTTCGAGTATTTGGTTTTATTGTTTTCGCTCATGTTCCAGAAAAATTAAGAAAGACGCTTGATGATAGAAGCAAAAAGTATATCTTTATAGGGTATAGTGAGCAATATAAAACATACAGATTGTTTAATAATATAACTAAGAAGTCTTTCATAAGTCGAGATGTGGAATTTATGGAAGACAAATCTTGGCATGAAATGGAGAACAATACTTTTCCTAATGTTTTTATTATGTTAGACGAACACCAACAACAAGCACTCCAAGATTACAGGTTCAAGACAAAACCAATAATAGTTCATCAAGTAGTAGTATTTCATCATCTTTAAATGATTCTGACTCTGATAATATAAAAACACGAAGCTTAAGTGATATTTATGCACAAGACGATGTTGATGATGTTGTAAAATTTGCATTTCTCTGATATTTCACCTACTTGTTTTGAAGAGGCTATAAAGGAAAATGAATGGGTAGATTCAAAATAAATAATGAAATTAATGCTATTAAAATAAATAAAACTTGGGATTTGGTTGAACTAACTGATGGTAAAAATTCTATAGGTGTCAAATGCGCTTACAAAAGTAAGTCAAATGACAAAGGTGAAGTTGATAAACACAAAGCAAGCTTAGTTGCCAAAGGTTTTTCACAACAACTTGGCATATATTATGGTGAAAAATTTTCACGTGTAGCAAGAATTGATAATGTTTGATTTTTATTAGCTATTGCAACACAAAGCAAGTGCCCAATTTATCAAATGGATGTAAAGTATGCCTTTTTAAATGATCTTTTGAATGAAGAAGTGTATGTTGATCAACCACCTCATTTCAAAATAAAAAATAAAAAAAATAAGGTGTACAGGTTGAAGAAATATTTGTATGGCTTGAAGAAATATCCAAGAGGTTGGTACAACCAAAAGGACCATTACATGTTAAATAATGGTTTCAGAATGAGCGACCATGAACCCACTTTGTATATCAAGAATGCTCACCAAGGTAATATGTTGATACTGTGTCTTTATGTTGATGAAAAATTTATAAAAGTAACATGCAGTTAGATGAATTTAAAGTTGCTATGAAAAATGAATTTGAAAAGACAGACATTGGATTAATGAGATACTTGTTAGGTATTGAAGTGAAAAAACACATGATGTTATTTTTATGGGTCAGCATCAGTATGATATTGATATTTTGAAAAAGTTTAAGATGGAAAAGTGTAAGCCAGTGGATACTTCTATTGAGGTTTGTACAAAATTAAGTAAAGAAAATATGAGTACTTTTGTTAATTCATCTTTGTATAAGAAACTTGCCAATATTATTATATATCTAACTACTACTAGACATAATATAGCATTTGCAGCTAGTTATATTTCCAGGCTTATGGAATATTCTAGAGATTGTCATGGGAAAGCTAGAAAAAGGGTCTTAAGATACATTGGAGGTACAACTAATCATGGTTTATGGTATGCAGCCTCTAAAGACAATAAACTTTTTGGTTATACAGGCAGTGATTATGAAGGATGTATTGATGATCGGAAAAGCACTTTTGGATATGCTTTTCCATTTGGAAGAAATTTGATTTCATGGTCATCCAAAAAGTAGCCCATAGTTGCGTTATCTTCAATAAAGACCGAGTAAGTTGTAGAAAATTCAACGTCATGTCAAACAATGTGGCTAAAGAGACTTCTCTCTGACTTCGGTTATACTGAAAATGAACCTATTTAAATATTTTGTTACGAAACTTCCACGAGTTCCTTGTCAAAGAACAATGTATTTCATCAAAACATCAAACATATCGACACTTATTTTCACTTCATCCATGAACTTGTTAAGAATGGTGATATTGTTCTCAAATTTTGTGATTCCAAGGAATAGTTAGGAGATATCTTCACCAAACCGCTAGGAAAAGTTAATTTTGGATTTCAATGTCAGAAGTTAGTATTAAAATAATATATCCCTCAATATAAAGGGGGGGTGTTAAAGGTTGATCTTTTTAAGAGTTAGTTTCTAAAATCAATTAGGAGTTAGTTGAATTTAATTGTCATAGAATGTATATATATATATATATATATTCTTCCCCATGATGAAATTGGCATGCTTCGGTGTTTTGATTCTCTCTGTTTTCGTAAATGTTTCAACAACATACTTTGATCCCCAACCTCACATTGTGGGCGCAATGATTAGTTGATAGTACGAACATCGAAATCACTACTCCACAACCATTTCGCCACAAAAGAGGAAGGGAACATATGGTTTCGACCCCCAACCTTGAATAATGGAGGTTGAAGCTTGGTCAAGCTTTGAGCAATGTAGGCATAGGCGCCCTATAGGCATACTTTGTATAACCAAACTCTAACATTCGACTCGCCTTGGAGTGTGTCTGTGGTCTGTCTCTTCTATTATCGGGTTATACGACAAGGAGGGGTCCAAGATTAATTTATGTTTTTGGTTAGTTCAGGAATAGTAACGGATAGTAAGGAATAGACCTTTTCTTGTTCAATAATCGTTGCATAATGGGAGGTGAATCGAAGACAGAGTCCTGGGTTATTTAGCATACCACCATAGGTCGAGTCTGCTATCATTGTGGTATAAGCGTTGAAGCTCTTTTTTCGAGCATTATCATTGCATCCAATAGACGTTGTAGAGAGTGAGGAAGAGAAAACATTCGGGTGGAAAATAATAATTTCCCCGTTTAATTTGATAATGCCTAATAGTTCTAAGTTGAAAGGGCAAGACATAAAACACCAAAGTTAGAAAAAGGAAGCTTCCCAAGAGGATGAACACAATACCAAATTCTAAAAAGGAACGAATCTGGGAGCAGACATTAAGGGAACTTATTAGAAGAGGAAGAGGCATAGAGGAAGAAATTTCCAGCAAGGAGTTGATCTAGAAGGAGAAAATAAAACCCCATCCAAATGAAGAGTTGGAAGAGATATTGAGAAGAAAACAAGAAAAGATGGTAATAAACTAGTCGTTAAGTGGTTTAAATTTTGGTAAGCTAATAATTGCAGGCAACATTAGATGTGGATAACATAGCTACAACTAGTAAGAGTTGTAGAGAAATCTAAAATTCACAGAAGCAGTGGCAAAGAGACTTGCAACAAGAGAGGTTGCTTAAGGCTGGAGTAGTTCACACTTGTGAACTAGTGAGAAGTGACATCCTCGGAGAAGAGGGTAATGAGAGAATATTTTAGAGTCTCGTGGAGTGTGTGCAAATTCCAAAGAAACAGAGGGAGTTGTCAATAAAGGATGTTGATGAGACATTATAGGAAGGTCAACAATAAGAAATCGTAATGAAATTACCAGAGGTGGCCAGAATTCCCTTTTTTCTTAAGGTGTCTGAACCTTATGTGAATTTAGACCAAAGGCATGTAGAAGATGTCTAACATGGAGGAGAAGGTGAAAATTTTGCCTCTCAAAACCGAGAGCAACCAGGGAAGGAGTGTTGCAAATAATTTCCATGGATAGCCATGGTGGCAAGAAAAGACAATAATGTTGAAGGGAGAGAACACGGCTTGAAAAATATTATAAACTGGATTGGAGATGATAGTGAGGTTGAGAAGATCGGACTAACTAAAGGTCTCATGAATTACATGAAAATTATAAATATACAACAAATTCTAGAAACACCAGTGGAGGCCTAAGAGCCTCAGTCTTTTAAAATTGGTCATTTATCTTTAAGTGCGGGTCAGACGGAGGAACGACCATCACAACCTCTCATACATATGAGAATATTGTAAGAGGAAACAACATTGAAGTAGTTGAGAATCATGACCAACAGATAAAAAGTGGAGCATATGAGGAAATTTTTTTGAAAGAAATGGGCAACCACCTGGGGTTGCCATAAATATTGTTGATGAAGGCTTGTTTTTTCAAATTACTCAAGAATGACATAATTCAAATTATATTGAAATGAAGGAGGATGCACTATTGCATTGTAAGGGGCATGAGAACAATACCTTTACACATGAAGGCGAAGTGCTAAGGGAAGTAGCAAAAGAGGCTAGGAAACCTTGTTTTTTTAAATTTATATTTGGTGTGTGAATATAGGTGTTGAGTTGCTCAAAGAAAACACAGTCGAGTTGGTGGATAGAGAATGGTACTCAATAAAAGTTGAGACAATTTTTGAGGAGAAAAATCCAGGAGTGATAAATTTATCTCCTGCAAATAATGGGGAGATTATGATAGACAATAATAAGGAGGACTATACAAGTCACAAGATCATGTTGCTGAAGTGAACATAGTTGAATTGGATTGGGAAAACATTTAGAAGGAAGCCAATGAAGATGAAGAGAAATATTTAATTAAGTGGTTCATGAAGGGTGACAAGGATCCATTGAAGTTGTTGGTGGAGATGAAATCGTTGGACGAGAATTTGATGAATAAAATGATGAACATCTAGCATGTAAAATTTGGGCTAGAAGAAGATGGCAGTAGGACCGTCCTGTAAGGTGAAGTCAGTAAGATAAATATTTTGATGCAAAACATACCCATGAAAGTATAAAAACAAAGGAGGTCGACATCCAGCAAGGAAAAGCAACTGATTGTGCAGGATTTTCTGAGCCAAAAATGTGATATTGCAGAATTATTTGTGGGATCCTCACTCACTAAAACTGGAGTTGGAACAAAAAGGAAGTTGAGTATATGAACAAAAACAACATTTTTTTTGGGACCCAGAGGATATCATATTGACTAGAAGATAAACTTTTTCCACCCAAGGAGTTTGATGGAGCATCACTCCACATTTTGCTTTAGAACCAATCTTGTAAAAATATTATATTATGTAAAAATCCAAACTCCGACCCGACTAGGAGTGAGTCCCATGGATGTCTCTTTGATTATCTTGTTATACGACGAGGAGCAGTCCACCACTAATTTATTGTTTTGGTTAGTTCACGGGATTCTAAGGAGAAATCCTCTACTTGTTTCAATAATCACTGCAAAATCAGAGACAGGGTCTTGGCTTATTTAGAAGGCCCCTACGATCGTGTTCTCTCACCTTCTTCCATATCATTTGGTCCAGGGAAGATCTCCCACCAAGAGGTAATTTTCTTTTAGAAATTCTTTCTTGTAGAGTCTCTTGCTAGAAATTAATTCCAACTGCAAACAGAATAGAACGAGGACAAAATTTCAATTTTTATGTGAGTTCTTGAAGGACAGAAGCATCTATGAATTTATTATTTTGTTGAGCGCTCAACCGTGCATTGAAACCCTATGTTTAAAACCTTGCAAATCCAAATTATTGTTATAAGGCTGTAGCCCTATTCTGTTTTAAAATCCGTGGTTTAAACCACACAATCCCATGCTCTCAAACCCACACCTACCCGCCTTTAATCCTAGCACCAACCATTATAAAACTCCCGCACTTTGTTTCAAATTTAATTACCCCACGTCACAACTGTGGAGCTCGCCAGTTCCACGTCACCCCAAATGTCAACCAATAAACGTCTATTGCAAGCTCTGAAGCTTGCATCATCACCTCCATTTAACGTGTGACAACCTCCAGTCCCCACCATGCCACGTCAATTGCCCGCATCCAATCAAAAACATATCACATGGTTTGGTGCCTACGTCACCTCATCTCCAAAACCGCGGGATAAGTGTTGGTCCACCTTTGCCATTGCATCCACTGTCGACCAATAGCGCAACGTCACAATGTTTCTATGCAAAGTCAGCATGCGATATTATCGATGCGATCAAGCCCATCACATAGTTTTTAAAATGTTTTCATTATGTTTTTAATATGCCACGTTTCATAAAGTTTTTAAAATTTGGTCTAATATATTTTTTTTGTATACACTGTGACAGTTTTTTTTATTTAAAACTTAGGGTAAATTTTTTTATGATATATATTTTAAACATAAATGTTTACAATATATATAAACATATGTGAGTGATTTTGTGTGTGCATGCCAAGAGCATCAGCAGAAGACTGTGGGCGAAAGGGAAAAGTCAGTGTATGCCGAGAACAAAGAAGTTTTTTTGTAAACCAGAACAACAGTTCTGAAAGGCGAAAGTTTTATGTTGTAACAGCCTCAATATTTTTAATGAAATATAATTTATACACCATCTATGTGCATAAAATTTTATTGCTATCTCTATGTTAGAAGAGGAATTTTTGTTTCCTCATTGTTTTTCAAGAATAATCAGAAATTCCAACATGGTATCAGAGCTAGTTCAGGCTCTTAGCAGATGCTGAAGAAGCTGACAGAAGAAGAAGTTTGTTGAAGATTTTGACCAGTAGTGTGAAGGTTCAAAAAAGCCAAGTATTTATCAAAAACAGAGTTATTGTTTGTTTTAAAGAATACAGTCCGGATAACTCTAAAAGGAAGTATTTTAGAGACAAATTTTATCTCTCCAGCAGTGAGAAAGTTTGTTTAAGAAACACAGTCAAGTTTTAGCATAGTTCTGCAAGGCTAGCGATGATAGGAGCCAGCACAAGCACGAGTATGAGAATTACTCAACTCCCACAGTTCGATGGAAAGAACTATGACTATTGGGCAATGACAATGAAAACCCTGTTTGCCTCTCAAGATTTATGGGAGCTAGTTGAATATGGTTTGGAAAAAACAGTAGATGAACAAGAATTTAATGCCTTAATACATGCATAGAATAATTTTCTAAAGAGTAATAGGAAGAAGGACTCAAAAACCCTCTTCTATGTCTATCAGGCAGTGCATGAAAGCATATTTCCAAGAATTACAGTAGAAAAGAAGTCTAAGGATGCATGCGATACCCTCCAGAATGTCTAGCAAGGTATGGAGAAGGTAAAAACAACAAACCTTAAATTAATGAGAAGGGATTTTGAGGTCATTTGCATGAAAGATTCTGATACAATAAACTCATTCTTCACATTATTGATTGGGTTGGTTACCCAAACGGAATCTCATGGAGAGACAATAGAAGAGAGAAGAATAGTGCAAAAAATATCGAGGAGCTTACCTCAATATTTGATGTGATAGTGACAACCATTGAAGAGACAAAGGATCTCTCAATGTTTACTGTTGATGAGCTTCATGCATCATTGATGAGACATGAACAAAGATTGAGCAGAACAACAAACTCATCTTTGGAGCATGCTTTCAAGACTCAAATTTCCTTTGGAAGAGGAAGAGGTCAAGGCAGATCAAACTATAGAGGAAAAGGTAGAGGCAAAAGCGAAAACAAAGGAAGAAATAGCCCAGCAAATACTATTGGAAGAGACAGCAATCAAAGTCAGAATCAAAGCCAAGGCAACAATCAACAAGGTGGAAAAAATCAAGCACATGGACAAAGGTATGATAAATCCCAAGTCAAATATCATTACTATAAGAAATATGGACATTATGCCAATGAATGTAGGAAGAAACATAGTGACATGGGTAGTAGACCCAGTGCTAACTTTACAAAAGAAACTCTGATCCAAAAGAATTTATTTTTAGCATGTAATATGGCTGAAGAGAAAAATGAAGATATATGGTTTCTAGATTCAGGATGTAACCATATGACTGGAAAATTTTCTATGTTTTCCATACTAGATGAAAATGTGAAGTCTCAAGTAACATTGATGATAGATAGTAAAGTCTCTGTCATGGGAAAAGGCAGAGTAAGTTCTTTAACAAAGAAAGGAGAAAGAAGATCCATATCAGATGTATACTATGTACCTGGTATGAAGTGTAACTTTTTGAGCATTGGAAAGCTCATTCAGAAAGGCTACAATGTATTATTTGAAGATGATGTATGTACCATCATGGACATACCACCAAGAAAAAAAAGGATTGCACAAGTGAAGATGAAAAAAAACATAATGTTTCCTCTCAAGATGAGAGCAGACTTGAAAAAAGAAGCTGTAATGGAAGCATTGACATGAAAAAAATTCCAAATAGAAGCAAAAGATGAAAGCTGGTTATGGCACTTGAGATTTGGACATATCAACTTTGGAGGTCTGAATTTGTTACACAGAAAATGAATGGTAATAGGATTACCATTGATTGAAAATCCAGACAGTCTATGGGAAGGTTGCATCTTCGGAAAACAACACAGAGAAAGCTTTCAATCAGGAAAGAGCATAAGGGAAAAGGCACCCTTAGAAATAGTCCATTCTGATTTCTGTGGACCGATGGAAACACCATCATTAGCAGGAAACCACTATATGCTGACGTTTATTGATGATTACACAAGAAAAATATGGGTTTATTTCTTGAAGTTGAAGAGTGAAGTGTTTGAGAAATTATGCCACTTTAAAGCTCTTGTTGAGAATAAAAGTGGACAGCATATCAAAGTCCTTGGGACATATAGAGGAGGAAAATACATCTCCAAATAATTTCTGCATTTTTGCAGAGAAAATGGGATACACAAACAATTTACAGTAAGATATATACGACATCAAAATGCAGTTGTTGAAAAGAAAAATAGAACCATCATGGATATGGTAAGAAGCATGTTGAAGGAAAAACATTTGCCAAATGAATATTGGGCTGAAGTTGTACATTGTGCAACATATGTTTTGAATAGATGCCCAACAAAGAGTGTAATGAACAGAGTTATGAAAGAAACATGGAGTGGCATAAAACAATTTGTCACCCACATGAGAGTTTTTGGTTGTGTGGCTTATGCACACATTATAGGTCAACTGAGGAATAAGTTGGACAATAAGGTGGAGAAGTGCATATTTTTTAGATACAGTGAAGAATCCAGGGTATACAGATTTTATATCCTATCTACCAAGAAATTTATGATAAGCAAAGATGTACAATTTATTGAAGAAGAAGCTTGGGATGGAAGCATTGAGAAAACAATGAATGTAAAAATTTATTTGTCTCATGATGAAGATTAGGAAGAAATGGCTGAAAGGCATCCATCATTAGCAGCACTACCTCCACCAATACAAGGATAGCAAGGGACACCACAAGTAGGTATGAGAACACTCTTGAGAAGTGATGACAATGCTTCTCCAAGCACATCACAACGAGTAGATTTGAGTGCTTCTACAAGCACAAGTTCAGCAAGTGAAAGAGGAACAAGATTCAGAAGTATGAATGAAATTTATGAGCAAGAAGAAAGTATGAACTCTTTATTTGCATTGTATTTTCATGTAGAAGATCCTATTCATTTTGAAGAAGTAATATAAGATAAAAAAGAGATAGATTCTTTGGATGAAGAGATAAATGCAATAGAGAAAAATAATACATGGGAATTAGTTGATCTCCCAAAAGGTAAGGAAGTTATTGGAGTGAAATGGATTTATAAAACCAAAAGCAATGCTGAAGGTAAGATTAAAAGGCACAAGGCCAGACTTGTTGTCAAAGGCTACAAGCAGCAACAAGGAAGAGATTATGAAGAAACTTTTGCATTAGTTGCAAGAATGGAAACAATAAGAGCAGTGCTATCCATAGCAGTACAACACAAGTGAAAAGTTTACCAAATGGATGTAAAATCAACTTTCCTAAATGGAGTATTGATGGAAGAGGTATATGTTGAACAACCCCTGGGCTATGAGAAAGAAGGCCAAGAGCACAAGGTATGCAGATTGAAGAAAGCTCTGTATTGGTTGAAACAAGCACCAAGAGCATGGTACAGTAGGATAGATTCCTATCTATTGGAAAAAGGATTTGAGAAATGTGAAGGAGAACCCACATTATGCATCAAAGAAAAGAATGGTAAAATTCTCATTATTGTTTTATATGTTGATGGTGTTATATTCATAGGTAATGATGCTTACCTCATTGAGAATTTTAAAACAGTCATGAAGGATGAATTTGAAATGACTGATATGGGATTGCTAAGATACTTCTTAGGAATAGAAGTAGAGAAAAATGAAAATCAAATTTTTATCTCTCAAGCAAAATATGTAAAATAAATTTTGGAAAGATTTAACATGCAGGATTGCAAGGCAGCATTTACTCCTACAGTGATGGAATTGAAATTAAGCAAAGAAGACAACAATAAGGATTTTGATCCAAGTTTATATAAAAGCATAGCTGGCAGCCTCATGTATTTGACTGCAACTAGGCCTGATATTATGTGCAATGTGAGTTTAATTTCTAGGTTTATGGAAATGCCAAAGAAGGCACACTCGAAAGCAGCAAAAAGAATTTTAAGATATGTGAAAGGAACAAAGAGGTATGGAATTTTATACACCTCTTCAGAAAATTTTGAATTGATTGGATATACTAATAGTGATTGGGTTGGAAGTATAGATGAAAGGAAAAACACCTCTCGATATGTTTTTCTTATGGGATAAGGAGTCATTTCATGGGCTTCTAAGAAACAACCAATTTTGGCTTTATCAACAGCAGAGGAAAAATATGTGAAAGCTACAGCAGCAACATATGAAGCAGTATGGATAAGAAGAATGTTGAGAAGTTTGTGTCATGAACAGGTAAAAGGCACAACAGTCGATTGTAATAATAGCTCAGCTATAGCTTTATTCAAGATTTCAGTGTTTCATAAAAGAGCAAAACACATTGATGCAAATTATCATTACATTAGAGAGTTAGTGAACAATAGAGAAATTATTTTGCAACATTGCAGAACAGAAGAGTAGTTTGTTGATATATTAACAAAACCATTGGGGCATAAATGTTTTCACTATCTCAAAAAATATCTGGGTATGCAAGAAAATAGCAGTTGTAATTAAGGGGGAGTGTTGGAAATTAATTCCAACTGAAAACAGAACTGAAGGAGGACAAAAGTTCAATTTTGATTTGAGTTCTTGAAGGACAGAAGCAACAATGAATTTCTTGTTTTGTTGAGCACTTAATCGTGCATTGAAACCCTGTGTTTAAAACCCTGCAAATCCAAATTCTTGTTATAAGGTCGTACTCTGTTATGTATTAAAATATATGGTTTAAACCATGCAACCCCGCGCTCTTAAACCCACACCTACCCACCTTTAAACTTTGCATCAACCATTATAAAACTCTTGTGCTTTGCTTCCAATTTAAATACCACACATAACCCCAGCTGTCAACCAATCAACGTTTATCGCAAGCTCTGTTTCACCTCCATTGAACGTGTGATAACCTCTGGTCCCCACCATGCCACGTCAACTGCCCACGGCCAATTAAAAACGTATCACATGGTTTGGTGCCTACGTCACCTCATCTCCAAAACTGCGTGATAAGTGTTGGCCCACCTCCGCCAATGTATCCACCATCAACCAATAGTGCGACGTCGCAATGATTCTATGCACAGTCAACAAACGGGCTTATCGATACGATAAAGCCCATCGTATAGTTTTGAAAATGTTTGCGTTATGTTTTTAATACGCTGTGTTTCATAAAGTTTTTAAACTTTGGTCTAATTATAATATGTTTTTTTGGTATACATCGTGATGGTTTTATTTTATTTAAAACTTAGGTTAAAATGTTTTATGATATATATTGTAAACATGAATGTTTACAATATAAATAAACATATGTAAGTGACTGCGTGTGTGCATGCGAGAGCATCAGCAAAAGACTATTTGCAAAAGGGAAAAGGCAGTGTATGCCGAGAACAGAAAAGTTTTTTTGTAAACCCGAACAGCAGTTCTGAAAAGAGAAAGTTTTATTTTGTAACAGTCTCAATATTTTTAAAGAAATAGAATTTTTACTCCATCTATGTGCATAGAGTTTTATTGCTATCTCTCTGTTAAAGTAGGAATTTTTGTTTCTTCACTATTGTTCAGAAATAATCAGAAATTCCAACATTTCTAAACTTGTAACTTATCAGCATATAGTGTGCTTTAGCCAACAACCTCTCTAGGGTCTCTCACACATGGATCCGCTGCCACCCAGCAGATTCAATATAAATACTAAGAAATCAAGAAGGTATTACCGGGACAAATTAATTTGAAGGATCAGTCTGTATATTGTGGTAACTGCCTCTCTCCAAATAACCCTAGTTGTTTGTGTCATGTTTCATTGGGGTATCTTTTGGAATTTAGTATGGTACATTCAGTGAGATTCTGAGATGGTTTTCTCTCTTCACATTTTATCAATCGATCCAAATTATTGTCTTTAAACCGCAATGTGCACGGCCTCTGAAGATTGCCTCAACCGTTGTACTTCAGGTCTGAAGACTCCCTCTACCATTGTTCTTCAGACATTCTTTTGACGTAATTTCCAGACCTCCCATTCAACAGTCCCTTCCTCCTCTCACAGTAAATCTGTTTCTGTAAGAATATATTATTCAACATATTATACTCACATTAATCGATCTGGAGATAAGTTAACTTTATTCTATTTATAGATTTCCAAAATTGAGAAAGATACACATACATCATATATCTAAAATATTTTAAAATTTACAATTCATCCAAAAAATCATTTAAATTTCTAAGTGTGTATCATTATTTCTGTTGCAAATTGTCGATTCTAAATCTGGAAAATATTTTAGAATTATTTTAAAATGGGCATCATTATTTCTGTTGCAAATTGTCCATTTTAAATCTGGAAAATATTTTAGAATTATTTTAAAATCGGATGACTGAAATATTCTCTAAATCTACAATTTATTAATAAGTTAAAATTTATAAAAACCTATTCAACCCGATCACACAAATCGAGACAGTTAATTGAAATAATTGTCCATTCTAAATCTGGAAAATATTTTAGAGTTATTTTAAAATTGGATGAAATCAGTTTCTTTTGCCCTAAATTCTGAAATATTCTCCAAATCTACCCTTTATAAATAAGTTAAAATTTATAAAAACCTACTAAGCCCGATCACAGAGATCGAGACAGTTAATTGAAATAATTTTTAGTTATAGGTTTCTGAAAACCCACCCAGCCCAATTACAGAGATCGAGACATGTAATTGAAATAGTTTTTAGTTATAGTAATTCATGATACAGTTTGAGTTAAAAAAATTTAGAGTGCTTATATTATAGCCGCGTCAGATAACGGGAAGACAGTGTGATAGGTCGATATATTTAAGTGAAAGAGACCTGTTATGGCCAAGTCCTATCATTTGGCTTCAAGTTCGACGTTCTAATTCATATGATTAGGGTTCGAGCTTGGTTTAGGAAATAATTAGGTCCAGACAAAGTTTTCCATTAATGCTAATTTCAAAAAATTGAATATAATATAAATTAATAAGAAATTGACATAAATAGACATTAAAAATATTATTATACCTTAAATTGGTTAGTTTTAAATGATCATAAAAATTGAATTGAAAAGTTAGGATTGGTTTTCCAAACTTAAACACTATCATAATAATGGTTAATATTTTTTAATATATTCCAGGTGATATTGTCTATGGGAAATATGTTTTATGACTAATTCTAAAATTAGTTTTCAGAGAGTTACGGTAGAATTTTCTTAGTTTAGTTTAAGATGATATAATAAATTAAGTTTGGAGAATTTTTTTAGTTATTAACTTTTAAAATTTACAAAATATATATAGGTTTTTTGTGTTAGTTTTTAAATTATCTTTAAAACTAATCATTTTGGCTTCTTTTTTTCTTCCTTTCTCTTATTTTTCTTTCTTTCTTTTTTCTGTTTTTTTTTCTTTTTTTTCCTCAAACCATATTTTAAACAATTTATTTTTGGATGAATTTAAGAGTTTTTTCTCCTGTTAACAAGTTATTTTAGATAGTTCCCTAGTATACCTAAAAGTAGCTTAAGATAAACTAATTGATTACCTTGTTAATATAGTTCTCTAAGGACTTAGGGAGATCACTCCCTTATACTTAGGTAGTTGAGTAGTATAATAAAGGGCACAATTGAGATTCCTTCCTTAGTGAGTGTGCTAAGATATTGGTCCAAGTGTTACTATCGAACCCCACACATATACTAGAGAGATATAGCGCATGACACTCCTTTTTCCTTACAACTTAGTAACTTGTCATGGCTCCAAAGAGCTCTAGAAAATACACTTCACAATTTTAATGTTTAGAGAGCTCATCCATGAGTCATGAAGAAACATAGTACATGTACAACACTATGTATCCAAGTTGCAAATTCAAGTTAAGAAGATAAGTAATACTATATTAAAAGATGTTGAATTGTCACACATGCAAGAACAAATTAAAAGGGATATGGGACAAAATATGGATGGAAATAAGGAAGAAATGGAGGAGAATGTGGAATTATTGGAACTTAAGATCATAGAAGCCCTAGATGAGATGCTCCCTAAAATTGATAATGTGATTGAAGGGACTCATGAAAATAAAGGTAGTGTCCATATGGAACAAATTTTCAATAATAATAAATTGTAAGGTGGATTTAACTTTAGTAGTAGAGTTACTCATAGATGGTCTACGAAGGTTATGAACATTCCCAAGATTGAATTAAAGAAGTTTGATAAAAC
Source organism: Pinus albicaulis (assembly GCA_034641835.2). NCBI lineage: Eukaryota > Viridiplantae > Streptophyta > Pinopsida > Pinales > Pinaceae > Pinus > Pinus albicaulis. The sequence continues at coordinate 221,678,061 of CM076574.1, forward strand.
ATAGGCCTTTACCTAAATGAACCAAATAGAGAAAATTTTGAATTGCATAATATTATGGATGATAAGAAAAGAATTTTCATAGAAACTTTTCACTTTGAGATAAAAAAGATATTAGTGTAATCAAGGTTTAGTTAAAAGGAACCACGATTCATAACATTATAGTTTGGGTTTATTTACAAGAGACTTAGAAGAAAAATATGCGAGATTTCGCGAAAAATTCTACTTTAGTTAAGAACTTATGTGATCATATTGAAGATTATAATTTATAATTTCAAGTATTGGTGACATGGGTGGATAACGAAAAAAGACAAATATTTTTTGGAAGCTTACATAGGCATTAAAAGAAAATATTAAAAATTAGATTTTCTTAAAACAGCCCAAAAATGTTATGGAAGCCATGAAATTTTCTCATCATACTTAATCCCATAATAGGGATACACACAAGTATACCATTGGAGCATTAATGGCAATTATATATGATTTTGGGGTTCATATGACAAATGTACCTCAGCCTACTCTAATATCATAAAAGGAAATAGAAAAAAGAAGAGGAAATGGACTTTGATTGTAATAATAATTGGTCAAAATGGCATAAATGCCAATAAACAAATTGTTCACCTTCAAAAATAATGATGAAGTGGAATTGGAACCATCTACACATAGGAATGTGGAAGAGTTATTGAACTTTTGAAGGGCTTGATCCCATCCCTACTTTTCAAACCTCCTAATGATTTTCGTGTCTAACTTATAGGTGAATTATCCCCTTTAAAGGACTTGTATTATGGTTTAGCATATTTTTTTAACCCCTATGTCCTTAAAAGTCATTTTTTATATAATCCCTTATTTTCCATGCAATATCAAAGTGAAGTCCCAAAAAATCATCCTTTGTAAAAGCCCTTCTAATTAGGCTTATAGGTGTCCCCCCTATTGAATATTTTCAAAGTAATCTTTCTTGTAATCTAAATCTTTATATTATGGTCATAAATGAAGATGTTTTGATATTCTCATCATCTCCTTTCCATCAAAAAAAGAGATTTCAACTATTAAATACTTTACATCTCTAAATCCATGTTCACCTTTTGACATTTAGTTAGTATGTTTATAAAACTACCATGAAAGCTATCAAATAACAAAAAGAATCATTTTTTGTTGAAAATGCAACAAGATGATGGAGCTTAGTGAAAAGAAGTCGCCTTCACTAAGTGGGCCCGCAGGCTATTTTTGGCGCAAAGTCTATTTTTAGACTATGTCTATTTTTAGACATATGGATCATGGTCTATGAGTTGCAGGATGCTATTTATGGATGATTGGTCAAGTTGGTAAAAATAGATGGACCTCTAATTTTAGACATTGGGCGGTTTCTATTTTTAGACTGTCGGGCTAGAAATAGAACAGTCAAATATTATTAACCCTTAATAATATTTAGACTATAAACATTATCTTCTCCTCTTGGAGCACTTCAGTTTGATGCTTGGATGTGGCACATGCAGCTGACAGAAGGAAATACACTTTTCCTAAGGGTTAGTTGACCTATTGCATGGTTGACTTCAATTAGAACTCATGTGGCAGAGTTTGATGGAGTTGATGAGACAGTTGGTGGAGTTGTGTTCGGTTTAACTTAGTTGAACTAGTTGTATTTAATCTAACTGACAAATACACTAGTGATGAGTGGTGTGAATTAATTACTAAATAATTCACTAATTATTAACTCATAAATCAACTAAAGAACACACCAGTTAACTACAATGCATGGACAGTTCAGTGGAGACCAGTGTTAGAGGTGGGTGAAAGGGTGAGTCTACTATCAGTTGTGACTATGGCTGTGCATGATATTTGCACACACATTGATTAAGATTGCCAATGAGGATTGCACAGTACAAGCCAATGGGATTCAAACTTGGATCTCATCATTGTTCATCTTGGATTGCGCAGTACAAGCTAGTGGGATTCAAACTTGGATCTCATCATTATTCATCTTGGATTGCGCAGTAGAGGCAGGCAGACTTGTGGAGGAGATTTGAACCTGTGACTTGTTCATCTTCCGTGCTAGTTTGTGTGTAGCATGTGAGATAGTGCTGAGAGCTGTGAGAGATTTGTGCTATGTATTGTTACATGTTCTCTATCATCATAATATACAGATAGTTGGGGGTTTTCAGCTGTAAGCTTTCCCCATTACATACTGTGTTATATGTGTGCTTGATTATGTTTTAATGTGCGCATGCGACTGCTTCTATTTCCGCATATTGATGATCAATTGTAGAAGAGGTTATGCATTATGCATGAAGCTTAAATAGTGTGTAATAAGGATAATCTCGGTGAATAATTCAGCTATTATTCAAATTTCTACATGGTATCAGAGCAAGAATTGATCATCAGATCTATTACAGTGATTACAATTTATTTCGGTAGACAGAGTCTGTAAGCGGGCCAGGTAGCCTCTGGATCCATCCTTTCCTTTGAAAGGTGATATATCCAGTAAACGCCCCTACAGTAGATCTCTGTGCTAGAAATACTTTGTTCTCACAGATCCAGAAGCAGTTGAGTTTGAGCTGGTGGAATTCGAATTTTGCAGCAATTTGTTTTCTTGGTGCCGGAGTTGAAATGTCTGTCAACGGATTGCGACTAGAGTATTCCCTTGAGGGCAGCTCGAATTATGTTGCATGGAAGGACAGGATGGAGGCAGTATTAGATGATAACGGGCTGAAGGAGTTCATAGATGCTGAGGTACCAAATCCTACTGATGCTGCTCAAGTTGAGGCTTGGCAAAAGAAGATGGCGAAATGTCGAAGGATTCTATTGGAGGGCATGAAGGATCACATTGTATCCAGCTTGCATGGAAAAACCTCTCCATACTTGATGTGGAAATCGTTAACAGATCTATTCCAAAGCAAGAGCGACCAGAGGAAGTTGGCGCTCAAGGATAAACTCAGAAATATTAAGATGGAGAAAGGCGACAACATACCGAAGTACCTCACTAAGTTCACTCAATGCAGAGATGAGCTGGGAAGTGTGGGGGTGACTGTCGATGAAGAGGACTTGGTGGACCCGGCTCTCCTTGGTCTTCCGAAGAGTTAGCACTCCTATCAGGACTCTATCAATGGTCGGTAGAAATTGCCGGGATGGGAGCGACTTTGGTCGAATCTCATGCAAGAGGAGATAAGGCGGAGTACCAGGGACAGACCTTCATCAAAGGCATCTGATGAAGAAAATTGCACTTTGGCTGCCAAAGCAAAGAAGGGGAAGAGCAAGAAAGCTTCTCATTCCGGTGCGAAAGGAAAGAACCAGGACATGTCCAAGGTGAAGTGCTTTCACTGTCACCAGCACGGACATTATGCCACAAATTGTCCGCAAAATAAGAAAAATGAGCATGCTGTTGGATCTGCAGTGGGAGAGGCTTTAGCCTCGCAGTTTGAGCTGGATTTTTCGCTGATCGCATGCTTAGTCTCAAGTGTGATGGGATTAGTATGGTTCTTGGATAGTGGTGTGTCTTTTCACATGACCAAAGATCGGGATTTGTTTTCAGATCTGGATGAGAAAGATCTTGGAGTGCACATCGAAATGGGCGATGATGGTAGATACAGTGCGACCGGTATCGGTACCATTTCCTTTGAGAGGGAGTCTGGTAAACCCTTCGTATTGAAGGAAGTGTTCCATGTTCCAGGATTGATGAAGAATATGATCTCTGTGGCGATGTTGGAAGACAAGGGGTATGATGTTGTCTTCAGCGAGGGAAAGGCTTTCTTGCGCATTAAGACAACTGGAGAAACCTGGAAGATAGGGGTTCAAGTCAAGAACCTTTATCAGTTTCAAGTGGATGGCTGCGCAGCAATGGCATGCAAGGCGAAAGGAGTGGTGAGCCGGGATGATGGCGAGCTGTGGCACCAGAGATTGGGCCACCTTCGCCATGGAGCTTCGAAGATACTGCAGTAGATTTCTACTGGGCTTCCTAAGGGCACACTTGCGCAGTCAGATCAGTGCAAGGGGTGTACCTTGGGAAAATTTGTGAAATCCACCTTTCACGAGAAGGATAGTCGCGCCACGACGATCCTTGAGAGAATTCACACAGACGTGTGTGGACCTTTCTCAGTAGCTTCGACAACAAAGCACAAGTACTATGTGATCTTTGCTGATGATTTTTCTCGAAAGTGCTGGATCTTCTTCATGCAGAAGAAGAGCGAGACATACTGAAAGTTTTGTGAGTTCAAGGCGTTGGTTGAGAAGGAATCGGGGAAGCATGTGAAGGCTCTTAGGAGTGACAATGGTGGTGAATTCATCTCTGCTGAATTGAAGAACTTTTACAGCACAGAAGGAATTCGGAGAGAGCTCATAGCACCTCATAACCCACAGCAGAACGGGGTTGCTGAGCGGAAGAACAGAACGATCGTGGGTGCTGGATGGGCGATGTTGCATGATCAGGGCCTACCCCTTCACTTATGGGCGGAGGCATGCAATACTGCAGTATATGTGCAGAACCGTTGTCCTCACAAGATACTTGGCATGAGTACACCAGAGGAGGCGTTTTTTGGCAAGAGGCCTGATATTTCCCATTTGAGGATTTTTGGTTCACCTGTCTACATGCATGTGATGAAGGATGCCAAGAAGAAGCTGGAGCCGACCGCAGAGGTTGGGATATTTGTGGGGTACACTGATACGCCTCACAACTATCGTTTGTATTTTCCAGACAGTCGCAAGACTGTTGTGTGACGGGATATCAAATTTCAGGAGGAGAAAGCCACACTTGCATGCAGATGAGGAGCTATTAGTTCCTAAGGATGAGCTTCAGGATGTGGATCAGCCACAAGAGGAAGTTCATGCAGTGGAAGAGACCACTCATGCAGCGCCAACCATCAGAGGGCACAAGCGCACTACAAAAGCTGAGGGACTGGCTCAAGATGCAGAGAAGGTTGTAGGACCACCTATAGCACAGCGCAGACAGAGACAGTCACCGGACCGGTACACTAGATACATGGCTCTTGTAAGCAAATGTGTCATGACAGAACCATCCTCTTTCGAGGAAGCTGTGGAGGACCCCGCATGGGTAGATACCATGGTGGAAGAGTATGATTTGATTGTCAGAAACATTGCATGGGAGATTGTCCCAAGACTGGAGGGGAAATCAGTGGTGGGTTCGAGATGGATCTACAAAGTGATGCAGGTGGCTGACGGGAGTGTGGAGAAGTACAAGGCAAGATTTTTTGCCTGAGGCTTCTCACAGATAGAGGGGATCGATTATGAGGAGACCTTTGCACCTGTCGCAAGGTACTCTTCCATACGGATGATCCTAGCTCTCTCAGCGCAGATGGGGTGGCACATCCATCAGATGGATGTGAAGACTGTGTTTCCTCAACGAGTCATCAGAGGAGGTGTACATAGAGCAGCCCGAAGGTTTCTAAATCTTTAGCGTGAGTCGCATCTTGAAATTGTAATCAGAAGAGAGCATCAGAGTGGTTTAAACAAGCACCTCGTGCTTGGTACACTCGGATAGACAGTTATTTCACCGGACTTGGATTCTCCAAGAGTGAGGCAGATCCTAACCTGTACCAGATTGTGGTGGAAGGGAAGTTGTTGATCATTGTACTGTATGTAGATGATATAATTTTGATGGGTGATGAGCTGTTGATACTTTCATGCAAGGAGGATCTTGCTAGAGAGTTTGAGATGAAGGACTTGGGCCTCCTTCATTATTTCCTGGGATTGGAAATTTGGCAGTGTAGTGATGGACTGTTTGTTTCTTAGGGTAAGTATGCCCGGGAGATACTGGAGAAGTTCAACATGCATGGCTGCAAGCCTGTTGATACTCCTCTTCCTAAAGGTTGTAGGAAGAAGGATGCTACTTCTGCGGAGGTAGTGGATGCCATTGTTTATCGACAGTTGGTGGGGTCGCTTATGTATCTGGTCAATACACGACCCGATATATGCTATGCTGTTAACCAGCTTTCACAAGCTATGGTTAAGCCGACCAAGCTCTTCTGGAAGGCAGGCAAGCATGTATTACGTTATCTTAGAGGCACATCGGGATATGGCTTGTGGTATAGACAGGAGGATGAGGTGAAGTTGTGTGGCTTCACGGATGCAGATTGGGCAAGGAGCCCAATGGATAGAAAGAGCACATCTGGAGGGATCTTCAGTATCGGGTCGACAGTATTTTCTTGGTATAGCAGGAAGCAGAGATCCGTGGCACTCAGATCAGCAGAGGCTGAGTATATGGCAGCAAGCTTGGCTGCATGCGAGGCCATATGGATGAGGAAGATCCTGGTCGGGTTGTTCCGGTCACACTTGGAGCCTACTGTGATTTATTGTGATAACCAGAGTTGCATTAAACTCTCGGCTAATCCAGTATTTCATGATAGATCCAAACACATCGACATTAGGTTCCATCATATCAGAGATTGTGTGCAGCGGAGAATCATGTTACTTTCATACATTCACATGGAGGATCAGGATGTTGATATCTTGACGAAGGCGCTCACTAGGAGAAAATTCGAATACCACAGAGGCAGGATAGGGGTTGTAGATAATCCATATCTTGTTGAGAGGGAGTGTTGAAAATGCAACAAGATGATGGAGCTTAGTGAAAAGAAGTCGCCTTCACTAGAAGTGGAGCTGTGAACTATTTTTGTCACAAAGGCTATTTTTAGACTATGTCTATTTTTAGACATATGGATCATGGTCTATGAGTTGCAGGATGCTATTTATGGATGATTGGTCATGTTGGTAAAAATAGATGGACCTCTATTTTTAGACATTGGGTGGTTTCTATTTTTAGACTGCCGGGCTAAAAATAGAACAGTCAAATATTATTAACCCTTAATAATATTTAGACTATAAACATTATCTTATCCTCTTGGAGCACTTTAGTTTGATGCTTGGATGTGGCACATGCAGCTGACAGAAGGAAATATTCTTTTCCTAAGGGTTATTTGAGCTATTTCATGGTTGACTTTAGTTAGAACTCATGTGGCAGAGTTTGATGGAGTTGATGAGACAGTTGGTGGAGTTGTGTTCGGTTTAACTTAGTTGAACTAGTTGTATTTAGTCTAACTAACAAATACACTAGTGATGAGTGGTGTGAATTAATTATTAAATAATTCACTAATTATTAACTCATAAATCAACTAAAGAACACACCAGTTAACTACAATGCATGGACAGTTCAGTGGAGACCAGTGTTAGAGGTGGGTGAAAGGGTGAGTCTACTATTAGTTTTGACTATGGCTGTGCATGAGATTTGCACACACATTGATTGAGATTGCCAATGAGGATTGAGCAGTACAAGCCAGTGGGATTCGAACTTGGATCTCATCATTATTCATCTTGGATTGCGCAATAGAGGCATGCAGACTTGTGGAGGAGATTTGAACCTGTGACTTGTTCATCTTCCGTGCTAGTTTGTGTGTAGCATATGAGATAGTGCTGAGAGATGTGAGAGCTTTTTGCTATGTATTGTTACATGTTCTCTATCATTATAATATACAGATATTTGGGGGTTTTCAGCTGTAAGCTTTCCCCATTACATACTGTGTGATATGTGTGCTTGATTATGTTTTAATGTGCGCATGTGACTGCTTCTATTTTCGCATATTGATGATCAATTGTAGAAGAGGTTATGTATTATCCATGAAGCTTAAATAGTGTGTAATCAGGATAATCTCGTTGAATAATTCAGCTATTATTCAAATTTCTACATGTTTATATGTGGATTTATAGAGCGGGTGATTGACAAGATCTCAAAAAATGTGTTAAAAAAATATTGATGTGATCTTATGAAATAGATTGTTCCATGATTTATGGATTTTATTGTTCTGTAAAACAAAAAAAATTCAGAACAAAATGGTTTATGATCAAAGTTGTGAATTTTGAAGCTTAAGAACTGATGTAAGTGATGTAAGTTCTTTTAAACTTTTGTTTGAATTCATTTACTATTTTTGTGCATTTTTTTGCTTTGATATATAATTTGATTTGTGTGTGTACACACACGCATATATATATATATATATATATATATATCCACAACCATTTCTATAAAAGTGGTTACAGCATTTCAATATATCAACCAAGTTCACTAATGTTGTTATGCTAATGATACCCATATCTAAATCATAAGACAAACATATCATCAATTTGTGGACTTGTGTGGCGGTTTAGGATCTTACTGATGTCCCATGGAAGATAAAAGATTATTTTAGATCTTAATTCTCCTGTTTCTCATCCTAAAAGATTGTAACGGTCCTAAAAATAAATTAATTATTCAATATATAAAAATTTTCAATGGTTATATATATATATATATATATATATATGAAATATGAAATATTAATATATTAAATTAATAATATCTGGTTTAATAAATTTTTTGTTTTATTAATATATTTTATACACGCATATATATATATATATATATATATATATATATATATATATATATATATATATATATATATATATATATATATATATATATATATATACTAGACATAACCATTTTAGTAAAAGTGGTTAATGTGATTTGATATATCAATCAAGTTTACTAATGTGTTTATGATAGTAGTGGGATTGTGTAGTGGTTTAGGGTCTTACTCATGCCTATGGACTATAAAAACTTATTTTAGTGATTAATTTTCCTTTTTTCCCATCCTAGAAAATGATCAAAGATTGGTGGCACAAAACTTCCTTATGTAACCCATATCCCACTTATTAGCCACATATCCCCAAAGAAACCTATGCATTAGTTTGAGACCTATTGCCTATATTCTCCTTTATAATAAGTAAAACTTCCTAATAATTTTATCCCTTTCCTAAACTAAATATCTCTTATAAACATGATATCTAATAGTGTAAAGCACCATTCCATACTATATACACCATTAAATAGCCTTTTATTTATTAAAATATTTATTGGTGTGGAAATTAATCCATGGAATATAACATGGAAAAGGTATTTCCCACTAACACATAAGTTGTATGGATTGTATGCACTTCAAAATAGAAATTTCATTTTTTCTTGAGTAATTTAAATAACATTGGTTCCCACTAACATAAGTTGCATTGATTGTATGCATTTCAAAATAGAAATTTCATTTTTTTCTTGAGTAATTTAAATAACATCTGTAAATTTTCAATATAGTTTATTTTATATATAACTTATAACTAAAAAATTTAATATGAAAAAAAAAATGTAATTTATTGGTATCTCAAAAGAATTTATAATCATGTCTTACACTTCCACACTCACAATAAAAGGTATTTTAATCTTGGATCTCTCAATTTTCATAGATCTCAAATTACTTTGATCGAAAATTGAATTACCCCATAACAATTTTAAAAAAAAATATTTATTTAAATATAAAATTTATAATTGAAAATAATAACTTTCATGTATATTTTCGTGGATAGGCTTCCCCCCTATTGGAATAGGCTAATTTAATGATTTTTCTCATTAATCATTTTCATCTGATGGTGTAAATTGAATGGTGTCAGTATATTCTCGTAGTTGCCACACATCAATGAATAAAATTGCAAGTGATAACTTCCTTCTGTTGGAAATATGATGCAGAGTGTTGTCCTTGATGGCAACCCACTGAATGAAGATGAAGACATGTGACAGTTGACATGTGTTGTCCTTGATGGCAATACACCTGATGAAGTTATGCTTGACTTGATGGACTTGGTAAACGATGTAAATCTGATGTGATATGATGTTAGTTAGCAATATGATGCTAAGTGTTGTCATTGAATGGCAACTCACTTGATGAAGTTGGGCTTGATAGAATATGTTCTTGATGAAGTAAATCTGATGTATCTACAGTGTGTACAAAAGGCAATGAAGAAAAGAATTCAGAATGTGCTCAAAATATGATGAAAAGAGTATGTCTCTTTGTATACGCGGATTGGCCTAGGGGAAGTCGCGTATGCACGCGGAAAATAACGTGCCAAGTCGCGTATGGGCTAAAGCGCTCAAAAGGTGCAAAACCAAGGGTAACCACCATGGTATTGACCCATTGTATTGGGTAATGATCCGCCTAATTGACCCCGTCCAGGTTGTTTTGGGCTCATGGTATTGTTTTGGCCCATGGTATTGAAAAATGGGCTCATGGTATTGAAAAAGGATAAACATATATAAGGAGAAGAATTTCATTGTGCAAATCATGAGTGTGGGTGCAAGATGTCTGAGCTTGAATGAATACTTCTCTCTGAAGTATATCTGAATGGAAAGGGTTACACTTGAATGATAAATCTAAATGTATGATGCACCAATGATGAAGAAGGGGATCTAGATCTGAATTGCTCTTGTATTTGCTAGATCTGATTGTGGAAGGCTTAGATCTGTGATGAGGCGAGCATCTAGGCGAACATCTGTCTGAAGCAAAAGGGTAGATCTGAACTGAATATCTGATCTGATGAAGTATGTTGCTCTGTAATGATTGAAGATCTATACGCTACTTCGCCGCGGAGGAAGCGCGTATATACGCGGCTTCAGCGAAGAGAAAGCGCGTATGCGCAATAAAATATACACTGAGGTATACGCTGGTTTGTGTGGACGGAAGCGCGTATATACGCGACATCAGTGAAGGGAAAGCGCGTATGCAAACTAGGGTTTGCTGAAGCAAGGGGTATGAAATATCTGATCTGTTCTGCTGTGTTTCTGATATCTGATCTGTGTTGATATGTATCTGTTGGTGATGTACGGTTGAACTTAAAAGTATGGAAAGGGTCCAATGTGAAAATATGATGAAATGTGGCCTGCAAGTGTTGTTCTATTGAAGTTGTTGGATCCAGTGTGAAAATTGATGAAACGTGGTCCAAGGTGGTGCTGAAGGTTGTAGCCTTCAGTCAGGGGGTTGTAGCTCCCTTCCAGGTGAGGTTGGTAAACGAGATCGAGGGGTCGTAGCTCCCTTCCAGGAGAGGCTGGTAAACGAGTCAGGGGGTTGGAGCTCCCTTCCAGGAGAGGCTGGTAAACGAGCGCAGGTGGGTGCCTGCGTGCTGGTCAAGTCTGCGCCAGCACATATGGTGTAAGATGTTTTCTCTATAATAAAATATTGAAGGCTGAGCAACTGCAGCGGTGGTTTTCTCCCGATTTGGGTTTCCACCTAAAAATCCTGGTGTTCATGTGTGATGCTTTGTGTGATGGTTTATTATGTTCTTACTGCACATGTTTACTGTTTATTAAACATCTGATGAATGAATGATGGAATAATAGGAGTGAAGATTTAATTACATATCTAGATCTCTGTGTATACGCTAGTTTCATAAAGGGGATCCGCGTATATACGCTAGTTTACTGAAGGAAAGTAGCGTATGGGTTTTTAAGGAATGAAAAAGTAAAAGATTTGATTATGCAGTAAATACTGATTCACCCCCCCCTCTCAGTATTTTTCCCAACAATTGGTATCAGAGGGTGGTCCTTCTGCAGAAGCTTGATCGCTTGAAGGAGATTCGTCGCAATGGGAAGTCAAGAAGGAGTGATGTCTATAAAGCCACCTCTATTCAATGGAAGCAATCTGATATTCTGGAAGGTACGAACAAAAGCATATCTGCAAAGTCTTGGTGCAGATGTATGGGCAATCGTGGAAGAAGGCTATCAATATCCGGCAAGTATTCCTACTGATGCGGCTGAAAGAAAGAAGTATGAAATCAATGCCAAAGCAGTAAATGTCTTATTGGGAAGCATGTCTGAATCAGAATTTGCTAAAGTGATGCAGCTACATTCGGCAAAAGACATATGGGACAAAATCATTCTAAGCTATGAAGGAGACACAAAGGTAAAAAGTGCAAAACTCCAGACTCTTAGAATTGAATATGAAAATTTGAAGATGCATAGTGATGAAAGTGTTGCCAGTTTCTTTCTTCGTCTAGATGATATTGTAAATCGGATGAGAAATTTGGGTGAAACCATGGCTGATACTACTATGGTGGAAAAGGTCTTGAGATCTTTGACTTCAAAATTTGACTCTAAAGTTTCTGCTATTGAAGAAAGGCAAGATCTGCAAACTCTTTCTATTGTTCAATTACATGGTACTCTGACTGCTTTTGAAATGAGACAAGGAGGCCCTTCTCAAGTAAGAGAAGCTGCTTTTAAGGCATCTACAAAAGGAAAGGAAAAGGAAGTTGTCGAAGAATCCAGCTATATATCCGATGAAGAAGAAGCGAATTTCGTGAGAAAGCTCCAACTAGGTACTGGAAGATTCAAAGGTAAGCTTCCCTTCAAATGTTTTGAGTGTGGAAAAGTTGGTCACTATGCTGCTAAATGTCCTTATAGAGAAAAGCATGGTAAAGGGAAACAATTTGAAAAGAAAAAGAGTTATTATGCAAAAGAAGATGATGATGAAGTGTCCAGTGAAGATGAAGAAGATTCTGACCAAGATCTGAAAGTGCTCATGGCTAAGAAGCAAAAGAAGAAGGTTACTCAAGGAAAGGAGATACCTCAGAAATCAGGTATAGCAAAAATTGAAGAAGATGAAACAGATTCCGACGAAGATCTACAAGCACTCATGGCAAAGAAGAAAAAGGAGAAGGCCACGTGTAATACTCTTCTTTGTGCAAACAATAGTAAAGATAGTGAAAGTAAAGGTGTGGATCTAGAAGAAGCTCTCAAGATTAAAGAAGAAGAACTACAAAGTTCATACAATAAGCAAGAAACTATCTATAAAGAGATGATCTCACAAATGAAAGATCAAATAGAAATGCTGAACGGACAAGTGGACAAGTATCAAAGGTTTCATACTTATGCATCCAATCGAATTAAAGATCTAGAAGCAGATCTTGAAAATGCAGATCTTCGAAAAATCAAGCAAAGAAGAATGAGGAGACTTGGCTGCCAATCATTTGTGCGGGAAGATTTAGAGAAGCATCGAATGAAAGGAACCTCTCTGATGTTTTGAAAAAGGAAGGCCTTGAAGCAGAAATCATCTCTCTCAAAGAAGATCTGGAAAAATCAAATAAGAAGAATGAAGAGCTGCAACAAACATGTGAAGGAAATGAAGATTGGTTGAAAGAAGAGATTCTAAATCTGAAGGATCAAGTTGAATATGGAAGAAGAAAAGAAGAAAGCATGACAAAGCAATGTCAAGCCTTGGAGGTTGAGGTAAATATCCTCAAAGGTAAATTAGAAGAAAAGGTTAAACTTTTGAGGTTTCATGATAGTACTAACATTTTGGACAATATTCTGAGTAATCAAAGGTCTCCTGCTATCAAACATGGTCTTGGTTTCCATGAAACTGTTAAAGGAGAATCTAGCTCACAAGGAAGTGACAAAAATTCAGAGAATGTCAATACAAAACCTGAAGTGTTGAAAGAGACAAAAGATCAACCAAAAATCATGAATTCTCAAAGGAATTCATTCAAGAAAGTTGAATGTTTCAAATGTCATAATTATGGACATGTTGCAGCAAATTGCAGGAGCAGATCATTTCAGCCTCAAACAAACAGTTCCTACATAGAAAGGTACTCTGGTTTCTTCAAGGGATATTGTTTTTCATGTAACAAGTATGGACACAAAGCAGCTGATTGTAAAAGAAGGAAGAATAGAAATACTTATTATGATTCTTATGCTTCTGGACACATGAGATGTTATTCTTGTAACAAGTATGGACATATAAGAAAGGAATGCAGGTCGAACAGATATGAGAAATTTCAGCACACAAATAGAAAACAAATCTGGAAGAAGATGGAGGGATGGAATAAGAAACAATCTAGAGAAGAAAAGGATGTTTTTGTTGATGCTCTAGAAAACAATGATTTTCTTGAAGAAAACACTCAATTCATGATGAAGGACCGATCAGAAACGTAGGGAATTATGACCCTACTGCAGTCATCCGCTTCTGAAGCTGACTTTTCTTGTTGACTGCAGGAATGATGTGAGATACATTATGAGATCTAGTAATGTATCGTCACAAGAGGAGCAATGCATGTTGACTCTCATGGTTGATTTGATTATACTGGTTATGTTTACTTCTGACAGCGCATCTGATGTGGAAAGGACAGGTACAGGAGGTACAAGCTCTGGAAGAAATGAAGGAAGATGGAAATTTTCTATGCTTCACTTTCCATGCGCAGGTTCCATTAACTAAAGTCGCGTATACACGCGAGTTCCAGAAGACGCAGTCGCGTATGCATTGATGATAAGAAAATTTATCTGATAGCTGAAGATCTGAAGCAGAGGTCCAGGGGGAGCATCAGTCTGACTGCTGATGATTGCACTATTAGCATCATTCTAGTTATACTCATGATAATGAAATGATGCATGGGTTCTTGTGTTGAAGATTATGGATGAAGCCTGGTTGCTTTATGATGAAGAGCATTCATTGTTGAGATGAAAGTCTTATAGTTCAGAGATGAGGACAGATCATGCAGAGATTGTTGTTGATGACTTGCTGTTGAAGGTGTCTCAGATTGCACAAATTAAGGAAGAAGCACTGGTTTAGGGGGAGTAGCAGGTTGAATTCTAATGGTTGCATTGTTGGAAATATGACTGCTTATTCTTTGGTCTTGGTGATACTCATGATCAAATGATGATGATTTGGTACATGGATTATTATGATGAGATTTTGAGCCCTGGTTGCTGATAAGTATCTTTGTGTGGTTAAGTTGGATATCATTTTTTTCAGATCATGTAGAGTTTGGTTGCTATGGTTGAGATCTTTTGCCTACATATGTTTCTTCATGTTACATCTTGAAGATCATGGTGATTTTGGACCACATGGATGATTGCTTGACACATATCTGAAGATGCTGCTCTGGTATGATAATCTCTTTTGGAAAGAATGTATTGATGCTGCAAAGGATCTGAAGGCTTGGTTACTAATGGGCTTATGCTACAACCATTGGATGACGCTTGAAGACACAACTACACTATTCTGTTATATCTGTAGTCCAGGGAAGTAGTCAAATATCTCAGAAAGAAGATGAACATTGTCTGTTCCTCATAGAGAATCAAATCTGCATAAATTTTAGAAGATGGCTTGGGATACGCGGGTTTCCTGAAACACAGTCGCGTATGTACGCGATTTCCTGCACATAAAACCGCGTATGTTTGGTTGCTGACAATTTTTTTTGGATGGTTCAGCATTCTTTGGCACAGCTGCAGTGCTGTCTGGTATCTCTGATACTGTTTGGTATCTCTGGTGGTGTTCCAGTTCTCACAATTCTGTTTCTAATGTTTTGATGAAGATGCCTTGATGATTTGTTGGTGGAAGTTTTCAGGATGCACAAACTAAGGGGGAGCCTTAGTCATTTGGAAAGATTGTCTGGTTGCACAGATTCAGGGGGAGCATTAGTTTTGCTGAGTATAATGCATTGCTGGCATTATGGTGGTTCTGATATATGATCTCTCTTGAGGTCTTTTTGGTATTAATTATGAAAATTCATATTTGTACTTTGATGAAAAGGTCTGGTTGAGACCCATGTTGTAAATTTGTAATATTCAGTCATGTAAGGACTTGTCAATTTTGTAAACCCACTTGGTTGGGTAGCTGAGTCAAATTTTGTAAACCCACTTGGTTGGGTAGCTGAGTTGAAATGTGTAAACCCACTTGGTTGGGTACTTGAGTCTCATATGTAAATCCACTTGGTTGGATGTTTGATGTAAGTATGAGTCTTTGGTGATAGGAAGTTCATAGAGTCATGTACTTCATTGACAAATATGTTTGAAAGATTCAGCATGAACTCAAGGGGAGCTTGGCCACTTCAGCACATATCAGATCTGCAGAATGTTTCTTCCACATGAGGAGAAAAGGAGAAGAGTGTTGGTTTTTGATCCGCCCTTTGCCCTTGATGTCAAAGGGGGAGAGTGACATGGTGTTTGAATAAAGAGAAGATAATGATGTGACATATTTGGGAGAGTGACATGGTATCTATCTGCTATGGTAACCAAACACCATTGTGGTTGCCATCAAGTCCAAAGGGGTAGATTGTTGGAAATATGATGCAGAGTGTTGTCCTTGATGGCAACCCACTGAATGAAGATGAAGACATGTGACTGTTGACATGTGTTGTCCTTGATGGCAATCCACCTGATGAAGTTATGCTTGACTTGATGGACTTGGTAAATGATGCTAAGTGTCTGATGTGATATGATGTTAGTTAGCAATATGATGCTAAGTGTTGTCATTGAATGGCAACTCACTTGATAAAGATGATGGCAACTTACTTGATGAAGTTGCGCTTGGTAGAATATGTTCTTGATGAGCTAAATATGATGTATCTACAGTGTGTACAGAAGGCAGTGAAGAAAAGAAGTGAGCATGTGCTAGGGGAAGTCGCGTATGCATGCGGAAAAGAACGTGCCAAGTCGCGTATGGGCTAAAGCGCTCAAAAAGTGCAAAACCAAGGGTAACCACCATGGTATTGACCCATTGTATTGGGTAATGATCCGCCTAATTGACCCCGTCCAGGTAGTTTTGGGCTCATGGTATTATTTTGGCCCATGGTATTGAAAAAGGGGCTCATGGTATTGAAAAGGATAAACCTATATAAGGAGAAGAAATTCATTATGCAAATCATGAGTGTGAGAGCAAGATGTCTGAGCTTGAATGAATACTTCTCTCTGAAGTATATCTGAATGGAAAGGGTTACACTTGAATGATAGATATGAATGTATGATGCACCAATGATGAAGAAGGGGATCTAGATCTGAATTGCTCTTGTATTTGCTAGATCTGATTATGGAAGGCTTAGATCTGTGATGAGGCGAGCATCTAGGCGAACATCTGTCTGAAGCAAAAGGGTAAATCTGAACTGAATATCTGATCTGAAGAAGTATGCTGCTCTGTAATGATTGAAGATCTATACGCTACTTTTCCGCGGAGGAAGCGCGTATATACGCGGCTTCAGCGAAGAGAAAGCGCGTATGCGCAATAAAATATACACTGTGGTATACGCTGGTTTGTGTGGACAGAAGCGCGTATACGCGACATCGAGAGTGAGGAAAACGTAGTATGCAAAACAAATTTCAGAAGAATGTGGTAGAAATGTTAAGTACGTTACTGTTTGGTTCTTGATATACGTCGATCAAGTTATGTATACATTTCATGGTTGGTAGCCTTTAAAAGTATGGAAAAGATCAGTCTGAAAATATGATGAAACGTGGCATGCAAGTGTTGTTCTATTGAAGTTGTTGGATCCGGTGTGAAAATTGATGAAACGTGGTCCAAGGTGGTGCTGAGGGTTGTAGCCTTCAGTCAGGGGGTTGTAGCTCCCTTCCAGGTGAGGCTGGTAAACGAGATTGGGGGGTCGTAGCTCCCTTCCAGGAGAGGCTGGTAAACGAGTCAGGGGGTTGGAGCTCCCTTCCAGGAGAGGCTGGTAAATGAGCGCAGGTGGGTGCCTGCGTGCTGGTCAAGTCTGCGCCAGCACATATGTTGTAAGATGTTTTTCTCTATAATAAAATATTGAAGGCTGAGCAACTGCAGCGGTGGTTTTCTCCCGATTTGGGTTTCCACCTAAAAATCCTGGTGTTCATGTGTGATGCTTTGTGTGATGGTTTATTCTGTTCTTACTGCACACGTTTACTGTTTATTAAACATATGATGAATGAATGATGGAATAATAGAAGTGAAGATTTAATGACATATCTAGATCTCTGTGTATACGCTAGTTTCATAAAGGGGATCCGCGTATATACGCCAGTTTACTTAAGGAAAGTAGCGTATGGGTTTTAAGGAATGAAAAAGTAAAAAGATTTGATTATGCAGTAAATATTGATTCACCCCCCCCTCTCAGTATTTTTCCCAACACCTTCATATCACATTGGGAAAATAAGTTTAAAAATAAAAAATAAAAGTGTTAAAATGTGGTTGTATGTTGAGATGAGTTTGTTACATTAGAAAATATATAATTTTTAATTTGAAATGGTGCCATGGGGATAGTTGGGTTTGTATGTGCCAAATGGAATTAATAGTTATCTTTGTAGCGAACACTATTAATAAAACTAACCAACCACATGACCTATACAATTTTTTCATTATATATATTCATATAAATGATATATATCATAAAATTAAAGAATTACTAAGTGAAATATTGATATAATATATATACTAGAAATTGCACCACATGTTGCAAAAGAAACGTTGTAAGGCAATAGCATAGGAAAGAGTAGCCTAGAAGAAATAAGTTGTTGCAAAGAAGGAGCCATTGTGAAGGAATGAAAGGCAATTTTTGCTTCCATGGAAGCAGGTCGTGGAGGTTTCAAAGATATTGATGGTAAGAGTTATCAACAAGAAATTTTTGTTATAGATGCTGAAATAGGAAATTGTGGGTGTAAAAATTTTGCTATAGATATTGAAATAGGAAATTGGGGGTGAAAATCCTTTGGTGATTAATCATTCTCTGAAACAAGAATGAAATGAGCATGTAACTCAAATAAGATATTTTAAATACATTCATGTATAATCTATCTAGCATAGATGTAAATAAAGAGAATTTTTATTAACAGAAGTAGAGTTTACTTCAAGTTCATCTACATATTAATTTAAAAAAATACAAATAAAAATTACTATTTTAAATAAAAATAGTACAAAGAAACACATTAATATCTTCCTCTTATTACTTTTTAAATACCTTTTAAAAAATCTAATGTTTGTAACTTATTCTTAATCACATAGTGTCAGTTTTGTAAGACTATAATCAACAAGTCTCACTTTTTATAGCTTTGGTGGAATGATAGAGTATATAAATTCCCTTACCCTTTAAGAAGCATCCTCAATTTTTGTACCACCCACCTCAACATCCAATCTAGACATCATAGGTTATTCTAAATTGATCAAGAGTATAGAATTTTTAGGGTGGTGTCCTATGTTCACTAAAATTTCCATGATGTCCATCACTATGTATGGGGTTCATTGCAACCTTGGATATATTCTGTGAGTTGTTATGATTTTTTTTCTTGTGGCTAAAACTTATTTTTGGTTGTCACCTAGTTATCATGATTCAAAACATTGTTATCACATTAGATATATTTTTTGAGCTAATGTGATGTTTTGTTTGTCACAATTATTCAAAATTCAATTATTATACCACACTATTGACTTTCTCATTATCTGTTTGTTTATGAACCCTTTAAAAAAACCACAGGAACATTTGATTTTACACTCTGATCTCCCCAGCATGGGTGGGGGTTTCAAAAATTGGAGAGCAAATTGAGAAGTTATTGTCAAAAGTTGTTGTATAAGATGGGAAATTTGGACAGTTTGTAGAGAATATGGATGTCATAATAGATATATATTTTTAATTTTTAGTGTCTCTGGCCACCATGCATCTAATAGAATCCATTTCAACTAAGAACATCAATAGATCACTGTGTGAATGATAACTTGTGACATCCATGGCCATTTTCTTTGATTGTGGATCAGGTTACAAAGTAATATTTTGTGAAATCCCTATCCATTTTCTTTGATTGTGGATCAGGTTATAAACTAGAATACACTCTCTCTTCAAAAGACATATTGGATGAAGGGAAAGGTTATGATAAAACTTGTAAAAGAATCCCTTAGGGTTATGTCGACTTACTCTACTGTTAATCACATAGAGCCAATTTTGTAAGAATATAATCTACAATAAGGACTGAGTGGGTTTTTTTATTTACAAGTTTTTTTTGAATTGAAAAATAAAAAAATTATAAAAGCTAAAATTATGTAGTGAAAAATTTTGTTTAAAATTTCAGATTAAAAATTTGAGTAAGTTTGACATCATTGTTTAGCTAAAATTAGGTAATTAAAGATAAATTTAGTGTTATTTAAGAAATGAGAATTATGATCATTCATCATTATTGCTCAAGATAAATAATGTTGTGTGAAATAATTTAATAAACTATATTCCATATCAATACCATGGGTGAATACCATGGGATGTTTTTATAGTTTATTATTATTGTTTTTGTTTTTTATTGTATTTTGACATAGTTAAAATGTTCATTACATTATGCCAATATTTTTATTTAATTTACTTTTATTTTTATTTTTTTGTGATTTGACATAGTCAAAATGTTAAAACATGACATTACAACATTTCTATTGTACACCTAAAATCAGTCTAACTTATTAAAAAGAAAAAGAAAAACACTAACATTATAAAATATATATAAAACTATTTACATGTGGATCTAATGGCCTAAAACATTTCAATCGTCTAACATTTTATCCAATGGCTCATACATGGACACATTGACACCTAGGGAAGTTGTTTTCAAATAAGAAAGTGTTATTGCATAAATATAAACAATAGGATTGTATTTATATAGAAAATTATGGAATTAGAGTGTAAATTTAATGTTTTAGCATGTAAAATTTGTGTAAAATAATGAACCATCTGGATCATGGCATTGAAGTTGTGTGAACCATGGGTCGTGGAATGTATTGAATGCAATTATGAATAAATTTACCACGATCTCCATAATTCATAATGTAGCTTCTTACTTTATACCTTCGCATTTTTAAGTGTGAAGGTGATTGGGTGTGGATATTTCAGTTACTATGTTTTTAGGGTTTATTTCATAATTTTTCAAATTGAAATGGTTGGCCTTTACATTCCATAAGAGAAACTCAGTACAAAAGGAAATCAACACAGTCGTAAAAAGAATCTAAACATATTTGCCACTTTACTTTCTACAAGAGAAACTCAATATAAAAGGAAATCAACATAGTGGTAAAAATAATTTGAACATATTTGCAATATAGAGGTTCACGAAAGTTTTCCTTTGTTAAGCCAATTTTGCTATCTTGCTTCTATTTTACACATAAGTTTGAGTTTACTGCTTGCATGTATGTTTCTTTCATAAATTTTATGAGGGATTAATTCTATGAAGGTTTAATAGATTTCATGAAATTATAAAGATTCACTTGTTTGATTATATTTGATACAGAGGTTCGCCAAGGTCTAGGTTAGCTTGCCAATTTATAAATAAAGCTATTGTTTCTTTGATAAATTTTATTACAGATTAGTTCTATGAGGGTTTAACAGGTTTTATTTGATACAAGTTTTTTTTAGTTTCAAGGATTAGTAAAGTGAGTTGTTTCAACAACAAATAAAAGTGAGGTATGTAAACATTTCAACCATAAAACTCATTTTTTCATGAAGGTTAGAGTTATGAATTATGGCAACAATTCTCATTGTTGAATATTTTTTTTTTAAATGGATAGATTAAGTAGAATTCAGAAAATAAACAGAACGATTTAACATAATATATAATTTATTTTGTTGAAGATACTAAGACACTTTGAATATAACCATGATTTAAATATGTTAACTGAAATTTTGTTGTATAGTAGATTTCCAAATATTTTGATTTAAAAGAAAATTAATTTGGAATAAAAATTAAAAAAAAATTGTAATAATAATAATAATAATAATAAGTACCATAATTATTTGGATTGGAAATTTTCTTTGACTATGCTAGGGTTTCGCTTTAACCTTAGCTTGGCTAGCATCTGTTGAGAATTTGGAGGGTTGGAGATTAATACAAATTCACTTCTTCATAATTACTTGTGACCTTACTTGTGATACTTATGTCTTATTCTTCTTTTAGTTTAGTTAATCTTTCATCAAGTCAATTATCAAAATGCACAAGATGCAAAAGTTAGGCTCCTAAATCGAAGGCAAAACATTTCCCTCTTGGAGAGGAAAATCTGCAAAGAATTCCTCTTATAGATCTTCAAATTAAAAGTACCATGACCCAGACTTAGACCCTTGACCTAGATGTGCTTCCAAGAACTTGATCCATCTTCTTTAACCTTGAATCTTCTCTCCACCAAATTACTTAGATATGCATCAACACTAGAGACCTTGATCTTCACCTTGTATATGCTTGTAGTTGGTTTGCTTGAACAGTAGGAAGGTAAATCATAGATTTACCTTCCTCACAATTACTACCTCTTTTCCTGATGTTCATAGTCTCAACCTCTCCTAATTCTATCTTGTAATCACAACCTTTAACAATGTATATCAGCAACTTATTCTTGTACCAATCTTTTTAAGTGTGCTTCTTAAACTTCAAGGATATCTACACTGTACCTTGTTATCCTTGAATGTCCACAAACTGTCCTTAACTATCTGTATTTATGTGCTACCCTTCCTGCACTTGTCCGCATTCATGGGCAGCCCTAATTCTCTATTATGTTCGCACTTATTGATTGTGATGTATCCATAGTCTTTCCTCAGATTTGCTCCGTATTAGTTGCAGTTTTATCCACACTTATTCCTTCCTTTAATCCGCACCTTTTCCAGCCTTTTAATCTGCACATTTTCCTGAGATGAATCCACACTTTTTCCTGAAATTAATTCCCACTTTTTCCTGAGATTAAATCCGTACGTCTGTGTTTTTCTCCGCAATATTTATAGGGGTATATATATTTATCTCAGTATCTTAATAAGTTGATCTGTCCATATAATATAGGGCTGACTTGATCACACTTTTATAGGACAACTATGACTTGTAATTTCTTCCACTTTCCAAGAGGTGTTACTTCAGCAGCGTAGCAGATTGTCTTCACTTGATTTGAACATTATATGAGTCTTATCGAGGTATTTTGAGCACAAACTGAATCCTTCATGAATATGAAACCTAAATATATTTATTCCTAGAATAAATACACCTAATAGACATAAATAAGAAGTCTATCTACATAATAAAATATTTATCATGAAACCCATGAAGCAAGTACACCAAAATTACATTTTATTATCATTGACATCTTCTATACATAAATACATAATTACATAGTCAACATGAAGACTGGCCTAGTTACACTTTTCAACACTCCCTCTTAACTAGGGATGTATTCATACAGGTACATGGTTACTTTCAAACTGAAGAATCTAATAAGAAGAATCAGATTGGTAATCGCATCTGTCTAACATCATATCAACCAACATTGTCCTAGTGTAAGGCCTTCACTAATAGCCCCATCTCTCAACGAGACATTGGGATACAATGTTGGCAAGACACATGACTTATAAACACCATAGTCATTCTCTCTCCAAGGTACATACTCCACCCTTGTGCTCCCAAAGTATGACCTTCTTGGAATATTATTCTCTTGGGTAGCTAGCCCTCAATAATATTGGTCCCTAACTACTCTTATATTGAATTCCCTAACACATTCTCAAAGAGTATCGAATGTAAAATGATCAACCAATCCTCCATTTTGTCTTCCCAAGTGAAGGCTAGAATGATGTGTTTATCTCTCCCTCTCAACTAGGGAGGACCTATTCCACAAGGGAATGTACTCATTCAATATGCAAGGAATGTACCTAAGCTCATTCTTAGGAATTACCAAGTTTCTTCCAAGTAAGAAACTTATCATAAGGCTCCCTCTTAACTAGGGACCTCCAGCAGCAATGGTGAGACATCCAGCTTCTCATGAAGAATTCCTGTC
The DNA here is from genome assembly GCA_034641835.2 of Pinus albicaulis. Lineage (NCBI taxonomy): Eukaryota > Viridiplantae > Streptophyta > Pinopsida > Pinales > Pinaceae > Pinus > Pinus albicaulis. The sequence continues at coordinate 221,701,424 of CM076574.1, forward strand.
CTCGATGTCATGGATTTTGATATTGAGGAATATTCAACTTTTAGATTCATAGGGCACAGATCATCCATTACTTTTATCCTTGAGTCATGTCAGCTATCAGAAAGTGATTCATAAGACTTCCTTATCTCGTCCACTATTATGCCATACTGATTTCCTTCGAATCATCTCCAAGGATCATACATCCTTTCTCATGATTAGCAACCATGCATAAATTCATCCAAATAAACATATACATTAATTTTTAGAAAAAAATTTACATTAGTGATGAACTTTCACCATGATAGCTTCCTATAGGCTTTGACATCCTTCACATAGATTGACACATCTCATAATGATATTTTTTTCCAAGGGTCTTCTTCTTTACCAGGCTTCGTCAGAGTCTACATATGTTCCGAAGAGATCTCCTAGTCACATAGTCTTTCTCTAGAGATGATAACTGCCTCTTGACATGGTTACAATTCATGATCTCTTCCTCTCTGCACATTCCTCATTCCCAATATCTTACAAATTTTCCAATTTCTTGTTTATGTACAACCACCTCATATTTTATGAGGACATATTATGTTGATCAATGCACCAAGAGATATTCCTCAAACATAGACCATACTTCTAAATATGGAAGTCTATTACCGACAACCATATGTCATGGCTTCACAGCATCAAATAACAACACATATGCTTGCATACCTCATACCTATTTCCCTAAGTCATCCTGTAGCAATTTCTCTAGAATGAATAGCTTCATTCCTGGTCCATTAAAATGTCATCGCCTTTAGAATATTGTTTCCATGATGACCCTTGATCTTCTTTAATTTATTAATGTTATCAAAGAGTTTTTCCAGAAGCTGTTTCACCGAGAGCTCCTTCCATGCTTCTATTGAGATGCTTATTAATGTACATTTCTTCATGCCATACCTTTTTACAACCAATCAGAGATCACTTAAAGATAAATATGATCTCAACCATAATAGAGATATCTCGCTTCCTCCTTCTTAGATATTTTAGAATTAGGTTCTTCTCTTTCATTAGTGACATGGGCTTCTTCCTTTTTCCTCTTTTCCTTTCTAGATTTAGGACAATCTCTTTTATAATTCCCAAGTTCATTACATGGAAAGCATGATATGTTGTCCATATTTATTCTCTTATTCTGAGGGCCAAATTTTCTTAATCTTCCTTTCTTCCAGTATGACGCTGCAAAGGCATGATTCTCTTCACTTGGACTTGTATTAGCATTGGCTTTTAGTCTTGTTTCCTATATTTTACATAAAGAGCATAAATCATGGAATGGGGTGGCTTCTTTCTTCTTGTATAGAGTAGAAATTAAGTTTCCCCAATCCTCTGGTAGAGCATTTAGCACCAATGTAGATATCTCAGTGTCAAACATCACTTCTCCTAATTCCTGCAGTTGATCTCTCATTTTATAAATCCTCATAAAGTATGGAGTTATTCCTTCTTTCCTTGATAATTTCATTTTGAATAATTCTTGTCTTAGAGAGATTTCTTCTGCTGCGGTACTCACAGAGAATATCTCAACCAATTTTTCATATATTTGTTTTTTAGTCTTTAGCTTTGATACATAAGGAATGAGAAATTCTTTGATCGATTGTATGAGAATCCTCTGGGCTCTAATTTGTCCCTTCATGTACTTGGCATGGGCTGGAGCATCTTATTTTGAGGTTTGAATAGTAGATCCTCTTAGCACTCTGTAATTTGTAAGATTGGCAATAAAAAGTAGCAGAGGACAACATCAAACCGCTTTGGAGTCCAAGACCTAGCCTTCCTAGGCTCAGAGAGGGCTCTCTCTATATCTTTATGACTTAGGATTTAATTTTGGTGATTGATAATGTTGATTTTAGGCTAATTATAGAGATTTCTTTAGGGATATCAGCCGGGACAGTTCTTCTAGGGATGATAGGTTTTTTTCTAGTAGGGATCTCTAGATCACTTTCGTTAGGATTTTTAGCGATTTTCTTTGAACTTTTTGCAATTTTCCTGGTATCAATTTCGGGGGCATTTTTAGCAAAGTTTCTAGGATTCTATTTTTTGGGGGTATCGAAGTTTTCCTTGCTTCTAAGGTTATATTGTCTATGCAACTCCATGATAGCATTATCAAATCCTTTTTTATAATCCTCTAACTCTTCCAATTCTAGTTCATTTTGATTTGGGGAAAATAGACCTTGCTCTTCTTTGGTGAGGAAAATAGTATCCTCATCATCTACCCCTACTAAATTTACTTGACTCTCTTCAGGCTCTTCCGCCATCCCCTCATCTTCATCTACATAATTCTCTTGGAAAGGAGAGTTAATCTCTTGGTCAGTCCCCTTGAATCTCCCTGTCTTATTTGAGGGTGATTTATCCTAAAATTTTGGTTTTGGTTTCTATTTTGAGGAGCTGGCTGATTTTCTCTGGGGGAAACTCTCTCATTTAGGTTGATCCTCTCCATCATCCTCTCCATTGTTCTTACAAGTTTATCAGTCTTGGCATCAAATAAGGAGGCTACTGGATCTTCCCTAATTGTGACCCTTTTCTCACTCCTCATTCTAGCCCTTTTGGCAATCAGATTTGCTTCTACACTTACTGCACCCCTCTGTATGTATTCTAATGTGGTGGAATTTCTCTCTCTCAGCTGATAAACCATCTCTAGGTTGAATCTATCAGGGAATTTCACTAGGGCCAAACCTTGTGGGGGTTTCATGTGAGGAGGGAGGGCATTGTATATTCTTTTGAACCTATTACAGTAATCTCAGACACTTTCTCCAACATTTCTCTTGATGTTCTAGTATTCTGAAAAAATTTGGAGAGGGTTTTTCCTAATTTCCCATTTGTTTATAAATAGCTGGTGAAGGGCAGGGAGGTCCTGGATATTGTTGGGAGTCAGGCCTTTAAACCATTTTCTTTCTTCTCCCCCTAAGCTTTGAGAAAAAATCCTTAATTTAATCATTTCTTCCTCTATCTCTTGTTGGTAAAAATAATCATTCATTTTACCCATATGTTGTTGAGCATTTGAATGGCTGCGTTCGTCAAGTAGGGGGATCTTGGACTGATAATCCTGTGGTAAAGGTGCCAAAGGCAGTGGTAGTACTAGTGGAGAATACCAGGCTGCCATGGTTAGAGGTAGGGGAACCCAAGGAGGATTGATAATAGGAGGGTTAACGAAGGGTGGTGGAGGGTTGAAGGGAGGAAGGTGGACAATGGGAATATGAGTGGAGGTTTGGGGACTCAAGTGAGAAACGTTTAAGGGGATTTGGGAGTCAATTTGGTTTGAGGTGGAGGCTTCCCTAATATGACTCAGGTGTAAGACCGATGGGTTAAAAACTTTCTATGTTATCCAACTCTAAGATTTAGTCCTAAAAAATCTTTGCTGAAAGTGTAAGCCAAAATGGATATCCTGTAGGGTAGCAAGGTTTTTAGAGAGGGATGTTTCTTTGTGAAGAGGCTTGCTAAGAGTCGAACTTTCAGATCTGGGAGTTTTATTTAGGATTTTTTCTATATTGTTAACTATTTCAGGGGGATTTGGGTCAGGATAGGATCTGGTGAAGACTTTCCTGGAAGAAAGAATTAAGACCCAAGGCACAGACAAGTTGAATGTTTTATAACGGTTTCGAAAACCAGCATGTGACAAAAATACTTAAAACCTCACAGTATTTCGATTGGGTTTGATTGAGTTTTCATAATATTAGGATTCCTCAATAGTCCCCAGTATGGTCGCCATGATGTTAGCCCTATATAATTTGTTATATTTTCAAGAACAAGTAGCAGAGAAAAACATCAAACTTCTTTGGAGTCTAGGACCTAGCCTTCCTGGGCTCAGAGAGGGCTCTCTCTGTATCTTTATGACTTATAATTTAACTTTGGTGATTGATAATACTGATTTTAGGCTAGTTATAGAGATTGTTTTATTTTTTGATTTGGTTGGTTGGACAGATAGAATATGGGAAGTTTAATCCATTGGGCTATGGAGTCAATAAAAAGGTTAAATTGTGCATCAAATTTTCAAGGTCATTCATAGGGAAAGCTAACTATATAAAATGGATCTTACTGGTAGTGTGAATATGGTATGACAAGCGGTAGTAGAGGCTAAAGAGCATTTAAGAATTATTTAACTATACTTTCAAAGAAATACATTTAAGATACTAGTTCCATGAAGCTATAGGGAATTTAATAATTCTTTAACTAAACTTCAGAAGGGAAACTTTAAAGATATGACCTTTGGTTAGGCTAAAGAGAAGTGAAGAATTCTTTAACTATACTTCAGAGGAAATCCTTAAAGACAACAATTTCAGTAGAGATAAAGAGAAATTAAGAATTATTTAACTAAACTTCAAAAGGGAACACTTTAAAGATGTCAGTTTTGGTAATGCTAAAGAGGAGTGAAGAATTCCTTAACTATACTTCAAAGGAAAACCTTTAAGACAAAAATTTCAGTAGAGCTAAAGAGTAGTTAAGAATTCTTTAACTAAACTTCACAAGGGAACACTTTAAAGATGTCAGTTTTGGTAAGGCTAAAGAGAAGTGAAGTATTCTTTAACTATACTTCAAAGGAAAACCTTTAAAACAACAATTTCAGTAAAGCTAAAGAGAGTTAAGAATTCTTTAGTTATAATTTAGAGGAAAACATTAAGATAACAAAAACATATAGCCTTAAGGTGCTTTCTCAGCATATCTTTATCTAAAAATTCTGCTCTGAAATCATAGAAACTGAAGTACAGTATGGGAAAATAAAGAAACATTAATATGAAAGAAAGAACATCACCATTGACATAACTCAAGGATCCTGTGAATGTGCTTTTATTATTGATGCCCAGCTCAAAACTGTTACAAAGCTCCAATGCAATAATCTAGCAACGTAGAGTCTAAACAACATCCAACCCTTGATAATGAAAATACATTCAGTATCTAACTCCAACTGAGGCAGCTTCCCTAATATAGGTAAGAAATCCACATTAACTGCAACGTAAATGGAATTTTGACAATTTCTTCCAGGGAGGGCCCAAACTAAAATATCATTTGGCAGATCGCCTACAATATTAACTTCTACAATAACTTCTGTGCTTATATCAAAATATCTCTGGAAAGCCGCCTACAAAATGAACTTCTATAATAAATTTTGAGCTAATATTTGAAATATCTCTGACTATAGCTTGCAGTAACTTTCAGTAAATCGAAAATTAGGCTGGAGGTGGCCATCATGGTTGCAAGGAGGAAACGTTGAGTAGTCTTGACATTTCGATTTTCTGAGGATCTCCATTGCATAGGTCATACAAGAGGATGTACTACTGGCATGTTGCAAAATTTATCTTTTACTCAATAGTTTCAGAAAACTAATCTCACTGATCTTCACTTTGGATTTCTATATTTACCATTCTTCTGAAGATTTCATCCACCTCATTGAATATGTCAAATTTTGTCTTTTGAATAAATAACTATTTAATTTGATGATTAATCATAAAATCAAATTGTGAGCTTCAAGGAAAGCTCTACCTATAATGTGACCCTTGATATTTGCAAAATTTGATTTTTCTATAGCAATGGTATATAGCTTTTTGCAATAATCTTCCAACTTGATCAGTTTATCATTTAATCCAACTAGACCTGGGAGTCCTTTTTGATTTAAGACATTAAATTTCTTATGAAACATTTGAACAATAACATTCAAGGCTTCACACTTGGTTTGCAATTGGTTGATCAAATTCCTTTTCTGCAATACCTTATTAATCTCCAAAATGGTTGCAGCCTTGTTTGAGATATTGATCTCTTCCAACTCCTCCATGTTCTTTGAATTAAGAACTTTGATCATATCAGTATCTTCACTTGGATTCTATTGGATTTGATCCTTCTCTTCTTCTATTTTTGTTCTGCACTTGTGGATGAGTTCTTGTTGTTCAAGGATGATCTAAACTAATGGACATATCTCAGTAATGGACTCATTTATGTTCTCCCATATATTATCGTTAGCTTCTCCTAGCATTTATTCCATCAGAGTTTCACTCTCCAATTCTTTAATTTTGAGTTCCAACCGATGAGTCTTCTGCATTTCCCCTAGATACAAAGTATCATTACTAATCTTTTGTGACTCGATAAGTTGAAACTTCTGATTTTTCCTCTCATATGATTGCTTTTGTGTGGCCAAATATTGAGTCAATTATGTTGGATCAGTTATGTCCAAGGCTGCTGAGGACTTTGCACCTATAAAAGATGCCTGAGTTGTTGGAATGAAATCAATACTTACTTGGAGTGTTGATTTTTCTTTCATCAGTTCTTCAATCTGTTCTTCCATTTTTATGATTTGCAGATTTTGATCAATAATCAAATTGAGCATCTCTTTTTTTTCAGTTTCATTTTGAGCCATTTCTTTCGTCTATGGGTGTTCAGTTGAGGGTAGTTTGAGTTTCTTTCTCAAAGCATCAATGTCTACATTTTTCTTATTGATGATTACTTTAGCTCCTTTGAAGTTATGAGGATCATATCCTACTTTCAATACTAGTTCTTCCAAGGTCTTTATCCTGTTGTCTTTAGCCAAACAGGATAAATTCTCAATTTTTAGCTAGGACTACATATTTGACAGTGCTAATTTTGACTTTGAGAGAGACAAAGTTGTTGTAGTCATGGTTGAAAATAGCATCTCTCCTGATTTCATGTGCATATCCATCTGGTCAATAGGATGTATGTGTCTTGCATCAAATGAGAAGACAATTTTCTTGTAGTCAGCATGTGTTTTTGGAAATGGCACTATTTCTTGCAGAAAGGCCATCTGCATCTTTCTTTTCTCACTGTCAAAGGAAGTGAGGATTCTATGTTGAGATGTAGATGTCTGCTTCCAAAATTGGTTGTAGACACCTGATTTCAGTGTTTCATTCTTTTTCTTGATTTCTAGGAACTTGGAGAAAATATTCAATTCTTCTGAAGAGATAGCTTCCAAATGCTGGATGATCTCTAGTGGCTCTCTTGTAGGTGATGTCATTGGAGGAGTCTGAGGAATACAGACATATGTGGAGACTTCAGTATCTCCCAAATCTATGATCTCTGGATGTCTCTCTTTTGAAAGTAAGGAAGGAGTGAATTTTTTTTTAGTATGATGTGAGATGAATTCTTCCACAAGTCCCTTGGAATGGGGTGTCTCTTCTATGGCCCTTTTTTGCTGTTTAATTTTAGGTACTGGTGTTTGCACATTCTAAGTGTGGATGACTTTCTCATCTGCTTCTTGTAAGGTACCTTATACCCATTCATTCTAATTCATGTACTTCTCTATTTATCCTCTTGAGGTATGGGTGTAAGGGTTTGTCTTGAGTTCAACCCTCAAAGAAAAAATAATGCCATGGGGGTCATATGACCAAGTAAAACTGAGAAAAATCCCATCTTCTTCAATAGTATATCCGCCTCAAGACCAGCTGCTCTAGTATTACAAATGAAATATCCAACATTGGCCTTGAGTTTAAATTGGGCTTTCCTCTTTCCTAAAATAAAGTGCACTTCGTCCATACTTATCATTTGCCTGATGTACTCTAAAGAGAAGATCCTCATGGGCACATACTTTGGGAGTTTGTATGGTGGGAGCTCACAACCATACACCTTGATCTCTATGTAATTCTTGTACAAGCACCAATCCCCAGTATTTTCTTTTTCACTGAGGTGCAAGTTTGTTTTGATGTCTTATCCAATCCTAGCCTCTGATTGGCTAGTAAGGAATTTCCAGACTGGATGAATGAAGATTCTATGAACTTTGAGAAAGAAGTGGTTGTTTTTGAGGCTCTGACCAATTCTATCCACTAAATCATTGATTGATTCACTCCCTGAGAATCCTGCTTGTTGAGATGAATGGGAAAAATATCTGTCTATTGAAACAAAAATCATGTGAATGATCACAGTTGAATAGTTAAATTCTCCTTGAGTAGTGAAGCTCATGAACTTCTCATGTATAATATCAGCCAAGAAATGACTAAAATTGTACATAAACAATGGTGATTTGTCGAGACTGAAAATAGACAAGAAACCTAGCATGAGTTCATCAACGGTTTTATCGTTGGGGTACCCTAGTCGATAGGAAAGGAGATAGATGCAGTTCTTGGAATCTATAGGAAAGATGGAGGATGCATATGGGTGATTTTTCTTTAGTATGTTTTCATCCTCGGGTAGGAATATGTCAAAAATCTAAGCTCTCTGAGGGAAAGAAAATTTGTGGTAAAGATCCATGAGGGCAGTAGAGAAAAATAGGATAAGGAGTCAGAGGGAGGGATTAGAAGCATATGATTAATGGTTTCAGGGGATACAGTGATCATAAAATTTCCATTCTGAGCCATCACTGACTTGGTTAAAGGGTCATATTGCTTCCAAAACCAGGCAATTAGATCTGGGAATGGTTGAGTTTGAGGGAAAGCAAACATAGGCAACATAGACACCCAAAACCTGATGGGGTCTTGGTTATCTAAGTGATTTTGTTTTAGGGAGTAATGTAGCTCATAAAAATAAAACTCACAATGACAGTCAACAATTTTAAAATAAATATCAACTAGGGGTTTGAGGTCGAGATATATCTGCGGATTTTCAGGAATATCTGCTACAACTGCTTTGGCAGCTTCAAGAGTGACCTTTGTATCTAGTTGAATGACCTTGGGCATGACCTCTCCAATACTATCAACATTTTGGATTCCACCGGTCATTCGTTTCCTGCCTTTATCTTTTCGAGTCATTTTCTTCTTTGCCTTGGCCTTGGGTGCCATTCTTTGACTGATATAAGATGCTATCAAACATTAAGCTTGGGTTATCGAAGAAATGACAGGGTTTCGTGAATGAAGGGTGGTTACAGGAATAACAACTCACGGTGGAATGAAAGGGAGGATGAAAGTGAATCAAAGGTGGAAGTAAAGTAATGAATGGGAGGCCACTGGCGATTTTATATATTGCGGTTCAGGTTTAACAGTTATAGTTGGCCAATAGTCAAAAATGACTTTTAATTGCTCAATGGTATGATTACCGGATATGGTGGCAACAGATTTATTGGCCAATGGGAGGATTTAACGGATATAATGGAGCTAAGGAATATGAGTGATGGATGGGTTAATAGCTATGGCACAGGAAAAATGGTTGTGAGAGTGGGAAAAACTGGAGGCAAAATTCAGGGGGGTACCCCCTGGTTTTCCATTTAAGGTGGAGGGGATGCAAAGTGACCTGGTGTTGCCACATCGCAGAAAGAGTAGCCATTAAACCGGAGTTTGGACCCCCCCCCCCTTGCGTTAACAAGAAAAAGGCGAAGGGGGTCCGAACTGTACCTCTACCATAGATCTAAAGCGGGTTCCAACTCCGTTGTTGCAAACTACCCATGCTTTACCTAGTTGATTTGAATTTCTTTATCGTTTAGTGGTGTTATAATAAAACCATATGTGTGCTTTTGCATATTGTTATTCATCAGTAAATTTTTCTATTTGTAGATGACTAAATACTTGTCCTAGATTTCTAAAAACAAAATTCATGAATATTGTGAGTTTTAGAAATCTCACTGCCTTCATTATCCTTAAAACAAAATTTTCACTATTTTACTACTATGTCATTCCCTGGTTAGCCTACTACTCCTAAAAGACCCCTCATGGGCTCATGCCACTCATATTTATCCTATTTTCCCACCCATAACCTTAGCACTCTATTTTACCTTTGCCTCACCCCTCCACTCGCCATCTAGGATTGCCAAACAACCTACTCCTTCTTATGTTTACCATATTCCTCAAGCATTGATGGTCTCAAAACTATATTTGTAGGCTCTTTAGATAAATCAACTACATTGGATTTTGGATCTTCAATACATCAATTTTTCAAAAAATATGTTTTTCATACTTGAAGACCCCAAGTCAAGCTTCCAGTCAAAGAACAAGTCAAAAGATTTTTCCACCAGGTCATTAGGGTTTCATAAGTTGTAGGGTTATCTTTGGTGTTCTAAATAAATTTTTTTCATGTGATAGAAGTTGAATCAAATGTAAAATAATTTCAGCACTTTTTTGTACAAGGTAGATCAGAAAATTCACCGAGGAATACTCCTTATCAAGTTCAAGTTATGCAAAGGGTAGCTGTTCATTTTTACATTTCTACAGGAGTGTCAAGGTGACTATCAGTTGAAAATTGGTAAATAAAGAGGCCTTCTCCTCATTAAAGACATTCACAGGCTAAGAGATAGGGAGGAGTCTATGTCCAAACATAAATTAGGGTTTCTAAGCCTGTTTGAGCTAGTAGTGTGCCAAACAAGGATCCAATGCAGCAAATCATATAGAGGAGGCACACCAATGAACCCAACATGGAAGATGTTTCTTAGAAATTATAAATAAAAAGGGGAAAAAGGAAAGGTGAACTAGATAGAAATGAATGAACTTGAAAGGGCTATAGAGAACTTAGAAGACAACACTAACAATTCTTCTCAAACAGCCTAGAAGCCTAAGGTTTTGGAAAGATAGGCAAGGGAGGTAAGGTGAAGCTATTAGGCCTCCATGATGACAGCGGAAGGAAGGTTTGAAGAGACTGTTGTAGGTGACTTCTAGATTTTTCCAAGGTAAAGTGTTTTACTGCCTCAAAGGGAAGAGAATGCAAAGAGTATCAGTGAAAGGTCAAGCTCCCATTTTCAGACATTTAAACTTAATAATCAAATGAATAAAAGCATAGGGTTGAGTTCCAAGATGGAAAGCCAAGTTGATCATGAGTTTTTTGTTATGTAACTAAATCTGTCACACTCTAAGAACATCATAAAGGGCTAAATCAGTATGTCATGGCACCTAAAAAAATTCAGAATTGGCCTAAAGAGGAGATAGCATACATAATTGTGAAGACTATGGTACTTGTCAAAGATGGATTTATCATGCCTAGAGATCAATGGGAAAGATGAAAACAAGTTCCTCAGTCACCCATAAAGCAAAAGAAAATTTAATCTCCAAGGTAAGAACAGAGAAGTTTTAAAGATGCTACCACCATGCAAGTGCTTAAGGTTGTCAAACGTTTTTTAGCATGTTCCAAAGATCAGAGTGAAGAGAGTCACTTCAAGGTTTTCATGACACTTATTGACTGAAAGTGATTGAAAGACATGAACAAGCCAAAGCATAGTAAATCGTGTAACTCAAACAAACATCTGAAAAAAAAAAGTGTTAAATACATCAATAGGCCAAAGGAATTAAAAGCTCACCATGTCAGCAACCTAAAGTGCAAAAAACAAAAATGGTTAGAAAGGAAAAAGACCATTTGAATGTTTTTAAGTCACGTACTGTAAAAGGTCAAAAAAAATATCAGAAAAATTGATAAAGAGACTAAAAAAATTAGAAAGTGGGTATACAAGGGTTAAATCTATTTTCCTAAGACTATAAAGGGTCATTGTGTTTTTCACTTGGCTCATTTTTCACTTGCAAAAGAGTAAAAAACCTTCAGGGAGAAAAATCTGAGTTTCAGTGAAAATTTGGGTGAGTTTTACCGACACTGCATGTTCGTGCAGGCGCTACGCATTCGAGAGATTTGATAGTGTAAATTTACGCTGTGCTGCGAGTTTAGGGGAACACAGTACGCATTCAGACAGGCGCTACCCATTCACCCAGAAACTTTCCGGCAGACACAATAAAGCATTCAGCGAATAGCGTTGGGGAAGCCTAAAGGCTTGAATGTGTTTAGGTGCTCTGCTCAGGAGGCCCAACACCCAGGAACACATGCAGGTGTTGTTCGTAGGGCAGAATGGACCTGATTGTGTGTTCAAGCACTATGAATTCGCCAGAAACCCACCTCCACTTGCAAATTTCCAAACAAAACCACACAAGAGCACCTCCAAGCTGCATCCAAGGACCTGCAAAGACACCAAAAGTTGGTAGGTGGATGTTTTTTTTTATCCTCCATCGAATTTCATTATTTTATGATTAAGGAAATTGACCAAACCCTAATGACTAGAAACGCTAAGTCCTCATGACAAAAGTCATGTTTTTGACCTCCAAGCAAGAATTTATCAGTCAAGAAAGGTGTGAATTAGGGTAATTACAGTAAGTTGGAGTTAACCCTTCATCAAATCTTAAGGGAGATAATTCATACACCTACACCTCCCTCTCACTCACTTACAAAAATTGCCTTTCACCATCATTTAATTTCACTTCTCCTACCAAGTTTCAGAAACAGAGCTAGGATTTGTTTAAAGGAAGTAGAAATCAAAATGTCAGGAGAAGGAGGAAATGGGAGTAGTGAGGAAGGCCAAGTGCCTAGGAGGTAGAAACACAGAGGTGGAAAATTCAATGGATTTGAACCCCAAGACAATGTGGAGCTTAATTATTCTCCCATGATTATCATCTGTTTCCAAAAGGTCGAGTGCTTTCAGTTTTGTGAAAAGGTCCAATAAGTGCAAAGTCAACCAGAACTCACTAGGTTGTTCATCCTCAACCTACACAATAAACAAGTAAATATTACAGGGGCGTATTTTGAGCTATCATCAAATACCATTTCTAGTGTTGCAGGCATACCCAATGTTGGTGAAAATTGGTTCAAAAGAGAAAAGTTAGACATCAGCTACTATGAGCCATTTCTTAAACCTAGGTACAAAAAAGGCTGCAAATCTATTTTCCCTTTTTCACACTTGTTGGAGAGGTATGCACCCTTCATGAGGATCATCATGAAATATTTTACATGTGAGGGGAGATACTCTAGACTCTACTCCTATCATATCATATTACTCATGCACTTCACTAGGGTCAAGATGTTTCATTTACCCTACTACCTCTATAGGAGTATCGACAAGATGTCTTATGTTGTCCAAAGGAGGAAATATTCCCAGCAAATGCAGAGTTTGTTCCATCACTTCTTGATCAATATGGTTGTGCTACATCAGTTGGAGCAAAAGGTCATACCATGTGAGATATTCATTACTCAATCATGTCTTCACAAGCCCACATCCCCATCATCATCCAAATTTTCCCTCATCATATCATCCTCCTCCCTCTACTCCTTCATCACCTCCTACTGACCATGCCTCATCCTCTACACATGTATCCTCTCCTCAATGAATCCTCCCTTCCTCAGCCTCTCCCAATGCATCAGATCAAGAAGGAAATGAAAATGAAAAAGTTAGTGGCCATGAAGATGAGGGTGACAATGAATCAAACCAAAATGAATATGACAGTGATGGTGAGTCAAGCCAAGAGGAAACAGAAAACATGGAAATAGAGGGAGATGATAACAGTGAAGAAAATGAAGAAGCTCATAGTAGGAATGAATTAAGAAGTGATGAAGAAGAGGTCAACAATGAAGCAAAAGACATGGAGGTAGATGATAATAATGATGAAGAGGAAGCCACTGAACCTAAGGGCAGTGAAACTGACATTGGGGATAATGAAGCAAGCATAAATGAAGAATAATACAGTCATGATAGTCATGAAAATAGTCATGATAGTCATGAAAATAGTGAGCCCCATAGTGATAATGATGATACTAGGGACAACAGAAAAACTTAGAGCCACAATGAAAGTAAAAAAAGTGAGGTTCCTAGTGGTGATAAGGGAAATGATGATATTGAAGATGAAGAGGCAGAGATAAGAAATGAAACAGAAAACATGGATGAAAATGAAGATGATAACAATTAAGAAAATGAAGAGGTTGAAGACATCATAGACACAAATGAAGCAAGCATCAATGAGGAAAAGGACAGAAAGGAAAATGACATCAGTGACACGAAGGATCAAAATATCAAAGAATACATTCATGATAGTCATGACAACAGTCATGACCGTCTTGAAAACAGTAAAGAAAATGAATAGGTTTATAGTGGAAATTAAGATCACAGCAATGATGAGGCAATCAACTACAATGAGGAATAAAATGAAAGTGCAGAAATCATTGAAGAGGCCAATAGTGAGGCTGAAGTTGAAGGTAATGAGGTAAGCAATATTCAAGGTAATGAAGAGGAAGACAGGAAACAAATGAAGGCATCCATGAGGAAGACACCAAAATGATCATAAGCAAACCTCTTCCATTGACATATCAGAGAGGAGAAAGGCATGTGTTTGCTGCCTCTAAAAGGCAAGAGGCCATGCCTTCCTCTTCTACGAAGAAGCTAGATAAAGGAAAAAAAAAAGGTGAAGAAAGGTAAGAAAGGTAAGGATGAGCTTGAAGAATAATTTGACATCATTGACCTTGACAGACAAAATGAAGATAAGGAAAAGGCCACTAGCATACTACTCCAAAGCAAAGTTGATGAGATTAAAGATGTACAAAGATGCCTTGGCATGGAAATGTATAACATTGAATATTATAAGAATGAAAACAAGTAGTTGAAGAAGGCAAAGATGGACCTTGGCCTACAAAAGAAGATGACCAAGCACTATGCATTGCAAAATCAAATTGCAAAGGCTAAGCTCAAAGGAGCCCTTGCCAAAATAAAATCACTCAAGAAGGAAAAATACCATAAAACCTTGGAATCTTGGTTGAAGCTTCTCTATAGGCCTCACAAACCCCATAAGGAGGATATCCACCAATTTTGGGAAATTTTTGACAAATTTTGGTTTTTTGCTAATTTTGAGGCCTGAAAGCGTAGCACCCTTGGCCCTATGCTTTCCCCTCAGGCATCCTCAGGAGGAAATCTTTGCATTTTTGGAATCCTCAGCTCAATTAAAACATTCTCACCAATTTTGAAGTCATTTGGAGCATTTTTGGTCCCTCAAAAGGGTAACAACACCCTAATTTTCACCTTTCTGCCTCATTTTCAGGCCTGGTGCTGTGCCTAGAGCAGATTTGGAAGATTTAATTTTTGGACACGTAAATGGATCCCAACCAGAAAACCAAGGGAATTTTTGGAAATCATACTCGACATTCTTTCCAACAAGCCATCACGGAGATAATTTCGACATCGGGAAAGGCATCAAAACTTGGTTGCAATTGAACCCATTTTTCCTATGCATGTGCTACTCCTTCAGACCTCACTATTGTGCCTTCAATGTGCAAAAGTCAAAAAAAGACACTCATTTATGGAAAAATGATATTTTAATATTTTTTGGGCCAAATCACTCCAAATTGAGGTGCTAAGAGTTATTTTCTCATTTATTTCATGAGATATTTTGTGCCTTCGGCCTTACATGGTCTCTTAGACATAAATGGCATTTATGGGCGTTTTAGACATTTTAAAACCCTAGTTAGGGTTTTTTCCGTGCTTTGATTGATAAATATATCATGAGGGCCTTATTTTAAAATTTTGGCATTTTATGACTCTTGAGAGCAATATATGGTTTTTTTTGGGGATTAAAGAAGAAATTGGTGTTGTGGAGTTTGTGAATGACTTGTCTTGATTGATGATAGAGAAGGCTTGCTTGCAGGATCCTTGAGAATGGTTAATGGTGATGTGTGTCTATTTATTTATTGTTTCCTTATGTATAATTTTGTTACATCCTTCTATGCTGTAGTAGGACAAAAGTTTTAGACTAAGAAATGTTATTCAAAGGTACCTTAGATCTGTTTGTCCTCACTTCCTTCATGTTTTCCTCTACTAGGTTAGTTTAGAGAATTCTTAGTTGCTCTCTAGACCCACGTATTCTTGTCTATTTCATGAATGGTTCAACACATTAGATATCAAAGATGTTTTATGGTTAGCCCTGCTTGTTTGATGTTACTTAAACACTTTTATTGAATTTCTTCTTTGAAATATCACTAATTAAGTTTGCCAAAGAGGTTATGTTTTGATCATGTCCTTTGTCCATTCTTGAAAGGTTTCCTTAAAGGTATTTATATCTTGATCAATGATGTTTAGGAGTTCCCCTCTTATTTCATCTATGTTATATGTTATCTTAAATTTTTTCTAAACCTTGAAGGTGAAATCACTAGAATGTTAGACAAGTTTTTTCCTTCTATAGTTCACTGGATTGTTTGTTTCAAATGCTTACTTTCTTAACATTAATCAAAGAGTTATTGGTTTGCCCTTTCTTATGATTATTTCTTTGTGTTGAGTAGTATTTAAGACCATTCTTTTTTAAAGGTATTTTGTTCAAGGATTCTTAACTCCCCTTTTACACCTATCATGTTCACAAACTTGATGTTCATTCCATCTCACACAAACCTTGAAGATCCATTTGTCCATGTTAGATTTTCCCTGTGATGCACCTTGTTTCAATGTTGAACTTTCCATGACCTTTTGTAGACTCCATAGCCAAATTATTTGAAGACATCTCACTCCACCTATTCCACTTGATCACCTTACCCAACCAAAACAAACAAACAAACCCTACACTTAACAACTAGCCTAAAATCAAACCCTAAAAGCAAACAAGTTCACATCCTTTGCACAAAATAGAGAGAGCCCTCTCTGAGTCCAAGAAGGCTAGGTCCTAGAACTCCAAAGACCAGTATGATGTTACCCCTATTCATTTGTTCTCACCAATATAAAAAATTATGGGGACCTAACATAATGGTGATCACAGTGGGACCCTGAGTACATAGTAGTCTGAATATCTCTTACAGACTCATAGACCCTCAATTAAACTTATAAAGTCAACTATTAGCCAAGAGTAGAATCTGATTGTTTCACCATCCTAGAAAAATGATGACTCAACTAGAGGACAGTCATAGAAACCTTAGGGCTACATAAATGAACTCATAAAACCCCAAAAAAATCCTTAGATTGGTTTATTTTCGGTTATTTTTGGTGGAACATAAGTACATATCCTCAAAACAACTAAAATACATCCACCTAGCGACTCCATTAGCCTCTAGTAGGCCTACTACTTCACTAGTTCTCATAAGACTTCCCTAGGATTGTGTAAAATAAGCCCTAAATAGTTTAGAGGCCTAGCCACACACTGTGTGAGTTTATCAAACACTAAGAGAGGTCAGCCTTCCAAAAATAGTCATAAAATTTCAACCTCTCTTCATTTTGGGTTTGAAATCTGGCTTCATAAAGGATCAGTACCAGATCTCACCTGGACCCAAATCACCCTACCATAGTTGATGACCCAAAAAATATTTTGTGGCAAAATTCTAAAATTGAAGACTCAACTACTATTAGGACCATTCATAGAGCAAGTTTTGTCCCTGATCATCTTACAGCCTTGCAAGATCCCCAGTTTGACTTGCACAATACAAGAAACCTTTTCAGAACCAAGTCACAAAGTGGGATTGACCAGACTGACTTTGAGCCCATAGATTTGCAGCAGAGTTCTAGTAGAGAAGCTTCTCCTTCCACTCCTCCTGAATTTCATCTCTTCCATCACTTTGGCTCTTTTCAAACCAAGTCTGCTCAAAATTATTTTGTTGTCCAAGTACCTCTACCACCCCCATCCACACATCCACTATGAAAACCACTCCATTTCATCCTCCACCTCCTCTCACAAACCCTCCCCTTGTAAATCCTCCTTGGATTCCATTACCTCCCATCCTGGCAGCTTGGTATGCCCCCTGGTACTATCAAAACCTCTAATACCTTCGCTAGATGAATATCCATCCAAAATCCCTCACTTTACCAGAGTTGAATCTACCACTACCCAACAACATGTAGATAGGATGAATGATGCTTTTGACTACATGGAATTATAAGAGGAGACCATTAAAATGAGGATGTTTGCCCAAATATTAGGAGGAGAAGCCAAGAAATGGTTCAAAATATTCACTCCTAATAGCATACATGATCTCCCTTCCCTTTACCAGACATTCATAAACAAGTGGTAAATTATGAAAAACCCTCTCCAAATCCTCTCAGATTATAACAACCTTAAGAGAAATGTCATGGAAAGTGTCCAAGACTAATGCACTAGGTTCAATAGTGTGTACAATTCCCTCCCACCTCACATGAAACCCCCACAAGGCCTAGCACTAATGAAATTTCCAGAAGGCTTTGATCGAGACATGACCTACTAATTGAGAGAGAGAAACCCCTTAACTTTAGAAGAAATGCAAAGGGGATATGTGAGTGCATAGGCCAACCTGATTGAAAAAAGGGCTAGGATGAGGTCAAAAAAGAGGGTTACCTACAAAGATGAAACTCTAGCCTCAACTTCTTCATCTCATGCCAAAATTGACAACCTAGTTAGAACAATGGAGAGAATGATGGAGAGGATAAACTTAAATGAAAGAGCATCTCCTAGGGAGAACCAAGCAAATCCCCAAAACATAAATAGGAATCCGAACTTGAGAAGAGATCCTCCCTAAAACAGATAGAGAGACAATGACCAACAAATCAAGCCTCCTTTCCAAGACAATTATGTAGATGAAGAGGGAAGAGAGATTGAAGAACCTGAAGATAACCATGTAAACTTGATAGGTTCTGACAATGAAGGTAATTTTTTTTCTCATTGAAGAAGAACAAGGATTTTTCTCCTCAGATCAAACTAAAACTAACTATGACGATTATGAAGACTACAGATTAGGATTTGAGAATTCCATAATGGAATTCCATAGGCAATATGACCTTAGGAGCAAAAAGAACCAAGATGTCTCCAAGAAAAAACAAAATAGACAATGCTATTAGGAAGACCCCTGAAAATATTCCTAAGAGGACAACATACAATAAAAACACCATAGCTAAGAAGACTGATCCGAACAAAGATAAAATCAGCCAGAAAAGTGGTGACCCAAGCTACCCTAGTACATCAACTAGTGGCCTTGAGAAGACTCTGTTTTCTAAAGCCCCAAATTGGAATCAACAAATTAAAGGTGTATAAAAGTTGATGGCTGATAAAATTGATGTAAATATACCCAAAACACAAATACCTTTCAGTTTTGAAGGAAATATTGCCAAAATCAAGATAACCATACCTCTCACTAAACTGGTAACCCAAGATGTGTATAGGTCCCAAGTTTTGAAAATTTTGAACATAGGGAATGATACCGACACTCTAAAATTGATTGATGAAAAACTAGAGCTATCGTTTGGACCTAAAGTGGAGGGAAAATATCAAGAAGTAGCTATCCCTCCTTTCTAAGTTAGCTTAAACATACATGACAAAATCTTACACAATGCCATGCTGGACTCTGGTGCCTCTCACAACTTCATGCCAAAGGTAGTGATGGAGAGATTAGGCCTAGAAATTACTAAACCTTACAAAGACTTGTAATCTTTTGATTCAAGCAGAGTCAAATGTTTGGGTCCAATCAAGGATCTATGTGTCAATCAGGCACAAATCCCTACTAAGTGCCTAGTCATGGACATAGTATTTGTTGACATTCCCCCAAAGTATGGCATGCTTTTATCCAGATCATGGGGAGCCAATCTTAAAGGGAGCCTCCGAATGGACATGTCTTATGCTACCATCTCAGTCTTTAACCAAACAAGGAGATTGTACCGGGAATCTCATATGAAATATATGGTAAGAAGCCTAGATAGGCCAAAAAACACCCCTTTTTATTCCATTCATTCAAACCTTGATTCATTTATCTTGTATAATGAAGATGACATCAGTGAACAAGTAAATGAAAATGAGAAAGAGCTAGGCCCACCAGAACAGTCAAATCTATCCCCACCTGAAGAACATGACAGCCAAAACTCTAGCAGCTCTGAACAACAAGATAATGGTGAGTGTGAACTGGAAACACTTTGGAACATGAGCTTGGACGACTCTTGTGGCAAATTTGGTTCCGGAGATGGTGCCTAGATACATAACACAAATGAAGGCCATTCCTACAAACTAGATTTCCATTGCACTAACAACATTGAAAAGTATGAGGCTCTCCTTCTTGGTTTAAATTTGCTTAAAAACATAAGAGCCAAGAAGATCTCAATCCAAGGAGATTCAGAGCTAATCATTAGGCAGATAAAAGGGTAGTATTCAACTAAGAATCCTAGACTAAGAGAGTATAGGAATGTTGCCCTAGACCTCCTAAAAACCTTAGATAAATATGAACTCACTTTCATCCCTAGAGCCCAAAACAACCTTGCCAATGAGCTTGTCTTTGCTACCAACAATTTCCTAATACCCCATGCAAATGAACAATACACTGTCAAATTAAAAAACCGGCCTACAGTACCTGACAACATAAAGTATTGGCAAGTGTTTGAGGGTGATAAAAAAATTAATGATTTTATGCAATCTAATAATGAGTTTGCAATACCAAAACCAAGCTTAGGTAATGAAGAAGATTATTTTGCTGAAGAACAAGCCCAAAAAACATTGATGTCCTCTATTGCTGATATAAATATGCTTGAAAATACTTATAAGGCAGAATTGTTTCAAAATCTAGATCAAAGGGACCTTTAGGTTTTCCAATGTAAATATGATACATTAGCAAGGGGCCTTACACCATTAGAGGAGCTATTTGATTTTAATGATGTGGTTAAAAAACTAAAGATGGAATCCACCGAGATTAATGTAGAATAATATAACATAGCCAGCACGAAAGAACCCAAAATGATCAAGCTGTCCAAAACTCTTCCTCCTCACATAAAACAGAAATATATTGAGCTTTCTAAAGAGTTTAAAGATGTGTTTGCATGGGATTATGAGGACATAAAGTCCTATGACACAAGCATTATTCAACATAAAATTATTCTCAAGAAAATCAGAAACCATTCAAACAAAAATTGAGAATAATAAACCCCATCCTAGTACCTTTAGTTGAGAAAGAGATTAAAAAGATGTATGATGCTGGGATCATAGTCCCTCTTAGGTACTCATAATGGGTCTCAAACCTTCTGTCAGTTAGGAAGAAAAGCGAGGAGATTAGACTAATCATTGACTTTAGAAATCTAAGCAAGGCCTCCCTGAAAGATAACTATCCCTTGCCTAAAATGGATCACATAGTTCAGAGGGTAGGTGGCTCACAAAGAATATCATTACTTGATGGCTTTTTAGGTTACAATCATGTATAAGTACTTCCAAGTGATCAACACAAAACTACTTTCACTACACCTTGGAGCACATTCATGTATGTTAAAATTCCCTTTGGGTTAATGAATGTAGGGGCCACTTTCCAAAGGGCCATGAACATAGATTTTTCAGAAGACATAGGTTACTTCATATTCATATACCTTGATGACATCACTATCTATTCTAAGACTGATGAAGAAAACTTAGTCCATTTGAGAAAAGTCTTTGAAAAATGTAGGAAGTATGGCCTATCTTTGAATCCCTAGAAAAACATGTTTGGCCTTCAAGAAGGTAAACTCCTAGGTCACATCATCTTTGAAGAGGGAATCAAAATAGACCCCAAAAGGATCGAAGGTATATTGAAAATCAGCCATCCTAGAAACATTAAGGAGTTGCAATCTTTCATTGGAAAGATCAACTTCCTAAGGAGGTTCATCCCCAACCTTGTTGAACTCTTAAGGAATATTACAAACATGCTCAGAAAGGAGATAGGAGTTAAGTGGACCTTGGAAGCCAAACAATCTTTTGAACTGGTAAAACAAGCACTCACCCAAACACCAGTTCTAATCAGTCCTGACTTTACCAAGGACTTCTATATTTTCTCGTTTGCATCCGAACACACTATTGCTGCAGTGTTGTTGCAAAAGAACACATTGGGGCAAGAACATCCCATAGCCTTCTTTAGTAAGGCATTAAGAGATGCTCCCTTAAAATATAACATCATGGAGAAACAATCCTTTGCCTTGATTAAAGCATTGAAAGATTTCCGGGTCTACATTTTGCACTCTCATCTCATTACTTTTGTTCCACATACAGTTGTCAAGGACATTCTAAATCAGGACCCTGATGGTAAAAGGGGTAGATGGATTTCTAGTATCTTAGAATATGATTTAGAAATCAGACCCACTAAGCTGATTAAAGGACAAGGTCTAGCAAAACTCATGGCTGAATCAAATTTCCAAGCACTAGATGTGAATATGGTTAATGGATTAGAGGAACAAGAAGAGTTCACAGCTCCCTACATTGAATAAGTATTTCTGAATTCATCTTGGTATGCTGATATCCTATATGTGCTTCTTTATCTTAATGCTCCTCCTTCTTTATCAAAGACAAAATCTAAATTCTTGAAACAAAAAGCCTTAAATTTCTGCATTTAAGATGGAGTTTTGTGTTGGAAGAATTTTGTTGGCATATTACTTAAATTTTTGCTTGAGGATGATGCAGATAAAATCATGCATGAGCTGCATGAGGGAGAGTGTGGAGGTCATCTCTACTAGAAAACCAAATCTAACAAAATCCTTAGAGCTAGCTACTATTGGCCCACCCTGTTCCCTGACACCGACAAACTGGTTATGACTTGCAATAAGTGCCAAATTTTTTATGGCAAGAGACAACTTCTACCTTTTCCTTTGCATCCCATCAGTGTTGAAGCTCCTTTTCAACAATGGGGTTTGGACTTCATTGAAGAAATCCACCCCACCTCATCTTCCCAACACAAGTGGATCCTCACTTCCACTAATTATTTCACCAAGTGGATAGAAGCCATCCCTTCTAGGAATGCCACCGACTCAGTCATTATCAAATTCCTTGAGACCAACATCTTGCTCAGATTTGGTTATCCTAGAAATATCATTACCGATAATGTTGCTGCCTTCAAATATAAAAGGATGGTTTACTTTGGCTATAAGTACCATATCATAGTAGGTAATTCCACAACTTACTACCCTCAAGGTAATGGGCTAGCTGTCTTCGAAAAAAATTCTGGTGAACATCATCAAGAAGCTCCTGGAATAGAACCAAAAATCATGGCATAGTAAGCTAGTGCATGCATTATGGGCTGATACACTAACCACTAAGAAATCAATCAGTATGTCTCCCTATCAGTTAGTATATGGCATGGATGTGATCTTCCCAACATCCTTGGGAGTTCCAATCATGAAGCTCCTCCAAGAAGTGCAATCAGAAGAAAATGACATGCAAAGGAGGCTGAACCAAATCATTCACTTGCAGTAGTAAAGAGAGGAAGTTTACAAAAGTACATAATCAGTATGAGAAAACATCAAGAATATCTTTGATAGGAGGACCAAAGCCAATGATTTCTAGATTGGAGATAGAGTTCTGAAATAGAACTCAAGGAGAGAAGACAAGGGCAAACATGGAAAATTTGAAAATTTGTGGAAGGGTCCTTAAATCATTCATTCAGCTAGAGGTAACAATGCTTTATTGTTACGAGAGCTGGATGGAATAGAGTTATTCAGAGGTTCTGTCAATGGAAATATGCTCAAACACTATTTTTTTCAGAATTCCTAAGTTTGAAGCTTTCATTCATTGTACATAGCATTGCTTGATGAAAAAATAGAAAAACAAAAAACTCAAAAAGAGAAAAAAGGAAAAAGAGGGCAGATTTAAAGAATAGGTACAACCCCATACCCAAAAAAGAGTACTACTGAAAGTGTGCAAGCCTAAAAGCCACTAATTGTTAAGAAAAAAGAGTCATGTTCAGTCATCTAGCCTAATCATGGTTGAACATGTTTTAAATTTTTGTTGATAGGTTAGGGAAGGAAGGCTTGTCAAATCAATTAAGCTTGACTTTTCAGTAGGAATATATTATGAGGAAAAGATGCTAGTTCTCAATGCTCAAATCTAAACCAAAGAGAAAGATAGGGATTACTAACAGATTATGAAACATGACCCTTATGCTTTCTAGCTTTGTTTGTACAAAAATAAGGTTTGTGTGTAGCTTGTCCCAATGTCACAACCCATGGTAAATCAGATTGCTTAATCCTGGTTTAAATCATGTTTTCAATTTCAGGTCAGTAGATTAGAGAATGAAATCTGTCAAACAACTTAACCTTGAAATATGAATAGTCTAGGTAGAGAATAAAAGAGTTCAATAGCATAATCTGAAATGTTGTAAGTGATGAGGGTACAAGTAGATAGTTTGTTTTTCTTTCAAAAAAAAATGTCAAGGGTTTACCAATTCAAGTGCACCCACAAGAAGAAAAAATATTAGGAATAGGTATGATGGGTAGGTAGAAATGAGGTTGAAGCAATCATGTCTCTTGGATTCTTGAGATCATAGCTTCAAAGAGAAACATCGTCAAAATTAAAGAAGAAAGATCTACCAAATGGATAAGGAATTGGTCTTCAAAACTCAGAGATTTGATATCTAAAGTTCTGGACACCTCTTGAAAAGGAGCTTCCCTCCCCAAGTGGAGCCACTATTAGTCATCAATAATTTTTTCTATTTGTAGATGGCTAAATACTTGTCCTAGATTTCTAAAAACAAGGTTCATGAATATTGTGAGTTTTAGAAATCTCACTGCCTTCATTATCCTTAAAACAAAATTTTCACTATTTTACTACTTTTCCATTCCCTGGTTAGCCTACCACTCCTAAAATACCCCTCATATGCTCATGCCACTCATCTTTATCCTATTTTCCCACCCATAACCTTAGCACTATGTTTTTCCGTTGCCTCACCCCTTCACTTGCCATCTAGGATTACCAAACAACCTACTCCTTCTTATGTTCACCAGATGCCTCAAGCATTGATGGTCTCAAAACTATCTTTGTAGGCTCTTTAGATAAATCAAGTACATTGGATTTTGGATCTTCAATTCATCAATTTGTCAAAAAATATGTTTACCATACTTGAAGACCCCAAGTCAAGCTTTCAGTCAAATAAAAAGTCAAAGGAGTTTTCCACAAGCTCATTAGGGTTTCATAGGTTGTAGGGTTATATTTGGTGTTCTAAATCACTATTTTTCATGTGGTAGAAGCTGAATCAAATGTAAAATAAGGTCAATACCTATTTTTCGAAGATAGATCAGAAAAGTGTCCAAGGAAAACCTCCTTATCAAGTTCAAGTTCTGCAAAGGGAAGCCATTCATTTTGACATTTCTGAAAGAGTCTCAAGGTGACTATTAGCAGAAAATTGGTAAAGAAAAAGGTATGCTCCTCATTAAAGACATTAACAGGTTAGGAGATAGGGAGCAGTCTATGTCCAAATAGAAATCAGGGTTTCTAAGCATGTTTGAGTCAGCAGTGTGCGAAACAAGGATCCAATACAGAAAATCATACAGAGGAGGCACATCAATGAGCCAAACATGGAATATGTTTCTTATAAATTATAAATAAAAAAGGGAAAAAGGTGAGGTGAACTGGACATAAATGAATGAACTTGAAAGGGCTATAGAGAACTTAGAAGAAAACACTAATAATTCTTCTCAAATAGGCCAGAAGCCTAAGGTTTTGGAAAGATAGGCGAGGGACGTAAAGTGAAGCTGTTAGGCCTCCATGATGATAACAGAAGGAAGGTTTGAAGAGACTGTTGTAGCTGACTTCCACAGTTTTCCATGGTAAAGTGTTTTACTACCTCAAAAGGAAGAGAATGCAAAGAGTATCAGTGAAAGAAAGGTCAAGCTCCCACTTTCAGTCATTTACACTTAATAATCAATCAAAGGAATAAAAGCATAGGGTTGAGTTTCAAGATGGAAAGACAAGCTGATCATGAGGTTGCTGTTATGTAACTGAATGTGTCAAACTCCAAGAACATCAAAAAGGGCTAAATCAGTATGTCATGGCACATGAAAAAATCAAAAGTGGCCTAAAGAGGAGATAGCATACATAATTGTGAAGACTATGGTACTTGTCAAAGATTGATTTATCATGCCTAGATATCAATGAGAAAGATGAAAACAAGTTCCTCAATCACCCATCAAGCAAAGGGTAATTTAATCTCCAAGGTAAGAACAGAGAAGTTTTAAAGATTTTTCCACCATGCAAGTGCCTAAGGTTTTCAAAGTGTTTTTAGCATTTTCTAAAGATCAGAGGGAAGAGAGACACTTCAAAGTTTTCATGACACCTATTGATTGAAAGTGATTGAAAGACACGAACAAGCCAAAACACATTAAATCATATAACTAAAAAAAACATCTACAGAAAAAAGTATTAAAGGCATCAATAGCCCAAAGGAAGTCAAATTTCACCATGTCAGCAACCTCAAGAGCAACAAACAAAAATGGTTAGAAAGGAAAAATACCATTTGAATGTTTTTAAGTCACCTACTGTAAAAGGTCGAAAAGAATATCAGCAAAAGTGATAAAGAGACTAAAAACATTAGAAGGTGGGTCTACAAGGGTTAAATTTATTTTCCTAATACTATAAAGGGTCATTGCATTTGTCACTTGGCTCATTTTTCACTTGCAAAAGAGTAAAAAACCTTCAGGGAGAAAAATCCAAGTTTCACTGAAAATTTGGGTGAGTTTGCCTGGCGCTGCACGTTCGTGCAGTCGCTACGGTTTTAGCGCCTAGCGCTATGCATTCAGAATATTTCATAGTGTAAATTTACAATGTGCTATGCATTCAGGGGAACATGTTGCACATTCATATGAGCGCTACCCGTTTGCCCAGAAACTGCCCGAAAGACACAAGACAGTGTTCAGCGTTGCTTGTTGGGAAAGCCCGACAGGCCTGAATGCATTCAGGTGTTGTGCTCAAGAGGCTCGACACCCAGGAACACATGAAGGAACTATGCGTAGGTCATAAGGGACTTGAAGCACTATGCCTTTGCCAAAAAACCCTCCTCCACTTGCAAATTGCCAAAAAAACCACAAAAGGGCACCTCCAAGCTGCATCCAAGGACCTACAAAGACACCAAAAGTTGGTAGGTGGATTTTTTTCCTTATCCTCCAGTGAATTTCATGATTTTATTATTAATGGAATTGACCAAACCGTAATGACTAGAAACCCTAAGTCCTCATGACAAAAACCCTGTTTTTGACCTCCAAGGAAGAATTTATCGGTCAAGAAAGGTGTGAATTAGGGTAATTACAATAAGTTGGAGTCAACCCTTCATAAAAGCTTAAGGGAGATTAGTGATACACCTACACCTCCCTCTCACTCACAAAAACTGCCTTTCACCATCATTTCATTTCACTCCTCCTACCAAGTTTCACAAATAGAGATGGGATTTGTTTAAAGGAAGCAAAAATCAAAATGTCAGGAGGAGGAAATGGGAGCAGTGAGGAAGGCGAAGTGCCTAGAAGGCAAAAACATAGAGGTGGAAAATTCAATAGATTTGAACCCCAAGACACTGCGGAGCTTAATTCTTCTCCCATGATTATCACCTACTTCAAAAATGTGTGGTGCTTTCATTTTTGTGAAAGGGTCCAACAAGTGAAAATTCACCCAAAGCTCACTAGGTTGTTCATCCTCAACCTACACAATAAACAAGTAAATTTTTCAGGGGTAGATTTTAACCTGTCATTAGATGCCATTTATAGTGCTATAGGGATACCCAATGTTGGTGAAAAGTGGTTCAAAAGAGAAAAGTTAGACATCAGCTGCTATGAGCCATTTCTCAAACCTAGGTACAAAGAAGGTTGCAAATCTATTTTCCCTTTTCTACACCTACTAGAGAGGTATGCACCCTTAATGAAGATCATCATTAAATTATTTTCATGTGAAGGCAGATACTCTAGAATCTACTCCTATCATATCAGATTACTCATGCACTTCACTAGGTTCAAGATGCTTCATTTACCCTACTATCTCTATAGGAGTATTGACAAGATGTATTCTGTTGTCCAAAGGAGGAACTATTCGCAGCAAATGCAGAGTTTGTTCCATCGCTTCTTAATCAAGATGGTTATGCCACATCAGTCGGAGAAAAAGGGCATAGCATGGGAGGTGTTCATTACTCATGAGGTCTTCAAAAGCCCACAACCCCATCATCATCCAAATTTTCCCTCATCATCTCATCCTCCTCCCTCTACTCCTCCATCACCTTCTACTGACCATGCATCATGCTCTACACATGTATCCTCCTCTCCTCAAGGAAACCTCCCTTCATTAGCCTCTCCCAATGCCTCATATCAAGAAGGAAATGACAGTGAAGAGGGTAGTGACCATGAATATGACGGTGACAATGAATCAAACCAAAATGAAGATGATGATGATGGTGAGTCAAGCCAAAAGAAAGTAGAAAACATGGAAACAAAGGGACATGATAATAGTGAAGAAAATGAAGAAGCTCATAGTAGGAATGAATTAAGCAGTGATTAAGAAGAGGTCAATAATGAAACAGAAGACATGGATGTAGATGATAATATTGATGAAGAGGAAGCCACT
The DNA here is from genome assembly GCA_034641835.2 of Pinus albicaulis. NCBI lineage: Eukaryota > Viridiplantae > Streptophyta > Pinopsida > Pinales > Pinaceae > Pinus > Pinus albicaulis. The sequence continues at coordinate 221,729,335 of CM076574.1, forward strand.
GAACCTAAGGGCAGTGAAACTGACATTGGGGATAATGAAACAAGCATAAATGAAGAAGAATATAGTCATGACAGTCATGAAAATAGTCATGACAGTCATGAAAACAGTGAGCCCCATAGTGATAATGATGATACTAGGGACAGCAGCAAAAATTAGAGCCACAATGAAAGTAAAAAAAGTGAGGTTCCTAGTGGTGATAAGGGAAATGATGATGTTGAAGATGAAGAGGCAGAGATAAGTAATGAAACAGAAAACATGGAGGAAAATGAAGATGATAAAAATTAAGAAAATGAAGAGGTTGAATACATCATAGACACAAATGAAGCAAGCATCAATGACGAAAAGGACAGAAAGGAAAATGAAAACAGTGACACTAAGGATCAAAATATCAAAGGAGAGAGTCATGATAGTCATGACAACAGTCATGGCCGTCATGAAAAGAGTAAAGAAAATGAAGAGGTTGATAGTGGAAATGAAGATCGCAGCAATGATGAGGCAAGAAGCTACAATGAGGAACAAAATGAAAGTGCAGAAATCAGTGAAGAGGCCAACGGTGAGGCTGATGTTGAAGGTAATGAGGTAAGCAATAGTCAAGGTAATGAAGAGGAAGACATGGAGACAAATGATGGCAGCCATGAGCAAGACACCAAAATGATTAGAAGAAAACCTCTTCCATTGATATATCAGAAAGGAGAAATGCATGTGTTTTCTGCCTCTAAAAGGAAAGAGGCCATGCCTTCCTCTTCTACGAAGAATCTAGATAAAGGCAAACAAAAGGTTAAGAAAGGTAATAAAGGAAAGTATGATCTTCAACAAGAATTTGACATCATTGACCTTGACAGAAAAAATGAAGATAAGGAAAAGGCCACTAGCATACTGCTCCAAAGAAAAGATTCTAAGATCAGAGATCTAGAAAGATGCCTTGGCATGGAAATGTATAACATTGACTATTATAAGAATGAAAACAAGCAACTGAAGAAGGTAAAGAGGGACCGTGGCCTACAAAAGAAGATGACCAAGCACTATGCATTACAAAATCAAATTGCAAAGGCTAAGCTCAAAGGAGCCGAAATAAAATCACTGAAGAAGGCAAAAAACCAAGAAAACCTTGGAATCTTGGTTGTAGCTTCTCTACAGACCTCCCAAGCCCCATAAGGAGGATATCCACCAATTTTGGGAAATTTTTGACAAATTTTGGTTTTTCGCTAATTTTGAGGCCTGAAAGCGCAGCACCCTTTGTGCTACGCTTTCACCTCAGGCATCCTTAGGAAAAATTCTTTGCATTTTTTGAATCCTCAGCTCAAGTACAGCATGCTCACCAATTTTTAAGTCATTTGGAGCATTTTTGGTCCCTCAAAAGGGTAAAAAACACCTTAATTTCACCTTTCTGCCTCATTTTCAGGCCTGGCACTGTGCCTAGAGAAGCTTTGGGAGATTTACTTTTTGGACAAGTAAATGGAGCCCAATAAGAAAACCAAGGGAAATTTTGGAAAGTAGACTCGACATTCTTTCCAATGAGCCATCAGAGATCAAATTCCGACGTCAGGAAAGGCATCAAAACTTGGCTTCAAGTGAACTTAGTTTTCCTATGCATGTGCTACGCCTTCAGACCTCACTGTTGTGCCTTTAATGTGAAAAAGTAAACAAAAGACACTCATTTATGGAAAAATGATATTTTAGTGTTTTTTGGGGAAAATCACTCCAAATTTAGGTGCTAAGAGTTATTTTTGCATTTATTTCATGAGATATTTTGTGTCTCGGGCCTTGCATGGTCTCTTAGGCATAAATGACATTTATAGGTGTTTTTGACATTTTCAAACCCTAGTTAAGGTTTTTTCCCTCCTTTGCTAGATAAATAGAGCATGAGGACCTTATTGTAAGCGTTTGGCATTTGATGACTCTTGAGAGCAATATATGGTTTTTTTTGGAGATTGAAGAGGAAATTGGTGTTGTGGAGTTTGTGAATGGCTTGTTTTGATTGATGACGGAGAAGGCTTGCTTGCAGGATCCCTGAGCATGGTTAATGGTGATGTGTCTCTATTTAGTTCTTGTTTCCTTATGTATCATTTTGTTATATCCTTCTATGTTGCAGTAGGACAAAATTTTTAGACTAAGAAATGTTGTTTAGAGGTACCTTAGATCTATTTTTCCTCATTTCCTTCGTGTTTTCCTTTGCTAGGTTAGTTTAGAGAATTCTTAGTTGCTCTCTAGACCCATGTATGCTTGTTTATTTCATGAATGGTTCAATATAGTAGATATCAAAGATTTTTTATGGTTAGCCATGCTTTTTTTATGTTACTTAAACACTTTGCTTGAAGTTATTCTTTTAAGTATCACAAATTAAGTTTTCCAATGAGGTTATGTTGATCATGTCCTTTGTCCATTCTTGAAAGGTTTCCTTAAAGGTCTTTATAGCTTGATCAATGATGTTTATGAGTTCCCATATTCTTTGATCTATGTTATGTGTTATCTTAAATGTTTTCTAAACCTTGAAGGTGAAATCACTAGAAGTTAGACAATTTTTTGCCTTCCATAGTTCACTGGATTGTTTGTTTCAAATGCTTACTTGCTTAAGATTAATCAAAGAGTTATTGCTTTGCCATGTCTTATGATTATTTATTTGTGTTGAGTAGTATTTAAGGCCATTCTTGTTTAAAGGTGTTTTTTTCAAGGATTCTAAACTGCCCTTTTACACCTACCATGTTCACAAACTTGATGTTCATTCCATCTCACACAAACCTTGAAGATCCATTTGACCATGTTAGATTCTCCCTGTGATGCACCCTGTTTCATTGTTGAAATTTCCATGACCTTTTTTAGACTCCATAGCCCAATGATTTGAATACCTCTCACTCCACCTATTCCACATGATCATCTTACCCAACCAGAACAAACAAACAAACCCTGCACTTAACAACTAGCCTAAAATCAAACCCTAAAAGCAAACAAGTTCACATTCTTTGCACAAAATAGAGAGAGCCCTCTCTGAGTCCAGGAAGGCTAGGTCCTAAGACTCCAAATACTGGTCTGATGTTACCCCTATTCATTTGTTCTCACCAATCTAACAAATTACAGGGACGTAACTAATGCAGGGGCATTAGACACTGCCCAGCAATGTAGGAGGGTTGTCCACATGTTGTGGCTAGGAGGGTTTGAGAACATTTAACTTGTAACAGCTAGGTATCAATACCTTAGCTGAATGTTTCATTTAGAGTAGTTAGAATCATAGAAGTCGAATGGTTAGTCCATTTGTCATAATTTTAGTTTTCGAATAATTGTAATTAGGCTGTTGATTTTCCATAACGGTCCTCACAGGGGAATCGGAAGGACACAAATTGATGTATATAGATGTAATCCCTCAGATGTGAGAGGAGAGAGCAAGAGGAGATAAGGGAGGAGTTCTGCGATAAAAACTCTGTGTATTGAGAAATTGCTTCCGGTTGAATAAAATTTCAAGTCCTGTTGATTTCCAAACTGGCTGTATTTATAATGGTGAATAATTTCTTAACTGAGAGGTGATTGTGGAATGGTAACTCCGTTCTCTGCCCTTGAATTTCGTAATTGTTGGATACACTGTTGAATTCGCCATAGTCGCAGGTGAGGCTTGTGGAGAGAACCCTGGTCATGAACTCTGTTATAGTAATAGAACCCCGCGTGACAAGGAAGCTCACGTTTGTTCGTAGTCAATGGGGATTCTTAACCGTGTTCAGAACTTTAGTTAACAAACGAAAGATAAAAGAAGAAGAACGAAACCTCAACGTGGAACCTTGGTTAGTCATTGTAGCAAAACCACGAACGGTTTCCGAACTTTATCGCACTGCTTTTGTGGTTAGGCGGTATTTCCATGAACGTGGGTGATTCCATAAATTGATCGACACATGGCTGGGCCACTATTCCAATACCATCGCTTAAAGTACGCCATCGCACGTTAAAAACCCAACGCGGGATGCTGAGTGAAATGCACACGGGCCATTGATCTGGGGAAGGGAAATTGGATGGTGGTCGCACGCAGGATTTGCCCGAAGTTTAATGAAAGAGCCTGAACCATATCGACAACGATTCGATGGTGTAGATTCACTGCGGGAGGGACGAACCGAGATTTGTCGCCGTACTCTGGGAACCTCCGCAGTGATGTCAGGGGGCGTTCGAACGTAGAGGTGGGGCCATTGCGGGAGGTACGAGCCAAGATTTGATGCCATACCCCTCGAACCCCCGTAGTGACGTCAAGGGGCATTCGATCGCAGAGGCGGGGCCCAAAGCCAATTGCTATTATAAGTCATTTGTTAAAAAAAGATGGAGTATTAATATAAGGGTTCGGATATATATATCTATATAGGTATACAATTCAGGGGCATAAATTGATAAATATAATTGTTAAGAAAATAAAGAGCCACGTGGGGTGCCTTTCGGTTTGTGAAGCGTCATTTGTGGTATCAGAGGGAGTCTGACGTTGTTTGCTGACATGGCAATCCGAGTTGGTAGAGGTGCTGGCAAAAGAAGACCTGTTGCCAACACTGAGGTGTTGGGGATGTTACAGAGGGTCGAGGCCAGAATAGATGCCATGGAACAAAGACAGCCCAGAGATCCTAAAGACATCAGCGAACCTGAGACAGAAGAAGCAGAAGAAAATGTTGAAATTCCTCCTGACATGAGGCTCCTTAGAACTGTTCTAGGGTCTGCAGTTAAGCCTAGGATTGAAGTGTCAAGCTATGTAGGGGGACTGAATCCAGAGGAGCTGGTGGACTGGATAAACGAATTAAACAAGTGCTTTGATTATGAAGAAATAAGTGAAGATAAGAAGGTCAAGTTTGCAGTGATAAAGCTAAAGGGACATGCTGCACTTTGGTGGGATGGAGTGCAGGCAGAGAGGAGGAGAGTTGGCAAGAAACCTATCAAGAGCTGTACCAGAATGATGGCTAAACTAAAAGGTAAATTCTTACCTAGTGATTATCAGCTGACATTGTATAGACAAATGCAGAACCTGAAACAGAGGTTGCTGATAGTAAGAGAATACACAGAGGAATTCTACAAAGTGAGCATAAGAGCTGGGCAATTCCAAGACACACCTGACAAGACTGCCAGATATGTAAATGGTCTCATAGTGGAAATCCAAGATGAGATTAGTCTCCTATCTCCCAAGACAATGGAAGAGTCATACCATATGGCCTTGAAAGCAGAAGATAAACTCCTGAGGAAACAATCTGCCAAGAAAAGAGGTACTTTTTGTGGGAAGGGAAGTCAGGGTGGTATAGGGAAGCCTGCTACACCCAAGGATGGAGCTAACAATAGCTCATCTCAGAATGCACCTACAAAGGAGGATGTAAGGGGCAGAAGGGGTTCTTATAGAGGAAAAGGGAGAGGAGGCAGAGACAGAGGCATAGGTAGAGAGTTGAGGTGTTATAGATGCCAGCAAGTGGGGAAAAAGCACTATGAATGTCCAGAGAATGTGGGTGTTGGTCAAAGGAATGTTGTTGTTTCCCAGGCTGAAAAGGAGGTAGAAATTGAAGAAGACATTCTTCCAGAAAGGGGAGAATCCTTAGTGGTAAATAAGGTCCTATTGACGCAAGCTAAAGAGGTCACTGAGCCTACACAAAGGAATACTTTATTTAGGAGCATATGCAAAGTCCAAGGGAAATTCTTCTAGATATTTATTGATAGTGGTAGCACAGACAATCTGGTTTCCACTATGGTAATAGAAAAGTTGAAGCTGAAGACAAGGGAGCATCCAAATCCCTACAGGGTGTCCTTGCTTCATAAGAGGCACCAGCTGGTTGTGAAAGAACAATGTGAAATAGAGCTGTAAATGGGCAAATACAAAGATAAGGTCCTGTGTGATGTAATGCCCATGGATGTGTGTCATATACTTCTGGGTAGACCTTGGCAGTTTCATAGAGCAGCAGTGCATGATGGCAAGAAGAACACTTACAAGTTCTTCAAAGATGGGGTATGCCATACATTGATTCCCATGGAAGAAGGAGAGCCATCCAGCAGAGTGATTGATCCAAAGACCTTGTTGCTGAGCGGGAAGGAGTATCTGCAGCAAATGGAGGAAGAAGAGGTAAGCTTTGCTTTAGTTTGCAAGCCTAAATTAGTTCTTACTTCTATAAAGATTTCTAATTTGCCAATAGAAATCCAATAGATGTTAGATGATTACTGTGACATTGTTGTGGATGATTTACCTGATGAGTTGCCACCTGTGAGAAAGATCAACCATCAGATAGATTTTATCCCTGGTTCAAATCTGCCAAATAAGGCAGCCTACAGAATGACTCCCAAGGAAAATGAAGAAATCAGGAGACAAGAAAAGGAATTAGTGGACAAAGCGCTGATTAGAGAGAGCTTGAGTCCATGTGCAGTACCAGCAGTATTGAGCCCAAAGAAAGATGGAGGCTGGAGGATGTGTACTGATTCCAGAGCAATTAATAAGATCACAATCAGGTACAGATTTCCTTTGCCCATAATTGAGGATTTAATGGACTGTTTGAGTGGTGCTAAACATTTCTCAAAGATAGATTTGAAGAGTGGATACCAGCAGATTAGGATAAGAGAGGGTGATGAATGGAAGACTTCCTTCAAGACAAATGAAGGACTGTATGAATGGATGGTAATGCCTTTTGGGTTGTCAAATGCACCTAATACTTTTATGAGACTTATGAATGAAGTACTGAGAGAATTCATTGGTAAATTTGTGATAGTGTATTTGGATGATATATTAGTTTTTAGCAGAACTAGAGAAGAACATTTAAGGCATCTTAATCATGTCTAAAGAAGCTGCACCAAGAGAAACTACTGATAAATATGAAGAAATGCTCATTCATGAAGGAAGAGTTAGTGTATTTGGGGTTTGTTGTTTCTGCAGAAGGATTGAAGATGGAACCATAGAAAGTCAAGGCAATCATAGAGTGGCCTTCACCCAAGAATATTTTTGAGGTGAGAAGTTTCCATATACTTGCTAGCTTTTACAGAAAGTTTAAAAGAAACTTCAGCAAGATCAATGCACCCATAATTGAGACAATAAAGAAGAGAAAACAGCCATTCAAGTGGACTACTGAGGAAGAAAGGAACTTTAAAGTTTTGAAGCAAAAGATAACAGAGAAGCTTGTTTTTATTATGCCTGATTTTACTAAACCATTTCAAGTAAAATGTGATGCCAGTGGAGAGGCCATTGGAGCTTTGTTGAGTCAGGATGATAGGCCTGTGGCATATTTCAGTGAAAAACTAAATGACACCAGAAAAAAGTATTCCTCTTATGAGAAGGAATTCTATGTAATTGTTCAGGCACTGAAGAAGTGGAGACATTACTTGATGTCTAGGGAGTTTGTATTATATTCCAACAATCATGCTTTGTAGTATATTGTACAGCAGCCCAAGGTGAAACATAAGCATGCTAAATGGGTTGAGTATCTCCAAAGTTTTAATTTTTTTTTTAAACATATAAGTGGCCAAGCCAATAAAGTAGCTGATGCTTTGAGTAGGAGACACTTGCTTGTTCAAGAAACTAATTTTGAGGTTGTAGGATTTGATTTCCTGAAAGAATTGTATAAAATAGATCCAGATTTTAAATATGCATTTGAGGCATGTGATAACCCTGTTTTAACAGATAGAAGCCAGTGGCTGGATTATTTCCTACAGGAGGACTTGTTATTCAGAGGGAGCCAACTATGTGTAACAAGATGCTCCATGAGGGAAAATTTGATCAAAGAAAAGCATAGCGGTGGACTTGCTGGACACTTTGGTACTGATAAGACTTATGAGCAGTTGAGTCACTTTTATTACTGGCCTAAGATGAGGACAGAAGTGGATAAGTTTGTGAAGAATTGCAAAATCTGTCAATATGCTAAAGGAAGGAGCCAGAATGCAGGGTTGTACACTCCCTTGCCTATTCCAGACAGGCCTTGGGACATGGTAAGTATGGATTTTGTTCTAGGGTTGCCCAAGACTCGAAGGGGGAATGATGCAGTCTTTGTTGTAGTATACAGATTCTCCAAAATGGCACACTTTATTCCGTGCTATAAAACCAATGATGCCACCCATGTTGCTAACTTGTTTTTCAAGGAAGTTGTTAGCTTGCATGGGTTTCCCAAGAGTATTGTTTCAGACAGAGATACCAGATTTGTAGGTCACTTTGGAGGACACTGTGGAAGAAACTTGGTACCAAACTAAGTTTTAGCTAAGCTTATCATCCCTAGACTGATGGACAAACTAAGGTGGTAAATAGGAGTCTATGAAATTTGTTGAGAAGTCTTGCAGGAGAGCATCCCAAGCAGTGGGATCATATATTGTCCCAAGCAGAATATGCATACAATGACTCACCAAACAGGAGCATAGGGCAGATTCCATTTCATATATTTTATGGAATGCACCCCAGAGGAATATCAGAGTTAAGAAATCTGGGAAGAGCAGAGCTAAGGAGTGAAGATGGTGAAGAATTTGCTTCAGAGATCCAGGCCATACATGAACAAGTGAAACAACAACTACAAGGCAGTAGCATCAGATACAAGAGCAGAGCGGACTTGAGTAGAAGAGAAGTCCATTTTGAAGTAGGAGATCTGGTTTTGGCACACTTGAGAAAGGAGAGATTCCCGAAGAGGCAGTATAATAAATTGAAGTTCAAAAATATTGGACCATGCAAGATACTTATGAAGTTTTCTGCAAATGCTTATGAGATTGAATTTCCACCTGATGTTGGAATATCTCCCATTTTTAATGTTGCAGATTTGTACAAGTATGAATATGATGGTGCAGAAGAAGGAGCAGTAGACAAGGAGTAGATTGAATGGAGGGAACAGCTACCTCTAGCGCAACCATTGCAACCAGAGAGGATACTGGATAAAAGGCCATTCAGAGGGACCAGAGGATGAGAGTACTTTCAGTATTTAATCAAATGGAAATATAAGCCAGAAGAAGATGCCACTTGGATGACTGAAGAAATGTTACTGAAGATAGGCAAATCAATGGAAGAGCTCATGGACAGGAGCCCATGAAGAAGATTGCCCTCGGGAGTCTGATGCAAGGGCATTAAACACTGGCTAGCAATGTAGGAGGGTTGTCCACATGTTGTGGCTAGGAGGGTTCGAGAATAGTTAACTTGTAATAGCTAGGTGTCAATACCTCAGCTGACTGTTTCATTTAGAGTAGTTAGAATCGTAGAAGTCGAATGGTTAGTCCATTCGAAATTATTTGAAACATGTCTTCGAAAACACATTGCACCCGGGCCTCCATCGCACTTCACACATTGGAATTTTTAACATTTACCTCCTACGACTAACTTGTAAAACTTGTTATCTGCGAAGTGCGATCGGGCCCCATCGGGCATCGCACATCACACATCGGCATTTTTAACATTTAACACCCATGTATAACTTGTAAAACTTGTGATTTACGAAGTGCGCTCGGGCCCCACCAGGCATCACACATCGCATGTCGGAATTTTTAACATTTATCTCCAGTGGATACCTTATAAAACTTGTGATGTGAGATCGGGTCCCACCCATCGCACATCGCAAGTCAGTACCTTTAACATTTTCCTTTGCATTTGTTTTATAAAATCTACGATTTTTGATTTGCGCTCTGGTCGCATCGCAATTTAAATCTTTTAACTTGTGGGCACTTATCCTTTATCTTTGTGATTGGCGATATGCGGGTGGATCGAATCGCAAGTTAAATATCTTAACTTGCAGGTACTTACCAGTAAGTCCTAAAAGTTGCGAAGTGTGCCATGCGACGTGCTAAATGTTGGCAACTGCGAAAAGGCGGAAGGTAAGGAAATTACAAAATTCAAAGGTTTATATGCGGAATTTTTTAAAGTATAAATGTTGTAGGCGGGTCCTACCATAGCACATTAGCCGAGTGTTTATGTTTTGATAATGATTCGCAAAGAGAAGCTGAAAACTTGTGGGTCATGGAAAGTGGGCAAAGCTTAGATTTTTTTATATTTTTCAATCACAAGTGGGTTTTATGAAGCGGTAAGTCTGAAAAAGGTTCTGTATGTGGTTTTTTAGGTTAAAAAGGATTTTTATAGTAGGGGAGCATCAGAAATAGGTAAAATGAAAGGTAAGAAAAGGCAAGATGAGAATAAATGAATGCGTTGATATTTAGCTCATCATCACACTTAATCAGTGATATTTTCCTCTTTAACTGAATTTAAATGGAAGGTATATTTTTTTGACCCTTCTAACAACCAGGATCTCCTTTTCTTTTCTAAAAATAAATGATAGTCATGGAATATTATTTTCATCATGACAAATATAAGGAATAGGCAGTCCCCTTGTGATATTGTAAACATACAGGAGTATAACATATCCTTCGATATAGTCCATTACTTCGTCTTCAATTAAATTCAAGTCTGTTCTTTTCTTCCATGCACTAAAGTTTGATTACCCAACCAACTTGTTGCTTTCTTTAAAATAACAAATCTTGATAGATAGGGTCATGAATACTTACTTGAGTGGATTTTCTTGTAGCTTCCTTGATGATGATTGAAAGTGAGGTCAAGGGTTTTGTTTAAGATAGGAGCTTCTTCAATGTTGGTGTACTCGAATCTTGAAGTAGCTAGAAAGTCTTCCTTTGAAAACTAATTTGACTTTTCAACCCAAACTTTGATCTCCGTTTCTTTGAGTGTCCTTGTTGACAAGCAGCCCTTGTGTTCAACACCTTACTTCTGATACCATGTTGAGAATTTGGAGGGCTAGAGATTAATACAAATTTTCTTCTTCATAATCACTTGTGACCTTACTTGTGATACTTATGTCTTCTTCTTCTTTTAGTTTACTTAATATTTCATGAAGTAAATTATCAAAATGCACAAGACACAAAATTTGGGCTCCTAGAGCCAGGGAGAAATCTCTCCCTCTTGGAGAGGAAAACTCGCAAAAATTTCTTCTTATAGATCTTCAAATGACAAGTACCATTACCCAGACTTAGTCCCTTGACATAGATGTGCTTCCAAAAGCTTGATCCAACTTCTTTAACCTTGAATCTTCTCTTCACCAAATTACTTAGTCCTGCATCAGCATTGGATACCTTCATCTTCACCTTGCATATGCTTGTAATTGACTTTCTTGAATAGTAGGAACGTAAATCATAGATTTACCTTCCTCACAATTATTGCCTCTTTACCTTATGTTCACAGTCTCAACCTCTGCTAATTATATCTTGTAAACACAACCTTTAACAATTTATATCAACAACTTATTCTTGTACCAATATTCTTAAGTCTCCCCCTTAAACTTCAGGGATATCTGCATGGTACCTTGTTATCCTTGACTGTCCACAAACTTTCCTTAACTATTGGTATTTATGTGCTTCCCTTCCTAGACTTGTCCACATTTAGAGGCAACCCTAATTGTCTATTTTGTCCTTACTTATTGACTGTGATGTATCCATAGTGTTTCCTGAGATTTTCTCCATATTGGTTGTAGTGTTATCCAAACTTATTCCTTCCTTTAATCCACACAATTTCCTGCCTTTAATTCACACCTTTTCTTGAGATGAATCTGAACTTTTTCCTAAAATTAATTCACACTTTTTCTTGATATTGAATCTTCACTTCTGTGTTTTTCTACACAGAATTTACATGCGTATATATAGTTATCTTAGTATGTTAATAAGACAACCTTGTTGGGTGCTAAAAGGTGTCTTTTATAACTCTTAATTTCCTCACATTAATTATCAACCTAGGTAAGTATTTTTGTTTCAAGAGTGTACACAATATGTGCAAGCTATAATCCAAAGAGTAATGTTTCCTAAATTGTAGTATATATCTTCACACAAGAATAAATGGAAACATCTAATAAACTCCAATTGCAATTATTAAAGGGAACATCAAAGTGCAATCTGCTATTGAAATCAAATCTTACAGCCATCCAAATAATGTCATCATCAGCTAAGAGCACAGTAATAATAACTCACTCCTACTTAGCTGATTCAATCTAGATTATACTAATTTATGAAAAAGAAATTAAGACAGAAATGATATCACTTCTAAGAGTCTCATAGCAATAATTAAACTCTTATAGATGATTTAAGAAATGCAATGCACTGTCTTAAATAACTCACACTGTAATGAAAAAGATTTAGATCAAATGGTAACGAAGTAAATCATAAACAGAACGCATAATATCTCAATACAAGAAAATAATAAACAAGTAACGAAATGAACTCATGGTAACAAGAAACTATCAAATCAATCACATGCTACAAGAATCAGAAATATAACATAGGGAAGCAGTTAACTCTACCAGGGGTCGAGCCCTTAGCCACCAGCAGGCACTGCTAAGCTACTTCAGATAATGCGAATGAAAACAAAAACTTCAGTTATTCATCAAACTTGAGTAGGATTACAATATAATTCTGTCTTTTCAGAACTACGTTCTGTCCATAATTATTTTCATAAATAAATCTATATTCCCTTCCATAATTATCTCTCATAATTCTCCGCTCTTTGATCTTCTTTTTTTCATTTAAATACACATAGAGCAGAGAGAAGTTACAACAAAGATGATTACAAAATGATTCCCATAAAAGAATTAGATTGTTCACAACCAATTGATCAGCAAGATCATATATGAAATATATTTCCATCAATCATTCAACAGGAACAATTCGAATTTGGTATTGCAAATCAGATAATTAGGAAAACGGCCGCAACAACAAATCTGGGAAAATCGTCTTCAGATAACCTTTCGTTTCTCTTAATACGAACCGAATTTGGGCAAAATGCTCTCTAGAAAAGTTAATTTGGTCTGTGTTGGACAAAACCCATGTTTTGGATTTTCCATATTCTTCTCCATTTGCCTACAACGTCCAATGAAAAATTGTCACTTCTTATTCCAGCGAATTTCTCAGTTGGAAAATTTAATGATGAGCTGGAGATCAAATCTGCAATCTAGAAAATATCTTGGAGGCTAAAATGGTGAGTGATGTTATAAAAAAATTATTAATAAACCATAATTGATAAAATCATGCATAATAATCATCAATTTATTAAAAATAAAGGAGAATAAATAATATTTATCCATAAGAGCATAAATAATTATAAAATGGAATTAAATGATAAACCATGATAAATGACATGATAAATAATGGTAGAAATAGATGAAATAGGTGTTACGAAGTGATAATATTAATTACAAACTAGCGGCCCAACATAGCCCCAAACTGAATATATTACATGTCCTCATGCAACCCAAAGCCTCGTTATTAACCAAGAAATAATACAAAAATTGTTCATCCCAACTCATGAAATGGTTGGAACAAATGAATTCTTCCTCAAATAATGAATATTCAATCTTAGCAATCTTGATGAAGGCATAAAAATTTTTACAATTGACGTTCAACTATCTGTATATGAAGTTGTAGAAAAATATGATATAAGTAACAACAAACTTCATTAACCATTCTCTCAAAAACTAGATTTCTCCTATATTAATGCTTCTATGATTCAAAAATCAAGTCATTTTGATGTATGGATCATGAGATATAAACAAAATGATTGTAGGTGATAGTGCATGATTTTCAAAATTTTATTAACTAATTTAGCGTGAAATTATATTGGTTTGTGTATTTTAATGATACCTCTTTGTTATCCAGAAATCACAAGAATTCAGTTCATAGTTTTAAAGATATATGTGAATCAATTTACGCACTGTATAAAAATGAAATTGTATGTCTTAAATGAGAAAGAAAGTAGAAAACATCCATCATGTGTAGCAATGCCTCCCCCAAACTGAGGAATTACCATGCCCTAATGTAATGCTGGAAAATGAATGGAGGTGGTTGCTACAATCTGTTGAAATCTTTGCTTGGTGTAAAACAACATGGAAGAAGGGAGGTGTTGAGAATGAATAAGATGGTCATAATAAATAAATAAATAATATGAAAGGAACACTCCCCCAAACTGAAATATTTTGTCTTTGAAGAGTGGGAAGTGGTAAATATGTGGAATGAATGATGATAAATAATGCGCAATGGATTTTGCATGAAGTTCTCCTAAATTCGTAATAAATCAGAAAAGTATGCTATTTTACCTCAATTTTTACCTCCGAAAAAAAATGTGGAATGACATGTATGGACTGGCATTTGTGAAACCTGATGTAGGTTGAGCAAATACTGAAAGTGATGCAAAATGTGGAAGCCATGCAAGCACATCATGTCTAAACAATTTTGCGCGTTCGCGAATTGTGTGAGCCTCTGTCATTAGGGGCAATAGTGTGGCCTGCCTGCAAATAGAATTCCTCTCCATACTTCTTGTTCTCCTATAACAAGTCACTATTTTGCATGCAAAGTTCTTGAGTCCATAGTTTTAGTTTTGAATAGCAACAGATAAGATGCATGCAAAAAATTTAATCAATTTTTTTTTTTGTATAAATGTAGTACTAATATTTTGTCAAATCATCAAGTTATGGCACAGTTCAGTAATTATATCGCATGTTATCCCATAATGCATACATTCCCCCCTCCAATTGAAAAATGGATTCCATGACCATAAAGCATATGAAAGGTTTTGTGCTGACGGCAAGGCAAGGGAATGATCAATACGGCAGTAAATGAAGCAGAGTACACATATCAATGATAGAACGACAAGAGGTATGGTTATAATGAGAGCAGAGTGTGTAAATATAGTTATGAATAAGAGATAGGATGCTTTGGATTGATGATAAGTTATGCGAAAAATAAAAAGACAACAATATGCCAAAAAGATGCTTTTCTGACAGTATTCTAGCTGAAAATGACGCAATTGATCGGAAAACAATTTCTCATGCATAAAGATTCAAAACAGGGAAAAATTAAGGAAATAACTTCTCCAATAAAAAAAATCATAAGAAAAGTGTATTATAGTAATAATTGATGATAATATATAACTTCAATACCATAAGCATAGCCTCTTCTGCCAGCAGGCATCCATAGCCTCGGTAAGGTTGCCTTTTAACTCGTATGAGCCAGGATCCTCAATTTATAAATGGAGAGTTCCAGTGTTGTTCTACAAAAGAGATCAGTGTGCTAGCGTGGTAACCAGATAACCACACTGCCATTCACTGGGATGTAGCAAAAGTGATCAGGCTGGCTCATGATCAGACCTCCTGTTCCAAGGATATTTTTTCTATCCAATGGATCATAACCCTGGTGTGATGGCCATAATGGGAATGTCACTTCGTTACAGCCTGATTAACATGGTAGGATGGCTCGTAATTAGACCCCCTATCCTCCATCTGCAAACAAAATTTTGCTATGATTACACAATTTTATAATAAAAAGAGGGAGGCTTAGTACTCCTTAAGAGTGGGGATGGTGGAAGAAGTTGAACATGTCAATAGAAAAAAAATATACCCATAATCTCATTTATTACAGACAGAGAAGATTATAACCAGGAAGGGTGGAACCAGCATGGAATTAAGATGATCAATCAGTATCATGTACAGCAGAAAATAATGCAGTAATGTAGTATATAAATAATTGTGTCCCTTTTTTTAAAAAGAATCTCTTATCCAAAAGTTTACCTATTAAAGATCATAATGTTAAGGGTATTCACCTACCTCAATAGACTCCATAATTCTTGTCCTCATAAAAGTATTGGACTTCTTGCCATGCAAGGGAATCAGAGAAATGGGCTGGGATGGCTAGGAATGATCGTGCAAAAGTGTTTTTCTCGAAAATACTCACAAAATGTTGTTCCTTTGAAGAAACAGCAGTTTTTCCTTGTAGGGAACAACAAAAAAAAACACTTGTGAAAAAGTGTTGTTCCCTATAGGGAATAGAAAAATAAAATACACACGAAAAAGTGTTGTTTGTTATAGGGAACAACAACTATTCCCTGTAGGGAACAACAAAGAAAATGCACACGAAAAAATTTTGTTCCCTATAGGGAACAACAAAAGAAAATACACACGAAAAATTGTTGTTCCCTATAGGGAACAACAACTGTTCCTTGAGGGAACAACAAAGAAAATGTACACGAAAAAGTGTTTTTCCCTATAGGGAATAGAAAAAGAAAATACACACAAAAAAGTGTTGTTCCTTATAGGCAACCGGAGTTGTTCCCTATAGGGAACAGCAAAAGAAAATACACACGAAAAAGTGTTGTTCCTTATAGGGAACAACAGTTGTGCCCTGTAGGGAACAAAAAATAAAATGAACATGAAAAAGTGTTGTTCCTTATAGGGAACAAAAGAAGAAAATACACACGAAAAATTGTTGTTTCTTATAGGGAACAGTAGATGTTCCCTGTAGGGAACAACAAAGGAAAATACACACGAAAAAGTGATGTTCCTTATAGGGAACAACGACTGTTCCCTGTATGGAACAACAAAGAAAATAGGGAGAGGGAAAAATCTGACAAGTAATCATCCCTACTGCTCTAAACAACAGAAAGAAAATCATAGAAAGTAAATCAATAGAGAAAAACAGGAAAAAGAAATTGTATTTACAGAAAAATGGAGAAAAGCAATTATGTTTATAGAAAAACAGAGAAAAGAAATCATATTTACAGCAACAATCAAACAGAGAAAAACACATAAAACAATCACATTTATAGCAGCAGTCAAATAGAGAAAAACACATAAAACAATCATATTTACAGTTTAAAGAGAAATAAATTTTAATAGAAATGAAGCTACCGAAGGATTGTCTTCTGCAATTGAAACTTGCATGGTGGGGTCCTCATTGTTCAATCGCTAATGGAGCGGAAACTGCACTTTGAAGGAATCAACACCTAAAACACAAAAACATAAGAGAAATCAGAAAATAAACAATGATTTATTTGAAAACAGGATATAAATAAATAATTTAAGTTACAACAGCTATGTTGTTATTCCCTGAGGGAATATCAATATATCAATGGAAAAAAATGATCTTTTGGAAAAATGTATTGACAGCAATGACATGAATCTTCAAATGGGAATCAATTCTTCATTTTTTTTCTGTTATGAATCCATTAGGTAATGAATTGCATGAAATTTCCTTGTTTCATTAGAATTTCTTTCAAGAATCACTCGTCCATAAATTGACCTTCTTTATTCTCCTAAGACCTGCAAAAAACGAGTGTCTACTTGCAATAAAACATCAAATCGTGGAGAAAGAGAGGTGATCGGACTCCCCTAATCCAAGAAATATGCAAAAAAAAAAATTATTTACTCTGCAAAACAAATCCATAGAAAAATAAAACAAATTTTATTTGTCACCTGCGGGAGAGCAGTGGTCGACCATACTAACCAGTAGTGTTTTAATCATAAATTCTTTGTTTTTTTTCTGATTTGAGTGATTTTAAAGCCAAATGAAATTTAATTCAGAGAGATGTCTCCAATAGAAACAGGTTTTAAAAATTCCATGTAATGGTATGTTAAATTTGCTTAGAACAACCTGCATAATAGAGTCATTTTCAATTTTCCAACTCAGAACAACAATTGATATTTCAAGCATAAATTTTTCATTTTATGGTGGATTAAGCTAAATAAAATTGGAAATAAAAGTATAGTAATTTATTTATCTCCAATATAAACAGGTTTTGAAGACAAGAAGAATTGATGGGTCAAATACTTTAATGAACAGCTGGAAAAACAGAGTTTTAAGACTATTGATTTAGGATAGACGGTCAGTATTTGGGTCATATGTTCCTCATACGATATCTAAATCGAGTGATTAAAATTTAATTTTAAACTATATTCATATATTAATATACCATAGAAACAAGTTTTAAAAATATAGTCATTTAGGCCTCCAAAAACGCGTTGTCCCAACTCTATTCCTGAGCTGCCTACTAGACGCCCTGTCAATGTTTTGGTTCTAACTTTCTTGTTTAAAATCCAAATGGAGTGATTAAAATTGGGTTGGAAATTAGAAATCAATATTTACTTAGGATAGAAACATGTTTTAAAAATATTCACTTTTGGTCCCTCAAAACATGATTGCCCCGACTCTGTTCCTCAGCTGCCTACTAGATACCTATCAATGTTTTGGTTCTAATTTTTTCGTTTAAAATCAAAATGGAGTGATTCAAATTGGGTTGGAAATTATACATAAAGGGATACTTAGGATAGAAATATTTTTCTAAAATATTCATTTTTGGTTCCTCAAAAAATGACTTTCCCGACTCTGTTTTCAGAAATTTCATCAAGCCCGCAAGCCAAAAAAATATGATATTCAAGAAATTTTTTCATATTGGTGATAAAAATGAATATGAGTGTTTTTAGAACTATTATTTTCAATATAATACATCTACATACACAAATAAATTAAAATATTTATCACCGATGTTGCTTTCCACAACGTGTTGCAACAAAAACATTTTTTTTTTTTTACATAATAATAAAAATGTATTTATTTATGTCCTTATTTATTTATTTTCTACAATAACCTACTCTTCTTTGAAAATTGAATATGCTTACGTATAATCGTACTTTCAGTGGAGCCATTTTTGAAATAAGGCCTCTAGTATGTACATACCCAAATTTGAAAAACGCATGTTAATAAATCGTAGGGTATGTGAAGCCAACTCCCCTTGAAAAGATGGTGCCAAAAATTGTTGAAGTATGGAGTGATTCTGCAAAGAAATCGAGTGAAACAAATCTTCAATGTATCCCTTACTTTTTTGATTTTCCATAGCCCTCATATCATGAAGTTCTTGAGTGTTTAAAACGGCTTGTTGATGCAGGGTAGAAGAAACCTCATTTTCTTTCATAACCTCTACAATTTTTTGATTTGATACATTCTGAATCTCAGTATAAGTTTTCTCCAATGGTGCATGTGAGATAGAATGGGTGGGAAGGGTGCGTAAATTTTGCAGTTCAACACTGTAAGCATGTTGTACTGGTTTATTATGGTGAGTGTGTGGAATGAGTTGACCAGGAAATTGTGTAGGGAATGGAGAATTTTGATGATGTAGTTGATTGGGTTGAATGGATGATTTTGATAGGCAAGCAAGATGTTGTGGAAGAGCTGGAAGATGTGTTTGTGCTACAATATGAGGGAGAGTAGTCATGAAATCATAAGATGAACCATGCCAAACTTGTAGACAAGATTGGTGGTGGTTATATTGAGATTGGCATGGCTACCCTCCCTGTAGGCCACGATCTCCATGGTTTTGACCTTGTTGCAGCTTCCCCATCTCTTTGGTATGCTACTTCCATCATAGATAAGGAAGAACAAATATCTATGGGATGATCCTTTCGCTAATGAGGGAAAAACACTTCATCAAATTCTTGATTTTTCTGAACCTGCAAAACATTCAGTTATGAATTTAGAGAAATAATAAAATCACATTTAAAATTTTCAAATAAAACATTGATTTCAGCTCTTCTGTCCCTTGTTCTTATAGTAAATTTGGAAAAGAAAGAAGAAACTTCTTTAGAATTCTTACCAGCCTTGGAAATTCCTCTTGAATACCTCATGCACAATTCACAAACATCGTCATATGATAACTAAAAAACATCACCTTTTGCTGTCAAATTTAAGAGTTCTAAAAATTCATCTTTGATTCCTTTAAGAAGGAGTGTTTTCAAGATCTATTTTCCAAATGCTTATGCTTTTATTTTTGAAGGTTATATTGAAATCGCTCTACATAGTACTCCAAGCTTTCATCTTCCCCTTGTATTGTACGAAAAATATTTTCATTGGATTTGCAGTAGTCTTGGTACTTCTTCAAGAATATGTTTTTCATGTCCTCCCATGTTTGGATGCAGTTCCCACCAAGGTTCATGAACCATCGGAGAGTTTCTCATTTTAGAGTAAGAGGAAAGACTTTCAACCTTCGATCATTAGTACAATAATCATATCCTCTACAAAATATTTCAATCTCAAATAAGAATGTATCTAGATCCTCATTTTTCAAACCATGAAAAATTTGTAGAGACGATGGGGGAATTATGTGCATTTGTGTCACTGCTCCTAGATCTTTGATAGGGAATTCAAAAGTTGCAATGTGAGCCATTTCTTACCATAATAGAAGATGTTCTTCATGTGTTTCTTTGAGGATCCTCCTTCAAATGTTCCTGTCAATTGGTTAGTGAAATGGGTGGTGCTTACATCACCACTGGAGTGGAATTACAATATTTTTTTCAAAAATTCTACCTCTAAAATTCCTACTTCAATTCCTATGCAATTTTGCTGAAAAGTGGGCAGAGGAGCAAGCGTTTTACTTGCTCGTTATGCAGGCTCTTACCTTCCCTTTTTAATACCCAATTATTTCATAGCAGACAAACATCAAACATACATCACTCTCTGTGAAATGGCAACACTCTCCCCAGCAACAACGCCAAAATGTTGGGTGCTAAAAGGTGTCTTTTAAAAATCCTAATTGCCTCACATTAATTATAAACCTGGGTAAGTTTTTTTGTTTCAAGAGTGTACACAATATATGCAAGCTATAATCCAAAGAGTAAGGTTTCCTAAATTGTAGTATAGATCTTCACACAAGAATAAATGGAAGCATCTAATAAACTCCAATTGCAATTATTAAATGGAATATCAAAGTGAAATCTACTATTGAAATCAAATCTTACATCAATCCAAAGAATGGTATCATCAGCTGAGAGCACAGTAATAATAACTCACTCCTACTTAGCTGATTCAATCTAGATTATACTAATTTCTGCAAAGCAATTAAGAAAAAAGTGATATCACTTCTAAGAGTCTCATAACAATAATTGTACTCTTACAGATGATTTAAGCAATGCAATGTGTTGTCTTAAATAACTCACATTGTAATGAACAAGGTTCAGATCAAATGGTAACGAAGTAAATCATAAACAGAACACATAATATCTCAATACAGGAAAATAATAAACAACTAATGAAGTGAACTCATGGTAACATGAAATTATCAAATCAATCACACACTACAAGAATCAGAAATATAACACAGGGAAGGAGTTAACTCTACCAGGGGTCGGGCCCTTAGCCACCAGCAGGCACTGCTAAGCTAATGTAGATATTGTGAATGAAAACAACAACTTCAATTATTCATCAAACTTGAGTAGCATTACAATATAATTATGTATTTTCAGAACTACGTTATGTCCATAATTATTTTCGTAAATAAATCTATATTCCCTTTCATAATTCTCTCCCATAATTCTCCCCTCTTTGATTTTTGTTTTTCATTTAAATACACATAGAGCAGAGAGAAGTTATAACAGAGACGATTAAAAAATTATTCCCATAACAAAATTGGATTGTTCACAATGAATTGATCAACAATATTATATCTAAAATATCTTTCCATCAATCATTCAACAGGAACAATTCGAATTTGGTATTGCAACTGAGATAATTAGGAAAACGGCCACAACAGCGAATCTGGGAAAATCGTCTTCAGAGAACCTTTTGTTTCTCTTAATATGAACCGAATTTGGGAAAACTTCTCCTTAATATATAGTTAATTCGTTCCGTTTTGGACAAAACCCATATTTCGGATTTTCCAGATTCTTCTCCATTTTCCCACAACGTCCAATGCAAAACTGCCACTTCTTATTCCAGCGAATTTCTTAGTTGGAATATTTAATGATGAGCTGGAGATCAAATCTACAATCTAGAAAATATCTTGAAGGCTAAAATGGTGAGTGATGTTATAAAAAATTTATTAATAAGCCATCATTGATAAAATCATGCATAATAATCATCAGTTTATTAAAAATAAAGGAGAAAAAATAAAATTTATCCATAAGAGCATAAATAATTATAAAATGGAATTATATGATAAACCATGATAAATGACGTGATAAAGAATGGTAGAAATGGATGAAATAGGTGTTACAAAGTTATAATAATAATGACAAACTAGCGGCCCAACAAACCTGTCCATATAATATAGGGCCAACTTGATCACACTTTTATAGGCCGACTATGACTTGTAATTTATTCCACATTCCAAGAGGTGTTACTTCAGCAGCGTAGCATATTTTCTTCACTTGATTTCAACATTATAAGAGGGTTTTCAAGGTATTTGGAGCACAAGCTGAATCCTTCATGAATATGACACCTAATTATATTTATTCCCAGAAGACATACACCTAATAGACATCAAGAAGAAGTCTATCTACATTATAAAATGTTGCTCATGAAACCCATGAAGAAAGTACACCAAAAATACATTTTATTATCGTTGACATATTCTATACATAAATACATAATTACATAGTCAACATGAAGACTGACCTAGTTACACTTTTCAACATCAACAACTGGCTGATTCAATGTCATATCTTCTCCTGATAAATTTTGACCGAATCGGATCTACTGAAGCATGGAGGTACCTATGAGTGGTCCCTCACTTGGGTGGGGGGGATCACCCTCCTTCAAGGATCTAGTGTTTTGGACACCTTTCGTACAGGGCACCACACCAATGGCCGGAGGCCCCTCATCCTCCTCAATGGCCACATAACCACCAGTAATGGGGGCACAATGGAAAGCCCGTGGCAAGAATGGGTGCCTCCCCAAGTCTGAAAATAACCCTAATTTTGTTATCCTCAACAAAAACCTAAAGAAATCAAGGCAATTTATGAAGGATCATACAATGATTTGCAAATTCCTGGGATCTGGCCTAGGGAAAAAGATATTATCTAATAGATATGGAATAAATTGACACCTCTAGGCCCATTCGAACTAAGACTCAGAGAAAAGGGTTTCTTCACAATGATTTTTGAAGATCTGAAAGACCGGAAATGAATCTTCGAGAGTGAACCATACTTCATGAGTAGCGTTGGTCTCTTCCTCCACTTTTGGGAGGAATGTTACAACCTTGACAAGGAATGATTTTAGGCAACACGATTATGGGTAAGGTTGTATTCCCTCCCAGATAATTTTTGGGAACCAAAAATCCCTAAAGGAATTGACAATGTGATAGGGAAATTTGTGAAAGTCTAAGAGATCACCAAGCGGTGAAGACATGAAACATATGCTCACATCTATGTCCACGTGAGCATCTCCCAACCATTACTAGAATCCATAGATATAGTCTACCATGAATCTATTTGATCTCAACCTTTGGACTATGAGCACATTCGCTTCAAATTCCAACGATGCCACGGATATGGTCATATGTTATGGTATTTACCACTTAATATTTCTAATGAATCCCACCAAGCAGCCTATCATAGATACGAGGAAGGTTTTTATCTAGTGGGAGGAAGACGCAATCATCCAAATTGGGCCAATGCATGCTCCACAGAAGTCTGATTTCAACCACCTCCATCATCTTAGCCTCAACTTGCAATGGCATTGTAGGCTGTGAAACACATGTTGTCTCCTAGAGATGTAAACCCATTCGCCCTTCTCGAAGTTACAGTTCCATCAAAGGAGCACCCAATCAAGATCCCAGCCCCATCCCAAACACCACTTCAAGCCATGGTGGTGGAAAAAATCACCCCATCACAAGATGATAAACTAATCTTTAAGAGGAAAGCACCGAAAACAACATATAATGATCGAATATTGAAGGAGACCTTAACTTAAACAAGAAAAGTACTAGAACTAGAGGAGAATCATAACCAACTCAGGCCATAAGAAATGAAAATTTTGGAAAACTTCAGATTATGGATAAAAATAAACATAAAATATATCCCCATCAATCAATTGACTCATTTCAATAATATCTTCAACCAATGGAATACCAGATTTGGGACAAAATAAGTGGATCTTAAACCCCCAGGGAGAGAAAGTGGCCCCTTAGCTATCACGTTCCCAGAACTAGGGGTGTTTGAGAAAGGTAAAAAGGGTGAAAAAAAACAAAGAAGTGATTAGAGAAGTAGGTGAACTCTTGTAGAAATCAGGTGAGATGGGATGATTGACGAATTATTTTTCCAAATCCGTCCTTCATTCTCAATGAGGATCATCTCATGGAACACTCGGGGCTTCAAAAAAAAAAAGGTAAGCATCTATCTCTCAAATATAATATTTATAAGTACAAATTATATATATTCATTCTACAGGAAAAAAATATGACTTCAGATAGGTTAAAAGAAGCCAACCAATATATTTGGAGGCATAGTGAAGTTATGACGATAGAAACCACAGGAGTTGTGAGAGGAATAAAATTTCTATTTAACCCTAGTAATATTATTTTCAAATATTGTATTGATACACACTATTCCCTATCATAAAATTTGAGGCCCATGGGCTTTGATTGTTGGACCAATATAACAAGGGTCTATGGACCGATGATCCCCCAAGAGAAGGAGGATTTCCTGTGAAGTTTTCAGAATCTTAACAAGACCATAATCGAACCATATTAGATCACTGGAGGTGACTTCAATATCATTCAGAATCTGGATGAAAAAATAGGGGTAATAAGGAGATTGGATTCTGCATCTATGTCCTTTAACGATCTAATTGAGGATCTTTGGTTGGAGGATATTAGCACGAAAAATGGAATCCACACTTGGAACAACATGCGAGGGGGTCACCATCAAATATCCTATTGGTTGAGTAACTTCCCATTGTCTGAGGATCTAATATTCAAATACCTCTCCATGTAGGTGCCCATTCTTCCCTCCACAGGTTATGACCATTGGCCCATAAGCCTCATTATCCTATCCATCTCCTCCCGAAAATAAGCCCTTTTGATTCAAGAGCTTATATTTGAGGCATATGGGCTACTTGGACAAGATAGGGAATTGGTGGAATGAGATAGAAGTGGATCATGGGACTTATATGAACTTATTTCAACAAAAACTCAAAGCCTTAAAGAAAAAAAATAAAACTTGGAATCACGAAGAGTTTTGGGATATCTTTGCAGAAAAGAGGAAGCTTGAGGAACATATGGATGAAGTTTAGATGAAAATTGTCTGTGAAGAGAGACCTGAGGAAGTGGCATAAAAATAAGGGTGACTTATCTCAAAACTATAGGAGTGGATAATCCATTAAGAGACCCTTTGGTGGTATAAATATTGAATCTGATGGATGGGAAATTTATATTTAATAGTGAGCTTGTTTAGCTCTCTATAATTTGTAAACACACATCATGATCCATGATTCTTGTGCGACAATACTACTAGATAAGAGAAATAACTTTGGCTAGGTTAATTTATACATGTCTCTACCATTTTTGAAACTATACATTCAATTTCATTATTATAGGCATAAGGGTTTCTATAAGGTCTTATGTTTGGAGAAACACTTCCTGGAATCAAGTGAATAGCATGATTATGATCACAAATAGGTGAGATACCTTTATGAGTCTAAAATAACTTGGAATGATTGTCAACGACTCTTTTGATATCTACAGAAATGGATGAATTATATCACTACTACATTTGGCAGAAATTCCGACACTTGGTTCCGACGCTTTTGACAAAATGTCGGAAATTTTCCCAAATTTTTTCCATCCCGCTCGAAACCATCGCTATACCAACGTTTATAGAAAAGTGTCGCAATACCAACAATTAAACAAAGTGTCACAATTGCGACGTTTGGAGGAAGACGTCATAATTGCGACACTGTGGCCCAAAGTGTCGCTATTGCGATGACTGCCTCCAAACGTCGCAAGTGCGACACAATGTCTAAGTGTCGCAATTGCGACGTTTGGAAGCACCCGTCGCAATAGCGACGCTTTGTCTTCCATCGGTATAACAACACTTATATGCGCACTACATAAAAATATGAGACTTATATGCATGCTACATAAAAATGATTTTATTGTGTCGTATATGTCGCAATAGCTACATTAATGTCTGATATCACGCGCGCATTCGCCCTCTACTCTTGCAGAACAGCATTCACCCTCAGCATTCGCCCTCAGCTCTTGCAGAACATCATTTTCCCTTAGCATTCACCCTCAGCGTTTGCCCTCAGCTCTTGCAGAACATTATTCGCCCTCAGCTCTTGCAAAATGGTAAGTTCTTACTGCAAGCCCTTCCTCCTATAGTAGGGTTGACTCTATTTGGGTTTTTTTGGTCAATTCCATTGGATTGTGTTAGGCTGTAGGGTTCTCTCTAGATGTCAAGAATCAAGATTCAATACCTTCTATTATCTTCATCACCCAATACAAGATTTAAATTTTTCCCAAAGAAATGCTTATTAATTTGGCAGCCATTATTTCTCCCTGCTTTAAAAACCCTACATTTAAATGAAAACAAGCATTGCATTTCAACTACAAAAATCTATTAGTGTTCAAATGTACATGTGTGCTACATTAATGTCTGATATCACGCGCGCATTCGCCCTCCACTCTTGCAGAACAACAATCGCCCTCAGCATTTGCCCTCAGCTCTTGCAGAACAGCATTCACCCTGAGCTCTTGCAGAACAGCATTCGTCCTCAGCATTCGCCCTGAGCTCTTGCAAAACAACATTCTACCTGCATTCGCCCTCAGCTCTTGCAGAACAACATTCGCCTTGCATTCGCCCTCAGCTCTTGTAGAACAGCATTGGCCCTCATCTCTTGCAGAACAGCATTCGCCCTCAGCTCTTGCAAAATGGTAAGTTCTTACTGCAAGCCCTTCCTCCTATAGTAGGGTTGACTCTATTTGGGTTTTTTTGGTCAATTCCATTGGATTGTGTTAGGCTGTAGGGTTCTCTCTAGATGTCAAGAATAAAGATTCAATACCCTCTATTATCTTCATCACCCAATACAAGATTTAAATCTTTTCCAAAGAAACGCTTATTAATTTGGCAGCGATTATTTCTCCCTGCTTTAAAAACCCTACATTTAAATGAAAACAAGCATTGAATTTCAACTACAAAAATATATTAGTGTTCAAATGTACATGTGTGCATCACTTGTGTAGGGTATTCCTTTTCCACTTTCACATTATCCAAGAATGTGTGCAGTATAGTTCATATTTTTTGTGATTTATATTACCTTGAAAAAGGAAAGGTAAATTATTTCCCATGGAAAAAGAAGGTTTTCCCTTTTTACTACTAGAAATGGTACAACAAAGTTCCATTTCTACCTGAAACTCCTATGAAACAGGAACCAAATAAAGACCATGTCCTCAATGGACATCATTTGGCTTTGAAAATGGCCATTGCATCGTGTTGTTTCTTATATTACGTCACGATAGTTTCTTAGGTCATTTCTTGTTTCTTGAGATGAAAAACAACCAAAGAAATTGTGAAGATCCTTTCAAGAAATAAATGACCATTTCTCAATCAAATCTCAACTATTTTTTATTTTATTTAGTAGTTTCTTACTTTGAGAGAAATTTGACACTTTTATAAGGAATATAACATAAAAACACAAAATGGGAAGGAATCGATGAGGTAGATGACCTTTAGCTGTTGTCAATTAAGAATTGATAATACATGATGCATGTTCTGTACTACAAACTAGATTCCTTCCTAGAGTTAGGACACAATATTGAATCAAAGTTGTAGTTTCTAACTTCTTGTAATGGTTCATCAATCTTGAAATTCAGACATTGCATGTCTTCATTGCTTCATGTTTGAATAATTTGCATCATATCGTACAATAGGAAATTATGAATTATGATTATTATTAATTTATGGATCTATTAAGTTACTTTTAAGTTTGCATGGTTTAGTGTGAAATTATTCTAGTGTGCCCCTAGGCCCAGGTGAAGGAATGCTAAGGACTGAGAACCCTAGTTTTTAAATGGTATTGTTTCTTATACCCAAAAACCCCTCAACATCACTTCTTATTAGTTCTTAACAATAGTGTTGTAAACAATTTGAGAATTTATATAGCAAAATCTTGCACTTCTCAAGATAAATTCCTAAAGCTAAAGTGTGATACCATGTGTAATTCAATAGCCCCATTGTCACCTCACCAACCTCTTTTCACTTCGGGCTATCTCTCCTCCAACTCAAGGGGGGTTCTCCCTAGTAGATGTTAGGGATCTAATGGCCCAACCAAACCAAGTCAAGAGCCCCCTAACTCTCTATGTTTACTACTATCAATCAAAATATTAAACAATAGGGTCAGACATGCATCCTGGAGATAAAATTGTCAGGGTATTTTTGGGTAATTTCAAAGGGAAAGTCCCCAAACACATATAATCAAGGAATTATAACATGATTTCAAACATTAAATATCAACAAAATCATTTAATGGATATTGAAAGGAAAAAGGTGATGGAAGATAGAAAGTGCCTTACTTAAATGTTCTAAGTATTTTTCAATAGTTGCTCCAAAAGCTTCACTTCAAGGCCCTTCAAGATCGTCTCCAAAAATGATATACCATCAAATTCAACAATGTTGCTCCAAAAATGTCCTCAAGGTCTTCACAACAAGTTTACTAGAAGTTGCTCCAACAATATATTCAATAAGGTCTTCATTGTCAACTCGTCTCTTGTTTGGGTGCCTTAATGTGCAATGACATGTTTGCAGGACTGAATTCAATGCAAGGCATATTTGAAACTCTAACTTTGTCTTCCGGTGTCTTATTAGAAATTATTTCAGTTTTAATTTTGTGTTTTCAAGTTAGATATTTTTTTCAAGTTTTTACATTTATAATTTTATTGCAATGTGGCAGACTGATCAGGGCAGTACAGGAACAACCCTGAGACGGGATGATCGCGGAAAGAGGCCAGCGGAAGAACATGTAAAGTGCCAGCATTTCTCTATCTTCAGGTATTTTAGTTATTTACATAATTGAAATAATATTAATTTTGTTCAAATATGCAGACACCTAGCCATGGTACGCCTGATGATTCCCTCTTTGAGGAAGAGCTTTCTTCATCCCTATCTCGAGTGTTCTTTTTGCGAAAAAAGGCACGAGATGCAAGGTCGGAATTTAATACTTTGATAAACGCACCTAAAACACCTAAAACAGAAGAGAGGTTAAAACAACTTATGAGCCAGCTAGAAACATATCAGGTAATAATAAAAATTCAAAAGGATATTTTTTTTTTTCTGCATGAGATGAATTGTGATAGTTTGATTTTTAATTTTTACATTGACTAAACTAACAAAAAGTTCTTTTGTATGTAGCATTTTCTGGCACTTGCTGAACCCAGTGTTCGTGGTAGTGGGACACAAGGGCAAGAGATTGCCCAAAAACCCTCTCATACACCTTATACTCCTTTAGGTGCTAGCCAAGAAACACACCATGCCCAAGTAGACACCCAGCCAACCACTGAACGTGTTGGCAATGATGAGGCTGATATGGCCAACTACATTATTGCGTTTCCTGGAGCTACACGTGTCAGCTCCACAGGGACCATTAATGGCACGTTGTTGGTGAATGATGAAGGTGTCCCTATAAAGCATGTACAACTCCCATGTAAATTTTAATATTTTAACTATTTCATGTATGTTATCTAAAACATATTTATCATGATTTTTATTTTTAAATTAATGACAATATCTTCCTTTTTTTGTGTAGGAAACAATGAGTTCTACAGGTTTCTGGAGAACCATGCATTGGTATTTTTTGGCCCAACCATACACACAGGGTGGAATTCCTAGAATTCCAACCTGAAAAAAGAACTTCTAGATTATCTAGAAGCCCTTTTTGGGGTCGGCACATTTGACAGAACAACGGTGGCTCGGGTAGCCGGAAAATATTTGAAATATACCAGGGACACCTATAGGACGCAATTGAAATTTAACCCTAGATATGAGCATCCTCTCACAGTTCCAGAGAGTGAGTGGAGAGCACTCATCCATGACGGAAAAGAGAAAAGGGAAAAGAAAGAAGGAAAAATGCCAACTGGACCCGCAAGGTAAATTACAACTTTAATTCAATAGCTTTAATTTTCTCTCTGTCTAAAATAAAAGTGTGCTACGTCATATCTGACTTTAATATTTTGATGCTAGGTTGCCTGACACCTCAAAGGCAACCAAAGCTAGGATTGAAAAAAAGGGCCATCACAAGCTAGGCCAGGGCGGCTACTTGAAATTAGCTGCAAGAATTGTAATTAAGTAGCTAAACATCTTATAATTAATTATATCGCCTTCCAACGTTTTTGTAATCCTATCAAATATGATTAAAAATACACAATCATATGTAATGTAGGGTGATGACTTCGGAACAGAAACTACAGAGGAAGATAAAAATATCGCTTTCCATTTCGGCTATCAAGTTGTAGTTGAACGTCGCAGAAGCTTGGGGCAGGTCCCAAGATCCAGAATGCCTGATAAGGTAAAACATTAACCTTTCAATATGTTTGTTTTCGTCCATAAATTTAATGTCTAACAACTTTGTTTAAATCAGGGGAGCAGCACTACCGACGAGGCAAATAACCCGGTTTTAGAGCCAGATGTAGATGATCCTCACGTGCAACCTGATCATTGTAGTGGGGACCAGGCCGAAAATGCTACTATCAGTGAGGGCCGTGATGGTAATTAATTTCCACTTATAATTTTTTCTAATTATACCTTGATGGTTGTCCTTATAACATTTTTTGTTTAAATGAGAGAGAATGTTTCCCTTGAGGATCTTACCACCAGAGAGGAAGACAGGGCAACAGTCCCAACGGCGACAACTGGTGCACCAGGTAAATAATCTCATTGCAATTTTTTTTATTAATATTATCGAACTAGTTCAATGATATTTAAAAAATGACAATTAAAATTTAATATTATCTGTTTTTGTAGGCGATGCCCCGTCACTGGATGAGACCAGACATCGTGACTACGCAACTAGGTTAGCGGTGACAACTGGTGCACCAGGTAAATAATCTCATTGCAATTTTTTTTATTAATATTACCGAACTAGTTCAATGATATTTAAAAACTGACAATTAAAATTTAATATTATCAGTTTTTGTAGGCGATGCCCCGTCACTGGATGAGCCCAGACATCGTGAATACGCAACTAGGTCAGCAGTGCGGGTTGAAAGGCACGAAACAGGAGCAGAGCACGATGATATTGATGATGTAATTAGGAGCTTTATAAATAGGAAGAAGAAAAAGAAAATTTGATAATGTAAAATATTGTATTATTATAAGACAAACGTTACCATACTTGGAACGTTTTTTGCGTTATATAAAAAAATCATTTATCATACTATTTTTATGTCAAGCATTAATTGCAATGTTTCCTTGCGTACTTTTTGTTGAATTTTTTTTTAATTAGTTATTGAATATTTTTTTTTATGCTCATGAAAGTAAAAAATGAAATATAGATTGGGTATTGGGGAATTGAGAGTGATGTGAGGTGGGGGGAGGGGCCATAAGAGCTTCCACCTTCACGTGGTTGGCCCTGTTTAGTAGAGAATAATTTATTGGAGCGATTTAATCTTGGAGCAAACCTCCCTCGATCCAGCGTAGCAACAAAAAAGTCACTGTTGACTTAGTTGCTACTCTTTCAGATTGTGGGAGGCTTGTTCCAAGTTCATGTGACTCCAATAATTTGTTCTTGAAATGAAGAGGAGCTTATTCAGGTATGTTTTGACATTTTCAACATATGTTCTAGCATTATCATAAAAATGCATCTTAGAGTAAAAAATACTACATCAATTACTTGTATTTATTGTATAAATAATGATGGATTTTGATTGAATTGGCGGTGCAGGTACAAATCCTCTTGCATCATGAGCAATGCAACTTGTCAACCAGGGTCATGTCGAGGATATTTTTTCTTGTGCGCTTCACCAGGTTCGTAATGTCACATTTTGTAAGTTCCTTTACAGTTCATAATTCAATATTAAGCTTGTTCATGATTATTATCTAGGTTTTTTGTATGTGTTTTTTCATCTATTTGATTGTAAGCAACTCTGCATGTTTTCTGTTGTTCACTATGATTTCTCCCATTACCACTCCCAGGATGAATCTGACTTTATTGTTACATAGGTTACTTTATTGTTACTATGATTTCTCCATTTACGATTTCATAGGTTATATCATGTAAAGTTGTCAATCTCAGGTTGGTGATGAGCTTTAGTTCTCCAAATTTGGGGCTTTTCTGATATTTTCTCCCTCATGTCATTCCTGCATCACCTCATTGTTTCAGAATGCCAATTTTCTAGCACTTGTACCAATTGGCACATGTCAATCTCTGAGTGGTGCCACATTTCACCTATTTTTAGTGAGAGTTTAGGGTTTCTCTAACATAGCTTCATAAATCCGATTCAGTGCCTACTTGAATATCGTCACATAATACTCATGGTTTGGATTGATGAGCATGTTCTGAATGGTTGGTTGATTCATAAGAACCACCCATATAGTCATCTTGAGATATTTCAGAAGTTTTCTTGGGTTTCCTTTTTCACCGTTTCTAGTGGGTGGGATGGTGTGGGGTGATCCATCAATATTGGTGCTCTTGTAGTAGGGAATTTGTTTTTGGGGATATAAAGGAGCATTTGATGTAGATATCCCATTGTATGCATTCATAGATGGGCACGAGAGGTCAATAATTTAAATTAAAAATATGCAACCTCTAGCATGGCAACCTGAAGGCCGCGAGAGACACTGGTTAAAGATTGTTTTGTGATGGCCTTAATATAGTCGTGATTTCTTTCTATTATCTTAATGCAAATATATAGTCCAGTCTCATTAAAATGAGGATTGTGGTTGTATTTCTCTTTGGTTGTTTCTCTCTTAATGCTCCAGAAGTTGCCAAAAGTTGCAATAGTTGTTTAGTTTGCCTGTTACAACTTAAAAGTGGTTTTTATCAATGGGAGTCATGTTTTTTAAGGATCATACTAATATGAAGATCTTGTAATTCTATATTTAGGATAAGAGAAGATGGCCTCTACTTTGGGTATTATGACAACAATTTCCACATCTACCTCATTGGGTAACAATGGAAAGGGGAAATAGTTGGTTGCAATGTTTGATAATTATGGTAGACAATTGTCTTCTCTTTCAGTTTTTTCACCCATTTTCTTTAATCCCCCAAGCAGAAGAGGGACTCTAAGATTACGCGACAGAGAGAAGGTATTTAATACAAGATCTATGGAAAAGGAGTTGTACTTCAACAAGGATGGCTAAGTGACAAAAAAATTGCAGGTCAGAGAAAAAATTATGTTTAAAGGAAGGTCATCTGAACGTGAAACTTCACTGCAACGGATCTTTCCTTGTCCACTTATATTCGATTTTAATGTGTTCTTTTAATTTTTCATGGAGGGTTGTTTTGGCATATGGTTTGGCATTCAATTGCACACTTATTGAAAGCATTGTCAATTTTTCTTACAGGCGGTGTGAACAAACTTGCTGATCTTGTTGGAGTCACCCTTGGGGCGAGGGGCAAAATGTTGTCTTGGAGAGCAAGCATGGTTCTTCGAAAATAGTTAATGATGGTGTGACAGTAGCTAAGGAGGTAATTTGTAGATGTGTGCTCTGGTTTTCTTTTTAACGTTGTATTAGTTCCCCCTCTTAAATGTCTTAGATTTGGTAGGCATAATTTGAAAACTGAAAGGTGAAAGGAAACATATTTGTTATCCAGTGGTCTACTTGGCCTATGGACTAGCCACATTAGAGTAATGCATAAAGATTTTCACAACAATAAAAGGAAAGGGTTATGGCTGAGTCAAATTTTATTGTTATTGATAGTGTAATAAAATTTATCTCAATGCTATGGTTTTGGCCTTTTTATTGGTTGAATTAGAGGACCCAGTTGAAAATATTGGGGCCAAGTTGGTAAGGAAAGCTGCGGCAAAGACAAATGATTTAGCTGGGGATGGAACCACAACATATGTTATTCTTGCACATGTTGGAATATTGAAAAATTCTAGAACAATGAATGGAGAATAAATCTCCCTTCTTTTAACACAGAGAAAATAAAAATTTCTTTGACAGGAGACAGAGTTTCAATACTTTGAAAAAAAACTTCTATTCCCTTCAATAACTCAAAAAAAAACTATTACACTTCTTCCTCACTGACAGGGATTACAAAATTATGACTGCTACAAAACGCAGTGCATAAAACCAACTCACTGTCTGTTCAAAACAAACATACTCTATCTCTAAAACACTCTGCTGTGTTTTTCACTTTCGCACTGCTGTGCATACACACTTAAAAAGTTACACTCGGTCTTTCACTTTTTACACACTACTGTGTAATAAAAAATTTACGTACTGTCTATAAAAAAAACTACCAAGCTTTTTTGTCCTTTTTATTTTTATATGCCGTAACATATAAAACATATTATAATAAACCCTCTTTTAAAAAAATAAAATTAAAACTAAATTCTATGGCCCACCTTTCATTTCGCATATGATATATATATAACATATGTTTAAAACATATGTATATATTAAAGCATACATAAAATTAATTATCAAAACATTACAGAACCCTTTCCGTCGGACTTCAAAAGTCTGAATAGATTGAATTTCAAACCAAATTCGCATTCCAAAATGGGATGCTAACGTCTGCCTAATTTGTAACGCGAATTCTCAGTCCAATGTGCATTATAAAAAATTCGGGTCCAGTTTTCAATTTTTCAGATTCCCTTCAATTTCATGCAATCCAATATTAATGCTCCACGTGTCCTCCTTTTGAATTTACAAAACTGGGGGGTAAATTTCTGTTTGTTTAATTTCTGGTTGGTGAATTGCGTTAATGCTGGTTGTTGTGTTTAAATACAATCCTGTACAGAAATATGGCTGCGGCCGTCTACAAAAAAAACTTGCAGGAATTTTAAATGCTGAATTAAATTTATGGATGGCATGCAAGCAACCTCCAAAAAAAAATGTTGCTGTTGCATTCGTCCTTCTGCTGCAGCAGTTGAAGTTAAAATTCAACAGCACAGGGTTTAATAAGTGAGGGTGTAAAGGTAACTTTTTGTCGATAGTACTGGATTAAGATCATCTATTCATTTTTGTAGGGTCTTCTGGTGTTTCGTTTTTTAGTTTTGGGTTGGGATTATTGAGTCTAAGATAGTTTTTGAGTGAAAAAATTTCTATCAGGTATTAAAAAATTTTGGTTCTTTTGTCAAAATTTATGAGCTTGTTAGGAAATAAAAAATTGACAATGGTTGTATCTTAAACTTGTGGAAAATAATTTGAAATGAAACCTTTTTGTTTAGGTTGTTGCAGTAGGTGCAAACCCCGTTCAAATTACTAGGGGCATTGACAAGACAATAAAGGCCCTT
This sequence comes from Pinus albicaulis, assembly GCA_034641835.2. Lineage (NCBI taxonomy): Eukaryota > Viridiplantae > Streptophyta > Pinopsida > Pinales > Pinaceae > Pinus > Pinus albicaulis. Next base: position 221,764,262 of record CM076574.1, read on the forward strand.
GTTTTAGAACTCAAAATTTTGTCAAAGGAGGTAAACGCTTGCCTTTTGAGTAGGTTGGTTTTCCTTTTTGCTGATGGTTTGGTGTATCTAATTGAATTATTTGCCTAAGGTATTTTTGGTTGCAAATTCCTTTTCATTTTTCATACAGTATTGGCCTTGTGGAATGCATTTGATTGTGTGGTCTTGTTAGATCTACAACATTTGTAGTTGTTTAGTCTTATGGCCAAGGTGCACTTTTATTATGGAAATAGTGGATGCAATATTGTCATTTAATCCTTACTGCAGGGTAGTATGTTGAGAAGTTTCTTGTGAAACATTTGGTATTCAAAATGACACTTGATCCTATACAGCATCATGCACTTGACTTCAAAATTAATATTCAAAGTGTGCCAGACAATTCTTGCAAAATTTCAAATATTTATGTTGTTTTAAACCATTATATTTTTCATGTATTGGATGCTAAAAATGAGAAAAAGACTTTGGTATGAAACCAACTGGTGAATAATTTCCAGAAAAACAACCACTTCCAAGACATGATTTAGAAGTAGAACATATGTACTTATGAAGCATAGAAAGATATCCTTGATGCATTGTCAATGTTTGGCTAGGGTTATTTTTGGAGAAAATAAGTCCTTATTCCTAGAATAGTGATCTTCAATACAAGTAAATGTCGAAGAAGAGAGATCATCGTGTGACATAAACCTATTAACAAAAGTGAACAGGGAATGATTATTAATTATGGCATACTAAGTTGTCAGTGATTTTGACTATTTGTCTTTAACATGTAAAAATGTTAAATTCCAAACTTACATCATCATGGTTTGGCATCATGAGCTTGACTAATTGTCCACCATGCTCATAATTTCATTGTTGTCTTAATATCTATAAACAACGTTTCAAATAATAATAAAAAAGTTCTATAAGAAAAATCCAGACCTCCATGTTGCTGCTCCTTGTGAGACAAAGTCAAAATTGCATTACACAATCTAACACATAAGAATCTCCTATATCCTGGTGGTATGTATCCAAATTCTTATAATAGTGTCTTCAATACTTATGTTGACATTGCCAATGAGATATTTAAGAAATGAAAGATGGAGCCTTATTCATTGTTGTATATGTAACAATCTTTTATTAATATAAATATTGATGGTTTTGTCTTTCCGAAAATGAAATGTAAAAATAATTTATTGTGGTCAATTGAAAAAAAAAAAAATTAAAGCTTTTCATTATGGAAGGGAAACATAGATATATTCCCTGCTAATTGAAATTCGGACCTGCCCTTCAAATTTGATCACTGTGTGGGACCTTAACAAACAATAAAACTATTCTGCCGCACGTTATACAAAACATATAATAAAACCTTTGTCAAAACTTAAAACAAACCCTTTAGCCATGGATATTTCATCACGAATTGATCATTTTACCATGTACCTTCTTCTAGAGGAATATTCTTCCACTTGATTAGGTATTTCATAATGGTTATATATCAAAGAGATACAGAATGTTTATCTATAACTTTTTGTGGTTCAAGAATCAACTTTCATTCTTCATCTAATTTTGGAAGTTCTATTTACATTGGCATATTTTTTCCCAAAACCTTTTTTAGGAAAGATACATGAAAAACCTTATGAATGCAAGAAGAAGGAAAATATAACTTCTATACCACTTGTGCAATCTTATGAATAATTATTTAGGGCTATAACATTTTTGAGCTAATTCTTTATTCTTCTTTTTCTTGAACGAAGATTGATTATAATGCTATAATATAAAAAATACCCAATTACCCTCCTCAAATTATCTTTCACTTCAATGTTGTTCCCCTTGTTTTATCATGTTTCATGTCATTTGAAGGTTTTCCATAATAATTTTCAAAGTTTCTTTAGTATTTTCCATATGTGACTCTGTTTCCTATACTTTGGACTTATCTTTCAAAAAGTATGAGATACTAGGAGTTGGATATCCATAAAGGGCCTTAAATGGGGAAATTTTAGTAGATGTGTGATAGGTAGTATCATATTACCATTCTTCCTTGACAAACCCACTTCATCCATTAAGATTTCTTTTCTAAAGAGTAATATTGTAGATAACCTTAAAAACATTTGTTAACTATTTTTGTTTGACCATTTGATTGTGTTTGATATGTAGAACTCATGGCAGCTAGTGTTTCTCCACTCATATTAAATAATTATTTCCAAAAGTTTCTTGTTACTATTACTTTAGGAAAACTATGAAGACTATGAATTTCTTTCATGGACACTTCTACCACTTGGCTTGTTGTTTATGTACTTTGAGCTCTACAAAACAAATCTACAAAATTTGTCTATATAAATGACCACAAAATTGTAATACTTAGCTTTATATTTCAGTAACCCTGTAATAATGTCTATTGATATATCTTCTAGTCTTTGAATATGTATGTGGAATGGTTAAGTAACCCTAGAGATTTTACTATCTCTCTTTTATTTATTATGCAAACCTGACCTTCTCTTACAAAATTTTGAATATCTTTCTTCATTCCTTCCAAAAATATATTTTTTGATCATTTGAGATGTTTTAAGGAACCCTGCGTCCTACCATCAGAGAGACATGGGACTCCCTTAATATTTTTTTATTCAAATATGCTTGCGTGCATAAAAATATTTTACATTTGCACCAAAGTATATCTCTCTTTCACTCCCAATGCTCCATAGAGTTCATCCCATCCTTTATAAATTTTAGTTTTTGTTTAGTACTATTGTCATTTTTCCATTATGGCAAGCTTCTTCTAGCCACCTAGGAATATAAAATGTAATTGGATATAAATTTTAGGCCTCTTCTATTTTAGAAAGAGCATCATGTACTAAATTTTCCTTACCCTTTTTGCAGATTATCTCAAAATTAAAACTTTGCATTTTTTCTCCTCATTTTTGTTAATCTTCCAATGAAATCCATAGCTTGAAAAAATAATTTATGCTATCATGGTATATCTTGACTTTAAAGTACCTCCCAATGATATACTATCCCATTTTTTATTGCATGTAATATTGCTTCCATTTATTTTTCATACGTAGATTTCACCAAATATTTTCTTTGAATTCCTTGCTTTTAAAAGCCAATGATATCCCTTATTGTGTTAATTTTACGTAAATTCTTTTTCCTAGTGCCTCACACTCTACTATGAATGTTTTACCAAAAGTAGGTGCAACCAATGTTGGTGTAGAAGACATGGCATCCATTAAAAGAGAGAATGCCAAAGTAGCCTCATCATTCCATATAAATGATATTTTCTTCAAGAGATATGTAAGTGGACTTGAAATGCATGCATAATTCTTAACAAATGATCAATAATATCATGTAAGTCTAAAAAATATTCTAAGAACCTTGATTTTCTTAGGAATAGGTCATTTTGTAATAGCTTGCATCTTTTGAGGCTCCAACTTCACTCCTTCCTTTAAAACAATATGAACCAAATACTCGAATTCTTATTTCCCAAAAGCACATTTGGATATTTTTACAAAAAAATGATTCTTCTCAATAATTTATATAAATTTTCCACATGTTTAGTGTGGTATTCCCATGATTTATTATAAATATGTGTATTATCAAAGAAAACCAACACAAATTTTATAATATGGGATCAAAAAAATTTGTTCTTAAGTTGAGCCCGCCAGACTTCAAACGACGATAAACCATAATTCAAACCAAATTCGCGTTCCAAAATAGCTTGCTGATGTCGGCCAATTTTGTGACGCGAAAACAAATGAATTCCATCCTAATATTTTTCGGGTCCGAAGTTGGGCTTGCGTACAAAGGGAGAGTTGTGACGCAAATTTCTTATCAAATTCGCCCTAATATTTTTCGAGTTCGGATTTCCACTACGTGAGCGGCCCAAAAAAAGATCCGCTCCAATCAATTTCTTCCACGTGTCCTCAATCAAAACTTTCCCTACTCCCGGTTGCAGGTGCATTCGATGGCGTTTAAAGCGATGGGACATGGATGTGGAGATTTCATATCAATCACATTAAGTTTTAACGATGTTCAATTAAGTTCCAAGGTTTTCACATCAAATTCGCATTAATTAAGTTTTAACACTGTTCAAGATCGGACCTCCACTCCTGTTAGCGATTCCGCATGCTCCAATATGATCCGGCCTTCAGCTCTCATTAATGATTAGAGATTAATTATTACGGGCGTCCTTTGATTCCATTGCAGTCGGGTCGATAAAATGGCGTTTCTCTATGGTTTTTTAGACGAGCCGGTTGCTGGGTTACACTGCCTGCTCACTGTGACGAGAAGGAGAAGTGGGCAGCTGAACTGCTGCTTAGACCTTGCTGCATATCTGCATTTCTCTCGGTCTCGTCTGTGTCTGTCTTCCTCTGTTTCTTGGAATTATGCTTCTTCATCTCCTCTTGTGCCCACTACTAGTGAGAATTCACCCATGCCTCGCCTGTGTCAAAGGATGCGTTGCCGTAGGGGGAGCACTAGAGGTCAACCCCTGCGTGCTCCTTCCAGCCCCTCAATCGAGTCATATTCCGGCCAGTCTAGTGATTATTACGTAGGTCGCTATCCAAATACTAGAAGTGGGCGGGGTCGGATTGTAGGATCTGGCCACCATATGGATTCCCCTACCCCTCGTTTCCCCACCGCTAGTTCACCTTCTCCCATGACGCGCACTGTGCAATTTTCCTTTAATTGCTCTCTCAACTGCCCATGAATCACAGCTTCAGTCACTGTGGTTTTCCACAAGGAGGCCCAAACAGAGGAAGAATGCACCCGTCTAGTGGGTCTGAGCTTGGAAGCATTCGGGCCTTTAGGAGGGGAGCCGTGGCATGAATGTGGAGGTAGCACCTAGCGATCCTGGACCTTTCAAAGGATGGTGCCAAATCATCAAGGAGTCGGAGGAGTAGTTTGGTTAATTTGTTTTTCTTGCTTCGTGGCCCACTTAATTGGGCTGCTTTTAGATTATTTTACTGTGCTGGACCTTTGTAATATTTTTGAATTCTGTAAATTAAACGTTCAAGACTGGTTTCCTCATATGAGGGCAGTCTTCTTAGTTTTTTGATTTTTTGATGACAAAATTTCCATGAGTCTGGGCAATGATTTTGACTTCGCCGTAATTTTATTCCCACTATTAATAGATTAACTTTACTTAGAAAAACAAATGTTGCCCTATTTTTATTTTAAACCTATTTTTTGAAATACAGAGCCATGTTTATATGGTCTACATATTATACTCTTTCTTTGTATATCTACAGGAACCTTTTTGCTATGAACAGGGTGGATGCTATAGCAGGCTACTAATGGAAACAATCGAGCCTGAACCTTACATATCGGATGCAACAGATGGTAACCAAATTTGGAATCAAGCGAGCCTGGGTTTTTGTAGATGGTTTTTATTTCCAGGAACAAGCGAGCCAGAACATACAATCGACCCTGGGTTTATACATGTTTTTTCTCTATCATGGATGCTTTTAGTGTGAGGTGTATATCAATAGTACATGTCTCTGCACATTTCCTGTATCCGATTTATGATACTATTTTATGTGTTGACAGGTTATCACTCTGCCTTCAAAACTAGCGATGCTGGTTTATTGATATGGTTTGATGGTCTTTTTATATTTTGGACATACCACACTCCTCACATGATTAGCGTTTTTCTCTGTTCAAGGATTTTGGGTACTTTAATTTGTATTTGGAACAATGGACTTCGGTACTATATCTGTTGCTTTACTATTCTAGATGCTGCTATTTCACTTTCTTATAGATGCCTCGGGCATATTTGGATGCTTTCTCAGATTTGTCGATAATCTCCATGTGGACCGTTACTGGGTTTTATATCATGTCCCTGTATGTGACATGGGGTATTTTTCTATCAATGTCTGGGGTGGGACTTCCACTTTTCTGGATGGATATTTGGGTTCCAATCTTCAGATGTGAAAATGTAATGACTTCATGGACTGTTTTACTTCATATAATATATTCAAAACAACGTTTTTTCTCTTGTAAAAAAAAAATGATTAATGTTTATCACTCTGCCTTCAAAACTAGCGATGCTGGTCTATGTTGCTGGTTTATTGATATGGTCTGATGGTCTTTTTATATTTTGGACATATCACACTCCTCACATGATTAGTGTTTTTCTCTGTTCAAGGATTTTGGGTACTTTAATTTGTATTTGGAACAATTGACATCGGTACTCTATCTGTTGCTTTACTATTCTACATACTGCTATTTCACTTTCTTATAGATGCCTCGGGCATATTTGGATGCTTTCTCAGATTGTCGATAATCTCCATGTGGACCGTTACTGGGTTTTATATCAAATCCCTGTATGTGACATGGGGTATTTTTCTATCACTATCTGGGGTGGGACTTCCACTTTTCTGGATGGATATTTGGGTTCCAATCTTCAGATGTGAAAATGTAATAACTTCATGGGCTGTTTTACTTCATATAATATATTCAAAACAACGTTTTTTCTCTTGTGAAAAAAAAATGATTAATGTTTATCACTCTGCCTTCAAAACTAGCGATGCTGGTCTATGTTGCTAGTTTATTGATATGGTCTGATGGTCTTTTTATATTTTGGAAATATCACACTCCTCACATGATTAGCATTTTTCTTTGTTCAAGGATTTTGGGTACTTTAATTTGTATTTGGAACAATGGACGTCGGTACTCTATCTGTTGCTTTACTATTCTACATACTGCTATTTCACTTTCTTATAGATGCCTCGGGCATATTTGGATGCTTTCTCATATTTGTCGATAATCTCCATGTGGACCATTATTGGGTTTTATATCAAGTCGCTGTATGTGACATGGGGTATTTTTCTATCATTGTCTGGGGTGGGACTTCCACTTTTCTGGATGGATATTTGGGTTCCAATCTTCAGATGTGAAAATGTAATGACTTCATGGACTGTTTTACTTCATATAATATATTCAAAACAACGTTTTTTCTCTTGTGAAAAAAAAATTATTAATGTTTATCACTCTGCCTTCAAAACTAGCGATGCTGGTCTATGTTGCTGGTTTATTGATATGGTCTGATAGTCTTTTTATATTTTGGACATATAACACTCCTCACATGATTAGCGTTTTTCTCTGTTGCAGGATTTTGGGTACTTTAATTTGTATTTGGAACAATGGACGTCGGTACTCTATCTATTGCTTTACTATTCTACATACTGCTATTTCACTTTCTTATAGATGCCTCGGGCATATTTGGATTCTTTCTCAGATTGTCGATAATCTCCATGTGGACCGCTACTGGGTTTTATATCATGTCCCTGTATGTGACATGGGGTATTTTTCTATCATTGTCTAGGGTGGGACTTCCACTTTTCTCGATGGAGATTTGGGTTCCAATCTTCAGATGTGAAAATGTAATGACTTCATGGACTGTTTTACTTCATATAATATATTCAAAACATCGTTTTTCTCTTTTAAAGTTTCATTTTTTTTTTTAAAATTGAACCCGCCATCGGTATACCGACGCCTTGTAAGCGTCAGAATTGTGATAGCTTAAAAACGTCGAAAGAGCAACAGTATAAAAACGTTGGACGAGTAACATTCAAAACGTTGGACCACATTTCGTCGAAATTGCGACAGTTTACAAATGTTGGAAGAGCGACGTTCAAAATGTCGGACCACATTTCGTCAAAATTGCAACAGTTTATAAATGTCGGAAGAGCGACGTCCAAAACATCGGACCACATTGCGTCAGAATTGCGACCGTTTACAAACGTCGGAAGAGCGATGCTAAAAATGTTCAACCACATTTCATCGGAAGTGCGATAGTTTACAAACGTCGGAAGCGCGATGGTTCGGGAAACGTCGGAAGAGCGACGCTTTTTTGGAAGCGACAAAAAAAGTGTCGATAGTGCGACACTTTTTAAGTGCATCGGAACTGCGATGGTATGGCAAACCACATTTTTCCCGCCCTCGAACTGTCGCTCTTGCGACGACTATGTGTCGGAATAGCGACGAATTGGCCATCAGAAATTCCGTCAAATTTTATAGTGGATGTTTGAGGATCTAGTGAGTATAATTATGAAATTACCTTGATTGTCCCTTGTTAAAAAAAAATTTCATGTCATCAGAGTTTATCATCTTCCAAGGTTTCGTTGTGATAGCCCAATTCAATTTTCTTTCCTTCCCAAGAAAGTTTCAAGAAAATTTCTTGAAGCTTAAAATCTATCGTCCTCAAATATTGTAATCATTAGATTCCTAATAAAACATAAACACAACCCATTGGAATAGAAAGCATTGGACTATTCAATACATATTCCCCTGTGATTAGATTGATATCATGGAACTTCCCTAAGAAATTGATAGTTCGTCAATCTGTAACCATTAGTTCACACTCTCATGCTAGATATAGAAAGAAATTCAAATCCTTAGCTACCTTTCAATGAATAAAATTATGGGTACTACCTAAATAAATCAATACTATTATCTTTTTCTTATTGATATGTCCTTCTATATTGAGAGTTTCAAGAGTGGTAATTCCTGACAATGCATTACAAGATATGGTCATATTTATTTCTTCTTTTTTCAACCCCTGTGGACATTTCCTAGTACATATCTTCTTCTTTTGGTGTTTACTTTTCCTTTACTTCCTCCTCTTCACAATATATGTAAAATAATTTCTTCTAATCACACTTATGACCTTTAGTGTATTTTCTATCCCATATGTAACAACACCCTTTTTCTATTTTTTCCTCTAGTTATTGTGGTTTCAACTTTGTAGGTTGTGGGAGGCTAGGAGTGATAATACTTTCATATTTATAGTTTTTAGTGGTAGACCTCCTTATTGCAATAATTTTTCTTTCAACATCTATCACTACCCTGAATAAATTCTCCAATGACTTAGGTTCCCAAAGTTGAACCTCATGTTGGATTTTGGCCCTCAAAATACCTATAAAGACATCAGTCAGATGCTCCTTTGGAATATCAGCTACCTTGTTATTCAATATTTTGAAATTCTCACTGTTCTCCACAACTGAACCATTTATTTGAGATTTATCAACTAGATAAATAAGGTATTTATCATTACATCCTTATAATGTGCTATAAATTCCTCTATAAATATTATTGAAGTGACAAGCGATTTATGAGAACAAAGTCATTGATGGAGTGCCTGACCTAACAATGTATAGGTACCCCTATGGGTGAGGTGAACATGTCCCTCTACTCCTCCACGACCTTGTCCATCTACTGTTGTCGTGCAGAGGAGCCTTGTATGGAGGTCATGGCCACAATCTTCTTCTTGCCCTAACATCTAATAATAAGGAAAAAAAAATCCGATTCTAGGAAATGATGTTGCTACATTTCTTCACACTGATCAAAGAGAAGGTAGTAGGCAGTGGTACCTTCGTTTTCCTTTAAAACTTATTTCCCAAAGTAATAATAACAACGTGAGGCCTATAATCATACACAACATGATACTTCCACAAGTATGGTTGGCCTAATAATACATCACAAACTTGAAGAGGAGAAACATCATAGAGTATCACCTCCATGAAGGGCTTGATCTTGTTGGGAAGGCGGCACTGTCAGATAACGCAAATATCTCTTCCTTGGTGTAGGCACCTAATGGTGTACGTTTGCGAGTGTATTATGGTCTGTAGGCCAAACCACCTCATGAAATTTTATGAAATGAGGTTCTTTTGGCTCCCATTGTCGATAACAAACTACAATAGAGAGCCATTCATCCACATCTTTGAGTGGAAGAGGCACTCCCCCTTCTCTGGATCTTTGGGCTCATTATTCTAGATCTTGGCGGTGGCAATGGTGGCACCAGGCTCTGTGTCAATGATTTGCTTCCATTTTACATTCCCCTTGTCAGGTTCTGACTCAGATTTTATTCATGCATCTGATTTGGATGCCTTCAACTCAACCACCAATGACTTCTTGGATAGACACTCACTTCTATTGTGAGTTGGGTTCTTATGGAACTCACACCATTTCCCCATGTCCTTGTTTTTCTTCGGGGTGTTTTTAGTTTCTTGTGGCTTCGGTGGGTTGTCTTGGGTTGCCCTTCCTTGGAGTTGTCCTTTGTTTTGTAGTTTGCGGACATCTTTACCTTTCTTTAGATTCACATATCCAAAGTATCACTTATTCTTCTTAAATTTCTACTTGATATTGACAGGATATTGATAGGCAACGCTGAGCAAGGAGATTTCGAGGAACTCCATCTCATCCTAGATGTAATTGTGTAGATAGTCACAATACTTGAGTACCAATTGTCGCTCAAAATCCTTGATACCCAACTTCATGCAAAGGCCATGAAAAATATTTGTGAACTACGATATGTCTCGGTCACTTCCCTACTGCAGCGTGGTCCACTTTATGTATTTATCCTCATAGCTCCTGAAAGGGTAATACTACTCCTTCATGGTGTCCTAGAAAGAATTATAGGTGGGTACGATTGAAAATAGTGAGGGTTCACTCTCGTCCCTCTTCCCATATTAGGTTTACAACGAGTCCTTGACATGGGGGGCGTATTTGAGTGTGTAAAAGTAATATTTTCCAAGTTGAAAAAGTCATGACCCAATAAAATATCTTTCTAATATATTTAACCATTTATATATGACATTCGCATCTATATGACCTTAAAATATGGGGATGTCAAATTTAATGTGGACCTTAAAGGGAGTGGCACCTCTAGAGTGGTTGCTGAAAGAAGATGTGTTGTCTATTGGTTATCCATCATCACGTTCCTCTGTCGCTCGAGGGATTATAGAGAAATTTTTTGAAAGGATCTCATACCACATCTTCTTTCTTTTCTTCTGCCATAGGAGGATGTCAGGGTCTGAGAGGCTTGTCTTGAAAAGGTCCAACTAGTTCAAGCCCTAAATCCGTATACCCTGACCTCATTGGACACATGCAAAGCAAAAAAGAGAAAGAGAAGACTTCTCTAACACCACTGATACATAATTAAGAAAGAATGAAAGATAATATATATAACCATAAGTATATGGATGTAGCATAAATAACACTTCATTTCATTAATATCAAATAATTGAAGTATGCTTACATACAGAATGGAAATAAACTAGTTCGATTGATGCTTGCTTATATCTGAGAAGAGATGTGGCAACTACATGCCTATGAACTGTGTTACAATGAGGCTCAAAGGCCTATTTATTATTGAGAAATAATGGAAAACCCTAAACATCCAAAAACCTAACCTTGGGAAATGAAGTGCCAAAATTGTGGGCCTCGTTGGTGTAAACTGGTATAGCAACTTCCCAGGGTCGTAAATTTGGTATACGATCTTTGTTTGACATGCAAAATACCTTGTTAGAAATATTTGTCCGAGGAATACAAGTTTTTATTGCAAAAAACTGTCATTTAGGGCCTGAAAATGTCTCCAGAAGTTTATGACCTGAAAAAGTGCCAAAAATAGTAAATCATGCTACAATTAAGGAAACTAAAAAATTGAAAGAAAAAATGGTTAGGGTCCAAGTGGAATAGGTGGGATGGCCACCAATATCCACCTATATCGGTCACAATATACATCAGTAGGACTATGGACACATAGAAGAGAGATGCCCTATATTAGCCCTCAAATTACATAAAATGATACATAAACCCAACAAAACTTGGGAAGGGTGACATATAAGAGTGATATGTCCATATCCCAATGTCTTATACTCAGCCCTGATGGTATGAATCTACATCATTTAAATTATTTGGCTACTCTCGAGTATGGCAGAAACTTCTTGATTACTAATCATTAAGGGATACTTTGAGCAAATGTGAGGGGACCCACCAATGACGAAAATTAACCCCAAGGTACCTAACATAACCCACATTGTGTGAATACATGTGATGACATAGAAAAATTATGGATTCAATGAGGTAAACTCACTTTTGAATATAAGGAAGCCTACCACTAAGGTCTACAAGCTATAATGTACTACTAGTTCCTAGCCCAAACTCTTGGATAATGAGTTGAAGTTGAAAGTAGAAGGTCAGTTGAAGGAGGGCCTTAATGTATCCCCCATAAATTGAAATAGAATATACTAAGAGATGATGTAAGAAAATGAATTCATGAGGTACAACTAACATAGGGATGAACAACACAAAAGGTCAATAAGCATTACCAATGGCCAATTGAGGTAGAGACTTCCCTTGAACATGTAACAGAATGAAAAACAAAAGTTACTTGGAAATGTTGAATACTGAGCACCACATGATATCATACAACAAATAGGAGGAATTAAAGTATAGCCCATAATGACTAGAAGGGTAACCATCCAAAGGGGTAAAATGAATCATATTAACAGTATGACTCATTATAGAAATATTGATTTCTAAAATGGGCCTGCTAAGGAAAATTATAAAATAATAGTGGAAATGATATAATAAGAATATATTACCTCATCAAGTTTTGGAAGGAAAAAAAAGAAAAAAACTACATTTTCACCTTATCTCCCTACAATTTTACTCAAATTCTGAGTACGAGAACTCATTGGATGTGGAATCTAATTTTTCATCCAAAGAGTACCCATGTTGCATACTTCCAATGGACCCTGTTGTTAGCCACCCATATTTTTCCTATCATATCAGCTGGTGGCTAAATATTCTTTGTAGCCTTCAAGAAACAAATTCAGTCCTAAATTTGTTGGTGCTTGAAGTCTTTTGGTGAAACTCATGTTGCTGGTTAAATCTTCATACCTATTTCCTTCTCCAAACCCCTGATATCCTATAAAAATCCACAGTCAAATACTGTTGCATTCCCCTTTTTTCCCCTCCCTTTCTTCCAACTTACCTCATTCTCCATTTTCCCTTTATTCATGAAAACCCCACAAAAACATATGTTTTCCCTTTAACCCTTCACACATTCCACTTCCCAAGGTTAAAAACTCACTTTTTAACTTATCGCACCCTTTGTCCTCTGAAAAATCATTGGAGATCATATAAATGGCATATTTTATGTGTTTTTGGCGTTTTAGCCCTTTCAAGCTAAGCCCCTGAACCATTTTCCTCCGTATACCCGAGCGCCAGGACTGACCGCTCAGTCCTTAGACGCTAAATCGAAAAAATACCATTTTCCTCCATTCATTTCCCTTTGAAAACCCGAAAAAACCCATTTTATAAAGTTTAACGGGGAATAATTAAAATCACATGTTTTATTTCAAGATCAACCTGGACCGTCGATCTTCTCCCCAGATCTGACGGAGTGGAACACATCTCACCAGGTGGACCCCCCCTTTCTCCTGCGTCGTTTGTCAAGAAACCACCGGTTTCCATTTCGCACCACCCTCTGAGCCACGGTGGTTTTCTCCCGTCGACCAGCGATTCCATACGCTGGCCGACACGTGTCCCCGCCACTATTTCAAAACCTCCGTGCTATCACCTCATTTCGCACGTTAAACTTCACACCATAACCATGTAGCGGAATCCACCCCCACCATTCGATCTGGGACTTCCCATCCAACGGCTGTCGATCACCTCACTTGCTCGACCTTTAACGGAAATGCACGCCCGTTAACCCATCCATCGTGCGTCCAAGATTCAATCCCCATCATCGATCTCTGCAGATCGACGGCTATTATTCGTCCTCCTGATTCCATCGCCCGGTCAGACATTTTCCCGCTGACTTCCCGTTGCCCGATCTCGACCGTCGATTTCTACAGATCAACGGTCCTGATTTAATATTTCTTCAACCTTTTCCACGACCGCCCAGATTTTATCTCAGCCGTTGGATGATGCCATCCAACGACCCACGTTCCTCCGCACATTCCCCAAAGCAGATTGACCTATAAACTGGATTTTTTACGTGTTTTTTGTATTTTGCAGGGTTAAGGTCATTTGTTTGTGTTTTAAAAGGAAATTTTAGACCAGGAGGGTGACGATCCTCTACGTTTCAATTTCTCGAAGGAAATCACTTACAGATTTAGTTTTCACGTCTCTTCAATGTTTCCACAGGCATTGATGCCTTTCCCTACCTGCACAGCCCTGCACAACAGAGAAAACCGTCAAAATCAATGCAGAAAAAGAGTATCAGAGATTGAAGACCAGAAATGAACCAGAACAACAGATTAGTGGACAGATTTGTGGGGATTAAGGCTAAGACAGTTATCAAACGCCTAATCCCTGGATCTAAAATGAAGATTAAGAAAAATCTAAAGTGTTTTATCAAAAAAACCCTCCACCGCCACAAATGGAGGCGAATTGATTCCTCCCAGCGACTACAACGCCACCTGTGCCTCAAAGGATTCAATCAAGAACCGAATTTATTGATCAAAGTCAGGTATTTTTCCTCGACACAGCCAAATGAGTTATTTCTGCCAGGAAATTAATGACAAAATGTCGGCAGAGCAACCCTATTGATACACAGAGCCTCAAAAGTTTAATAAAGCTCCCACCGAGCTAAATTCATGACTATAAATCATTTAATACAGAGGAACACCTGTATAGTTCCTCGTTGAGCCCCTCGAAGGCTAAGAAGACATTAATATCTGTATTAATTGATTTGGAGATCTTTTATCAGATCTCACCTCCTCATTCTTCTATAAATACTTCAATAGAAGATGAGTGAAGTGTTGGTTGTTAATGTAATTGCTGAAGCATTGTAATTGTGACTGAGCTGAAGACTGTTGATTGTAGATAGGATTTCACTAGCTCTTGGAGCTCTGCTTGTAATAGATAGGTTAGGTTATGAAGAGAGATGAATTGACACACTGGATTTGAAGATTGTAACCGGTTTGAAGCATCAATACAAGCTGATTTATTGGATCCTGGTCTATGCTGATGGTGATGTTATTCTCACTGTAACTTGTATTTTGTTTCTGTTTTTTATTTGTTTCATTTTCCACTATAAAGAACAGTTTAAACAGGGTTAGGACCTACTGTATATCAGTAACCTTCTCTGGCTGAGAAACCTTTATTTAAATATTTTATTTCGACTGTGTTATTTGAAAATGATTTAATTCAGTTTAAGTACAGGGATGTTGGCGTTCCCTCGTCTTTTTGTCTTAGTTGAATGTTATTTTTAAATGTTACTTTCAATATATGTTGTGTAAAGATGAACTGAGGAAATTAAGATTAGCCCTGAGTCCCTTTCTTATTTGCTCAACTATTTGATTGTTTCCCTTAGGATGTGTTAAAAGATGACTAGTTTCAAAGTACTTATCAGATCTTAGGCCATTCTGTGTTACCTTTGTGATTGTCTTGAAAGTAACCAAGTAAAGAAGAGCTAGGAGAGGATTTTTGGTGCGCCCGGCCCGCTAGCTTCTACTCCAAAAGTTGCCTTCAAGTTTCCCTTTTGTTTTTATATGTTTTCTATCAGAAGTGTATCAAAGGGTGGATAGTTTCAAAGTACTTACCAGATCCTAGTTTGCTTCTATGTTTTTCTTAAGTGCCTGGTCAAAGGCTGGCTAGTTTCAAAGCACTTACCAGATCCTGGGCTGCTCTTTGTTCTGCATCTGTCATTTCCCTTTCTTATTGTATAACTCCATTCCATAAATCAAACTTTAAATAGATCCTTAGGCATAGATGACTTGCCCCATAGACCACTCTTGGACCTGATTGTTTCAATTAAATCCTCTTATGACTCCATAGCCCAATGGACTGAAAATCTGCCATCATCTTTCTTCTTGACCGAAGCTTACTCTTTTTGCTTGCAACTTCTCACTTTTGAACCTATTTGCATATAGATCTTTCCGCCTCAGACAGAAATTATGTTCAACCATCCAAAAAACCAAACAAACCCTTGGTCTTCGTAACTAGCCTAATATCATTACCCTAAACTTCAAAGACAAATCCATATTTGTACATATTGGAGAGATCCCTCTCCGGATTCAGGAGGGCTAGATCCTAGAATCCCAAAGTTGGTTGAAATGATGTTAACTCTGTGATCGGACTTTTGCCAATCTTGCTTATTACAGAGACCTAACATTTCTGGCGAATCCACTGGGGAGAACCCCGAATCATTTTCATTTAAAGATAATCATATGACATCAGAGATTTGGTTCATAGAGCATTTGATTTATTAACCAGCTGGAGTCACCTAACATTTCTGGCGACTCTGCTAGGGAAAAAACTCAGAATCTTTCACGTTCAAAACTATTCATAAAGAAACTTGGGATTTGGTTCATATAGCACTTGCTTTATTAACCAGCTGGAGTCACCTAACATTTCTGGCAACTCCGCTGGGGAAAAAACTCAGAATCTTTCACGTTCAAAACTATTCATAAAGAAGCTTTGGATTTGGTTCATAGAGCACTTGCTTTATTAACTAGCTGGAGTCACCTAACATTTCTGGCGACTCCACTGGGGAAACACCTTTCCCTTAAATCTTGTAAACTTTGAGAGTTAAAAGAAAACTTTTCAAGCACTACCAAGAAATGGTAATCATGATGAAACTTGTTTGAATCAGTGACAAACTAGGTCAACCCTAGGATTCTCTTAAGTTTTTATCTAACCTTGGAAAATCAGCTAGCTTAGCCATAAGAGTAGACTGTCTTTGTCTCATAACAGTAGCTATGTTTTGAATCAAAGTCAGGACATTCTTAGAAACCACGCAAAAAAAAAAAAAAAAAGAAGAAGAAGAAGAAAAGCCAAAAACAGTTCAGATTGGTAGTAAAACACTAGTTTTTGATATCTTGCCTACAACTTTTGATGTGTTTTACCCTATACTCTTAGACAGAGTCTAGAAAGGGCCAGGTAGCCTCCAGATCTCATCCTTTTTTAAAGGTGACATATCTGGTGAATGCCCTCCCAGTCAATCTCTGGTTAGAGTTTCTTGTGTTTTGGGATACCCTTGAAAAGGGATGTCTCACAAGCACTGTGGTGGACAGTGCACTTCTTTGGACACACTCTAAACTTTCCACCTGGCAACTCCACAATCATAAATAGACCTTAAGACTCCACTGGGAAGAACCCTTATCATTGTAATATTCTTCAAACTCAGTTACAAGGCTGTAGGATTTAAATTGTGAAAACAGATTAGTTAACCTCTCGAAGATTGTCATATCTGGTTGAAATTTTCCTGTTTATTTGGGTCTAAAAACATAGCATAGTGGCTCCTAGAAATATTTACACTAGAGCCCATCCTAACCCTGATCCACCCGAGATAGTTGATAACCTAGAAAGAATCCTTAGGAAGTCTCCTAAGATAGAATCCTCAACTATTTTCAGATCTCACATAAGAGCCAATTCAGTCCCTGAAAATCTTTCAGCTCTGCAACAATCACAAGCTGATTTAGTCAATCCATTTAGGACTAGGTCATTTGGTGATTTAGATCAGCTAGATTCCGAGTCTTCACATTCATCTCCGAAAACAAGTGAACACCTTGGGAGTAGAGAATCAACACCTCCTGATTTACATTTTCTTCTTAACCTAGGTGTCTCTCACCCAAGATCAGCTCAGCAATCTACTGTTGTTCCATCCACTTCTGTTCATCCTTCATCCACTATTCAAACCACTTCATTTCAGCCCACCCCACCACCTATCATGGCAGCATGGTATGCTCCCTTACTCCTTCCTGTACCATTAGCCAACCTTCCACAGGACTATCAGTATAGAATCCCATTGTATGATGCGAGCAATACTACAACAGCATCTCAACATGTGGAAAAGATGAATGACTACTTTGACAGAAATGAAATTGATGATGATTCTGTCAAACTTAGGTTATTTGCTCAAAGTCTGGGGGGAGAAGCAAGAAAATGGTTCAAAGGCTTAGCCCCCCATAGTATTAATGATCTTCAAGGTTTCCATCAAACATTCTTAAACAAAGGGGAAGTAAGGAAAAACCCTCTCCAAGTCCTTGCTGACTATAACAATCTCCATAGGAACCCAGGGGAAAGTGTACAGGCTTATTGTACTAGATTTAACAGTGTGTATAATGCACTTTCCCCAGAACTAAAACCTCCAGAGGGCTCAGCTTTAAACAAGTTTCCTGAAGGGTTTGATGCTGACATGACCTATTCACTCAGAGAAAGAAATTTTGCAACCCTTGAAGACATGCAAAGAGGTGCTCTTTCTATGGAAGTTAACCTTATGGAGAAGAAAGTGAGGATGAAAGCTGAAAAGAGAGTATCTTTCGGAGAGGAGTCCACCCCTACTACTTCAAGCTCAAAAATGGAAAGAATGATGGAAGAAATGATGAAGAAAATGAGCATCCTAGAGAGAGCGCAAGAAATTCTAAATCAAAACGCTCCTCAAAATAGAAACCAAAACCAAAATCAGAATGTTAGAAGGAATCAACCTCCAAACCGACCAAGGGAAGATGATCAGCAAATCGCTCCTCCCTTTCATCAAAACTATTTAAGTGAGGTTGAGGAAACTGATCAAATAACAGAGGAGGACGATATAAACTTATTTGGGGTAGGTGATGAGGACTTCGAGGTTCATTATGATAGGAAACAAGGTCTTTATACACCTTACGATGACAAAAGAGATGATAATGAAAATTATTATCAAAACATGGAAAATGCTGTCATAGAGCCTTCAAAGGAATATGAACTCAGAAGTAAATCTAATCAACAAACCCCCAACAACAAAACCTCTGACAAATCCTCTCAAAATAGCACTGCAACCAAGCCTAAAATAGTCAAACAAAAGGATAAAACAGTGGCTGATAATTCTGGTAAAGGTAAAGAGAAAGACACTCAAAATCTTGAAAAACAGAGTGCAAACATCAGTAGTACTAACACTTCAGCTAGTACTCCTTTTTCAACCATTGTGACAATTGTAGATAAAACAAATCAGCAAGCTATTTTTGCTGATAAAGTGGAAGTAAACAAGGCTGAGACCAATGCCTTAAAGAATCAAATTCCTTTCAGTTTGGAACAGGAAATCTCAAAGATTAAAATTTCTGTTCCTTTGACTGAGTTAGCTGCCCAACATGTATATAGGTCCAAAATTTTGAAGGCTTTGAACCTAGAAGAAAATGGGGATACACTCAATCTTAATGATGACTAGCCAGAGCTTATTTTTGGTCCAAATATTGAAGGTAAGTTTCAAGAGGGACCTGTCCCTCCCTTCTATGTAAGTTTGAATATTCATGACAAAATTCTACACAATGCTATAAATGACTCAGGCGCTTCCCATAATTTAATGCCAAAAGCTGTAATGGAGAGCCTGGGCCTTGAAATCACCAAACCTTATAAAGATCTTTACTCTTTTGACTCAAGTAGAGTCAAGTGTTTAGGATTGATCAAAGACCTTTGTGTTAATTTAGCCCAAATTCCAGCCAAGTGTTTGGTCATGGATGTTGTTGTGGCTGATGTACCCCCAAAGTGTGGAATGCTTTTATCAAGATCTTGGGGGGCTAAGTTACAGGGGACCATGCAAATGGACATGACCTATGCGACTATCCCTGTTTTCAATCAAACTAGAAAACTTTACAGGGAGTCCCACATGAAATACACAGTGACAAGTCAAGACAGGCCTCAAAAATCTCCTCTGTATGTTGTAAGTACGAGCCTTGATTCTTTTATCATGTTTAATGATGAAACCCTCACAGAACAAATCACTTTAACAGGGTTAATAGCTGAAACGGAGGAAGAAGAATACAACGCTGAACAGTCAAGACAGTTTGTTGTATCTGAAAATCCTAGCAAACCAAACACATGTCTTGAACTACGAATCATCAATCCATTAAACTTAAAGATTGACAGTCAAGAGAGCAATCCTCAACCCTATGAAAAACTTGAGGAGTCAAATCATACAAAGGACATGCACCAAACTGATAAAACTGAAAATAATCCTCTCTGGACTATGTATTTTGATGGGCCATGCACTAGAACAAATGCTGGTGCAGGTGTCTGGATTACTAACACTGAAAACAATCATACAGAATGTATTTCATGGAAATTAAACTTTCAGTGTTCCAACAACATAGCATAATATGAATCCCTTCTCTTAGGCTTGCATCTCTTGAAGAAATTAGGAGCCAAGAGAATAAAGGTGTATGGGGATTCTGAGTTAATAATTAGGCAAGTCAATGGGGAGTATAATGCAAATCATCCCAGACTTAAGGCCTATAGGAATGATGTCGTGGATCTTTTAAAAACATTTGAGGAATCCAACTTAAGTTTTGTCCCGAGGAAAAGAAATATTATGGCCCACAATTTGGCCTATGCTGCTAGAACCTGCCCAATGCTATATGATGACACATCTCAGATAAAATTCAGACCAGCTGTCCCGGATAACAAGAAATATTGGCAGGTCTTTGATGGAGATAAACAAATAGAAGACTTCATACAATTCATAAATGAGTTTGAACTCCATAGCTCAGATTCAGACTATGATACAGACTACAGTGAAGAAAATTTTCTTGGTGAAGAAGAACCATCTCCTGAGCTTGTAGATATTAACCTTCAGACTAGCAAACTTAGAAACCAAATAGAGTTGAGTGCAGAATCTGAAATAGAGGAGTTGGAAAATCTGCATTCTAAGAATGATAGTTTGCCCAAGGGTTTGGCCCCTCTAGAAGAATTGTTTGATTTTAATGATGTGGCCAATAAACCTAAACTGGAACCTGTAGAAAATGAAGTGGAGGAATGCAATATAGGCAGTGAGGAAAAACCGAAAATGATCAAACTATCCAAGACTTCGCCAGCTCACATTAAACTCAAATACATAGAGCTGTTCAAAGAATTTTCTGATGTTTTTGCATGGAGTTATGAAGATCTTAAGTCCTATGACACTAAAATAATACAGCACAAAATCCCTCTTAAAGAAAACCAAATACCATTCAAACAGAAACTGCGCAGAATAAACCCTATCCAGTTGCCATTGGTTAAGAAGGAAATCATCAAGATGCACGATGCTGGTATTATTGTCCCTATTAGATATTCTGAATGGGTATCTAATCTGGTGTCTGTTAGGAAAAAGACTGGAGAAATCAGGCTTTGTATAGATTTTAGAAATTTGAACAAAGCTTCATTGAAAGACAACTACCCTTTGCCCAAGATGGACCATATATTACAAAGGGTGGTGGGGTCTAAAATAATTTCTTTGCTAGATGGCTATTTAGGGTATAATCAAGTCTTAGTCCACCCTGATGATCAATTAAATACTGCTTTTACTACACCATGGGGTACTTTCATGCATGTGAAAATGCCTTTTGGTCTAATGAATGCTGGAGAAACCTTTCAAAGAGCCATGGACATAGCATTCTCGGAAGAACTGGGCTTCTTCATCATTATCTACCTTGATGACGTAACTGTGTTTTCAAAAACAGATGAAGAACACTTAGAACATTTGAGAAATTTTTTCGAGAAATGCAGGAAGTTTGGAATATCTTTGAACCCTAAGAAGACTTTATTTGTTCTCCAAGAAGGTAAACTACTTGGGCACATCATTTCAGAAGAGGGTATAAAGATAGATCCAAAGAGGATAGAGGCCATATTGCAAATCTCTCATCCTCGAAACATCAAAGAGTTGCAGTCTTTCATTGGAAAGATCAACTTTTTGAGAAGGTTCATCCCCAACTTGGCTGAGCTCCTTAGGAATATCACAAATATGTTAAAGAAGGAGCAAGGGGTAAAATGGACCTTGGAAGCAAAGACATCCTTTGAGCTGGTGAAACAAGCATTAACCAAAACACCGGTTCTCATAACCCCTGATTTTTCAAAAGATTTTTATATCTTCTCATTTGCGTCAGAACATACCATTGCAGCTGTCCTTTTACAGAAAAATCCACAAGGACAAGAGCAGCCTATTGCATTCTTTATTAAGGCATTGAGGGATGACCCTTTGAAGTATAACATTATGGAGAAGCAAGCTTTTGCTTTGGTAAAGGCTTTGAAAGACTTCAGGGTATACATCCTTCACTCACACATTATCGCCTTTGTCCCAAATTCAGTTGTTAAAGACATCCTAACACAGGACCCAGATGGTAAGAGAGGTAAGTGGATTGTTGTTATTCTTGAGTATGATTTGGAGATAAAACCCACTAGGCTCATCAAAGGCCAGGGTCTAGCTAAATTAATGCCCGAATCTAATTGTGAAGTTCTTGATATTAATATGATTAATGATTTGGATGACCAAGAACAATTCTCAGCTCCCATTATTCAAGACCATTTTGAGAATTCTCCTTGGTATACTGATATTGTTTATGTTTTGCTTATTCTGAATACACCTCCTGGTTTATCCAAGACAAAGGCAAGATTCCTAAAGTTAAAAGATGTAAACTATTGCATTATTGATAAATGTCTTTATTGGAAAAATGCAAGTGGTGTATTGCTTAAATTTTTGCCTGAGTTTGATGCAGAAAAGATTAAGAAGGAATTCCATGAAGGAGAGTGTGGAGGTCATTTATACTGGAAGGCAACAACCAACAAAATTCTAAGGGCTGGTTTCTATTGGCCCGCCCTTTTTCCTGATATACATAAGATTACCACTACTTGCCATAAATGCCAATTGTTTGAAGGCAAGAGAAAACTGCTACCCCTTCCTCTGCATCCAATCATTGTTGAAGCCCCTTTTCAACAATGGGGACTTGACTTCATAGGAGAAATCCATCCACCATCTTCTGCCTAGCATAAATGGATTCTCACAGCCACAGACTACTTCACTAAGTGGATAGAAGCCATTCCTTGTAGGCAGGCCAATGATTCAGTTATCATAAAATTCATGGAGACTAACATCCTCTCCAGATTTGGCTGTCCTACTAAGATCATCACAGATAATGCAGCAGCATTTGGATCAAATAAAATGGTCGAGTTCTGTCACAAGTATCAGATAACATTGGGACACTCCACAGCCTATTACCCTCAAGGTAATGGACTTGCAGAATCTTCCAACAAAAGCTTAATGAACATAATCAAGAAACTGTTGGAGGACAATAAGAAGTCTTGGCACACGAAGATGATCCATGCACTTTGGGCTGACAGATTGAATTTGAAGAAATCTATTGGTATGTCACCCTTCCAGCTTGTGTATGGTACAGATGCAATTTTTCCTAACAGCCTTGGTGTACCAGTTATGAAGTTAATTCAAGAGTTGCAGACTGAAGAAAATGACATGACCAGAAGAATAAATCAGACCATTCATCTTCAGCAAACCAGAGAGGAAGTGTATAACAAAGCATTGCAGAAGCAAGATAGTATCAAGAAGATCTTTGATAGAAGAACAAAGGCTAGCAATTTCAAGATTGGGGACAAAGTTTTAAAGTGGGACTCAAGAAGGGAAGAAAAGGGCAAGCATGGAAAATTTGACAATCTATGGCTTGGCCCTTACTCTATTCATTCAGTCGCTGGTAATAATGCATTTTTCTTACAGGAACTGGATGGAACAGAATTGTTTGGGGGTCCTGTCAATGGCAGGATGCTTAAGCATTACTTCTCTTGATCCATTTTATGTTTTGAAGCCTTTTTATCTTTTTCCATTATAAATAGTCCATCCACCATTGCATTCAAAGTTATGAAAAATCAAAAAATACAAAAACAAAGAAAAAATGAAAAGAGGGCAGAAGGAAAACAAGAAAGGAAAAGCCCCATGCCAAAAAGAGAAATAAATCTGAAAGTGTGCAAGCTCAAATGCCACTCCTGCAAAACACACTTCTAGTTAGTCAAACAGCCTAATCTTGACTAATTAGCTTTAAATTTTTCTGCTGATAGGATAGTGAATTCGATTTGCCAAACTGTTCAATCTTGGCTTATCAGTAGATAGATTAGGATAGAAATGGAGGTTCATACAAACTCAAAATCTGAACCAAAGTTTCCAAAGAGAGATGACTCAAAACTGTTTTGTTTTCTGAGTCATAAAAGAGAAAAACTGGTTCTAATTTGCCCAAAATCTGAATCAGATATCGAGGAAGAGACAGATCAAACAAAAGCAAAAACAGAGCTATGAAGGAAGGAGAAGGCCATGATGAGAGACTTTCAGATCTTAAGCCTTCCATTTTGATTTTTAATTTTCTGCAAATAATAATCTATGTGCAGCTTGTTTTTATTCCATAGATCACAGCAAGTTAAAAAGCTTAATCTTAACATGACTGTTTTTAAATTTCTGTCTTAGAATTTAGAGAATGAAAGTCTATTGGACAGTTTAATCCCAACAGACAGTAGATTAGGTAGAGAAGAATCTGAGCTCAACTGATTAATCTGAGTTCAGGGAGAAATAAGGAGTACAATTAGATTAGTTTTTATGCTTTCAAAAGAATAAAATATTGTAAAAAGAGTTTTCCAATCCAAGTGCACTCTGATGAAGAAAAAATGTTAGATCAGTAGGATTGGGTAGGTAGAAATTTGTATTGATGAAGTCCATTTATCTTTCATGAATGATGCTATTTTTCAGAAGCAGAGCAAGAGAAATCTGATGGATGAGGCAACTGATCAGCCTCCCAGAAATCAAGTCTGAATTCTTGATGCCTTCAGGAGGCACCATTCCCAAGTGGAGTCGCTGTTAGCCACCCATATTTTTCCTATCATATCAGCTGGTGGCTAAATATTCTTTGCAGCCTTCAAGAAACAAATTCAGTCCTAAAATTTTTGGTGCTTGAAGTCTTTTGGTGAAACTCATGTTGCTGGTTAAATCTTCATACCTGTTTCCTTCTCCAAACCCCTGATATCCTATAAAAATCCACAGTCAAATACTTCTGCATTCCCCTTTTTTCCCCTCCCTTTCTTCCAACTTACCTCATTCTCCATTTTCCTTTTCTTCATGAAAACCCCACAAAAACATATCTTTTCCCTTTAACCCTTCACACATTCCACTTCCCAAGGTTAAAAACTCACTTTTTAACTTATTGGACCCTTTGTCCTCTGAAAAATCATTGGAGATCATATAAATGGCATATTTTATGTGTTTTTGGCGTTTTAGCCCTTTCAAGCTAAGCCCCCGAACCGTTTTCCTCCATATACCCGAGCGCCAGGACTGACCGCTCAGTCCTTAGATGCTAAACCGAAAAAATACCATTTTCCTCCGTTCATTTCCCTTTGAAAACCCGAAAAAACCCATTTTATAAAGTTTAACGGGGAATAATTAAAATCACATGTTTTATTTCATGATCAACCTGGACCGTCGATCTGCTCCCCAGATCCGACGGAGCAGAGCACATCTCACCAGGTGGACCCCCCCTTTCTCCCACGTCATTTGTCAAGAAACCACTGGTTTCCATTTCGCACCACCTTCTGAGCCACGGTGGTTTTCTCCCGTCGGCTAGCAATTCCATATGCTGGCCGACACGTGTCCCCGCCACTATTTCAAAACCATCGTGCTATCACCTCATTTCGCACGTTAAACTTCACACCATAACCATGCAGTGGAATCCACCCCCACCGTTCGATCTAGGACTTCCCATCCGACGGCTGCCGATCACCTCACTTGCTTGACCTTTAATGGAAATGCATGCCTGTTAACCCATCCATCACACGTCCAAGATTCAATCCTTGTCGTCAATCTCTGCAGATCGACGACTATTATTCGTCCTCCTGATTCCATCGCCCATTCAAACATTTTCCCGCTGACTTCCCGTTGCCCGATCTCGACCGTCGATTTCTGCAGATCGACGGTCCTAATTTAATCTTTCTTCAACCTTTTCCACGGCTGCCCAGATTTGATCTCGGCCGTTGGATGATGCCATCCAATGGCCCGTGTTCCTCCGCACATTCCCCAAAGAAGATTGACCTATAAACTGGATTTTTTACGTGTTTTTTGTATTTTGCAGGGTTAAGGTCATTTGTTTGTGTTTTAAAAGGAAATTTCAGACCAGGAGGGTGACGATCCTCTACGTTTCAATTTCTCCAAGGAAATCACTTACAGAGTTAGTTTTCACTTCTTTTCAATGTTTCCATAGGCATTGATGCCTTTCCCTACCTGCGCAGCCCTGCACAACAGAGAAAACCGTCAAAATCAATGCAGAAAAAGAGTATCAGAGATTGAAGACCATAAATGAACCAGAACAACAGATTAGTGGACATATTTGTGGGGATTAAGTCTAAGACAGTTATCAAACGCCTAATCCCTGGATCTAAAACGCATATTAAGAAAAATCTAAAGTGTTTTATCAAAAAAACCCTCCACCGCCACAAATGGAGGCGAATTGATTCCTCCCAGTGACTACAACGCCACCTGTGCCTCAAAGGATTCAATCAAGAACCAAATTTATTGATCAAAGTCAGGTATTTTGCCTCGACACAGCCAAAGGAGTTATTTCTGCCAGGAAATTAATGACAGAATGTCGGCAGAGAAACCCTATTGATACACAGAGCCTCAAAAGTCTAATAAAGCTCCCACCGAGCTAAATTCATGAGTGTAAATCATTTAATACAGAGGAACACTTGTATAGTTCCTCGTTGAGCCCCTCGAAGGCTAAGAAGACATTAATATCTGTATTAATTGATTTGGAGATCTTTTATCAGATCTCACCTCCTCATTCTTCTATAAATACTTCAATAGAAGATGAGTGAAGTGTTGGTTGTTAATGTAATTGTTGAAGCATTGTAATTGTGACTGAGCTGAAGACTGTTGATTGTAGATAGGATTTCACTGGCTCTTGGAGCTCTGCTTGTAATAGATAGGTTAGGTTATGAAGAGAGATGAATTGACACACTGGATTTGAAGATTGTAACCGGTTTGAAGCATCAATACAAGCTGATTTATTAGATCCTGGTCTATGCTGATGGTGATGTTATTCTCACTGTAACTTGTATTTTGTTTCTGTTTTCGATTTGTTTCATTTTCCACTATAAAGAACAGTTTAAAGAGGGTTATGACCTACTGTATATCAATAACCTTCTCTGGCTGAGAAACCTTTACTTAAATATTTTCTTTCGACTGTGTTATTTGAAAATGATTTAATTCAGTTTAAGTACAGGGATGTTGGCGTTCCCTCGTCTTTTTTTCTTAGTTTAATGTTATGTTTAAATTTTACTTTCAATATATGTTGTGTAAAGATGAACTAAGGAAATTAAGGTTAGCCTTGAGTCCCTTTCTTATTTTCTCAACTATTTGATTGTTTCCCTTAGGATGTGTTAAAAGCTGACTAGTTTCAAAGTACTTATCAGATCTTAGGCCATTTTGTGTTACCTTTGTGATTGTCTTGAAAGTAACCAAGTAAAGAAGAGCTAGGAGAGGATTTGTGGTGCGCCCGGCCCGCTAAATTCTACTCCAAAAGTTGCCTTCAAGTTTCCCTTTTGTTTTTATATGTTTTCTATCAGAAGTGTATCAAAAGGTGGATAGTTTCAAAGTACTTACCAGATCCTAGTTTGCTTCTATGTTTTTCTTAAGTGCCTGGTCAAAGGCTGGCTAGTTTCAAAGTACTTACCAGATCCTGGGCTGCTCTTTGTTCTGCATCTGTCATTTCCATTTCTTATTGTATCACTTCATTCCATAAATCAAACTTTAAAGAGATCCCTAGGCATAGATGACTTGCCCCGTAGACCACTCTTGGACCTCATTGTTTCAATTAAACCCTCTTATGACTCCATATCCCAATGGACTGAAAACTTGCCATCATCTTTCTTCTTGATCAAAGCTTATTCTTTTTGCTTGCAACTTCTCACTTTTGAACCTATTTGCATATAGATCTTTCCGCCTCAGACGACAACTATGTTCAACCATCCAAAAAACCAAACAAACCCTTGGTCTTCATAACTAGCCTAATATCATTACCCTAAACTTCAAAGACAAATCCATCTTTGTACATATTGGAGAGATCCCTCTCCGGATTCAGGAGGGCTAGATCCTAGAATCCCAAAGTTGGTTGAAATGATGTTAACTCTGTGATCGGACTTTTGCCAATCTTGCTTATTACAGAGACCTAACACCTACTACATGAAAAAACATGATTGTAATAATTTTTTTTCATGTATTTCACTTTTTCGTGTAGTAGGGTCCATCAGAAGTATGCAACATGGGTACTCCTTGGATGAAAAACTATACTATGCATTCAATGAGTTCTCCCACTCAAAATTTGAGTAAAACTATAGTGAGAGAATTATAAAATATGAGTTGAAAAAATGGTTTTTATTTTTATTTTTATTTTTTATGATTTTATGTTTTTACTCCAAAAATGGTGAATCGTCCCCCATGGTTGACATCATGATATTGAATCCTATTGGTTCTTATAAAGTTGATTTTTTTGTACATTTTTCTTTTGAGGCTCATTTTTTACCTCAAACTTTCTCTACTTCCTAAGAAGAATTAAACCCCAATTGTGAGGTAGAGATGAAAATAGGTGCCATGTTCAAGGGTGGCACGAATGACATTGTGATTTTGACTGAAAGAATGGAAAATTTTCATTTCAATCACTTTTTCTCTTTTTATTTATTGGTATTTTCTTCATAGTTTAGTAAGCATGGAAGAGAATACATGTCACAACACCACTTCTTATTTTTTTTTCAATTTTGACAAACCCAAAAATGAGATAAAATGATACTTGGCAAGGTGTATTCCTCATGGTTTAATGAGCTCAAGGAATATGTGCTCTATACAAGTTTCCCTTTTCATGAGGTTTTAACGATCCTAAAAAAGAGAAAAAATATGCTTATAGTTCAGTGTTTAACAACCATGAGAAGGACATAAATAAAGCTCGTACTAGAAGAAGAAGGTAGAAAATATAGAAACTTGTTCCAAGATGGTAGAATCACCCCAAGAAGAGAGAACCAAAGAGGTTATAAAGGATAAATATTCATCACAGATTCCCCTTAAGAGGGATAAACACACCAAGAAAGGGTTAGCAAGAAGGCTAAGAAAAATGTACTTTCAATGATGAAAATGAGACCAGATAAAATCAACATGTATAAGAGCCATTGCAAGTTAGAAATAATGGTGGAATCCTCTCTAGGTATAGCCATAATATGAGAAAGAAGAGGACATGAGGCTAATATTCAAGGTATTTGTAGGTGAAAATGAGGGATGCTAGAGTGATAAAAATATGTAGCATGGAAACTAACGGTAACAATCCCCGATTGATTTTCCATGTAAATAAAATAAAAACCAAGGTCATGGGACAAGTAATCCAAGATAAATTGTGGGTAAGAACATAGTTATGGGAATCATTTGTTGCTTATTTATGGCTATGGAAATTGGAAAAGGAATTGGCAAAGGAAAATAGGTAATAATTGGCATTTAATTATGAAAATAAAGTAAAATAGGAGAAAAGGGAGATGAAAAGACACAAATTTTCATGCAAGGGAAATCAGAGGGAAAATGAAGGAAAATGAAGAAAATAGAGGCATCAATGATTAAAAGGCTTTAGACAAACAATTCACAACTTTTCTTAGTTCAATTTTTTTCCTCTCCTATAATTCTCTCTCTCATACACTTTTGTACACTTGGAGAATTCTTGGAGCATTATTCAAGAACACTAGTATCACTTGGATTTGAATAAAGGAAGCCAAATACAAGCAAGGAAAGAAAGGAACAACAATGATATAGTGGTATAAACAACTACATGTATATTACTTTGCAGGTAATAGGTTACATGTATGATCTCCTTGTTGGTTTTGGATGCATGATTCATGCATGTGATTCCTTGGTTATTTTTTATTATTGGAATGGATATTTGACTGGAATGACAATGGTTTCAACCTTGGATTTCCATTTCTTAGATAGACATGGCATTGTGATTTTTCCACTTGCTAATCTAATTGATTATTTGGTTCCTTATAGTTGTGGGATGGAAAAAATGCTTTGGAAGCCTTGGAACAACTTGGGTTGAGTTACTATTTCCTGGAGCCATAGGTTGGGACAAACACTCTGGAGTCCTTGGTGCATTCAATTGCTAGTTCCTAGAGCCTTGGACAAATTGGGTAGATACTGCTCTGATTGATGTTAGTGATTTTCATACCATATAGGTGGAATGATTATCATTGAGGTTTGAGGTTGCTTGGTCTCAAGAATCCCTAGTTGGTTTTGTCTTATTTTATTCCATGAGATCCCACGTTCATGCTTCGAATATGGCATAAGCATGATTGGCTAAAAGATATATTTGGTTCAGCTCAATCTATGTTCAAGTGGTACGCCGAATTCCCTGACTTTGTTGACAATTTAACACATTAATATGAGATATTTTCCTATTTTTATCGATGAGAATATGTTTTGATTATGATGGTGATCTTATGGTTTATTTTTCATGGTTTCTTTTCTGGTTATGAGATGGTTATTCGCTATATTATATCTATGTATCCTTTCATGTTTTGATAAGTATCTGAATGGTTGATGAATGAATGGAATAATAAGTATTATTATAGCTTTATGGAGAGGGCATAAAGCCTTCTTGGTGATTCTCACATGATGTTTATAATTTTATGATCATATATGCATTCATGACCTGTATATTACATGTTTTTCATGCGTTTGAGAAATTCCTGTCATGGACTAGGCATGTCCTAGGCAAGAACTTGTTCGTGTTTTTTTATAGATAACTATTTTATCATGTTAATTATGATTCTAGAATGTTATAGGAAATTATGGGCAGTGGTATGGAGGCTATGTTGAAAAGTGGCTGAGATCTTGGAACCACAAGTACATAATGTAGGCTCTGAGGTCATAACTGCATGGAGGAAGGCTTATGCATGTAGTTGGAGCATCAAAACTATATTCATGCAATGTTATGGGTATAGTTGCGGACCTAAGGAAGTGAAAAATGGCCCCAACTCAGGGATTGGTCACCTGGGGTGGTCATTTGGCTCTTTTATTGTCTACAACCCCTGATAGATGTCGAGGAGGTTTATTTTTTGCCCCCACTTCCATAACTTGAACTTGGAGGTCAAGTCATATCATAGTGACACTTCTCTCATGTTTACCTTGGTGAGATGTGAATTTGGGTAAATGTGGGAGGAGGTGTTATAGGGTGGTATCAAAGCTTCTGGGTTAAAACACTTGGATTGGATGTGTAGAAATTATACAGCATGCATGCATATCTTGGATTCACCTGATCAAAAAATGTACTAAATTTAAATATTGAATCACTTCTACAAATATTTTACGGAATTAAAAACACAATCACTAATAACATGAACATGAAGAAAGATCAATCACACACAACACAAATAATTTCCCAGAGTAAGCTTACATCTAAAAACCCCACTATAATATATTGTATATTAAGCATGGATCATGAAACAATTACATAAGAAACTCTTCTCACAAGAGCCCTCCAGTACTCAGATAATTCTCTCACACTATGATATGCAAAATTGACCAACACATAGCAAATTCTCAGACTCCAAACAACCTCCCTTGCTCGCGCAATCCCTGATGGTAAAGATCCCTAAAATATAAGAATTATTTCCTACCTTGACTACACCAATGGGTGTTTGGTTTCATGTGTGAAAGCCAATAATCCTACAACTGATAGTCAACTTCCCTTTCACCTAGAACTCAATTCGATCTCCACTAGATCTGACATGCATGTAGCTAATAATAGTAAATCCTTAGTTGCATGTGAGATCACTTACTGTGAATTAATTAATATTTAATTCACTGGATATCTCACTAGTGTATCTTCAGTTACAAATAGCACAAATAATTTTAACTCACTTAACCGAGTTAAACTATTTACAACTTACATTAGCTCATGCATCACTGCACTTTGAACTCTATTACAACTAGAATTACTCTGCATGCCTCACCAACTACCTCTAACTCGAAATCCACTAGCCAACTGAATTTACCACTTTCAGTTAACTTATTCAATTCAACACTGAGAATATATTACAATTTAATGTCTATCTTAATTAAGGGATAGCCAAAATAGACATGCACACAAAAATAGCATTGTGGGCCCCACCCTATTCTGGGTGCCTAATGCAGCTCGGCATGGGTGCTGAAATTTTCTTATTGAATATCAACACTCCCTCTCAACAAGAAAGGGGTTATCCTTCACCCGGATCATGTCTCTATGGTATTCGAATTTTCTCCTAGTGAGCGCCTTCATTAGAATATCTACATCCTAATCTTCTGTGGGAATGTACTGAAGAAACATTATCCATATTTGCACACAATCTCTGAGATGATGGTACCTGATATCTATATTCTTGGAACTATCATGAAACACAAGATTAATCGATATTTTAGTGAAACTCTGATTATCACAATGAATCACTGTTAGATCCATCTGAGAACCAAAAAAACCAACCAAGATCTTTCTCATCCAGATAGCCTCACATGCAGTTTGAATTTCTGTCATGTATTACGATTCCACTGAAATGAGTGCCATGGATCGTTTCTTCTTGCTATACAAGGAAATTATTATCGATCCAATGCTAAAGATCCCTCCTAATGTGCTCTTTTCTTCCGATGGACTACCAGCCCAATCTGCATCTGTGAAGCCATGCAGCTTCACTCCCTCTGTCTATCTGTACCATAGACCATACTCTGATGTGCCCCTCGGGTATCTCAGGACATGATTACCTACCTTCCAAAATATCTTGGTAGGCTTAACCATAGCTTGACTTAGCTGGTTAATTGCATAGAAAATTTCTGGTCTTATGTTCACTAGATACATTAGAAAACCCACTAACTACTGGTAGTCAGTAGCATCCACTATCTCTCCAGAAGTAGAATCCTCTTTCCTCCAATTTCCTGGAAGAGGAGTATCCATGGGTTTGCAACTCTCCATGTTAAACTTACCCAATATCTCCTTTTCATACTTGCCTTGAGACACCAAAACTTCACCATCCCTTTGCCATATTTACAATCCAAGGAAATAATGAAGGAGTCCCATGTCCTTCATTTTGAACTCCCTTGCAAGATCCTCCTTGCATGAGTGTATCAAATACTCATCACCAATCAAAATTATATCATCAACATATAGAAAAATAATCAATAGCTTACCCTTAACCATAATCTGTTATAGGTTTGCATCAACTTCACTTTTGGTGAAGCCTAGTCAGGTGAAATAGCTATCTATGTGAGTCTACCAAGCACAAGGTGCTTGCTTCACCCCATACAGTGATATTTTGAGTCGGAACACATGCAACTCACTTTTGAATATTTCAAAACCTTTAGGTTGCTCTATATACACCTCTTCCTCAATGATCCCATTTAGAAACGCATTTTTCACATCCATCTGATGAAAATGCCAGCCCGTCTGTGCTGAGAGTGAAAGGATAGATCTTATGGAAGAGTACCTTGCAAGAGGTGCAAAAGCCTCATCATATCTATCCACTAAATCTGTGAGAATCCTTGAGCCACAAATCTAGCCTTGTGTTTCTCCACAATCCCATCAGCAACTTGCTTTATCTTGTAGATCCATCTCGATCCAACCACTGATTTTTCAACTAGTCTTGGGACTATCTCCCATGCACTAACAATGGGGTCATAATCCTCCACCATTGCATCAACCCAGGTTGGTTGCTGCACTGCTTCCTGAAAGGAAGATGGTTCAGTCACAATACGTTTTCTCATAAGAGCCATGTATCTAGTAAATCGGTCAGGAGACTAACTATGTCTGCGCTGTGAGGTAGGGGCCCCTACATTCTCTGTAGCATCAAGTCTCAATCTATCAACTTCCATGGTGTACCTTCTGCCATTTCTGGTGGATGGCTCTGCATGAGTGTTTTCCTCCACTCTATGAACCTCCTCATGTGGTTGATCCACATCTTGAGACTCATCCTTGGGAACCAGTAGTTCCTCCTCTGCATGCAATTCCAGCTCTCTCTCAAGGGAAAACCACATGACTTTCTCCTTATAAAATTTGATTCCCATTGCACAACATTCATTCTTCTATTTGGAAAATACACATGATAATTAAGGGGTTTTTTAGTGTACCCCACAAAAATCCCAACCTCAACTATTGGTTCCAACTTCTTCTTGGCGTCCTTGGTCACATGCACATAGATAGATGAGCCAAAAATGTTAAAGTGTGGAACATTAGGTTTCTTACTAGTGAAAGCCTCTTCAGGTGTATTCATGCCAAGTACTCTATGAGGACAACAGTTTTGCACATGTACCGTTGTATTGCATACTTCCACCCACATATGCATCCGTAGACCTTGATCATGCAACATCGCTCGTGTTTCACCCACAATAGTTCTATTCTTCCTCTCCGCGAACCCATTTTGTTGTGGGTTATGAGGTGCTATGAGTTCTCTTCTAATTCCTTCATTGCTGCAAAATTTCTTTAATATATTAGAGATGTATTCTCCACCATTAGCCCTCCTAAGAGCCTTCACTTGTTTCCCTGACTCTTTATCCACCAGTGCCTTAAACTCACAGGACTTAGAGGATGTTCAATATTTCTTCTACATGAAGAAGATCCAACACTTATGAGAAAAGGAATCAACAAATATTACATAGTACTTATGTTTTGTTGTTGAATAAATCGAGAAAGGAACACACACATCTATGTGAACTCTCTCAAGGATCCTCGAAGCTCATTTTTCCTTCTCATGAAAGGTGGCCTTTACATATTTTCCCATAGTACATCCATTGCATGTGTTTGAATATGCAAGTGTACCCCTAGGAAGACTAGTAGAAATTTGCTGCATAACTTTTAAGGCTCCATGGTGAAGATGGCCCAATTGCTTGGGCCATAATTCTCCCTCATCCCGGCTCACCACTTGATCTGCCTTCCCCAAAATTGTTGCACAACCATCTACCTCTATCTTGCAGAGATTCTTAACTTGAATCCCTATCCTCTTGGCTTTTCTCATTTATTTATGTTACAGGAAATATTTTCCATCACTAAAAACAAGATCATAGCCTCTATCCTCCAACATTGCGACTGAGACCAAATTTTTCTTCATACGTGGTACATGCATCGCATATTTTAATTGAAATGGTTTACTTGAATTCCTCTGAAAGGTAATGGTACCAATCCCTAGAGCACTGTACTGTCCATCGTTTCCCATTTCAATATGCATCTAGAGATCTTTCTCCTCCAAGTCACTCAAAAGTTCCTTGTCTCCCGTAATGTGAAAAGAAGCATCACTATCCAAATACCACATAGATCCAAGTGCACTGGACACCATGCATGCAATCAATGAGAATTCAAGCTGAAATTGTGAGGCAAGGACCTCATCAGCTGCATATCCTCTAGGCTTCTTGTTCTTCTTCTTTTGTGGATTGTTAGTTTGTGGACAGTTAGTAGCAAAATACCCATGCTCGTGACAGAAAACATTTCACCTTGGACATGTCCTGCTTCTTCCCATTCTTGGAATTTTATTTAGAAAGGAATTTCTTCCCCTTCCCCTTCCTTGCCTTGGAAGCTAAAGCACAATCCTCTTCATTCTCATTCTTAGATGAAGATCTATCTCTGGTGTTCCCTCTAAACTCCTCCTGCACCAAATCTGACCACAGTCGTTCCCAATAATTGGTAGATTCTTGATAAATGTGCCAACTCTTGGGAAGTCCTAGGATAGCCAAGCTTGCCAAATCATCATCAACAACTATTATTCCAACGATCCCCAGTTCATCTCGACATTGGAAAAAAATTGTTAGATAATTTGGAATGGTGTCACCCTTTTCCATATTGATCTTCCTGAGTTTATATTTGAGCACCAATTTCCTATAGCAACTGTTACTTTGGAATAGATTCATCAAAGCCTTCCAAATTTCATATGGCCTGGCTCTCCCATGGAGGCTTGAGACAATGTGGTCTTGTACTACCTCCAATAGGATCCTCCTCGCCTTTTCCACATTATTTTTCCATGCATCAATATTTGTAGCATCTTCCACAGTGCGTTTAGGAACATCATTGCCAATCAATTCCTTCAAGCCATTGTCTTCGAGTACTTCCTCCATAATGTACTTCCAATAAATATAGTTTGAGCTGCCCTCGAGTGTATACTCCAACCTCAAGCCATTGAAAGGCATTTCAATCTTGAATCAGTTGTAGCACCAAGAAGGTATTTTTGCAAATTTGAATTCTATCCATTCACAAACTCAACTCCTGCTTCGCTTATGCAATTTCCTGTGCTGTGATACCATGTGTAAATTATACAACATGCATGTATATCATGGATTCACCCACTCTAACAATTTACTAAAGTTAAATATTGAAACTCTTCTACAAATATTTTGTGGAATTTAAAACACAATCGCTAATCACATAAATATGAAGAAAGATCAACCACACACAACTTAGATAATTTCCCACGGAAAGCTTACATCTAAAAACCCCCCTATATTCTATTGTATATTAAGCATGGATCATGAAATATTACATACAAAACTCTTCTCACAAGATCCCTCTAGTACTCAGCTAATTGTCTCACACTGTCATATGCAGAAATGATCAACACACAGCCAATTCTCAGCCTCCAGACAACCTAATTTGCTTGCGAAATCCGTGAAGTTAAAGATCCCTAACAGATAGGAACTTGTGCTTGCCTTGACTGTAAAAGTATCATGGGCTCTCCAATGGGTGTTTGGTTACATGTGTGCAAGCCAATAATCCTACAACTGATTGTCAAATTCCCTTTCGCCTAGAACTCAACTGGGTCTCCACTCAATCTGACATGCATAAACCTAATAATAGTAAATCCTCATTTGCATGTGAGATCACTGATTATGAATTAATTAATATTTAATTCACTAGATCTCTCATTGGTTTATCTTCATTTACAACTAGCAAAACTGATTTTAACTGACTTAACTGGGCTAAACTATTTACAACTTGCATTAACGCATGCACCACTGCACTTCAAACTCTGTTACAACTAGAATTACTCTGCATGCCTCACAAACTACCGCTAACTTGAAATCCACTAGCTAACTGAATTTATCACTTTCAGTTAACTTATTCGAGTCAACATTGAGAATATATTATAGTTTAATGTCCATCTTAATTAAGGGATAACCAAAATAGACATGCACCCAAAAATAACACTGTGGGCCCCACCCTAGTCTGGGTGCTTAATGCAACTAGGTGTGGGTGCTGAAATTTTCTTGTTGAATCTCAACAGGATGTGCTAGAGAATATTGTTATGCATGCATGCTAAGTGTATGTGTGTTTACTATTCATGCATATGATTATCATGTATATAGTTAGTGTTATATTTTTGTGTCATCATGCATGGTGATTTTAGTGATTTTATGATTAATATGATGCTAAGAGGTTAATATATTGATGTCATTATGAATATATACATTAGATAATATGGACTAATTTGTGCAGATGAGATAGAATCCCATGATATATACTAATTTATGATTCAATTATGTTTCTATTAGTTTATCTAACATGGACTTTTTTGTAAGGGATATAAGGCCCAAGATGAATAGAAGAATGGTGCAATACAGTTCACGTGACTCTCCTTATATATTAGATGAGAAACAAGGAGATGAGTATTGTCCTGACATAATAGATACACTTAGAACTCTAAAGGAAAAAACTAGGTGTTAGAAGGAAGATAATAGCAAGTTGATTGAGGCATAGGAAAGGCTTTCAAAAGCACAGGAAAATAAAACGAAAGTAAATGTAGTGATACTTCATAGTCTATTATATTTGCAGAGACAAGGGTAGTTGAGGATAAGTCATGGATAGAAATAGAGGAATAATGAGGAATATGGTAGCATGTCTTGATCATGACACATGTTGTATAGAGAGTATATAGTCAGAGGTGGAAGATTCTTGGATACACCTAACATGAGGGGTAGTGGTCATGGGTTCTATTATAGTTTCGGTTCATATAGACATCATCATAATCACCTCCATCATTATTATCGAATGAATGACAAGCATTATTTTATAGAATATTTCAAGAAAGAAAATCCTCCTTCATTTGATGTAGAGATGAATAAGTCACAAAATGCGGAAGCATGGTTGTTGGGAATGAGGAAGTTCCTCAAATTCCATGATTATTCAGAGAACATGAAAACTAATATAGCTACCTTTAGTCGTAAAGGCAAATCATAAATTTAGTGGGAGGATCTGAAGAATGTCAGAGGTATTAGAGAAGAGGATTTGGTTTGGGATCAGTTCAAGAGAATATTTAGGAAGAAGTATTTATCTGATAGGTACTATGATGATAAGAAAAAGGCGTTCTACGAGATGAATATGGGTTCCATGAAAGATGATGAATATACTAGCACATTTTTGGAGCTTTTGAGGTATGTTCCTTATCTCAAGGAGGCGAAAGAAAAGATTCAAAGGTTCATCAGCAGATTAGTAGCAGCATTCAGATACATGATTAAGTTTGATGACTCTTGATCATTTTAGGAATCCATTAGAAAGATGAAGAAAATTTATGAGCAATCAAAGTGAAAATATAAGTAGAAACAATATTGGAAAGGGAATGAGAAGAATAAACGAAAGTGGGCTAAGAAGCGAGTAAGACTTTCAAAGATAGGTGATAAGGAGATTGTAGCATTGCACAAGATGTTTAATGAAGTTGATAGATGGCATGGATGCCAACCTAAGGAACAAGACAAGGGTGATGGTAGGAAACCTTTGAGGTGGTTTACCTATGGTGGAGAGCATCATAGGAGAGATTTCCCACAACATTAAAATCAAAGACCTCATATTTAGAGTTCTTAGGAGGCACAAATGGTTGGAGACATTGGTCATAGTATTATTTGGATTTATGCAGTGGTGGGAAACAAGAAGGATGATCATTAGGAACATATTATTGATATTGAAGGTAAGATTTTTCATCAATTTCTTTCCATTTTGATTGACCATGGATCTAACTATGGGAATATCAATCCTAACCTAGTGGATAAGTGTTGCTTGAGTAAACAAGTGCATGTAGAATCTTGGTTAGTGAAGTTGGATACAAGGACCAAGAGAAGTTAGTCAATGGGTGATATCTTGTGCATTTGAGTTGAATGATATGCCTACATCAATACATCTAAATTTTTGGGTATGTGTTATATTCTTTCCACGACTAGTAATGCACAGGGGGGTCAGAGGGGGGCAGTATCCCCCCCTATTCGGGGTTCAAGGCAGCGCCATGGGAAAAAAAAATTGGACCCTATTTTTTGGTGGACGGACCCACCCATGGTTTTGTGCAAGGGTTTGCACATGGTTTTAGGGCTTGATGGTTTTCAACCCCTGATATTTTGTAGATCTGGTCAAGGGAACCATGGTTATGTTCTAATCTAGGGTTAATGGATTGGGTTTTATGTATGCTTCAACATGTATATATATGTGTTGTAACACTAAAAGGAATATAATGAAAAATCAAGCTGGTCGTCCCATTTTTGGATCTAGGGGAAAATATCTATGTATATATGTTTTATTTTTTATGCTCTCGCTATTGTTTATTTTGTATTTTTAAGATTCATTTGCAGATAATTTCTATATATGGTTAAAACCTAAATTTGGTATCAGAGTTGTTTCAGCTTCAAGGGGACGCCTTTGTTGCTGAGGTTTTTTAGCTCGAGCCTATGGTAGACCCTATTCAATGGAAGATCTATGGGATTGATTATTGCGGTGAATGAAGATGGCGAGCAGTGGAAAGATAGACGTTGAGAAATTTAATGGTCAAGGTTTTGAGTTTTGGAAGCTCAAGATGGAGGATTTGCTGGTGGATAAAGATAAGTGGATCACAGTAGATCTAGGTACTAAACCAATGGAAATGTCAAATGAAGACTGGAAGAAGTTGGATCAGAAGGCGAAGAGCACAATATGTTTGTGTGTCCCAGATTCGATATTGTTGAATGTATCTGGTGAAGCTAAGATGAAGAATTTGTGGGACAAAATTGGGATTTTGTACCAATCTAAGTCTCTGGTGAATAAATTGTTCCTATGGAAAAAGTTGTATAACCTCAGGATGAAGGATGGAGACTCAGTGACAGAGCATCTGAATGCCTTCAATACTGTGGTAAGACAAATTCCATCTTTTGATATTAAAATCTTAGATGAAGACAGGTGCATCAGTTTGTTGTGTTCTCTACCAGACTCGTGGGACAGTCTGGTTATTACAATAGGTAGCAATAAAACTACCTTGAATTTTGATAACATTGTCTCAGCCTCGTTGTCGAAGGAAATGAGACAGAGAAATATGGAGGGTTAGAATGGATATGCCTTATCTATACGAGGAAGGTCCCAGAACAGAAACAAGAATAAGGTTTTGAGTGGGATATCTAAATCTAGAGGGAGATCTAAATATCCTGGAAATTTTATAAAGGTGTGTTGGAAATGTAGAAAGGAAGGGAACTACAAAAAGGACTGCAGATCTAAAGCTCCTTAGAAAGGAAAGGTATTTGACGATGCTCCTTCTGCAGAGGAAAAAACCACCTCAAATGAAGGTGGAGATGTGTATTTGGCTTCTTCTTCAAATACACATGTAGATCATGAGTCATGGTTGATTGACTCAGGTGCATCCTTTCACTTCACTCCCCATAGGGAGTGGTTCCCCGTGAGTATGAGAAATTATATTGCAGATGTGTCTTTAGGTGATGATAGGAAGGCCAGAATTGTCGGACATGAAAAATTCAAGCTGAAGCTACAAGTTGGAAGGATTAGAACACTTCCTGGTGTTCTAAACATTCCTACATTTGACAGAAATCTTATTTCTGTAAGAAAGATGGATGATGCAGGTGTAAAAATAGTGTTCGAGAAAGATACCTGTAAGATGGTTTAGGGACCACTGTTATTAATGTGGGGAGTTCGGATTTGAACTCTGTACAAGCTTCAGGGCAGTACTATTATTAATGGGTGCAATAGTTCTATGGTTTCCGAAAGTGGAGCGGAAATCCTAGCGATCTCTAGAGAAAAGACCATGCTATGGCATCAAAGGCTTGGATATATTGGAGAGAAGGGCGTTTGGATACTGCATGGAAATGGTATGGTAGAAGGTATGTATAATAGCTCTTTGAACTTCAATTTCTATGAACATTGTGTATATGGGAAGCAGAATTGGGTGAGTTTTCCTTCTGGTGCTAAGAGGGCGAACAAGATATTAGAGCTTGTGCATAGTGTTGTGTTTGGACCTGTGTCAGTTCTATCACTGGGTAAGCCTATGTACTATGTTTCATTCATATTTCACTTCTCAAAGAATACATGAATATATTTCTTGAGGAAGAAATTTGAAGTATTTGACAGTTTTAAAGAATTTAAGGCTCTGGTGGAAAACCAGACAAAGAAGAAGATAAAGGTGCTGAGGATAGATAATGGTGGGGAGTTCTACAAGACGGAATTTGAAGAGTTCTGTAAGAAGTGTGGTATAGCATTATAGAAGACTACTCCACACACACCTAAGCAAAACGAAGCTGCAGAAAGAATGGAAATAACGTTTATGGAAAACGCAAGAAGCATGCTCAGTGGTACTTGGTTAGGACAAGAATTCTGGGTAGAGGCAGTGGAGACTACATGTTACTTGGTTAACAGATCACCTTCATCAGCGTTGGAGGATAAGACTCCACATGAGGTATGGATAGGTAAGAAACCTTTTCTTTCACATCTAAGGGTATTTTGATGTGATGCATATGTACATGTTCCAAAGGAGAAAAGGAGAAAGTTGGTTAATAAATATGAAAGGTGCATCTTTATTGGGTATAAGGATGGTTTAAAGGGTTACAAGATTTGGAACCCGGAGACAAGGAAGGTTGTGTTCAACATATATGTGGTGTTTAGAGAGGTGAAATATTTTTTTAAACATGAATTCCTACCAAGGGAACCCGAGAAGATAGAGTTTGAGCTAAAGGAGGATGAATCAGACTCTACAACAGAAGAAGACTCGGAAGAGGAAGAGCCACAAAATCTAGTTGTGAGAAGATTAGTTTGGGAAAGAAGACAACCAAAAAGGTATAGTACATCTTCTTTCTATTCAAATTTTGCTTTAACTATAACTGATGATGATCCCAGAACCATCAGGGAGGCAGTAGATTCAGAGGATGGAAAACTCTGGAAGGAGGCCATGGTTGATGAAATGGCATCCTTGGATAAAAATGAGGCATGGGATCTGGTGGAGTTTTCGGCTGGAAGGAAGCCCATCCGGAGAAAATGGGTGTTTAAGAAGAAGATGAATGTATAGGGAAAGGTGGAGAAATATAAAGCTAGGTTGGTAGAAAAAGGTTATTCCCAGGTACTGGGAATTGATTTTGGTGATATTTTTTCTCATGTCGCCAAAGTTACTTAGACTATTAGATTAATTTTATCTGTTGCTGCTGCATTTGATTTTGAGGTAGAAAATATGGATGTGAAGACAAAATTTCTTGATGGGGATCTGGAAGAGGATATCTACATGAAATAACCTGAAGGCTTTATGATGAAGGGGAAGAAAGAACTAGTATGTAGGTTAAATAAGTCTTTGTATGGGTTAAAACAGTCACCAAGGTTGTGGTATCAGAAATTTGATACCTATATATGGGGACTTGGCTTCACCAAAAGTAAGGAGGATCATTGTTCCTATTTTAAATTAATTGGTGACCATGTTATTTATTTGGTCTTGTATGTGGAAATGAAAAATAAATTATCCAAGATTTGAAGACCCAACTGTTCTCCAAATTCGACATATAGGATCTTGGTACTACAAACTGTATTTTGGGCATGGAAATTAAGAGAGATCAAGAAAAGAGGAAGCTCTAGTTAAACCAGAGGAAGTATGTCGAGACTATATTACAGAGGTTTAATATGCAAGATAGTAAACCGGTGAATTTTCTGATTCCTGTAGGTGTAAATTTGTTTGTTGAACAGTGTCCCAAGACATAAGAAGAAGAGGAGGATATGTCCTGTGTTCCATATGCAAGTGCAGGGGATAGCCTAATGTATGCAATGGTATATTTTGGACTAGACATTGCACATGCCGTGGGAGTATTGATAAGTTTTATGTCAAACCTAGGGAAGGAGCATTGGACAACAGTGAAGCGGGTTTTCAGATATTTTCGTGGCACTAGTGATTATGGATTGTGCTACCAAGGAAGAGCAGGATTGGAAAGAGTGTTGGAAATTCGTGGTTTTGTTGATGCAGACTGGGCTGGAGATTTGGACCAAAGAAGATCTACAAGTGGGTATGTGATTAGCCTATTTGGAGGTGCAGTCAATTGGATGAGTAAAAGACAGTCTGTAGTGGCTCTTTCAACTACACGGGCAGAATACTTGGCAGCCACTCATGCAAGCAACGAAGAATTTTGGTTACAGAGATTGAGTTCAAGTATGGGGTTGGTGTAGCAAGCTATAAGGATAGACTGTGATAGCCAAAGTGAAATTTTATTGGCTAAGAACCTTGCTTATCATTCAAAGACAAAGTACATTGATGTTCAATATCACTTTGTGAGATATATGGTTGAGGCTAAAAGGGTGTTGCTGGTAAAGGTGGACACTTTGAAGAATGTTGCAGATTCATTAATGAATTCTATGAGCACTCAGAAGTTATCTTGGTGTAGAGAAACAATGGGTGTTGCAAAGCTGGCCTAATGACTACGCTCTCTTATGCCCCCCTGCAGAAAGAAAACAACAAATGAGAGAATTTTTTTGGACCCTATTTTTCGATGGGCAGACCCACCCATGTTTTTGTGCATGGGTTTGCACATGTTTTTGGGGCATAATGGTTTTCATTCCTTGGTATTTTGTAGATCTGGTCAAGGGAACTGCGATTATGTTCTAATCTAGGGTTAATGGATTGGGGTTTATATATACTTCGGCATGTATATATATGTGTGTGTGTGTGTGTGTGTGTGTTGTAACACTAAAAGGAATATAATGAAAAATCAAGTTGGTCGTCCCGATTTGGGATCCAGGGGAAAATATCTGTGTATATCTATTTTATGTTTTATGCTCTCACTATTATTTATTTTCTGTCTTTAAGATTCGTTTGCAGATAATTTTTGTACAGGGTTTAAACCTATATAAATGTTCTTCATTTGGGTTCATACAATATGTCTTTGGGCATGGACAAATTATTCTTTCATAGGAATAAAGTGGGTTTTTATGACAAGGCTATTAAGTGCCTAGATGATGATGGATAAAGAGCAATATTCTAGGGAAAGAGGAAGCCTATATCACTGAGCATAGTCAAAACTATGCAAGAAAATCATAACCACGGGAATGATATGAAATTGATTGTTAGTTAATGTTTTTCAAATATCAGTTTCATAATTAACATGAAAGTTCTTTGGTTTGCTTATCATACAATGGTTTATACAAGTGCTTATGATTGACAATTCATTAAAATTGATGATATTACGTGTATTTCATGAACTTAAAAGCATGGAAACTCAATTTTGAAAAACAACATAATAAAACATAGCAAGAAAAATTAACATAGACAAATACACAAGTTTTTGATGAAGCAGTTCACCCATCCTAGGCTACATCTCCTTGGTCGAGCTTCATAGTGTGGGCCTTTGTATTAGCTTCAATTATGAAAAAGTGTTGTTTATAGTATCCTGTTGCCTCTGAAATATAATCCAATGGCTCCAAAGCATCAAAATATACCAATAATGACTCTTCCTAAGCCGAAATTGGTCAAGAATTTCCTCAGTTATGGAAAAACCAAATTTTCCTAGTTTTTCACCACTAATTTTGGAAGCCCCCCAGTTAACTCCACTAAATGTGGAGATTCCATCAAATTTGGCATCTCTGCCAAAAGCATCGCTAACATAAGTGAATAGTTAGTGTTAATATATGTATGTGTTAAGTGGTATTAACCACATGTTTAAGTGTTAAGCACATTTAGCGCTAACACCATGAATTAGATCCAAACTAGAGATTAACATAAATAAACCACATTTTAATTTTCCGTTTAAATCTTCCCACTGAAAATGCATGGGCTCCTCATCTTCAAGGTGCGGTCATGTGGGAGGGGGCTAGCCCATGTGGATAGCCCCCTCTAGACCCCCCAACTCGAT
The DNA here is from genome assembly GCA_034641835.2 of Pinus albicaulis. Lineage (NCBI taxonomy): Eukaryota > Viridiplantae > Streptophyta > Pinopsida > Pinales > Pinaceae > Pinus > Pinus albicaulis. The sequence goes on from CM076574.1 coordinate 221,808,906, forward strand.
GCGTAACACTCTTCAAATAGTGGTGAGATCCTATGTATAGCAAGGATCAAGCAGATGGTGTGGTGGTGCGATCGTGGCGCTACGTGCGGGTGGTTGTGGGTTCAACCTCGACCCATGCCATATTATTTTGTTGTAAAAATATTTGGATCGACCATAGTATATAAAATTTGGATAATATATGCTACGAATATATATGTATTGCGCCCATGGTATGGTCTAGTATTTAGAATAAGGTTTGTAATAATATATGTGCCCCCCATGCTATGGTTATGACCTTATAATAAACATATATATGTGCCATTTGACCTTGCATAAAAAATTAATATGTCTTCCAACCTTGCCATGGGGAGGGGGCACGTGGCCCTTCTCCATTGGCCTAAAATTCACCATTAAAAACATAATAATCTAGCATAGATAATTCCAAACTTAGGATTAGGAGAAAAATTCAACTTCCCAAAGCAACATTGGAAAATCCAAATCTGACACTTATCATAGTGTCACTGGCTGATATTTGGAGAATATTCCCTGAAGATTCCTAAGGTGCTGATTGGACTTCCAAGTCATCAGTCTGTCACTATTCTGCACAATTTTTACCTATTTGGGAAAATGAATATCAGACCGTAACTTACTCATATGAAATCAAATTTTGATGAAACAAGTTGCATTGGAATCATGGTTACGAGCTATATATGGTCACTCTGGTTTGAAGCATTTTTTAGCACTTTCATTTTTTAGATAAATACTAAGCTTCTAGTCATTCCTCCCCACTAGAAGCCTTTTGGACCCCAAAATATACTATCAATTGTTCAACATGTGAGGGTAGAACCCCCTCACCCTTTTACTCTCCATCGATTTGGTCTCTGAAAGATTTTGTCCCTTGAGTCCCACTCTAAGGTAATCGACATTCCCTCTTCTTGAAGTTCTGATTCTTTTGTCAACTATGAGATCTTGTTGAAGTTCAACAAGATATTCTGGCGAGAAATCATCTATTGATGGAAGTTGAACATGCTCTCCTTGATCATCAATCAAAGGAGGCTCAAACAATCTCAAATTCTCAACATTAATGACAGAATATATTTTCATATAAGGAGGAAAATCTGGCTTAAATGCATTGGTACCAATATTTTCCTGAATTTTAAATGGACCATACTGGATTTTCTTGAGCTTTTTACCTTTCCCTTGCAATCTTTATTTTCTTATATATAACGAAACTTCATCTTCAACCTGGAATTTGTGATCAACACGGTGTTTATCATGCCTTGCCTTGTAAATTATTTGACTCTTTTCAAGTTTCTCTTCCATTGCGTGATGTATCAACTGAATTTTCTCAATGAAATTCTTTGCCTAATCTATGTCACTATGACCATTTATATCGATATATTTCTCAAATATGAATTCCAAAGGCGATCTTGGCAAGTACCCAAAATATGCCTCAAATGATGATGTGTTTGTGGAAGAATTCTTTGTCGTGCTCTATGCATGTTGAATGTAATGGAACTATTCATCCCACAACTTGGGTTGTTTACTGCAATAACCTCTAAGAATATGAATAAATTTCATGTTTACTACCTCAGTCTTACCATATGTTTGCAGATGAAATGTTGTTCTCTTCTTCAACTTTGTGTCCATCATGTCCCATAATTTTGATCAAAAAATTCCCAACAAACTGGGAATGTCGATCACTTACAATAGAAGTAGAAATATCAAAATGAAATCATATATTTTGAAAGAAAAGATTAGCGGTTTTCTCAGTTGTAATTGTTTCTTATATGGCATCAAAGGACACATTTTTCTGAACCTATCTACCACAACATACAAGTAATCATGATCTTTCCTTGACATAAGAAGAACACCTACAAAATCCATTGAGATAATCTCCCAAGGATGTGAAGGAACTGGAAGTGGAGTGTAAAATCAAAGTTTCCAATTACTAGGCTTATTTATTGCACATAAATAACATCCTATAATAAAATGAGATACTCCATCAATCATGCGTGGCCAATAACAATACATTTGGCGATTTTCTATTGTCTTGCCTACATCGAAATGTCCAGCAATCAATGAAGTGTTCACTTCCATTATGATATTGTTTCTTTCTCCCTGTGGTATGCATAACTTACCCAAGTGATACAACAAAATTTTATGCACATGATAATCTAGATCTTCATTTTGGTTTCCTTCACTCAAACTTTCATACACATCTTGAAAATCACTATCATATGCATATTGTTTAATGCAGCTTTCATGTATAACTGAATTGTTCTTGAGTATAATAGATGAATTTAAAATAGGCCTAGAGATCATATCAGCTACATTATTGTGGATTCCCTTTTTATACCTAATAAACAAATGAAATTATTGTAGAAATCCCATCCATTTGAAATGTCTTGATTGCTCCAACTTTCGCTATGATTGTATGCACTGCAATGGATGATGGTTAGTATGCATAACGGTCTGTTTCCCCATCAAATAGTGCTTCCATTTCTCTAAAATTTTTACCAATGCATATAACTCTTTTTCATAGGTGGGATAGTTAGTAACAAATCCATTAAAAATTTTAGAATGAAACGAACTAGGTTTACCATGCTGCTTGAGAACTACCCCCATAGCATAATCACTTGCATATGTTTGGATCTCAAATGGCTGTCTAATTTCTGAATGAGCCAATACCGGAACTAAAATTATCTTTTTATTTAAAACATAAAATTATTTTTGCTGCAAATCTCCCCAATGGAAGACTTTCTTAACACTTTTCAATGCATCTAACAAAGCTACAATGGAAGAAAAATTAGCAATGAATTTCCTCCAATAATGTGTTACCCCAAGAAAGATTCGTACCTCTGTAACTGTATTGGGCTTGGGCCAATTCAGAATGGCTTCTACTTTGTAAGGGTATATCTTCAACTCACCTTCTCCAACAATGTGCCAAAACAAACCAAAGAATTCTTGCCAAACTCGCACTTCAACATCCTTAAAAACAATTGCTCTTGTTTCAAGACATCAAGTACCTTGTTCACATGCATGACATGTTCTTCTATTGATTTGTTGAATATAATTATGTCGTCTAAGTAAAAAATGTTGAGGTAATCTAGAAATGGTTTAAGTACATCATTCATGACTCTCATGAAAGTAGCTGGATCATTTGCTAGACCGAATGGCATAACTAGCCACTCAAACAATACTTGTCTAGTTTTAAAATAAATTTTCCAAATTTCCTCTTCATCTATTCTAACTTGATAAACACTACACAAGTATAACATAGTGAAATATCTTGCATATTTTAACTGATATAGAAAATCATCAATGCGTGGGAGTGGGTATAGATTCTTTACTGTGATTTTATTCAATGTACAAAAGTCTATGCACATGCACCAATTCCTATCCTTCTTTGGTACGAAAACAATTGGTGAACCAAATGCTGAAGTAGATGGGTGTATGATACATTTTTTCATCAATACGTTAATTTTTTTCTTGATTTCCAAACTCTCCATAATTGACATGTGATACATACCAATGTTTGGAAGTGGAACATCCTATTTCAACTGAATCTCATGTTGAATTCCCCTCTTGGGAGGTAACCATTTGGTTCTTGAAACATTTCTCCATGCTGACTTACCACATCAAACATATCATATTTTATTTTTTCATCACATCCTTCAAAAAATTCATAGTCAACATCATCCTTTTTCTTGATCACGAGCAGCACAAATTTTGTACTTGCATTAACTAGCTTCTTCATTTTCCTTGCATTAACTAATGAAATATTCATATTTTTGTGATGATATCTCAAAATATACTCCACCCTATCCTTAATCAAATGATATTTGTTCTCATGGCAATAAAACACTGCTTTCATGTCATACAAATATGGGCTTCCCAAGATAATCCTAGAAATGACATGTGGAACCACATCTAACTCGACTTCATCAAAAAAGTTTGTAGTAATAGCGAATCTAAATATGCATTCCCTTGTAACCTGTAAATTGGAATTATTAACTATTATGTTAGTGTCAAAATTTACATTCTACCATCAGTGATCAAAATCACTCTTTTCATATTCATTTTAGGGGTCCCACTCAGAATTTTTTTCATCATTCCAGTAGGTCATGCAAAAAATTCACTCACTAATGGTAGCCCTAGTCATAAAACCTCACCCTCCTTAAAAAATTCACATTTGTTGGCCCACCTTCATGTCTTTCTGAGCATAAATTAGTCTTGAAATTTCATTTCACTATGTCATTGTGTTAGTCAAAGTCAATATGGAGTCTGGTCATTCAAGGTCCATTTAGGTCACTAGGTTTCATTTTACAAGGTTTAATAATACTCCATTTCATCTCAATAAGGTCAGTAAAGGTGTGAGAGTGATTGAATAATAATTGTTTATCATTTGAAGAATATTTTTCAACATGTAAATATGATTTTTAAAGGTTCTAATTATGGTTTCAAAGTATGATTTTCATACCAAAGTGTAATTTTATTCAAAACAAAGATGTAATTTATTTTTATTTTTTAAGTAATTTTATGCTCATTGTATGTAATAATTACTCTCCCAAATCTGCCAACTCAAACTCATATGCAAAAACTGAAGATCAGAAAATTCAAAATGTAAAGAGTGCCAAACTCTAGCACATCAACCTATAAAGAAGAAAATCAAACTAAAAAAGGTATTGATCAAAATTTTCAAAGGTGAAATGAAACATTATAAAAGTGGGTTTTAAATTAAAAAATAAATTTCATTCAAGTTTTAAAGACTTCTTGACATAAAATCCGTACTCATTTGTCTCCTACCATCATTGAGAACACTCCAAGAGGGCGAAATTTCGAATTTCTAGGCAAAAATTTGCAAAAAAACAGAGCAGAGGGTGCACTCTCTTCTACCAGTGTGCACTCTCTTTTGTCAGGGCACACTCTCTTCTGCGAGGGCACACTCTCTTCTTCCAGGGGGACCTCCCTTCTATGAGGGTACACTTGAACAGGAAAGCCAGAAAACTCATTCAAGTTGCATAAAAATCACTTCTTAAGCTTCAAAAACGTTCCCATCGACCTCCATCAAGTGAGTGAAAGCTAATTCCACCAATTATCATTTCCATCAAGTTCATTTTTTGGGTGTTGTGAAATTTTTTTTATAATTTGGGGTTTAAATAATTTTAAAACCCTATTATCTCCCATTTCACTCTCAATTCCCCAAATTTCATCTCCCTACATCTTCATACCCTTCCTACATTGAAAAATACCCATTCCTAAAACCCTTGTATTACAAATTCCCTTCCCTAACCCTTTTTCCCTATGCCCTAAGCCCTAGGTGCTACAAGTACCTAGGCTCCTAACCCCAAACCCGTAAATAATTTCCCCATCCTAAAATTCCACCATATCACTACTCCCTATCCCCTTTCCTATTTCATAAATCCCTAGCACTATCTCCCTCAATTTCCATTTCCCATTCCTCATTCCTAATACCAATTTCCACCATCATCAACTTCCCTATGGTATTGACTTTAAAACATCATGGTAGAAGAAGAGAAACTATCATCCAGTGACGAAGAAGAAACAAAGGCTAGAAGGCCACATAAAGGGGGAAGAATACTCAGACTTGAGCCAACAAGTAATAGAAATTTTTTGGCATCTCCTATGGCAGTGACATGTTCCAAACATGTTGGTTGTTTTGATTTTTGTGAGAAAATTCAGAGGGTCCAAAACCATGCCATGTTGAGCAGGATTTTCATATCCAACCTCCATGAAAACCAATATACTCTAACTGGTGTCACCTTTACTGTGTCAATTGTCATTATTTCAGCTGCCATTAGGATCCCAAATGTTTGGGGGAAATGATTCAAGCACAGTGAATTGGAGGAACACTACTTTGAGGAAACCAAGATATAAGAATGAGAAAAAGAGGTTCTGTCCTTTTTCCTACCTCTTGGATAGATATTCACCAATGATGAAGATAATCATGAAATACTTTTTATGCAAAGGTATATTTTCAAGACTTTATACCTATCACATCCGGCTCTCAATGCATTTCACTAGGGTAAAGATTCTCAACATACCATACTACCTTTTCTGTAGCATTGATAAGATGGCACTTATTGTCTAAAAAAGGGAGTATGAACATTAAAAGAGAATTATTTTCCATTATTCCCTTATCAAAATCATAGTCTTCTATCATCTCAATGAACTAAACATTGCATGGAGTACCTTCATAGACAATGATATATTCAGAGAGCCATCTAATCGGCATGCACAAAATGTGCCTTCATCATCTCATCCATCTACTTCCATCCCTCCATCTCAGCCCATAGCACATTCATCATCATCAGACCATTCCCCTTGACCCATTTCACCTCCTTCATCTCCATTTCATCATGAAATTGGATCACCTAGTAGGATTGAGGTCAGTAAGCATGAGAGGGCTAATGTGGTTGAGTTTGAGTCATTGCCAAAAACCTACTAGAGAGGTCACAGACATGTGTTTGCTCCACACGTAGTGGAAGGGGCCATGCCTTCGACATTAACAAAGAAGGTGGACAAAGGAAAAGAAAAGTTAATTGAGGCAAAAATTCAGCCAGAGGTTAGACACGAAGAAAATCTCCATGAGACTAAGAATGATGATAAAAACATAAAAATAGCCATCAACTGAAAGAATACCAATATTAGAGAGCTCCATACTAATCTTTAAAGGGCCAAGTTTGTCATAAACTTCCTTGAGAAGGAGAATAAGCAATGGAAGACTAAACATGTCATTGAAGAAGTCAAGTATATCACTACTCAAAGGAAGGAAGAAAAGGCCAAATTTATGCTAGATGAGACACTTGAAAAGTATGGTTGCTTGATGAATAAGATGGATAAGCACAAAGAGGCAGACCTAGAACTAGAGGGTTTAAAAGAGCTCTAGCTCTAGCAAAACATAAAGAGGTTGAGCTTGCTAATCAACTAACCCTAAATGAGCAACTTGCAATGGTGATCAATGAAAATAGGGAGCCATGGATTGTTAGATCCAATCAGAATTTGGAGAAGCTTTTGTCAAAGGCTAATAGAGACAATGATGTGTTGAGGATGAAGGTCAAGCATCATTCTCAAAAGGAGATAATTGCTATGGTCAAGCTCAAAATAGCCATTGTAAATATTGAGGCTTTGACCATGATGGAGGGGAAAATAAATCTTGACATACTTGTAGAGGTTTCACAACAAGCCTAGCCACACTATCATCAACCACTTCACCAATTTTGAAACTTTTTGAGTCATTTTTACAAAATCTGTATTTTTCTGTGTGTTCCTAAAAAATTTAATATCAATAAATTGGTCACATGCACAACTTCCTAGGCATTGGGCCATTTTTTGAGGCATCCAATGGCCAAAAAGAGACCACCATTGGATTTAGAATGATGAAGACATGCACCCTATCAATTTTCTAAGTATTTTGAGACAAACTGGTCATTGAAAAGGGCAAAAAACACCCTAAAAATCATGTTTCTGCCCCTATTTTGGCATAGGCGCTACACACAGAGAAGTCTTGGGAGAATGAAGTTTTGATTGGGAAAATGACCTTCATTTTAGAAAATGAAGCAATATAAGGAAACTAGACTTGAAGGGCTTTCCAAAAAGCTATCTTACAGACAATTTGGACATCTAAAAGTCAATCAAAATCAGCTTGGAACAGGGAGGGCACATTGGACACAACGAGGGCGTACTTGAAAGAAAAATGGCGCACTTGACCATTTGTTGGTTGTTTTTGAAATTCCATTGTAATTTGGACTTTATCTCGGAAAATTATGTTTCCACCTATGTAATTGAGGATGGTAAATGTAACTATGTTAAGGATAAGTTATCTAGGGGTATATTCATCAGGAAAAAGTTGGCATTAAGTTAAATGAATTTGTTTGAATGTAATTAGGGAGGATTCACTTGCACCTTCCTACACTCCAACTTTCATTTCAGAATTTTGTGGATCTCTTCCTCACCTTATGGATTCGACCCCTGAGGATGAGAGAATGTATTTTTTATGTCTATATATTCTTTTTATTCACTCTTAATAAAGGTTGGAATCAATTTGGATGCTAATGTATTGATCAAGGACTACTGTACTTAGTTTGGCCAGTTAATAAAGAAGAGTTGCAACCATTTTTTGGGATACATGTGGTATGGTTTTTATAATTTTTTTTTTTATTTCAGTTTCATATGGTAGAATGTGTTCTCTTCATGTTCATTACATCTCTATTGTATGATCTCATTCAATTTGATAGGCAAAATACATGTTTTCTCATGCTTTTTTTTAGGGAAAGTTATCATAATTTGTCCATTTTCCTCTGTTTAGGAAGAATACATTTCCTATGCTCTTCCTACCTCCTCATCAGTATTAAAATGATATCATTGCAATCATCTTAAAGTGTTAAGCCTTATGCCTACCTTGCCCCATTAAATATCTACAACATTTTCCCTGACCTAGCTTCCTTGACCATGCTTTCATCTAGCAGCCCAACCAAAATCAATTATCAAAACTCCTGAACTCACACCTAACCTAAAACCTTAATCCATTCAACCTCCTAGGCTATGTTTTTTGGAGAGAGCCCTCTCTGACTTGTTAGGGCTAGATACTAAGTTAAAAGGTTGGTATCTGGTTACCTCTGTTGGGATTCCTTCTTCAGCCTTGGGAATATGGTGGAGTAATAACATATCCAACCCAAAGGGTATGGTTTATGATGTGGTATGGTTTCAAGGTTAATATTTTTTACCAATTCTTCTGAAATCAAGTTTTCTTGTGACCCACTATCAAACAATACAACAATATTTGTAAGATTTGAAATCACTCTAACATGGAACAATTCTATCCTTGTGTCTTCATTTGGAGTGTTGTTGTGACTATTTTAGGAACTAGTACTTTCTATGTCTTCTTTTCCTTTTTTAACGAAGGCTACAGTCTTGGTCTTATCTTCTGAATCAGATCCAAGATGTTGTTGTGTGGTGGTAGTAATCTTTTGTTTCCCTTTGTTATTTGGTTTCTTTAGCCTTAGTTTGGGATGTAGTTTCCAATAGTTAGCTTCATCATGCCCCTCTTTGGAACAATGTTTGGATGTATTTTTCTCCCCTTATTTCTTGATTCTTGCATTCTTATTTTCCTTCCATTTTCCTCCCTTCTCTTTTCCCTTACCCTTGAATGGCTTCTTCTCACTACCCTCTTCCTGAATGTTCTTTCCCCTTGCTTCAAGATGTGTGTCTTTCACACATTATTCATCTAAGTTGTTTGGGTTAAACATAAGGATAGTATGTTTCAAGTAGGAATGTAAACCCCCAATGTATTTCAAGGGTGTGTCTTGTGAATTCAATTTTACTCCTAGCAACAAAGCCCTCTTTCTAAACTCCCTAGTGTACTCTTGAATAGTTTGGTCTTTGAGTTGCCTAAAGTTTTTCCAACTCATTATTTCTTTTTTCATATAAACTAATGGATAAAATTGTCTTTTAATGGAAGAAATTAATTCAATCTAAGAAATGGATATCTTAGCATGAATTCACATTTTCTCTTAAGTCTTTGCCTCCCACCAAACTAGTGCTTCTCCTTCTAGCCTTAATGAAGCCAACTATTTCTTTAGGTCATCCTCTTGTAGATTCTGAATTCTGCAGTATAGTTCCAATTGACGGATCCAATTACATAACTTATCTGCATTTACCTCACCATTGTACATGGGAAGTTCAAACTTGATGTCCAACTTGAGTAATGGATTTTTTCATTTTGGGATTTTTGAATGAGTGTGGGTGGTTTTTGTGGTGGATGTGGAAGATAAACAATGTTGATGAGGATGATGAGGATGAGGATGGTGGAGATGGAGGTAGATTTCCTCCACTACCTTTTGAGCTCCTCTCTTTGTCCTTCTTACCATATGAATATCCTTCTCCATGTGGAGGCTTAGATCCTTCTCCTTCTCTTTCTGTAGTGAACACATCAAACATGATTTTAACCATTCTTTGTATTTCTTTGAAGTCTCTCTTAACATCCACTTATTTTGAATGTCCATGAGTCTCTCCAAATCCTGACATAATGGATAAGGATTCAAGCTCAATCTATGATGCTTATACCTCTTCAATCACTTCAGCTTCTTGTGAAATTTGTACCTCTTCAATCTCAACTCCTGGAGATAAAATTTGAGGTGCTTCAAGTGTAGATTTGAGTAGAAATTTGGGTGAAGATGATGATTTCTCGGCTCTCTTTCTCCTTTTCCTAATCTAAGGACTAACAACCAATAGCTTCCCTTCTCCTCTCTGTAACTTCAACCTTGTAAGCATCACAAAATTTCAACTATTAAAATCATTCTTGCACAATCTCAAGAAAAGAAAGAAAGTAAACTTTAGAAACCTTGTGCTTTGATACCAAATTGATATGAAATTGATTTTTAGTTAATGTTGTGCTAATATCAGTTTCAAAATTAACGTGAAATTAATTTGGTTTGCTTATCATACAAGGGTTTATACAAGTGTTTATGATTTAAAATTCATTAAACTTGATGAGATTAAGTGTATTTCATGAACTTAAAAGCATGGAAACTCAATGTTGAACAACAACATAATAAAAAAAAGCAAGAAAAATGACAGAGACAAATACACAAGTTTTTAATGAAGTATTTAACCCCTTATGAGCTACATCTCCTTGGTCTAGCTTCATAGTGTGGGCCTTTGTATTAACTTCAATTGTGAAAAAGTGATGTTTAAATTATCTCGTTGCCTCTACAACCTGCTCCAATGGCTCCAAAACATAAAAATATACCAAGAATGACTCTTCCTTGGCCAAAATTGGCCGAAAATCTCCTCAGTTATGGAAAAACAAAATTTTCATAGATTTTCTCCACTAATTTTGAAAGTGAGCCAGTTAACTCCACTAAATGTGGAGATTCCATCGAATCTGGCGGGTCTGCCAAAGCCGTCGCTAAGATAAGCATGCAATTAATGTTAATATAATTATTCGTTAAGTGGGATTAACCGCACATTTAAGTGCTAAGTGCATTTAGCGCTAACACCACGAATTAGATCCAAACCACAGATTAACATAAATAAACCACGTTTTAATTTTCCAATCTTCCTGTTGAAAATGCATTGGCTCCTCATCTTCAACGCACGGTCATGTGGGAGGGAGTTGGCCCCCTCTGGACCCCCAACTTGGTTCTTAACACTCTTCAAATAGTGGTGAGATCCTATGTATAACAAGGATCAAGTAGATGGTGTGGTGGTAAGGCAGTGGCACTATGTGCGAGTGGTCGTGGGTTCAACTCCGACCCCTGCCATATGATTGTGTTGCAAAAATCTCTGGATCGGACATAGCATAAAAACTTTGGATAATATATGTTGCGAATATATATGTATCATGCCCATGGTATGGTCCAAAATTTAGAATAAGGTTTGTAATAATATATGTGCCCCCCATGCTATGGTTTCGACCTTATAATAAACATATATATATGCGACATTTGACCTTGCATAAAAACTTAATATGTCTTCCAAAATTTCCTTTGGGGGGGGGGGGGGGGTACGTGACAGCGTCTGGCTATGCCATGTGTCCCTTCTCCATTGGCCTAAAATTTGCCATTAAAAACATAATAATCCACCATAGATAATTCCAAACTTAGGATTAGGAGAAAAATTCAACTTCCCAAGAAACATTGGTGAATACAATTTCGACACTTGTCACAGTGTCATTGACAATAATTTGGAGAATATTCCTTGAAGATTCCTAAGGTGCTGACTCGACTGCCAAGTCATTAGTCTGTCATTGTTCTGCACAATTTTTACTTATTTGGAAAGTGATAGAAAACCATAACTTCCTCATAGGAAATCAATTTTGATGAAACGAGTTATGTTGGAACCCTAGTGACGATCTATATCTAGTTTCTATGGTTTGAATCATTTATGATCACTTTAATTTTTTAGCTAAATACTGAGCTTTTGATCAAGGATAGGATGCTTGCTATTTGTAGTAAACATTTCTAGTGACAAAGGGAAGGATGTTGAGGATGATGAAGTCTTGAAGAAGTACCATGTTTTGAAGCAGTTCCAAGATGTGTTTCCTATATATATTCTAGATTTACCGCCTCATATAAAAGTGGACCTCTCTATTGAGTACTTTCTAAGTGCAACACCAACATTGAAGGCACCTTACAGGATGAGTAGTCCAGACTTCGTATAATCGAAGCTGCAATTTAAATAAATGTTTGATAATGGATACATAAGGCAAAGTGTATTTCCTTGGGGTGCACCAATATTTTTTGTAAGGAAGAAGTATGGTACTCTAATATTGTGCATTGATTATAGGCATTTGAAAAAGGTGACGATTAAGAACAGGTATCAATTTTCAAGGATTGATGAATTTCTTGATAAATTGAAGGGAGAAACAATATTCTTAAAGATTATTTTGAGATCAAAATATGACCAGGTGCACATAAAAGAACAGGATATCTACAAGACTACATTCCATACCAGGTATGGGCATTATGATTTCGTAGTGGTTCCTTTTGGTCTTACTAATGCTCCAACTACTTTCATGTGTTCGATGAATAATATGTTGTGTCCTTATCTCAAATATGTTATCAATAGTGTTAATTGATAACATATTGGTATATTCTAAGAATGAGGAAGAGAATGCAAAACACCTGAAAGCAATATTGATATTTCCAAGAGAGCATCAGTTATATTCCAAGCTCAACAAGTGCAATTATTTCATAATAAATTTCATTACTTGGGTCATGTGGTTTTCAAGGAAGGAATAATAGTGGACCCAGAAAACTTTAAAGCCATCATGGAATGACCAACTCCTAGGAATATGGATGAGATGAGCTCATTCATGGGACTAGAAAGTTATTACAGGAGGTTCATTAGGAAGTTCTCAAATATTGGCTATCCTATTACATATTTGCAGAGAAAATGGAATAAATTTGAATGGACTCAAGAGTGTGCAACTAGTTTTGAGCCACATTTTCTTAGAAATGATCGAGTCTTAAAAATTGCATATCTAGATAAGGAGGTCGTGGTATGTACAAATTATTTCAAGGAAGGACTTGGTGGAGTCATTATGGGGGAGGGATAGGTGGTATCCTAAGTGTATAACAAGTTGAATGAGAATGAGAATAACTGTGTGACTCATGATCATGCATTGAATATGTGGAGACATTATCATGTTGGAAAGAGGTTCATTTTGATGACTGATCATAGTGGATTGATATACTTATTTGAACAAACCAATATGAATGTTATGCAAGCTATATAGCTGGCTACCCTTAGTGAGTTTTACCTTGATATTAGGTACATCAAGGGAAAAGATAATAGGGTTGTATATTCTCTCAGTAGGAGAGTGCAGATGAATAATAATTCAACTATGAGCTCTTATGGGACATATTTGAAGGAGTGGATCTTACAGGAAAGGTAGCATGATGAGATGTACAAAAAATTAAAGCAAATATTTTAGTATTAGTGTGAAAGTGATATTGATGAGGATTATCACCTAGAAAAAGATGGATTGGTCATATTATGAAACGTGATTTATGTGTGAGATAATAATGATTCTAAGAGTCTCATATTGAGGGAGTTTCATGTCAAGCCATACTCAGGTTACCCAGGATATAAAAAGATATTGATAGTTGTTAAGAAGGTTTATCATTGGCCGAATATAAAGAAAGAGGTGGCTAATTTAGTTACCAGATGTTTAGACTGTTAGTAGGTGAAGGCAGAGAGTAAGAATCTAGTTGGTTTGCTACAACCAATTATAATTCCAGAATGGAAATGGAGGGTAATTTCCATGGACTTCATTACAGGTTTTTCGAGCACATCAAAGAAGCATGATTCAATCATGGTTGTGGTTGAAACGTTGAGTAAGGTAGATAACTTCATTGCAGTGAAGTATACTAAATTCATCCAATGGGGTAGCTCAGATCTTCGTCAAGGAGATAGTTAGATTGCATGGTCTTCCCAAGATGATCATATCATATAGAGGTGCCAAATTTACTTCCAGGTTTTGGAAGGAGTTGTTTTCATGATAAATTTAGCCTTGAGTACAACTTATCGTCTTCACACATATGGGCAGACAAAGAGGGTTAACATGATTCTTAAGGGCATGTCAAGGATGTATTTCATGCATTAACATAGGAAGTGGGAGGAGTGTCTTTCACTAGTAGAGTTTGAATACATTACTGGGTATTATAAATCCTTGAGGATGAGTCCATTTGACGCTCAATATGGGTGGAGTTATAATACTCCAATCAATTGGAGTGAACTAGTGAACATGGTGTTGATTGGACCAAATATGTTAAATGAGATGGAGCAAGAGATGCAAGCTATCAAGAGGAAGTTAAAGGCAACATAAGACAATAAAAAGAGTTTTGCAGATCAACATAGACAATTCAAGGAGTTTCAAATTTGGGAGCATATATACTTTCACATCAACCCAAGATGAGATCCTTAAGGATTGCATCATTTTCCAAGTTCGAACCAAGGTATTGTGGGAATTTTGATATCCTTGAGAGGATTGGAACAGTGGCCTAGAGAAATGCACTGCCACCAACAGTGAAAGTCCATTATGTTTAACATGTTTCATTACTTAGGATATATGTGAAGGATGTTGATCATGTGATGAAATGCTTTGTATTGCAGGTAAAACCAAAAGCAGATTTCCAGTCAGAACCTTAGTGCTTTTTGCAGCAGAAAAAACTCATGCTTCATAACCAAGCAATACAGCTGCAAGTTAAAGTGAAATGGAAGAACTTTGGGCCCAAGGAATCTACATTGGATATCGTTGATTAGATGTGGGATATTTATCCTTCCTTATTTTTTGGTTGAGTAGTTGTGTTGGTGCAATTGTTTTGGTTTATGTTTATGTATGCATGTGCATTGTGAACATTGCATTGAGCTGCATTATAAAGCTCCAATAAACAATATGGTGTTCATGGTTTCAGTAGTTTGGTATGATGTAAATATTGCATCAAGTTGTGTTATAAAGCACCATGGGAAACAAGTTTTGTTGGTTTTTAACTGTCATTTAATAGCAAGGACAGTGCTCCCTAAGGGGGAGGGGTTTGTAATAGCCCTTGGTTGATTTTCCATGTAAATAAAATAAAAACCAAGGTCATGGGACATGTATTCAAAGCCAAATGCTGGGTAAAAACATAGTGATGGGAATCACTTATTGTTTATTTATGGCTATGGAAATTGGCAAAGGCATTAGAAAAGTAAAAGAGGCAATAATTGACATTTAGTTATGAAAATAAAGGAAAATAGAAGAAAATGGAGATGAAGAGACACAAATTTTCATTCAAGGGAAATTAGACGAAAAATGAAGGAAAATGATGAAAAAGAGGCATCAATAATAAAAAGGCTTCAAATACAGTTTACAACATTGTTCAGTTCATTTTTTCTCTTCTGCTATAATTCTCTCTCCCATACATGCTTGCACACTTAGAGCATTCTTGGAGCATGCTTCGATCACGCTAGTTCTCACTTGGATTTAGAGAAAGCAAGCAAAGGCCAAAAAGGAAAGAAAGGAAGAAGAAGGAGATAGTGGGATTAAAAGCTATAGCTGGATTAGTTTGTAGGTAACATGTTGAGTGTATTATTTCCTTTTTTTAGATACATGATGCATGCATGTCATTTCCTAGATTGACAATGGTTTCAACCTTTCCTTTTCATTTCTTGAATATCCATGGTGTTTTTTGTTTTCCACTTGATTTTATAATTGGTTCTTAGATTCCTTATGGTTGTGGGTTAGAAAAAATGCCCTAGAAGACCTGGAACAACTTGGGTTTAGTTACTAGTTCCTGGAGCAATAGGTTGGGACAAACACTCTGGAGCCCTTGGTGGGTTGAGTTACTAGTTCCTAGATATGTGGTTGGAACAAACATTATGGAGCCCTCTAAGGTTGTGGGTTGAGTTCGTAGTGCCTAGAACCTTAGAAGCTTGGTTAGAGACTGATCTAGTTGATGTTAGTGATTTCGAGACTGTAGAGGTAGAATCATTATGGTTGAGGTTTGAGGTGGTTTTGCCTTTGGAAGCTTTGGTTGGTTTTATCTTAGTTTATTACATGAGCTACCACATTGATGTTTGTAATATGGCATGGGGGTGATTAGCTAAAAGAGAGATTTGGTTCAACTCAATCTATGGTCGGGTGGTACGTGAAGTCCCTCGCTTGGTTGGAATTTTCATATGTTAATATGAGATATTTTCCTATTATGATATATGAACATATGTATTGATTATGATGGTTATATTATGGTTTATATTATGGCTATGAGTGGGTTATGTGTTGGTTATATGATGTATTCTATCTATGGACCCTTTCATTTTTTGTTATGTATCAAAATGGTTGATGAATTCATGGAATAATAAGTATTATTGCAACTTTTTGGAAACGGTATAAAGTATTCTTGGTTATTCTCAAATGATGTTCATAATTTTATGATCAGATATTCATTCATGACCTGTAGCTTACATGTTTGTCATGTGTTTGATGAAATGTCTCTCATGGACTAGGAATGTCATGGTGAAGAACTTGTTCATTTTGTTTTATGGATATCTTTATTAACATATTAATTATGATTCTATAAATTTATAGGCAGGTATGGGCAACGGTCGAGAGGTTAGCATGAAAATTGGCTCATATCTCATAACCACATGCACAAAATTGAGGCTTTGAGGTCATAACCTCATGGATGCAAGCTTATGCATGTAGTTGAAGCCTCATATCTACATGCATGAAATTTTTTGGGTGCGGTTGTGGACTCAAGGCAATGAAAAAAAGCCTCAACTTTGGGATTGGTCACCTCATGTGGTTATTTAGCCCCTGAGTGGTTTGTAGCCCATGAGAGTTGTTAGGAAGGTTTCTATTTGTCAGCTCCACTTCCATAATTGGAAATTGGAGGTCAAGAAATATCATCTTAACACTACAAAGGGGTGGTACACTAGGATATATATGTGAAGGATGGCTCGATATCACACATTATAACATGTAATACATAATGGTTAATGTTATAACACGGCAGAATGAGACCCAAGTCGCAATGAAGATGACTATGACAATAAATGATGCAAAAAAAATGGCATTGAAAAAGCTACCCGGCTATGCTAGGATGAAGAAAAACACACATGGGGCCCATTACAACAGTGTAACCTCGAGAGTTGATAAGCATGATGGCCAAAGTGTTCTATAATGCTGCATATTAATAGAAATTAGTGAAAAAATGTGATGAAAAATGGGATCATAACCTATGGGGAGAGTAAATGAGCAATATAGGGAAGAAATCCCCACATATATGAACTCCTAGGTGATAGATATAGAGAAAGTAGACTTTATTGGAGCTCATTTGCACATTTAGTGGTTGAGTGTAACTAGTGGAGAAACCCCCCCATTTCCCCCTAAACATGAGATCCTCATTGTGACATCTAGAATCCATCATTTGTTGATTACTTTAATCAATTGGTAGTAATCAATATTTTAGGTGATATTGAAGATTATAATTTATAATTTTAGGTATTGGCCAAAGGGATGGATAACATAAGTGATGAACATCTTTTGGAATCCTACATGGGTGAATAAAAGAAGACATCAAACATGAGCTTTTCTTAAAAGTTCTTAAAATATTATGGAAGCTATGGAATTTTCTTGCCATATTCAAGCCAAGAATACGGCTACACACAAGTCTTCCATTGGAGCATATGCAAGAATTAGATATCACTTTGGGGTTCTTAAGTCAACCCTACCTCAACCTACTTGAATATCACAAAAGGAAATGAAGGAAAGAAGAGAAAAAGGTCTATGCTTTAGTTATAACAACAAATGGTCAAAATTGCATGAATATCAAGAAGCAAATTATTCACCTTGGAAAATAACGATGAAGAGGAATTGAATCCATGTGCACCAAGGGATAGAGAAGAACTGATTAACTTGTCAAACCTCATAATGATTTCCATACACCACTTATATGTGAAACATCCCCTTTAAAGGCCTTGTATGGTGATTCAACGTCTTGTCATTAGCCTTGGAGTCCTAAAAAAACATTTAGTCCATAAGATCCTTATTTTCCATGCAACACCAAAGTGAAGTCCCTAAAAATCATCCATGGTATAAAATTGCTTATCATGATACCCATACCAAACTCACAAAGATACTTTCAATTGGGCTTGTGTGGTGGTTTCAAAGTATTATTCATGCTCCATGGACCATAAAAGCTTATTTTAGAGCCTAATTCTCTTCTTTTTTTTTTCCTTCGTAGACCATTGTCAAGGCCCTAAAATATGCCCTTGGCAGCATAAAACTTCCTAATGAAACCTACATCCCGCTTGGTAGTCAAATATTCCCTCAAGCAGATTTATGTGATGGTCCTAGACCTCTTTCAAGTAGTATCTCTAAATGTTATTTTTCAAAGTTAATATCCATATTTTCTTCCTTTATCTATGGAAAAGCCCCAAAAGCTGTCCTTGATACATAAAACCTCTTAACAGTTTTATCCTTTCCATAAATCAAATTTCCCTTTTACAAAACATACATATAGGATGGAGAAAAAACCTATTCTATTATACAAATTTCAATTACAATTTTTATCTTATTAATATAGTGAGATTTGTGAAATTTTAATTTTTAATATTTTATTATATATAATATTTATAATAAAAAATAATATAATAAAGAGTAATGTAAATTTTATAATAAAAAATTATATATATATATATATATATATATATAAAAGTTGTGAAATAAGAAATTCTCAGAGGAATAGTAACAAATGGAAAATGAATTGACTAGAACATTATTTAAAGACATCTTCTTTATCCATTACATTCCCCGCACAAAGAAGAATAGCGGAAATATTGGCTTGACAATAATGTAAAGTGATTTCTGTTCGATTTAATGCCATCTTTCCAATCATACGAAAACCTGAAAACATTGCCAGATATAAATTTTGGCCAATCCTTCTTAATAAGATGAAAAGCACAAAGAAAATTGATAATGTAGAATAATCGAAACAGTCCCCACATTGGTATTAATTCTCTGTTGCTTTGGTTGTTTTTCTGAAAAGCAAAAGCACCACTTTGCCCATAATTCTGTTGCGTTGGAAATTTTTCCATAAAGGGAAAGCAAACACTCAGGAAAGCTCTCTGATATTTTAGCTACACAGTGAATAGCAATGGCGATGACATTGTAATGGTGGCCATCACTCTCTTATTCTCAATGATTGACCCGAATTATTCTGCTTGCACGGTACCTTTATCATGGTATTTCTTTTATACAAATAAAGAAAACGTGTTACAGGTTGTCTTGATTGTACAGGAAATGCATAATCGGTAAATAAACAAATAAGTTTTGACCCGCAGAGAAAGCTGGAATAATGCAACAGAAAAGTTAAGACAGCTGCAATATTGTTTGAGTTAAATTTTTTGAGTGTGTGTTCATATTTGAGCCACTTCAGAGAACGGGAATACAGTGTCACAGGTCTATTTTTTAGCGAAAGAATCCAGTTATGCTCTAAGTCATGTTTTGGGTCCAAGCTCGCGTTCTAATTCATATGATCTGGCTCAAGTTTGGGTTAGGAAATAATTAGTTTGGGATATATATATACATATATATCAAAGTGAAATATAAGTTAGAATATAGAATAGTTAGAAATTGGCATTAATAAATGTAGAGGTTTGCAGTTACAAATTTATAAGTGGTGGTAAAAAACTGTGGAAATTACTGATTCTATAGAGGTTCCATAGAGGTGCGGTGATTACTCCAACACTGATAAACTTCCAAACCCGTAACTAGGATCTCACTTTGGGAATTACGAATTCCATAGAGGTGTGGTGATTACTCTAACACTCCTTCCAAACCCGTAACTAGGATCTCTAGGCTGGGAATTACAGATTCCATAGAGGTGCAGTGATTACTCCAACACGCCTTAAACAGAACTTGGGTCCAAATACTATGTAGATGTTTCTTCCAAACCGATAACTAGGTATAGATATTCCTTCCAAACCAATAACTAGGATCCCCATAGTGGAAATTAAGAATTAGATGTTTCTTCCAAACTAATAACTAAAATCCCCATAGTGAAAATTACGAATTCCATAGTAGTTAGGTGATTACTCCAACCTTAAACCTACAAATGCTATCATACTAAATGGGTTAGTTTGGTTGATCATAAAATTTGAATTTAAGATGTAGGATTGATTTTCCAAACTGACTATGTCTTACATATTTAACCGGATGTCCTTGAAAGGAAAGTCATGCTGCTATACTTTACCAGTTATTTAACGGTTTCTACTTTACCAATTCTGTTGCTCTACTTTGGTAGAGTAAGAATAATAATTAAAGGTAAGGCAATCATAGAGTTCGGGCCGGGTCAATTCAAGTTGCATATTTTTTCAAGACAAAGCTGGGAATGCTATTCACGTCCTTGGCAGTTATTCTTTCTTTAGTTTAACTCAGAAGAAAAGAATGAGCGGATAAATTTATTTTCGCAATCGATTGGTTTCCGAACTGGTTGTCTGTTTAGTGCTATATATATATATAGTCTTCCAGTTCTAAACAATCTGAAAATAAGAGTGGACTAGTACCAGTGCAGTACATTGTGATCACTGGAAGGATGGCAGAAGTGGGAAAGAAAATTAAAAGGGAAGAGGAGGAAGCGCTAGTGAGTATGAATGAGTGCGTCGAACAAGTTAAAAAGATTGCCACTACACTGTTGGCGGATGTGGAAGAACCGTTGGTGATTAAGGAGGAGTGGGTGATACAAATTCGAAAGATGCTTGACGATAAGAATTACGATGTTGCTCTTCCACGGGTGGACACAGCGCTCAAGAATGTCAATCCTGAGGCTTACGTTCCGCGGTTTATATCGCTGGGGCCATACCACCATTGGAAGCTCAAGAGGGATATTGCCTCTTCTGCAAGAGGTACTTTTCAGAGTGGCAGTCTCAAGATCTCAACCGCGGAGGCGTACAAAGTCAAGTCCGCGGCTGCAGTGTCGCAGAGACTGCCCAATCATGGCAAGAGTTTCGAGTCCATAATTGCAGCAATCGAGAGAAAACGGTCGGATATTGAGCGATTCTATGACTGGAAAATAGAAGAAGGCGAGAACTATACGAACTTCGCTCTGATGATGGCCGTAGATTCAACCTTTCTGTTATGTTTCTTATTCAGCTTGTTTAGATCTGGCCATCCTCAGTCAGAGACCGCGGGTACTCTTGATGACATGAGCGATTTCAGTGCGCTTCAGGTATGTATAAAGTGCGACATTCTCAAGTTGGAGAATCAGATCCCATTCTCTGTGTTGAAAGAAGTTTTCGAGAACGTTAAAGAAGCTTTATCCGATGCAGAACACGAGCGAGACTACTCTTACTTGTTGAGGAAGACGTACACGGCGTTGTCTCCTTTCGATGCAATCGACATAGACAAGCTGGACACTGAGCTAATTAATGATGCCGTTGCAAAGAAGTTACATTTGCTGGATTGCATGCAGGCAATAGTTTCGCCATTCCTGGATATGAAAGCTGACATAAAGGGCGAGGAGCCAGATCTGTCCCTCTTTCAAAAGATAATACTCTTTCTTGAGGACATTGTTGCAGCAGTTTGTGGTATTTTCATCAGGCACCCAAGCAACGCAGGTCATCATGATTTTCTGAATGCTTATAACGCGGGGCAGTTGGACAAGGCCGGCATTAAGTTCCAGTCCTTCTCTGACCCGCAGCAAGACATCCGATTCGACAAATACTCAGAGACCATGTACCTTCCGCGGATAACCGTATCCCATATCCACACAGATGTGTTCTTGAGGAACATGCTCGCCCTGGAATTCAACGACCCTGCTCGTCGCAACACCGTGACGCGCTATGTAGGGCTGATGGATTGCCTCATCGATACACCGGATGACGTCAGCCTGCTCAGGGGTTCTGATGTTATTCGTCGCCCCAGCCTGATGTTGACGGACGAGTATGTGGCCAAGATGTGGGACGGTATATGCCAGCCATTCTTTACGGGTCACTTGGAGCCCTCAGAGGAGCTGAAACTAACGCTCCGGGAAGTGCTAATCAGGAAGTATTATAAGAGCAAAATAAAAAACGTTCTGCGGGAATTCTACGAGGAGTATCTGTCGAGGCCATGGAAAGTTATCGCTCTTTTCATTGCAATTTGTGTTCTCGTCATTACTGTTTTAGAAGGATACTGTACCTTCTATGAATGCACACGCCAATCTGAAAACCCTAAACGCCAATGGGGCAAAGCTGCCTAGTCCAGAAAGAGATTCATATTGGTTTGCTTTTGTTCGTGCCAAGTTCACCATTTTATGGGTTTCGTTTTCATTGTTTGTCTGGGTTTGGTACCAAGTGAACATACAATCATAGGATTCGCGAATTTATGTTTTATCATATTGATGATGTACTTTTGATAAACTTTAATTTTAATTATTCAAGGCAATTGCTCACCATGTTTTGGACGCCTTTTGCAAATTATTTATTTATTTTCACATGGGATGGTTTTTTTAAATATTATGTTATTTATTTTATAATACATTTATATTTATAAATAATCTATATACATATTAAATGAGTATCTCACATTTATTTATATAAACACAGTATCTCATATTTTTCGTTTTATATTAAAAAAAAAGTTATAGTGTATTTTCTTCTTTCTCTATATAAGTTTTTGTTTTTATTTTTTATAATGGAAAAATCATAATTTTCTATTGATTTATAAAAAGTTACAATGTGCATTTTTTTATTGTCTCAAACTACACCACTCAAGTGATAAATAATAATAAAAAACAAAAAGATACAAAAACAAAAATATAAGTAAGGGCCTAAGTAAGAAGGCTTAGTCATCATTTTCTCTTTTTTTTCCATTTCTACTTTTCAACATCTTCCTTGGTTAGGAGTGGTTGTAATAATAGTTAGTTAATTCTCTTTTGTCTTCCTTAGATGCTCTTTATGTGAGTCAAAGCTCTCAAGTGTATAAGGACATTTGAAGCCTCCTATCTCTTTCTCCTTTGACATTTCTTGGCTTCTGTGTCCTTCCTCTCTTAGATTTTGTGAAACTGATACCGCTGTCTCTTCCTGGTTTAAATCTTCATTTGATAGGGATGTTTGTGGATTTGGATTGTCCTTAGTGGTGGGTGGTTCCAGGTCCTCTTCCTCTTCATCTTCAGGTTTTGTTGTTGGGAATTGCCATCCCTTAGGATTTTTGACTAGTTTTTTTTTCTTCATGAGATCTTTCTTTTCCAAAGGACATGTGGTATGTAAATGTCCAATTTGAAGACATAGACGACAACGAAATTTTGTGTTCTCATAATCTAAGAATTGTGTCCAACACTGTTTATTATGTGTCAAAAGGATACGGTCAAGTGGTCCTTTACTAAGGTCTACCTCAACACATATCCTGAAAAAAGTATACATTTATTCTTCAGTTCTTTGTGCATCCATCTTAATGTATCTCCCAAGTGTGTTTCTAATTCCTTCAACAACCATTGGAAGCTAGAAATGAATGGGTAAGTTATGCAGTCTTACTCAGACCGATATTTCGGAGACCACCATTGAATTAGCATGAAAATATGGAAACCATGGTATGACAAATAGTCCCAAATTTCCACAGAACCATGAACCCTCATGTAAAACTTAGTCTCTAGCATGTGATGCTTCAAATTTTACTATGAAAACCATTTTGAGCATAAGTGAATCTCACAGTTTACCATACAATTCATAAAGATCCACATGTTTTGGCCAGAACCCATTGAACCTGGATATGATTAGCTGGGATTGATATGTTGTACAAGTATTGTTGATCTCCTTGATATCTACTATCATGACTCAAGTTACATTCATCTGCTCCACAATATATGGTCCAGGAATATTGAGAGTTTGTTCAGATTTACTTGAAATTGTAGCCTTCCCTTTGAGAGCGTGTTTGAATGAAGTAGATCCATTGGAATTTTTGAACGAGGTCAGGCTCCTACGAGTAGAAGATGATCCGAGAGGAAAGCTCGCTCCTGGGGCACCGCTTTGCAATCTCAAATTAAGAATAATGTGATGGTTCCTTTGTACATCATAGTCTTTCAACTTGATCCCATCGTGCAAAAAAATTTCGAAAAAAAATCAACCTTTGTAAAGAAGCAAGAATACCTATGATATTTTTTGTTCCCTGCTTCAGATTTGTCACTAGATCCGTTCCTTGCACCCTTTGCGGGATTGATTTTCCATTAAGGGTTTTTATAAAAGCCTAAAAAAATTCATCCAAATATGTTTCTACACACTCTATTCAGCCTTGAAAGTTCCCCTCTATTTGTTACTCATCTAGATTTGAGTCAGAGAAACAAATCTAGCGGTTGATGAAGGGGAGAAGTCATAGATCTCGATGCATGTTGCCAATACCATACCCACAAGTGTAATGCATCTAGATTCATCCTTCGATAAAGTCATATATAATTTTTCATATTTAATTACTAATAATTATTATCTTTTTAACGAGAATTTGATTATACAATTTTAGGTGAGTTTGTAATTTCTCATGATTTTAAATACATTTTTCAATGCATAGGTAAATTAAAAATAAACTTGAATAGTTGATGTGAATTCTAACACCATGATAATCTTGAAGATTGAATGGTACAACTCATAAATATAGTCTTTGATATTTCTTAAATATCTCCACATTTCATACTAAATGGGTCCATCTAAATGAAAACCATAATATGCAAATCTTGCTTGTGTATTTTTCAAGTTTCCCTTTTCTTTCATCCTCTTGGAGGAGTTCAATTTAGTAGGACACCATCAAAATTGTGGTGAAGCTTGGTAAATTTTGGATGTCCCTTGGGATATTTTATTTCCCTCAAAGGTGGCTCTCATCCTCAATCCCTCCCTATGAGGTTTGAGCCTCAAACATGGTGGGGAATTAACCTACAGAAACTAAGTGATCTACGCCTCATGGATTACCTGAAATATGGGAAGAGAGATATAAAATCATAGATAATTTATGGTTAATACTCTTATCAATCAGATAACATTATATCTAATGTATCACCTCCTTAGGCTTGAGTAATCATGCATCACTCACTCTTGGCTATGGAAGGAATGTGTGGTTGTTAGAGAAGTAAATACTAAAAAATTATTTTTCCTTTTTATGGATCTACATGTTGCTACAAATTACTATGGATCTACACATTGCTACAAAATAATAAAAGATGGACACATGAGAAGGAATTCACACACTTAAAGAGAGATTATCTATGCACTATCATTGGGAATTCATGGAGATGGCACAGGTGAAGGTGAATTGCTTCAAATATTATTGGATTTCTATGTGAATTGAATAGGTTCAGGAAATTTTATACCAACATAGATCCTTCTTAAGTACGGATCTAATGTGATCCGAGAGGATCAAATTTCTTCACATGCAACCTTATTTAGAGTGAAAAATACAATGTGTATTTTTTCAATTTTTAAATTGTAATTATGAATGCTCTATAGAGTATATATAGGACCAAATAAACATTTTAATCATAGAAACTTAATTTTTCATGATATATACATAATTTTTTAAATGATATATAATATATACATAACTAAAATTAAAATATTTTACATAACATGTACATAGAGACACTTTAACAGACTAAATCAGTTAACATAGACTTTAAATAGTTTATTTAAATATCCTCTTGAAATATTTTGAAAAAGTATAAGGTTTAAACATATTACTCACACATTTTTTTACTTCTAAGTACTGTACAACAATTATTATTATTTTTTGTAAGTTTGGTTGTACCTTTCATTTTTTCTCTTTTTTCCTTTTTCCTTTTTTTTTATATTTTTTACTGCATCTTCATCAACATGTCCAAATACATCACTTAGATCGAGGAATGGAATTGAACCCATGATGAATGCTATAACAAGTTTCCTCATCATTGTTTAACCAAGACCCCATAGACGTTTACAATAATAATAATAATAATAATAATTATTATTATTGTAGCCGATATTATTTTTCTATCTAGAGCACGTGTCAACTCAACGAACAAATGGATGAGCGAAAAAAAATACACATCCCCTCATACTGGGTTGTAGAATGAGCTTCTCGACTAAAAACTAGGAATTAGTTAGAAGAGAGGTTCAAATCTATCAACCTATAACTAAAGAAGAGGAATGAGTACGAATTCATGCATAGGGAAATCTAAGAAATTACTCATCCCCTCATACTAGGTTGTAGAATGAGCCTCTTGGCTAAAAAATAGGAATTAGTTGGAAGATATGTTCAAATCTATCAACCTATAACTAAAGAAGAGGAATGAGTACCAATTCATGCATAGGGAAATCTAAGATAATTTCGTAGAAAACTTATTCCATTTTTCTAATAATATGAAATATGTAGAGACTGACTTCCATATTGTAATCCAAAGGCCAATATTAGTGTATTATTCCATAAAACACTTGATTTTTCCCCTTTTATTTGGTTTTCTATTGTTCACATTGTTAGTTATATCCATATTTTTTTTCTATAGTAACTACATATTGTGATTCAATTCTACTTCTATATTTAGTACACTTTGTCGGTGCCAATCAATTCTATAGTTATCATAGGGTCTTTCAAAATCAACTCATACATCAAATGGTATTGAAGCAAGGTTCAACTCTAGCTTAGAATTCGTACAATCATCAAAAATAATTATAATCTCTAAAGAGATGAATTTCATGATATTAGTTCCTACGCAACTGTGGGATCAAGAAGACCTCAAAGAGAATCATTTTAGCTTTTCTATTGGGAAAATAGTGTTAGGATATAATGCTAAAAGAATGGCTTGTGAATGGTAGTCGAGTTTAGGACGATGATACAAATTCTAAGGATGCCACTATGAAAAGGACCAAATAAAGTAGGTGGAATGAATTGGGAAATCGGAAAATTAAAAAGGAAATATGAAGAGTTAGAGAATAAATTTAATATATACAATAGTGTTATAAAATATTAAAGTTAATACAGAAGATGGAAAAAGAATGAAATGTTGATGAAAGAGACTCAATTGAGCACTTGATCTAATTTTTTAGCGATAAAGCTAATTCAAGGGTAGAAATCTCTTGCTATGACCATATCTCAAAAGTTGAGACTCTCATACATTATATAGGAGGGATTAATCGATACTTGAGTAAGAAAATGTCCAAGACACTAATAGGGTCCATTTTGCATCAAAAAATTGAAAGGGTGCACTACACTCTAGTGGGATGTTGTTTAGAAAGATAGAGTAGACAAGTAGGAGAAGAAAAAAAAACCTTGAAATGTTGAGAAAAATATGTTAGAAATAGTTATTAATGTCAAAGACACAGGGAGACTACAAATGCCCAAGACAAACATGGGAAAATTAAGATTGCAGGAAATATTTTTTTTTGCTTTTGATGCCTAGTTTGGATACCCTATATTTCAAGACAGTTTGATGCTAAATACCTAGGTTAAATGGGGGCATAATATATATGTTCAAAAAGCCTATTCTAATACCTTTCCAAAAATATATGACACTCCCTCTAGCTCCAAAAACTTGCTTCCAATAATTCATCTTGGTATTTTTTTCTATAATATTTTTTAGATGTTTTAGATTATGAAATATAGAGGAAACAAAGAATAGATCACTAGGTACCTATGGTACCAATTTTAGAACCCTAATTGAAAAATTGAATATGTGGCATGTTGTGGAAGCTTATTCTTTGGAAGAAGAAAAATGAAACAAATTTTGGGAGAAGTAGACATGGTGAAGGAAGAAGAAACACACAAACGTGATGATGGGAAAGGAAACATGCAGACTTTGTGATAGTAGACGCAACTCACAAAAATCGTAAAGAAGTGGAGGAAGTGTGCGTGATTGGTGCCTACAAAGCAACAAAGTGGATTGAGATATCCTATAGGTTGATGCCTACAAGTTCATGGAGGGGATTGATGTCTCATGTAGATTGGTGCCTACAAAGAAAATGAGGGCATTGGTGTCTCTTATAGGTTGGTTCCTACAACGTAGTAGAGGGGGTCAGTGTCTTCTATAGCTTGGTGCCTACAAAGTAGTAGAGGGGATTGATGTCTCATATACGTTAGTTCCTACAAAGTAGAAAAATGGATTAGTGTCTCCTATAGGTTGGTGCCTTCAAATTAAAATAATAGTAGGTTAGTTTTTACAAGATCTTCCATGTAAAAAAAGTTTGAGGTTTTCTCTAGTAATAGTTTCTACATATATATTTTGTTACTTTTTAGTTTACAAGATTTATGTTTTAAGATGTTTGAATGTTTAAATAAGTAACAATTGTCATTATATTGATTTATCCCCCTCTTAGTATAATTGTGCATCAAACATGACCAACAAGTGGCTCTCACTTATTATACCAACAAAATTTATTAAAACAAGAATATATTTCAAACCAAAGGAAGAAATTGTTTGGCATTATACTCAACAATTCTTCAAATTGTTGCTTCAATCAGGACAAAAAAGTTAGAGTACCGAAATGGTAGAAAGGTATGTGAATGGATTCAAATTATAGATTCAAGATTAGATGAGTACCCATCATTTTTGAAGCATGGATGAATCCTGTCAAGCTTATTTATAGGTAAAAAAAAAGGTTCAATAGGAAGTGTAAGTATAATTGTAGAGGAAAGAATCTTAAAGGTGGAGGAAGTGTGAAAGTTATAAGAGGATTTTCATGCAAAGGGAGAGAGGATGAAGTAACTAGTAGTTAAATAACCAAATGATATAACCACATTGGTGAAGGAAAAGGGTTTGGAAGATCCAAGGGTAAATACATCATTACCTTCTATATGCATGGAGTATAATAGCATAAACCATTTGAGTTCATGGAGAAGAATAATATGGGAAGAATGAATGAGGTAAAGACTCATGTTATACAAATATATGAGGCATTAGCTATGGAAGTCAATGTTGTATTACTTCAACATGTGAACATGGTGAAAACATTTTGTTCTAAATGGTGTTTCTCAAACCTAAAATGAAAACTGCAAAGAATCCTAGATATAATGCAAAGAGGTTTTTTAAAACAAAATTTGAGGTTTAATGTAAATAATGTAATTTCAAGGTTGCTAGGAAGACCTTGGCGATGCAAAATCACCTTTAAAGGAGTTTTATGGTGATTCAACATCTTGTTGTTAACCTCCAAGTCCTAAAAATTCATTTAGGGCATAAGATCCTTATCTTCCATGTAACACCATAGTGAAATCCCCAAAACTCATCTTTGGAGTAAAAACCCTTGTTATGATACGCATATCCAACTCACAAAGATATCATCAAATGTGCTTGTGTGGTGGTTTAGAGTGTTATTCATGCTCCATGGATTATATAAGTTTATTTTAAAGCCCAATTCTCTTGTTTACCTTCCTAGACTATTGTTAAGGCCCTAAAATACGTCCTTCACGACATAAATATTTGTAATGAAACCCACATCCCACTTGGTAGCGAAATATCGCCTCAAGAATATTTATGTAGTGGTTCTATACCTGTTTCCAGTAATATCCCTAGATGTTCTTTTTCGAAGATAATTTCCATATTTTCTTCCTCTAACTGTAATCAAAACCCCAAAAGCCATCATTGGTGAATGAAATCTCCTAATAATTTTATACTTTCCATAAATCAAATTTCATTTCTTAAAAATCATAAAAACATATATTATAGAGGTAAAGCTTATTCCATTATGCTAGCTTCAGTTATATTTTTTATACTTATAATAACACTTTTATTTTCCATAAACTTTTTTTCTTCACCTAAATGTATAGAATGAAATCTAACACGGGAATTTCACGAAAGATCAATTATTTTCCTTCCATGTGAGTTACGTTCATTTTGTGCACTTTAAAATAAACTATCCTAGATCCATGTTAACTATGGATCTATCAAGCACCGAGAGGGACCAAATCTCTCGAGCTGAAAACCTATTTTTTGTGTGCAAAACTTGAGCAAAGGTTTGCACCTCGAGAGATTTGATCTCTTTCGGTGCTTGATAGATGTAGAGTTAAGATATATCTAGGTTGGTTTCAGTCATGTGCTGCCAAGGAAAATCTATCGAACATATGATTAATTTTATCAATAATATGTAAATACATCTAATATTAATATAATCATTGTATATATGTTAACTATGTCTGATATTTATCTGGTCATTTTAATTTTAAATTTGCTTAGTTACCTCAGTTTGTTGAGATGATAGATATTGTTAATAACTTTAATGATAAAAAAATATGAAATAAAAATTTTGAATGCAAAGTGACAATGTAATAGTGTTTAATGATAGAAAATGTGAATAATAATAATGCAACCAATTGCAAAGAGTATTCAATGTGATCAATCTCAAACTATTTTCTTCTACTATTCTTATTCTCACCTTTGTTAGTTTTGTCATATTTTCATATGGATTATATGAAAATGACAGTTGAAATCATAAATCATTTAAATACATTTAAAAATTTAGTTCGCGCTATTGTACTAAACATCATTCCTTGTTTCTCTTGCTCTCCATTATTAATAGGTCAAATTACTATAACACAAAAATCAATGTACATTGTCAATAATTTGTTTTTCTTACAATAAAATCAATGCACATTGTTAATCTAATTACTTTAAAAATCATGTACCATCATACATCCAATTACATCAAATTAGAAATCAATGTCTACACTGAAATCAATCCATCTAATGCAAGAAATCATATAAGATTAGAAAACAACATCTACATTGAAATAAATTCATATAATGCAAGTAATCAAATAGGATTAGAAATCAACATCTACACTGAAATCAATGAATCTAGTTCAAGTAATAAAATGAGATTATAAAACAACATCTATAGTGAAATCAATGCATCTAGTGCAAACAATCAAATAGGATTACAAATCAACAACTACACTAAAATCAATGCATTTAGTGCAAGCAATCAAATAGGATTAGAAATCATCTACATTGAAATCAATGCATCTAGTGCAAGCAGTCAAATATAATCAGAAATCAACATCTTCGCTGAAATTAATGCATCTAGTGCAAGAAATCAAATAGGATTAGAAATCACCATCTACAATGAAATTAATGCATTTAGTGCGAGCAATAATACAGGATTAGAAATCATATAAATTGCAATATATGCATCTAGTGCAAGCAATTAAATATCATTAGAAATCAAAATATACACTAAAATGAATTCATCTAGTGCAAGAAATATTTGTCCCCCTCTCCCCTATCCAACTCCATCTCTCTTTACCTCCCTCTCTCCACTCTCTCAAATGCTCTCCCTTCCTTCTTCTCTCTCCTTTTCTTTCCTACCTCTCTCTCTCTCTCTCTCCTTCTTTGTCTCTTTATCTCACCCCAAAACATACACGCCCTCTATCTATCTCTCCTTCTTTGTCTTTATTTCACCCCAAAACATACACATTTTATCTCCATCTATCCCTTTTCAATCCCTCTCTCTCTCCACTTATCACTCTCTATGCCCTCTTCTTCCCTCCCTCTCTCCCCCTCCAACTCTATCTCTCTATCCCTCCCTCTATACTCCTATCTCCCTCCCTATCTCCTCCTCTTTCTCGTCCTTCCTCTCTCTCCTTTTCTATCCCACCTCCCTCTATCTTCCCCCATCTCTCTCTCTCTCCCTTTGCCCTCTAATTTTCTCTCTTCCCCCATCACTCTCTTCCTCTCTCTCAAGTCCTCTCTCTCTCTCTCTCTCTCTCTCTCTCGATATCTCTCTCAATTCCCTTGAATCCTCTCTCTTCCCCCATATACCTATTTCTCTCTCAACATATACACTAAAATCAATGAATCTAGTGCAATAAATTAAATAGGATTAGAAATCACCACCCCCATTGAAATCAATGCATATACTGCAAGAAATATTCTTATCTCTCTCCCCCTCCAACTCCATACCTCTTTCCCTCCCTCTCGCATTCTCTCTCTCTTCCTTCCTCTCTCTCCCATGTCTCTCTCTCTCTCTCGAACATTGTTACTATATCCATCCCTCTCTCCTTCTCCCCCCCTTTCCCTCAATCTCTCCTTATTTTTCTCTTTATCTCACCCCAAAACATACATACTCTCTCTCCATTTCTCACTTTTCACTCCCTCTCTCTCTCCACTTCTCACTCTCTATGTATATATTCTTCCCTCCCTATCTCCCCCTCCAACTACATCCCTCTATCCCTCCCTCTCTCCTCTAATATCCCTCCCTCTTTTCTCTTGTCTCTCAAGTCCTCTCTCTCGTCCTTCCTCTCTCTCCCTTTCTCTCCTTCCTCCCCCCCCCCCCCTCTCTTTCTCTCTCTCTTTTCCCTCCAATCCTCTCTCTTCCCCATCATTCTCTTCCTCTCTCTCAATTCCTCTATTGCATCCGTCCTCTCTCTCCCTTTCTCTCCTAACTCTCTCTCTCTCTCTCTCTCTCTCATCCAAACCTCTCTCTCTCTATTTTCCCTCCAATCCTCTCTCTTCCCCCACCACTTTTTCTCTCTCTCTCTCCAACTATGTTACTATATCCCTCCCTTTCTCCTCCACTCTCATTCTTTCCCCCTTCTCTCTATCTCTCATTATTCATCTCTTTATCTCACCCATAAATATACAATCTCTCCCTCCATCTCTCCCTTGTCACTCACTCTCTCTCTCCACTTCTCACTCTCTATTTCTTTCTTCTTCCCTCCATCTATCCCCCTCCAACTCCATCTCTCTATCCATTCCTCTCTCCTCTCTCTCTTCATTCCTCTCTCTCTTGCTCTCGCTCTTCCCTCCAATCCTCTCACTATCTCCCTCCCTCTCTCCTCCTCTTCCCATCTCCCTCCCTATATCCTCCTCTCCCCAACCTCATATTTGTCTCCATCTCCCTCTCTTACCCTTCTCTACACTATCATGCCTCTCCCTCCCTCTCTCTCTCTTCATTCCTCATATCACATCTCCTTGAGTTTTTCCCCATCTCTCCCTTGTCACTCCCCCTATCTCTCCAGCTCTATAACTCTGTGTCTTTGTTCTTCCTTCCCATATATATCTAGAGTTAATATATATTAGGGTCAATAATGTTTATTTTGCATGGTATTAATAATGATTTGGCCCATAGGATTCATGTAAATTTTTGTATATGTTCTATGATTGATGCAACTTTACTTTTATCCCAATATCAATCAATAATCACATAAAAATTAAAGTAAAATGTTGATAGAACATACCAGTGGATTGACAGAAGACAAGCTAGAAATATATAAGTGTGTTGGTGCGTTATGGCAGTCAATAGGATGCTTCAACCAAAAAAGTCTCAATATGTTCAGCCAACCAGAAGTGTCACACAACCCTCTAGGATAGCCAAAAAAATCAACCCAAAAGTCAACGATGTTATTCAACGGTCAATGCAAATAGCGGCATCAGCTAGGTCAACGCACCCAAGTCAAAGTCAATGTCTAGCCTCGGAAATAGTGCCAAAAAATGTGGATTTCGAAAATCAAAATTTTGTGATATTTTCAGGTCCATTTGACATTTCGTTGACCAAAGTCAACATTGGTCAATGCTACTATAGAAACCCTAGGACGAAAACAGAAAATTATTTCTTGCTGAAATTTCCCACGTGTGGAGAGAATAGCCTCCAAGGTGATCGAACCAATCAAATGAGGAGAGCTAAATGTGTGAGGATGAGATGAGTGAAAATGGCCTCCAATGTTGACCAATATATATCCATCGATGTGGGTGTGTGACATAACTTCTAGGGCACAAAACCTTACGGTCGACTTGCACATATTTTGAAAAAATTCAAAATAAATGTTATGCTCATCGGATCAAGATGATATTTAGATCGATCTTGCACCTCTCCGAAAGAGGAATCCAATAAAAATATTGGCATATTCATTTGAGCATCACAACATGGAGTTTGGACTTGTGAAAAATTATAAACACAATAATGTATTTCTAGATTCTCCTGATCTAACAAATTTAATCTTATGTTAAATACAAAATCCTTCCACTTAATTCTTTGTAGAAATTAAATCTCCAATTGCAAAACACATATGAAGCAAAATCAATCGCACATAACAAGATGTTTTATCAGGAAATATTAAAGCTAAAACCCCCAACTATCATATATTATGTATATCAATGGAACATGAAACAATATCATACAAAGCTCAATTCATAGAGCTCTCAGTACAATATATAATCATCACACACTGTCATGTAGAAATTTGCATATGTATGCACCAATTTCTTGCCTCCTGAAAGCCTGCCTCCACTGCACAATCCCTGATGAAGAAGATGCCTGAATGAATTTGACCTTACCTTGATTGCACTGTGCAATCCTCATAAGCATCTCCAATGTGTGTGTAGATGCGTTGAATGCATCATTATAGTCACAAAAAATATTCCATATCACTCTTTCACCTATATCTCCACTGGGTCTCCACTGGATCTGAGATACAAGTAGTTAACTGTTGTATTTCTTCAGTTGCAAGTAAGAGACTACTTTTTGAATGAATTAAATAATTAATTCACTCATCTATCACTAGTGTATGTACAGTTACAACTAGCACAACTTAGTTTAACTCACTCAACTAAGTTAAACTAAATAAGAACTCACATAACTACTCTTCCAACTCTGTTAAAACTATGGCACAGTCAGTTATAACTAAGCCCTCCATGCATGAGTCACCAACCACCCTAGGAATTGTGTAATTCCTTCAGCCCACTGATGTGCCACATCTTTTCACTGAAATAAAGTGCTCCAAGAGAATAAGTTACTATTTATTGTCTAATTATTGTTAAGAGCTAATAATAATCGACATGCATTCTATTTTTAGATTTGTGATCTATAAATATACTTCACCCATCTTCTAAAAATAGAAATTCATCCAAAGATAGAATTTTCTCAACCATCTAGAATCAGCATCCCACTATTTTTAGAATATGCTCACCATTCTAAAAATAGACATACATGTAAAAATAGTTTGTGTGGGCCCCACCTAGTTTAGGTGCTTATTTGCACTAGGATCAAGGATGATGTTTCTGGATGCCTATTTCACTATTTCTTGTTGCAATATTCAACACTCCCTCTCAACAAGAAAGGGTTTTCTTTGCATGTGCCCTGCAACTCCATGCATCTGCCCTGCAATACTTGCATGCAACACTTCCGAAACTGAATAGCCTCCAAAAAACTCAATTATTCTAATGCATACATCATCAAAGTCTTCTGACCTCTTCTTAGTTACTTCACATGTCTTCAGGAACCATTGTGCTCTTGAACTTTGCAACCATGCACTCTACACTTGCTTTCAACTCTGATCCGCGCTCTAGTATCCAACATTGTCACCTTGATTTCATGTCCTTGCGACATCTGACTACATCAATCCAACTGATCCTGCTACTGCTACTCTGTGGGCTCCTCGTAACCAGGTTAGATTCATGAGATCCACACCATCTCAATGAATCCTACCCAGAAATTTCTTCTTGCGAGTATTCATGCATGTCACCCCACCTCTCACATGGTGGTATAGCTGCATGCACTCCCTCTGCCCTTCTGGCACAGAATTTCTTTACATGAGTAGTTTCTCCTACTCCATGATCCTCATCTTGTGGCTACTCCACATCCTGAGGTTCACTCTTACCTGTATGCAAATCCAACTCCCTCTCAAGCGTAAATTGCATGGCTTTCTCACACTTCCCAATAGTAGGAAGCTCTATAGAAATCCCATCTACATCAAGTCTATAGAGATTCTTAACTCAAATCCCAACCTTCTTGGCTTGTCCCATGGCTTTTAGTCTAAGCAACACCTTTCCTTTTCCAACTCGCGCATATTGTAATTGTCCCACCATCGTGAAATTTTCTAACAAAAGAACTGATTTTAAATGGACAATATCTCTCTCATCCAAGCTCTGATTCGACTGATTGTTTTTTTCAATTTGGGTATTTTTGCACAAGGAATCAAAATATGCTATTTTCTTCTAAAATTTTTGCATCCAATTTTTCATATATTCTCTGCAAACTCACGCACCCAAATAATTGTTTCTCTCATACCTTGTAGAAAATTTATAACACAGCTCCAATACCATGTATGAAATCAATGAGAATTCAAGCTCAAATTGTGAGGTGGGAGCCTCACTAGCTATAGCCCTAGCAACCATATTTTTCTTCTTCTTATGTGGACAATTTGTGGCAATATGTCCAAAATTGTGACAGTGAAAACACTTCACTTAGAACATGTTGTGCTCCTTGCCATCTTCACCAGCCTCAGATCTAGAATGGAATTTCTTCCCATTCTTCTTCTTCACCTTGGAAGCCAAAGCACAATCCTCTTCATCATCATGCTTTGGTGAAGATCCATCCCTATTGTTCCGCCTTATATTCTATAACACTAGATCTGACCAAAGTAGCTCCCAATCCGACAGTTTTTCCTGTACATTGACAGAGTCTTCATAACTTTGCCAACTCTTCAGAAGTCCAAGGAGAGCCAAGCTCACCAAATCATCATCCACAACATTTACTCCTACAATCCCAAGCTCATCCCTGCATTGGAAAAACTTTGTCAAGTATATTCGAATAGTTTCGTTCTTCTCCAACTTGATTTTTCTGAGTTTATCCTTCAACGCCAATTTCCTATGGTCGATGATGCTTTGGAAAAGATCTATCAAAGCCTTCCACATTGCAATTGGAGTGGTTTTCCCATCAAGGCTTGACACAATATGGTCTTTCACACCTTCCAAAAAAATCCTCCTTGCCCATGCTACTTGCTTTTGCCATGTGTCAAGTACTACAACATCTGTCGAAGTGGGCTTAGGAACATCGCTATCGATGAACTCCTTCAAGTCATTATCTTCAAGCACTGCCTCCATCCTGTCCTTCCAGGCTATGTTCAACCTGCGCTCGAGTGCATACTCCAACCACAACCCATTGAAATCCATTTCAATGTTTACTCAACTGTCGCACTAAGAAATTCTTGCAGCAAATTCAAATTGTCCACCAGCAAAAAACTCAGCACCGCTTCAATATTGCAATCTCCAGTGATCAACACTGCTCTGATACCATGTAGAAATTTATAAACAAAATAATTTATTTATAGATTCTCCTGATCTAACAAATTTAATCTTATGTTAAATACAAAATCCTTCCATTTAATTATTTACATAAATTAAATCGCCAATTGCAAAACACATATGAATCAAAATAAATCGCACATAACAAGATGTTTTACTAGGAAAGCTTAAAGCTAAAAGCCCGAACTATCATATATTATGTATATCAATGGAACATGTAACAATCTCATACAAATCTCAGCTCATAGAGCTCTCAGTACAATATACAATCGTCACACACTGTCATGAAGAAATTTTCATATCTATGCACCAATTTCTTGCCTACTGATAGCCTGCCTCCACTCTGCAGTCCCTACTGAAGAATATCCCTAAATGAATTCCACCTTAGCTTGCTTGAACTACGAAATATTTGTAAGCATATCCAATGTCTGTGTAAATGCATTGAATGCATCACTATATTCACAACAGATAGTCCATCTCACCCTTTCACATATATCTCCACTGGGTCTCCACTAGATCTGACATGCAAGTAGTTAACTACTATATTTCTTCAGTTGCAAGTAATACACTACTTTGTGAATTAATTAAATAATTAATTCACTCATCTATCACTAGTGTATGTTCAATTACAGCTAGCACAAGTTTAACTCACTCAACTAAGTTAAACTAAATAAAAACTCACATAACTACTCTTCCAACTCTGTTACAACTATGCCACAGTCAATTATAACTAAATCCTCCATGCATGAGTCACCAACCACCCTAGGAATTGTGTAATTCCTTTAGCCCACTAATGTGCCACATCTGTTTACTGAAATAAAGTACTCTAAGAGAATAATTTATTACTTATTGTTTGATTATTATTAAGGGATAATAATAATCGACATCATTCCATTTTTAGATTTTCCATCTATAAATAGGCTTCTCCCATCTTCTAAAAATATAAATTCATCCAAAGATTGAATTTTCTCAACCATCTAGAATCAGCATCCTACTATTTTTAGAATATGCTCACCATTCTAAAAATAGAAATATACGTAAAAATAGTCTGTGTGGGCCCCACCTAGTTTAGGTGCTTATTTTTCACTAGGATCAAGGATGATGTTTCCGGATGCCTCTTTCACTATTTCTTGTTTCAATATTCAATGCTCCTTCTCAACAAGAAAGGACTATCTTTGCATGCACCCTGCAACTCCATGCATCCGCCCTGCAATACTTGCATGCAACAGTTCCGAAACTTAATAGCCTCCAACTAACTCAATCAGTCTAATGAATATGTCATCAAAGTCTTCTAACCTCTGCTTAGCTACTGCACATGTCTTCAGGAACCACTCCATTGTTGAACTCTGCAACCATGCACTCTGCACTTGCTGTCAACTCTGATCCGCACTCCAATATCTGACACTTT
Organism: Pinus albicaulis; assembly: GCA_034641835.2. Classification (NCBI taxonomy): domain Eukaryota; kingdom Viridiplantae; phylum Streptophyta; class Pinopsida; order Pinales; family Pinaceae; genus Pinus; species Pinus albicaulis. The sequence continues at coordinate 221,847,309 of CM076574.1, forward strand.
CACTTTGATTTCTTGTACTTACGACATTTGAATGCATCAATCCAACGGATCCTGCTACTGCTACTCTGTGGGCTCCTTGTAGCCAGGTTATATTCATGAGATCCACACCATCTCAATGAATCTTTCCCAAAAGTTTCTTCTTGGAATTATTCATGCATGTCGCCCCACCTCTCACCTGATGGTATAGCTGCATGCACTCCCTTTGCCCGTCTGGCATGAAATTTCTCTGCATGAGTGGTTGCTCCCACTCCATGATCCTCATCTTCTGGCTGATCCACATCCTGAGGTTCACTCTAACCCGCATGCAAATCTTGCTCCCTCTCAAGCGTCAATTTCATGGCTTTCTCACACTTCCCAACAGTAGGAAGCTCTGTATAAATCCAATCTACATCAAGTCTATAGAGATTCTTAACTCGAATCCCAAACTTCTTGGCTTGTTCCATGGCTTTGATTCTAAGGAACACCTTTCCTTTTCCAACTCGTGCACATTGTAATTGTCTCACCATCGCCAAATTTTCTAACAAAAGAGCTGATTTTAAATCGACGATATCTCCCTCATCTATGCTCCGATTCGACCGATTGGTTTTTTCAATTTGGGTATTTTTTTGCAAGGAATCCAAATATTCTATTTGTTACTCAAAAATTTGCATCCAAATTTTGATATATTCTCTGCAAACTCGCGCACCCAAATAATTCCTGCTCTCATACCATGTAGAAAATTTATAACATAGCTTTGATACCATGTATACGACCAATGAGAAGTCAAGTTAAAATTGCGAGGCAGGAGCCTCACTAGTTGCAGCTCCAGAAACCATATTCTTCTTCTTCTTATGTGGACAATTTGTGGCAATATGTCCAAACTCCAGAATCCTTCCACTTAATTGTTTGGAAATTAAAATGCCGATTGCAAAAAACATATGAAGCAAAATCAATCACACATAACAAGATGTTTTACCGGGAAATCTTAAAGCTAAAAACCCCAACTATCATATATTATGTATATCAATGGAACATGTAAAAATCTCATAAAAAGCTCAACTCATAGAGCTCTCAGTAAAATATACAATCTTCACACACTGTCATGCAGAAATTTGCATATCTATGCACCAATTTATTGCCTCCTGACAGCCTGCCTTCACTGTACAATCCTTGCTAAAGAATATCCCTGAATGAATTCGACCTTAACTTGCTTGCACTGCGCAATCCTCATAAGCATCTCCAATGTGTGTATGGATGCATTGAATTCATCACTATAGTCACAACAAATAGTCCATCCCACCCTTTCACCTATATCTCCAATTGGTGTCCACTGGATCTCACATGCAAGTAGTTAACTGCTATATTTCTTTAGTTTCAAGTAAGACACTACTTTATGAATTAATTTACTCATCTATCACTTGTGTATGTTTAGTTACAACTAGCACAACTGAGTTTAACTCACTAGACTGAGTTAAACTAAATAACAACTCACATAACTACTCTTCCAAATCTGTTACAACTCTACCACATTTAGTTATAACTAAGTCCTCCATGCATGAGTCACCAACCACCCTGGGAATTACGTAATTCCTTTAGCCCACTGATGTGCCACATCTGTTCACTGAAATAAAGTGTTCCAAGAGAATAATTTACTATTTATTGTCTGATTATTTTTAAGGGCTAATAATAATCAACCTGCATTCTATTTTTAGATTTGTGATCTATAAATAGACTTCGCCCATCTTCTAAAAATAGAAATTAATCCAAAGACATAATTTTATCAACCATCTAGAACCAGTATCCTACTAATTTTAGAATATGCTCACCATTCTAAAAAATAGACATACATGTAAAAATAGCCCGTGTGGGCCCCACCTAGTTTAGGTGCTTATTTTTCACTAGGATCAAGGATGATGTTTCCGGATGCCTCTTTCACTATTTCTTGTTGCAATATTCAACAAGACCTAGTTTTCCAAAATTAACACTTCCTCTCAACTATGGAGAACTCCATCAACCTGTGCAATCCAAACATCGTACATCATCCCACCGTAACTTTCTTTGTGGGCTTCTTTATTTCAGAACAGAAGTGGGTCAGTCACGAAGGCATCATTCCATGTTGACAGATTCAGCCCAGAGGTCTAAAAACTCTATATGATTCAAAAATATTCTCATACCAACCCAAAGTTGGTTTACCTGTCCCGAAGTCATTTGGAGGTCCAAAACCTCCCTTGGACTCAAGAGAGTCATATACTAACTCGAAGTTAGTTTTACTGACCCAAAGTCAGTTGGAGGTCTAAAACCTCACTTGGGCTCAAGAGAGTCATATAATAACTCGAAGTTAGTTGGAGGTCTGAAACCTCACTAGAATTGATCCCAGATCAAGTGGTTGGACCGTGCCATCCTAGATAGAGAGTACGACAATCTATGATCCATCCATCAGTCTTTACTACTAGTCTCTAGATTTTTCCACCTCATTGGCCAAATGAGAGGTACTTCCTGTTGGGGTTCCAGTGTTTTGACTAGATTGGAAAGACCAAAAGACTAGACAACATCATAACCACTTTGGGATCCTAGGATCTAGCCCTCCTGGATCGAGAGAGGGATCTCTCCATAAAAGAAAAGAGTGAATATATATTTGAAAGCTCAAAATGAGATATTAGGCTAGGTATGAAGCACAATGGGGGATTTTAAATGATTTGGTTGGTTTTTGGGTTGAGTCAGAGATCATTAACTGAGAAGGTTATTGAATGAAAGGAAACAAAGTAGCAAGATGTTTCGGCAAAGAGGATAGGTTAGGAATGTGCCATCCATTGGGCTATGGAGTCATGAAAGGGGATTACTTGCATACAACTAAGTAAGGCTTTCCATAGGGCAAGTCATCTATACTAAAGGATCTTTAAGATAGATGGTGAAATGGAACATTAAGGAGAGAAATGGAGAGACACAAAGGGCAGCTTAAGATCAGGTCAGAGGTCATTTAACTCCAGGCCTACTTGAGCATACTCTCAAAGGGAAAAACACTTAATATTAAACACATAACTAGGCCTAAGGTAAGAGAAGGACTTTTAACCTTCAATGCTTTTGACACTAGCTCAAGAGATCTTTGAAAGGCCAATCTATTTGAAAAGGACCCTAGTGGACAGGGCTCACACTAAATCCCCGGTATCCCAATTCTTCTAGCTCTGGCCCAACAAGAACATCTAAGCAGCAAACGCCTAATTCACACATCAGTAAGCATGAGCTAGACCAACATCTTTAATTGGTTAAATTGCATGAATTTTCTCTTAGATTCACTATTCAGCAGAAAAAATCAAGTATAAGAAGAGAAGTGGGCATTAAGGTACCATGCAGGGGTATATCCTAAGCCTGATTTACTGATTCTTATCAGAGAAATAAATGGACAGTATGAATAAAATTAAATAAGGTAGGAAACATCACCCATAATATCAACCAGGATCCTATGAAATTTGCTTGATTAATTGATGTAAAAAACTAGTCACATACACTGAGCTCAATGGCTGATACAGTCCAAAATTCTCCTCCCAGCCTACTAAATTACAAAATACTCAGCTACTTTCCCTCAACAACTATTCTAACAGCTAAAAGAATCCCTACAACTAACAACAACAACAACAACAAACTTTACAATATGTTCTTCTTGAGTTCTTATAGGAGAATGAGATAGAAAGAGTAGATGTGAGTTAAATTGAATCATTAAGATGGAGTGGAGGAAAAATATCAAGCCCACTCTGCTTAATGGCTCTGAATCACTGTATGTACTCTGTATTATGGCTTGGGAGTCTTGGTCTGGTCGATATTTGACCTATAATGTCTCTTTGAAGTCCTTTCTGGCTGTAAGGCACTCTGTGATAGCCTTCTCAAATAAGTGACAGGGATGGAAAGTGTGCAGGTCTCAATACTCCATAATTGCTGCCCTGACAGTCTTTAAGAAGCTTCTGTCAGTGGGATGGCCTTTAAGAGCTCGAGGAGGCATGGAGACTTCTATCGGAAGGTGTAATTTCTGAGAAAATGTACTGCTAATGCTGAAACGTAGATATGGCTTGTTTCATGTGCTCTTTTGTCTTCAAACTGTGCCTTCTTCCTTTGAATACAAGATTACAATCGTTAATATTCAATAATAAGTGGTAATCCCTTTAATCTGTCTCTGCTAATTTTTTTTGCTGCTTCTGTAATGGCCTCTGCACTCTGAGTCATAGTGACTGTGGTTACGGAAAACAGAGTGAATTCACCACTCTGTATACCCTGCACAAATGCAATAAACCTATTATCAAAAACCAGGGAGGTGGCAGAGAAATGTTGTGGAGGCCTAGAGGAATGATGGATGCAAGTGAAAAACTAGAGAAAATCCCTGTGGAATGGTGAAGAACAGAGCTGATGAAGGTTTGGTGTAAAGATGAGTCGTGGGCTGTCCGATCAGATATGGAAATGGATATCAACAGCCAGGATTCATGAACGGAGGTGTGAATAGTAAATTGGGCAAAAGAAATAAGGTTAGTGTTAAAACCCAAAGTTTTAAGGTTCAGGCGAATACAAAGAAAATGGATAAAAATGAATGAACGCAGGGCCATTTGATGGTGGGACCTGGCGGGTGGAGGGCGATTAAATGGGAACCGTTGGATCTCTGGAGGAGATCAACGGTGGGGGTCTTCTGGTGAAACTCTATGGAAGCCCGATGAGGAAATATGGGTGAAAAACACGATGTGATATAGGTCATAGATCTGGATCAACGAATGGATAAGATTAAATGTTGGAGGTTGCAGGGGCGATGAGAGGAAGGTGGTTTTAATTTATAAAACACCTGGTATCGCGCGGCTTTAAGGCGGTTTAGAAAATTTCCAAAATTACGTGATATGGCTTGTTGCATGACACGTGGCACTTCAAAACCAATTTTATCACTTGATTTCTGATCATTAAAGGTCAGATGCCAAAATAACGCGATATGATCCTCGGCCGTTGGATCTGGGACTGGGAGATCTGACGGTGGGAGATGGAGCGTGATGAGGGGAGATGTGCGGTCAGTAACGAGGGGGGGGGGGGAAGTCAAAAGCGGGTTTGATCTGGACTGTCGGATCTATAGAGATCAATGGCTACGATTGGATCGGGGATGACCAATTGCAAACCCAAGGGTGGAATGAGGATAAATATGGACCGTTGGATCTGAAGAGATCAATGGCTAGGATTCACTCGGGGCTCACCAATCGGGAGGGGTCAAATGTGATGCGATTGGCGGCGAGCGATTACGTGATAGCCGTTGGATATGGAGACAGATCGATGGCTCACGCTTAATCAGAGGGGTGATGGAAGAGGGGATGGGCACGCCATGGGATAAGCGCTGACCGTCAGATCTTTATAGATCGACGGTGTATATCGCAGCGCGGGTCTTCATAGCATAAGACCCTCACATCGGGAATTTTTCGTTTAACAAAGAAACGCGCTCCCTATGAAACCTCCAATTGCGATAAGCACCCGGGGCTTAAGCGCTTGGTCTCGGTGCTCGATCGCATGGTGGGGAAGTGGTTAAGGGGCTGGCCGAAAGGGGCTAAAGCCTAAGGTGTAAAATGAGGCCTTTTGGCTTATTTTTAGTGTATTTTAAAGCCAAAAGAGGGATTCGGTAGAGGGAATAAAGGGTTTTTAAGCCAAACAAAGGGTGTTTGTAAGGTTTAAAGGGGAGTTAGAGTGATTTAGAAGGTTAAAGAGGGATTTTGGAGGAATTTTCAGAAGGGTAATAAGGTGATGAAAATAGGGGCTTTGTGGGGATGAAATAAAGGGAAAAAAGGCCTTTTTGAGCATTCTTCTTCATAAACAGAGAGGCTTTTTAACTGGGAACAGCAGTGAGGATTATTCAAAAGGATAAAGATACAGGAGGCTTCAAGAATGATATCTTTTCAGAGGAAATGTATTTCTTGAAGGCTCAAGAACAATTTAGCCACCTGTTTGCTTGTCAAAAAATTTATAGGTGGCTAACAGTGGCTCCACATGGGGATGACATCTTCTTGAAGGTGTCAAGAATTCAGAAAATAATCTTTGGAGTAGGCCATATGCCTGGTACTTGACACATCCATTTTCTTTCTTGGATCAGCTACCAGAAATCATGAAGACATCATATAAGCAGTAAACATTCTCCCAAACAACTACCTACCCATACTATTGTCCTAACATTTTTTCTTCTGGGTGCATTTGGACTTGTAGACCCTTTACATCATCAATTTTTATGAACGGGAAAATAAACCTATACTACTGCTACCCTTATTACTCTGTGAGACTAGATTAGACTGTTGGTCTCATAGCTTCTCTACCTAAACTAATATCTGTTAGGATTAAACTGTCTAGCAGATTTCTTCTCTATATTCTAAGACAGAAATTGAAAAACAGTCAAGCCAGGATTAGACTGTCTGGCTTGCTGTGGGCCATGGCATAAAGACAAAACTTCTCATGGACTGAAACTTTGCAAAAATTAAAAACTCTGACTAAATGCTCATAGAAATGTCTTTATTGAACTTCCTACCTACCCTACTTCTACTTGGAAATCTCTAGTGATCCACTGCAGCCAGTCAGGCAGTAACAAAAAAGGATAGAAGCATTGACTGCTTATCAGAGACAACCATAGGATGCTCTACCTGCAGGTCTTCGAAACTGAGGCCACCACCATTGGTGACCATTTCTAATATATCTAGCTCTTGCAAAGGATCAATATTTGAGGAATTTAGCCAATAAAGGTCTCCTTGTATTCTGCCATAGAATCAACAAAAACATGATATAAACCTTTTTATTCAAAACCTTCCATGACTGGTAGGCTATTTTCATCCTTGACAGTTTCAATCACTGCATTTGCAGTGTGGCCTCCGTAATCACACTCCTTCTCTTCCTGGTTGTGGGTATTTGGTAGGTAAGTGTCCACCAGGTACACCTCTTCTTCCACTGGATCAAGACAAAGATGTCTATGGGAAAAAATATCTCCCTCATCTTCACCGCTTCCTGAACAGGAGGATTCATCATGTATGGCGGGGCCGTCCTCTTCTAACCTTGGCAGGTTCTGCTAGAGTGAAATGAACTCTGTGAAAAAATTAACACCTTCTTGAGTTGGGGTTTCTTTGATTACCTCAACCCTTTCAGGAGAAGCTTCCGAATATTCATCTGACTCAAGAATTTCTTCATTTATTTCTTCCTCATCCTCTGCACTAGAAATATGCTAACTTCCTTCTTCATGGCAATCATAACTGATGATCGGATATATAACAGAGTGAAGATTCATTGAGTTTTCGTCTGCTCCAAGGCTTTAAACACTTTCTTCATCAGTATCATAGATCGGCTCATCACTTTTTTGAAGTGGCTGGCCCTGATCTTCCTCCCATAGATCTACTGATAATGGTCCTGCAAGCTCAGTTTCCTTTTGGAAAAAATAATCATCAGATAACTCAATGTTAGAGAAAACATAATTATAAGCAATGCTACTAGCCGAATCTATCGGATCCTCAGCAAGCCTTTCTTCACAAAAATCTGCAAGCTCATCTTCTAATTCAAACTCTTGTTCATCATACATGCTTTGCATGTAACTCATGTCTTGCAGTGATCTAGTTTGTCCTTTCCAAGGACAAGGTGTAGGTCGCTTCCAATCATCATTTCTGGTTTTAACCTCATGTTCTTCCTCTTTTATGTTTAGCAAGGTGTTGGAAGTCTCTATCAGTATTTCCAGCTTGTTCTCTAAAGAGATCTGCGCCATTGGCTCTTTTTAGTCCTTATTTGTTGCTTTTAATCTTTCCTCCCTGCACTTTATGTTGTACTCGACAGTAATCGCTATGCTCTGCATTTCCTCCAAGCTCGAGGGCTCTCTTTCTCTTATATGGAATTCCCCCTCAGGGTCAAAAGAACTTGGATAGTGCAATAGGACCCATCCCAGGGGTGGTTTTATGTTAGCAGGTATAGCATTGTATACCTTATTGAACTTGGCTGAAAACTCTTGTACTCTCTCTCTTGGATGCCTTTTCAAATTCTCATACTCTTCTAGGATTAGGAAAACATTTCCTGGGATTGTCCATTTGTCAAGGAAAACTTAAGAAAATTGATGAAAGCTGAAAATGCTTGCTGCTGGAAGGTTTTTAAACCAACTCTTAACATTTCCTTGTAATGAAAAAGCAAACTTTATAACACGCACATCATCTTTTTCTACTTCATACAAGTCAAAAAAATCCTCAAGATTTAGGATATGCTGCTCAGCACTGGTCCTTTTATTTTCTCCATCAAAAAGAGGTAGATGGTTGTTCGGGAGGAAGGGGTTGGAAGATAAGAGGCAAAACCATAGGCTTATATCTTTCTATGAAATTTTTAGGTGTAGGTAGTGCAACAGGAGGCTTACGACTGCTTAAATATTCATCAGGGGTAAGAGATACAACATGAATCTCTTGTTTCAATAGATCTTTCACAGGAGTATGGGTCTACTCATGGTCTGAAGACTGAGGATTTAGATCTTTCCCATACTCAATCTGAGTTTCATATTTGTTCACTTGATCAGGTTTAAAGTAGGACATAACATATTGATAAATAAAAACAATGAATTCTTTAAACCAAATCCAACCCAAATGTTCTACCCTTCTATGAGGCCGGGCCATATTTTAGGTTCTTCCTCCAGTGGACTCTTTAAGAGTTATGGAGTGTGGAGTCGCCAAGTGGATGAATTTTACTGTTTGAGGTAGGTCGCTGTCCACCATCAGCATTAAAATACCAATCTAAAGGCATTGATCTGAGTTTTTCCCTAGTGGAGTCGCCATTATGTTGGGGTTCTAGTGTTTTGACCAGATTGGCAAGACCAAAAGACTAGACAACATCATAACCACTTTGGGATCCTAGGATCTAGCCCTCCTAGATCCGGAGAGGGATCTCTCCATAAAAGAAAAGTGTTAATATATCTTTGAAAGCTCAAAATGAGATATTAGACTAGGTATGAAGCACAATTGGGGATTTTAAATGATTTTCTTGGTTTTTGGGTTGAGTCAGAGATCATTAACTGAGAAGGTTATGGAATGAAAGGAAACAAATCAGCAGGATGTTTCAGCAAAGAGGATAGGTTAGGAATGTGCTATGGAGTCATGAAAGGGGATTACTTGCATACAACTAAGCAAGGCTTTCCATAGGGCAAGTCATCTGTACTAAAGGTTCTTTAAGATAGATGGTGAAATGGAAAATTAACGAGAGAAATGGAGAGACACAAAGGGCAGCTTAAGATCGGGTCAGAGGTCATTTAACTCCAGGCCTGCTTCAGCATACTCTCAAAGGGAAAAACACTTAAGATTTAAACACATAACCAGGCCTAAGGTAAGAGAAGGAATTTTAACCTTCAATGCTTTTGACACTAGCTCAAGAGATCTTTGAAAGGCCAATCTGTTTGAAAAGGACCCCAGTGGATAGGGCTCACACTAAATCCTCGGTATCCAAATTCTTCCAGTTCTGGCCCAACAAGAACATCTAAGCAGCAAACCCCGAATTCACACATCAGTAAGCATGGGCCAGACCAAAATCTTTAACTGGTTAAATTGCATGAATTTTCTCTTAGATTCACTATTCAGTAGAAAACATCAAGGATAAGAAGAGCAGTGGGCATTAAGGTACAATGCAGGGGTATATCTTAAGCCTGATTTACTGATCCTTATCATAGAAATAAATGGACAGTATGAATATAATGAAATAAGGGAGGAAACATCACTCGTAATATAGAACAGGATCTTGTGAAATTTTCTTGATTAATTGATGTACAAAACTAGTCACATACAGTGAGCTCAATGGCTGATACAGTCCAAACTTCTCCTCCCAGCCTACTAAATTAAAAACTACTCAGCTACTCTCCCTCAACAACTATTCTAATAGCTAAAAGAATCCCTACAACTAATAGAAACAACAACAACAACCTTTAAATTATGTTCTTCTTGAGTTCTTATAGGAGAATGAGATAGCAGGAGTAGATGTGAATTAAATTGAATCATTAATATAGAGTGGAGGCAGAAGATCGAGCCCACTCTGCTTAATGGCTCTGCATCGTTGTATGTAATCTGTAGTATGGCCAGGGAGTCTTGGTCTGGTCGATATTTGACCTCGAATGTCTCTTTGAAGTCCTTTCTGGCTGTAAGGCACTCTGTGATAGCCTTCTGAAATAAGTGACAGGGATGGAAAGTTTGCAGGTATCAATACTCCATAACTGCTACCCTGATAGCCTTTAAGAAGCTTCTGTTAGTGGGATGGCCTTGAAGAGCTAGAGGAGGCATGGAGACTTCTATCGGAAGGTGTAATTTCCGAGAAAATGTACTGCTGATGTTGAAATGCAAATATGGCTTGTTTCATGTGCTCTTTAGTCTTCAAACTACGCCTTCTTCCTTTGAATATGGGATTACAATCATTAATATTCAATAATAAGTGGTAATCCCTTTAATCTGTCACTGCTAATTTGTTTTGCTGCTTCTGTAATGGCCTCTGCACTCTGAGTCATAGTGACTGTGGTTATGGAAAACAGAGTGAATTCACCACTCCATATACCCTGCACAAACGCAATAAACCTGTTATAAAAAACCAGGGAGGTGGAAGAGAAATGTTTTGGAGGCCTAAAGGAATGATGGATGCAAGTGAAAAACCAGAGAAAATCCCTATGGAATGGTGAAGAACATAGCTGATGAAGGTTTGGTGTAAAGATGATTCGTGGGTCGTTCGATCAAATATGGAAATGGATATCAACGGCCAGGATTCATGAACGGAGGTGTGGATAGTAAATTGGGAGAAAGAAATAAGGTTAGTGTTAAAACCCAAATTTTTAAGGTTCGGGTGAATATAAAGAAAATGGAGAAAAATGAATGAACGTGGGGCCATCTGATGGTGGGACCCAGCGGGCAGAGGGCAATTAAATGGGAACCATTGGATCTCCAGAGGAGATCAATAGTGGGGGTCTTCCGGTGAAACTCTATGGAAGCCCGATGAAGAAATATGGGTGAAAAATGCGATGTGATATAGGCCATAGATCTGGATCAACGGACGGCTAATATTAAATGCTGGAGGTTGCAGGGGTGAGGAGAGGAAGGTGGTTTTAATTTATAAAACAGCTAGTAGCGCGCGACTTTAAGGCGGTTTAGAAAATTGCCCAAAATTATGTGATATGGCTTGCCGCGTGACACATGGCACTTCAAAACCACTTTTATCGCGTGATTTCTGATCATTAAAGGTCAGATGCCAAAATAAAGCGATATGATACTCGGCAGTTGGATCTGGGACTGGGAGAACTGACGATGGGAGATGGAGCATGATGAGGGGAGATGCGCGGTCAGTAACGGGGGGGGCGGGAACTCAAAAGAGGGTTTGATCTGGACTGTCAGATCTATAGAGATCAACAGCTACGATTAGATCAGGGATGACCAATCGAAGACCCAAGGGCGGAGTGAGGAGAAATCTGGACCGTTGGATCCGAAGAGATCAATGGCTAGGATTCAATCAGGGCTCGCCAATCAGGAGGGGTCAAATGCGATGCGATTGGCGCGATTGGCAGCGAGCGATTACGTGATAGCTGTTGGATCTAGAGACAGATCTATGGCTCACATTTAATCAGAGGGGTGATAGAAGAGGGGATGGGCGTGCAGTGGGATAAGCGCTGGACGTTATATCTTTACAGATCGACAGTGTATATCATAGCACGAGTCTTCATAGCATAAGACCCTCGCATTGGGAATTTTTCGTTTAACGAAGAAACGCGCTCCCCGTGAAACCTCCGACTGCGATAAGTGCTCGGGGCTTAAGTTCTTTGTCTCGGTGCTCAGTTGCATGGTGGGGAAGTGGTTAAGGGACTGGCCAAAAGGGGCTAAAGCCTAAGGTGTAAAATGAGGCCTTTTGGCTTATTTTTAGTGTATTTTAAGGCCAAAAGAGGGATTCGGTATAGGGAATAAAGGGTTTTTAAGCCAAAAAAAAAGGTGTTTGTAAGGTTTAAAGGGGAGTTAGAGTGATTTAGAAGGTTAAAGAGGGATTTTGGAGGAATTTTCAAAAGGGTAATAAGGTGATGAAAACAGGGGCTTTGTGGGGATTACATAAAGGGAAAAAAGGCCTTTTTGAGCATTCTTCTTCACAAATAGAGAGGCTTTTTAACTAGGAACAATAGTGAGGATTCTTCAAAGTGCTAAAGACACAGTAGGCTTCAAGAATGATATGGTTTCATAGGAAATGTATTTCTTGAAGGCTCAAGAAAAATTTAGCCACCTATTTGCTCGTCAAAAAATTTATAGGTGGCTAACACTTCCCATGAGTCTGGAACTCAAATGGGTAGGATGCATATGGGGCACATATCATGAGATCTGAACCAACTAAATCATCATAACCATGGGACAGAATCACACCAACAAGGTTCGGCAAGCCTAGCCCTATGGTTGCTTATAGGTCCGAGAAACTATCCCCAAAGCCACCCAGAGCTCCCAGAGCTCATTGTCCAATAGGAACCTTAGCATAGGGTCATTCCACGATTCCAAGATTCTCTCGAAAGGTTAGGAATGTGACCTTCCCCAATGGCACTGTGAGAATATTCGTGACCTACTCATCAATTCCTATATGATCGAGCATTACGGCACTTCACTAAACCATATCCCGGATAAAGTGGTACCAGCCATCAACATGCTTGGATCGATCATGGAACCCAGGATTCTATGATAAAAAAATCCCCCTCTGTCTATCACAAAGGATAATGATGGCATCTAGCGCATGCTCGAACAACTCACTGAAGAGCTTCCATAACCAAGTGACTTCACAACAAGCCATACATGTTGTAATGTATTTGGCCTCGATCGTGCTCAAGGCTACTGAATTTCATTTCCTACCTGAAGGAAATTTACATGTGAAGTAGCATCAAGATGTGCTCTTGCGATCCACCACATTGCCAGCCCAATCGACTTCAATATATCCATGGAGTGTCATGTTCCCGGCTGTGTATCTCAACCCATGGTCTATCGTGCCCCAGAGATATCTCAAGAGTTTCTTGGTAACAAACTAGTGAAAGTGATGAGGCTCAACCATATGTTGACTCAAACTTTTCACTGAAAAACATACATCTAGATGGGTGTTCACTAAGAACGTCAAGGCTCCTACGAGTTGACGATACTCAATAGGATTTTCTAGCACAGGCCCAAAAGCACTGCCACTCAACTTCTTAAATTTGAGCTCCATCGGTGTCGACACGGACTTATAGTCCACCATACCAAATATTTCCAGAAGCTTCATAACTTATTTTCCTTGAGAAAGGAAAATCTTGCCAGGTCTCTGCCAGACCTCCAAGCCTAGGAAGTAATGCATCAGTCCTAGGTCCTTCATCTCGAACTCAGCAGCGAGCTCCCTCTTACACTGATGAATGAGAGGGTCAACACATGTCAGGAAGAGGTCATCCACATACAGCACCAGAATGAGAGGCTTTTCGCTATCAACCTTGAAGTAAAGGTTTGGATCAACATTACTATGAGTGAAGCCCAGCTTCATCAGGTAGCTATCTATCCTCTCGTACCAATATTTGGGTGCTTGCTTAAACCCATAAAGGGCTTTCTTTAACCTGCAGACATGGGTGTCCCGATCCTGGACTTCGAACCCCAGAGGATGCTCCACATACACCTCTTCCTTTATCACACCATGCAGAAATGTGATCTTCACATCCATCTGATGAAGACTCTATCCTTGCATAGCAACGAGGGCTATCATAAATCAGATGGTGGTATATCGGGCCACAAGTGAAAATATATCATCATAGTCTATATAAGTTTTCATTTTTAATTACTAATAATTATTATCTTTTTAACGAGAATCTAATTATACAATTTTAGGTGAGTTTGTAATTTCTCATGATTTTAAATACATTTTTTAATGCATAGATAGATTATTATAGATAGATTATCTTTAAAAATTCTATTGAATGTTTAACAAAATTAACAAAAAAAATTCTTAAAAATAAACTTTCATAGTTGATGTGAAGTCTAACACCATGATTATCTTGAATATTGAATGGTATAACTCTGAAATGTAGTCTTTTATATTTCTTAAATATCTCCACATTTCATACTAAACAGGTCCCTCTAAATGCAAACCATAATATGAAAATATCTCTTGTGTACTTTTCAAGTTTCCCTTTTCTTTCATCCTCTTGGAGGAGTTAAATTTAGTAGGACACCATCAAAATTGTGGTGAAGATTGGTCAAGTTTGGATGTCCCTTGGGATAGCCTATTTCCCTCAAAGATGGCTCTCATCCTCAACCCCTCCCTATGATTTTTTAGCCTCAAACTTGCTGGGGACTAAACCTACAAAAACTAAGTGATCTACGCCTCATGGATTACTTGAAATATGAGAAGAGAGATATAATATCATAGATAATTTATGGTTAATACTCTTATGAATCAGGTAAAATTTTATCTAATGTAGAGCCTCCTTAGGCTTGAGTAATCATGCATCACTCATTCTTGGATATGGAAGGAATGTGTGGTTGTTAGAGAAGTAAATACTAAAAAAATATTTTTCCTTATTATGGATCTACATGTTGCTACAAATTACTATGGATCTACATGTTGCTACAAAATCATAAAAGAAGAACACATGAGAAGGAATTCACACACTTAAAGTGAGATTGGCTATGCACTACCATTGGGAATTCATGGAGATGGCACAGTTGAAGGTTAATTGCTTCAAATACTATTGGATTTCTATGTGAATTAAATAGGTTGGGGAAATGTTATACCAACATAGATCCATCTTAAGTACGGATCTAACATGAGTCGAGAGGATCAAATTTCTTCACTTGCAAGCTTATTTAGAGTGAAAAATACAATGTGTAATTTTTCAATGTTTAAATGGTATTTCTAAATTCTATATAGAGTATATATAGGACCAAATAAACATTTTAATCATAGAAAATTATTTTTTCATGATATGTACATAATTTTTAAAATGATATATAACATATACGTAAATAACATTAAAATATTTTACATAACATGTACATACAGACATTTTATCAGCCTAAATTAGTTAACATAGAATTTAAATAGTTTATTTATATATACTATTGAAATATTTTGGAATAATATAAGGTTTAAACATATTACTCACACATTTTTTTATTTATAATTACTGTACAACAATTATTTTGTTTCTTGTAAGTTTGGTAGTACCTTTCATTTTTTCTCTTTTTTCCTTTTTTTTTAATTTTTTACTCCATCTTCATCAACATTTCCAAATACATCACCTCGATTGAGGAAGGGAATTGAACCCATGATGAGTGCTATAATAGCCCGCCTCATCACTGTTTAACCAAGACCCCACATACCTTTAGAACAATTATTATTATTTTTATTATTACTATTATTATCATTATTATTATAGCCGATATTATTTTTCTATTTATAGCACGTGTCAACTCAACACACAAACGGATGGGCAAAAAAAATTACACATCCCCTCATGCTGGGTTGTATAATGAGCCTCTCGGCTAAAAATTAGGAATTAGTTGGAAGAGAGGTTCAACTCTATCAACGTATAACTAAAAAAGAGGAATGAGTACCAATTCATGCATAGGGAAATCTAAAAAATTACACATCCCCTCATACTAGGTTGCAGAATGAGCCTCTTGGCTAAAAAATAGGAGTTAGTTGGAAGAGAGGTTCAACTCTATCAACCTATAACTAAAGAAAAGGAATGAGTACCAATTCGTGCATAGTGAAATTTAAGATAATTTCGTAGGAAACTTATTCCATTTTGCTAATAATATGAAATATGTAGAGACTGACTTCCATATTGTAATCCAAAGGCCAATATTAGTGTATTATTCAATAGAACACTTGATTTTGTTCCTTTTCTTTGGTTTTCTATTATTCACATTATTAGTTATATCCATATTTTTTATGTAGTAACTACATGTTGGATTCAATGCTACTTCTATATTTAGTACAATTTTTCAGTGCCAATCAAGTTATGTAGTTGTCATAGGGTCTTGTAAAATCAACTCATGCATCAAATGGTATTGGAGCAAGGTTCAACTGTAGCTTATAATTCGTACAATAATCAAAACGAATTATAATATCTAAAGAGATTAATTCATGATATTAGTTCCTACGCAACTATGGGATCAAAAAGACCTGAGAGAGAATCATTTTTTCTTGTCTACTAGGAAAATAGTGTTGGGATTCAATGCTAAGAGAATGGCTTGTGAATGGTAGTCGAGTTTAGGATGATGATACAAATTCTAAGGATGCCACTATGAAGAGGACCAAATAAAGTAGGTGGAATGAATTGGGAAATCGAGGAATTAAAAAAGAAATATGAAGAGTTAGAGAATAAATTTAATATATACAATAGTGTTATAAAATATTAAAGTTTATACACAAGATGGAGAAAGAATGAAATGTTGATGAAAGAGACCCAATTGAGCACTTGATCTAATTTCTTAGGGATAAAGCTAATGCAAGGGTTGAAATATCTTGCTATGAAGATATCTCAAAAGTTGAGACTCTCATACATTATATAGGACGGATTAATCAATACTTGAGTAAGAAAATTTCCAAGACACTAATAGGTTTAGTTTGCATCAAAAAATTGAAAGGGTGCACTACACTCTAGTGGGATGTTGTGTAGAAAGATAGAGTAGACAAGTAGGAGAAGAAAATAAAAACCTAGAAGAAATGTTGAGAAAGATCTGATAGAAATATTTTTGTCATTAATGTTAAAGACATGGGGAGACTACAAATGCCCAAGAAAAATATGGGAAAATGAAGATTGTAGGAAATATTTTTTTTGTTCTTTTGATGCCTAGTTTGGATACCATATATTTCAAGGCAGTTTGATGCTAAATACCTAGGTTAAATGGGAGCATAATATATATGGTCGGAAATGTTGAGAATTTAGAGGACTAGTGTTTAATTAAAACTCTCTTCTTGATAGTTACTTGCGAGCTTTCTCGAGTTACTTATGTCTTCTTTTCTTTAGCTTAGTTAGTCTTTCATCAAGTCAATTATCAAAATGCATGAGACACAAAACTAGGCTCCTAGAGCTAGGGAAAAACCTCTCCCTCTTGGAGAGGAAAAACCACAAATAATTCTCCTTATAGATCTCCAAATGACAAGTACCATGACCCAGACTCAGACCCTTGACACAGGAATGCCTCGAAGACCTTCTCACTAACTTTTTAAACTTGATTATTCTCTTCTTCAACGATTTGCAATGTTCTACACTGGTACTAGAGAACTCGGTCTCCAAGTTTCATTTCTTATTGCTAAGTCAAATATTGGGACTAAATTATCTTCACGTTAAATACACCTGCAACTGTATTGTAGTTAGGAATGTAAATCATAGATCTAACTTCCTCACTCTTACTCACCTTTAAGACTGATTTCTTCTTATGATCACTGTCTTCACTTCATGAAATATAGGAACATACTGATCCGTAGTCTAACTTATTAGCAAATTCTTCCTTCAAACCGACTGCCCTTAACTTTATATTTCAGGACCTTTACTCAGCTCTAGAAACACAAAAAAAATATGTAGTACAATAGTGTTATATACGAAACTTATCCTTGCTCTAAGATCTGAAATAGGTGTTGTGATAACTTTAGATGAATCCGCAATTAACACCCTTTACAAGATTCTTGAAATCCATAGTTTATACTCAGAGAAATATGCACTTGAGTTCAGTGTAATCCACACCTGAGTTCAGTGTTATCTGCACTTCTATTCTTGTCTTTAGTTTGTAGTTAGCCTCAGAATAATCCACAGTAATCCGCACTTCTATTTTAGAGAGATCTGCATTCCTATCCTCATCAAATGATCCGCAGTGCAGTGTATATATAAGGCACTATTCCTGCCTCTAGGCTGACCATACAGTCACCTATTGAGCTGACTTCCTCACTGAGTTTTAGGTCGACTTGAGTGCGGTTATTCCAGCATTGATGAGGGTTGTCCATAGCCATTTCTTCAAGGATTTTTGACAAGGTCTGGAGCATATATTGGTGACTAGACTCTTCATTTACTAGACACTTAATCGCACATGTAAATAGAATATAACCCTAATATACATCAAGAGGAAGTATATTGACCTATAATAAAATCTTTCTCATGAAACCCTTGAAGCAAGTACAAAAAAATACATTTTATTATCTTTGTCTTCTTCTTTACATAAATACATAACTACATAATCAATATCAAATATCCTCTTAACTAGGGAGGTATTCATACAGGTACATGGTCACTTTCAAATTGAAGAATCTCATAAGAAGAATCAGATTGGTAATCGCATCTGTGTAGCATATCAACCAATGTTGTACTAGTGCAAGGCGTTGACTAACAACCCCTTCTCTTAACGAGACAATGGGCTACAATGTCGGTGAGACATATGAAATATAGAAACCATAGTCATTGTCTCTCCAAGGTACATACTCCACCCGGGTGTTCCTAGATTGGGTAGCTAGCCCTCGAAGAATATCGGTCCCCGACTACTCTTACCTTGAATTCCCTAACACATTCTCAAATAGTATTGAATGTCAGATGATTATCTAATCCTTCATTCTGTCTTCCCAAGTGAATACCAAAATGATGTGTCTATCTCTCCCTCTCAGCCAGGGAGGACATATTCCACAAGGGAATGTACTCATTCCTATACAAGGAATGCACCTAAGCTCATTCCTAGGAATTACCAAGTTTCTTCCAAGGAAGAAACTTATCACCAGGGTCCCTCTTAACTAGGGACCTGCAGCAGCAATGGTGAGACACCCAATTTCTCATGAAGAATTCCTACCCTCGATGTCATGGATTTCGATATCAAGTAATCTTAAACTTTTAGCTTCGTCGAGCACATATCATCCATGAGTCATGTCAACTATCAGAAAGTGATTCATCAAACTTCCATATCTGGTCCACCTTTTATGCCATGCTGCTTTGTTTTGAACCATCTCCAAGGATTTTACATCATTTAATATGATTGGAAACCCTGCATAAATTCATCCAGATAAACATATTTATATGAAATTTTAAATCAAAAGTTACCTCAGTGATGATCTTTCACCATGGCATCTTCCTGTAGGCATCGACATCCTCTATTCAGATTGAAACATCTCTTTATGATATGTCTTGTCAAGGGTATTCTTCTTTATCAAGCTTCCATCAGAGTCTACATATCCTTCAGGAGATATTCTAGTCACATCTTCTTGGCTCCCGGATGATAATTGCCTCTTGACATGGTTGCACATCATGATCTCTTCCCTTCTACACATCTTCATTCCTAGGAAATTTTAATCTCCAGTTCCTTGTACACATACAGCCACCTGATATTCCATATGAGGATATATATTATGTTTATTTCATCTATCAGTGCACCTTGAGAGATCCTCTTTCATATATCATACATCTAAATATAGGAGTCCATTATCTGCAACCATATGACATGACTTCATAGCATCCAGTGTTAGCATATGTATAGACTTCATACCTTTTTCCTTTGACTCATCCTATAGAAATTTCACTTGAAGTAAGAGCTTCATCCCATAGGGTTGCTTTATCAGAATGTCATCACATCCTAATCCCAGAATTATGTAGCATATAATTCTTGAAGAAACCTTTCTTCTTTCTTTCTAACTAGTGAATCGATAGAGAATTCCATTAGAGAGTGTAAGCACATGTTTCCATGATGACCCTTGATCTTGATGACTGCCTTCTATCAACATTTTTATTAGTGAGGTTTTCGAGGAGTTGTTTCTCCAAGAGCTCCCACCATGCTTCTATCATGATGCTTATTAACGTACATTTCTTCCTATCATACTATTTTACAACCAACATAAATCACTTAAAGAGAAATATGATCTCAATCATAATAGAGATCTCTCGCTTCCTCTTTCTTATATTTCTTAACATCAGGTTCTACCCTTTCATCTGTAATATGGGCTTCTTCCTTTTTCCTCTTGTCCTTACCAGATTTGGGACAATCTCTCTTATAATGCCCAAGTTCATTGCATCCAAAGCATCGTACTTTGTCCATATTGTTTCTTTTATTCTAAGGAACAAATTTTCCAAATCTTCCTTTCTTCCTAGATATGGCAGTAAAGGCTTAATTCCCTTCAATTGATCCTGTATCAGCTTTAGCTTTCAATCTTGTTTCCTCTATTTTACATAGAGACCATAAATCATGGAATGGTGTTGCTCCTTTCTTCCCGTATAAACTTGAAGTGAATTTTCCCCATTCTTCCGGTAGAGCATTCAGTACCACTGTAGTTATCTCAGTATCAAACATTACTTCTCCCATTTCCTATAGTTGATCTCTTATTTCAGAAATCCTCATAAAGTATGAGGTGATTCCTTCTTCTCTTGAAAATTTCATTTTGTATAGTTCTTGTCTCAAAGAGATTGCTTCTCCTGCACTACCTACAGAGAATAATTCCCCTATTTTCTCATATATTCCTTGTTCAGACTTTAGTTTTGATATATAGGGAATTAGAGAGTCCTTAATGGATTCTATGAGAATCCTCTGGGTTCTAATTTCTCGCTTCATGTACTTGGAATGAGTTGGAGCATCTTCTTTTTGTGGTTGAATTGTTGATCCTTTGATGTAGTCCATAACTTCGTCTTCAATTAAATTCAAATATGTCCTCTTCTTCCATGTACTAAAGTTTGATGACCCAACCAACTTGTTGCTTTCTTTAGAATAAATCATCTTGATAGATTTAAGTAAGGTCGTAGATTCTTACTTGAGTAGAGTGGCTTGCAGCTTCCTTGATGATGATGAAGAATAAGTTAGGAGCTTATTCTCATATTGAAATCTTCAATCTAGGTGTTCCTGGATCCTTGATGATAAAGGATATATTCAAAATATGATGTCCTCTTCTAATAATGACTTGAATGTAAATCTTTGATGGAAAAGGTTACTTACTTGAATGAGTTGATCCCTTTGAATAAGATAGGAGATTTTTCTTGAAATAGCTAGAGATTCTTCCTTGCAAACTGATTTTATTCTTCAACCCAAACTTTGATCTTTCCTTCCTGGAGAGTCTTATTTGACGAGTAGCCCTTATGTTCAGCACCTTAGCTCTGATACCATGTTAAGAATTTAGAGAAATGGTGTTTATTTCAAATTATGTTCTTGATAATTACTTGCGAGCTTAATCGAGTTACTTATGTCTTTTTTTTCTTTAGCTTGGTTAGTCTTTCATCAAGTCAATTATCAAAATGCACAAGACACAAAATTAGGCTTCTAGAGCTAGGGAAAAGCCTCTCCCTCTTGGAGAGGAAAACCCGCAAAGAATTCTCCTTATAGATCTGAAAATGACAAGTACCATGAACCAGACTCATACCCTTGACCTAGGAATGCCTCCAAGACCTTGCCACTAACTTTTTAAACTTGATTCTTCTCTTCTTCAACAATATGTATTGTTTTGCACTGGTACTAGAGAACTCGGTCTCCAAGTTTCACTTCTTATTGCTCAGTCAAATATTGGGACTGAATTATCTTCACCTTACATACACTTGCATTTGTATTGTAATTAGGAAAGTAAATCACATATTTACCTTCCTCACCCTTACTGACCTTTAAGAATGCTTTCTTCTTATGATCACTGTCTTCACTTCATGAAATGTAGGAACATGCTGATCCGTAGTCTCACTTATTAGCAAATTCTTCCTTCAAACCGACTACCCTTAACTTTATATTTCAGGACTTTTTCTCAGCTCTGGAAACACAAAAACAATATGTAGTACAACAGTGTTATATCCATAACTTCTCCTTGCTCTAAGATCCGAAATAGGTGTTGTGATAACTTTAGACAAATCCACAATTAACACCCTATACAAGCTTCCTGAAATCTGCATTTTATACTCAGAGAAATATGCAATTTATTTCAGTGTAATTCGCACTTGAGTTTAGTGTTATCTACACTTCTATTCTTGTCTTTAGTCTGTAGTTAGCCTCAGAAGAATCCGCACTAATACGCACTTCTGTTTCAGAGAGATCCACATTCCTTTCCTCATCAAATGATCCTCAGTTCAGTGTATATATAAGGCATTGTTCATGCCTCTAGGCCTACCATATAGTCACCTATAGAGTCGACATCCTCACTGAGTTTTAGGCCAACTTGAGTGAGGTTATTCTAGCGTTGATGAGGGATTTCGATAGCCATTTCTTCAAGGATTTGTGACAAGGTCTATAGCATATATTGATTACTAGACTCTTCATTTACTAGACACTTAATTACACATGTAACTAGAAGAGAACCCTAATATAAATCAAGAAGAATTCTATTGACCTATAATAAAATATTTCTCATGAAACCCTTGAAGCAAGTACAGAAAAATACATTTTATTATCTTTGTCTTCTTCTTTACATAAATACATAATTACATGGTCAATATCAAGACTAATCCTAGTTACACTTTTCAACAGGAAAGCCTATTCTAATACCTTTACAACAATATATGACACTCCCTCCAGCTCGAAAAAATTGCTTCAAATAAGTCAACTTGGTATTTTTTCTATAATATTTTTTAGATGTTTTAGATTATGAAATATCTAGGAAACAAAGAATAGATCCTATAAAGCAGCAAAGTGGATTGATATATCCTATAGGTCGGTGCCTACAAAGTCATGGAGGGGATTGATGTCTCATGTAGATTGGTGCCTACAAAGAAAATGAGGGCATTGGTGTCTCTTATAGGTTGATTCCTACAACTTAGTAGAGGGGGTCAATGTCTTCTATAGCTTGGTGCCTACAAGGTAGCAGAGGGGATTGATGTCTCATATAGGTTAGTTCCTACAAAGTAGCAAAGTGAATTAGTGTCTTCTATAGGTTGGTGCTTTCAAATAAAAATAATAGTAGGTTAGTTTTTACAAGATCTTCCATGTAAAAAAAGTTTCAGGTTGTCTCCCGTAAGAGTTTCTACATATATCTTCTGTTACTTTTTTAGTTTACAAGATTTATGTTTTATGATGTTCGAATCTTTAAATAAGTAACAATTGTCATTATATTGATTCATCCCCCTCTTAGTATAATTGTGCATCAAACATGACCAACAAGTATCTCTCGCTTATTATACCAACAAAATTTATTAAAACAATAATATATTTTCAAACCAAAAGAGGCAATTGTTTGGCATTATACTCAACAATTCTTCAAATTTTTTCTTCAATCAAGACTAAAAATTTAGAGTACCGAAATGGAAAAAATGTATGTGAATGCATTCAAATTCTAGATTCAAGATGAGATGAGTACCCATAATTTTTGAAGCATGGATGAAGCATGTCAAACTTCTTTATAGGTAAAAAAAAAGGTTCAATAGTAAGTGTCAATAGAATTGTAGAGGAAAGAATCCTAAAGGTGGAGGAAGTGTGAAAGTTATAAGCGGATTATCACGCAAAGGGAGAGAGGATGATGTGACTATTAGTTAAATAACCAAATGATATAACCACATTGGTGAAGGAAAAGGGTTTGGAAGATGCAAGAGTAAATACATCATTAGATTTTTGGAGTATAATAGCATAAAGCATTTGAATTCATGGAGAAGGATAATATGGGAAGAAGGAATGGGGTAAAGACTCATGTTGTACAAATATATGAGGCATTAGTTATGGAAGTCAATGTTGTAGTACTTCAACATGTGAACATGGTGAAAACATTTTGTTCTAAATGGTGTTGCTAAAACCTAAAATGAAAATGGCAAAGAATCCTAGATATAATGGAAAGAGGTTTTTTTCAAAAAAAATGTGGGGTTTAGCGTAAATAATGGAATTTCATGGTTTCTAGGGAGACCTTGGTGATTCAAAATCCCATTTAAAGGAGTTTTATGGTGATTCAACATATTTTTTTTAAACTCCAAGTCCTAAAAAGTAATTTAGGGCATAAGATCCTTATTTTCCATGTAACAGCATAATGAAATCCACAAAACTCAGCTTTGGAGTAAAAACCCTTGTAATGATATGTATATCCAACTCACAAAGATATCATCAAGTGTGCTTGTGTGGTGGTTTAGAGTGTTATTAATGCTCCATGGATTATATCAATTTATTTTAAAGCCCAATTCTCTTGTTTTCCTTCCTAGACTATGGTTAAGGCCCTAAAATACATCCTTCGTGGCATAAATATTTGTAATGGATCCCACATCCCACTTGGTAGTGAAATATCGCCTCAAGAAGATGTATGTGGTGGTTCTAGACCTCTTTACAATAATAGCCCTAGATGTTCATTTTCAAAGATAATTTCCATATTTTCTTCCTCTAACTATAATCAAAACCCCAAAAACCATCTTTGGTGAATAAAATATCATTTGATCCTTTCCATAAATTAAATTTCACGTATTAAAAATCATAAAGACATATATTATAGAGTTAAAGATTATTCCATTATGCTAGCTTCAATTATATTTTTTTATCTTTGTAATAACGCTTTTATTTTCCATAAAAAATATTTATTCACCTAAATGTATAGAATAAAATATAACACAGGAAGTTCATGGAAGATCAATATTATTCTTCCCTGTGAGTTACATTCATTTCGCGCACTTTAAAATAAACCAGCCTAGATCCATCTTAACTATGGATCTATCAAGCACCTAGAGGGACCAAATATCTCGAGGTGCAAACCTATTTTTTGTGTGAAAAACTTGGGGAAAGTTTTGCACCTCGAGAGATTTGATCTCTCTCGGCGCTTGATAGATACAGAGTTAAGATGGATCTAGGCTAGTTTCAGTCGTGTGCTGCCAAGGAAAATCTATCAAAAATATGATTAATTTTATCAATAATATGTAAATACATCTAATATTAATATAATCATTTTATATATGCTAAATATGTCTGATATTTAACTCGTCATTTTAATTTTAAATTTGTTTAGTTACCTCAGTTTGCTAAGATGATAGATATTGCTAATAACTTTAATGATAAAAAATGATGAAATAAAATTTGTGAATGCAAAGTGACAATGTAATAGTGTTGAATGATAGAAAATGTGAATAATAAGAATGCACACAATTACAAAGAGTATTCATTGTGATCAATCTCAAACTATTTTCTTCTACTATTCTTATTCTCACCTTTGTTAGTTTTGTCATCTTTTCATATGGATTATATGAAAATGACAGTTGAAATCATAAACCATTTAAATACATTTAAATATTTATTTCACGCTATTGTACTAAACGTCAAACCTTGTCTCTCTTGCTCTCCATTTTTAATAGGTCGAATTACTATAACACAAAAATCAATGTACATTGTCAATAATTTGTTGTTCTTACACTAAAATCAATGCACATTGTTAATCCAATTACTTTAAAATTCATGTACCATCATACATCCAATTACATCAAATTAGGAATCAATGTCTACACTGAAATCAATGCATCTAATGCAAGAAATCAAATAAGATTAGAAAACAACATCTACACTGAAATCAATTCATATAATGCAAGTAATCAAATAGGATTAGAAATCAACATCTACGTTGAAATCAATGCATCTAGTGCAAGTAAGAAAATAACATTATAAACCAAAATCTACAAGGAAATCAATGCATCTAGTGCAAACAATCAAATAGGATTAGAAATCAACAACTACACCGAAATCAATGCATTTAGTGCAAGCAATCAAAGGGGATTAGAAATCATCTACATTGAAATCAATGCATCTAGTGCAAGCAGTCAAATATAGTTAGAAATCAACATCTACACTGAAATTAATTCATCTAGTGCAAGCAATCAAATAGGATTAGAAATCACCATCTACACTGAAATCAATGAATTTAATGTGAGCAATTATATAGGATTATAAATAATCTAAATTGAAATCGATGCATCTAGTGCAAGCAATTAAATATCATTAGAAATCAGAATATACACTAAAATCAATGCATCTAGTGCAAGAAATATTCTTCCCCTTCTCCCCTATCCAACTCCATCTCTCTTTCCTTCCCTCTTTCCACTCTCTAAAATTTTCTCCCTTCCTTCCTCTCTATCCATTTCTCTCTCTCTCTCTCTCTCTCTCTCTCTCTCTCTCTCTCTATATATATATATATATATATATATATATATATATATATATATATATATATATCCGTCCCTCTCTCCTTATCTCCTTCCTTCTCTCTATCTCTCTGTCTTTGTATCTTTATCACACCCTAAAACATACATGCCCTTTTTATATCTCTCCTTATTTGTCTCTATCTCACCCCAAAACATACAAATTTTATCTCCATCTATCCCTTGCCAATCCCTCTCTCTCTCCACTTCTCACTCTCTATGTCCTCTTCCTCCCTCCCTCTCCCCTCCTCCAAATCTATCTCTCTATCCCTCCCTCTCTCCTCCTATATCCCTCCCTATCTCCTCCTCTTTCTCATCCTTCCTCTCTCTCCTTTTCTATCCCACCTCCCTCTCTCCTCCACCATCTCTCTCTCTCTCTCCCTTTTCCCTCCAATTTTTTCTCTTTCCCGTCACTCACTCTCTCTCTCTCTCTCCCCCTTTTCCCTCCAATTTTCTCTCTTTCCCATCACTCTCTCTCTCTCTCTCTCTCTCTCTTCCCTTGAATCCTCTCTCTTCCCCCATATATCTATCTCACTATAAAAATATACACTAAAATAAATGAATCTAGTGCAAGAAATAAAATAGGATTAGAAATCACCACCCACATTGAAATCAATGCATATAGTGCAAGATATATTCTTACCTATCTCCCCCTCCAACTCCATACCTCTTTCCCTCCCTCTCACATTCTCTCTCTCTTCCTTCCTCTCCCTCCCACCTCTCTCTCTCTCTCCAACTTTTTTACTATATGCCTCTCTCTCTCCTTCTCCCCCCCTTTCCCTCCATCTCTCCTTATTTTTCTCTTTATCTCACCCCCAAAAATACACACTCTCTCTCCATTTCTCCCTTGTCACTCCCTCTCTCTATCTAATTCTCACTTTCTATGTATGTATTCTTCCCTCCCTATCTCCCCCTCCAACTACATCCCTCTATCCCTCCCTCTCTCCTCTGATCTCCCTCCCTCTTTTCTCCTCTCTCTCAAGTCCTCTCTCTCATCCTTCCTCTCTCTCTCTTTCTCTCCTACCCCCCTGCCTCTCTTTCTCTCTCTTTTCCCTCTGATCCTCTCTCTTCCCCCATCATTTTCTTCCTCTCTCTCAATTCCTCTATCGCGTCCTTCCTCTCTCTCCCTTTCTCTCCTCTCTCTCTCTCTCTCTCTCTCTCTCTCTTTGTCATCCAAACCACTCTCTCTTCCCCCACCACTCTTTCTCTCTCTCTCCAACTATGTACTATATCCCTTCCTTTCTCCTTCTCTCTCCTTCTACCCCGTTCTCTATATCTCTCATTATTTTTATCTTTATCTCACCCATAAATATACACTCTCTCTCTCCATATCTCCCTTGTCACTCCATCTCTCTCTCCACTTCTCACTCTCTATGTATTTCTTCTTCCCTCCATCTATCCACCTCCAACTCCATCTCTTTATCCCTTCCTCTCTCCTCTCCCTCTTCCTTCGTCTCTTTCTCTCTCTCTCACTCTCTCGCTCTCTCTCTCTCTCTCTCTCTCTCTCTCTCTCTCTCTGCCCTCCAATCCTCTCACTATCTCCCTCCCTCTCTCCTCTTCTCCCCCCCCCCCCATATTTGTCTTCGTCTCCCTCTCTTACCCTTCTCTACCACTTTCATGCCTCTCCCTCCCTCTCTCTCTCTTCATTCCTCATATCCCATCTCCTTGAGTTTATCCCCATCTCTCCCTTGTCACTCCCCCTATCTCTCTAGCTCTATCACTCTATGTCTTTGTTCTTCCTTCCCATATATATCTAGAGTTAATATATATTAGGGTCATTAATGTTTTTATTTGCATGGTATTAATAATGCTTTGGCCAATACGATTCATGTAAATTTTGTAGATGTTCCATGCTTGATGAAACTTTACTTTTATCCAAATGTCAGCAGAAATCAGATAAAAAATAAAGTAAAATGCTGATAGAACATACCAGTAGATTGATAGAAGAAAATCCAGAAATATATAACTGTGTTGGTGCGTTACGACAATCAACAGGATGCTTCAACCAGCAAAGTCTCAATATGGTCAGCCAACGAGAAGTGTCACACAACCCTTTAGGTTAGCCAAAACAGTCAACTAAAAAGTCAACGATGTTAGTCAAAAATCAACGCAACCAAGTAAAAGTCAACATCCAGCCTCGGGAATAGTGCCAAAAAATGTGTATTTGGTAACTCAAAATTTTGGGAGAGTTTCAGGCCCGTTTGACATTCTATCGACCAAAGTCGACGCTGTTCAATGCTGCTACAGAAACCCAAGGCCAAAAATAGAAAATTGCTGCTTGCTGAAATTTCTCACGTGTGGAGAGAAGAGCCTCCAAGGTGATTGAACCAATCATATGAGGAGACAAAATGTGTGAGGATGATATGAGTGAAAATGTCCTCCAATGTTGACCAATATATATCCATCAATGACGGTCCGTGACATAACTGTAAGGGCACATAACCTTAAGGTTGACTCGCACATATTTTGAATAAATTCAAAATAAATGTTTTGTTAATTGGATCAAGATGATATTTAGATCGATCTTGCACCTCTCCTAAAGGGGAATCCAATAAAAATAATTGCATCTTCATCTGAGCATCACAACATGGATTTTGGACCTAGTTGTCCAAACTTAACACTCCCTCTCAACTAGAGAGAACTCCATCCACCTATGCAATCCAAACATCGTGCATCATCTCATTGTAACTTGCTTTGTTGGCTTCTTTATTTCAGAACAGAAGTGGGTCAGTCAGAAAGACATCATTCCTGGCTGATAGATTCAGCCCAAAGGTTCGAAACCTCTATAGGACTCACAAAGAGTCTCATACTAACCCGAAGTTGGTTTACTTGACCCGAATTCATTTGGAGGTCTGAAACCTCACTTGGACTCAAGAGAGTCATATACTAACCCGAAGTTAGTGTTACTGACTCGAATTCAGTTCAAGGTCTGAAACCTCACTTGTACTCAAGAGAGTCATATACTAACCCGAAATTAGTCTTACTGACCCAAAGTTATTTGGAGGTCCTAAACCTCACTAGACTTGATCCCAAATCAAGTGGTTGGACCATGCCATCCTAGATAGAGAGTACGAAAATCTCTAATGCGTCCATCAGTCTTTGCTACTAGTCTCTAGATTTTACCACCTCACTGGCCAAATGAGAGGTACCTCCCATGATTCTGGAACTCAAATGGGTAGGATGCATACGGGGCACAGATCATGAGAGGTGAACCAACTCAATCATCATAATGGTGGGGTAGAAGCGCACCAACAAGGTTTGGCAAGCCTAGCCCCATGGTTGCTTATAGCTTCAAGAAGCTATCCCCAAAGCCCCTGAGAGCTCCTAGAGCTCATTACAGGACCTTCAACATAGGGTCGTTCCACGATTCCAATATTTTCACGGAAGGTTAGGAACATGAACTTCCCCAAGGGAATTGTGAGAATATCCGCGACCTTCTCATCAGTTCCTATATGATCGAGCCTTATGACGCCTCGCTAAACCATATCCCGGATAAAGTGTTACCAGCCATTAAGATGCTTGGATCGATCGTGGAACCCAAGATTCTATGGCAAACGAATCCCCCTCTGGTTATCACAAAGGATAATGGTGGCATTTATCACATGCTCGAACAACTCACTGAAGAGATTTCACAACCAATTGACTTCACAATAGGCCATATGTGTTTCAATGTATTCGGCCTCAACGGTTCTCAAGGCTACTGACTTCAGTTTCCAACCCAAAGAAGATCTATGTGTGAAGCAACATCCAGATGTGCTCTTGTGATCCACCACACTGCCAGCCCAATCAGCATCAGTATATCCATAGAGTATCATGCTCCTGGCAGTGTATCTCAACCCATGGTCTATCGTACCCCAAAGATATCTCAAGAGTTTCTTGCCACAAACCTAGTGAAAGTGATGAGGCTCAACCATATGTTGACTCAAAGTGTTCGCTGCAAAACATACATCTGGACGGGTGTTCACTAAGAACATCAGGGCCCCTATGAGTTGACGATACTCAGTAGCATTTGCTAGCACAGGCCCAGTAGCGCTGCCACTCAACTTCTTAAAGTTGAGATCCATCGGTGTCGACATGAACTTACATTCCACCATACCAAATATTTCTGGAAGCTTCACAATATATTTTCCTTAAGAAAGGAAAATCTCGTGAGGTCTCTGCCAGACCTCCAAGCCTAGGAAGCAATGCATCAGTCCTAGGTCCTTCATCTAAAAATCATTAGTGAGCCCCCTCTTGCACTGATGAATGAGGTTCAACACCTATCAAGAAGAGATTGTCCACATACAACACCAGAATGAGAGGCTTTTCTCTATCAACCTTGAAGTAAAGGTTTGGATCAGCATTACTACGAGTGAAGCACACCTTCATCGGGTAGCTATCTATCATCTCATACCAAGCTCCGGGTGCTTGATTCAACCCATAGAGGGCTTTCTTGAACCTACATACATGGGTGTCCTGATCCTGGACTTCGAACCCCAGAGGCTGCTCCACATACAACTCATACTTTATCGCACCATGCAGAAATGAGATCTTCACATCCATCTGATGAAGACTCCATCCATGTGTAGCAAAAAGGGTTATGATAGATTAGATGGTGTATCAGGCCACAGGTGAAAATATATCATCATAGTATATGCCTTCCATTTGAGGGAAGCCATGGGTAACGAATATTGCCTCGAACTTTTCATCACTT
The DNA here is from genome assembly GCA_034641835.2 of Pinus albicaulis. Taxonomy (NCBI): domain Eukaryota; kingdom Viridiplantae; phylum Streptophyta; class Pinopsida; order Pinales; family Pinaceae; genus Pinus; species Pinus albicaulis. The sequence continues at coordinate 221,878,028 of CM076574.1, forward strand.
TCCATCAAATCCATGCTTGATCTTGTCAAGTCATTTTGAGGTGACAAATTCTTTGTCCTTCAGTCTTAGAACCACATCCCAGAAATAATTCTTCATTAAGCATTCATACTCTTCATGCATAACATCCTTTCAAACTTGATGCTTTACAGCTTCCTCAAAAGATCTAGGCTCAGATTGTGCGATGGTACTCATGGCTGCTAGATACCCTTGGTATATATTTGGCTTCTTGCTTTCATGGAATGTCCCCCTTGGGGCGATATGTCCTTTGGCATCCTTGAGAGTGCCCCTGAGTCGTGATTGTCTGCTTCGCATCAAAGGAGGTGGATCAATCAGGTCCATCGGTCCTTGAACATCGGGCATCATCTCACCCTTCGGTCCTTCTTGATTTCTAGGCCTTGCTTCATGATCTTCCTCAGATCTTGGAAGATTTACTACTTTAATCAGGGAAGCATCTTTGTCAAAGGTAGCATCGTGGCATATCTCTACCTCCCTTTGACCAGACACATAGACTCTATAGGCCTTCGAAGTTTCATTGTAGCCCACAAACATTCCCTTCTTCCTAGAAGCATCTAGCTTGCTCCTCTTCTCTTTCGACACATGAAAATAAACACGACATCCAAAATCTCAAAAATGTGAGACGTCTTGTTTCTTACCATAGAAAATCTCTTTGGGAGTTTTGGAGTCCAGAGTGGAATGTGAGCAATGTTTTTTTATGTCCACAGTAGTGTTCATTGCTTCTCGCCAAAGAAAATTCGATAGACCCTGGTCACATAGCACGACACGGGCAACCTCCACAATGGTCCAATTCTTTCTTTCAACAACACAATTCTACTCAGGAGTATAGATAGTTGTGGTCTCCCTCTTGATGACATCTTCTCTGCAAAAATTCTTGAACTCATTCGTCTCATATTTAGTGCCATTGTCAGTCCTTAATATCTTGATCTCCTTCCCTGTCATATTTTCCACCAAGGCTTTGAAGGTACAAAACCACATGAAAGCCTCATCCTTCTTCTTCAAGAAGTATATCCAACTTTTTCGAGAGAATTCATCTATGAATGTCCTATAATAAGACCATCCTCCCAAGGATGTCACAGGCAACATACCAAATAGATCATAATATGTAGTATACCTAGGGGGGATAATATAGGGTACAGAGGGAGGTACCCAAGGGAATAATATGATGTAATAATATAAGAATGATAAATAATTGGGCCATAGTTAATAAATAAAATGGTTAATCCACATTATGTAAGGGACCACATGTAGCTAGGGAATAAAGTGATAAGCCCATTGTATTGGATGTATGGTATTGAGATACCCATGGTAACTACCCATGGAATTGCATGTATGAAACCTCTATAGAGGCTAGAGTCTCTCCATTGAGAGATGTCAAGGATTATTTTATGGGCAAGCATATGGCTTGTGGAGTGATCTCCTTCCTTAAGGAGTGAATGTATGGTGTTGCCCTACGTTAAGGGTTTTGATATTAATGAAGATCTAAAGTTTTATCTTATATGGTGTTATTTCTTGGGCATATTTTCCATTTTTATACATTTTCTTGTCAGATCTACTACAAGTGGTATCAGAGCACTTTCTTGGGCATAGTTTGGAGATTTTCTTTTTCATTTTTTTGTAGGAAATTTTTGGGCGGCGAGTTTGTAGAGAAGATCTGGAAAATTTAATGAAAATTTTCAGAAATAAATATCAAATCTGGATTCCTTACGGAAAAATACCCAATTTCAAAAAAAAAATCAGTCAAATCGGAGTCCGGATGAGGGTGATATCACTGATTTAAATTTAGTTGTGTTACAGAAATGTTTCTGACGGAAATTTGTGTACGGCGGGTCTCCTCACATTTTTAGTAGATTCTGGTGCACTTGACCCGAATTCAAAGAAGCTGAATTTCTTCCAGCTTCTTTGAATTCAGTAATAATTTTCTTCAGCAACCTAAGTCTTCTTTTCATGACCAATTTTTGTACATATAAATTATTCATATGCATATGCAAAGGCAAGTTCCACTTTAGTTTATACCTATGCTTTTCAAGAACTGTCAAAACATCCTCTACCTTTTTAAACAAGGCCATCTTATCCCTATGGTATTTATATGAAATTTCATCCACTTTATGTTGTACACCTTCAAGCTACTCTAGTAGCTTATCATATTCCTTTTTTTAATTAAAAATCACAGGTTGCACAGTCTCTTTTTCTTGTACATGTACCTTGGAAACAAACCTAGTCTTAGGTCTCCTTGAATACTAAATTAGCTCTTTAATTTTTCAACATCAATCACCACTTTACCCTTGACTTTGGCATCATGTATCAATGCTTCCTTTTATGTTTCTTCTTTACTAGAATGGATAGTTTCTTGAGACACTTTATGTATAAGCTCCATGTTCTCCTACTATAAATAATATATTTTCATATGTGCCTTGTCTAAATGATCCTATAATTCCCTAATTTGTTGGTATTTTTCATCAATTTCCACCTATATTTGTGTGCTTTCTGAGTCCATGATTTTAATAGGATATGATGGAGGAAGCAAAGTTAATTTCTTAGTTGCAAACCTTGTTCTTGGCACCCTTACCAACTTCTCTATCTTAGTGGAAAATTATAGCTTCTTACCACTTTTATTACCATCTGATTTGCCTTTGGCTAAAGGTTTCTTAACTCACCTTTATGCGGGTGGAACTTCCTTAACTACAACTGAAGGAGAGTATTTATTGATCCTTTGACTACTTGAAGACTATGTTGCACAACCTGAAGAGACCAATAACTCAAGTCATGTCCGCTCTTTCCTCTCAAAATCCTTCATGACCAGTAACTTAGTTAATGAAAAATGAAATAAACTGGCCTCCACTTGACTTCCTTCTATTTGCACTAGATCAACCATCTTACATAAACTCTTGAACAAATAATATGGAAGACTCATAACTTTCCTTCCATTGAAATCAATTAAGAGCTTTATGTAATCGTGGTAAACCCTACAAAATATTCCTGCACATGTGAAGTGCCTTTGGATGACAATGGCTTCCCCTTTATCATTTTTTTCCTCTGGTGTTGACATATTTCCAATTTTTCAGTAATCAATTGAGTAAGGTTATGAACCACCATTTAGGAAAAAAATGGAGGTCTTTTTCGATTTTCCAAACCTTATGAAAATAATTTAAAATGAAACCTAACAATTATATCAATATTCACAACTGCAGGCACTCTCAAGCAACCCTACAGAACTCAAAAAATTATAATTTGTTGGCAAGGAATTAGACTAGGGACAATTGCAACACAGAGGGTTAGAAAAGCAACGCATAAGAAATTTTAGCTTTTAAAATTATTTTAGGCATAAATTTAGATGGGAAAGCTTTCGTTATAGTCCCTAGGCTAAAAAACAATTACATGCAAGGTTTACACAAAAAAAAGAGGACAAATTACAGCTTAGAAGAAGGGGTGTGATCCACTGAGTGGATTTATAGTGCTTCAGGATGAAACCACAATGCCAGATTAGGAAAAAACACATCAAAAACACAGAATCATAGCGACAACACATTTCAACTAATTATAAAGATTTACATGGTATATATTGGCTTCCACATGTGAGCGATATATTGACACCTACATGCAAGAAAGGAAATGTTGCCTCAACTTGTAATGCCCTTTCCTCCTTTTCGCACCGAACAAATCAATTGCACTGAAGCCTCTAATGAAAATGTTAAAGAACTAAGATCTAAAGAATGAAGATAATAACAAAATTGAACATGAAAAATAGTTTGGAGTGGGTAATAATGGTGTTCATCATCATTTTGAATGCCAAATCATGAAAATGCAGTCCATGCATAGATTCATAGTTCTTGGGAAGAGAGAAGGATTGTACTCATAACCATCACCTCCTTTGTTGAGATCATGATTTTGCTATTGAAATGACTTCCAAACTGACTCATCACCACCTCCAAATATCATCTCATTCCCTTTTGATGATTCTTTTGATGTAGACTTTATTTCCATACTTAGAATGTGATAACCAAATTTTGATTACATTATACCTAGACTCTCTTGTAATGATAACTGACCTCTTATGATTAAAACTTCAAATCATGACTTCTTGTGAGCTTAGATTTCAAATGATGGAAAAAGGATTCTTTTAACTCTATGACATTTTGCCAAATTTAACCTTTTAATGCCATGAAACTCATGAAAACCAAAACTAATACACTAACATGAACTTCTAAACATGACTTTAAGTGACATAACAAGAGTAACATTACCAAGATCCCTAGACCTAGGACACTAAAAAAATGTAAATAACTTTGACTATCAAACAATTCATTAACCAATATCCAAGAGATGAGCTCAAAAGTAAAATGTGGTCAACAAGTAAAATATTTAATTTCTATAAAAGTTAATAGTGGTCAATAGCAGTCAAATATGCCCTAACTATTCCTCATGTCAATGGTGAAACAACCTCCAAATTAGCTCAGTCAAGGGTCAAAATAACCAGCCTCCTTTGCTATTCAAAGTCAAGTAAAAATAGTCCGAAAATAATCTTGGTCAAAGGAGAGAGAATCTATGGTTAAACTTTTAGTTAAACTGCAGTCAATGGTCTATGGTACAACCTAGTCAAAATTTCGAGAAAATTTTGTTTCCTCCACAAAAAAGTGCAGCTTACAAGGTGAAAATGTGAAGTTGGGTTACACTTTTTGCCCTTTTTTGAGAAAAAAAATTCATTTTTTTCTGTTCTTCAACTTTTGCAAGCCAAAGAAAATTTTCTGTTTAGAATTTCATTTTGCGATAAAAATAATTGTCAGAAATTTTATTAGCTTTCTATTAATTATTTTTTGGAAATTTTTAATACACATTTGATATGTCAACTTAGCATTTCTTTGAGTGTGTGTTTTTTAACAATCAAAGGATTCATAAAAAGCCATGTTAATACGCGCTGGTGTATTCCTTGAAAACTTTGTGGTTTTGAGAAACAAAATGTGTTACAACAATCTAGACAGAGTCTACTTCGGTTTTGTTATATTTATGAAACTAACTGATGCATATCATAATTAATAGAATTTTTTGAACTGATCAAATATGGAAAAACTACATATTTTGAAAATGTTTCATGACGCACGAAATTTCTCAACTTATAAATTATAAACTAAAAATATAAAAACTAGCCATTACAGACGACAGACCAATGTCATGCACCATAATTTTTTCGATTTTTTTTACAGTGGATTTTGGAAGATACAGAATATTTATTTCACTGAATCATAATGACCTTCAGAAATTGTTTGCACCCATTTTATTACAAAATTAATTAAAATTAGTAAATATTTATGAAATTCCATAAAAGTTACATTTCCTGAAAGTATATTGAATTCTTCAAATGCTTGTATTGGTTCTGACAGTTAATTCACAAAGTTTCATAGAGTTTAATTAGTCCAAAGTTGAAGAAATGTGTTGAGAGCTCGGCTCTACGTAATTGTAGACGTGTTAGTTCGGCTTAACTTTAAAAAAAAAATCGGCCGAATTGTTCTTTGCCCCGATGGCTCATCAATTCTAGCGACACAAAAGTTTGGCCGATTTTTTTACAAAACTTCAGCCGAACTTTTAATTGACTTTACATCGACTGGAAAATTCAATGAAGCCCCTGCAAAAAAACATTTCGCGGAAATATAAATTGACATAAATGGACTCATTATTTTCACATAATTTCGCATATACATAAGGTTAACAACTTATTGATAGGATAATCTAAAAGAACTAAGTACCTTATGATCGTAGGAAAAAAAAACTTTGGGCCAAGTTTAGCCCAAGAGGGGGAGTATGTAGTGTCCCTTCTTGGTGAGATAGTTGTGGTGACACTTAGAGATGGTGATTTTGATATAACGATATAATATTATGTATGACAGACTTATGTACATGCTTATATGCTATAGACTTGGTGAGGTCAAATGGTTGTTGTGTGCTTATGATAATATCTATGCTTGTGTGTATAAGAATTAATTTTGGTTAAGAGTATATTAGTGATGTTTTCTCTTTTGGTATCCTATTTTTGACATAGGTGTATGACATGAATGGTGATTCAGGATTGAGACACATCCAAAAATTGAAAATTTTCATATCAAACCAAGTCAAAATTCTAAGTCAAACTTGTTCAACAAGTAGTCAAAATCTCCAACAAGAAGATTCAATGCAAAAATTTCAAATTGCCTCCTTCCCTTCACTCATGTGAGTTCAAATTCCTTGATTGAAAACCTATCATAAGAGTAGATAGAAGAGAAGATATGTTGATGTGATGTCCAAATTAGGTTACCTTGTTGTGTATGTATATGCTTCTTTGGAGACCCAATTATGACCTTAGGTCGACCTGTAGTTTTGTGTACTTGTGGATTTTTCGTTAAAAATAATATTTTTCCTTTACCAATTAAATTCTTCCAAGGGAAAAGAGGGTCTTCTATGGATGAGGAAGGTTTTCCAAAGCAGGGAATTTGTCCCTTAGCTTCCAAATTAACAGATTGCATCACCCACTTCTGCAAGGAGGTTCTAATTTGGTATTTTCTTTGATTCTCTCTATTTATATCATTATCTGTGATTTAGACACATTAAGCGCTAAAATGAAGCCTTTAGTGACTGCAAAAATGGATTTTTAGGGGTTAGGAGAGATTCCATATTTCCTAAATTTATCAAAAAAAAAATTTAGGTTATGCAGATGATCACTCCTTTTATAATAGACTATTACATCATCCCTTTTCAATTTAGTATTTACTTTGATTTATTATGATTTCAATACTTGAATTTTTGTTTGAATCTTTTATGTCTAGTTGATCCTTGCATTGATCTCGTATGTGTGGTCCTCCTTGAGTTTCTTTAGCTCATTAAGATGAAATTACCTAAGAATTTTGGATGATTCCTTAGACTGAGATTTGAAGTATTTTGATAGAGCTATGCACCATCTCTAACCTTTCCTACTTTTCAGCTTCAGAAGGTTTCCTTTTTTCCTTCAATGTTTGCTCCATTGAATTTACCATCTAATTTAATTACTCTACATCTAAGGATAGACTTTGGGTGGTAGCCTTAATAGTTATCACTAGGGATTCTAGGACTGACGTTGTATCCAAGTGACTTGTTGGCTGGCTTGTATGGATATAATCCAAATAATTTTCTGCTCTAAGCTCTCTAAATTAACAATTTTCTTTTTTTTTGTCACTAATATTTTGCCTCTTCAAGACATTGTGGATGTTAGGTCCTTATATTACTAGTATAGTCCCTAATTGTTGTTAGTGTAACCCCCTTATTTTCATTTTTGTACCTCTGTAACCCCCATATTGTTATTATTGTGCCCTTACATTATTATTGTTAGATCAGCTAGGATTACATTGTGGCCCCATGGACTACTATATATAGAAAGGAGGTTTTGTCATTTGAATCATCCAAAAAAAATTTCATTTAGTTAATTTATTGGAGGCTTCCCCCTCGAAAAGGCTGATTTATAAGGTGTTGATCTCTCTTTTATTCTATTTTTGGGGTTGGCTTCATAACATTTGGTATGAGAGCTTTGGATTCTAGGGTTTCGCTGCTCCAAATAGGTCATCATGGCATTTTAGCTATAACTTATTTTCTACAAAGGTTCAAAAGTTGAAATTTTTATAGAAGAAGCAGAAATCCTAAGGAACTTCATGGAAAAATTCCAGATATTGGTTCGCAATATTTTCAAATATATGATCTGTGCAAGTTATGGATTTTTGCAAGCTCCTGAATTTAACCTAAACAGGTCATCGTGGCATTTTCACTTTAACTTTGCTTCTACGATGGTTAAGAAGCTAAAATTTTCACAGAGAGAAGCCAAAATATTGAGGAATATTGTCGAAATATTTCAGAGCTTGATTCACAATATTTTCAGAGAGATGGTCTGTGGAAGTTAGGGATTTTTCAGGCTCTCGAATTTCATCTCAAAGAGGTGACCGTGGGAAAATCGTCATAACTCTCTCTTGAAGCATTGGATTGGAATTCTATAAAAAGTGGCCACAACTGCATGGAATTTAGTTACTTCTGTATCAATTTCAGTGCGAAAGGAGGAAACAATGACACATGGAAAGTCATAAAATTTCACTCTACTGAACCAGTCCATAATTAGGTCATCGTAGGATATTGGGCATAACTTTGTCTTCAAGAACCCAAATCAGGTCAGACCTAAGGAATTAGAAAGAAGATTCAAAGGGCTACTTTAGGGATGAATTTTAGATATTTAAGATCTGAAAGAACATATATAATTATGTTTTAATATCAAGCTCCTCAAAATCAAGAAAAAGGTGTGTATTGTTTTTTCTCAAATTGCATAAGTCTTATTTGAAAAAACATTTTTATGTTATTCCAAAGCCCTATTAAGCATAGATATCAGTATTTGGCTCTAAAATGCCTCCTAAAAAGAATTAAACACCCATTAAGCCCTCATAGTAATCTACTATGACTCATGAAGATGAAGAATTACAACATGATCTATCAAAAGTACAAGAGAAAGTGCACCAAATTTCACTCTTGCTAAGAGAAATAAAAAATGAAATGGACGTTTTGAAGAAAAGAGTGGAAGCTAAGATGGATGATTTGAAGAAATGTGTGGAATCTATGATGGATGGTTTGAAGAATGGTATGGAAAAAAAAATGGATGGCATGGAAGAAAAAATGGAAGGTTTGAAGGAAGACATGGAAGGTTTGAAGGAAGACATGGAAGGTTTGAAGGAAGGTTTGTCAAAGTTGATACAAGAAGTTATTCCTAAAGGTGAAAAGATAGTAGAGGAAACTCATGATGAGAAAAAATAAATGTTAATCGTGATTTCATAAACTCTAATGTTGCATTAAAAAACCACCATATTCCAAAGATGGATATGAGGAAGTTTGATGGCAAGGATCCTGTAACATGGATACTACAGATGGAGCAATATTTTGATCTCAATAATGTGCAAAACACACAAAAGTTACACAATGCAACTTTAAATTTACAATAAAATACATTTGTATGGTATCGATGGCTTTTCTCTCGTAAAAAAATTGTCACTTGGTGAATTTTTACAGAGGAAATTATAGCACATTATGATGATACAAAGAGAAACACCTTCTTTAACCAATTGATAAATCCCAAACAAAATGGTTCAGTGGTGGAGCACATTGAGGACTTCCAAAAGTTTAATATAAGGGTAACTGATATTCGAGAGGAACACATGATTGATGTCTTCATAGGGACTTTAAAGGATAACATCCAACATGAAGTTCGCGTTTGGGAACCTGATTCACTAGAAAAGGCATTCAGGTTGGCAAGAAAAATTGAATGTAAAATAATGGCAAAAAGGAAGCCTACCACTCACATTTATAAAGATTGAAGTGTTGCTACTCCTAGACTTCCACAACCTACAAGGTTTACACCACAAAAATTGGAAGCAAAAAGAGCAAAAGGGCTTTGCTACAGTTGTGATAGCAAATACACTAAAGGTCATAAATGTGCTGAGAATAAATTATTTTACATAGATTGTGAAGAGGAGGAAGAAAATGAATAAGAAACTTCAAAAGAAGAGGATATACACCAAGAAGCAACCCTAGAAGAAGAAGAAATGAGTCCGACCGTATCATGTAATGCATTGGTAGGACTTACCACTCCTCAAACTCTCAAGATAGAAGGACATATCAAGAAGAAAAAGGTAATAGTGTTGATTGATTCGGGTAGTACCCATAATTTTATTCATTGTAAGGTAGCCAAGGAATTGAATTGTTTCCTATACCGAGCACTAGAATTTCAAGTGATGGTTGCAAATGGAGGAACTATAAATTTCTCTAGAAAATGTCATAATATCAAGCTAGCCATGGGGAATATGTATTGAATAGTCCAATTATTTCCATCCCAATGGGAGGTGCTAATGTTGCATTAGGAGTACAATGGTTACAATCTTTGGAGACAGTAGCTTTTAATTTTCAAGAACTTTTCTTGAAATTTTTTTCGGAAGGAAAGGAAATAGAATTATGGGGTATCGCAGGGAAGCCAAGAAATATAATAAGCTTTAATTTCATGACAAATCTTTTGAAGAAAGAATAATGAGGCATAATTGCACAATTATGCTTACTAGAAGTTCCAACATCAAAATCATCTATTTCTCTAGATCTCCAAAAGGTCTTGGACAATAATTCCAAGGTGTTTGATACTGCCAAAGGACTCCCACCTATTCATGATCATGATCATGATATTAGTTTGATTCTAGAAAGTGTTCCTCCAAACATCTGGCCTTACAGATATCCTTATGTCCAAAAGAGTGAAATTGAATGTATGATTGCAGAAATGTTAGAGGCTAGTATAATTCAACCTAGTCAAAGTTCTTTGTCTACTCCAGTAGTATTAGTGCACAAGAAGGATGAATCATGGTGCATGTGTCCAGATTATAGGGAGCTCAATAAGCTCACTATTAAAGATAAATTTCCCATTCCCGTGATTGATGAATTATTGGATGAATTACATGGAGCAATTTATTTTACCAAGTTGGATCTTCGTTCAGGATATCATCAAATTAGAATGAATACTGAAGTTATTCCGAAAACAACATTTTGAACTCATGAGGGTCATTATGAATTTTTGGTCATGCCTTTTGGCCTTACCAATGCACCTTCTACATTTCAAGGGTTGATGAATTCCATTTCAAACCCTTCCATAGAAAATTTGTGTTATTATTTTTTGATGATATACTGATCTACAACAAGTCTTGGAAGGATCATGTTCAACATGTTGACAGGGTGCTCAAACTATTGGAGGAGAAACAATTATATGAAAAAAAATCCAAATGTTTCTTTGGAGTACAAGAGGTGGAATATTTGCGTCATATTTTATCTCATGAGGGTGTTAAGGTAGACCCTAAAAAAATTAAATTCATTAAGGAATGGCAAGTCCTGAAAACATTAAAGAAGTTGTGCAAATTTCTCGGGTTAATAGGGTATTATCGCAAGTTTGTCAAGAATTATAGGAGAATAGAGGCACCTCTAATAAAATTATTGAAGAATGATGCATTTTCATGGACTCCTGAAGCAACTAAGGCCGCCTTTGAACATCTTAAAGAGGAAATGTGCCTAGCACCAGTCTTAGTTATGCCAAACTTCACAAAAACCTTATTATGGAATGTGATGCCTCGAGAAATGGAATTGGTGCTATTTTAATGCAAGAAGGAAGACCCACTACTTTTGAAAGTCGTTCAATCAAAGGAAATTATTTACAGACGGCTATTTATGAGAAGGAAATGTTTGCAATACTACATGCACTAAAGAAATGGAGACCTTACCTAATGGGAAGACACTTCAAGGTAAAAACTGATCATGATAGTCTTAAACACATTTTGGAACAAATAATATCTTCAGAAGAGCAGAAAAAATGGGTCACAAAGATGTTTGGTTATGACTTTGAAATCATCTACAAAAAAGGGAATCTAAATGTTGTTGCAAATGCACTCTCAAGAAAGGATGAAGAGGTGGAAGCATTGCTTTGTGCCATTTCTATTATCCAACCAGATTGGATAATCAAAGCAAGGGATGAATGGAAGAAGGATGAAGAAGTGTGGACACTCATTCAAAAGTTGCACCAATATCCTAGTACATATGATACATTTAGTTGGAAAAATTATTCCTTATGGTACAAAGATCGCTTATATATTTGCAAGAATTACGAACTAAAACAAAAGATTATTTTGGAAATGCACACTTCTCCTTTAGGAGGACACTCGGGATTTTTAAAAACTTACCACAGGGTGAAGAAAGAATTTTTTTGGGATGGCCTTAAATCTGATATTCAAAAGTTTGTGGCAGAATGTTTGGTTTTACATCAAAATAGATTTGAGACAATTAAGACCCTGGGTCTTCTACAACCTTTATACATTCCAAGTCAATTTTGGGAGGATATTTCAATGGATTTTATCACAGGTTTACCTAAGTTTGAAGGAAGGAGTGTCATCATGGTGGTAGTTGATAGACTTACCAAGTATGCACACTTTTCTGCATTATCTCATCCATTTAAACCATTTATAGTTTCTGATGCATTTATGGAAAAAAATCAAAAGCTACATGGAGAACCGAAGATTATTATAAGTGACAGAGATTCCATTTTTACAGGAAAATTTTGGACGAAATTATTTTCTTGTTTGGATACTCAACTAGCTCATAGCTCATCTTATCATCCTCAATCCGATGGTTAAATAGAGATAGTGAATAAATGTTTGGAAGGATGTCTTTGTTGTTTTGTATCTAATAAGCAATCACAATGGGTCAAGTGGTTACCTCTCGCTGAATGTGGTATAACACTTCCTTCCATACTACAGCAAAAATGACCCCATTTATGGCACTTTATGGATATCATCCATCATCCATCACATCTTCTTTAAGGGGAAATTCTAGGGTTCAAGCAGTGGAGGATCACATAGAGCAACAACAAGAAGTTCTCCAAATCTTAAAGGATAACCTAAATTTGGCACAAAATCAAATGAAACAACAGGCAGGTCAACATCGCAGTGAGAGAAGTTTTGATGTGGGAGACTCGGTATTTTTACGGCTAGAACCATATAAACAAATGTCCTTCAAGCAAGCTAAGAAGGATAACAAATTATCGCCAAAGTACTATGGTCCTTACAAGGTGTTGCAAAAGACTGGTACTATGGCATACAAATTGAAGCTTCCTAATTCTTCGCGAGTGCATCTAGTTTTCCATGTTTCATGCTTAAAAAAGGTTATAGGGGACAAACTTCCAGTTTGAGCAATATTTCCAGAACTTGATGAGGAAGGAAAAACCATATTGGAACCTGAAGTAGCCATGGAAACAAGAACTCTACAGCTACGAAATCGATCAATTTCAGAGTATCTCATCAAATGGAATAACTTACCCACTGAAGATTCTACATGGCAGGATGAGAATTTTATACAAAAGCACCCAGAGCTACTCAAGCATTGAGGATAACATTTTTTTGAAGGAGAGGAAAATGATAGGTCCTTATATTACTAGTATAGTCCCCTATTGTTGTTAGTGTAACTGTCTTATTGTTATTGTTGTACCCCTATAACCCACATATTGTTATTATTGTGCCCTTACATTATTATAGTTAGATCAGCTAGGATTACATTGTGGCCCCATGGAATCCAATATATATAAAGGAGGGTTTCTCATTTTTATCATCCAAGATTTGTTCATTTATGTAATGTATTGGAGGTTTCCCCCTCGAAGTGACTGATTTCTAAGGCATTTATCTCTCTTTTCTTCTAATTTTGGAACTCGTCTCATAACAGTGGATGACCACACTTCTTGATTTATTGTAATATTAATTTCCCAAGTCAATTAATTTTTCATTAATATCCCTGGGATAATCCAAGTGAGGTGTTGCACATGTATGATTAGCAATCGAAGGGATATAAGAGATTGGACACTATGGGATAATATGCCCATATACCAGAGTAATTGTTGATACATGTGTCTCCATAGCTTTCTTTTTTTGGGAAGACTCTAAGGAATCCTATGTCTCTTTCCCCTTCCTTGTACTTTTTCCTAGTACACATGTTTCCACATATGGTTCACCATCATCAATGGTGATTTTCACAATGGATGAGGATCTAGCTTGTACTAACTCTTGTTGTGTAATCTCATATCAACATAAAGTATTTTCTTATGAAGGGATTTGGTTTTGGGTTTATTTTCTTCTCTTTTTATTTCTTAGAGTTCTTCTATCTTAGAAATATATCACTCCTTTTGTTTTTCTCTTTCATATACTTCTAGAAGTTAGATGACCAACATGTATTATTGTATTCTCAATTTCCTTCTTAACTATTCATCCTCATATGTGAGAATATAAAAAAATAATGAGTCATCAGAGTTAAATTCATGTTCGTATAAATAGGTGATCCTCACAGAGTTACAATGTTATTTTACTACACCATGGGGATCATGTCTTCTTAAAGTGCCTATAAGAAGTTTTAGCACCTTGATACTATCAAATTATTTCATGGCCTATAGGAATTTTGTTAGGTAATAAAAACCTATCCTCGAAGTGAAATCCATTCAAGACCTCTTACTGTTATTTTCCAATGTTAATGCTACCCAAACTCTTATAATCTAATATGTGATTTATCCTAAATCATAAACCTATCAGGGAAAAATTGAGGCATCAAATGTTGGGGCCATGAGAAGCTAAATATCATGACATATGTATAATGTTCCTCATAATACTAATTTCCAATTCTCCTCATGGTATTCCTTACTTCTTTCGATAACCTAGGTGTTGGAAATTTGAAGAGGATATGGTGAGCCTTCACCAAAGGCTTATAAATTTTTTCATAAAATAAATGGGGGTATTGATCTGTCCATAGCTCTTGGAAATAAATATAAATATGGAGTAGTGCCAGAGTCCATTTCCAATTAACTCCCTAAAAATCGTTCATGACACGTAGAGTATCTACCATTTATTCGAACATGTATAATGAGGCACTTTTGTTTTCCAAAACATCCTTCACCTTTGAAAGTTATTTCAATAAATTTCTAGATAAAATATTTAACTAGTTGAATAGGGATCCTTTAAATACTATTTATGATTCCAAGGGTATTCATTTGATCTTGAAGTGTGAATATTTAAACTCATGATAGAGTTTACTAATCACAACTATAAGGTGGCATAATGGATCTCACAGATACTATGTGGGGTACTTTTTATTATTATGATCCTTGAATGAGTTAGTGTTCAACCACTGACCCTTTATGTTCTTTGACAAAAGTGAGGTCATTTGCAAATAAATTTTCAATAAACTACTTTCTTAGCTTAACCTCGGCGTGCTCGAGATGATACATTTTGTGGAATGCATCAACCTTTAGAAAGGCTATAGTTTCATTTTTTTTTGTTAAGAATTACTTATTGTTTCAAATAATCCTATGCCACTACCCATCTAGTCATGTCATTATATGGCATTATAGGTAGCCTCATGCCAATTCAATAAATCTCAAACTTTGTAATGTTGTACATTGTCTTCTAGTCTTTTCTTTGTGCATCGAATTGAGAACTAGTGTAGATTCGATAAACATCACTCCAATCTAAATGAGTGTTGTTTCCCTTAAAAGAACCCTTGTCTCCATACATAATGATGAGTTTTTTCTCCTTTTTCCATAAAATATTTGGACTTTGTATTGAATATCGTTTTTTTTTAAACACCTTCATGCAAAGAGTAAGTCACCATAAAATCTAATATATATGTATAGTTCATATGAAGAGATTTAATTCAGCTATAGTAACTCACTCAAATAGAGATTGAACTAGACAGAAGAGAGTTGGTAAGCATTAGGAATATATTTAGTGCATGGAGATACAACTAGGCCGAAGCATGGTGTAATTCCATAAATATGCAAGAGAAAAAACAAAGGCTTGATCGAACACTTCAAAAAAACAATGGCATAACAACTAGATAAGGATTTTAATGTGGTATTGGGTGACATTAATGCCAATGGAAATGCATTGGGAAAACCACTATAAGTTGGTAATACATTGGATTTTATTCATTAGCCACTATGATTCATGATTCAATATTTGAGTATGATTCATTATGAGTTTCCTACAGAGTTATATGAAGCAAATTGGGAAGATACTCTCACTAATTCTATAAATCCACGCCCATATACATTACAAATAACAGTGATGTGACGAGTTAGAAAATGGAATAAACCTCATTGCAGATGTAAAATAGGCTTGTTGAAGAGAGTTTAAAGGAGAATCTCTGACAAGGGTGGTCGACTCTTAAACCAAATAAATTTAAATGGGATTATAGGTTGAATACTTTTCTCCTTTACTGTTGGTATGAAGGGATCGAAGAAAATCTAATTATATCAAATTGTTCTCAAGAAATTTATCTAATTTTCGATCCCTAATACGAGGTATACAATAAGAGTGAAAATATTTCTCCTCTATAGAATTAGTGCTAGAGGATCAGTAAAACATCCAACCAGTTGTTTCCATGACCATTTAACTATTTGACCTTCAATATCTAATATGGGGTAGTTTTTAAGGAACGAGAGAGAGTAACTAACACATCATTAACTTCAAAAGAGACTTATAAAAATAATTCATATGTCAATGACCTCCATTATATGATATGGGAATACATCTTCATATGTAGGTGACCTCCATTATATGATATGGGAATACATCAACCAGAATGAAAATTTCATGATGATATGACTATAAGGCTTAAGGATGTACAATATCTAGCACTATTTCTAAATCTCAATGAGAAATTTCGAATGGAGGAGCCCTAAAAACATATATTTTTGGCTAGGGGATGGTTTTTTGGAATAATAGGAGTGTTTTTAGATTTCTATGATAGTATCCAATCCCCATTGTTGAAAAGAATCATATAAGATATAGTGGGATTAAAATACTCCTCTCATTTCCAACACACTTTAGGCATACTTAACACCTCTTGAAATATTAGGTGTGGGAGTCTCTAAATAGACTAGGCTAGTAGTACCCAAATTTTAGGAATGTTTTCGTATTTGTATCTGCTAAAAGGTGTCCAACTATTGTCACATAATTTATTTCAAAAAGGAATCTCTCTGCATCTTATTTCTTGAGATGGTGTAATATAATTCCATCACAATTTGTTTGAAGAGGACACTATTGACAAGCTAATATTGTGAGTATCTAAGTCTTTTGGCCCTTCTTCTCTTTCCATTAAATATATCAAGGATACCACCAGGGTTAATATATTACCTCAATTCCTAACACCATGAACCACCTTACGGATGAATGTAAGGAAATTTATAGGAATACATTGAGAGTTCATTGTCCCATCCTACTTCTTGAGGTTATTTGATGTCTAGAGCATAATTTGTGAGCTTGTAGAAGCCTTGATATCTAAAAAAAGTTGTAGGTTTAATTTTTAGGATTTACTCTTGGAGTGAGGCCATCAAGTTGCATCTATGTTCTCCTAACTCCTTCTGAAAAACTAGTGATCTAACATTAGAGTGAGGTACTATTACCTTTGTGTGACTCTTAAAATGTAGGTCCTAAACTATTTGATTTTTTATAAATAACATACACTTAATTTTTCATGGCTATATAATTCAATTCAAATCCTTATAGACTAGTGCTCAGCAAAGATATTAGACACTAGGTCCACTAGTCATCCTTTTGTGTGAGTACTCCTACAACATAAATGCCTACAGAAAATGTATAGTGTGAGAAGTCCATGTCCAAGTCTAAGCGTATCATGAAGGATGTACTACCATGGAACCATTTATATTTTCAAATGCATCCTTCCTTACATCCGTCCATTTCAATTATGCATCCTTTTTCATCATCGATTGAAAGGGTTTCACAATTTTCGGAAAGTTACCTATTACTCTTCTTACAAAATTAATTTTCCTAAGGAATGAATGCACGTGTTTGTTGCTAGAGGGAAATGGGATCTAGATGATTTGTTTATTTATTTCTTGATAAACATAGATTCCTTATTTGCAAATAAATTTCCATAATAATTTCCAATTTGAGGCAATGCATATGCTCTTCTTGGGATTGAGGTAAATAATATACTTATTAAATGTTTCAAAGATTTTTTCCAAATGAGATATTGATCTAATCTATTCTTATAGAAAATAATAACATCATTGAGCTAAAATACCACAATGTGGCTGATTATCCCCATGAAAGAAATTCTCATGCCATGCTAAAAGGTTTTCCTTGCATTAATAAACCCAAAAGGAATATAAGAATACATAAACATTCCCCATTTGGTGTGAAAACTAGTATTTAACCAATTTGACTCAGGTGACTATGTCTTGGATATAGTTCGAGAATCCATCTAGTACAATGAACATTTCAAATCTAGAGATGAGTTGGAAGATATGTTCCATTGGTGGAATGGGGTGGTTGTCTTTAACTAAGGATCGACTAAGATTCTTAAAGTACATAGAGAGACTGATATCACCTAACTTCTTCCCCATAAGTATTAATTTGTAAACCCAGGTAGAATTTCAGTCCTTGAAGATGATGCTTGCCTACATTGGATACTTGAGTTCCTTTTGCATTATGGGTTCTAGAGTAGGATGGGTTTTACAAAATTTCCACTAAAAATGATTGAAACCCTCTTTGATTGGAATGATATTTGGAATGATGCACGTACCATAATATATATATATCTTCATATTTCCATGCAAATACTTCCACGTATTTTATAAAAAGATATATAAAAATGTGCTTTTTGGCTAAGGAAGATAAAGATCCTAAACTAATGTATTTAGGATCCTAGGTAGTCCCTAAGTTTCCAACTAGTGCATTATGGCAGGGCTATTGGTTTTGGTATTCGTAGTACCTCAAAACTGATTTTAAAAATTAAATTATTTTTCCAAAGACAACAAACTCTGGAGATATGATTCAATTTTGTGAAATCGATGGTTTCCTTAAATTCCTGATATGATGTTTCATGTTCCTCATCATCTATAATGACATCTTGGAGTACACCTGTATTGGAGAGGAAATCCAAAATATGTGATTCAGCATTAAAAACTCTCTATTTAGTAGCATTGTCTGGGATGAAAATATTAAAATTAAGTTCAACTGAAAATCCATGACAAAGTGGAGAAAACCTGGTGACTTTGTTAACACCTCCATTAGGGAATGTGTTAGTAGTTGTATTCATGGAAAGAGGAATAAAAGAAATATTAAATGATTAGAACAAAAATAAGCTTGCATACCTCTTGTTGGTATCCTATATAGTCAAGATATGATCAATGAGTTGTGTTACATACCTATCTAACATTGATTTTAAAATCACCAAAAACCTTCAACTAATCTGCTTTATTTTCAATTTCATTCTCCATACCATGAATGAGGAATTTATATTTAGTTGTATAATTGGTGCATTTAAATTTGTATCAATAGGAGATGAGGGATTTCTATAGATATGGATCTGATTATAAATGAAATTGGCTCTAGTTCCATCCTATGTTTTGGAACCATAAAAATACAATTTCTAGAAGTTCATACTTAATCCTTAGTTAGTAGAAATAATGATTCCTACATCTATTTAGTACAATCATAATTGTCAACTTGAGTGCAATGAAAGAGATCAAATTGTGCCTCTGTTGGGATTGGGGATTGTTGAGGTACATAACAATCAACATTAGTCTCTAAAAAGAAGTTATTTAAATTTGGATGTGCAATGTTGATATGTTTATTCTTACCTTGTATTTTGTGACTATGTGCTTCATATGGGATATGTTATTCACTTTGATTTGGTGATTCTTTCGTTGGTAAGGAACGTTAGATGCAACCAATCTAAAGAAACGTATCTATATATATCTTGTGTCTTTTCCCGGCTCATTAATAAAGTGTAAGCCTCTAAAATATCTACAACAACAATACTAATTGCTTAATGTACTCTAATGTTGGAGGCTAACCTAATCATGATATCCTTATTTCACCCTTGATGATATTAACGATGTATGAGAAAAATGCTCATATGGTTTTTTTATCACGTTTTCCTCGGGAAGATGTTGCAACTACTTAACCTTTATTTTCTTTGGCATTTCATTGTTTAAACCCGGGAAAGAATATTGTTACAACGATAAGACAAAGAAAATCTACTACAAATTGACATAAAACAATTAATTGTTTAGTAAAATGTGTATTAACCAAAAGGCTCTTACGAGATTTGTTGTATCACATAGGGAATAACTAAAACAAGTTTTAAAATGTCTAAGAAGAAAAATGAGAAGACATGAAAAATAAAAAAGACATCCCAAACTAATTTCAAGTGTTATTTTATGGGGATTGCAAAGTAATATAGTATATAAAATTTAAAGTCTTCACATGGAATTTTTAATTTACATGGAATGAATGCATAATGATATTTCATCTTTATATTCAAACAAAAATTGTGTGAAAATGATATTATACTATAAAATTTATTGGCCCATGGATTTCAGTAATATGAAAGTAGTGGTTTACTCAATTTCTAGAACATGATAGATCCTAAAAAAAATTACCCGATTGAAAATTTTCCATTTATCAATTGTTTCGTTATCAACATTTGGGGGTCGAAAGAATAAATATGAGGTATTCGAGACTTGAATAATGGAATTACCTAGAACTAACAAACCATGGAAAGTTGTCTATCAACATAAATTTTCTTATTCATTAACTAACAATTATATCATCTTTTGGTTCTTATTCCTTAACTAACAATTATATCATCTTTTGGGTTTCGAGAAGGTTAATTAAAAGGTATCATGCCTTGGTTGATCATGCTACATAAATTTTCCAATCTCATTTGGGAGGTCAAGGATCACATATTATCTCATATTATTTTATTTTGATGCTAAAAAAACCCCAAAAGATAATTAACTAACAAACATTGTTCTTGGGTGTCAGGAGTATGCGAGAGAAAAAATAGTTCCTCCAAATGCTAATGGATCCTAAAAGACTATAGTTAAAAAACAATAATCCCATCTATCAATTGACATATCGGCTGTCAAGTTTTAGGAGTGTGGGTATTGGGTATTTGTTCTAAAACTGCATGAAAACCTCCCAATGCTAACACAACTTGAAAAAGGAAATACAAGATTAAGAATTTCTCATTTCGTTCCATAACATTGTAATATTTATAGAGAATGGGTTTCATGATCAAAGATTATCAGGTTCTTTATTTATAACAAATCTATATAGCCATTGATATTTAGAAAACATGAAATGTTGTTAAGGGATGGATTATTTTGTAAATATTTAAATGAGAGTATTTATAAACTATTTTATTAATGGTATTTTTCAATTTAAAAATAATATTATTATGAAATAAATATCAAAGCCAATTAAATAAATTTGAAGTGAGTCATTTAAACAAAAATATATATAAAAAAATTATATAGTGTTCTTACTAGTTATTAATCAATATATTCAAATGGGTTTGTGGTACCAATGAAAACCACTAGGACTCACCCGTTTCCCATGTACATTTATGGAAGGATAATTATAAGAGAAATAACATATCATATTACCAATACTAGTATTACTTCTATACTAAAAGGAAATCAAAAAAATATTTTACCAATTTTCTTATCCCATTGGGAATTTATACACACATTGATTCGCAATAGGCCACAATTGAAGCTCAACAACTTTAATATATAATGTTAGTTGTAGGAACTATGAAAATGAAAAATCCCAAAGTGATAGTTAAAAGACATTGCACTTCCGTGAAATTAAGTGCATATATATATATGATTATTCTTCTTTTGTTATTATGTTTCAAGGAGCTAAGGAATTTAAATAGGTATCAAAGAGATTTTATGGGATTAAGGACCCAAAAATAGTAGATAAATTTATTCATTTTAGATTAATCAGAAAAAGTTCATTTTTTAAGAGGAAAATCGAAAGCATTAGAGATTGTTCCATGTTCTATTACTAGTTAAATAGAATCAAAATTAGATAAAAATACTACCTTCCTAATTAAACAAAGAAAAAATACCGAAGAATAGAAATATGAAGAAGAAAAAGAACAACTAAAAAAAGCACAAGAGAAAGAAAGAGAAGAACATATGAAAATAAAAAATTTAATAAAATTAAGAAAAGTATAGAAATTTAATGCAAAAAAATTGAGACAAGAAGAAGATCTAAATATAAAGGATAAATATTATAGAAAATAATAATTGAAAATAGAAGAGTGGGAAAAAAAATAGAAAATTAACTACCACAGAAGAAAGAAGGGAAGAAACCAAATGAGTTAGGAAAAATGAAGTATAATTAAGAAAAATAGAGTAATTTAATGCAAAGAAATTAAGGACAGAAGAATAAGATATAAATGTAAAGGAAAAATAGTAGAGAGAAAAACAATTGAAAATACAAGAGTGTAAAAAAAAAAATTACTATCGAAGGAAGAAGGTAAGAAGAAAAATGAGTTAGAGCATAAACTCAATGAATAAGAGCGAGGAGAAATAATCCAAAAAATTCATTGAGAACCCCATGTATCAACTAACTCATTCTAAAATAGACAGTGAAAAAGGAAATACTGAAATTGTTGGATCTGAAGGGTCAATAGCTTTAATATAAGCTACCAGCATTAATACTACCCCTATTAGCTTAATTCATAGTAAGGTTTTGGATACACCAACGAATTTAGATACCCTATCACCTGTGGAAGATATATTTTTCTTTCTAAGTACTTGTCTTCCACACACAAGAAATAGTATCATCAAATCCAAAGGGAAGAAAATAGAAGTGGGATAGTCAAAAGGATTTCCCTAGGACCCATTTGTTATATGGAATTCCTCTTAGTTAAATAATAATGAATTTGTAGAAGAAGAAATATATTTAGTGGGAGAATTTTCATATGCAAATAAAGGTCTTTTAATAAATTGACATCATATCTAAAGGAAGATAAATAATAAATTATTATCTTACAAGAATATTTCATGAATAAAGAATTGCATTCAAAATAAAAACACAAACAACAAGTTATTCAATTGACAACTAAGTATGATATTGATGTTTTAAAGATTCAAGAAAATGTTGAAGACATTAAATTCATTAAGGAATAGAATTCCAAGCATATTTTTGAAATTAAATATATATAGGAAAATAAAGAGACAAAAATATTTCGATAGAAACAAAAAAAATTATATGCTTGAAACAGAGGTTCAAGAATTAAAGGACAAATGTTGATTTCCTGATGATTGAAGCCTTATTAATATGAAAAATTCTTCAATTTAAAGAAACATCTTTTTTGAAATTGTGAATGAAATCAAACTATTAGATGACAAGCTCACCAATTATTATAATAAATTAAAAACACAAATGATTGAAGAAAAAGATACAAAAGTTTCTCTCGATAATATCAAAAAATTGTGAGAAATGAAAAATAGTGATACTCATGAACATCATCCTAGGTTGATAGAGGAAGAACAACTCCATTATTAGGTATCTCTAGATTCCTAGTTACATAATTGTGAGTTTTAATAGGTCATAATAGAGGCTAACACTAAATGTTTAGAACTTTTGGATGGAGCACATCATATTATCAAGGACTTTGAAATGCCAATTCAATGTTTTCTTAGTCAAATTATTCCGCTCACATATTTTTTGAGTAATGGAGAAAGAATGGAAAAAGATTGAGTTAAGAAGATTGAAGATATCAATATCTAGAATGGTAGCTTAATTTGGGACCTTATTCTAGGCCTAAAAAATGTTCAAATTATATATCTTCCTGCATTACCAAAATTTTAAAAGATCATCTCAAAACATTCACTTGCTTATACAATTGTGTAATTGTCACATGAGTTACACGACTTACCCTTATCACTAAATTACTTAGAAATGTTGCAATGTGACAATTTTATCTTGAAGAATAGGAGAAGATAATAAATGTAGAATCATGAAACCCTAATGGATATGTTTCTACTTGATGTATTTATATTTATTTTCCTTATTATTTTTAAATATTAATTATAAAGAAATGGTTACTTCCCCTTCTTTTAGAATGTAATTATAATATAAGGAACCCTTCTTTATGAATGAAGGGTTGGAAAAATTTGTAAAAAAGACTATATATTTTCATAAATATGGAATCCAATTTGGAGAAGACCAAGACTTTGATAAGTGAAAACATGTGGATGGATGTTTTTATGTAAATTTTCTTTTTGAGATGAGTGGGCTATTCATTTATCATTTTTTATGTGAAAATTATTTCCATAATTTACTTGTGATTCATTAACAAATATTAAAGGGAAACATTAAGGGAATATATGTTATTTGAATAATTATCTATAAGTTAGTTGATGTTGTTGTTTGCTTAATGATTATTTAAGTAAATGAATTTCTTCAGTATGCTTCAATGTTCAATCTTTCTTCTTATATATACTTTTAAAATTAAGTCTATTTTTTTGGATCAGGTATAAAGACAACATATTGATCTATTTTATAATTATTTTTAATAGTTATTTAAATAGGAAATCAGAGTAAATGTGTTCCTCTTAGGAGGATTCATAATTTACTTCCATATGTTTTAAGCCAAAATCTAAGTCTACATATTGGTTGGAGATTACTATCCCAAATGAGAGAAAGTCTAATTAGGACTTTCCATATGGTAGTTTATCATAGTTAACATAGGAATCTTTCCACATATGAGCACATTCAAAGTTATATGTTGAAACCATAGCTAATTTATGTCCTTAATTATTCCATTGAATTACAATTCATATGCATATCATAAACATAATATAAACAAGAAGAGGCATTTCATTACTTTAATCCATATTAATCTAGAAAATACAATTGTGTGTTCACTATAGAGATCCAAAATTACCAATCAATTAACCATTAATGTTCACACGTATAACATTGATACCTATAACACTAGGTATGACCAACAACAATAACGACCCTTTAACATATACCATAGAAGCTATTTATGTAATTAAAATCCATGGCCATTTATAACTATGTCAAAATCCTAATTGAATTAACCTCCTTAGTGAGCTAAAACCTTTATTCACCACATTAGGGGTTATTGAGTTTGGGAATCTAGAGAAGCTAAGGGCTTGATCCCATGACTATTTTTCAAACCTTCTAATGGTGTCCCTACCCCATTTATAGCTTAAATATCCCATTTAAAGGACCCGCCTGATTTTTTAGCGTCTTGTTGTTGACCTCCAAGTCTTAAAAAAATATTTTTTTGCGTAAGACCCTTATTTTCCATATAGTACCAAAGTAAAGGCCCAAAAAATCATCCTTGGTACAAAAATCCTTATAGTGATACCTATATCCAACTTATAAGAAATTGAAACCTTCAAGTGGGCCTGTGTGCTAGTTTAGGGTCTTGTTTATGCCCCACGGACCATAATTTATTATTTTAGGGCCTAATTCACTCATTTTGTATCCAAGTATATATTGGTGGCCGCCCACCTATTCCACTAGCTCAAAGCTCAAAGTATCCAAGTATATTCTCCATCTTGGAAGGTTTTCCATATTGTTTTAGGCCTTAAATATCTAGGGCCATTTTGAGTCCCTAAATGACATTTTTTTTAATGTGGAAAAGCTTAGGAAATAGCCAAAAGGTTTGGCCTAGGCCTAGTTATAATGTGTACTTCTTGACTAGGCCTTTCTAATGGGCTACTAAGAACACAAAATATATTTCATATGAAAATGTTACAACCCCGGGAAGTTGATGTACTAAATATCTTAATTCTGGCCCATAAAAAATTGGTCTTTCATCTCATAGGGTTATGTTTTAGGATGCTTTGGATTTCCTCATTGCTACTTTATGTTAAAAATGGCCTTTAAACATCATTACAATGTGCTTTAGTGAATGTGGGTATCCATAACATCTCTTCTCAGAGATAAGTTACCACCATTCCAGTGAGTTTATTTCATTCCACATTTTTGTAGTTTCATCTCATTCAATTCATAAATAGAAGTCACTTTTTATTTTATCGTTGTGTTTTTGTTATAAATATGTATTTCATCATGTCCCAATCACAAACCAAAAAAATGGTATCAAAGTGATATTCTCTTTACATATTTTTATGTGCATGTCCCTAGTGCAGTTATGATATAAGGATTTGGGACTTGAACTACTCAAGTCTTTACAACACTCTCCTTGTTGACCTTGCTAGCCTCCCATGGTGGAAGAAAATAAATATGAGGGAGTACGATATCTTATTAAATTGTTTCTAAAGGAATCTCTTGGATGAAAAATGAATGAGATGATGGACGATTTTTCCAAGATCCTTCAACAACTACCAAATGCCAACGCATCTTCATCCAGTGGCCACTTTAGAGGAAAAACCCCATGTAAGGTACAAGTTAGTTTTGATATCGCTATATTTAAAGGCCAGATAAATGTAATTTCTCTAGAAAAATGGTTAAATATGATAGAAGGGTATTTTTCTATCCATAATTTTTCTAATAATGAAAATATTAACTTTTCAATCCTCAAGGTTGTCCCCCATGCCAAGGATTTGTGGGAGACTTACTCTGAATAGAAGGCCACATAAAAATCTAAAATGATTCTCTTTCAGGGATATGATTAAGGAATAAGAATACCCTATCAAAAGACACAATGCTTGTTACATGAGATGGACCACATTGTGGTAGGAGAGGGACCAAACAGAGGTAGAGTTCACAAATATATTCCATACCTTTCAGACCAAGTTGGGTATCAAATACTATGAGATACATCTAATGCTTGTGTATCACATTGGTCTGCACATATAAATCTAAAAAGAAATATATTTTATGGGCATATCCTCACTAAGCACAACATACCAATATGTTTTCAAAATTGAATAGAAATTTAATTAGAAGAAGAAATAGTTTGGATCTGTGAAATATTCACAGTAGATTCTAGAAACAGGAAAAGGGAATCCCCAACACTTATAAAAAATGATAGATATAGGATGGACCACCTGAGGAGAACCCATTGAAGCCACAAAATGTAAGGGCAATTGTAATACAAATAAATACATAGAAAAATGGTGTGAGTCTTGGATGTTTAAGAATCATAAATATTCAAATTGGTATTGGAGTTGAAAATCTTAGAGTGAGATGCAATTTTGACTATGAATGATCCTTAAAAACCCATGGATATTCCTCTAAACAATTTATCACAATAGAGATAATAAAATTGGACTTCAAACTTCAAATATAATTATGGGGGTAAGTACTATTTATTGTGTATGCATGAAAATTAGAATTATGCAAAAAATAGAGAAAACTAAGTTAAAACTCATAAAACACAAATGAATACAATATATAGCCCAGGAACCATTTTAGAAGAAAACCCAACTAGAAGGCGAGGCTTCTTTACTCTCTTTTTCTGTATGGAAAATGGATGCAAGTATAAAGAAATGAGGCTACCACCAGTTGGCTACTACAATGCAGTAATTATCCTTTTTTTATCTATCCTTATTCCTCGCACCTACTTTTCACACCAATGGAACAAAATGCAGTTGAATAAAATGAGACCCCCTTTCCTCCTAGTGGCCTTGCTATGACGAATCCTGATTGCCTGCTAGTGGTTAGGTTTGACTCCAACAACTCTTATCTAGAGTTAAAATATGGAATATTCTAAAATATTCTTCATAATTATCATGTGGCTATCCAATTTTCAAATAATGGGGGATGGAATGACACCCTCTAATATTATGGTGGTTAGAATAGGAAGGTCAACTTATGAGTGGTGTAAATTTTTCATACATACTTCAATTGAGGTGATTTTTCCATTGTTATATATCTCTATATGTGTATAATAACACAAAAATATGCAGTTCTAAAGAGGAAAATATTTACATCAAATAATTTCATTTAATTCCTTAAGCTTTCCTCGAAGGTTTCAAATCCCAATTTTCCAAAATGGGTTCCACTCATAAAACAAGTCCTATGAGCTTATTCCTCCACTTTTTCCACATTGAAAGCATCAAGATGAATAAAAAATGATATAATGCTCCAATTTGAATCACGAAAAAATATGTATTAAAGGGGAGACATATCATTAATAAGGAACCCAATGCCACGATTGTTACCTCCAAGGTCCATCTAAGCGAGCCTGAAGTACGGGAGGAAGGTGGAAACCTATTCCACTCATAGATGTGGGTGAAGGGAGCTCCATTGCACTTTATTTTCAATATTGGAGCTAAAAATAACCTCATCTTATAAAATTTTGTTAAGTGGTTGGACCTGCTGACAACACCACACCTACAACCATACACTATTGAGTGGCTTAGCCATGGTTTATGTCTCCACTTCAAAAAATAGTGCCAATTTAACTGCGAAATTAAGCCCTTCAAGTAAGAGGTATTGTGTAATGTTTCCCCCCTTGAAGTTTTTGATATTATTTTAGGCCAACCATACTTGTGGAAGTGTGATGTTGTATATGAGTCCAGACCCTAAAATTTTAATATTACTTTTGGAAGACAACTATTTAGGATACTAGAGGTAACTCTTCCTATAGTCGTTTCTTTGATCTCCACTAACAAATGTAGAAATTTAATCACATAGACTATTAAATTTTTCTTCTTCCTAATTATCTCTTAAAGTGAGTAGAAGGTTGCAACCACATCCATGTCCTCCACATAGGGCCTCTCCATGTAGAAGAATAAGGTGAAAAGGGTCTTAAATGAATACAAATACAAATTCTCCTCACCCACAGGGGTACATCTCGACTGTTAGGTTAAGAATCTGGTTGATATAAACTCTCTCACACCTCTAACCTAATGGTATAATCTATCACCAATATCTTGTGAAAAATGAGGAAATCAAACTCCAAACTCAAGAGTAGCTCCAAAAAGGGCACATTTGAAAGAGATATTCACCATGCAAAATCCAAATTTTGCTTGTGCAAAATAAAATGAGGCCTTGTGACTCTACAATGATTATAACGCATTAAGAAAAATCACATAAAATAATTAGTACCCAATTCCCCCAATTGATGACCTCTTATAGAAACTCAAGGGTTCCAAGTACTTCAACACCATTTATATGAAGTTCAACTACCACCAGGTTTTGATAGAATAAACTAATGTATGGAACATTAATTTCATGTCCAAAGAAGGTATTTTTGAATTTTTGGTCATGCCCTTTTTTTTGACAAATGGCCCAACAACTTTTGAGATTCTAATGGATGATATCTTATGGCCTTGCAAAATTTCTTTTATTATGGCATATCTCGATGATATCATCATCTTTGGTAAGATTCGAAAATAACACTTGCAACATATTCATTAGATCCTTTACACTTTGCGGCAACACAAAATATATTCTAAATTTTAAAAATTTTCCTTCAATATGAACATGGTCCAAACCTAGGCTACATTGTTGACGAGTATGGTGTGCATGTGGGATCTAGCCAAGATTAAGGTCATTTGGGACTACCCAGCCCTAGCAACACTAAATTAGGTTCAAATTTTCTCAAGCCTTGCCAACTTATATCATAACTTCATGTTTTAAATATTCCTTATTGGATGGGCCCTTTACAAAGTGACCAATGGTTTTGGTAAAGAAAAATTTGTGTGGGGAAGTTGCAACGGAAATATTTTGATGATTTGAAAAATTATATGTGCTTGTTCCTAGTGATCTCCTTACCCGATCTGCAAAAACCATTTGACATTGATATAAATGCTTCAAAATATGTCATGGGTGTAGTTTTCACTTAACAAAGTCATTTGGTGGCCTACCATAGTGAGTCACTATCAAATGTCATCCATAAGTACTCCACCTATGACAAAGAAATGCATTCCATTCTACAAGCCGACTGCTAGAGGAAGCATTACAGTCTTGGGAAGGAAACACATACACAAAATCATAGGCCTCTACAATTCATGCAAACTCAAGGAGAGATATAGAATTATTTCCATAAAACTTAGTCTACACACTTGCAACAATTTCATGTTAACATTGAATAGAGAAGAGGGAGAGCTAATCGTGTTCTTGACTACATCAACCCATCTCCAGTTGCATCCCTAACTATGGTGCTCCACTCCTATAGATATGATTCTTCTATGTGGCCCGAACTCTATGAGGGCGATCCTAACTTCACTCACACTTACCCGATGATGAGAAAATACATGGTTTTCATTGAATTTCATATTTAGGACTAGTATTTCATTTAGTTTGTCTTTTTGGTCCTTAAATTGAGTGTGTAAAGGTGATTTGGGAAACTCACTATAGTTAAATGGGAGGACACTTTTGCATGGAAAATATAGTGTGATGTTATAAAATTATTTGTATTAGCCGAAACTTAAATATGATGTCAACATGGACATCAAGCCATGCACTACCTATGCCAATACAAAATCAAGCATTAAGAACAAAGGGTTATATGACCCTCTTCTTACTCCTGATTGGTCTTAGGAATCCATCTTGATGAACTATATGTCTGGTCTTCCTTTAACGGAGTAAGGAAATGATCATGTATTCATGGTTGTTGATCACTTTTCTAAGATGGTGATTTTTATGGTTTGTAAGAAGAATATCACACTAGAGGCCACTTTCAAGTTTTTCTTCAAATGAGTGTGGGTAAATTTTGGGATTCCATAGACCATCATATCAAATCAGGATAATAGGTTCCTAAAACATTCTCATCGAGCCTCTAGACACTATTGGACACCAATATAACCAAATCCATTATTTTCCACCCACAAATATATGGTGAGGTAAAGGTCGTCAATAGGATTATCTTGCATATACTAGATATGTACAACTCCAAGTATCGACACACATTGCATGGAATTATCCCTATGTTCA
The DNA here is from genome assembly GCA_034641835.2 of Pinus albicaulis. Classification (NCBI taxonomy): domain Eukaryota; kingdom Viridiplantae; phylum Streptophyta; class Pinopsida; order Pinales; family Pinaceae; genus Pinus; species Pinus albicaulis. The sequence goes on from CM076574.1 coordinate 221,908,291, forward strand.
ACACAACTAGAGAAATGTCCTTCATATATTCACTTGACATAGCCATTTTCAAGTGGGTTTGGGATTAAAACCATTCATTACTATTGATGTAGCACTACCCTTGTGTCCACATAGGTGAAATCTTCCCATGCTCAATCTAAGGCTAAAAAAGCCACCAAATTCACTGAAAAAATTCAAAATATCTATCAACAAGTCCATAATATTTTATAAAAAGATAATGCTGAGTACAATAAGTGCCATAATCAACATGAGGCGCAATACAAATTTCAATTGGGAGACAAGGTTTGGTTGTATTTGAAAATGTGAACCTTACCAAACCCCATTTGAAGCTTTCTCCACTTTGTTATGAACCTTACACCATCACCATGGCTATGGTTCATAGTAATTTTGAGCTAAGTATTCCACCCTTCCTTGGCTTACACCCAATGTTCAATGTGGACCCCCTTCGACCATACTTTAGACCATTATTGGACACATTAGAGATAATAGAGCAATTGACATAAATAAAACTCAATCCAAACTACATGAAACATGAAACCATTTATTAGATTATACACACACAAGTTAAGGACACTCGCCAAGATAGGATCCAACTTTATCAAGTTGTTAAAGTAAGGTAACTCCTTCAGTAAGGGAAGTGGCTCACTAAGGGCCGAGTTCAACATCTAAGTGTTCCCATTTAATGGGAGCACTTAATGTAATGAAGACCATTTCTTCCAAAGGGTATATTACTAACCCAACTGAATATCAGCGATTACCTAACTATTCCACTAGCTTGAAGCACAATTATCCATCTTAGCAATTTTTTATAGTTTTTCAAGTCTTGATCTTCTGGGGCCATTTTGAGGCCCTAGAGACATTTTTAAGTGGTGGGGCGTGAGAAAGAGCATATTGATGTCTCTTACATAGGCTTAGTTTGAATCTGTACTTCTTGGCTAGACCTTTCCAACGGGCTATCGAGCATGCCAAACATTGATCATATGCAAAAATTACAAACTATGAAGTTGATTCACCAACTAAATCCATTGAGACCCACAAACCTTTCGATGTTTCATCTCCTAGGGTTAGGTTTTGAAATGTTAAAGATTTCCTCTTTGATGCTTTATGTTAAGAAGGGCCTTACAGCCTCACTGTCATGTGCTTTGGTAAACACATGTGTTATCACATCTCTTCTCAAGTATATGCTACCACCATTTGAGTGAATCTGTTTGATTTCACAGTTCAATAGTTCAACTCATTACATTTACTAATAGAAGTCAAGTTTTACTAAATCTATGTGTTTTTGTTATAAATTTATATTTCATTTCAATTCCTTGATAAACATAGATCATTTTACCTTCCTAGCCCATGGTCAAGGCCCTACAATAAAACTGTGGTGGCATAAAACCTCCTAATGGAATCGACAACTCACTTAATAGCCAAATATTCCCTCAATGGAACTTCTATTATGGTTATAGACCTCTTTCATGTAGGATCCCTAATGTTCCTATTAAAAAAAATGTCCATATTTTCTTCCTTATAGAATCCCCATCCCACTTAATAGCCAAATATTCCCTCAAAGAGGACTTTTGTGAGAGTTATAGACCTCTAACGTGTAGGATCCCTAATTTTTATTCAAAACTAATGTCCATATTTTTTCATTAGACTATAATCAAAGCCCCAAAGATTATCACTCTACATAAAACCTCCTATTAGTTTTATCCCTTCCATAAATCAAATATCCCTTTTAGAAAACATATTTGAGGAAGTAAAAGCTCATTCTATTACCTAAATTTCAATTAAAATTTTTATCCATATAATAACATTTTTTTTACTTAGAGTATATATATTTTTTAAATAATTGCTTTATAAGCATGAAGTTCATGAAGGAGCTATTTTCCTTCCATATGAGTTACATTCATGGTATGCATTTTTAAATAAAATAAAATTGAAAACAAAAATTTTAATTTTTTTAATACGGTGATGTCAATATATATAATTGTAAGGAGCTATTTTCCTTCCATACAAGTTACATTCATGGTATGCCTTTTTAAATAAAATAAAATTGAAAACAAAAAAATATAATTTTTAAATAGGGTGATGTCAATATATATAATTGTACTTACATATATATCCCAAAGAAATAAGAAATCCGCTAAGGGAATACGAAATGACTCGAACATTATTAAAGGTAATCTTGTTTATCCGTTTCACGCAAATAGAAGCATCATGGAAAATATTGGTTTGACAACATCTTCAATCATTCACGGTCGGACATAAATTTTGGCGAATCCTTCTTAACCAAAAAATACAAATTGATAATGCAGAATAATGCTGACTAATAGTCCCCACTTTGTTATTAATTAAGAAGTTTTTTCCCAAAAGCAAAAGCACCGCTTTACTCATAATTCTGTTGGGAAGGAAATTTTTTCACAAAGGAAAAGAAATCAGTCTGTAAATCTTTTTAATATTTTACTTAGGTAACGTTAAATGATTTTAATATTTTATTTAGATGTTCTTTAATGATTTTAAATTTGTGTTTTTTATTGCAATTTGGTGAAACAATTTTTATCAGAGTTTTATCAGAATCATATGATTTGGGTCCCGGTTTGCGTTTCGTAATATTTACGGTTGGATTAGGTTTTCTCTTAGGTTGGTTACATTGGTTTTTATATTAATTTTAAAGTAAATATAATATAAAATAGTAAGAAATTGATATTAAATGGGTTAGTTTGAATGACGAGAGACTTTGATAAGAGGTAGGATCTATTTCTATTACATAGTCCATAGTCCACTGGATGTCCTTGAAGAGCAAGTTACGCTAGCTCTGCGCCAATGAAGCCCACTGAAATCAGGAATAACCTCTTAGCCTCTTAGCTATTGGGGAAGCAATATTTGATGGAGAGATGGTTCTTATTGTACTTGGAGGTCATGTATTTAATACTGCTATTCTTACCAATAATGTAATTCCTATGAAATATTGACTGGATGTATTCAAGAGGACTCCTTGTGATTGGCATGTATTCAATATCACTATTTTAACAATAATGTGATTTCTGATTTTGATGAAATATTGAAGAGATACATTCAAGAGGAAATAAGAATGATGAAATATAATTCTAATGGTAATGGAAGTGACCTAGGCATGTATTCAGTACCACTATATTAACAATAATGTGATTCCCGATTTTGAAATATAGATGAGATGCATTCAACAAGAAACAAGAATGATGAAATATACATCTAATAATAATGGAAGTGACCCTACTGACTTAGCAGCTCATGCAAAGAATTGTCAATGACCCACTACCTTCACAACTCATGCAAAGAAAAGGAACCATGGCGGCCCCAGAAATAAAAACCATGGTAGAGTAAAACCCAAAGGAAAAAAATAAAATGTTACACTTGTAACAAGTCTGGTCACCATTTCCTGCACTTTACCAATTATGTTCCCCTCCTTTCATTAGGGCAATAAGAATAATAATTAATAATTAATCGTTAGGGCAGTAAGAATAATAATTAAAGAAAGGCGATTATAGATTTCGGGCATTAAGAATAATAATTTTTTTTTTCAGAAGAAAAAAAACACTGTATATTAATAGAAAATATAACAGTACATAAACGACATCACATCACCGCTGTGGATACAGCATGGATTACCAGAATAATTAAAAGAAAGGCAATTTCAGTTGCATATATCAAAACAAAGCTGGAGATTTTATTCGAATGCTCCACATGTGCGTGGCAATTCTTCTTTCTTTAGTTTAGCTCACAAGAAAAGAATGAGTGGATCAATTTATTTTCACAGTCCAATGATTTCCGATCTGGTTCCCAATTTAGTGCTATATATATATTGTTTGAGTACTAAACAATCTCAAAACAAGAGAGTAGATTATGCAGTAGATTGTGATAAGTGAAAGGATGGCAGAAGTGGAAAAGAAAATTGAAGTGGAAGAGAAGGAAGCGGTAGTGAGTATGAAGGAGTGCGTTGAACAAGTTAAAATAATTGCCGCTACGCTGTTGGCCGATGTGGAAGAACCGCTGGTTATTAAGGAGGAGTGGGTGCTACAAATTCGAAAGATGCTTGACAATAAGAATTACGATGTTGCTCTTCCGCGTGTGGCGACAGCGCTCAAGAATGTCAATCCTGAGGCGTACATTCCGCAGTTTATATCGCTTGGGCCATACCACCATTGGAAGCTCAAGAGGGATATTGCGTCCTCTGCACGTGGTACGTTTCAGAGTGGCAGTCTCAAGATCTCAACCTCTGAGGCGTACAAAGTAAAGTCCGTGGCTGCACTGTCGCAGAGACTGCATAATCACGGCAAGAGTTTCGAGTCCATAATTGCTGTGATCGAAAGAAAACGGTCGGAAATTGAGCAGTTCTATGACTGGAAATTAAAAGAAGGCGAGAACTATACGAATTTTGCTCTGATGATGGCCGTAGATTCAACCTTTTTGTTGTATTTCTTGTTCAGCTTGTTTAGATCGTACCATCATCAGTCAGAGACCGCGGGTACTCTTCCCGCCGGCAGTTCCCGTTCAGATGATGACATGAGCAATTTCAGTGCGCTTCAAGTATGTATAAAGTGCGACATTCTGAAGCTGGAGAATCAGGTCCCATTCTCTGTGTTGAAAGAAGTTTTTGAGAATGTTAAAGAGGCTTTAAGTGATGCAGATCACGAGCGACAATTTCCTTACCTGTTGAAGAAGACTTACACGGTACTGTCTCCTTTTGATGTAACAGACATAGACATTTTAGATACTTACCTAACTAATGAAGCAATAGCAAAGAAGACACATTTGCTGGATTGCATGCAGGGAATGGTTTCGCCCTTCTTGGATATGAAAGCCAACATAAAGGGCGAGGAGTCAAATCTCTCTCTCTTTCAAAAGATGAAATTCTTTCTTGAAGACATTGTTGCAACAGTTTGTGGTATTTTCGTCACTCACCCAAGCAAGGAAGGTCGTCATGATTTTCTGAATGCGTATAACGCAGGTCAGTTGGAGAAGGCCGGGATTAAGTTCCAGTCCTTCTCTGATCCGCAGCAAGACATCCGATTCGACAAATACTCAGAGACCCTGTACCTTCCGCGGATCACTGTATCCTATACCCACACAGAAGTGTTCTTGAGGAACATGGTTGCCCTGGAGTTCAATGACCCTGCTCATCGCAACTCCGTGACGCGCTATGTTGGGTTCATGGACTGCCTCATCGACACACCCGAGGACGTTCGCTTGCTGAGGGATTCTGATGTGATTCGTCGCCCGAGCCTGATGTTGACGGACGAATATGTGGCCAAGATGTGGGACGGTATATGCCAGCCCTTCTTTACAGGCCACTTGGAACCTCCCGAGGAGATCAAAGAGACACTTCGGGAAGTGCTGATCAAGAAGTATTATAAGAGCAGAATCAAAAGTGTTATGCGGGAATTCTACGAGGCGTATCTGTCGAGGCCGTGGAAAGTTATAGCTCTTTTTATTGGATTTTGTGTTCTCGTTATAACTGTTTTAGAGGGATACTGTACCTTCACTGATTGCACACGCCAATCTGAAAACGCTAAACGCATGTGGGGCAGAGCTGCCTAGTCCACCGGAGATTCATATGGATTTGTTTTTAGATGTGCCCAGTTCACCATTCTATATGTTACTTTTTCCTTTATTCCATCAGTCACCATTCTAAGTGAACCTACCTGCACGTTGTTTCTTTGGAAGCAATAGATGTTGGAAGCAATAGATGTTTCCATGAATGTATATGGATTTATATTTATATTTTATCATATATGATCATGTTTTCACAATTAACTTTTATTTTGATTAAATGCTAACCATGTTATGAATGGATTTTATTTTATTTTCAATTTATTATTTTTTTTTTTGTAAATTAACTTTTATTTTGATTAAATGCTAACCATGTTATGAATGGATTTTATTTTATTTTCAATTCATTATGTTTTTTTTCTAAATATTATGCAATTTGGTGTATTTATTTATTTTGTTGATTTTTTTAATATATCTATTATATATATATTTTTAAATAGTTTATATATTGATAAGTGAACGTGTGTTTTTAAGTAGTGTTAAATTTATATTAAAATAAAAGTTATATTTAAGTGTGAGAGGTTTTGGTAGTCATAATGCAAAAAATGGGACTGAAACTAGTGAAATGAATCACATAATGTTAATCATCACTTCCGGGGCTTGCACCCCGTAACTAGGACTTTCTGGGAGGTCACCCATCCCAGAACTCCTTTGGCCCAAGAACACTTAACTGTGGATTTTTTCTCCACAATCAACCTCACTTAGCTTGCTACCCCATTTGCAAAACCTTAGCAAGCATTGTGCCTCATGAACCATTCAAGTAAAGGGAGCTCTACTTGAATGCTTCATGAAGCACAATACTTGCTAAGGTTTTGCAAATGGGGTAGCAAGCTAAGTGGGCTTGATTGTGGGGAAAAACTCCATAGTTAAACGCCCTTGAGTCAGAGGAGGTCTGGGATGGGTGACCTCTGGGAAGTCCTTGTACTTAGTGATTTGCACCTCCACAGGTTTGATTCCTCTCAACTCTTGGTAGATCTAAAATTAAGATATATCTATGCTAGTTTTGAGAAAAACACTAACCAAATGTTTCAACAATAACCTTTTTTTATTTTCACCAATTTTATATAATGTATACATACTTAGACATTACAATAGTTTATTTTTTATTCATATTCTTTATATTAAAATGTTAATACAAGCCCCTCATACTCTTAAGTAGAAAACATATCTTCATAGCATAATTTCAATCTCTATCCCTCTCTCTTTACATGCAAACATTGAATTATTATTTTTAGTAATATTTCTTTTAAATATTACATGTCAACTCCATATTAAATCTTCAAGGTATAATCATATAAGATTAATATATTATTTTTGAGCAAAGAAGTATGCCTGTCACACTCAAAAATAAAAATAAAATATTCCCTAAATATAAAAACAATGTCTGCTATAATAAAAAAAAAGAAAAAAATATGCTAGTAATATTTAATTGGTTGTATAGAATAAAATATTCAATGTGACTTATGAATAAAATATTTTACTATGCATTTGATATTGAGGTATTTTTAAAATATATTAATAATTAAAAACTAGTTTATTGTGCGCTCAGGCTCAATACACATGTTATGTAGTCTCTAAAATATTCAAAATACAATTTAGATAATAAAAAATTACACAATTTTTTTTCACTCTAAAATAGGTTTGCACCTAAAGAAATTTGATCCCTCTAGACTCTTGTTAGATCCATACTTAAGATTATATTTCATTTTTCTGACTCCATATTAAGTAGTAAAGAATTACATGTCTCCCTCATACTAAAAAGTAAAACTTTCAATTAGGTTATCTCTCTATATAAATTTGGTGTAAAATTAAGAAGGAGATTGAAGTGTGTTATTTATTGTGGACATTGATTTTTCTTTTTTTGTGATCACTATTTTTTTTTATTAATGTAATTATTATTATTATTATTATTATTTTAAATGTAAGAAAATACAGCTCTAAAATATCTCTCAGGGCAATGAATTACACATCCTATGATATCAATAATATAAGTTTTACATGTCAATCTCTCAACTCTATAGAAGGCCATGTTAAGTGCTAAAAGAATTATATATCTCCCTCATATTGAAAAGTAAAATAAAATCCCCCGATCGGGGTGAACACTTGGCGCAAAGGACGGACCGTGGCGACAGGACGCCCCGCCACCCTTAAGACAATTAATATTCATGATGAACAACCGCCATACTCAATCAGTGGTATGGGTGTTCACTTGCGGTGAAATGATTTTCCAGAGATCCAGCCAGGTTGGCCTGTCAGCGCCCGGAAAGGAAGTTTGGTATAAGGTAATACACCGCCCTCCCTCATCCCAAATGCTCATGCAAAGCTTGCTACATGCACGGGCTTGGGAGACGAAGAGGAGGTGCACAAATCCTTCTGTCAATTTCGCTACTCTGGCACGGTATGTATTGCTCACTATCCTCGTTTTTATGATGTATACAACTCATACTGGGACCTGGCCTGATTATTGTCGGTTTGTTGGGGAGTCTTTTTCGTTTTTTTGGTCGATTACACCACCTCAAAACCCTGTTCATCCCTGTTTTCGGGACCCATGTTCATCTTTTATTCTCTGCACCTTTAATGATATAACCACAGATAAGCTTACTGTAACGGAAACTTCGTATGAGATAGGTCTTGAAGTTATATTGGGTTTGCAAAGTTCAGAATTTTGTTGGGCTAGATTCTGGGCGACTACCGATTGCGTTCTCACTTCCATACTGCATTGTAGTTGCGCTCATCTCTGTATTCAAGCGCCCACTATACATGCTCTCAGTCAATTCAATGGCCCTAAATTCTCAGTTTACTTCATTGCCCCTAAGTTCTCTGTTCACTACATGGTCCCTCAGTTCTATGTTCACTCCTGCATCTATCTTCAAATGCCCCTAAGTCTTTATGCTCTGTTTTTCTTGCACTCTAGTTGGAATTTTGAAATGCATGAAATCAAGGCTTTGTGGCGGAAGATGACCCAGGTTATTATGATTCACTCCAGTTGTGGCTTTAGGGAAAGCATTAAGAAGTTAATTTCAAATCCTAGGAGTCGCTCTCAGTCGATTTCTATAAAAGAAATTCATGAAGAAATTAGAAACACAGAGTCCATCTGTATTATGGTTATTACTTGTCTGTATGTTCTCCTGAATAGGAACATTCTCACCATGGGGAAACGCTGCCTACGCTCTGAAACAACTAAGGGTAAACAGAAGATTCAGTAGGAACAGGAGCCAAAGAAACGAGGCAGAAAAACTAATCAGGAGCATCTGGAAAATCTTGTAGTTAACTACATTTTAGGCAATTCCTCTCCAGCACGTAATCAAATTCGTGGATGGGAAAGAGATCTTCAGACGGACCCTGAAGACAACGAAGCTGAAGCAGAAATTCTCGATTTCATAAAGGACCCTGGCAATACCCGAGGGCGACTTACCTTATTTAACCAAACCATCCATACTTATTGGTTAGTGAAGTGTCTTCTGGCAAAAGAAATACAAAGTGCTCATCCCCCAGAGTTCAAAGTTCAGCCAAAGACAAAACTGTATCTCAAAGATCTGTTGGAGAACATTGAAAGTCATCTGCAACAGATTAAAATTACCCAATATCAAGCAACCAACCGCCTTCAGAGAATGGATGACAGGATGGGACGTATGGAGAAGCTGCTCCAACAAATGCAACAGGTTGACATGCCTGGGTCTCATGCCAAGGACCCAACCCCAGTTTCCTCTTCAGATGGCTAGTTTTTATAATATTCTGCTTTATGGTTTTTTTGGTAGTATGTGAACTTATTCTATGTTATATGCTTGAACATATTGCAATATTAGGATAGTTAGCTAATGCGATTTATAGAAGGAATAGACAATTTCAATTTTGGCAAGCTTTCAATGCACTCAGATGGCCAACAGACTTGGTTTCCTACGGGCAGGTTGAGGCCATCGTATGAATATTATAATGTAACCTGTCCTTTAATTATAAATAGAAAATAGAAAGGTCCCATCCAATTTACAAAAAAAAAGAAAAGTAAAATAAATTAATTTACGTTCAACTAATGTATCTTTATATAAAGTTAATGTAAAATTAAGGTGGAAAATAATTGTGACTAAAATTGATTGATTTTGTTAAATTATTATTTTTTTATTTTTTTTAATGTAAGTATTATCTTATTATACTTTTCAAGCTTTCCTCTTCTTTCAAGTTAGCTTGGACATCCCTTGGGATAGATTAATTCCCCTGAAAATAGCTCTCAACCTCAACCCCTCCCTATGAGGTTTGAACCTCACAACCAGTAGAGACTATATCCCACATAAAATAACTAAACTACACCTATAAATTACTTTATATATATATATATATATATATATATATCTATATATATATATATATATATATATATATATATATATATATAGAGTTAATAATTTTATAAATCCTATGTAGAACATGCTCACGCTTATGTAATCATAAATCAATCATTCTTAGCTTGGAAGGAGGTTATGGTTGTTATAGAAGTGAAGACTACACAATTCTTTTCCTTTTTTTTATATGTATGTGAGTGTTTTTACAATTTTTTTTTATGAATCTACACATTGCTACAAAAGTTCAAAAGAAAAACACATGAGAAGAAAGTGAGAAATTTGAAGAAACATTGGTTATGCACTACCTTTGGGGTAATTCATAGGAATGGCACAAGTGAAGGTGAATTGCTTCAAATACTTTTGGATTTCTATATGATTTGGATAAGTTGAGGAAATGTTATAAATATAGGAATTAACTAGAAGAGAGGTGTAACATTAGCAACCAACAAATAAAGACGAGGACTAAATCCTTGCTCATGCTAAAGGAAATTTAAGACCGCTTGGTTGTCAAATTATTCCATTTTGAAAATAGTATGAATTATGTAAAGACGGGGACTTCCATATTGTAATCCAAAGGCCAAAATTGGTGTATTAACGAATACAAAACTTGATTTTGTTCTTTTTCATTTTGTTTCCTATTGTTTACATCGGTAATTATGTCCATATTCAGTTCTATAATGTCTACATATTGTGATTCATATGTATGCTACTTTCATTGTACACTTTGGTAATGTCGATAAACTTATGTGGTAATCTTAGGGTTTTGAAAAACCAACATATGCATGAAGTGGTATAGAGAAATTTTCAACTCCAAGTCAAAATTTGTATAATTATTAAAACTAATAATCTCTTAAGACATGGATTCCTTAAGATTAGTTCATATGCATTTATGGTAGAAAGGAAATTTGGGAGATAATCATTTGAGTTTGTCTTTGCTAGGAGAAGTGTGATGGGAGTCAATGTTAGAAGAAAATATTGTGAATGGTAGTTTAGTTGAGGATGATGAAACAAATCTCAAGGATTCCACTCTAAAGAAGATCAATTCAAGTAGGTGGAAGGAATTGGGGAATGGAGGAATTCAGAAGGAGGAATGAATACTTTGAGAATAAAGGTACTAGAGATGATGGAAGCAAATTCAAAGTTAGAAGAAAACATGAAGAATGAAATTTTGATGAATGAAACCCAATGAAGAACATGAACTCATTTTTATGGGATAATGTCAATGCAAGCCTTAAAGTTTCTTTCTTTGATGATAGCCTAGAAATATATGCTCTCACGGATTATATGGTAGATATCGAGAGATACTTTGAGTATGAGAATGTACAAGACACTAATAAGGTTCATTTTTCAACAAAAAATCTAAAAGGGTGCATTACACTGAGTGGGATGTTGTATAGAAATAATAGGTAAATAAGTAGGAGGATAAAATAAAAAAAACTAGAAGAAATGGTGAGTAAGACGAAGGAGAAGTTCTTGCCTATTAATTACCATTAAAGCTTATTAAAACAAGCATAAACTTTCAAAAAAAAGGAGAAATTTTTCTAACATTATAGTCAATAATTCTTCAAATTAGTACTCATATCAGTGTCTATGCATGAATTTGGGTTACACTTTTTGGCAAATGGAGGGCGTGTTTGGGTGAAAAAAGGAGCTCGATCAAGCTAATTTAAATGCTCAGTCGAGTCCTTTTTATGTGCTCGATAGATAATTTAAAAAAAACCTCGATTGATCTCCTATTTAACCCAAGTTACAGGAGCTCAATCAAGATTTAGGCCTTGATCAAGCTATTAATTCCTATTAAAAATTGGTCGTGGTCTATGCAAGCCATTTTTTCACAGATCGCGAGGAGGCAGGAGCTCAACTGAGATATCTAACACTCAACCTAGGGATTTTACACTGGACCAATGCATTTAAAGCTTGACCGAGATGGAGGAGCTCAATCCACCTACCCAAAGACCTCACCAACGACCCATAGGCTCAAGCCAAGGTAGGTTTCTATCTTTTTTGTCTCTTTTATTTATTTATTTTTTGCAAAATAAAATAAATTAAATTGAAATAAAAACCCACCATACAAAAACCACAAAAGAAAACTACGAAAACCACCATGAAAACCACAAAACAAACATCAAGAAAACCCTTGAAAACCACCACAAAAGACTATAATTTAGGTTTTAAATTTTATTTATTTCATTGTATAAGTTTTTCAATAATTGCAATGGTAGCATGTTTATTATCATTTTCTTCCTGATTTTGAATGGAAAAAAAATATTTTCTAATTATTTTAGATTTTAAAGTTTTTTCTTAAGAATTTAGCGAATTTTGTTGTTATCTAAACTAGATTTTAAATTTCTAATAGATTTGACCAAAAATTTGGCGAGAAAAAAACACCAAAACATAAAACAAGCAAAATATAACAAATAAATAAATAAATAAATTAGGAGCTTGAGCTTGACATGATGAATATGATTTCTCATGGTAAACCTATATTTATCAAAAGGGAAAATATATTTCATTTATTATTTATTTTAAATTTAAATTAATTTATAATTTAAATATTTTTGTAATAATAAATGTAGTAATTTGTTTTAAAAAATTAATTGTACTTAAATAAAATATTAACAAAATTAAAAGTCAAAACAATAAATTAGTATATAAGCAGCCTAGATCCATCTTAACCTTGGATATATTAAGGGCTGAGAGGGATCAAATCTCTTTTAACTTTAAAATAAGTTTGTATCTAAGAGATTTGATTCCTCTCGAGGCTTCATAGATCCAGGGTTGAGATGGATCTAGGCTGATTTTTATATACACACATACCATATCTAGGCTGGATCCATATCTCCCTCTCCTTCTCCTTTCTCTCTCTCTCTTCCCTCCCACTCTACTCTCTCCCTCACTCTCTCTCCATCTATCTCGTGTCACCCCCTTTGTCTCTCCACCTTTTTCTCTTTATATATTTTTTCTTCCTTCCCTCTCTGCCCCCTACAACTTCGTCTCTCTCTTCCTAAACCTCTACTCTCTCTCCCCCCTCCAACTTCATATCTCTCTCACTCCCTCTCTCCTTCTCTCTCTCAAGTACTCTATCTCTTCTTTACTCTCTCTCCCTTTCTCTCCCACCTCCCTCAGTCTTTGCCCCCATCTCTCTTTCTCTACTGTCCAAGTCTATCACTATCTCCCTCCCTCTCCCTCACTCTCCCCCACTGTATCCCCCCTCCATCTCTATGTCTCCCTCTCTCTCTCCCCTCTCCTTCTCTTTCCTTTCCCTCCTATCATTTCTCCTTCCCTCCATATCTCATTTATCACTCCCTCTCTCTCTACCTCTCTCTCTTCATGTCTTTTTTCTTCTTGTCTTCATTCCTCTCTCTCGATCCTCTCTTTGTTACTACTCCTGGAATTCATATGATGGAGAGTTGAGTTTTCACTTGATGTAATCAATGATATATATAATGTCTAAAATATTTCATATTTTATTTTGTATTGTGAAATGAGTTACATTTTTTGGAATGTGGTATTGATAATCCATGGTATTGGCCCATACTATTGTAGGAAAACATATTTACAAGTTAATAATATCCATGGTAAAGTGGTGATGGGTATCCATGGTTGAGAAACTTCCTATATTGTAAGTTTATTGTAAGTATTAAGTTTTTATCTACTTATTAGTTAAATTTAGATATGGCTATCAAATTGTCTATTGTTCTATTGATTATTATTATTTTAACATGGTCTTATTGCAGCCTTTGCAAAGTATAATGCCAAGTGGATAATTTCTTTACATCTTTTATGCCATAATATCCATGGTAAAGTGGTGGTGGGTATCCATGGTTAAGAAACTTGTTATATTGTAATTATATTGTAAGTATTAAGTCTTTATTTGCTTATTAATTAAATTTAGATATGGATATCAAAATGTCTATTTTTCTATTAATCATTATTAGTTTAACATGGTCTTATTGCAGCTTTGCAAAGTATAATGCCATGTGGATGATTTCTTTACATATTTTATGTCATAATTTGGGATATTGTTTCAATATTCATGCATGATTTTTAGAAATTTGTGTAGTGATTTTTTATTCCCAAGCTCTAAAAAGAACCATCCAAAAGTAAAATACTTGAAAATAACTTACAATCGAGGAAATAACATATCTACCATGAATTACTGGGAGTAAAACTACAAATATGTAGAATTACTAATGGTTACTAGCCACCAAAATTACATATCTACCATCAATTACTAGGAGTAAGACTACAAATATGTAGAATCACTAATGGTTACTAGCCACCAAAATTTATGTATGTTCTTTCGCTTGAGCAAGCAATTTACTTATCCATTTCACATCGCAATTTAATAGTTACTACCAAAGAAAGATTATAAGATGTTTTTTCCTATCAATCATTATTCATTTAGCATTGACCAATGTAACTTATAATTATTTATTCAATTTTCCCAGAAAATAATTTGAATCAAGATTTAAATATTTACGCTCCAATATCTACACCATATTCACTTTTATATTACTTTTAACCTATCACTTTTACTTTTTAATTGAACCAAAATATAGATTCCACTTCTGTAAAAACAATGTTAAATTTATATTTTTCTTATACATATTGATTTTTAACTATGACTCACATTAAAATTACATTAAATTTACTAAATGTTATGTATATATAGTGTAATAGTTGGATTTGTTTCCTAAACTATTTCTATTTATTTTTAAAAAGGGATTATGGATTTAATTTTCTTAATGAGATTAACATGTAAAGTTAATCTGGAAATGAACATGATTTATTTATGTCTTTGAATAAAGAAATTTAAATATGGAATTCTTTCCATAAAGACTAATGATTAAGTATTCCAAGATTCCAAAGTACTTAGGGAAAAGTAGTTAAATTCAATTACCTTTTCCTCTGAGGATAAAAGGAAAATCCCACTAACGATAAGGGGTTTTGTGACTTTGGAAGAAAAAGCTAGAAGGCTTCAGGGTGAGAGTAATTCCAGAGCTGGTTGAACCAGTGGAAACTCAGTGACACTGAATATGGAAAGGAAGACTGGATTAGAGGTCTTAAGTTCTTAACCATAATTACTGCTAGATAAGCCCTACTCTGTTGAAGAGTACGGGGGGAGACGAGGACATAATAGCCTCTCTCAAGGTTGGGAGGATGACCTACTCTGGTGAAGAGCACGGGGGGAGACGAGGACATAATAGCCTCTCTCAAGGTTGGGAGGATCATCATCATCAGAAGTTCTAAGTGAGATAAGTAACTGGTCTGTGTGAAAAGAAAGATTACGAAACTGACTATGAAATCTATTTAATTAGACATATGCTTCTGTAAATTTGATGTATCTATATACAAAAGTAGTAAAAGACATTTTTTTATGCCTCTTATTAAAAATATTTATTTACAGGTATTATCAAAAAAATAGTGAATATGTGTATATAAATAGATGTGTAAATAATATGGTAGTAATATGCTAATACAGTCCAAACATTGTACAATTATTAGGCTTATCGGTGTAGGGTAGACAATTTAAGGAAATAAATAGGAATAATGTATGTGAAATTATAGATATGTATGGTAGAAGAGACTGTCGGTTTTGTCTAGAATACACTCCATACAGAACCAGATATCTCTTCTTTCTATTCATCCTATACTCACACTAGGGATACCGTTGGTATCCCTGAACCTTGATGGTACAGACATCGACCCTAGAAGCAGTAGAGAATTAGAATAAACTACCTAGAAAGTAACATAATATTTATGGTTACATAATTTCCATAATATTTTCTTCTAGCATAAGTGTTATTATCACATTTATGTAATGTTGAGAACATTCAAAGTGCATTAACAAGAAGGAGCTGAATTATGTAGAATAAAAGAAAAAACAAGTACTCATCTACAGTCCTTTATTATTCCACAAGTCAAGAATTTATTTAACTAAACCAACATATACATAGAAATTAATGTCGGAATTTGAAAGAAAATTCCAATACAAGAATGAAAGACTGCATAATCAGGAAGTAAGAACTACACACACTGGTTGTGCTATGAAGTAGGATATCTTTTAATTCCAAATACCAAAGATGTCTGAAAATAAATTCAACCATGAAATTATATAATATATATCAGTCTTAACTTCTATTTGTGTTGAGATACCTCCTCGGCCAAGTAACAACAAAATAACTAGAAAATACAATCAAGTCGAAAATCGGGATTTGACTATAAACTGTCAATAAATCCAAGTCAACGCGGAGTATTTGTGCATGCAAGAAGTATATATATATATATATATATATATATATATATATATATATATATATATATATATCTATTAGATATATATATATATATATATGAAAATTTGAGCAAACTAATTATATTATTCCAACACTAAATAGTTGGTAACTATTACACTGAATTTTTCGAAAATAAAGAGATAGAGCCATAAGACCTACTTAGAAAGAACAGAGTATAGCATCTTAGGGTTTCAAACCCATAATTTCCTGGAGGATTTAAAATCTAGCTCAAGTAATAAACTAAGGGACCGTAGTACCTGTACATCAAGGAATACGTGGTGATTACAAAAGATGGAGCCGACACCAAGGGAGAAGCGCCATGCAGGTTGAGACAAGAAAACATGGTTCCTATGTTACATGTGAAACCAATAGTCGGATGTTAGCAATGGCAGACTAACAAAAATATAATGTGTCAACTAATAAGAGAAGTCATGATACCCTGCGAGGATGGAGATATTACCTGGGTGAAGGATTGGAGGAACACAGTAGCCAAAAATTTAAAATCGAGCAAACCCACAAGAAATATGGTTAAACCCTATGTGAGGGATTGATAACCTTAAAGACACAAAGGAGAACACTATTAAACCTAGAATTTTACCTGTACGAATGAGCTAAGCCTTCCAAACTTGATCCCTCAGTGGCATGAAAGTCTCGTTTGACTGGAGCTTGCACAGCAAGGATGCCGAGTTTACAACTAAGTAGAGTGTAAACAATAGAGAATATCATCTGTGTGATAAGAAGGCTAGGGAAAAGCGAAAAACTAGTGAAGAAAAATAGAAGGTCCATAAAATATCAACCGAAGCAGACGCATGGAGAAATGAAAGACCAACAACTGTTAAACCCATTGAAAAAACACTGTCAAAGAAAATCATGACCTCCACCAGAGATTAACTATTGCATAGATAAGGCACTAGAGAATAATTTAGTCAGAGCAAGCTGGTAAGCAGTGTGACAGTGGAGCTTCAACGGGTTCAAAGCCACAGAGCGGTGGAGTAGAAGGCCAAAAAAATTAGAAAAAATGAGAAAAAAACAATTAGGGTTGTGGGTAGGTCGACTACCCCAACCCCAGGATAGATTCATATGCACCATCGATTATTGCAGAGATCCAATGGTGAAAAAACCCACGGGTGTCGATTCAATCTCAGAAAAGTGGCATGGATTATCGAGAGGTAAAATAAACATATGTACGCTTAAATTAATCGCACATATCATCTAAGTACCATGGAAAATCAAGTTAAAAATATTCTTATGTATTCATTTATAACACCGAGTTAAACCATAGATTATGTGGTTAAGAATCGACCAAAAGTATTAAATTTTCAGAACTAAAATCCATATGTACAATAGCCATTAAACTGAATATGTGCATACAATCATATCAATGGATTGTTTTAATAATTAGCTTGATTGATATATGGTTTCATCAGCACATATGTGATTCAAAATTTTATATAATATGAAATGTGTTAATGCAGTTAAGCCGAATAAGGTTGTGTTTAAATATATTGACATATAGTATAATGCCTGGTTAATGTATTCTTGAATTATAATGTCATATACTTTAAAACATGGATAAGATTATATTTTTCTAGGTATAACGAGATGTATAAGGAGTAAAAGTACTGTTTTTTTTTTAATCTAGTATGTTATATATAACATTTAATGTAACATAACTATTAAAATATAGTCCATATCATAACCATACAAGTGTATAATTGTATAGCTATATTTAATGATAGTATCAACAATATATATATATATATATATATATATATATATATATATATATAGAGAGAGAGAGAGAGAGAGAGAGAGAGAGAGAGATCTATCTATTTTGTGATCTTCATAATAACATAAGATGGGTGATGCTCAACAACTTTTTAAGGATTACTAGCAATACCAATTTTGGTCTCAGGTGGCCAATAGACCTAGTTTCCTTCGGACAGGTTGAGGCTACCAAACATTGCATATATTTTATAGCAACTTGTTCTTTACAAAATAGAAAATAGACAGGTCCTACAAAATTTACAAAAAAAAAAAAAACATTTTAAGACTAGAGTTTCTCTTTAAACTGTAAATTTCTTCAAAATTTCCACTACCCATATTTGTAGAATTATTTTAATTTAATGATATGACAACTATATCTTAATTCTCACCCTTATTAAATGTATTATTTAAGTAGTAATTTTATAGCTTACGCTTTCTATATTAACAATATATTGTATTTAATTCGACCCTGTATCAAAATAATCATGGCGTTGGGTAAAATAACTAATCATGGACTATAAATAATTATGGAGAACACTAATAAGACATCTGGAGTAACAATTCCAAAGAAAAACTTGTAATCTAAGCAATATCTAGTTATGTTAACTAAAGTTAACATTATATATATATATAATTATTTACAGTGATGTTATATTTATAACTAACTAATTGTAATCATAAAATTAAAAATGGTAATAAAAAATTATATTTAATTTGGTTAACTAGATATAACTATAATAGCATATATATATATATATATATAATTGAAGGAGAAAACATTATGGACAGACTACTCACAAACCAATTCATATTGTGGAATTGAGGCTTAGCATAAAAACTAGATGCATCGTTTGCGTTAGAAGTTTTGATGATGAGTAGAGATACTACTAATGGTTAGGATCCGATATGTTTTCTTGGAATAGCATGAAGTAGGATTTTGTTGCACTATGGAGGCAGAAGATATAGCAGTTTGTACAATTAGCTATAAAACACTTTGGCTTTGTAAAAAATTTTATGTACTAATTGATCACATGCCAGATTGGAAACTGATACTTTGTAACAAGATATATGAACATTAATAGAGAACCTATTTTTTAATGGAACGTCAAAGTTCTTTATGATTCAAGAGTATGATGTAGATAGCATCTAAGAAACTAAAATAGATATCCATGGATGAACAAGTAGCTTATGTAAGGTAAGTATGAGTACTTTCGAGACAAGATTGTACTTATGGATTACTCCTCCTAGCTTTAGAAGGAGTAAGGATGGACAACTAGTTCTTCATGTGTCATGCTATATGGCCAGGAGTAAAAAACGTAAGTAAAGTACATGAACATGGATAGGGAGAATGGTAGATTGGATAAGCATCATGGATCAACATTCTTGAGTCATGTATTCTGACCAAGACTAACAACCATAAGTCAAATACATTGACTCAGTACAAGAATGGTATGGAGGACTGATATTTCCTTGTGTCAAGTATTGTGACAATGGATTAGAAAATGGTCATTTAGAGGACATAATTTGGTGAATCTAGGTGGAGCATGTGCCTCTGAGAGGAAATTGTGTGTTTTCCTATAGAATTCCTCTCAACATTGTCCTATGATCTTATGGAGAGATATAGATTACTTGTAAAGGCCTTGTTGATAAGAAAATGTTGGGCATGATAATGTTTATAATGATGCTTATTAATCTGGATCCTTTATTATAGAAACATTTAACTTGATAATATCTTTTTGAGTCATTATGAATATCTCCCTAGTTAAGAGAGAGCGTTGAAATCGTAACTAGGTTTGATCTTCATAATTTTCATTGTACTTATATCAATATATATTTTATGTAAAAAAAAAAGCAGAATAATTATTATTATTTCATAACATGTTCTTTATGTTTTTTTTGGTGAAAAGAAAATGTAAAATGGCATTTTATCTATCACCCTTGTAAAAGAAGAAAATCTAAATTTTTTTAGTGTCAATTATCCATTAAATTTTTCAAGTCATCCCTCCAAAGAAAAATTTAGCTTTTCTCTTAAAGAAACCTTTTCGAAGGAGGTAACCACTATATACTGGAAACATTACTCCAACATTTGGAAATCAATTCAAACTTCATCTATGGAAGAAAAATCACATTTCTATGGCACATCTTCTGTATGGTATATGAGCTCCTTAAGGAACTACTTTCTCTATGACAATTTGGGCTTCCCATGGCACTTTATTTGTGACAATTTGGGCTTCTTGTGACACTTTATTTGTGACAATTCAGGCTTTCTGTGGCACTTTCTCTATGGCAATTTAGGCTTCCTGTGGCACTTTCTCTATGAAATTTTGGCTTCCCATGCGAATTTCTTTGTCACAATTTGGGTTTCTTGTGGCACTTTATAATGATATGATCTTCCTATGGTACATATTTGTCTTAATACGTGAGCTACACATGTGTGAAAGTTGCCTTAATTAAAAACTAATTATTATGCTATTTTATTTTAAAAGAGACTAAACATTCATTTTTTTAGAACAAGATTATGAATGATGAACATAAAATAATTATGCTTATTTTTTTGGAAATAAAATTTAACTATAGAATTGTGATTCCATTAAAATTAAAAAAAAAAGACTGACGATAAAATTATTCCAAGAACTAAGAAGTGGTTGAACAGAAAACAGTTAAAAAAAGAATAGTTACCTTCCTTTGGGGATAGAAGCACATCCCGGTGAGGAAAAGGGGTTTTTTTCTATGACTGAGGAGAGGTAGGAGGAGAGTGAACATTCCTGAGCTGGTGGTGACTAGTGGAAACACTCAACGTTCTTGAATCCTGGAAAAGAAGAGTATTGGACTAGGGGTCCTGAGGTCTCTTAAGGAAAAATCTATCAACCTACTCATCTCTGGTGTGGCGCATGGGGGGAGATGAGGACATAATTGCCTCTCTCATTGTAGGGAGGACATCACCAGTGACTTTGAAACGAGATAATTAACAGACTGCAGAAAATAATAAGAATTGGAACTGTTGTTTAAATAGAATATTTTTAATACAAAAAAAATTTCTTAGATTATTAAAAAAATGAAGATCTTTACAAAGTGAATGTTTTAGATATGTATTTATCTGTATTTATTTGAGTAATCTAGAAGTCACAGTAGTACCATTAAATTATATTGATTGTGTAAGAAGTTACTTTTAAGGAAGTTATGGTTTGAATCCAGGAAAACATAATGCTTACAATATCAAGAAAAACTAAGGAGAAAACCCTCTATAGGAAGTAAAAACCAGAGAACTATTAGTTCAAGGTCCATGGTCGAAACTCTGGATCTGCAACTGGTCGTAATCTATAATTCTATGATATACTCAGATAGTAGAGTTATAAGAGAACA
The DNA here is from genome assembly GCA_034641835.2 of Pinus albicaulis. NCBI lineage: Eukaryota > Viridiplantae > Streptophyta > Pinopsida > Pinales > Pinaceae > Pinus > Pinus albicaulis. The sequence goes on from CM076574.1 coordinate 221,929,637, forward strand.
AATCCAGCATTTAGATGGTCCGGACACCTCTAATAAATTGAAAGAAGTAATACAGATTATTGTTCCTAATAGAAGAAAGAAAACCTATGTCTAAAGTGCAATATATACACATAGAAATTCAGAGATAGTTTGCGCAGTAAAACCCATAAATACAATCGCCATTGTAAATATAATTCATATCGAAAATAACTCTCTACAAAAACTAATGTAAAAATAAGAAAACTAAATACTATTTGGGCTAGAGAGGTCACGATTATATTCAAAAATGATATGAAGACTCTAGTAAAGAAAACAAAAACCATATTTATACACATTCAAGATCAAATGACCTTTTCTACCATTGATGAACCAAAGGGGTAAATACCATAGTAAAAGGAAATACTGAATGAGCTATCATTTGAACATGCAAAAGATTCAATTATTCATTCATAGTAAAAAGGAGAATAAAATTTCAGACAAAGATTTATTTATATTAAAAATACTATGCATCATGAAATTTCTCCTCTTAGGTCTGGGCCGTGAATTTGAAAACGGCTAGGAGAAGCATATAGTTACAACAATGCTCCAAAAATGCATGCAAGGTTCCAAGCAGAGTAGAGCCCTCTAAGTCAATAGGAATTAAACACAAAAAAAATTATTACCATAACAAAAAACTAAATCTAGAGTTCACGATGCTGTGAAACCCTTGAAGCTAGAACTGGGTTTATCTTTGACAAATTTTAAACCCTATGGAGAAACTAGTACCTGTTGGGAAAACGACAGAAGTCAGGAATTACAAAGGAAGCACCTCAAGGAGCGGAAATCATCGTGTGTAAATTCTTAACAATCGAACAATGTGTTTACCTCTACAAACCTAGACAAGAAACATTAGGAGAGGACCATACCTCCGAGCTTGTGAAGCAAGGGGAAACACTAAAGAAAAGACAAAGTCAGAATTACTATATATGTGTAGAACATCTCCCGCAGGCTGTGAAGGTAATGCTATGGATGGCAATGGAAGAATAAGTTTATGGCCATGGATGAGAGATATAATGATCTATATTTTATGCATGAACGCAACAGAATACACATATAACCATAAGCACAGAGATGCAGTGGAAATAATGCTTCATTTTATTAGTAAAAGAATGACTGAAATACGCTTACAAACGGAATGGAAATAAGCTAGGGCACTACTAGTGTATCTCTGAGAAGAGATGTGGCATACGTAGGCCTCTGAACTTTTTTACATTGAAGCTCGAAGATCGATTACAGATATCAAGGAAATAGATGAGCTAGGGTACTAGCAACATATCCCTGAGAAGAGATGTGATGGCTACCAGCCCTTGAACTATGTTAAAATGAGGCTTGAAGGCCTATTTAATGTTGAGAAACAATGTAAAACCTGAAACATTTAAAATCCTAACCCTAGGAGATGAAGCACCAAAACTATGGGCCCCGTTTGGATAAATTGGTGTTTCAACTTCCTGGGGACATAACTTTGGCATCTGATCTCCATTTGATGCACTCAATAGCTCATTAAGAAGATCTATCTAAGGACTACAACTTTTGGTGTGAGAAACATCGATCCATGGACCCATGTTTCTCCTCGTTTTCCCAAAAATCATCATTTAGGGCCTTAGAACGACTTCAGAAGTTTAGGACCTGAAAAACTGCTAAAAATAGTAAGTTGTGCTAAAACTTAAAAATAGAAGGAAACGATGGTAGGGGTTCAAATGGAATGGGTGGGTTTCCACCAATATCCACCTAGATCATAAATGCCCGAAAATGGCTCCGGGCGTGGAGGACCTGAAAACTTGTTAAAAATAGTAAGCTGCTGGAAGTGAAAAGCTGCAAGAATTGATGTTGCAGATCCAAATGGAATAGGTGAATGACCATCGATATCCATCTAGATCATTCCTCCCTCCTTAGGAAGAAATGGTATCCCTTGCATGAAGTTCCTCCATGGGGGGTGGGGGGGAATTCTGTTGAACATCGTATTGGATTTGTCCAGGATGTCGCAGACCTGTTGGTGAACATGTTGAATGTAGATGTGCCACCGATGGGCAGTCATTGAAGGATCTGGGAAAAATTATCCATCATCACATTCCTCTGTTTCTCGAGGGCCTCCTTGAACAAGATTTTGATAGGATATTCTGCTCCCTCGTCTTTCTTTTCTTCCACCATGGGGGGTCATCGAGGTTCGTGAGGTTGAATTCCTTATACCCTGGCCACATTGGGCATATGAAAAGAAAAACAGAGAAAGAGCAGACCTGCTCTGATACCACTGATCTGGATTTTATACTGGAACGCAACAGAATACACATATAACCATAAGCACAGAGATGCAGCGGAAATAATGCTTCATTTTATTAATTAAAGAATAACTGAAGTAGGCTTACAAACATAATGGAAACAAGCTAGGGAACTAGTAGTGTATCTCTAAGAAGATATGTGGCATACGCAGGCCTCTGAACTGTGTTACATTGAGGCTCAAAGGCCTATTACATACATAATGGAAATAGATGAGCTAGGGCACTGGAAGTGTATCCCTGAGAAGAGATGTGATGGCTACCAACCCCTGAACTGTGTTACAATGAGGCTCGAAGGCCTATTTATTGTTGAGAAATAATGTAAAACCTAAAACATCCAAAAACCTAAACCTATGAGATGAAGCACCAAAACCGTGGGCCTTGTTTGGGTAAATTGGTGTTTCAACTTCCTGGGGACGTAACTTTGGCATCCGATCTCCATTTAACGCGCTCAATATCTCGTTAGAAATATTTTTCCAAGGACTACAACTTTTGGTGTGAGCAACATAGGTTCCAAAAAAACATCGTTTAGGGCCTTAAAACGACTTTGGAAGTTCAGGACCCGAAAAACTGTTAAAAATAGTAAGATGTGTTGAAACTTAAAAATGTAAAGAAATAATGGCGAGGGTTCAAATGGAATAGGTGGGTGGCCACCAATATCCACCTAGATCATTAATGCCCCAAAATGGCTCTGGGCCTGTAGGACCCGAAAACCTACTGGAAGTGAAAAGTTGTAAGAATTGATGTTGCAGGTCCAAATGGAATAGGTGGATGACCACTAATATCCATCTGGATCATTCCTCCCTCCTTAGGAAGAAATGGTCTCCCTTGCATGAAGTTCCTCCATGGGGGGGGGGGGGGAATTATGTTGAACTTCATATTGGATTTGTCCAGGATGTCACAGACCTATTGGTGGACGTGTTGGATGTAGATGTGCCACCAGTGAGCATCCGTTGAAGGATCTAGGAAAAGTTATCCATCGTTGCATTCCTCTGTTTCTTGAGGGCCTCCTCGAACAAGATTTTGATAGGATCTTTTTCTCCCTCATCTTTCATTCCTTCTGCCATGGGGGGTCGTCAAGGTTTGCAAGGTTGAAATCCTTATACCCTAGCCACATTGGGGATATGAAAAGAAAAACATTGAAAGAGCAGACCCTCTCTGATACCACTAATCCGGATCTTATACAGGAATGCAACAGAATACACATATAACCATAAGCACAAAGATGCAACAGAAATAATGCTTCATTTTATTAATAAAAGAATGACTAAAATAGGCTTACAAACAGAATGGAAAAAAGCTAGGGAAGTATTAGTGTATCTCTGAGAAGAGATGTGGCGTACGCAGGCCTCTAAATTGTGTTACATTGAGGCTCGAAGGCCTATTAGAGACATAATGGAAATAGATGAGCTAGGGTACTGGCAGTGTATCCCTGAGAAGAGATGTGATGGCTACCAGCCCCTGAACTATGTTACAATGAGGCTCGAAGGCCTATTTATTGTTGAGAAACAATGTAAAACCTGAAACGTCTAAAAACCTAACCCTAGGAGATGAAGCACCAAAACTATGGACACTGTTTCGGTAAATTGGTGTTTCAACTTCTCGGGGATGTAGCTTTGGTATCTGATCTCCATTTGACGAGCTCAATATCTCGTTAGAAATATCCGCCCGAAGACTACAACTTTTGGTGTGAGCAACATAGGTTCCCAAAAAATGTCGTTTAGGGCCTTAAAACAACTTTGGAAGTTCAGGACCCGAAAAAATGCCAAAAATAGTAAGCTGTGCTGAAACTTAAAAATGGAAAGAAATAATGTTGGGGGTTCAGATGGAATAGGTGGGTGGCCACCAATATCCACCTGGATCATTAATGCCCCAAAATGGCTCTGAGCGTGTAGGACCCAAAAACCTGCGAAAAATAGTAAGCTGCTAGAAGTGAAAAGCTACAAGAATTGATGTTGCAGGTCCAAATGGAATAGGTGGATGACCACCAATATCCATCTAGATCATTCCTCCCTCCTTAAGAAGCAATTGTCTCCATTGTGTGAAGTTCCTCCATTGGGGAGTGGGGGGAGGGGAGAAAAATTCTGTTTAACTTGGTATTGGATTTGTTTAGGATGTCGCAGACCTATTGGCGGATGTGCTAGATGTAGATGTGCCACTGATGGGCAGTTTTTGAAGGATCTCAGAAAACTTGTCCATCATCGTGTTCCTCTGTTTCTCCAGGGCCTCCTCAAACAAGATTTTGGTAGGATCTTCTGCTCCCTCGTCTTTCTTTCCTTCCGCCATGGGGGGTCATCGAGGTTCACGAGGTTGAAATCCTTATACCCTAGCCGTATTAGGGATATTAAAAGAAAAAAAGAGAAAGATAAAACCCGCTCTGATGCCACTGATCCAGATTTTATGCTGGAACACAACAGAATACACATATAACCATAAGCATAGAAATGCAAAGGAAATAATGATTCATTTTATTAATAAAAGAATGACTGAAATAGGCTTACAAACAGAGTGGAAACAAGCTAGGGCACTGCTAGTGTACCTTTGGGAAGATATGTGGCATACGCAGGCCTCTAAATTGTGTTACATTGAGACTCGAAGGCCTATTACAGACATAATGGAAATATATGAGCTAGGGTACTGGTAGTGTGTCCCTAAGAAGAGATGTGACAGCTACCAGCCCCTGAACTGTGTTACAGTGACGATTGAAGGCCTATTTATTGTTGAGAAACAATGTAAAACTTGAAACATCCAAAAATCTAACCCTAGGAGATGAAGCACCAAAACTGTGGGCCTCGTTTGGGTAAATTGGTGTTTCAAATTCCCGGGGACATAACTTTGGCATCTGATCTCCGTTTGATGCACTCAATAGCTCATTAGAAAGATCTATCTAAGGACCACAACTTTTGGTGTGAGAAACATCGATCCATGGACCCTTTTTGCTCTTGGTTTTCCCCAAAAAATGTTGTTTAGGGCCTCAAAATGGCTCCGGAAGTTCAAGACCCAAAAACTGCTAAAAATAGTAAGTTGTGTTGAAAATTAAAAACATAAAGAAATGATGGCAAGGGTCCAAATGGAATAGGTGGGTGGCCACCAATATCCACCTGGATCATTAATGCCCCAAAATGGCTCCAATCATGCAGGACTCGAAAACCTGCTAAAAATAGTAAGTTGCTGGAAGTGAAAAGTTGTAAGAATTGATGGTGTGGGTCCAAATGGAATAGGTGGGTGGCCACCGATATCCACCCAGATCATATAAAATTAGCATTTACTTTAACATAAAACTTAAAAAATGCTTGGATTACCTACCATAGTGAGAGGGAACCTCAGAGGGAATTCAGAAAGAGAAGCTAGAGAACACATAACAGCGAAGTAAGCACCCAAAACCTCTAGAAATTTGAAAGACATATATAAACTATAATTTCTTGCAGTCCTGAGTGCATAGAAAATGGCACAAAGCCATAATTAGCTCCTATGATAACAATAACATGAAGGGTATATGCAATTGAACGATGAACTCAACCATACCGTAAGAGTTAAGCCAAAATCTGTGAATGTAATGCTTATACCTAGTTCGAGTTGCGCCATAGAATGAAGGATAGCACCAGAGCAAAGGATTACCGGTCGACAAAGTTCAGGCCACGACGAAGTTGCAGAGGAGCAACGCGGCGAAACTCACAACACAAAATGAAAGAATTGGCTAGCGTTTGTGGTGGTTGATACCCTAAACGGTTACTGCAATAATCTCCACTGTAGATCCTCACACATCAAATCTAATGGCGAAAAAGTAGACATATGTATACATGCGACACAAGTTTCCAAACAAGGGTACAGTGCCGTGAGCCCAACTTATGACACATAATCCTCTGACGGGACTTAATAAACCATGGATTAAATCAGCATACAGTTTAAAGATATTCCATTATTGCATCGTACTCAAAAATAATTAATCATATGTGGCATGAATATTAATATAACACAATTAACCAGATTAAGCTCACAGGTGTCACGCACATAGAGACAAACATCTAGCTTAGGGTACAGAGGATTAACCAAGTTTTTATTAAATTTACGTAGTTTTACTTGTATGCTCGCAATCATAGTTTTAATTTGTATGTTCATATTAATATTATGGAGCTATGGGTAAAAGATATTAAGTGTTAAATCTTTGTTATTATTATTACTATGATGCATGTTACAAATGGTATCAGAGCAACTTTCATACGTTGGGACCCAATGGGGCACGTAACATGATAAACTGTTGTGTGTAAATGGTGTACATAAAAATAAATAACATAGTAGAAGACAAAATGAGGAGGGTATCAACACAAAAAACACCCTGGAATGTAGGAGAACCCACACCCCAGTCCCATCAAGAAATGAATCCGGAAATGTGGATTCAGCTAAGTGTAGATCAACACCAGTAGGCCAGTAGACTGCTAGAAGAAAAACAACATCAAACTAGTATATTGCTAAGAATTGTGCAGAAGTTATAGGAAGAAATCGTTTGGGTTAGGAGTGATAATGAACTTTTGATGGAAGAGCAGGAAAGGACACTCAAAAGCCTTTCTGATAAACAGAATCAAGGAGTGTTACAACCCAGTCCTGACAGAAATACACAGGAAGAAAATGAACGACAAGATAAAGACCAAACCAATGACCAAATGGAAAGAAGCCATTCACAACGAATTAAAAACAATAGAAATTATAATGATGTTGAGTCTGGTAATCTGTAAGAACAACAAGAAATTAAGAAACAAAAAGTGGAGCTACAAGGTTAATTCCAAAAGATTAAACCACCTACATTTGATGGAGAAGCGGAGGAGGTGGTTGTATTTTGGCTGATTAATATGAACCAATACTTTCAAGTTTATGAGTAAAAAAACAATATTAAAGCCAGGTTGGCCATCCATCAGTTGAAATAAAAGGCCACCCTGTGGTGGGAGGAAGTCAAGAATGTCTGCGGCATTGAAGACTAGGACGTGACATGGGATGCATTTCAGCAATGCTTTAAGAAAAAATATCTAACTAAATGTTTCTATGACGAGAAGTCCAGATAATTCCATGATTTGAGATTGGGTCAAATGACAATTGATGAATACATAACCAAGTTCACTTCTTTATTAAGATATGTTCCTTACTTAAGGGATGAAAAATCTAAGGTTCAGTGGTTCTTGAGTAGTCTGTCGACACATATGAAAGAGCGAATTTTCATGAATCTAAGGACCATGGATGAAGCAATTCAAAAAGTGAGAATGTGTTACCAGTAGTCCAAGGAAAAAAGAGAAATAGGAAAAAATTGGCACCCAAGAAAAGGGAATAAAAGCAGTTCAAATTATAATAATGTTAGGACCAATGCCTTTAAGAATTATGCAAGGAATTCAGTGAGAAAAAGAAACCATCAAAGAACTAGGTGCCCTGCGGTAGAAAATCCTACAGAGGCTTCCAACAAGCTAGAACATGGACCAAACTAGAAACCACCTCTAAAGTGTTGCGGGTGTGGCGAGCCTCACTATTATAAGAATTGCCCAAAGTGGGGAATAAATGATACATTAGTTAATCTACAAGCAGCCTCTATAGTGGGTAATGTAGCCTAGAACATAGCCAAAATTAATGCAACTTTGGAGCATCGAAAGGCGGATTATCAACCAACGATGATAGAACTGGAAGGTAAGTTAATTTCACAACCTGTTTCTATTTTGGTTGACCTAGGTGCCAGTTTAAGTTATGTAAACCCCGTAATAGTAGAAATTTGAAAATTACAAAGTTAAAATTTGAAAAATCCATGGCTGGTATAGCTAGCCACTGGGGCAAAAAGAAGCGTTTGTGCCAAAATTCCAAACTATACACTAGAAATTGGAAACTAACAGTTAAACATAGATCTAAATGTATTGCCTTTTTGATCCTATGATGTACAACTGGGCATGGATTGGTTTGAGAAACACTGGAAAGCGGTAGATTTTAAAGAGGATATTATATGTTACAGAATGCAAGATGGAACTCCTCAGGAAATACAAGGAATCAAGAAACCCCTATAGTTGCATCCTATCACAGCCTCCCAAATGAGTAAGTGTATTAGAAGAGGATGTCAGATATATGCCATTCAAGTGGGTTTTGCTAATTCTAAGGAAAAGACCCCTATGCTGGAAAGCATACCAGTAGTACAAGATTTAATGGGCGTGTTTCCAGAAGATATACTAGGTTTACCTCTAAGAAGGGACATCGATTTCACTATTGAGTTGATGCTAGGAGCATCACCAATTTATAAGGCACCATATCGAATGAGTGTACCAGGGATAATTGAATTGAAAATGCAACTGCAAGAGTTCTTGGACAAAGGGTACATTCAACCGAGTGTGTCTCCTTGGGGAGCACTGATGTTGTTTGTAAAGAAAAAGGATGGAACCATGCGAATGTGGATGGATTGTAGACAACTCAATAAATTGACATTAAAAAATAAGTATCCATTTCCACTGATTGATGACCTGTTTGATTACGTGAAAGGGGTAACTGTATTCTTGAAGATAGACTTAAGATCTGGATATCACCAAATCCAAATTAAAGATGGGGATATCTATAAGACTTCTTTTCATACCCGAAATGGGCAGTACAATTTTGTGGTATTACCATTTGGTTTAACTAATGCACCAACAACATTTATGAGGCTGACGCATGGCATATTTCACCCCTTTTTGGATAGATTTGTTCTGATATTCATTAATGATATTTTAATTTATTCAAAAAGTATGGAAGAGCACAAGGAGGACTTAAGGATAGTGTTGGAGATGTTACGAAGACATCAGTTGTATGCCAAGTTCAACAAATTTGAATTTTTTAAAGAACATATCTAGTATCTAGGCCATGTCATTTCTACTGAAGGAATAGTGGTCGATCGAGTGAAAATTAAAACTATTATGGAATGGTGAGTACCCCAAAACATGGCAGATATTTGTTCCTTTATGGGGTTGGCTGGATACTATCGATGGTTCATTGAAGTATTCTCAAAGATTTATTTTCAAATTACCTCTTTGCAGCGAAAGGGAAAAGTATTTAATTGGACTAGTGAGTGTTAGAATATTTTCGAATGGTTAAAACATTTATTGACCACAACCCTAGTGTTGAGGTTGGTCGACCCCAGCAAAGAATTTGACGTCTGTACCGATGCTTGTAAGGAAGGAGTTGGGGAAATTTTATCGCAAGAAGGAAGAGTGGTTGCCTATGAATCGAGAAAATTAGATGAACATGAAAAATTTTACTCAGCCTGTGATTTATAGCTGACACTAGTAGTGCATGCACTCTAGGTATGGAGGCACTACTTGTTAGGAAATTTTTTTTTGTTAAAAACCGATCTCAACTTCCTAACCAGATACTTTAAGCAAGCATATTTAAACGCTCAATAGGCAAGGTGGAATGCCTTCCTAACCGAATTTGATTTTGATATACAACATGTAAAAGGAAAAGAAAATCATGTGGCGGATGCCTTAAGAAGAAAATTGCATTGTGTTTATGAACTTTGATATAATCAGATCGAGTGTAAATTTTTAGATCAGATAAAAGAGGAAGCCGAGAATGATCCTGAATACCGATTTTTATGGGAGCAAGTGGGGGAAGCCAGAAGAAAAGGAAAAACTTATGACTATAAACGATATGTGCATGACCCAAAGCATGTAATCCACTGGCAAAGCATTCAAGTAGGGTAAGATTAGAAAAATCCTATCTTGAGTATAAAGTTATATGGAATTTTAATTCAAGGTTTTGCTGAATGCAGGTTGAACCGGATGGAGAATTTCTAGTCAAACCTCAACGTATAATCGATTGGAGAGAAATCATTCTCCAGAGACGAGCCACCACCCAGGTTAAAGTATGGTGGAAGCACTTCAGCTAGAATGAGGCTACCTGGGAAGACGAAGGATTTTTGCATGAGGCTTACCCGAAATTTTTTCCGAGATGGAATGAAACACCGTGGACAGTGTTTACTTCTAGAGGGGGAAGTTGTGACAACTGGCTTAAGTACAAACTAATTATTATGTTATTTTATTTTAAAAGGGACTAAACATTCATTTTTGTTGAGAACAGGATTATGAATGACGAACATAAACCAATTATTTTTATTTTTTTGAAATAAAATTTAACTATGGAATTGTGATTCCATAAAAATTAAAAAATAGACTGATGATAAATGTATTCTAAGAATTGAGAAGTGGTTGACTAGAAAACAGTTAAAAAAATAACAGTTAACTTCCTCTGGGGATAAAAGCACATCCCAGTGAGGAAAATAAGTTCTATTCTGTGATTGAGGAGAGGTAGGAAGAGAGTTAATATTCCTGAGCTCGTGGTGACTAGTGGAAACACTCAACGCTCCTAAATCCTAGAAAAGAAGAGTACTGGACTAGGGGTCCTGAGGTCTCTTAAGGAAAAATCTGTCAACCTACTCATCTCAGGTGTGGAGCACGGGGGGATATGAGGACATAATTGCCTCTCTCATGGTAGGGATGACATCATCAACGAGTTTGAAATGAGATAAGTAACAGACTATAGGAAATATTAAGAACTGAAGTTATTATTTAAACATAATATTTTTAATACAGAAAATGTTTCTTAGATTATAAAAAAATGAAGATCTTTACACAGTGAAAGTTTTAGGTATGCATTTATCTGTATTTCTTTGAGTAATCCAGAAGAAACAATAGTACCATTAAATTATATCAATTGTGTGAGAAGTTAAGTTTTTAAGGAAGTTATGGTTTGAATCCAGTAAAACATAGTGCTTACATTATCAAGCAAAACAAAGCAGAAAACCCTCTACAGGAAGTAAAAACCAAAGAACTGTTAGTTCAGGGTCCATGGTCGAAATTATGGACCACTAATTGGTCTTAATCTGTAATTCTATGATATACTCAGATAGTAAAGTTATAGGAGAAAAAATATAGCATTTAGATGGTCTAGACACCTCTAATAAAATGAAAGAAGTAATACAGATTATTGTTCCTAATAGAAGAATTAAAACCTATATTTGAAGTGCAATATATACACATAGAAATTCAGAGATAGCCTGCACAATAAAAACCCAGAAATATAATCACCATTGTAAATATAATTCATATAGAAAATAAATCTCTGCAAAAACTAATGTATAAATAGGAAAACTAAATATTGTTCGGGCTAGAGAGGTCACGAGTCTATTTGAAAATGATACGAAGACTCCAGTAAATAAAACAAAAACCATATTTATACACATTCAAGAGAAAACGATCTTTTCTTCCATTATTAAACCAAAGGGGTAAATACCATACTAAAAGGAAAGATTGAATGAACTATCATTGGAACATGCAAAAGATTAAAATATTAATTCATAGTAGAGAGGAAAATAAAATTTGAGACAAAGATTTATATATATTAAATATACTGTACATAGCAAAATTTCTCCTCTTAGGTCTGGGCCGTGAATTTGGAAATGGATAGGAGAAGCATATAATTACAACAATGCTCCAAAAATTCATGCAAGGTTCCAAGCAAGGCGAAGCCCTCGAACTCAACAATAATTAAACACAAACAACATTATGGCCATACCAAAAAACTAAATCTGGAGTTCGCGATACCAAGAAACTCTTGAAGCTAGAACTTGGTTTCTCTTTGACAAATTTTAAACCCTATGGAGAAACTAGTAACTTTTGGGAAAATGATAGAAAGCAGGAATTGCAAACAAAGCACCTTAAGGTGCGGAAATCACTGTATGTAAACCCTTGATAGTCAAACAATGCATTTACCTGTACAAACCAAGATAAGAACATTAGGATAAAACCATACCTTCGAGTTTGCAAAGCAAGGGGAAACACTAAAGAAAAGACAAAGTAAAGATTAGTATACCTGTGTAGAACATCTCCTGCAATTTGTGAAGATAACACTATGAAGGGAAAGGGAAGAATAAGTTTATGGCTATGGATGAGAGATATAAAAGTAGCATGTAATTGAACATAAAACTTAGCAAACGCTTGGCTTACCTGCCATAGTGAGAGGGAACCTAAGAGGGAATTCAGGAAGAGAAGCTCTAGAATGATTAACAAAGAAGTGAGCACCCAAAACCTATAGGAATTTGAATGAAATATATAAACCAGAATTTCTTGTAGTCCTGAGTGTATAACAAATGGCCTAATGCCTCTGCTAGGGTCTACAAAGGATTTTTTTTTTATTCAAGGGGATGTATCTAGACACATAAGGCCATCAAAAGTTACGAAACTTCCATAATAATTGACCCTCATTCAACTCATGAAAAATTGGGTCGAACTAATATCCTTAAGATTAACCTATTTTGTAAATTTCACCTCCATTGCTCCCATGCCAAAGGTAAGCAAGGTACCCAGGTGTCAGGTTGTCCCACTATAAGGGAGAAATGGGTGTCAGGATGACAAGGCCATTAGAGAGATGGGCTAATAGAAGTGCATAATCAAGAAGGGATAAGGATTCATTTGAGTAATTAGTTAAGAATTTTGAGCTAGGGTTTATCTACCTGAAAATAGGTGGGAAAAATGGGATACAACACCATGTAACCCTTATTAATACCCCTTAGAGTACTATTGCATAAAATAATATTTTTATATAGAATTTTACTTACATGCATATTTTGGTATATTGGAATTCCCCTAGGTATACTTAAAAGCATAATATATTTACAAGAGACTTAGAAGCATAATATGGGAAAGTTTGGGAATAAGACTATTATAATCAATTGACAAGAATCAAGCATTTAAGTTATATTGAAGATAATTATAATTAAAAAATTTAAATGTTTCACACAAGGGTGGATAACATAAGTGATGAAAATTTATTTGTAGATTACATGGTTCGATTGAAAGAGGACACTAAACATGAGCTTTTCTTAAAACATCGTGAAAATATTATGGAGCCTATGGAATCTCCTCATCATATTCAAGCCAAGAATAGGGCTACATAAGTCCACCATTGGGTCATATGCACAAATATATATCATTTTGGTGTTCATAAGAAAACCATACCACAATATACTTGAATATCATAGAAGGAAGTGGAGGAAACAATCGGAAAATGACTATGCTTTGGTTGTAACAAAAAATGGTCAAAATGGAATAAATTTCAAGAAACAAAACATCCATCTTGGAAAATAATGATGAAAAGGAAATGGAGCCATCTGGGTGTTGTATTGCACTGTGTATTGGGTGTATATTATGAACGAGAAATATAAAGGGGGATTGTGTGAGAGAGAAGAGGCGATTACAGTGGATCTATTGTAGGTTGTGTCTCTTCATTTTTTTTGGATAAAATAAAGGAAGGACTGGTTTTTTCTGTGGGCATAGCCCAAGTTGTGTGAACCACATATCTATGTGTCTCTCAAATTTTATATGTTTTTTGTGTTTTTATTTCCACATATTTTATGTATTCCATTGCTCTGCAATATATAATTTTCTAGCAATAATAACACACCAGAAGATGCTTAAATAAAAAAAAAACTATCGGCCATAAATTCCATTTTTACCATCTATAGTTTTGTATAGCTCTAAAGCACCAGTGCTACAATTGACTCATGCAAGAAACCTAGTATCGATGCTTCTCTTTCTCACCATCCTTCCATTTTGCTTAGTGCGTGGCTTTCCAATTTTCTTAAATAGTGGTGAAATTTTCTTTTCCTAATTATGTGGCAACAATGGCTCCCCAATGACCAAATATCCAGGTAATGTCTATTTTTCTCTCTAATTTTTTTTTTGAGAAGATTAGAATTTCAAAATAGGTCAAAAAATCCATTGTTTTTGATTTTTTTTTTTCCTATGTAGTGTGTTCGATAGCTTTGACTCACATTGATAATGATGCACATAGTAAATTTACAAGGTACACTATGGTTCAGTGTGTGAACCTAACACACCATAATTTTTGTGGTCCATTTTGGAAATAAAAAAGCGTCAGGAAACACTATAAATTATACATTTGTGCGTACATTTTTAGGTTACTCTTGGTGCATTTATATTTACCAAATGCACCACACACATAATATTAAAAAATATATCTCGTTGTGTTCTATAAGTTGAACATTTTGTACTGGTGAAAAAAGGTTATAAGTGTGCACCAGTACATAATTTTGAGATACAAAGTGATGGAAATGTATGTATGTGAACCAAACGTGGTGCGTCATATATATTTATGCACTATCTCTGGTGCAGTTGTGTTTGATAGCGAACTGAAGTAGGTGCATTATTGTTTTTTAGGCGCACCTACGATTTTTTTTAATTGAAACTTATGTTTCCATATTTATAAATAAACTTTTCATTTAATAAAGAAATTATGTTTATGTATGATGCTAGTGTATTTATATGTCAATCATGTTGCAAAGAAGTCAACATGTTATGAAACCAACTCCCAAAATGTAAGAAAAGAGAGATCAACACCTTAGAAATTAGCCACTTCCAGGGGGAAACCTCCTTTACATTACATAAATGAACAATTATTGCATTATCCAAATGAAAAAGCTCATTTATATATAGGAGTCCATGGGATCAAAATATAGTCCTAGCCAGCCTAACAATAATAATGTAAGGGCATAAAAATAACAATAGTGGGCTTTTATGGGGAAAAATAATAACAATGTGGGGACTATTGGGGTACAAAAATAAAAATAAGGGGTCTACACTAACAAAAATAAGGGCCTACACTGGTAATATAGGGACCTAACATGCCCCTCTCCTTCAAACATGTGCTGTCCTCAATGCTTGAGTAGATCTAGATGCTTCTATATAAAATTCACATCCTTCGATGTGGAATCTTCAGTGGGTAATTTCTTCCACTTGATGAGATACTCTAAAATTGATTGATTTCGTAGCTGTCGAGTTCTTGTTTCTATGACTGCTTCAAGTTCCAATATTATTTTCCCTTCTTTATCAAGTTCTGGCAATACTATTTGAAATGGAATTTTTTCACCTATAACCTTATTTAACCATGAAACATGGAAATCTGGGTGCACTCGAGAAGAACCAGGAAGCTCCAATTTGTATGCCATAGTACCAATATTTTGCAACATCTTGTAGGGACCACAGTATTTTGCTGATAATTTATTATCCTTCTTAGCTTGTTTGAGTGACATTTTCTTATATGGTTGTAGCCGTAAAAATACTCAATCTCCTACATAAAAAATTCTCTCACTGTGATTTTGATCTACCTATTGTTTCATTCGATTTTGTGCCAAATTTATGTTATCCTTTAAGAGTTGAAGAAATTTTTGTTGATGCTAGATGTGATCTTGCACTGCTTGAACCTTAGAATTTTCTCACAAATATGACGTGATGGGCGGTGGATGATATCCATAAAGTGCCATATATGGGGTCATTTTTGTTGTAATATGAAAGGAAGTGTTATACAACCATTCAGCCAGAGGCAACCACCTGACCCATTATGGTCTTTTATCAGATACGAAACAAAAAAGATATTGCAAACATTTGTTCACTATCTCATATTTCTCATTGGATTGAGGTTGATAAGATGAGTTATGAGCTAGTTGAGTACCAAAACAAGAAAATAATTTCGTCCAAAAATTTCCAGTGAAATTGCGATCTCTGTCGCTTACAAAATTCTTTGGGTTTCCATGTAGCTTTTGAGTTGTTTCAATAAATGTAGTAGCAATTGTACTTGCTTTAAATGAATGATATAATGCAAAAAAGTGTGCATACTTGCTAAGTCTATCAAATAACACCATGATGATACTCTTTCCTTTGGACTTAGGTAAACCTATGATAAAATCGATTGAAATCTCCTCCCAACGTTGACTTGGAATGGATAAATGTTGTAGCAGACCCAAAGTCTTAATTGTCTCAACTTTATTTTGTTGGCAAACCAAAAATTCTGCCAGAAACTTTTGAATATCAGATTTAAGGCCATCCCAAAAAAAATATTTTTTCACCCTGTGGTATGTTTTTAAAAATCTTGAGTGTCCTCCTATGGGAGAGGTATGAAATTCCAAAATAATATTTTGTTTTAGTTGGGAATTATCACAAATATATAAGCAATATTTTTACCATAAGGAATCATTTTTCCAACTAAATGTATCAGATTTACTGGGATCTTGCTGCAAATTTTGAATGAGTGTCCACACTTCTTCATCATTCCTCCATTCCTCCCTTGCTTCAGTTATCCAATCTGGTTGGATAATAGAAATGGCACAAAGAAATGCGTCCACCTCCTCATCCTTTCTTGAGAGTGCATCCACAACAACATTTAGCTTCCATTTTTTGTAGATTATTTCAAGGTTGTCACCCAACATCTTTGTGACCCATTTTTGTTGCTCTTATGAAGATAGTATTTGTTCCAAAAATTACTTAAGACCATCATGATCAGATTTTACCTTAAAGTGTCTTCCCATTAAGTATGGTCACCATTTCTTTAGTGCATGTAGTATTGCCAACATTTCATTCTCATAAATATCATCCTATAAATACTTTCGTTTAATTGGACTACTTTCAAAATAAATGGATCTTCCTTCTTGCATTAAAACAACACTAATTCCATTCCCTCAGGCATCACATTCCATAATAAAGCTTTTTGTGAAGTCTGGCGTAGCTAAGACCAGTGCTAGGAACATTGCCTCTTTCAAATGATTAAAGGCCTTAGTTTCTTTAAGAGTCCATGAAAATGAATATTTCTTCAATAATGTTGTTAGAGGTGGTGTTATTCTCCCATAATTCTTAAAAAAATTGCGTTAATACCTTGTTAACTCGATAAATCCCTGTAACTACTTTATGCTTGTGGGGACTTTCCATTCCTTAATGGATTTTTTTTTTAGGGTCTACCTTAACACCCTCCTGAGATACAATATGACCTAGATATTCCACCTCTTTTACTCCAAAGAAACATTTGGAATTTTTTTCATATAATTGTTTCTGCTCTAATAGTTGGAGCACCTTGTCGACATGTTGAACATGATCCTTCCAAGAGTTGTTATAGATTAGTATATCATCAAAAAATACCAACACATGTTTTCTAAGGAAGGTTTTGAAAATGGAATTTTTCAACCCTTGAAAAGTAGAAGGTGCATTGGTAAGGAAAACATGCATGAAAAATAATTCATAATGTCCCTCATGATTTTAAAATGTTTTTTTCCAAATACCTTGAGCCTTCATTCTAATTTGATGATATCCTAAATGAATATCCAACTTGGTAAAATAAATTGCTCCATGTAATTCATCCAATAATTCATAAACCACATGAATGGGAAATGTATCATTAATGGTGAGCTTATTGAGCTCCCTATAAGACATAAACATGCACCATGACCCATCCTTCTTGTACACGAATACTGCTGGAGCAGAGAAATAACTTTGACTAGGTTGAATTATACCAGCCTCTAATATTTCGGCAATCATACATTCAATTTCGTTCTTTTGGACATAAGGGTATCTGTAATGCCTAGAGGAGCACTTCCTAGAATCAAATGAATAGCATGATCATGATCACGAATAGGTGGGAGTCCTTTGGGAGTTTCAAACACCTTGGAATGATTGTCCAAGACTTTTTGGAGATATAGAGAAATAGACAATTTTGATGTTGGAACTTCAAGAGAGACTAATTGTGAAATTACACCTCATTTTTCTTTATTTAGAATCTTTGTCATGATATTGGAGCTTATTATATTTCCTAGCTTCCCTGCAATACCCCATAATTCAACTTCCTTTCCTTCCGAGAAAAATCTCAAGAAAATTTCTTGAAAATTAAAAGCTATCATCCCCAAAGATTGTAACCATATTACTCCTAGTAAAACATCAACACCTCCCATTGGAATGGAAATCATTGGACTATTCAATAAATAATCCCCCATGTCTAGCTTGATATTATGGAACTTTCCAGAGAAATTTATAGTTCCTACATTTGCAACCATTGCTTGACACTCTGGTACTGGATATAGGAAGAAATTCAATTCCTTGGCTACCTTACAATGAGTAAAATTATGGGTACTACCAAAATCCATCAACACTATTACATTTTTCTTCTTGATATTTCCTTCTATCTTGAGAGTTTGAGGAGTGGTAATTCCTGCCAATGCATTATAGCATATGGTCGGACTCATTTCTCCTTTCTGTAGGGTTGATTCCTAGTGTATATCCTCTTCTTTTGAATTTTCTTGTTCATTTTCTTCCTCCTCTTCATAATCTATATAAAATAATTTATTCTCAACACACTTAAATGACCTTTACTGTATTTTCTATCACAACTGTAGAAAATCCCTTATGCTCTTTTTTCTTTCAATTTTTGTGGTGTCAACCTTGTAGGTTTTGGAAGTCTAGGATTACCAACACTTTCATCTTTATATATGTGAGTGGTACACTTCCTTGTCACCATAATTTTACTTTCATTTTTTCTTTGCAACCTGAATGCCTTCTCCAATGAATCATGTTGTTATCCTTTAAATTCTATATGAAGACATAAATCCTGTGTTCCTCTAGAATATCAGTTACCCTTATATTCAATTTTTCCAAGTCCTCAATGTGATCCACCATTGAACCCTTTTGTTTGAGATTTATCAATTGGCTGAAGAAGGTGTTTCTCTTTGTATCCTCATAATGTGCTATCGTTTCCTCCATAAAAATTGACCAAGTGATAATTTTTTACGAGAGAAAATCCATTGATACCATAAAAATGTGTTTTGTTCTAAATATAAAGCTGCATGTGTATCTGTCTTTGTGTTTTGCACATTATTGAGATCAAAATATTTCTCCATCTGTAGTATCCATGTTAAGAGATCCTTGCAATCAAACTTCTTCATATCGATCTTTGGAATATGGTGGGTCTTCAAACCAAAATTAGAGTTTATGAAACCATGATTAACATTTCTTTTTTTCTCATCATGAGTTTCCTCTACTACCTTTTCTCCATTAGGAATCATTTCTTGTATCAAATTTGTCAAATATTCCTTCAAATATTCCATGTCTGCTTTTAGATCATTCTTCATGTCTTCCATTTTGGCTTTCAATTTTTTGTCAATGTCATCCATCTTAGCTTCCATGCCATTCTTAAAACCATCCATCTTAGCTTCCACACCTTTCTTCAAACCATCCATCTTATATTCGATGCCTTTCTTCAAAAATTCCATTTAATTTTGTTTTTCTCTTTGCGAGAGTGAAATTTGGTGCACTTGGCATTGTGCTTTTGGTATATCATGTTGGACTCCTTCCTCTTCATGAGTCATAGTAGAGTATTCTGAGGGCTTAATGGGTGTTTAATTCTTTTTAGGGGGCATTTTAGAACCCAATACTTATATCCATGGCTCAATATTTCCTTGGACCTGATTTGGATTCTTCATGAAAAAGTTATACCCAATCTCCCACAATGACATACTTATGGACTATTTCGACAGAGCGAAATTGTACGAATTTCCACATGTCATTGTTTCCTCCTTCAGCTCTAAAATTGATACATAAGAAACTATAGTCTGTGTACGTTTGGCCACTTTTTATAGAATTTCAATTCGATGCTTAGATAGAAAGTTAAGGCAGTTTTCCCAAGGTAATCTCTTTGAGTTGAAATTCAAGAGTGTGCAAAAACCCTAACTTCCACAAATAATATCTTTGCAAATGTTGTGAACCAAGATCTGCAACTTTTACATGACATTCCTCAAGATTTCTTTGTAAATGGGTTTTTTTTTTTAATCATATCCCTAGAATCCAAAGCTCTGATACCAAATGTTATGAAACCATCTCCCAAAATAGAAGAAAAGAGAGCTCAATGCCTTAGAAATCAACCACTTCGAGAGGAAAACCTCCTTTACATTACATAAATGAATAATTCGTGGATGATCCAATTGAAAAAACCTTTTTTATATATATAGGAGTCTATGGGGTCACAATATAATCCTAGTCAAACTAACAAAAATGATGTAAGGGCATACCAATAACAATAGTGGGCTTTTATGGGGAACAATAATAACAATATTGGGACTACTAGGGTACAAAAATAATAATAAGGGGGATATGCTAACAAAATTAAGGGACTGCGCTAGTAATATAGGGACCTAGCACAACATTTGGAGTAGTAGCAGGAGCAAGAGAAAATGGCAGACCAATACAATGTGTTATAGCCATGGGATGCTCGAGAGAGGGAGAGGGATTTATACCCTTTCCTTATTAGTGCAGAAAATCAAGTGCTCTTGAGGAATTTAGACCTCCTTAAGTACTGTGAGGAGGCTAAATCCTCGAATGTACACTCTATGTTGTTGGTACATCTAATCTATCAGAGGAGTGTCAAGGAGAAAGGTTTCTACGTCAGTCGAGAGACATGGTATAGGCCCTCTAAGGAGGATATATATTGTATCAATAACCTATCTAGGAGAGGGAAGTATTTTCCACAGTTCCTTGATGTACCCCATGGGTTCATAGTAGATATTGATCTTAACTACTCTTAAAGACATGTCATGTAGTCCATCTAGTAGATTTGCAGGTGCGTGGTGGACAACTACATATTGATTCTTTTGATACACAGGAGGTTAGGTGCCTCTCGTTATTAGCGACCACCATTGCAGACTATAATAGTGATCGAAAACACACTAGTTTCCTTATTTTGTATTATGTTGATTCAATGATTTAGGCACCACTATGTATCATATGGTCTTCCCTTTTTTTGAGTTAGTTTTGTAGGGATTTAGATAGATTTTGTGTCATGATACATGGGAGGAAAAAATTCCCTTTCACTTCAGTTCTTTTTTGTTTATTTTTTGAGAGCTCTCTATATATGAGGCCTAAATTTACCTTCACCCTCCTAGGATGATGACTGAAGTGTGAATGTGCATGTGGGGCCAGATGATGCCCAAGAGGGGCCTTCCTAAGTATCCAACTAGGATTTCCATCGAGGCACTAGCACTATTGGCCAGTGAGGATGACCACATGTTTATATTGTTATAATTTCCGTACATGGGTATGGATTTGAATCAATGTACCAACATCCTATTCACACCAAATGAGTGTACATATGATAGGGGTGATATTAGTTTTTTATTTAAATTAATCTAGTTTCATTTTATTGTATTAATGGATTAGAATAAAATTTATTCTAGCACGTTCTTTAACTCGTTTTCTTAAATTATTTAATGAAATTATCTAATTATTTTTATGTACTATATGTTTTGTGGACATCGACACATTCCTTTGGGGCATTTTTCCTCCCCCACCGAAGGGATTAGATGAGGATATGGGAGAGGATGAAGAGGGTGAGGCACATCCTCAAGGGCTCTAGGCATCCAAATCTATAGGGTTGCTTTGAGAATTATAATGGACTATTGCGAAAAATTGTCTAGAGTTTTTGTTGAGGAGGGAGTCCACCCTATAATGGCTCGAGACATCAATGTAGATCGTAGGTTCATCTATCTCTTGAGGGATTTTCCACATGGGATGATTAATCTTATGCGTCATATCATTAGAGCTAGAAAACTACTGGTAGCGAGGAGGGATGTAGGGCATGCAACTCCAGTTATGCCACATGAGCCTTCACATAGTGTTACCTCGTTGGATCATGATGGTGATGGTGGTGATCGTCCTTATGATAGTACTAGCCTATAATATCATGATTATGAGGGTGGTGATCATACTTTTGGTAGTACTACCCCATCAAATCATGGTGAGGGTGTCGATAATCCTTCTGGTAGTACACCTCCTCACCATTTGCCTGATGATCAGATGCAAGAGATAGAGGATGTGCCTCATTTTGCACTGGAGATAGAAGACCAACCACCTCCTCCTCCACCTCAGAGTTTGACTATTGAGGCAATACTTTACCATCCATATTATTCTGTTGGATACCAAGCTACCACTACTACATATGTTGTATCAAATATTTGATAGCAGTTGTTTGACTTGTTTGAATATACACACACACAGACATATATATATATATATATATATATATATACAGTGAATTTTTTTTTCATTTTTATGTACTTAATTTATATGTTGGTGTTGATGTGTATATTGTTAGGTCATGTTAGATATGTTCATTTAATGTGCTTGTAGATAGATGTGTATGTGATAGTAGTTATCTGACATGAGATGTATATTAATTTGAGGATGGATGTGGTGATGATGTTATATTACAATGTTTGTGTTTTGTTAGTTGTGACCACGATGATGATTCCCTGCTAGATTATTAGATTTGTGCACTAGATAATGATGTTTATATGTGCTAGAGGTGTATATAACTAGATAACGGTAATGAATTTGAATATGTGCCTTAGATGTTGTTTATGTTTTTTAGATTTTTATTATGATGATACTTATTTTTATGACATAATATTTATTATATATTATATATTGGTGAACTGATATCAAAATTTTATATATGAAATTGCATGCAAAATGACTTACTTTTAAAAAAAAATACAAATATATTTTTATCAATTACAAAGTTTAGTATGGTTGAATCTATGCTTGTAAAACTAAGATAAATATTTTTCTATTGATTGGATCATTCATTCATATTCATTCTAACCTAATTAGTAAAAGATTTCAATACAAACAAGGAAAAAGAAATGAAAGGTAAAATGATTTAGGTCATTCTTAATAATATGAAAATGTTTAACTCATCCAATTTTTAATACAAATATTAATAATAATTAATTATTCAGAAATAAAATTTAATGAGTGAAAAATTGCACTATAATCAATCTATATATAGAGATAGAAAACAAGTACTATAGATCCATTTTAATCACAGATTCATCAATCATTAAAAGAGATTAAATATTTTGACATGTACATCTTCTTCAAGTTTTACATTCTAAAAAGAGAACTTCATATAATGAGATTTTATCCCTCTCCTCAGTTGGTAGATCATTTGTTAAGATGGATCTATATTGGTTTATAAAATCCAATCTATAGTTAAATTTTAAAAACTTAAGTCATATTTTTTTTATAATTACTTTAGATTTAATATAACTTTAAAAATTATATTTTAATATAATTTAATTTATCACTAAAGTTATGAAATTTTCAAGCAATCTAAATTTGATATTTATAACAACTCTTACCAATTTAAATTAGAATTTTCTATCTCTAAACATGAGGATCAAGAAATGTAAAATAAGACTTGTGAAGTTTCTTGTTGTTTGGGATTTTCTCTATTGGAAATTATCCCTTAAGAGGCAAGTGGACGTTTTTCTTGTAATAAAGATATAATATTTTGGTTCTTTATTTGCTATTGTACTGATTTAAATTTAAATTTTTTTAATAATAAAATTGAGTTAAATAATACAAAATTCATACTTTATTAGATTTAAGTTTTTGACAAATAATATATTTCATTATTTCTTAATGAAAAACTCATGAAATATATTTTTGCCACCTACTTATCACGAGATAGTCATTGAAATCCATGTTTTGACATTTCTCCTAGCTAATATTACATCATTTTCACAATGATAAAGACATGTCTACTTTAAATAATTTACTTATACATACATAACAACAGATATTAATTTTACATAATCTAAACAAGGAAAAACAATGCATCATCAAGTCTATTATAAAGTCAAACAAATGCCTCTTAATCACCACCACATTATTTATCATTTAATTCTTAGGCATAAAATATTTATTAATTCGACTTTTATTTATAATTACCATTGGAAAGAAAATTCAAAACGATTTGATTATCATGCATCCATGTAAGCCCATTTGTTTCTCTTATGCTCAATAAAAAAATGTAATCAACATTTTATACATGCATAAGACCTCCTTTTATTTGACATAATGTTGCAAGAACTGGAATTTAAATATAGTAAACATGACTTTGTCTCTCATGTCAAAAATTTATATTAATTTCGAGAAGCTCCGCTTATGTTTTTTCTTCATCCCTTTCATCATCACAAATTAAATAACCTGGTGTGTTGTCGATTTTCTTGATGTACTAAATGACATAATAGAGAGATTCGTATGATAAATACCCCTCTACCATATATCCCTTGGGTTTTTCCCTTTGTTGAACAAAATATTTTAATTTCTTCATGTACCACTCTAATAATAACATCCAATGACAAGAAACCACCCCAACTAATTCAACCTCATCTACTAAGTGAATTAGAATATAAACCTGCAAGTACATGAAACTCATTGGAAATTCCTTCTCAAACATACAAAAAATCGCAACTATCTCTTGACACCAACATGGAATGTTATCCATATGAATCTCCTTTGATGTGATCCAGCATACAAATGCAGATAATTTATATATGGAATTTTGTAGGTCTTGGGTGAATTCATCATTCACACACCCACAAACGAGCAGTGGATTAGGACACTCCACAATAAATAGTACATTATACAAAAAAAATATTATAAAATATCCCCTTGCATAAAAATAGAAAACTAATAATAAAACCATGTTCTTGACATACATACTCTTATAAGGTTAAAATGGTCATGTGATTTCAACCTTGACAAATGGTATTCCATAATGAAGAAACATCGTAGTGAAGAACTATATAAAGAAGGCACCCAGACATTCATTATAACTTCCTTTGCCAAATAAATATCATCTTTCTTTAAAATCCATGGGACATCAGCTTATTTGGAAGACCAAGATGGACCAACTTCTCCTCTAAATTATTGTCTTGGCCAATGTTTCTTTCTATTTTTGGAAGAAATAAGATCTCTCCTAACTACCATTGTGTAATTTTTTTTGATGATATGTGCATCCATAAAAAAGATGAATTTTTTTTTAAATATATTCACGGGATGTAGTAAGTGGGCAATCTTAATATGCTCCCAATATGAGACCTCATAAAATAAAATTTTCTTTTTCATCCCAATGGGGAATTTCTCAATATAGGTGTCAAATAATTATGGATCATTGAACATAGGCTCCCCCTTTGAATCGATTTTTTTTTTCAAACACCTCCTTTTCTCTATCATATGCTCTAGTCCATTCAACTAGTGTCATTATTTCAGGATTTTCGGTTCTCTCTAGTTTACTGTTGAAAGCATATGTTGCTCTTTTCTAAGGGTGTTATTCAATGAGGAATAGCTCGGAGAATCCATACATTGGATTTTGTAGGTCGTTAGAACACCTAGCCTTCAGAGAAGGTCCACAACATTTAAATTCATGATACCCTTTTATTACAAGACCCATGAAAGTATTGTATACAAGTCGACACGTTAGTGACCATGAATATCAGAATAATTGTAATGAATTAAATTAATATGTGAAACAACATTGTTACGTATATAAAAAAATCAATAAAAATGTAATTTACCAGAGAAAAAGCCTATTACTAGATAATCATGTATGTTTTAAGCACATATGCCATATAACATGAAACTCATCTTTGTTATGATGGGTCTTGATACATTGTACACATATATTGCTTCCCATAATTCCTTCAATTCATCTACCAATGGTTGTAAGTAGGCATCCATATCCTTTACTTGTATTGTACCAAGGACTATGAGATCCAACACAAAATGTTCATTCTTCACGTCAGACAACGATGGGGGGATATTGTTATTTATCACTACTACAGGACAAAAAAAATAGTTAGTTTTTTGGAGGGAATATGGAATGATGTTATCCATGGCTATGCTAAGTCATAGAATTTGTACTTCATCCTTGAAATGTTCAGGCCATGTATCCTCTATATACTTCATGTATATGGAATGTGTTTGGATTCACATAACTCCTGAATCACTTGTTTGTGAGGTATGCCATCCCTACAACATAGCTAATTCTTTGAAATCAAAGAGCCTTTGAATAATTTGTATTATAGACATGTTCCTCAATATCTTATGAGGAGGATTCTGTGATTTACCTGATATTTTTTATTTATGTTACTTTTCATGTGCACATCTAAGACATATCTCTTTCTATATATGTTCCCCTCTATCTAGAATGCAATCATTAAGACATGCATGATATGATATGTACTCAATTCCCAATAGTTTCAATAACTAGTTTGCGTCTTCATAGCTACCCGACAAGACATTATTACTTAGAATAGGCTTATCAATATTTAACATTTGTAAAATCGACCATTTTTAATGTTGAATATGTGACACGATTTCTCAAAATATAAGGAGCTTGATCGATCAAATAGGTTAATTACCTCAATATTGTTGAGAAACATGCATTTGACATGCCAAAATTTTCTTTCAAGTTGTACAAAAACATCATTTCCCCACCTGAGTAGACTTTGACTCGCTGTCATGTCCAAAGAGAGGAGTGGTGGAAGAAAATTTTATGCTTTCGAATAAGGTATCAGTGATATCAGCATCATCCCCTAGCTCATCCTTCTAGAATTCATCTAACAAAATTTCCTCCATGGCAGTCATATTCCATAAGTAATCATGGATACCAACCTATATTTGATTTCTTCCATTGCCAACTTATGATGAAGAACTATTATTGTTGTAGTAATTCCTAATTGATGAATCTTGACGTAGTGGGAATTGAATATGTGGTTTATTCAACCATTCTTTTTATTCTTCCTCTCTAATTCTTGCTTTTAATGAAAACTTCTCTCGATTTGACGTTCATTAGGGGAATTTTGAGGTCTTAAATGGGCCTCCTAAGGAAATAAAAAAATAATAGCTAACCCAATAAAATAGTATTTATGATTTTGCAATTCATTTTTTGCACCACAATTCATGTAACCATAGTTAAATTCAATTCAAAAGTTGTACCAAAATAAAATTAATAAAAAAATTGTATTGATGTGACTATAAATAAGAGTGACATTTTCAAGAAAAATTCATTATCATTGAACAACTAATGCATTTGTCCTTTGTACTTAAATAACTTAAAATAAAATATAAATATAAATATAAATATAAATTCTTTATTATATTATATGCTATTAATTAAAATTTATATTATTTAAATTGTATAGTAACATGTAATTAATATAATATATAAAAATAATATAATATAGTAAATGTATAGGGATATGCATTGTTTCTTTCAAGAAATATGAAATGACAATAATATATTTTTATTCAAAAAGTGTGAAATGACATTTATTATGAATACTTTACTTTGACTTTAAAAGTACTTAGAGCACTACCATGGTTAACCATGAGTTTTTATCCACCATTGAGAATGTGACAAGTAAGTACCTTTAACTCAAGCAATACCACCTAAACCATTAGGGATGATGGTATCCCTAAAATGTGATTGGTTCTCATAAAGTGAATTTTTATTGTACATTTTCCTTAGGAGGCCCATTTTTAGACCTCAAAATTCCCCTAATGATAGTGGGGTGGACTGGAAGATAGTAGGTGGTTCGCTCATCATCACTAGAATCTTAATTTCAAAAAATATTGAAATTCATTAGTACAATATCTATGATATTAGTAAGTATGCCAATGTAATTGGTTTGTTTAAATTAAATTATGCCAAACAATTATTACCATAATTTATCCCTGATTACAACTGGAAAATGTCATGTTCCAATTGGCAAGGTGAAGAGGTTGTCCATTTTCATCTACTAACTACTTTCAGTATGTTGCTCTTGATCATATATTCTAACATTTTTGAAATGGAGGAATATTCTCTACATATGAACTCAGTTCTGAATCACAATCCTATAAAATTGGATACATTTTAATTCAGATTGACATGGATTAAAAAATAAATCAATTAGATAATTGATATATAAATAAAATATGAACTTACTGGAGATGGAAAGGGAGATATCCACAAAGGAATTTGATCAGCAATATGGAACGAACTAGAATTTGAAGAATTGGCCATTTGAGATTATTGAAAATTTCTCCCTACATTTGAGAAAATCAGAAATAATTTTTTGGTACATATTTAAATTTAATTTCGAGAACCATATGACAATAATATGAATTTTAGTATATTTTTCAAACTGTTTTTCAAGAATACATTGAATTTAATCAGAAAATGTATACTATATGCTACTGTAATTCATGTGGATGTGTCCTAAAGGATAATTTGAGATGAATATGCCATTTTATGTGAAAATAAAATTTTAGATAGCTTTTAAACCCTGTTGGTGCACTTATTAGGATAGATCGCACCGATACATGTAAATCGTAACAACATCAAGGCGTTCAAATAATACATGCACTGGTTTTCTCCATTCTAAAAATATAAAATATGTTATCATATTGGTGCTCTTGTAAAAAAATGCACTGATGTATATAAATAAAAACACTACTGGTACGCACCTGTTTCAAAGATTTTGAAAATAAAAATGAATTCTACCATGTCAGTGCTCTTATACAAATTACAAAAATGATGCATTTAAATTCAAATGACACCATTGTGTTAAAATATTAACCCCATAGTTTCAAGATTTCGAAAAATAAAAATAAAAATTTATCATGTGGGTGCGTTGAAAAAATTTGGCACCCCATAAATTTCGATGCGCTTTATTTGTAAATTCACTCGTGTTGTTTACTATTGAACACATCGATGTTTGAATGAAGTGAAAAAGAATGTGAGTTTTTTTTTTAATTGAAAAATGAGTGAAAATTGATTTTTTGAAATATAATTTCATAAAATCTTATAAATAGTAAAAAGCTATTCACTATTTCATCATTTTTCCCAAAATTTCAAGGGAGTGATTTGCAAAAGATACATACTAGGAGAACTGTGTAGTAGTAGAATAGTTTGGAGCATTAGAATGATTCAATAAATCAGAAGCTGAAAGGTATCATGATTCATTCAAAACCTTGCATAGTAAAAATTTTAAATTTTATTGTCAATTTTACTAAAATAATTATTTAAAATTTATGTTAGGGTTTAATTAAAAGAGAGATTGTTTGCAAGAGACTCATACTCGTAGCACTATGGACAACCAAAATATTTTGTAACCATGAAAACAACTAGAATTTAAAAGGTATGGTGATTCACTCAAAACCCTGCATAACAAAAACTTCAAATTTCAATGTTGATTTTAATGTTATTTTTTTTACAATTTATGTTAGATTTATTCAAAATAAAAAAATAAAAACCCTATATAATACTAAAAATATCTATTGATTTTACTAGTAAAAACTTTACGATCTCCATTCCTACTTATATTTAATTAAAATTCAAAAAATAAATAAATATATATATATATATATATATATATATATATATATATATATATATATATTAATAATAATAATAATAATAATAATCAATGGTTACATTAAACCCTTTCTTCTTCTTGCTTATGTTACTGCAAAATTTCACCTTAGGGTTTAACTCCCTCTACCACTTCACAATTAAGGTTTTTAATTTTAAACATTTTATATTTAATGGGTTTGTGTACTTACAATATATAGAGCGTTTGAAATGTAAAATAGAGAGATCACTTATATGTAGGCCCTATCCATTAAAAAAAAAAATTATGTGTCATGGTACTCTAATGTAATATAATTCATCGGTGTGCCCTATGTAATACATCGCACTGATGTATTATAACCCTGTCGACTTTTTCTAGTTTGTTTATCAATGTTCTTGATCTAATATAACACATCAACATGCCTCTACCAAATAACACAGATAAGTCATTATGGAAATTTTACCTTTACAAATCACACCATCATAATTTAAACTTATTTTAAAATATTAATTTTCATTGTGGGTGTTGAAAAAATAAACACTCGAAGTGTTTAATGGCTTAAATGAACTAGGGAAATCATTCAAAGAAAGGCACGATTACCGAATCTATTTTTAGCTGAAAATTATTTGATTTATGTATAAAATATATTTAATGGATTTAGTATTGAATGGTATAGGATGCATATTGATAAAATAAAATGTCTAAGAATTTGTCAAGTAACAAAAATACTGATCAACACAATGATAACTCATTGAAAAAAAGAAGAGAAGGAAATTTCTTTGTAAATTATTTACAAAATTAATATGTTTGAACGATATGTAAGTTTAACTAATATGTATCGGTTAGTGTGTTCCATGCAGAGCCACAAAATTAAGAAGTTTGATAAGATTACTTCTAATATATGTGTAGATGAGCATAAAAGCCTAATAGAAAAATTGTAGAAATATGAATAAGGTGAATGAAAAAAAATATCAGTCCTCCTATTAGGTGTATCAAGTGACCTACCACCTCTAACTATGTCCCCTCTATCCCATCTATATCTGGATTGATATTTTTCACCATAGTCTCGATTACTTTTATCTTCCTTCTCTTGATTGATCCTCAATTGTTCATATTTTTGCAACGTTGACAAGACTTAAAAAATCATTGCATTAACCTCTACCTTCTTCTCCTCAGCCATTGCAAGAATTTCATTATCCTCAACCAACATGTCATTGTCCTATGATATCTACCCTCAATCTCTTGAAATTATTTTCTATACCAGGAGAGTACTCTTCTCCTTGCTGCCCAACTGATATGTAGCGAGAGTCACGGGAATTGTAGTTTACCATTTTTCTTGTCATATTGGATTCTCCTTTTGCTGCAAGTGTATCATGTCGGCTAAACCAAATAGATACCAAAATCAAATCCATACCTCAATGATGTTCAAGGGAGGCTTATCTCATTTGCAAGATGATACCACATTACCATGTACATGTATAATCATAAGAATACCATGTAATCAACATAACAACATAATAACATCATGCATGGCCATACCAACTATATACCATGACCCCATGCTGACAACCATAACCTTGAAAACATCAGACTTACCCAAAGAGAGCACAACCCTCTCTGATACCATCCTGTAATGCACTTCCTCCCATATTTACTCACTTGCACCTACTTCCTTGGGGTAAACATGAAATGAGGGTCACTATGATAAGAATTAAACTCCTATATGACCTTAAGGAAATGGATTCAATAACCTAAGACCTTACTAACTTCCCTCAGGTGTGACAAGAACTAGGAGAAACCCAACCCCTCAAGGTTTCCTATCCCTGAGATAAATTTCTCTTTCCTTGACTTAGAGCCAAATTCGCTCCCTTTCCAAGGCCTCAAAGTGAATATGAGTCTCTAGTCTCACCCAAAGACCTTGTGAGTGAAACTGCAGCCTTTTTCTACCAGTTTTATGCCATCGACTGCGATATTTTAGGCTATTTTCCACGACTGGGGCTTAGCCTCTACCTAGAACTCTATGAAAATTTAATAACTCATAATACACATGAAGGCAATTATTGTAAACCAAAAATGAAACCAAAACTTAACCTGACCTTCCCAAACCGAGATTTACATTTCATCAAACACTTGGTACATATGCAAACTACAGGTCATGAATGCAATTTTGAACATAATGGAGTAAAAAAATATGTGAGGCTTAGGAAGAAGGGTCAATTCCTTCTCATATTAGCTGTTATAACATCAATTAGGTCTTGCATTCATTATTCATTCAATTACAAGTGAAAACATGAATAGAGCCATGACTGAGATTTGTCATATAACCATACATATAATCATGCATATAGCCAGCATATAACTAGATAAATAACAACTAGAGAACAACCATTAAAGACACATAATAATAAGAACATTTCCTTGTCAAAATAAAACAAATTTAACCCTTATTATACATAGGTAAAGGCCAACCAGGTTTGGGAATTCTATGTACCACCCGATCATAGATTGGATGAACCAATTCTTTGTTCCGTTCAATCACCCCCATGCCATATTCCAAGCATGAATATGGGATCTCATGGAATAAACTAACCCAAACACAACCAAGGGAACCCAGAGGTTAAACCACCTCCACCCTCACCATAGCATGATCTCACCTAAATCGGCATCGAGATTATAAAATCGAACCGAGCTTTGATGCCTCAAAATTTCTACTTCAATACTTTGAGGAATTTTCCCATCTCCACCCTCGGGCTTTACCATGTATCCCACCATTACTGATCAATGGATTCCTAGCCCTTTTTGAATTTTCCTGAGACTACAACACCTAGATCCAAAATCATCCAAAAATCAAAAGCTCAAACCGAAAGCGACCCTATCACACCAAGGCTATCTAGAAAAGGAAAGGATAGGATAAAATACACTAGCCAACATGACAAAACCCATACCAATGATAAAAAAAGAACAAAATACCAATATGCACATACCATGCATGTAAAAACTAGCTAGGAGATCCTACATGCAACCTGTTACCTGCAAGTATTCCCGTTGAAGCTGCTTGATCCAAATTTTCCTTTCTTGATATTGCTTTCCTTGGATTCCCTTTCCTTTCCTTTCCTTCATTGCTTGCTTTCTTTATTTCTACTCTTGTTTCTCTTCTCCTCTCTGAGACTAATTCCAAAATTTAACTAACAAAAGGCAACCAAATGGTGCTTTAAGGTATTTTTATTAATGAGGCCTCTAATATCTTCAATTTTCCATTATTTTCATTCATTTTCCTCCTCACATGCAACCTGTGACCTTCAATCTTCCTTTTCTCCTAATTTCCTTTATTTTCATAAAAAAATGCCAAAATACTCTTTTTCCTTTTCAAACCCTTAGCCATTTCCTTTTCCTATTCACCCTTAGCCATAAAACACAACAAGTGTTGCCCAATAAGATATTTCTCCCACATTCAGCTTGGAATAAGTGTTCATTGGTCATGGTCTTATTTTCGCTTTATTAACTTTATTACATGAAATTTTAACCTGGAGTTGTTACAAAGTTCATTCAGAACATAAAATAGGACGATAAGGAAGAAAAGGCTTGATATCAAAGTATGTGAGTAATTGTTAATATTTCCTTATAACAAGTCAAGGTTTCATATTTTTTTTAATATTTTAAATTGTTTTACAACAACCATCCTTGAATTTATTCAAATAGGTGCTAACATACAAAGAAGATCCATCAGAAGAATTGATTGATATTGGGTTAAATATGGGTTGTGAGTATATGTAGTCATATCAAAAAATAATTTTGGAATTTGTATCTGTCTATGTTGTTTTGCTTCTCTGATTTTATAACTAATAGAACAAAAAAATCCCTTATATTAAATCTATGATTTATAATGGGTTTTAGATAATGCACGAAACAAAGTATGGAACTATTCCAATTGAAGTCTTGTTGCAACAAGGCATGATACTTGGTTTTTAAACCATGTGTACAATTTATGAGTCACTTAACTCTATGGTATTTTTTTATTCAATTTACATTGATGTGTATTATTGATTTCAATTTTCATTATTCTCACCAAACTGGATACACTCATTACCCTTTATTTTTATGTTTGCAAATGGAAAAAGATCAAGAAGACAAAAAAATTTGATGCAATCAACAAAAAAATCATCCAAATAACCCAAGTCATGGAAGTAATTCTAGAAATGGCAACAGTTCTAGTGAATAATGATGATCTATTTGGAAATCAATGCAACCTGTTGTATTTTTTGAAATAATTATCTATGAAAATTTGACATTTTGTTTAATGTGATGGACATAGTGTCCCAACTGAAACACAAGGTATTACCAATAATATTTCCATTTTGTATGAAAAAGAGTCTCTTATTGATATATAATAAAATACATTTTAATTTATTTTATTTTGTTATCCAATGTCCTTGTGAATTGTTACACCACTGATTAAATATTCCAATGAAGAGATGGGAATTCTGAAAATATAACAAGTAAATTCAAACATCATATACAAATTCCTTGATAAAATTTTAATTTATATGAATATTGTTATAAGATATATGTATATTTTTCGATGAATAATGGATTTAAAGAATAAAAATAATTGCATTGTCAGAAGTTGATTTTTCCAAAAAAGAGAAAATATCATACAAAAAAATGCCGTGCCCATAACATAAGAACACACTGGTGCATTATGTTATATAAAATCACAGTTACGACATCATTTTTGCATGACTAGTTCCTTTTCAGAAAATGACATCAATAGGGATTTTAGTTCTTCAAGCACCAATATTATTTGCAATTAACACCTCGGTGCATTGTAATTCTTAAAGCATAAGTGGTTTCATAGAACCAACACCCTGGTGCTACAAAATATTATTTCCATCCCTAGTGCATTATTAAAATTAACAACATCGATACTTTTATATCCTTTGTGAATCGGTGCGTTAATAAAACTCATACACATCGACACTACGAGTTTAAATAAAAGCACAAGGTTTGGAATATTGTTTTACCTGCCCTGGTGTCTTTCCTTAAAATAATGCCCTAGGGAATTTCTTGATATATGCATGATGGAGCAGTATATGTTTCAAGCACCTATGTTCTTTCCATTCAACGCCTAAGTGATTTAGGTATGTGTGAAAATTTAGTGCTTTTATACATGTAGCGCATCAGTGCTACTTTTTCAATCAAGCGCGCCGCTAAAAAAGCATCTACTAAAACCTCCAGCTGCCCAGATTTTTTCTATTGTGATGAAGTTTCATTAATATAATCTCTGCTAAAACATCCACCACTAGAAACAAATGTTTTAGCTGATGTTTTCTTGAATTCTTTTTCCAATTTTATAACAATAAAAACCTCTGTTATAACCTCTTCTAGAAGTTATTTTCCTTGTAGTGCCCCATCATGCAGGAATTCATAGGAACACTACTGAATTTGGAAGAGGAGTGTAAAGGAGCCATCCATAGGTTTCATGAACATCAAATCATAGTTAAGCATCGGTTTGACAAAAATTATATTGGGAACAAAAAAATTCAAGTAGGATACATAGTGTTGAAATGGGACAAAGCCAAGGAACCAAAAGGGAAACGCACCAAGTTCCAAAACCTTTGGCTTTGACCATTCATGATTAAACAACAACTTTTTCCCAACAACTTCAGACATGATTCCTTACAGGGGAGACAAGAGCATCTCCCTGTTAACAACCAATTGTGGAGTATTACTTCAAATGACCATAAGTGTAGTCTTATAACTCTATAAATTGTAGTTTGTCTTTCTTTTTACCTTTTTTTTATTTTATTTGTTTTTGAAATTTTAGAATTCCTTCAAAAAATTTCTTTTCCTATCATCCATATTTTTCACATATTTTCTAGTATAAGCCATGGTACTCAAAAGGCCTATGATGGGCGACACTAATTTTAAAATATCGATTAATTCGACGAAGAATACCTATAGGTAAATCTTCAACTATTATAGTTGGTCTTAATACTCACCATTTTTTGGTGGAAATCACACCTGATGTTGGACCCTAACGTTGAATAAAAAATATATATAATTAGACCCATTAAGTATCATCTTAGGACCCTACATAAATTCATCTAACATATAAAAAAAACAATTGCATTTGGATGTGTTGTATGAGCTTGGGTTCCATCCCATGACTTTAAGGGGCTTCTCGATAGACCTTCCCACCTCACTAGATGGTATCTCATAACAGATCATAAAACCCCCTTTAAAAGGATGAAAACTATATTGACACAACTAAAAAAGTTATCCGTAATTAGATGGTGCAACACATATAGTGGCGAGGAAAAGGATCTAGGCAATAATGGTTTAAGGAGGAACCCTATCTTGGACTTAGTTTCCTACGACTAAGAGATCTATTCTCATGGTGAACTGGAGACGGGAAACCAACAAGAAAACTGTCACTAAAAAACACTATGGTATCTTTATTGAGTCAAATTTAAGATTGTCAAGTAAAATCCACAATAAAATTAATTAATATTTTATATTATTCATTTGATAATTCTTGAAAGTCCTACCTTTATATATTTTCCTTCTTATTTATATATTTCTTGAAATTTTACATCAAGTGACGTGGGGCACAAAAAAAGGAAAATGCTTGAATTGGTTAAACAATATATTTTCCATAAAAATAACGGAGAAAAAAATGTTTGATATGATAATTAGAATAAATTGATGGCAAGGATAATTGGTCCTCCTAGTAAGTCACCAATTTTTGTACCCAAAAACACTCCCATAGCCAAAAGTTAATTTTTTATGAGGCCCCTATATGGAATTTATAACCCTAATAATGAATAAATCTTATCTAACTTTTCTAAATTAGTGAAGACATGTATCTATAACCCTGCATCTATCACATGTTTATCTCTCAATGCTTAATCATGTTCCATATCAATGTCTTGAGGATGATCCACACTTGATGGATCGAAACATCAACCCAAAAAAGGAAAATTAATGTGATTAAATATGGAAATGTCAAAATAAAAGTATTCCTCACAGAGGGCTTCACTCTGAAATTGTAACCCCATGCACAAGGGAGAAAACAAAAAAATTTCATAATTTTGAATGTGTGCATTTACAGGTAAAAAATATGAAATTTTATCTAAATTTTCAGAAGTGGTGTATAGATACATATATCACCTCACATATCTCACATATTTATATCTCAATGCTTGATTAGATTTTGTATCATTGTCCTGAGGATGGGCCACACTTGTTGGCTCAAAAAATTGACCAAATTTTTTTAATGTGAGTGATCCAAAAATGTTAAAACAAAATTTCTCTTCTCACAGTTCACTTTGAGATTATAACCCTATACGAAATGGAAACATCAGAAAAAAAAATTTCATTTTGAACATGTGTATTTACATGTAAAAAATAAGAAATGTAATCTAAATTTTCTAAAGTGGTGTAGAGATGCATCTATAGCCCTTCATCTCTCACCTATTTATCTCTCAATTTTTGATCCAATTTGTTATCATCGTCCTAAGGATGAGCCACACTTGTTGGCTTGAAACATTGACCAAAAAAAATTTATGCGGGTGATCCAGATATGTTAGAAAAAAATTAATCTTCTCATAGAAGCCTTCACTATAAAATTATAACCATATATGGAAGGGAGATATTATAAAATGTTCATCATTTTAAACGAGTGCGTTTTCAAGTAACAAATAAGAAATTTCATCTAACTTTTATAAATAAATGTAGAGATTCATATCTCAACTATTTATCTCTCAATTCTTGATTAGATTTCAAAGCATTGTCCTTAGGATGAGCCAGACTTATTGGCTCGAAACACTGACACAAATTTTTAATGTTAATGATATAGAAATGCCAGAAAACTTTTATTGATTATCTAATGCCAAAACTATAAAAAATAAATTCTTTCACTCTTTAGGTATACCTTCTATAAGAGATTAGAGATATAGAGTTGAAGAAATTTATTTAGTACAATTTTCATATACATAAATTTCTCCCAACCCCCTGATACCGACCCTAGAGGAGAGAAACATTCAACTTTTTATTTTTTTTAACTATATTTGGTTTAAGAGTGTGCCACCTATTACACATTAATGTTTATACGAAATATGGTGAGGGTCGTGGAGTGTGCCAATAGCACAAGGTTTTAATAATGACTTTCGAATAACAATTCGTGTGGTTTAATTACACCGTCGTTTAGTTATGACGGCACCCCCCCCCCCCCCAACTTAAAAAAATATCCATCCATGGTGTCAATGTCTTATCCATGGAATATTTAATTAAATCCATAAGATTCAAATGGAGACAGTTGGCAAGATAACAGCCCAGTAACGATGTGGACGGAGTAATAGCATCGAGGAGTAGCAACATCGAGGAGTAACAACATCTAAGCAGTAACAACATCACGAGTAGTAGCATCTGGAGTAACAACATCACAGAGTAGCAACATCCAAGGAGTAACAACATCACGAGTAACAGCATCCGTAGTAACAAAATCACAAGTAGCAGCGTCCTGAGACCCTTCTTATACAAATGTTAAGCAAACTCGTCTTCCCTATCTGACAAATAATAACTACATATAAACAATTGTTACAACGGCCAAACTAGTTACCGAGAGAAAACCAAGAATGGTCTAAAATAGATATGAAGCAGTTCGGAGATGGTTATGTTTTGATAGCATATCAAAACAACACTGTGAAATTATAGTTTCTTTTGAGACTTGTAGATGTAACACTTTGACTGCTGAATCTGTGGAAATAACAAAATTAGTGCTCGCATAGGAAAAATCCCCATGACTATTACTTCATTAATTAAAACTTCTAGATAAGAGAGTGAAAGGGGGTTTACCTTATGCGTTTATAGCATTCAATGAATATTAATGATAAAAAGAAGTGAAAGAGTGGGTGAAAAATGGAAGAGAAAAGTATGCAGATTTGGTACCCAACATCTCCCCGCAACTAGTCTATCTGCATGTCCTCATGTAGCTCGTCGTCTTTTCAGATCTGGGTTGGACTGACTGTGGTCAGCATGTAACTGTGTGAGGTCATATTCTGCAGCCATTTCTGTTCAATGAGGTTTTTACCCTTCTGTTAGGACAATATCCTTCCACCAATATTCACTTACAGTGTATGCTGGAGTGTACTGATCTAGTGGCAACCAAATGAGAGGGATCTGAAACCTTAGTCCCATCCAATGGACTCCACAAGTATGAATACATGAAACAAGACAAGGCACTATTTTTAATTCTCGTGAAAAATTCGGTGCTCCAAAAGGCTCCCGATTTCTGATAGGTGTTGATGACAACATCCATCTCCCTTGACAACTGTCAAGAGATTCATCCTGAAAAAAAATTACATGTCTGACACAAAATTCAGCACACCACTTCTGTTTTGCCAGCATATGTCCTTTATGTCTCTCAATTTGTAAAAAGGTAGAGTGCTTATTATAAATATTCACTGGTTGACCATGCTCCCTCCTTAATGTCAGTGGTCTTGTAACTTGATTTTCATCAAAAGTAACAAAGGCCTTCCTCCATTTAACCTGGTTGATGGTGTAGGAGGTGAAGGATCTTATGTGAATATCCCCCACAAATGGAATAGGATTGAAGTTCTGATCATCCTTCAATAAATAATTATGCATGTAAAGTTTGCACATCAAGTGCTGACCCACAACATCATGGATTTTCAAGGTACAAAGTAATTGTATCAGATCCTCAATTTCATTGTTGATTTCCTTATAAATAATTTCTAGGCAGAATAAAATGAACTGCTCATGAAGAAATAAAGCATAACTATGGGCTAGAGGTCCACAGGCCATTACCTATTGCGCCAAGGTAAACTTCTTTTGTTTATATACTTTCAGAATTTTCACTTGTTCTTCTAAATACTCCATATTACTTTGTTGTTTCTCTTTCCTCTACCATGCTCTATCTAACTAGTCTATATACCCAGTAATAATCCCAACGGTCTGCTCCTGAACCCTCTTTGTCTCCTTCTTATGTTCATTCGCAGCAGATTACCATTTCTGAATTTCAGCAGCCACGAAGAATTCTCGAGCTTAAAACAGATGTTCAATAGGAGCAAGCTGTGTAGAGGTAGAAGAAACCTCAATCTTAGGTTTTATTGCCTTCCATTTATATACTTTTACCTTTTTCTTCAACCGAGATGCTTGCTTTCTCAGCTTTTGAACTTCCTTCTTCAGCCGCATGGTCTCGTTAAACTGAAGCTGATACCTTTTCTTGAGAGGTTGTCTCCTCCTTTCACATTTTTCTATCCATTCTTGCTTAACAATAAATTCATCTCTCAACCCTACATCAAGTTTAGGAGGCGGTCGACCTATGTTAACGACATCAAATGGCTTTTCTATCAGCTCTTCTTTACTAGGTCCACTTTCTTCAAGAGCACTCCCCTCTTCTTCTTTCCTTAATTCAGGAACTTTTGTCATCTGGTCAGTGCCTTCATTGGCCACTCTCTGCTCCAATGCTTCTATGAAATTCTCTTCTTCGTTTTTAACTTCAGGATGCCCTTGTTGATAATCAACAATCGATGGACTGACCTATATCTTTCCTTGAATTGACAAACTTCAGTACTGGCGGGACATCAATCTCCTTTACTAATTGTTGGGGAGAATGAAACCCCCTTTCTCCTCTTGGCATCATAGTTTGAAAAGGAGAATGGGGAATGTATTTTTCCTACTCTGTGTTATTCTTATCTGCCACCAATTATTCATTTTCTTCATCACCTTTATTCCCTAATTGGGTCGAGCCTCCTTTGTGCATTTCTTCTTCGTCTGTGGTCGAAACTGGTTCATGTGGAGCAGTGTCAACCTCGAGGATCATTCCTTCCCTAATTTCCTATTCTGACTAAGTCCGGGGTGGTTTTTGTGTGACACCCTTACCTATTTCAATATTCAAATCCATTTGGGCAGGTGATGTTGTTTCTTGCCTAATATCATCACTTCCCAACCCTCTGGCTGGTGTTCTGTCTCCCTGTGCTTCATTAATGAAAGTCGATGTCTGCAGGACATTATCAACTTCACCCCTATATCTATGATTCCTTCATAAATAGGTTCCATAGGCGAGGTTGGTTCTTGTGTGACAACCTCGACTGTGTTACCAATTTTTTCCTCCATTTCCATTTCTTTTAGTTCTTCATGTTCTTCCTCCATTTCTTTCGATTCTTCCTATTCTTCCTCCACTTCTTTCAGTTCTTCTTGCTCTTCCTACATTTCCTTTAGCTCTTCCTCTTCTACTAAATTTTCAAGAGGTGTTGATTCTTCCTCCATTTCCTGTGGCTCTTCCTCTTCTGCTAAGTTAGTCGGAGGTGTTGGTTCTTCCTCCTTATTAGCGATAACAATTGCTACTTCCTCTTCCAATAGTTCATAAAGCTCTGCCAAGGAAACTTGAAATCGAGATATTGCATGCATCACCAACAAACAAACCAGTTCGTGATTAGAGAGGACTTCCAGCACCTGGCACGAACGTCGAGTAGACTATGCCATGTGTTGAAGCTGTTTCAATAAAAATAAAGTTATGTTTAAATAATGAACCTGTGCATGCAGGAATCGAAGATGAGCCAGGATTTTGAAATGGTACTTGAATAGAGTTGTAGACCATCCTTCACAGGTTATGTATTTCATCACAATGCCTGCTACCTCATTCCATGGATATGGTAGAGATTTATGGTCATACCCTCTCCCATACTGAAGAACGCTTTCTCCTGCCTGCAGAAACAGTTCAAGAAATTCCGGCAGGGGAATTCTCCGAGCAAACCACTGTTGTCCTTGCTATATTAGCCCACTAACTTCTGCGATGGCTTCTTCTATGATTGAAATTTCTACTCTTATGACCCGAGAGTAATTCCCATTCAAATTTAGTCCAAAATCCATCATGATTCCCTTGTTGAATCCCTGCAATCTATTAAAATAAATATCCCATCCTCCATTTATGACAACTTGCCATACATATGCATTGCTATGAACTAAATTTGTATCTTCAAGTTCATGCTGCACAGCCAGTCTGCCCATCACGTAGAGACTATAACAACACTCTAGACACAACAAACCGTTCGAAGGAGTGACAGCTACCAAATTTGGAAAAAACAACATGGTGAAAATGAAATGGAATAACGGTAAATACGACAGGTGATTTCTCAGGAAACGATGAAAATCATGGCAGATTATGGTAAGTGTGATGAATGGGATGGTAACTATTTTGCATGAGTTGCAAAGGATTGATCAGTTGGCAACATGTGCATGTTGCTAATCCTATTACACATTAATGATTATACGAAATACGGTGAGGGTCGTGGATTGTACCAACAACACG
Source organism: Pinus albicaulis (assembly GCA_034641835.2). NCBI lineage: Eukaryota > Viridiplantae > Streptophyta > Pinopsida > Pinales > Pinaceae > Pinus > Pinus albicaulis. The sequence goes on from CM076574.1 coordinate 221,971,326, forward strand.
AGGTTTTAATAATGACTTTCGAATAATCATTCTTGTGGTTTAATTACACCGACGTTTAGTTATGACGGCACCCCCCCCCCCCAACTTAAAAAAATATCCATCCAAGGTGTCAATGTCTTATCCATGGAATATTTAATTAAATCCATAAGATTCAAATGGAGACGTACCTGGAAACCTACCTGAGGGAAGTGACAGTTGGCAAGATAACGGCGCAGTAAAGATGTGGACGGAGTAATAGCATCAAGGAGTAGCAACATTGAGGAGTAACAACATCCAAGCAGTAACAACATCACGAGTAGTAGCATCCGAAGTAATAGCATCACAGAGTAGCAACATCCAAGGAGTAACAACATCACAAGTAACAACATCCGTAGTAACAACATCACAAGTAGCAGCATCCAGAGTAACAACATCACGGAGTAGCAACATCTAAGGAGTAACAACATCACGAGTAGCATAATCCAGAGTAATAGCATAATCCAGAGTAAGAGCATCACGGAGTAGCAACATCCAAGGAGTAACAACATCATAGAGTAGTATCATCCAAGGAGTAACAACATCACGGAGTAGCAGCATCCAATACTTAGGAAATTTCCAGCTCCGCAACATTGCATTGCACCTCAGTAGTAGCTCCTACAAAAAGACAACAAGTAAATAGTAACATTATTTATTATTATTATTATTATTATTAGTTTTTATAACAAGGATGCAGAGGAAGAATTCTCTACACTCATAACCTTCAAACCAAATTTCTCAGAGAGATGTTTATTAAAGGCATCCTTAGAGGTTGGACAATGGTACAGTATTAGGCGATGTCCATTTGTTATGAAAGAAGAACGTGTATCGTCAATTGTGATTAGTCTGACTGTTCCATTATCCAATAGAACATCCACCTTGTAAGGTCCCATCCATTGAGTGCAAATCTTTCCTTTAAAATCCTTAAATCAAGAGTCATAAAGTAATGCCCAATCTCCTCTATGAAACACCTTGTTTTTGATAAACTTATCGTGCCATTTCATCCTCTGTTGCTTAATAATGGTAGTCCTCTGGAAAACCATTGAACGGATTTCATCTAGTTCATTAAGCTGATCTAGCCGGTGTTTTTGGGCTTCTAACAATTCCAACCCTACTTTAAGAGCTTTTTTGAGCGTACTGATTTCAAATTCTATTGGGAACAACGTGGATTTCCCATAAACCAACTCAAATAGTGAAAACCCAGTTGTGTTCTGCCATGTTTTTTTGTATGCCCAAAGAGCTTGAAGCAGCTTTTGAGCCCAATCCTAACGATGGTATGCCACAGTTTTTGTCAAGATATTTTCCAATGCCTTGTTTTTGCTTTCCACTTGTCCATTCGCCTAGGGGTGGTATGGATATGTGACCCTGTGCTTGACCCCATATTTATGCATAAGCCTTTATATCATGTGTGATGTGAATTGTGCTCCTCCATCTGAAACAATCTCCCTCAGAGTACCATAACGAGCAAAAATCTCTTCAAATAAAAAAAAATCTAAAACCACCTGTTTTTTCATTTTTCGCAACAGCCTTGGCTTCTACCCACTTAGTCACATAATTGATGTAGACCAAAATGTGAACCTTTTGCTGGTAAGGTGGGTTAAAGGGCCCAAAAAAATTGATATCCCACTTCTCAAAAGGTTCGAGGACTACCTGGGACTGCAAAGGCATTTCATCAAATCGACCAAGCTGTCCTATGTGCTGGCAACTATCACACCTTCGAACATAATTTTGTGCATCCTAAAATATGAAAGGCCAGTAATATCCCATTTGTAACACCTTATGGCCTATTATTCTATTTGAAAAATTCCCTCCATCCTGGGCAACCTTCAGCACTTCATAGATATCATCCTAAGATACATAGCACCAAACCTTATTATCGGCTCCTATATTAAAAAGGTAGCCCACCATCTAGGAATATCGGGCACTATATCTGCATACCACAGAGGATTAGTAGAAATTGTGAAAAGATGCTCATCCAGAAAACTACCTTCTATGGGTGTGCCTTCATCACTATTATCCATTCTAGACAAAAAATCAGCAACTACATTATCCTTTCCTATTTTATCTACTATTGTAATATTAAATTCTTGAAGTGATAAGTTTACTCATCAAATACCTTATTGTTACGTGATCAGTATGTACAAAATTAGGATACCTAGTGATATAGTGTCGGAACTTTTTGATAACATAGATGACAACCAAGAATTATTTTTCAGTCACCGTGTAATTTAACTTAGAAGCAGTTAAATTCTTGCTGACGTAATAAACTACATATGGTGTATTTTCTACCTACTATCCTAAAACTCCTCCTACTGTTGTCTAAAATGCTTCAGCATGTATATGAAATGGTAATGCCCAAACAGGTCCTCGAAGGATCAGAGCTTCACAAACTAGCCCCTTGATCTTCAGAAAATATGCTTCACTCACCTTTTTCCACAAAAATTCTGCATCTTTTGTTAGCAATTGAAAAAGTGGATGTGCTATTTTAGCAAAATTTTCTATAAAATGTCTATAATAACCAGCACAACTGATAAATCTGCGTACCTGTGTAGGTGTCTTAGGTATGGGGATGTGCAGTATTACTTCTATTTTGGCCGGATCAACTCGAATTCCAACAACTGGGAGAAAGTGTCCCAATACTATCCCTTCTTCCCTCATCATGTGACATTTGACTGTACTTAGAGACACATGGTTCTGTTTACATCTTTCAAGTACTTTCTCTAGATTTTCCAATCTTTCTTCAAATGAATTCCGATATGGAGTAAAATCATCTATATAGATCTCGACATTGTCATCGACTAAATCAGAAAAAATTCCCAAAATTTCCCTTTGAAATGTTGCAGAAACATTACACAGACCAAATGGGGGAACCCTATATGAAAAGGTTCCCCATGGGCATGTAAAGGTTGTCTTATCTTGGTCTTCTGGCATTATATGGATTTGATTATACCCGCTAAACCTGTCTAGGAAGGAGAAAAACTTCTTCCCAGCCAGGGTGTCCAGGACTTGGTCAATTAATGGCAAAGGGAAATGGTATTTTTTAGTTGCTTTGTTTAGTTCCCTATAGTCCACGAAGATCTACCATTTACCATTATTTTTATGAATGATAACTAGCAGGGTGTTGAATCCTTAGTTAAACTGAGAGGGGGGGGGGGATCAGTTTAACACATGCATGAGCTTTTTAAAACTTTTCATCAAGCTTATTTACAACTTAATTTTATAACCAACTTAATATGTGAACAGTTTTAATATGTAGCAGCAAGTATTAAGATAATGTGACACCAAACTTATTATGAGAGCAACAAGCATTAAGCAGATTGGATAGAACATATCAACACATAGGCAACACACACAGAGACAACAAATATAAGTGGAAACCCATAAAGGGAGAAAACCACATCTTATTATTGTTTTTATGCAAAGGCAAGCTCCAACTCCCTCTCACCACTAATTTTCTGCAGGCACCAACCTACAGGAGGCTCCAACCTCAGTCAGCTACAACTGACATCTATCAAGCTTCAACTTGATAGGGAAGCTCCAACTTCCTCACTCTATCAAAAGAAAGTATTTGTTGATTTACCTTAGATATCAGCTCTGTTCTGTAGCATCTCTTTCTGCTCCTCCTTTTTCTTATCTCTTCTGCCTCAATTCTTCATACTCTGCATTCTCTAACCTCTCTTCTGCATATCAATATGGTATCCTTTATACAGTTTGCCTCATAACTATTTGCATTCTACAAGGAATTCAAAGTGAATAGCCCTGACTCTTCGCCTTCTGCCTCCTCACTTCTTTATCCAACTCATTAAAAAAACTACAACAATTTATACAACTTTCAGTTTTACAATGGAGTTTTGTTTCCTACAGAGACTTGCCAGTGCATCACAAACAATATAAACCAATTAAAAAGAGTTTACATTCAATTACAATATGGATTACAAATCAATCCATTCAGTTTTGGATCACCATGTGTTTGTCTTTTTTGTTACTATCTCTGTCTTTTTCGGCTCTGCTTGCTCTCCTGTTCACTACCATGTTGTAACTGCTACATATATGTAACTGTGCTTTTTATATAATGCAATTCAACTCTCGGCGTAATAATAAATAATTTTTAACATATAAACTTCCCTTTCTGTATAATGCAAATGCCTCTTGGTGATATAATCATAATAGACCATTTTAATATATAAAATTCCTTTTCGGTCTCAAAAATCGATCTTTTCTTATGCTCTGATGCGATTACACCTCTTGCGATGGTTCCGATGCGATTGATCGCAATCAGAACTTTCAATTGCATGTTCTGATATTCTGCTTTACTCTGATGCGATTTTTCACTATTCACTTGCACTTCACTGTGCCGATGCGATTGGAGTTCTCCGATGTGATTAGCAAAGGCCCCACCACGTAATCAAACAACTCATATCTGTCGTCCATCCTTCAGCAAATCGGATGGCTATCATCCGATCGATCAATCGCAATCGGAACTTTCAGGTTGTTCGTCACTCTTTCACCTCTGATGCGATGAATCACTCTGATGCACTTAAGCCGGAACTCAAACAAATATGTGTCACCATTTATAACATATCGGGTCTGCAATCACCATCAGAACTTTTATTAACATGTTCTGCTGCCATAAGTTTCTCTGATGTGATTTGTGAGGGTCCCACCTTATGGTACTTCGTTTGTTTTAAACCCGAACCATAGAACCTTTTTTTCTTTTAATCTCGTGCACAAGAATATAATACATATGCTTTGTATTTTAATCTTGGTCCTTTGTATATAAAGTGCTACACACATATATATACACTTTTCCTCTTAGGTTAAGATTCTCAAAATAACTTTTATGTATCCTTCAACTTGGGTTAAGATTCTCGGAATAAACATGCATTGTACTCTTCTATTTTACATGGGGTCCCACACTACACATATAATATCCTCTGTCAACATTATATTAAGTCTTTGACTCAGACTTAAACCCAACACTAATATATGTAGTTATATAACCTTTCGGGCTCTAGATTTATTTTAACTCGCCTTGTTTATAATAATATTATGCACTGTCTAAAGTTTGGGTTACCTCTTTGTTAATCCACAACATAGTCGAGGTTCACAATTAATATATATAATCATATCAAACATTCAGCATTTTCTCCAATGGTTAATAACTAACCATTAATGCAATAGTTCAACTGGGCCCACAACGTACTGCTATATGCTAACCATCATACGTAGCACCCCTTGGTGACTTGCATATCAATTATAATATATGGACATATATTACAGCCCCGTTCAATTTATATGAACCTTATAATAAAACCCACATATTTAACTTATATGTGAACACTCTACCACGTATTCAAATTCACGTGGACTAACTCAACTTGCATTCGGCCCACCTTAGGCTTTATCACCATTCAACATAGGTATATACCATGCATATGAATATGATGTGCTCAGCATATAAATCCAATTACATAGGTCCGCTTCATATATATCAACCTATATTAATATACGTTATAACCTCCGCCTTTCTCAACATTGTAATAAGTCTTGACCTTGGTTAATAACCAACCATCAGCACATTATAATATAAAGGCTCGGACTTAGGAATTTTAATGTCGTTACCCATTCAATTCATGCACCCCGACATCAACAAATGCTATATGAAACCTCCATGCAAATTACCAAAGTCAATATAAAATAACGATTGGCCCCACAAGATATTTCTTTGGATTAAACATCGCATAGATCAGACGGTCATTGTACTCTCGTGCTCCAACTGAACTTTGGACCCCCATCCGACGGATGACGCGCAATATAGCATTTTTCTTTGGGCCGAAGGTTAACACTCAAAAATTACACGATGTAAGTGGTATCCAAATACCACCCAAAGACACATGTCCATCAGCGACATAGATCACGTTCAAAAATTGAAATCCACTTACCACTCCCAAACACACCCGATACTCTTGGTTTCCAAAAATCTGGTTTCACTGTTTGCTCAAGGTTTCATCTAGCACATGGTTCTGCTTCATCAAATTTTAACTCTTATTAAGAGAATTCCCACGTTCGCTCATGTTTCCTCTTGCGATCTCGACATTATAATACGATGCTTCCATATGTTGAATGCCCAACTCCATTAGGTTTTCACTATGTAGTTACGGTTCCTTTCTTGGTTCTGCACCCTTACTGGTTCCACCTCTATTATTCTCTATCTCTGCCTATGTTATTCTCTATCTCTACCTCTGTATTCTCTATCTCTGTTTCACTGTACTCTCTGCAACCTTTCTCTGCTGCTCGACCATTTCATCTCACGGCTCTGCCTCTATATTCTCTGTCTCTGCATCCTCTGTCTTATGCATGACTGTTTCCCTATGTCACTGTACTCTGTACTCTATCTCTACATCCTCTTCTTTTACTGCCCTTCTTATTTTGCTGCTGCTTGACCCTCTCTACATCTTGCTACCTCTTTTTCTCTCTCAGCTTCTATGTTGTCTCCTTTGCCATCTCCTTTGCCATCAATGACAACATTTCCAACACAGAGACACCCATTAACTGTCTGAGATGGGGTAAATAAATCCTACATCCAATAATTTCTGAAGTTCATCCTTGACAATGTTCTTTAAAGCATGATTCATTATCCATTGGGGTTGTCTCACAGAACAGCAATATTCCTTAATGTAAATATGATGAGTACATAAACTAGCAGGAATCCCCTTCATGTTGGTATAATCCCAAGCGAAGGCTTCTTTATGGTTTTGAAAGATTTTTAGGAGCTGCTTTGTCTGGGATTCTAACAAATTTAGGTTGATGTTTAGTGTCTTTCCTGGTTCAATTTCAATAGGAATAATATCATGGGATGAATTTGAAGGGATGTATTCAATTTCATCTTCTCGTTCAATATTTTTCTGCATTTCACAGCTCATGGAAGATTCTAAAATTTGACGATTTGAGTCAGAAACAGAGCAGGGACCATTAATAAAAGTGTTGATAGTATCATCCTCAGTTTCTATTTTGAATTGAAGCGCCTGCCCAATGGTAAGAACCGGTCTAATTTCTTCATTTTTAGGTTCGGGTTCTTTAACTCGTAGGTGTTTCCGCTTGGCTAATGGTTTCTCTGATGGGATCGGTTCCGCAGGAGGATAGAGAGTGAGGTTCTTTGTAACCATCACATTTGATATAACCATACGTCCATATCGACACCCAATATAGGCATCCGCGATTGCGAGCCAAGGTCTTCCTAAAATCAAGAGATGAGCGACGGATGGGGATCATGTCTGTAATACAAGGAGGTCCACGGGATAGTTCCACGAGTCCACCAAAATAGTAACATCTTCCAACTTCCCTACTAGTTTAATTATAGACCTATCTACCAATTCCATGACAATAGGGGTTGGCTTAATTTTTCTAAGACTTAATGCATTCATTATTTCGGAGGTAATAATATTTATGGTAGCACCCAAATCTACCAGTACATTTGGGATTTCAACCCCATTAATTTGTACTGTTATAATTGGGTTCCGTAGGTACCCATATTTTACAGGCATGTTTTTTCCCAACATGAAGTCAGACAGTCTGTCCATCACATGGATGGTTAACAGATCCCTTGATTTCTTCCCAGATTTCTTAGAAAAATATTCCTTGAGAGTTTTTGTGTATATAGGTACGTCTCTCATAGCTTGGAGCAAGGGTATTTTAACAAAAAGATTTTTTAATTCTCCTAGAAAGTCGAACTCTGCTTGAGGGCTCTATTTACCCAGGGTCAATCTTTTAGGATATGGCAGATTGATTGAACGGCCCTGCTTAATAGTAGGTTGGGGAGGTGTTTGATTTACAATTTTTTGGTATGGTTTATCCCCGACTGTTTTTTGTTCTGGTTCTATAACTTCATTGTCAATCTGTTCAATAATAACAGATGAAGTTGGAGCATTCACTACTTGCCCAGATCGTAAGTTTATTTCATTAAGCCCTGCGATAGAAATGTGATATGATGGAAGGTTAAGAGTTTCAGCTTGTTGGACCCCTTTATTATTAGGATTTGGGTTGGGTTGGATAGGAAGTTGAGGTCGAAGGGATGGATTACCTGGAGGTATGTTGGGAGGAAACTAGAGTTGTTGTTGTGGAATTGATTGAGGAAAATATTCAGTAGGAGAGGGTCCATGCCAGTTCTGAGCCCAAGAAGGATTCGAACTGGTCTGGGGAAACCATTGCTGCCATGTTGGACATTGATATTGAGACCATATTGTTGAAAAAAGTACAGACTGGGGACCCATATTAAAACTATTAAATTACTGAGCTGGGTGTTGAGGCATACCTGGATTCACATTTGATGGTCGGGGCTGCCATGGCTTCTTTGGTCCCATGAAATACAGTTGATCCATTGCTATCTCTTCACTTTCTCCAGGAAAAACTACCTTCAATCCTGGCAAGGAATGGCATGAGCTAGTCACATGGGCCTATTCGCAAATTTCACATGCTCTAACTATGTTCAATGGGCATTATTTTAGCGGATGCTTCTTTCTGCATTGAGGGCAGAATATAGCCATAGTATTTTCCAACTCCATTTGTTTTTTTTTTCCTTGTAAAGTGTCCATCTAGGCAGATAATGTACTTAGGATATGACTCCTTAGGTTATCTAGAAGATTTCTGATTTCTGCCTTTGTGACCCCTCCACCAGAAGTTTTTGATGACCAAATTCCTTGTCCATTTCTTGCAGCCCCTCATGAACATTGAATGCACAACCCACAAATAGTATCAAATTCTTCCTTCGAGACTTCCCCCTTTCCTAATATATTCAAAATTTGTAGAGAATCTTCCCTGAGTGCCCGGAGAAGGATGATATTCAAAATACCTTTGTCCAGGTCACTATGGCCTAACTTCTGTAGTATGTATTTAAATCGTTCCACACAATCTTCCATATTCTCATATTCTTTCTACGAAAACTTAAAAATCTCCTCCTTGATGTCACAGGATTTATAGTAATCCTGGTATTTCTCCAAAAATACTTCCTTCATCACATCCCATGAGGAGATAGTCTTCCCCCCTGAACCCATGAGCCATCGCAGGGTTGTTCCTTTTAAGGTAGCAAGAAATATTTTTAGTTTCTGAGCGTCAGAGATATAGTCGTACCCCTCACAGACAATATAAAATTAAAAGAGGAATGTATCTAGGTCCTTAGAGGAAAGCCCATGAAAATTAGGAAAAGTTGTTAAAGGGATGGGCTTCATTGGTGCATCACCTATGATGTTTCCAATTAGGAAATCAATAGATGAACTTGTAGGTGCTATAAATATCCTCCAATACTCACCTTGGATCTCAACTGGTTCTGCAACTGATATTTTGGGTGATCCTATTGTAGGAGGTTTCACAACACTCCCTCAATCTCGTGGTGATGCAAACTCCTTCAGGATTTCTTCTTCCCAATTGGAATTGCTCAATTCCTCTGACCCACTTCTTGTAGTTTCTTCTCATTCTACCGACAACAAGGGTATTTCTTCTATCGATACTTTATTTACTTCTTCTTCTACCATTTAAATGATTTCCTCTGGTACCTTGGATGGCACTGGCTGCTCAACCGACTACCCTTCAGACTTCATTTGAATCTTTACCCTGACAACAACACGAGAATATGATTCTGATTCAGCCTTTGCGATGATCTCCTGGATATACGTATTCCTTCCCAGATCCATTCCCTTCTTTAAGGGTCTTCCTCTGCCCCTCTTGTTCAAATCTTTGTTCATGCAAAATAACAGGAGTGCTCAAGACCTAGAGCAGGACAAATAATTTCCTCCCCAGGACGAGAGATTGGACTTAAGCAGAAAATCAAACAAACTAAGAAATTAAGGTTCAGGCCTCGAAGTAGGGTAATCAAATACCCTCCTCAGGATGAGAAATTGGCCCCTAGAAAACAATCATAAAGTAAGAAAGAAGAATACTACGCTTAGGACTTAGAGAAGGGTAACAAATTACCTCCCTAAGATGAAGGATTAATTTCCAAAAAAAATAATCAAAAAGCAGAAAAATAGAACACTACACTCAGGACTTAGATCAATGTAACAAATTCCCTCCTTAAGATGGGATATTGATCTAAAAAAAAACAATAGAAAAGTGGAAAAATAGAACACTACGCTCAAGAGTTAGAGCAAGGTAACAAATTCCCTTCCTAAGATGAGAGATTGATCCTTGGACCAATTACAGATCGTGTTATTTCACCTTGTTAGCCTTCCCCGAAAATGGCACAAAAATGTTGGTGTTCGAGTGTGAATAAACTATTCAACCCTTTTCCACATTAATTTATCAATCCAGGTGTTTCCATTATTTCAAGGTAACGCGGAAGGTATATGCAGGAGCAATGGCACAATCTGGTATTGATCACAAATTCAACAATTAAAGAAACAAGAACTATTGTAGCAGTAATTAAAGATAAATTGCAGAATTATAGAAGCATTCACAGTAGTTAAAGAAAATATTGTAACAACAGTTAAAATACTCAAAAAGAAATGCGAAAGCAACACAGGGAAATAACGCAGCACCTGATCAGAAGGGTGGGCCCAGCTCTTTGACCAGGGTTACGGTAGACTCACAGCTTACAAATAGAACGACAAAATGAATTTCATTCAATTAATTAAAAGTCTTATGTTACAAAAATTGATCTCCTCCATGCTAACCCCCATTCATAGCACTGAGACCCTTCTTATACAAATTTTCAACAAGCCTGTCTTCCCTATCTGACAACTAATATCTACAAATAAACAATTGTTACAACGGCCAAACTAGTTTCCGAGAGTAAACCAAGAACGGTCTAAAATAAATCTAAAGTAGGTTGGAATCAGTTATGATGTTATAGCATATCAAAACAACGCTATAAAATTGGAGCTCCTTCTAAGACTCGTAGATGTGACCCTTTGACTACTGAATCTGCGGAAATAACAAAATTAGTGCTCGCATAGGTAAAATCCCTATGACTATTACTTCATTAATTAAACATTCCAAATAAGACAATGAAAAGGAGTTTACCTTATGCATTTATAGCATTGAAAGAATATTAATGATACAAATAAGTGAAAGAGTGGGTGAAAAATGGGAGACAAAAGTATGCAAATTTGGCACCCAATAGGTGGTTAAGGGAATATACCGAAGAATGCAAATAACTGAGAAGGGGATTCATTAATGCAGATGGTTTCAAGACACATGCAAGTGGGGTTTTCCAAACAAGCTTAAGTTTTTTAGTTGACTAGCTTTACATGATCATGTGTTTACGTGGAGGAACCTACAACGTTGAGGATTTAAAGGTTTAAACATTTGTCACTTATGCCTAACGGGGCCTAAAGAAGTGGACCATTTGTTCCTTACCTACTCACATGTTGCAAAAAATTTGGATGGTGTTCTTGATACATATGAACTCTTAGCTTGCCATCAATTTCATTCCTTGAGATCTTGTCTCTTCTATTTTTAAAAAAACCAAAAGAACTATCTCTCTCTTCCAATTTACAACATTTGAATCATCTGGCACAGTAAAAATGTTAGTATCTTTTAGCAGAAATTGGCTTCGGTTCCTACAAATGTTAATAAAAAATTGGTTTATTTCAATGAGATTAGATCGGTAAAGAGGCAGGAGAAAAAAAGTCAGATAAGAATAAAAGACATATGGAAGGTCTTCCAAGTGGGGTTCTTCGATGAGGCATGTGCAAAGAGAAGATGCAGAGGTGGAAATTTCATAATAAACAAAAAAGGCTACTATTATCACTTCTAGTGGGAAGGAGGAATTGACACCAACAATAGAGCTGAGATTATCTCTTTGTGGGGAGTTCTATATGGTGCAAAGTGGTTTTGGATTGAGAGGTTGCAGGTATATGGTGATGCCAAGGGTATTATTGATTGGGTCAAGGAACACAGTCAGTTTAATCTGCCCATTTTATCCAATTGGATGAATCGCATAAAGGATCTTGTAAGCTCCTTCCATCTCATTCAATTTGAACATATATATAGGGAACAAAACATGACCGCATATCTTTTATCCAAATGAGGTATATCGAAGGTTTGTGGTAGGATCTATTATGCAAGTTCTGAACAAGATGTCAAAATGAAGGTAGAGAGTATCATATTTTGGTAAGAGGTTTTTTCTTGTTTTATATTTTTGAAATATGACAAAGAGGGAGTGTCCAAAATTTTGAGTTGGGAAGGAAAAGGAAAGGTACAAAAAATTAAGCGTGTAATATATTTCCCTTTTGGGAAACTATAGGGAACATACAAGTCAATACAAAAGATATAAGGATAGAATACATAAACATGTTAATATGGTTGTTTATTGTTTATGGTTGGGATAGCAAGACACTATGGGTGTTTGGAACTAACAAAATGTACTTTCTCTTTTATCTATAATGAAAACGATTTTTTTTTCCACTAGAGAAAAAAATGACCAAACTAATCGAGAAATTTATCAATACTTAATTATTTCCTAATCAAAATTCGAACCCAAAACATATGAATTAGAAGGCGAACTTGAACCCAAACCATAGGACTTGGGTCATAACTACTCTCTTTCACTTAAAAATATCAACCTATCACACTATCTTTGCATTCTCTGATGCGGTTGTGTTGGTGTATATGCACCTAGATTAGCTTTAGTTCAACTCTAGAGATTGCATGCAATGTGCACTTTTCTTTAGCTAGTTAACTCAAGTGCTTGCATGTGTTGTACACTTGGCTTTAGTTAGTTAACTATAGTACTTGCATGTGGTGCATGTGTACATTAACAAAAATTAAAGCACACTTACCTTCAGTTATCTTTAACTATCCATAGTTATTGCATGTACAACTAAGCTTAACTCGGTTGCTTTTATGTATTGATTCTAAAACTAATATTAAAATAATTAATTTCATTCTCAATTATAATTCTTTTCTTTTTCAACTTGGAAAGTTTGTGCAATTAGTCTTCAACTAGATCCATATTTGTGCTCTAATAATTTTACATGTGTTTGTCATAGAAAACCACTTATGCAATGCAGTTTTGATCTTAGTAATGAGAGAAGTTGAACTATCTGTTATCAAAAGATCATCTCCATAAATTACTATGATCAACAAGGAGTCAAATTTCTTCAAAATATAAACATTGAAATCAGATTTACAGCATACAAAATTTTAAGATAACAAATAAGAATTCATATTTTCATACCATGCTCTAGGTGCCTACTTGAGGCCAAAGAGAGACTTATTTAGTTTTCATACCAGAGATGAATTGTGCATGTATCCTTGTCGCTACTCCATGTAGATTTCCTCCTTGAGATCACCATGAAGAAAGGCATTCTTCACATCCATATGATGCACTGCCCATCCTCTTGTTGTTGCAATGAAGAGAGCTAGCCGAGAATCCATTTTTTCCACTAGAGAAAAAGTCTCATCATATTCAACACCATGTACCTGCTGAAAACCTTTTGCTACTAATCGTGCCTTATATCGATTAACTTGGCCATTTGGATACAACATTTCCTATATGAGCTTGGATCAGTGTCCATCGTCCAACTGTCATCTAGTGCAATAATCAAAGTACGCTAAAGTTTTGTAGAGATCTAATGCATCGGCAATGGACCAAACACATCGAGATCCACATGCACTTCATTAGAGAACTCATTCATGATGGGATCATCGATCTTCAGTACTGTCCTAGTTTCGAGCAAACTATTGATATCTTCACCAAGACTTTCACTCAGCAGCAGTTTCGATTCCTATGAGATTGTCTCGGGGTGAAGGACATGACTGCCTAGCAGTTGTCTTTTCTCTACTTTTGCATTATATTTTGAGGGGGGATTTTTCTTCCGAGTGGGTTTTCCCTCTTTCCTCTTTTCATGCATTTTATATGTGTACCTAAAATGGTTATGTTGCCGGGACTCATTCATTTTGCATCAAACTCACTTAAGTTATGTTGAAGGTGGGGTGTTGGTGTATATGCACCTAGATTAACTTTAGTTCAACTCTAGAGATTGCATGCAAGGTGCACTTGTCTTTAGCTAGTTAAATCGAGTGATGTATATGCACATAGTTAACCTAGATAAGCTTTAGTTCAACTCTAGAGATTGCATGCAATGTGCACTTGTCTTTAGCTAGTTAGCTCAAGTGCTTACATGTGATGTGCACTTGGTTTTAGTTAGTTAGCTATAGTGCTTGTATGTGGTGCAACATAAAGCATAGTTAGCTTTAGTTAGCTTTAACTATCCATAGTTATTATATATACAACTAAGCTTAACTCAATTGATTTTATGTATTGATTCTAAAACTAATATTAAAAAAATTAATTTTATTCTCAATCTAATTGTTTTTTTTTTCAAATTGAAAAACTTGCACAATTATTCTTCAACTAAATCCATATTTATACTCTAATAATTTTACATGATACATTATAAACAATCAAAATTTTTAACTCAAACAGTATTGCAGCTGTCTTAATTTTTGTGTTGCAGTATTCCAGTTTCCACTGCGGGTCAAAAACTAATTATTTTATTTGCCTATTGTGCATTTACTGTACAAACAAGATAACCTGTAACACGTTTTCTTTATTTGTATAAAAAAAATCCGTGATAAGATACCCTAGAAGCAAGATAATTCATTTATTTCACTGAGTAAAGGAGAGTTATGGAAATTAGAGTGTCATCGTCATTGCTATTCACTATGCAGCTAAAATATCAGAGAGATTTCCTCAGTGCTTGCATTTCCTTTCTGGAAAATTTTCCATCGAAACAGAATTATGGCCAAAGTGGTGCTTTTTTTTCGGAAAAAAACATCCAAAACAACAGAGAATTAATAGAAAAGTGGGTACAGTTTGCATTAATTCTACTTTATCAATTTTCTTTGTGTTTTTCATCATGTTATTACTAAGCATTAGCCAAAATTTATATCTGGCAATGTTTTCAAGTTTTCGTTATTTCTTTCTTCATGAATGATTGAAAAGATGTCATTAAATCAAACAGGCATCACTTTACATTATTTTCAAGCCAATATTTTCCACTATTCTTCTGTGTGGGGAATTGAATCGATAAAGAAAATCTCTTTAAATAATGTTCCAGTCAAGTCATATTCCAAGTTATCGTTGTTTCTTTCCTCATGAATGACTGAAACGATGTCATTAAATCAAACGACATCACTTTACATTATTTTCAAGCCAATATTTTCCACTATTCTTCTGTGTGGGAATGGAATCGATAAAGAAAATGTTTTTATATAATGTTCCAGTCAAGTCATATCCTATTTAATAATATTATTTTCAGCATTTCTTATTTCGAAACTCTCTCTATATATAATATTGTTTCATTATATAAATTTCTCTATGCCCAATGAAATCGATAAAGAAGATGACTTGTAAATAATGTTCAAGTCAAGTCATATTCCATTTGTTAATATACTTTCGAGCATTTCTTATCTCAAAACTTTTATATATATATACAAAATTAACTATCATTAAAAATATATATACAATTTTATATATTACATGTAATTACATATTATTGATTGAAAGAATTGAAACTAAGATTAATGTAATAATATTTTTATATATAGAGTCTTATCTCTCTATGGTTGATATAAATTTTTGTTACCAATATTATTATTATTATTATTATTATTATTATTTATTTAATGAAAATATTATTTTATTGTTTTTAAATATAACATTAAGTAACAACATTTCCCATATTGAGATTTAGAGGCTTCTTGGCATAATAAATTTAACGTTATCTCACAACATTTCATGGTTGTAGAGTGCCTCTTGGGCCAATCATGTGTTTTCTAAAAAAAAAATTTGATTGATAGAAGGGATAAAATTATTAGGAGGTTTTGTACACCAAGGATGGTCCCTCGGGCTTTGAATATAATCAAAGGAAGTACACATAGACTTTAGATTTGAAAAAGAACATCTAGGGGTACAACTTGAAAGAGGTCAAGAAGCATTACATAAATCCTCTTGAGGGAAGATCATAGGAGCTTAACTTAATAAAACTCTAACATATCGTGTGCGATCATAGCATATTAAACAATACCCTTAATTTGAGTACATATTGGAAAATAGCCCTAAAAATCACATTATTTAACCCCCTGCCAATATAAACCCAATGCACCTTCCCAATTTAAAAAGCCCATACTTTCTATATATATTGTAGATATCCATTTTTTCATTAACATTTTTTGTACCCCTTTATATTTTTTCATTAACTTTGAGCTCCATTTTTTATACCTACCAATGTAAAAGCCCTCTATCCCCTATATATCCCACAATATATTATGTCATTTTTTCCTCATTATATATCCCCCAATATGAACCCACATGCTATGGTATTGCTCCAGCAGTGAAGCCCCTGTGGGGAAGATTTGGCAACTAAGTGGGATGTGGGTTCCATTAGGAAATTGTGTAGCACCAAGGATGTATTTTAGGACCTTCACCATGGTCTAGGATGGAAAACAAGAGAACTGGGCTCTAAAATAATCTTTTATGGCCCATGGGGCATGGATAACACTCTAAACCACAATAGAAGCCCACTTGAAGGTATCTTTGTGAGTTGGATATGGGTATCATTATAAAGGTTTTTACACCAAGGATCAATTTTGGGGACTTCAATTTTTCCGTTACATTGAAAATAAGAATCTTATCCAATTAACGATGTTTTAGGACATGAAGGTTAGCAACAAGATGTTGAATCACCATGAAAGTCCTTTAAAGGGGATCTTTCACCTATAAGTGGTGTGTGGACACCAATAGGAGCTTCAAACTATGAATGACATTAAGCCCATGACAAGTTGATCTGTTCTTCCTCATCCCTTAGTGTAGATGGATCTAATTACTCTTAATTAGAATTTTCCAAGGTGAAAATTTTGTTTCTTGACATCTATGCAATTTTGACCATATTTTTTTATAACCAAAGCATTGTCCTTTTGCTTTTTTGTAACAACCACTCGTTGATTTTTCATGTAAATAAAATAAAACCAAGGTCATGGGATACATATTCCAAGCTAAACAGTTGGAAAAATTTATAGTGGGCATCACTTGTGGTCTATTAATGGCCATGTAAATTGGAAAAAGAATTGGCAAAGGAAAAGAGGATATAATTGGCATTTAACTATGATAAGTAAAGGAAAATAAGATAAAAGGATGGTGAAGAAACACATATATCCATGCAAGTTAAATTAGAGAGAAAATGAAGGAAAATGAAAGAAAAAGGAGACTTTAGTGATAAAAAGGAATTAGAGAAACAATTGACAACTTTTACATAGATTTTTGACAATTTTGGCTCAACATTTCTTTATTTTAGCTCTCCTACACTCTTATAAATTTAGAGAATTCTTGGAGATTTCTCTCATTCATTGGATTTGGAGATAAGAAAGAAAAATAAAGAAAGTGAGCACAAGGAGAAATTTGGATCAAAATATACAACAAGATTTAATTACATGTAACAGGTTGCATGTGTGGATTTATTGTTAGGATTCGGATGCATGATAAATGAATGTGTTTCTTTGGTTATTTGTTGTCATTTGCATGGAGATTTTCCTAGATTGATATTGGTTTTGGCCTTTCCTTGCCATTTATTGGATATAAAGGATACATTGGGTTCCCCATTTGAATTACTGATTGGTTCTCAAGTTCACTATGGTTGTGAGATGGGATAGAATATTTGGAGCCCTGGAACAACTTGGGTTGCCTAAAGGCTGTGGTTTTAGATGTGAGATATCTTGATCCTTGTAATATCTTGGGTTTAGTGAAGGTTGTGGTTTGAGATAGAGTATCTGGAGCCATGGAAAACTTGGGAGGAGACCAATCTGGTTGGTATTAGTGATTTTCAGACTAGTTAGGTCAAATAATTGTGGTTGAGTGTTGAGGTGGTATGGACTCTATAATACCTAGATGGTTCTATTTAGATTATCCCATATGATACCACATACATTCATGGAATATGGCACATGGGTGATTGAATGAAAGAGGGATTTGGTTTCTGCCAAAATATGTTCAATTGGTATGTGGAAGTCCCTAACTTGGTTGGATTTTGCATATGTTAATAAGATATATTTCCTATTTTCACCTATGATTAATTTTATTGATCATTATGTTGATTTTATGGTTGATTTTCATGGATTATATTCTAGTTATATGCTTGGTTAGATGATGCGCTCTTACTATGGATCCCCATTCATGATCTGATTACTGAATGATTGATGAATTCATTGGCTAACAAGTGTTTTTGTACCTAGTTGAGATGGAATTTGACCTTCTTGATGATTCTTTGATGACGTATAGAAGTTTATGTTCATACATGCATTCATCACCTATGGCTTCTACGTTTTTCATATGTTTGATGAAATGTTTATCCCAAGAATAGCATGTTTTGAGAAAGACCTAGCTTGATTTTTTATTCCATAAAAATTTTATCATCATTGATTGCATTCTCAAAAGTTTTGGGCACTTCCGAGTATTTTCCTAAAGACTAGCCCTGAAAAAGTGGCATAGACCTTGCCACCACATGCATAGAACAAGGAATTTTTGGTCATAACCACATGCAGGAAGGCTTATAGGTGCAGTTGGAGCCTCATAACTGCATGAAAAATATTTTATGGGTGTGTTTGGGGTGTTAATCTTATAGAAATGAGTTCCATCTTAGGGGTTGATTGCCAGAGGTTGTTGTCAAGATATTGAATGATTTTTTTTCCATGAGGAGTGGTAGTATGTGTTTCGTTCTAGGCCCTGCTTCCATAACTATAGCTTGGATGTTGGGTCATGTCATAGTAGCACTCATCTCATGTTTATCATGAAGAGCCTGTAAATGCGGGTAAATGTGGGAGAAGACGTTAAAGGGTGGTATCAAAGTGATTTTTATTCACTACAACCTTTCCTCTAATACTCGTGTTTCAGATTGGTATCAAAACGAGGTTGCAACACTGAAACTTGGGATATATGTGATTGATATGCATGCATGTTAATTGTCTATGTGTTTACTATGCATGCATTGTTTTGGTTATGATTATCATATAGGCAATTAGTATTACAATTTTGTTTTAATATACATGATGTTCGTATTTTTATGTCATTATATATATCATGCTAATATGAATTGATTTGTGCAGATATGACAACTTTCTGTGAGATAAACTAAAGTAATATTTTGATTATGCCTTATGTTTGGTTATCTAAAATGGTAGCTTTGCAGGAAATAGAAGATTAGAGATGAAGAGAAGAATGGTGGATTACAGTTTACATGACTCCCCTTATAGGCGTAATGTGAATTCCATGGAATGGGAAAGGTCAGTTGAGTAACAAGAAGAAGAGTATTCTCTTTATTTAACACATACACTGAGAATTTTTAAGGAAAAAATTAGAAGTTACAAGGAAGCCAATATATTTTGATTGAGGTAAAGCAAATACTTGTAAGGAACAACGGAAAACATGTGAAAGTTAATGCAGTGATTCTTCAAAGCCTTTTAGAGTTGCAGTAGCAGGGACAAATGGGGATCATTCATGGAGATAATTAGGAGGAGAATACTAATGGGACATATAGTAGCAGGTTTGGAACATCATAAAGGTTGGACATAGATGATACAACCAGAGATGGGATATCCTTGGATACACTTGATAGGAGGGGTAGTGCTTATGGGTTTTATTCTATTTCTGGTTCCGAGAGAAATCATAGCCATCATCGTCGTCACCCTTATAGGAGGAAGGAGAAGGGATATTTTCTAGATGAGTTTAGGAAATCCAAGCCTCCTACATTTGATGGAGAGATGATGAAATATGAAGATACAGAAGCATGGCTACTTGGGATAAAGAATTTTTTTTATATTGCATGATTACTTGAAGAACATGAAAGCCATGATAACTACCTTTAGTCTCAAAGAGAAACAATACATCTAGTGGGAAGACATGAAGAATTTCAGAAGCATTAGAGAAGAAAAGTTGGTTTGGGGTGACTTTGAGAGAATCTTGAAGAAGAAGAACCTATATGAAAGATACTATAGTGACAAGGTTAAGGAATTCTATGATATGAAGATAGGTTCTATGACCGATGATGAGTACACTTTGAGGATATAAATGTATTATGTTTAAGATTGAACACACAAAAAATTTGACTCTGTCATGGGAGGAGATGTGATCATGTAATTTTAGCAATGTTAGTCCTCTTTACATAGGTTAGTGTAGAGCATGTGAGAGTAGAAAGTTTCTAGTGTGAAAAGTTTTTTTTTATGATTTTATGTTTCTATTTTTCCTCGATATGAGTTGAGGAAGGTACTAGGATTTTGGAGTGGAGTAGGAAAAGTAGAAGATTCTTTAATATCCATACAAAAACTAGTTACTTCACTTTTCTTTGTCTTCACATTTCTTATTTGAGAAGAAAAGAGAAATACATATTCATCACCTTCTTGTCAGGTTTTTCATATTGGGTTTCCCAAGATACATTTTAGGTTCATTGTGTAGATAGCATCATAATTGTTTTGGGCACCTTTATCTTATTTTTCAAATTATTAAATTGCCTTTTAAATGGTGATATAGTAATATTAAATTTTAATAGACTCTACAAAAATGAACGGTGTCTTTGAAATGTCTAGAATAATTTATTTATTACTCATTTAAATGTCTTGAATAATTTTTTTATTACTCAATTAGATCAAGCAATTATTACTAAGGTAATTAGGAATTTAGACAGATTTTTATTAGTACATGTCTAGTTTAACTAATTCGTTAATAATTATATCCATCCATCCATCCATGTGGAGAAACATTTATTAAATTTCTATAAAAATTTATTTAGGTAACTCTAAAAATTAGAAATCACACACTAGATATTTAATATATTTTTCTACAATTTGAAGGATAAATTGTAAAAAGAAAATTGAACTATCAAACATGAAAAAAGAAAAAATATGATTAGAAATGAAAAAATATGATGTGCATTTTGTGTTTTTACTCCATATTGAAATTACCAATTTACATATAAGTTTAAATTATAAAACTATAAAATCTTTTAATTTTTTATTTTTTATTTTAATATTGTTATGAATTATTATCTATGGTTGGTAAGCATTGATATGCTTCAATTCATAATAAACATTAAAACATTTAAAATTAAAAAGAAAAATCTAAATTATAAATTTATTAAAAATTATTATTATTATTATTATTAATGATAAAAACATAAAAAATAAGTTAACATATATACATTTAAAAATAAATAAATAACAAGATTAATCACACTAGTTGATTCTAAACAGGTCGACAATTTTCTATCGAATATGATTACAAACTTAAAGAAACTTGTTATATGTTTCTTTTAATGTATATATAATTAAGTTATAAATTATTTTTTTATAAATAATAATAATAATACAGTCTGAGAGCGTAAACTTCTGTGATTCATATCTAATTTCATCTAGGTCTAAGAATGCATACATACTCTACCCCCTTTCGTTTTGAACCTATGACCTCTTAGGAGGAAACACATGCTCTTAACCATTAGGTCCACTAAACTAGAAAGTAATGAAAATGAATGTTAAGAAATTAAAATATTATTAGATATAATCAATATAATTAGAAAAAAATATTAAAATAAAATAAAATAATAAGAAAATTAGTATAAATATAACATAACCAGAAAAAAAAAGCTATTTCTGGAAAAAGAGATGGCTCGGTGCAGCGGAGTTTTTTTTTCGGAGCTAGGGTTCCAGAGTTTGGCGGCTGCCGTCTGGTTCGATGTGGCCCTGAGGAAATGCTCCATGACGCTACCAGACTGCCTTGGGTGCTCAGAGCTTATGCGGAGGGTCGATATCCCATTACAGGGCGGAGGCTTGGATTCTTGCATGGTGGTGGCAGCGGCAGTGGCGACGCCTTTCCCTACCCTCAACATCGGCTCTTCCCTGCGATGTTTACCTGATCTGGTTTTTTCCTTGGTGGCCGATTGGGGTGGAGGCTTAAGGGTTGTTCTCTGGGGTGCAGAAGATCCCCTTTCATTCCTTCTTCAAGGGCGGCAAAGTCCTCACCATTCGCCCCCTGTTTGGAGCAGAGTGAGGTTTTGCGGATGGCTTCTCCCTCTCGCGGTATGGCGGTACACGATCAGCTACCCTCAAGGCCTACTTTGGCAGCTCCCAGACGCGGATGCCATTTTGCCATACGCCTCGATCCAGCTTTTTATAGCTGCAATGGTTGGCTACATGGCAGATCCTTCTTGCCCTACGACTGGCATTGTGGCAGTCTCATGCTATCTTTCGCCTGCTACACGTCTTTGGATTCAGATCTCTCCCCTCTGGATGGCCGCCGTCCCTGCCCAGGTGGTAGGGTTCAGGGTTCCCTCAGGCCCGGGCTGCCTTGAGAAGGAAAAAGGGACTCTCGCCGTAAATGGGCTTCAGCCAGCTGCCTGCGCTAAAGGGTTTTCGTTGGAAGCTCTGTTTTCTCAGCACTATAGTGATCTATGGCAGAAGATAATGCTTATCCGGGACCTGTGGACTGCGCCCCCCTCGGGCCATAGCAGGACAGCTCTCAAAAGAACAACAGGTCTTGGCATTGGATCTAGGCACCCTTCGGACTCTTTTCAGATTCAAATTTCTCAGCCTACTGGCAAGACCATCCTGCAATGGGTCATCCCTTCAGATTTGGTGCTAGATCTCAAACTGGATCTAGAAAGGAGGATTGGGATCCCTTCAGGCCTTCAGAGACTTCTCTTTCAAGGCATACAGCTTGAAGACCTTCTTCCCATCTCCCCTTACAGCATTAACAGAGACAGCTCCTTAGTGTTAACCATGCGGTTGAGAGGGAGGGCAGCGGGACAGTCGTCCTCTGTTCCTCATTTCTCTTACAAAGATGATGTTCACTCAGCAAATCTTAATACCCCGGAATTCTCCAAATCTAAGCCATTTTTGGTCGACAGGAAAGAAGATGTTCCCACTGTGGAAATCACTTATCCAGATATTGCAATACAACTTCAAGATTTTGCAGACAGAGCAATCATTTGCAGATTCAACGGACTGTGGCCGAGATCTCAGGACCTTTATGCATGGATTCATGCAAACTGGACCCATCACTGTAAGGTCAGTTTCTGTTCCAAGGGCTATTTCATTGTACTATTTAATGAAAGTAAGCATTATGAAAAGGCTTTAGAAGAAGGCCCTTGGTTCTTGGGTTCTGCAGGGCTGTTCTTAACTCCTTGGTTCCCAGATTTTGATCCTGTAACAGCGATCATTACAACGACACCAGTATGGATCAGGCTTCCAAACCTGCCTGTTCACTTATGGCATGTAGCAGTCTATAAAGCCATAGGCAACACCCTGGGCAGTTTCATTACGAGAGATTACAGGCGAGAAAGAAATGGGCTATACACATATGCCAGAATATGCGTGGAGTTAGATTTAAGCAAAGGACTACCAGAGCAAATCCATCTCAAGTTAAACGATTTTGTTTGGACCCAGTTACTGGATTACGAAAACACTGCCTTCCGCTGCCGCCTTTGCCATTTAACAGGGCATCTGAGGTCCTCCTGCCCCACTCTACCGGCAAAACAGAAAAAGGATCACCCCTCCAAGTCAAAACCCAAAAGATGGGCTCCCTGCTCTCCTCCTCCAGTGGAGGATTCTGATTCCTCCAGCGCTGAAGAAGAAGCCAGCGATGTAGATCTGGATCACGCCCCACAATCTGGGGTCCCCACCGCCGATGGACCAACGCGTTCCTCGGATTTGGCCACTGCCCAGAAACGCTTCCATTCGACCTCCTCTTCTGATTCAGATAAGGAGGGCCCTTCCGTGGTGATCCCCAATCTTCAGGTTGTTGTTGCTCATTCGCCCATGGATGGATGGGTTGAAGTTAAAAAAAAAAGAAAAGGAAAAAAGCTCCGTGTTGAGACTTCTGCCCATTCTGGGTAGATATCAGTATTCTAGCCTTTCTGTCGTTGGTTGTAGCTCCTTGCTTACCTCTCTCTTTCTACGGAACCGAGGTTGATAGGCATATCATTTCCGGTTGCCGGTTTTTGTCTCTCTTGATTGTATCTTCTTCATTGTACCATATTTTTACTTAATAGATTTAGTCTAATTCAGAAAAAAAAACATGACCAGAAAAATCATCTTTAATTAACAAATTATAAAATAGAATAAAAGTTAACAATAATCATACTCAATAAAGTGAGACATAAATATATAAATATATAAAAATAATCGAACCACATAAAAAAAATGTAGAAATTCTTATAAAATAGTACAAAATAAAATATAGTATAAAAAAAATCAAAAAGCTTAACCAAAAAAAAATTAAAAATAAAAAATAAAAAATAAAAAAATAATAATTTCTCTAATTTTTATATTTATATTTTATTTTAAAAGTACAAAATATATCAAGAAATAATATTTTGATATTTCTCATGAATTAATGCATACCAATATCTACCAACCATTTAATTTATATAATTATACTAGTTATTTCTCTTAATCATTTTTTTCAAAATATATTTTAATTTTTAATAATTTTATTTTTTTAATCCATTCTTCATCTCATTTTTCCTTCATGAAATTCCTCCCAAATTATAAATATTTTTTTTTTATTAACTAACTTATTTCTCTTTCTTACCTTTTATTTATTTTTTAATATCTATTTCAATACTAATCACTTTTAATAAATTTAATTTCTTTCGTTTATCCAATTTCTCAAAAGAATTGATCTTTTCCTTTAATCTTTGGTATTCTCCGTCTAAAGTCTTTTCTCCCCATCACTTTAATATTAAAATTTTATCCTTAAATATATTAATACATTGTGAAAATCCACCTAATAAAAAAGTAATATTTTTCATTTATTTAATCTTTTATAATTTTTAGTATTTTTAATTTAAAATCTTTTCTCCCTATTCATTTTAATATTAAATTTTTATCCTTAAATATATTACAATACATTGTGAAAATATATCTAATAAAAAATGTAGTAATGTTCATTCATTTAATGTGTTTTAATCTTGGTTATTCTTCGTTTAAAATATTTTCTCCTTATTCACTTCAATATTAAGATTTTATTTTTAAATATATTACAATATAGTGTGAAAATGTACTTAACAAAAAGTGTAATCTTTTTTGTTTATTTATTTAATGTGTTTTAACTAGATATTATTTTGGGATTTCATTTATGACCATTTCCATGAGAGGTAATCATAAGTGACTAGTTTCTCATGATTTTTTAATAATTTACTTAGAGTTTTCCTAGTTAATCTTTGTTGCAATACCAACTTTCCTAGCCTTTTAACATGTCAAAATTATAGTGAAGTGGAGAAGCTTCTTTCCAAATTCTTTGAGCATAGAAGTACAATTTTAAAACAAACTAAATAATTAGTTTCTTTAAATCCAATAAACCAAAATTTAGTCTCAATGAACATTAACTATCATCATCATCATCATCATCAATATTTAGAAATATTAAATTATAATTATAAAATTATAATAATAAAATACTTTTACTAAAATTTGATTATATATATATATATATATATATATATATATATATATATATATATTAAAAAAATCGACGATAGTTCACTAATACGAGCAAGTATAAGACAGTAACCTTGATATATACTAACCAAACAAGTAGAATAACACAATGAAAAAGGTTTTATCCCAAACGCATGCAAAAGATCATGGAATCCAAAGTCGTTATTTAATCGATGACATAAAGATAAATATGAATTGCATTAATTGATTTAAATAATATTTTCTTTTGAAAAGATATAAAAATAAAAAGACATGAAAATATGGGATTAAGTAAATTTAATTTATTTCTTGGAAGAGAGAAAATGAATTGGGAGGTTAGTCTCGGAAGATCATTGTATAAAACTGATTGAGTTTTTAAATTGTTTTATGGTATTGAAAAATGCTTGGTGGAAGATTTTGCGTAATTTCAACATAAGTAAGTTTTACTAATGAAGATTATAAATCTATTTTTAATCTAATATTTATTAAGATAATTTTTTAAAATGTCAACCAGCACTGTAACCGCACTCCTCCGGAATCTCTAACCGTTCTTCCATATCTGACATCAGTCTATTAGCGATCTCGGATACTATCTTCTTAACTTGTTCAGGGCACTCCTTCGTAGTGAATACCTGTTCCTGTTCTTCCTCTTCCTCTTCCACTTCCACTTCCACTTCCTTTCTTGCCATCTGACTAGTGATGACAATCTACTGCACCAGTACTGATGAACTCCTCTAAGCAGCACTTGTTAGTTTCGGATTGTTTAATAATCATTCCACCTGCATCTGTATATATGAATATATATATATATATATATAGCAGTAAGCTGGGAATTAGCTCGAAACTGACTGGATCGTCCAAAGAATATATGATTGAGAAGGAAATTATTGGAACCCGTCAATACTTTTCTTCTGCGTAGAGGAAAATATAAAGCAAATTGCACTGCAGATATGATAAAATTGTCCCACCCGATATCTTTTTTTAAATCATTTCCTTTATTTTTATTAAATAAAGCAAAAGAAAAAGCGCAGCCAGAAGATTTGAAAAGTACGCCAAACGGATATAATTAAAGTAAACGATAAAATTTGAAATGTATTCAACAAGATATTTTTTTTTTTCAGAGGAAAAAAATACGCTGATTATATTAGTGTATATAAACCGTACATCATCATATATGAACTTGGCTGTAAGAAGAATACAGCGAGTTTTCCATCATATTTTGGCGCCATTATAATTGCTCATTAATAGATAGAATGAACAAAGATAATTGGTCGGCCTCCAAATCTGGGGACAGGTCTTCCATCCCAAATAACTAGTACACATCCTATGAACAATGGGATACTATTCCAGTGATAAAACGATCTGTTGGGGTCAGAGCATACATCCACTATTGACTGTGATAAAGTATATAGATCAGTGTGGATGGCCGCCTATGTGACCGATAGAAAAACTGTGTAAGAGTGGATCCTGTTGCCCGTTGTTCCCCATCTACTGATATACAAAAAGTCCTTTTTCTAATCAGAACTATTACCAATAATTAAACAGGCTCGCTTGCATATGATAAACTGATGAACATGTCATTCTCATTCACCAAAACAGTTGTAGTGTGATCGCCTCCTTGACTGCCCGTTTGTCTTGCATAGGACCAGGTATTCATTCTTCATATTTACATGCTCCCTCGTGCAGAATATTCAGACACCCCTGTATCCAATATCAGGTACCCCAGAAATAGCAATTCTATCTCATTGAAAACTTTGAGAGTCACCTGTAGCTTAAGTTCTGAAGTGAAAAGATAGCATTCACATTTTTGATTTTTATACACGCTCGCTTGTCATATATCCGGCTCGCTTGAGTCAATTGCAGGCTCGCTTGTAGAGTCCCTGTGAATAGAGAGGTATTCCCAGATAGATTATGATAAATTGAAATTGCATGT
This sequence comes from Pinus albicaulis, assembly GCA_034641835.2. Taxonomy (NCBI): domain Eukaryota; kingdom Viridiplantae; phylum Streptophyta; class Pinopsida; order Pinales; family Pinaceae; genus Pinus; species Pinus albicaulis. Next base: position 221,998,729 of record CM076574.1, read on the forward strand.
CCATAATATGCCTGGTGCTGTTGTAATAGAAGGGTTGAAAACACTGTCCCAACTTTCTGAGTCCACCCTGTTTTCACTAGCTTGCTGGAACATTAGCGTATACATGTCATCAAGGTCATGTATAGCCTCCAAATTGTTGTCATGAACCTGTGTCAAAAAACAAAAATCCCCCATATCCCTATATAACGTGTGTATACCATATAAACTGAAAATTGCAAAAAGATACTAGACTTATGGGATGGGAAAGGAAAATGCCCCAATCTGTCGACCCTTGAGGAAATGTGACACCTTCATCAGGCCATATTCTGCTTCCAGGCCCCTCTTAGATAGATTATCAGCCCTCGAATTGTTCTCACGGTATATATGATTGATGGGTGGACTGCCTAATCTTTGCCATAAACTCTGTGTCCTTTCAATCCACCCTTGAAGATGCGAAGACATCATGAGACACCTGTTGGTCATCCAGTTAATAATGAGTAGAGAATCGCCATATATGCTAACCCCCTGTATTTGTAGATCATGAGCTATGAGGAGACCTCCCCACAAAGCCATGATCTCCGCCTTGTTGTTGGTCCCGGGGCCTCCGTTCCAGCAGATATTATATCACTCTGAGCCGAATAATTTAATCCATGCCCTGCATCCGGTCATACTCACAGCCGATGCCCCATCGAAATAGATTGCAGGGATGCTAATCTGATGAGGTCTTATACGAACAGAGCAGTCCGACACTCTAGGCGATGGTGAAGGCCGATCATCCATCCAGTCCCTAATCGCAGAATAAGCCTGTTGAATATAGAAAGGCCGGTTCTCAAATATGATTCGATTTCAGGCCAGCCATATCTCCCATGTGAGATAGAAAGGGAGTGATATGAATTTACAGTTCAGCTTATCCCATTCCAGAGCAGCGGATATAAAATCTTTGGGTCTCCAAGCAGGAGAAAACATGTGATCACTAAACAGCCTCCATAGTCTTGTGGTGACAGAGCATGTGAAGAAAAGGTGTGAAGTTGTTTCCTCCTCAGATCGGCATAAAGCACAGACACTGGGTCCCGTGATGCCCCTCTTTATTAAGTTTTCCCAAGTAAGCACCTTACCCCTCCAAATCAGCCATCCAAACATTGCAATCTTCGTGGGTATATTCCTGTGCCAAAAGGGGGAAAATACTTTGGATACATTAATCTGAAGTGAGTTAGAAATGTTGTACCGATATGCCTCCTATACCACTATCATATTGTTCTTCATCGGTCCATTCCAGATAATATGGTCGCCTCCAGCAGCATAACACAAACCAGCACCCCGCAAATGGATTCGAAATTGTTCCCATTCATGTGCCAAATCATCGAACAGTCCAATCTGTGCGGCATTCTTGAATATCGAAGCACTATGTGACCATTGATATATTATTTGTGAATAGTATATAATCCCCCTTTGAGTCATTGCATGTAATAGACGAAGTGATGGACCATATTGGGTCGGCACAAGATGAACATTAGGCGCACCAATGGGTATACAACGCCCATCTTGGAATTGCCATACCAGTCTAGGAGCCATATGTGCCATAATATTTTTAAAACTGCCCCAGATACAAGATAATTTCTGAGGGAATGGGAGGTTGCCACAGTATATCTGATTTAATATATCACCTTGATAATATTTTGCTTTGTTGATCTCGCCCAAGATACCATTCCTTTTGATAGCCCTCCAAAAGGATTTTGTCAGAAGCGCAATATTGAACTCCCGGGCATTCAATATGCCCCATCCTTCCATGTCTTTGTGTCTGCTGATTGCAGTCAAACTGCACCATGCAAATTTCTTGTTGCTTTCTGTCCCCCCCCCACATAAAATGTGTAATAATTCTGTTTATTTTACTGATAATTCCAGCAGGAATAAAGAGAAGATGTCCCCAGAACACCATCATCTGGGATAATACTGACTGGATCATGATAAGTCGTCCACCCTTGGACAGCCACCGGTGAGACCATAGATAAATTTTATCTCTGAATCTATCCATGATCCAATTCCAATCATTGTTTCGATATCCACAGGGCTTAATGAAGTAGCCCAGGTATTTGAAACCCTCAGCAGCCGATCGAATATCCACCCCTAAGAACTCCGCAATAAATCTGATCTTCTGTATGTCCCCATGTTCATATATGAGTATGGATTTACTGCAATTAATGGCCAAACCTGTTGCTGATTCAAAACGATTGAAACAGATATGAATATAAAACCAGTAGTTTCTAATCAGCTGTCTAAAAAGGAGTAAATCATCAAAAAATAGAGAATGAGTAGTAGATACAGAATTTGAAAATGTAAAACCCTTGATGTAGCCCTTCTCTTCAGCAGATTGCATGATCCTACTGAATCCATCCATGACTAGGATGAATATGAGTGGGGACAAGGCACATCCTTGCCGCAATCCCTGACCTGCCTTAAAATTTTTTGAAGGAGTGCCATTAACCATGACTGCATAGCTGATGTTTGAGACGCATGACATCACCCATCGAATGATGCGCACTGGAAGGCCAACCTTGAATAGTAGAATCCTTATAAAAGACCAGTCGACTGAGTCATACGCCTTATGTAAGTCAACCTTCATGATCAAAGCTTCCTTTTTCCCCGAATGCATGGAATGCATCACCTCCTGAGCTATGGCGATAGCGTCATGAATAGACCGATCTTTTAGAAAGCCATACTGTGCCGTTGATGTATGATTAGATAAGACTGCCTTGATTCTGTTTGCTATAATCTTCGAGGTGATCTTGTATATAAGATTGCATAGCGCTATGGGCCTAAACTCTGTAAAAGACTGAGGATCAGCAACTTTGGGGATGAGCGCAATAAAAGTTGAATTCAGATTTGCTGGCATAACACCTTGTATTTGAAATAACTCCATCATGGCCGTCAACTCTGTACCAAGCACATCAAAGAAAAATATGAAGAATTCTGCGGGCCACCCGTCCGGTCCGGGGCATTTGTCCTTAGAAAAAGATTTCAGGACCAACAATACCTCATTCCCATTTATGCATTCATAAATTAATTTAATATCCTCATCTTCGAAAAATCTGGTGAAATGATCCAGTACCCAGGCCTGATTTTCCACAGAGATCATGGGATCCGCCCTGTAGAAGTTTGAAAAGTAAGTGTATGCTTCGTTTTGAATGTCAGCATTTGTCACACTGAAACTGCCAGCATACAACTATTTTCGCCTTAGTTAAATGAAATTTCAAAAGGGGAAATTTTGGATTTACTTTGTTTTTATTTTTTGAATAGTAAAATATTTATAGTAATTTAGTTGTTAAATTAACTGTTAAATATTTATTATAATAGTTATTATCTGTCCATGTAAGTTGGTTTATCATTATTATTTGTAGAAAATCACACCACTTTGTCTTGCAGTTAGTTAAGTATAAATGATTTCATTATTTGGGATTTGAACCATTACCATATTTTATCACATTTAAATATAAATCATTTTAAATTATCTTCTAAACCCAAAAAAAACTCAAAATTCAATTGTATCTTTGTTATTCACTATTTTATTTAAATTGTGTTTTTATTTTCATAAAATTAATTTAGAGTGTATCTCAATCACAATTAAATTTCCACACCATTATTATAATAAAATATATGCATTTTCAAAACACACACACACACACATATATATATATAATCAATCTCCTCTATCTTTATTAATATTGATTATTGTGATTTATTTTGATTGCATAAAGACTCTTGGTTTTTAAATTGTCTATTTTAATTGTATTTTTATATTAAAAAGATTGAAATATTATTAAATTAAATGAAAATATTGAGAATCACTCAATATTTTCTATTTTGATTGCATTTTCAATATAAAAGTTTTTTTTAGAGTATCTGTTGTTGACATTGGTTGCTTCGAAATGCGTCAAAAGCGTTCTTTGTCATGTGATTTTTACCAAAAAATCTCTAAATATGTATAATGGATCACAGAAGTGAAAATTTTAAAAATATGGTTTTTTATTATTTATTTTTTTGTAAGTTTGGTAGAACTACATCTTCAACCTATCTAATATATCACCTCGGATGTGGCGGGGAATTGAACCGGTCACTTCACATGAAGGAGTGTGCATTGTCGACACTGGTTGGTTCGAAACGGGTGAGTCGAAAACGTTCTTTGTCATGTGATTTTTATCGAAAGAACTCTAAATATGTACAGTGGATCACATAAGCTAAAATTCTAAAAATAAAGTTTGGTAGAACTACATCTTCAACCCGTCTAATATATCATCCACATGTGGTAGGGAATTGAACCAGTGACTTCACATCAAGGAGTACCTTTACAAAGCACCCAATGACTTAAAAGACCCCGTGGACATAAAGGTTTTTTCATTATTAAATTTTCTATTTTGATTATATTTTTATGTTATAAAGGTGGATTAATTATTATATTTGAGAACTTGTTTTTTCATTATTGAATTTTCTATTTTGATTATATTGTTATGTTATAAAGGTGGATTAATTATTATATTTGAGGACTTTACTAATTCAGAATCACTCAAATTGTTTTTGGTTTTTTATTAATTCCCACCAAAGTATGGCTCTAGCCATTGATTTTCAACCATTATTAACTTAGCGTGTATCAATGTAAACCAAAATATTTAAATTTGAAATATAAAATTTATTTTCAATATTATTTAAAAAAAATAGACATTTAATTGAGTCATAACTTGAAGGTCTTATTGCAACCTTTACATAATACAATTAGTGACATGATTTTTGGATATTTATGCAATGATTTTTTATTATAATTATTTGTAGGAAAACCAAACAAAAATAAATTCTTCAAAATATAGGTCATTCTAAGCTATATCACAAGTTTACCCTCAACTAAGGTCCACCATAATTTAATCAAATATTTTCATAAAAAATGAATAATTATATGATGTAAATAAATATACTTACGAGGACTGTAACACTTACCTCCTTACGTCCCTTCTTTTACTGCATATATAATAAAAAAAAAATTTAAACATATACATGTTATCTACAAAAAATCTAGATTATGTACATATCAATTATCAATTACACCCTTTGCTTTATCTACATGTAAATCATTCCAACATAATCGAATTAAAAAGTTTATATCTCGCATTCACATGTGTAACGAACCTATCCATATGAAATTGGCTCTATAATGTTGCATCAATGAGACTGATAGGTTGTACATGTGTTAATTCCTTGGGTACAAAATTAGCCGTTTCATGTGTTAGCCACATCGCATAAACCATCACTCAATTCCCAAGGTGATCAACCTATAACAGCACTTAATGTCTGATTAGGAATTATATATTTTTTTATTTGATTTTTCCAGTCTAGATTATTACGCCGGTGATTAATGCCATGCCTCAGTGGTGCTACAATCTCCATCTGGTATGGTTGGCTATCATCTACTGCGTCTTTGGATTGTTTCCCCTCGTGATTGACGAATATTTGGTAGATGGGGTGGGTTAGGGTAACTACCCATTCCCCAAAGCCCCCTGCCATTTTTTCATTATTGTGTTACGTTGGAACAGAGCTCTCGGCTCTACAACTGAACACTCTCGCGGTGATGCTCTAGCCATACCTTCACGAGGAGAGCTCTGATATCAACTTGGTTCTGTGGGTTACTCTTTTCTTTCCATTTCCCCATCTCTCATTGGTAGACATAGCTGGTTAAGCTGCATAACTCCTACAATGCCTTTGGGATGGCTCCACCGATCAAGGTGCAACTGTGCATGCCTTGTTTTCCTTCTGTCTCAACTTCATGGTTCAAACAGGCCTTTGTGATTTCCGATCTCCTCCATACTTGTTCTCGGTAAGGTTTTCATGCCAATTTCCTTCTATAAATTTGTACAAAGAAATATGAGCATTTACATTTACTTTCTTGGTTTCCTGGAGTCGCTAAATCAGAGGCACTTGGTATTTTTGTCTAAAATCTGGTTAGGCACAGTTTGCGTGAACGTGGGACATTACAGTTTGAAGACTCATTATAGGCTCGAATCTCCTTGTTGACGATAAGAGCCTCTCACATTTTCTTCCCTGTACTCAGCCCATAATACTTCATATTGTAATGATCGGCCTTCGTATGCTTAATTTGTAGGCAAAGGATTTCTGGCTATCGGGTGCATGAGGAGTTAGATGTCTAGCTTTTAATATGGGATTTTAGTTAAACTGTCTTTGGTTTTGGGCTCGGTCCTATTTCGTTATATGTCCACCGGAATTTGTCCTCAATGACTTCTGAACCTTTTGGATGAGGGTTTTAAATTACAGGGCTTCATCTCTGTTTCTTTTCTTTCAAATTTGCAAATGTACCTATGGATATTTTTAGTTATCCAATGTTGTCTCTACACAGTCGGTTTTATCATGTTATGGGTTCTCCATCATTTACGCTAGTTCAGTTATGTAATTCATTAGGACTTCAATGTTAATATTTGAATGTTATGTTGCAACATTTTTCGCTAGAAGATTTCATTTATTCTGTGGATTACAGACTCGGTTCGTTCTAGTTTTCTGTATTCTAATAATTTATCATTTGCATGATTTTGGTTAACAATATTCTTTCATATTCTTTGAAGCATTCTAGCTTGGTTAACGTATTGGATTTATTCCTTTATTTCTCACTGTGGTCTCCCATTGATCTGGCAGAGGTTATTCATTGGGACCGGAACCGGGATCCTATTACTGGGTCCTGGTTCTAAACACTTGACCTATTGGTTCTCTCATTCCTTGTGTGCTTTCTCTTTTATTTGGAAGTTAACCAGTTTCTACAGTATCTGGTTATTTACATAGATTTCAATTAAAGTGGGTTGTATTTTCTCATTTTCACTATGGTGGCTTATGTTTTGCATTGCTCACTGCTAAAACATATGTGTGGTTCACATAGTTTCCTACAGTAGTACATAATCTACATATTCAATATAGTAACCTGTATGTTTTTCCTCAGATTTGCTATAACCACAAATATTCTACATATTCAATCTAGTAATATGTAAATTTGTACATGTTTTAGCACAATCATCTAGGCTCTACATTATTACTACTGCAGCATATGTCTTTTAGTAATTGTTCACCGATAGTAGGAAGTTAAGGAAAAGAAATTTGTTGCTTCATATTTTAATTACCACGGAGAATAAAAACATTGTTTTGTTCCTTCCTGTAACTTTATTTTTCTTTGTAAATATATCATGTATTTTCAATTTTTTCCTAGAATTATTTGCTAGGTGCATTTTCTATTCTAGTTCAGGTAAATAGAAATTCAGATGTTGATTAGTATAATTTCATTTCTTTACTCTACTATAAAACTTGCAATACTAAATGTGAAACATTAAGCAGTAAACTTAAGTACATTATGTACCTACTTCAGAGTACATTCTCTACTCCCCCCTTGCTCCACACCAGGTCAAATATAATTTTCTGAGACAAGAAGTCTGACCTCAAGATTGGAAAATCCAGTCTTGCTTCTCTAGGGTGAGTTCCTTGAGTTCCTCTGGTACTCCCACCAGCTCTGGACAACCAGAACCAGAATTCACTACTTAACCCTCTAACACTTCTGTATAGAACCTCATTCCCTCCTAGGATTTTTCCTTAAATCCTTTTTGGGAATGTAACTGTCAGAACTGTCTCAACCTCTTCCTGGGTTTCTTGGAATATTTTACCACACAATTAATTTCACCTTTTACTCAAATAAAATTATCATTTAATTAAATCTTTTAAATAAAATTCATGTATTAATTTCACTAACGAATGCATCATTTGTTACTCATTCTAAATGTGTGTGATAATAACTCATGTAACAACAAGTTAAAGTAAATTAATAAAATAGGAGGTTACATCTTCTCCCACTGAGATAAACACCGTCCTCGGTGTTACTCGTTTTCTGAGAACATCTCCGGATAAGCCTCATACATAACTTTTTTGTCTTCCCAAGTAGCTTCCTCCAAGCCAAAGTTCTTCCACTACACGTTAACTTGGAGGATGACTCTCTTCCAGAGCATTATTTCTCTCTGATCTAGGATATGTACTGGTTCTACCAGGAACACGCCGTCTAGATCTACCTATAAACAATAAGATTTTGAACTAGTCCAAATCGGAGATTAATATATGCAAATTGTAAGTCTTTGTTGAATTACATGTATAGCCTGCCAATGTATGATGTGCTTGGAATCATGTACATAACGCTTCAATAAAGACACATGAAATACATTGTGCACTAATATATGGCTTGGTAAAGCCAACTGATAGGCCACTCGCCCTATCCTCTCTAAGAATTCAAAAGGTCTACAGTAGTGGGGAGCCAACTTGGCACAAGAATTCCATCGTAGAGTGCTTTTCTTTTGCTTGATTCTCACATACACATGGTCCCCCACTGAAAATTCCAGAAAGGTTATTTTTCTATTTGCGTAAACCTTTTGTCAATCCTGTGCTGCCTTCAAGTTCTGCCTAATTTTCTTGACCTCCCACTCCATTTCTTCAAGTGTATCTGGTCCAAGCATCATTTTGTTTTCTGGGCTACACCAGTTTATAGGCGTCCAACACTATCTCCCATACAATGCTTCGAAAGGGTTCATCTTTAGAGATTCGTGATATCTGTTATTGCATTCAAACTCAACCAAATGTAGGTACTCCTCCCATTTTGTTGGCTATTGCATTACATACATGCCTAACATATCTTCTAAAACTTGATTTACCTTTTCTATTTGCCCATCCGTTTGCGGGTGGTAGGTAGTGCTAAATTGAATTTGTGTTCCCAGTCCATTAAATAGCATCTTCCAAAATGTTGATGTAAACTTTACATCACAATCTGAAATGACTACTCGGGGTATACCATGCAATCCGAAAATATTCTTCATAAAAATGTCAGCAACTTGCACTGTCTTATAGGTAGATTGAACAGGGATAAAGTGTGCCACATTGGTGAGTCTATCCACTACCACCATAATCGAATCATTATGGTTTTTGTTCCTAGGTAGTCCAGTGATAACATCAAGGAAAATGACTTCCCACTTCCATTCAGGAACTGGAATTGGTTGAAGAAATCCCGTAGGATGCTGATGTTCAACCTTTATTTACTGACACTCTAGGCACTTGGACAAATATTCTGCTATGTTCATTCTCATTCCTGACCAAGTGTAGTCTTTTCTTATTGTTGTTAACATCTTCTAGTATCCTGGATGCCTAGCATAGGTGCTCCTATGATACTCATCCAAAATAATTCTCTTTAGAATATTCTGATTGGGAATATATATCCTCTTCTGAAAAACAAAAAGTTGTTTTTCATTGAGTTCATATTCGGACTGATTCCCTCGTCTTTCATCATATTCTACTTGCTATCACAAGCTCTAGTATTATGGGTCCTCCCTTGCTGCTTCCAAAATCTGGTCTTGAAAATTAAATTCATTCTGGTTGAAATAAAGTTCATAAATGTCGTGCATTTTTCTGCTTAAGGCATCCGCCACCTTGTCCTCTTTTCCTTTCACATTTTGAATATTGAAATCAAATTCACTAAGAAACGCATTCCATCTTCCTTGGCGGGCAATCAAATCAGCCTACTTAAAGTATCTGGTTAGGCTTCCATGATCGATTCTCAACACAAATATTTTTCCTAGCAGATAATGCCTCCATATCGGCAAGGAATGCACAACTGCAGTTAGCTCTAAATCATATGTCGAATATCTCTTCTTGCGATCCTTCAACTTTCTAGACTCATAAGTTATGACTCTTCCCTCCTGAGTCAATACTGCTCCTACACCCTCCTTGCATGCATCAGTACATACTTCAAATTATTTACTTGGGTATGCTACCTTCAGAATAGGGGCAATATTTAACAGTTCTTTCAATAGCTCAAAACTGTTCTAACACTCTTGTGTCCATTTAAAAACTCATCATTTCCTTTGCAAAGAGGTAATAGGATAAGCTATTTTAGAGAAACCATTGATGAATCGTTGGTAGTAACCAGCCAAACCCATAAATGAGCGTATGTCTGCTACATTCTTTAGAACCCTCCATTCCATAATTGTCTTTATCTTTTCCGGGACCACAACTATCCCTTCAGCTGAAATCACATACCCCAAGTATTGGATCTGATCCTTAAAGAAATCACATTTACTAAACTTGGTATAGATTTGATGTTCTCTGAGCATTTTCAGCACAATGCGCAAGTGTTCTTTGTGTTCCTCCACATTCTTGGAATAAATTAGTATATCATCAAGGAAAATTAACACGAATTTATCCAAATATGGGTGAAAGATTCCATGCATTAAGCTCATAAATGTTGCTGGTGCATTGGTTAACCCAAACAGTAACACCACAAACTCATAATGTCCATACCTGTTATGAAAAGCGGTCTTGCTTATATCTTCATCCTTGATACGAATCTTATGGTAGCCTGACCTTAAGTCAATTTTGGCAAATACTGTAGCTCCTTTCACTTGGTCCAACAAATCATCGAGGCGCGGTAGAGGGTACTTGTTTTTAACAGTCAGCTTATTGAGCTGACGATAATCAATGCACATATGCATAGTACCATCCTTCTTCCTTACGAACCGCACTAGTGTTCCCCATGGGGACACACTTGGTCGAATATAACCCTTATCCATCAGTTCATCCAATTGCATTTTTAACTCTGTTAACTCTGGTACACTCATTCTGTATGGAGGTTGGGACATAGGTGCTGCCCCAGGTATTAATTAAATAGTAAAATCTATGTCTCTTTATGGTGGTAGCCCTAGAATCTCCTCGGGGAAAACATCTTGGAATTCTTCTACAATAGGAATATTTTCTAGCATAGCAATCTTATCTTTTGCGTTGGTGAATCCAACTTGAATTGCATAAGGCTAGAAACCCTTCATTATAAATTTACTTAGTTGTGATGTTGTAATAGGTCACAACTTCAAATGCTTTTTTATGCCCTGCATTTCCTGACTTGTTCCATCATTAGAATTAAAATGTATGACCTTATTCTTATAGTCCACTAAGGACCAACGACTTTCCAACCAATCCATTACCAGCAATATATCATAAGATCCCAGTGGTAGAACATTTAGTTCCACATTTATGTGTTGATCCCCAATACTCAACTCACAATTGGGTACCTTTGTATGAACACATCTTCTAGTCCATGTAGCCAGCTGAACTAGCCATGGATTTAAAAAAAAAAAAATCCTGCAACTTACTGCTTTCAACTACATGAGGGTGTATGTAGCTCAAGCTCAAACCAGAATCAACTAAAATAGAAGCAGCTCAGGTTTGAATCTTACCTTCTAATTCTATCATGGTTGGATGGTAATCTTCTTATCGATCCTCCAATGTTGCGTTGATTCTAGGTATGTTTCGAGCTACATCCCCCACCGTGGACACTTCTTGCAGATTTAGTGCCACCTCATTCCTTCCATGATGTGGGCAGTTCTTGAAATAATATGCTTCTCCACATCCCCAACATTAAAATGGAGGTTTCTGGGGTTGCCCAATATCGGGTCTACTAGAAGCTTCATTAGGCCTTTCCTCCCCTGTACACTTGGTTCTAGTTTGGATTTTGCTATTATGTTTGCTGAGTGGATGTCTTGCAGCATTCTTGAAATTTCTTGATCTGTTATTTCTGTTATTAGTAAAACTTTCATTCCCTTTTTGAGGTGGCCAACTTTTCCCAGCTTCTCCCTTTGCCTTGGACTGCTGATAGCCCATTCGTGCTTCCTTAATTCCTTCATCCATGGTTTTTGGATTCAGAAACTCAATTCTTTCTTTCATATGAATTGGAAATCTACTCAAAAAATGTTGTACCTTGGCCTTTTCATCATGCAGGTAAGGTACATATCTTAATAGAAACATGAATTTTGTAATAAATTCATCCATAGTCATTTGGCCCAATTTTAGATCATGAAATTCTTGGTTTTTCTCATCGTGAAATCGTTCAGTCAAGTATTTATCTTTAAAGTACTATTGAAACTCATCCCAAGTTACATTTTGATCTTCCACTCCTCGTACATTCTTCACTTCCCCCACCACAACGTTGCTTTTTCCCACAGTTGGTAAATGGCTACGCGAGCTTTGAGTTTGTTGTTATACTCATACACTTGGAAGTAGTTATTCATATTTATTATCCAAGCTTTAGCCATTTCCTCCGCCTCTCCATAAAAGGTAGGAGGCGTGATCTTTCAGAATTCTCCCTACAATTCCACCTTCTTCTTCTTCAACTCTTACTCTTTCATGACATTTCGTGATTCTGCCTCATTATATGTTCGACTTTTATGGCTTCTTATCATTCGACTATCTTAGACATGATCATGTATTGCTTGGCACTGTTCTAGTTTTTCCTGAGTGTTTCTCTCAAGGCTAGGTTTTCCACTGGGAGGATTCTATCTATCCGACAAACTCTTCAATATCATCTCTTGTTCTCTCATCAACCTTTCGTTTTCACTGCGAACTTTAAGCATTTATGTTTGTAATTGTTGTACAATATCCAATAACTTATTTGTCTACTGTTGTTGTTCTTCCAGCATTTTTCTTTTCTGTTGATGCTGGTTCACACTTAACTGCACCCACATTTCAGGACTGACCTTAGGATTAGTCACAGGATGGGTCTCTCCCATGTTTCTGGGTAGGTGTTGACTTGATCCTCTTCTCATGGCAGATTACAGGAACCTGTTCCTAGACTTAACACAATATCAAATCATTAAATTTAATAGGATTCATAACAAAAAAGTATAGTATGGATTTGGCCCATTTGGCCCCAATTTGTAACTTATGCTCTGATACCACTTGTAACACTTACCTACTTACGTTCTTTCTTTTACTACATATATAAAAAAAATATTTAAAACATATACATGTTATCTATACAAAATATAGATTATGTACATATCAATTATCAATTATTCCATTTACTTTATCTACATGTAAATAATTCCAATATAATCGAATTACAAAGGTTATATCTCGCATTCACATATGTAACATACCTATCCATATGAAATTTGCTCTATAATGCCACATCAATGAGATTGACAGGTTGTACATGTGTTAATTCCTTTGGTATGAAATTATCCTTTCCATGTGTTAGCCACACTGCATAAACCCTCACTCAATTCCCACAGTGACCAACCTGTAACAGAACTTAATGTCTGATTAGGAATTATATATTTTTTCATTTGATTTTTCGATCTATATTATTATGCCGATGATTAATGCAATGCCTTAGTGGTGCTACAATCTCCATCCGGCATGGTTGGCTTTCATCTACTACGTCATTGGATTGTTTCCCCTCGTGATTGACAAAGATCCAGCAGATGGGGTGGTTTAGGGTAACTACCCATACCCCAAACCCCCCCACCATTGTTTCATTGCTTCATTACACTAGAGCGGAGATCTTGGCTCCACAACTCAACACTCCTCTGGTGATGCTCTTGCCATACCTCCACGAGGAGAGCTCTGATATTAACTTGGTTTTGTGGGTTACCCTTTTCTTTCCATTTCCCCAACCCTCATTGGTAGACGGAGCTGGTTAAGCTTCATAACTCCTACGACGCCTTTGGGATGGCTCCACCAGTCGAGGTGCAACTGTGTATGCCTTGTTCGCCTTTCGTCCCTGCTTCACAGTTCAAATAGGCCTCTGTGATCTAAAACATTCTCCTCCATACTTGTTCTCGGTAAGGTTTGCATGCCAGTTTCCACTGATTTGTTAACTACTGAAAACCAATTGTCTACCTTCTTGCATTAATATAGTGCCAATGCATGTATCTAAAGCATCACATTCAATCACAAAATATTTGGTGAAGTCTGGTAAGGCTAATACTCGAGTGGAGCACATGGTCTGTTTGAGAGCCAAGAAGGCCTATTGACATGTGTTAGTCTGGATAAATGAATTTTTCTTTATAAGATTAGTGAGGGCTTGGGAAATGCGTCCATAATTACTAATAACTTTGTGATAGTAGCCCGTGAAAATCAAGAATCCCTACAAACTCTTCAAGGTTTTTGGTTGGGGCCAATATTGCATTCCCTAAATCTTCTTCGGATCAATCCTTACTCTATCTTGACACACAATGTGCCCCAAATACTCTACTTCTTCCATGCCAAAGTAACACTGAGATAATTTGAAAAATAATTTTTTATCTTGGAGAAAACGTAATATCTGGTCAACATGTTGAAGGTTTTTGTCCCATGTTATGTTGTAGATGAGAATGTCATCAAAAAATACCAGAACATATTTTTTAATATAAGGTTTCAAAAGGTGGTTCATGAGCCTCTGAAAAGTGGATGGAGCATAAAAAAAACCAAATGGAATGACCAAGAATTCATAATGGACTTCATGAGTTTGGAAGTTTGTCTTGGGAATGTTAGCTTGCTTCATGCATATTTGGTGATAGCCCGAGCAGAGTTCTACCTTGGTAAAGAATTTACCACTATGCAGTTCATCAAGAAAATCATCCACTACTAGAATAGGTAAATTTGTACTTGATAGTGAGCTTGTTAGGATCCCTAAAGTCAAGACAATACACCATTCTCCATATTTCTTTAAAACCATGACCACGGGAGATAAAAAAGGGTTGGTGTTTGGATGAATAACATAGGCTTTGAGGAGCTCCTTCATGAATTTTCCAATTTCATTGTTTTTTGCAAAAGGATATCGATATTAGCATACATTTGGCGACTAAGCCCCTGGGACCAAAGGGATTCTATGATCATGTTCACCCCTAGAGGGTGCGATCTCTTTGGGTTTTTCAAAGGCCATCTGGTGGTGATCTAAAACCTATTTCATATCTGGATGAATATGAGGTGGAGTGGATTCAATGGTTTGGATAGCATTAAATTGGACTACTAAACCACGGTGGCCCTTTTTTAAAAGCTTCTCCATTTGATGGGAGATTATGGTAGTAAGATCACCTGCCTGGAATCCCCACAATGTATGAGTGTGTTCGTCCTGATTAAGGACCATATATAACTCCTCGAAATACATTATGATAGGGCCGAGTGTCCAGAGCCATTTTACACTAAGGACAATGTCACAACCACCTATTTCAATGGCAAACATGTGGGTTTTGAGGTGATAATCCCTCATCTTAAGCTTAATATTTTCACAACGCCCTTCACATTTCATGGTCCCCCCATCAATAACATAGTTTCTGATCAAACGAGAACTATTACCTCAAAATGAGAACTCTAGCCCAAAAAAACTCAAAAAACATGAAAAACCAACCCAAAAATGAAAAGTGTGTTTTCGATAATGCACTTTTTTTTAAGGTCAAATTTCAAAAAAAAAAAAAATTGTGTTAAAAACCATTTTTTTCTTGAAAAAAGGATTGAAAAACACCCTCGATAAAAAAAGTGTTGATGGAGGAATAACATCGCCAATTTTGTGTGTGGAAAAAGCACCCTGAAAACAAAAACTGTTGTTGCTAGAGTAACGTCGTCAATTGTTTGTGTGCAAAAAACACCTTGAAACCAAAAGTGTTAATGTTGAAATAACATATTTTTCTTTCTGGGGTAAATTGTCAACATTTTTTAATAATGACATTAAAGATCAAATATCATGGCATTGAAAAACCTTAAAATTTCAAGGATAAACATGGCATTAAAGATCAAATATCAAGTCTTAAAATTCCAATGATTTTTAGGCATGATATTAAAGATAATCTATTAATGTGTCCCTGAAAAGCCTTAAAAATCCAAGGATGACATTAAAGATAAAATATCACGTTTATGAAAATAAAATTCCAATGATTTTTAGGCATGGTATTAAAGATAAAATATTTTTTGTAAAACAAAATAAAATAAGATAAAAAAAATTCAAAAAACACACAATTTAAATAAATAAATAAAAATTGACAAAAAAAACAATTTTTATTTTAAGTTATGTAATAATAATAATAATAAAACCGTATAATTTTTATAAAAAATGATAAAATAACCTAATTTAAAAACAAACAAAAAAATAGATAAATTAGAAAAATTTATTAGAATAAAAAATAATTTAAATTTACAAATTAAAATTTAAAAAAATAAAATAAAATGTAAATAACATAAAATTTTGAAAAAAAATAAATAAATTAGTAAATAATAATTGATATATATATATATATATATATATATATATATATATATATATATATATATATATATATATATATATATATATATATATATATATATAATTTTAAAAATAATAAAGAAAAAAATTAACTCTTTTAATTTTTTATGTCTCTTATCTTTTCTAAAGTAGGACAATGTGTTAGATGAATAACATTGGTCTCTACATAATGTTGAATCAGGTGATACTTCATGTTAATGTGCTTGCTTCGATAATGAAACTTTAGATTCTTCAACAAAAGAATTATCGAAGCAAGCACATTAACATGAAGTATCACCTGATTCAACATTATGTAGAGACCAATGTTATTCATCTAACACTTTGTCCTACTTTAGAAAAGATAAGATACATATTCACCAAAGCATTGGGACGAGAAAAGTTTGAAATTTTCATAATTTTACTTTCCATGTTAGATGTCCCTTCGGAATAAAGGGGTTAATGTTAAATAATCCTTTGGGATATTGTATGTTATGAACTTGAACTACAAGAAAGCCAGAATACTAGAAATACAAAATAATATAGCCCAAAACACAGAGATATCACATGAAATGAGAAATGATGAGAAGATATTTTATTATTCATAATTATAATAAAATGTTCACTTCCCTCTTCAAGGGGGAAACCTCCAACAGATCATAGCTCAATTACAATAATACATGATGATTCCTCCCTTCTATATAAGACTATTTAGTGTTTAATGACATCCAAAACCCTAAATACTAGTGGTCCCCTACATAACACATGCTAACCACTTTATTTATTAACTATGGCCAATTTATAAATAATTTTGGTCCCTTTTCTATAATGAGGGTCAACCACTTACAATTATTATTAATGGAGATAACTTCTTACGAGTTTTATTGACTCAAATAACTAACTATGACTTGGACTAGGCCACTTGGGATTATTACATAAATAAAGCAGTTAGGGTTGGAACCAAACATGCCATCCTCCATCCAAAGCATCCTTGTCCTCAAGGCTAAAGCTGTGGAAATTGTTGAAGAATAATGGTTGGTTCCCATGTTGCATATTATGGAAAGCTGACTTTCCACTTGATGAGGACTTATTTGAACTTGGGACTGTGAAGATGTATTGCACAGGTGTCGAAGACCTGCTCTGGTTGGAGGCAATGTGATCCTTCCCCATCCAATTCTAACAGACTTGTTTGAACCCTGCAATTGTTCCCCACAACTTTCTTGAGGCATGATACGTGGAAGACTGGGTGGGCTCTTAAAGTAGTTGGTAAGGCCATTTTGTAGGTGACTTCTCCTATACACTGAAGTACCTGATAAGGCCCATAGAATTTTGGTGCTAGTTTATGACAAACCTTTTCTTTGAGACAAGTCTTCTTATATAGTTGGAATATGAGGAACACCCGGTCACCTACTTGAAATGACTACTTTGAACGATGTTAGTTGGCTTGTTGCTTCATTTAGTTATGAGCTTCATGTAGATTATCTTTGAGATGAGTGATCATAGATACATAGTTACGTAGGATTTGGTTAACTATTTTCCATCTAGAACATCTCGGGATGTAAGAGGATGGTGATGGTGGGAGTTTTCTATACACTGCCTTATATGCAGTCATATTGGTGGCTTCATGATAGTTACTATTATACCACCATTCAGCTAAGGTAAGCCTTTGTACCCATTGATGTTGTTTATATGAAGTGAAGCACCATAGAGAGGTCTCCAAACATTTTTTTTATTACTTTTGTTTGACCATCAGTTTGGGGATGACATTTTTTACTCATTTGGAGTTGCATGCCATGTAGCTTGAAAAGTTCCTACCAAAATTTGTTGGTGAAATTATTGTCTTGATCAGACACAATGGAATTAGGCATGCCATGCAATTTGAAAATTTGGTCCATGAAAAATTACGCTACCAATGTTGGCATAAATGGGTGTGGTGGAGCAAAAAAATGAGCATATTTGTAAATATTGTCAACGACCACCATGATAAATTATTTGTTGGCGAATTTTGGGAGACCTATAATGAAATACATAGAAAAGTTAGTTCATGAGGAAGCAGGGAGTTGCAATGGTTGTATGGTTCCTAGTAGCTTGATCATTTCCCCTTTGTTATGTTGGACATACATTGCATTCAGCTACAAAAGTTAGAATGTTGTACTTCATGCTAGTCCAATAGAAGGATCGACATGCTCATACATAAGTATTCTGAAATATTGAATGTCCTACAGTCAAAGAGGAGTGAAAATCCTCCAAGATGCATGTTTTTAGTGTGGAGGTTGGGGATATCATTACCCAATGCTTGTAGCTAAGAACTTCACCCTTCCATGTGTATTATGTTGAGGAATGAGGATATGCTCTTAAGTTATTAATGATATGGCATATAGAGGGGTGGGAGAACTATTCATTGGAGACTTCTTCAATCCAATCTAGTATGGGTAGAGAGAGTGATAAAAGGGTGCCCGCATCATCAAATTGGTGTGATAAGGCATCAACCAGTACATTGGCATGACCATTCTTGTAAATGATCTCATAATCATATCCCAACATTTTTGCAAGCCATTTATTTTGTTGTGGTGATGATAGATGCTGCTCTAGAAAATATTTTAGACTATGATGGTCAGTGCGGATTTGGAAACATCACCCCAATAAGTATGGTCGCCAAGTGTTTCCTACATGTAAGATGGCCATCATTTCTTTCTCATATGTGAATTGATCGAGATGTTTTCCACTGATTTGTTAACTACTGAAAGCCAATTGTCTACCTTCTTGCATTAATATAGTGCCAATGTATGTATCTAAAGCATCACATTCAATCGCAAAATATTTGGTGAAGTCTGGTAAGGCTAATACTCGAGTGGAGCACATCGCCTGTTTGAGAGCCAAGAAGGCCTATTGACCTGTGTTAGTCTGGATAAATGAATTTTTCTTTAGAAGATTAGTGAGGGCTTGGGAAATGCATCCATAATTACTAATAACTTTGTGATAGTAGCCCGTGAAAATCAGGAATCCCTGCAAACTCTTCAAGGTTTTTGGTTGGGGCCAATATTGCATTCCCTAAATCTTCTTCGGATCAATCCTTACTCTATCATGACACACAATGTGCCCCAAATACTCTACTTCTTCCATGCCAAAGTAACACATAGATAATTTGACAAATAATTTTTTATCTTGGACAAAACGTAATCTTTGGTCAACATGTTGAAGGTTTTTGTCCCATGTTATGTTGTAGATGAGAATGTCATCGAAAAAGACCAGAACATATTTTTTAATATAAGGTTTCAAAAGGTGGTTCCTGAGCCTCTGAAAAGTGGATGGAGCATAACAAAAACCAAATGGAATGACCAAGAATTCATAATGGCCTTCATGAGTTTCGAAGTTTGTCTTCAGAATGTTAGCTTGCTTCATGCATATTTGGTGATAGCCCAAGCGGAGTTCTACCTTGGTAGAGAATTTACCACTATGTAGTTCATCAATAAAATCATCCACTACTAGAATAGGTAAATTTTTACTTGATAGTGAGCTTGTTAGGATCCCTAAATTCAAGACAATACACCATTCTCCAGCTTTCTTTAAAACCATGACCACGGGAGATAAAAAAGGGTTGGTGTTTGGATGAATAACATAGGCTTTGAGGAGCTCCTTCATGAATTTTCCAATTTCATTGTTTTTTGCAAAAGGATATCGATATTGGCATACATTTGGCGACTAAGCCACTGGGACCAAAGGGATTCTATGATCATGTTCACCCCTATAGGGTGGGATCTCTTTGGGTTTTTCAAAGGCCATCTGGTGGTGATCTAAGACCTATTTCATATCTGGATGAATATGAGGTGGAGTGGATTCAATGGTCTGGATAGCATTAAATTGTACTACTAAACCATGGTGGCCCTTTTTTAAAAGCTTCTCCATTTGATGGGAGATTATGATAGTAAGAGCACCTGCCTGGATTCCCCACAATGTATGAGTGTGGTCGTCCTGATTAAGGACCATATATAACTCCTCGAAATACATTATGATAGGGCCGAGTGTGTAGAGCCATTTTACACCAAGGACAATGTCACAACCACCCATTTCAATGGAAAACATGTGGGTTTTGAGGTGATAATCCTTCATCTTAAGCTTAATATTTTCACAACGTCCTTCACATTTCATGGTCCCCCCATCAATAACATAGTTTCTGATCAAATGAGAACTATTACCTCAAAATGAGAAATCTAGCCTAAAAAAACTCAAAAAACATGAAAAAACAACCCAAAAATGAAAAGGGTGTTTTCGAGAATGCACTTTTTTTTAAGGTCAAGTTTCAAAAAAAAAAAAAATCGTGTTAAAAACCATTTTTTTCTTGAAAAAAGGATTGAAAAACACCCTCGATAAAAAAAGTGTTGATGGTGGAATAACATTGCCAATTTTGTGTGTGGAAAAAGCATCCTGAAAACAAAAACTGTTGTTGCTAGAATAACGTCGTCAATTGATTGTGTGCAAAAAACACCTTGAAACCGAAAAGTGTTAATGTTGAAATAACGTCTTTTTCTTTTCGGGGTAAATTGTCAACATTTTTTAATAATGACATTAAAGATAAAATATCATGAAGTTGAAAAACCTTAAAATTTCAAGGATAAACATGACATTAAAGATCAAATATCAAGTCTTAAAATTCCAATGATTTTTAGGCATGATATTAAAGATAATCTATTAATGTGTCCCTGAAAAGCCTTAAAAATCCAAGGATGACATTAAAGATAAAATATCACGTTTATGAAAATAAAATTCCAATGATTTTTAGGCATGGTATTAATGATAAAATATTATTTGTAAAACAAAATAAAATAAGATAAAAAAAATTCAAAAAAAATTCAAAAAACACACAATTTAAATAAATAAATAAAAATTGACAAAAAAACAATTTTTATTTTAAGTTATATAATAATAATAATAATAATAATAAAACCGTATAATTTTAAAAAAATGATAAAATAACCTAATTTAAAAATGAAAAAAAAAATTAGATAAATTAGAAAAATTTATTAGAATAAAAAATAATTTAAATTTACAAATTAAAATTAAAAAAAAAAATTAAAATGTAAATAACATAAAATTTAAAAAATAAATAAATAAATTAGTAAATAATAATTCGAATTATATATATATATATATATATATATATATATATATATATATATATATATATATATATATATATATATATATATATATATATATATATATATATAATTTTAAAAATAATAAAGAAAATTAGCTCTTTTAATTTTTTGTAATATATCTTTTCTAAGAGTAGGACAATGTGTTAGATGAATAACATTGGTCTCTACATAATGTGAATCAGGTGATATATGTTAATGTGCTTGCTTGATAATGAAACTTTGAATTCTTCAACGAAAAGAGATTATCGAAGCAAGCACATTAACATGAAGTATCACCTGATTCAACATTATGTAGAGACCAATGTTATTCATCTAACACATTGTCCTACTTTAGAAAAGATAAGAGACATATTCACAAAAGCATTGGGACGAGAAAAGTTTGAAATTTTCATAATTTTACTTGCCATGTTAGATGTCCCTTCGGAATAAAGGGGGTAATGTTAAATAATCCTTTGGGATATTGTATGTTATGAACTTGAACTACGAGAAAGCTAGAATACTAGAAATACAAAATAATATAGCCCAAAACACAGAGATATCACATGAAATGAGAAATGATGAGAAGATATTTTATTATTCATAATTATAATACAATGCTCACTTCCCTCTTCAAGGGGGAAACCTCCAACAGATCATAGCTCAATTACAATAACACATGATGATTCTTCCCTTCTACATAAGACTATTTAGTGTTTATTGACATCCAAAACCGTAATTACTAGTGGTCCCCTGCATAACACATGCTAACCACTTTATTTATTAACTATGGCCAATTTATAAATAATTTTGCTCCCTTTTCTATAATGAGGGTCAACCACTTACAATTATTGTTAATGGAGATAACTGCTTACAAGTTTTATTGACTAAAATAACTAACTATGACTTGGACTAGGCCACTTGGGATTATTACATAAATAAAGTGGTTAGGTTTGGACCCTAACATGCCATCATCCATCCAAAGCATCCTTGTCCTCAAGGCTAAAGCTATGGAAACTGTTGAAGAATAATGGTTGGTTCCCATGTTGCATATTATGGAGAGCTGACTTTCCACTTGATGAGGAATTCTTTGAACTTGGGACTATGAAGATGTATTTCACAGGTGTCGAAGACCTGTTCTGGTTGGAGGCAATATGATCCTTCCCCATCCAATTCTAACATAATTGTTTCAACCCTGCAATTGTTCCCCACAACTTTCTTGAGGCATGATACATGGAAGACTGGGTGGACTCTTAAAGTAGTTGGTAAGGCCATTTTGTAGGTGACTTCTCCTAGACACTGAAGTACCTAATAAGGCCCATATAATTTTGGTGCTAGTTTATGACAAACCTTTTCTTTGAGACAAGTCTTCTTATATAGTTGGAATATGAGGAACACCCGGTCACCTACTTGAAATGACTACTTTGAACGATGTTAGTTGGCTTGTTGCTTCATTTAGTTATGAGCTTCATGTAGATTATCTTTGAGATGAGTGATCATAGATACACAGTTACATAGGATTTGGTTAACTATTTTCCATCAGGAACATCTCGGGATGTAAGAGGATGCTGATGGTGGGAGTTGTCTATACACTGCCTTATATGCAGTCATCTTGGTGACTTCATGATAGTTAGTATTATACCACCATTCAGCTAAGGTAAGCCTTTGTACCCATTGATGTTGTTTGTATGAAGTGAAGCACCATAGAGAGGTCTCCAAAATTAATTTTTATTACTTTTGTTTGACCATCAGTTTGGGGATGATATTTTTTACTCATTTGGAGTTGCATGCCATGTAGCTTGAAAATTTCCTACCAAAATTTGTTGGTGAAATCATTGTCTTGATCAGACACAATGGAATTAGGCACGCCATGCAATTTAAAAATTTGGTCCATGAAAAATTACGCTACCAATGTTGGCATAAATGGGTGTGGTAGAGAAAAAAAATGAGCATATTTTGAAATATTGTCAATGACCACCATGATAAATTATTTGTTGCCGAATTTTGGGAGACCTATAACGAAATACATAGAAAATTTAGTTCATGAGGAAGCAGGGAGTTGCAATGGTTGTATGGTTCCTAGTAGCTTGATCATTTCCCCTTTGTTGTGCTGGCATACATTGCATTCAGCTACAAAAGTGAGAATGTTGTTCTTCATGCCAGTCCAATAGAAGGATCGACATGCTCATACATAAGTATTCTGAAATATTGAATGTCCTGCAGTCAAAGAGGAGTGAAAATCCTCCAAGATGCACGTTTTGAGGGTGGAGGTTGGGGATATCATTACCCAATGCTTGTAGCTAATAACTTCACCCTTGCATGTGTATTATGTTGAGGAATGAGGATATGCTCTTAAGTTATTAATGATATGGGATATAGAGGGGTGGGAGAACTATTCATTGGAGACTTCTTCAATCCAATCTAGTATGGGTAGAGAGAGTGATAAAAGGGTGCCCGCATCATCAAATTGGTGTGATAAGGCATCAACCAGTACATTGGCATGACCATTCTTGTAAATGATCTCATAATAATATCCCAACATTTTTGCAATCCATTTATTTTATTGTGGTGATGATAGATGCTGCTCTAGAAAATATTTTAGACTATGATGGTCAGTGCGGATTTGGAAACATCACCCCAATAAGTATGGTCGCCAAGTGTTTACTACATGTAAGATGGCCATCATTTCTTTCTCATATGTGAATTGACCGAGATGTTTTCCACTAATTTGTTAACTACTGAAAGCCAATTGTCTACCTTCTTGCATTAATATAGTGCCAATGCATGTATCTAAAGCATCACATTTAATCACAAAATATTTGGTGAAGTCTAGTAAGGCTAATACTCGAGTGGAGCACATGGTCTGTTTGAGAGCCAAGAAGGCGTATTGACTTGTGTTAGTCTGGATAAATGAATTTTTCTTTAGAAGATTAGTGATGGCTTGGGAAATGCATCCATAATTACTAATAACTTTGTGATAGTAGCCTGTGAAAATCAGGAATCCATGCAAACTCTTCATGGTTTTTGGTTGGGGCCAATATTGCATTCCCTAAATCTTCTTCGGATCAATCCTTACTCTATCATGACACACAATGTGCCCCAAATACTTTACTTCTTCCATGCCAAAGTAACACTGAGATAATTTGAAAAATAATCTTATATCTTGGAGAAAACGTAATATCTCGTCAACATTTTGAACGTTTTTGTCCCATGTTATGTTGTATATGAGAATGTCATCGAAAAAGACAAGAACATATTTTTTAATATAAGGTTTCAAAAGGTGGTCCATGAGCCTTTGAAAAGTGGATGGAGCATAAAAAAATCCAAATGGAATGACCAAGAATTCATAATGGCCTTCATGAGTTTCGAATTTTGTCTTGGGAATGTTAGCTTGCTTCATGCATATTTGGTGATAGCCCGAGCGGAGTTCTACCTTGGTAAAGAATTTACCACTATGTAGTTCATCAAGAAAATGATCCACTACTAGAATAGGTAAATTTGTACTTGATAGTTAGCTTGTTAGGATCCCAAAAGTCAAGACAATACACCATTCTCCATCTTTCTTTAAAACCATGACAATGGGAGATAAAAAAGGGTTGGTGTTTGGATGAATAACATAGGCTTTGAGGAGCTCCTTGATGAATTTTCCAATTTCATTGTTTTTTGCAAAAGGATATCGATATTGGCATACATTTGGCGACTAAGCCCCTAGGACCAAAGGGATTCTATGATCATGTTCACCCCTAGAGGGTGGGATCTCTTTGGGTTTTTCAAAGGCCATCTGGTGGTGATCTAAGACCTATTTCATATATGGATGAATATGAGGTGGAGTGGATTCAATGGTCTGGATAGCATTAAATTGGACTACTAAACCATGGTGGCCCTTTTTTAAAAGCTTCTCCATTTGATGGGAGATTATGATAGTAAGAGCACCTGCCTGGAGTCCCCACAATGTATGAGTGTGGTCGTCCTGATTAAGGACCATATATAACTCCTCAAAATACATTATGATAGGTCCGAGTGTGCAGAGCCATTTTACACCAAGGACAATGTCACAACCACCCATTTCAATGGAAAACATGTGGGTTTTGAGGTGATAATCCCTCATCTTAAGCTTAATATTTTCACAACATCCTTCACATTTCATGGTCCCCCCATCAATAACATAGTTTCTGATCAAACGAGAACTATTACCTCAAAATGATAACTCTACCCCAAAATAACTTAAAAAACATGAAAAAACAACCCAAAAATGAAAAGCGTGTTTTCGAGAATGCACTTTTTTTTAAGGTCAAATTTCCAAAAAAAAAAAATTGTGTTAAAAACCATTTTTTTCTTGAAAAAAGGGATTGAAAAACACCCTCGATAAAAAAAGTGTTGATGGTGGAATAACATTGCCAATTTTGTGTGTGGAAAAAGCATCCTGAAAACAAAAATTGTTGTTGCTAGAATAACGTCGTCAATTGTTTGTGTGCAAAAAACACTTTGAAACCGAAAAGTGTTAATGTTGAAATAACGTCTTTTTCTTTTCGAGGTAAATTATCAACATTTTTTAATAATGACATTAAAGATAAAATATCATGGCGTTGAAAAACCTTAAAATTTCAAGGATAAACATGGCATTAAATATCAAATATCAAGTCTTAAAATTCCAATGATTTTTAGGCATGATATTAAAGATAATCTACTAATGTGTCCCTGAAAAGCCTTAAAAATCCAAGGATGACATTAAAGATAAAATATCACGTTCATGAAAATAAAATTCCAATGATTTTTAGGCATGGTATTAAAGATAAAATATTATTTGTAAAACAAAATAAAATAAGATAAAAAAATTCAAAAAACACACAATTTAAATAAATAAATAAAAATTGACAAAAAAACAATTTTTATTTTAAGTTATATAATAATAATAATAATAAAACCGTATATTTTTTTTTAAAAAATGATAAAATAACCTAATTTAAAAACGAAAAAAAAAATAGATAAATTAGAAAAATTTATTAGAATAAAAAATAATTGAAGTTTACAAATTAAAATTTAAAAAAAAAAAATTAAAATGTAAATAACATAAAATTTTGAAAAAAAATAAATAAATTAGTAAATAATAATTCAAACTATATATATATATATATATATATATATATATATATATATATATATATATATATATATATATATAATAATAATAAAGAAAAAAATTAACTTTATTCTTTATGTCTATATCTTTAAAAGAATGTGTTAGATGAATAACATTGGTCACTACATAATGTTGAATCAGGTGATACTTCATGTTAATGTGCTTGCTTCGATAATGAAACTTTAGATTCTTCAACAAAAGAATTATCGAAGCAGGCACATTAACATCAAGTATCACCTGATTCAACATTATGTAGAGACCAATGTTATTCATCTAACACATTGTCCTACTTTAGAAAAGATAAGAGACATATTCACCAAAGCATTGGGATGAGAAAATTTTGAAATTTCATAATTTTACTTGCCATGTTAGATGTCCCTTCGGAATAAAGGGGGTAATGTTAAATAATCCTTTGGGATATTGTATGTTATGAACTTGAACTACGAGAAAGCCAGAATACTAGAAATACAAAATAATATAGCCCAAAACACAGAGATATCACATGAAATGAGAAATGATGAGAAGATATTTTATTATTCATAATTATAATACAATGTTCAGTTCCCTCTTCAAGGGGGAAACCTCCAACAAATCATAGCTCAATTACAATAATACATGATGATTCTTCCCTTCTATATAAGACTATTTAGTGTTTAATGACATCCAAAACCCTAAATACTAGTGGTCCCTTGCATAACACATGCTAACCAATTTATTTATTAACTATGGCCAATTTATAAATAATTTTGGTCCCTTTTCTATAATGAGGGTCAACCACTTACAATTATTATTAATGGAGATAACTGCTTACGAGTTTTATTGACTCAAATAACTAACTATGACTTGGAATAGGCCACTTGGTATTATTACATAAATAAAGCGGTTAGGTTTGGACCCTAACATGCCATCCTCCATCCAAAGCATCCTTGTCCTCAAGGCTAAAGCTGTGGAAACTGTTGAAGAATAATGGTTGGTTCCCATGTTGCATATGATGGAGAGCTGACTTTCCACTTGATGAGAACTTCTTTGAACTTGGGACTGTGAAGATGTATTGCACAGGTGTCGAAGACCTGTTCTGGTTGGAGGCAATGTGATCCTTCCCCATCCAATTCTAACAGACTTGTTTGAACCCTGCAATTGTTCCCCACAACTTTCTTGAGGGATGATACATGGAAGAATGGGTGGACTCTTAAAGTAGTTGGTAAGGCCATTTTCTAGGTGAATTCTCCTATACACTCAAGTACCTGATAAGGCCCATAGAATTTTGGTGCTAGTTTATGACAAACATTTTCTTTGAGAAAAGTCTTCTTATATAGTTGGAATCTGAGGAACACCGGGCCACCTACTTGAAATGACTACTTTGAACGATGTTAGTTGGCTTGTTGCTTCATTCAGTTATGAGCTTCATGTAGATTATCTTTGAGATGAGTGATCATAGATACACAGTTACGTAGGATTTGGTTAACTATTTTCCATCTGGAACATCTCGAGATGTAAGAGGATGGTGATGGTGGGAGTTGTCTATACACTGCCTTATATGCAGTCATCTTCGTGGCTTCATGATAGTTATTATTATACCATCGTTCAGCTAAGGTAAGTCTTTGTACCCATTGATGTTGTTTTTATGAAGTGAAGCACCATAGAGAGGTCTCCAAACATTTTTTTATCACTTTTGTTTGACCATCAGTTTGGGGATGATATTTTTTACTCATTTGGAGTTGCATGCCATGTAGCTTGAAAAGTTCCTACCAAAATTTGTTGGTGAAATTATTATCTCGATCAGACACAATGGAATTAGGCATGCCATGCAATTTGAAAATTTGGTCCATGAAAAATTACGCTACCAATGTTGGCATAAATGGGTGTGGTAGAGCAAAAAAATGAGCATATTTTGAAATCTTGTCAACGACCACCATGATAAATTATTTGTTGCCGAATTTTGGGAGACCTATAATGAAATACATAGAAAATTTAGTTCATGAGGAAGCACGGAGTTGCAATGGTTATATGGTTTCTAGTAACTTGATCATTTCCCCTTTGTTGTGCTGGCATACATTGCATTCATCTAAAAAATTTAGAATGTTGTTCTTCATGCTAGTCCAATAGAAGGATCGCCATGCTCATACATAATTATTCTAAAATATTTAATGCCCTGCAGTCAAAGAGGAGTGAAAATCCTTCAAGATGCACGTTTTGAGGGTGGAGGTTGGGGATATCATTACCCAATTCTTGTAGCTAAGAACTTCACCCTTCCATGTGTATTATGTTGAGGAATGAGGATATGCTCTTAAGTTATTAATGAGATTGGATATAGAGGGGTGGGAGAACTATTCATTGGAGACTTCTTCAATCCAATCTAGTATGGGTAGAGAGACTGATAAAAGGGTGCCCGCATCATCAAATTGGTGTGATAAGGCATCAACCAGTACATTGGCATGACCATTCTTGTAAATGATCTCATAATGATATCCCAACATTTTTGCAAGCCATTTATTTTGTTGTGGTGATGATAGATGCTGCTCTAGAAAATATTTTAGACTATGATGGTCAGTGCGGATTTGGAAACATCACCCCAATAAGTATGGTTGCCAGGTGTTTACTACATGTAAGATGGCCATCATTTCTTTCTCATATGTGAATTTACCGAGATATTTTCCACTGATTTGTTAACTACTGAAAGCCAATTTTCTACCTTCTTACATTAACATAGTGCCAATGCATGTATCTAAAGCATCTCATTCAATCACAAAATATTTGGTGAACTCTGGTAAGGCTAATACTAGAGTGGAGCACATGGTCTATTTGAGAGCCAAGAAGGCCTATTGACCTGTGTTAGTCTGGATAAATGAATTTTTCTTTAGAAGATTAGTGAGGGCTTGGGAAATGCATCCATAATTACTAATAACTTTGTGATAGTAGCCCGTGAAAATCAGTAATCCCTACAAACTCTTCAAGGTTTTTGGTTGGGGCCAATATTGCATTCCCTAAATCTTCTTCGGATCAATCCTTAATCTATCATGACACACAATATGCCCCAAATACTCTAATTCTTCCATGCCAAAGTAACACTGAGATAATTTGACAAATAATTTTTTATCTTGGAGAAAACGTAATATCTAGTCAACATGTTGAAGGTTTTTGTCCCATGTTATGTTGTAGATGAGAATATCATCGAAAAATACCAGAACATATTCTTTAATATAAGGTTTCAAAAGGTGGTTCATGAGCCTCTGAAAAGTGGATGGAGCATAACAAAAACCAAATGGAATGACCAAGAATTCATAATGGCCTTCATGAGTTTGGAAGTTTTTCTTGGGAATGTTAGCTTGCTTCATGCATATTTGGTGATAGCCCGAGCGGAGTTCTACCTTGGTAAAGAATTTACCACTATGTAGTTCATCAAGAAAATCATCCACTACTAGAATAGGTAAATTTGTACTTGATAGTCAGCTTGTTAGGAGCCCTAAAGTCAAGACAATACACCATTCTCCATCTTTCTTTAAAACCATGACCATGGGAGATAAAAAAGGGTTGGTGTTTGGATGAATAACATAGGCTTTGAGGAGCTCCTTGATGAATTTTCCAATTTCATTGTTTTTTGCAAAAGGATATCGATATTGGCATACATTTGGCGACTAAGCCCTTGGGACCAAAGGGATTCTATGATCATGTTCACCCCTAGAGGGTGGGATCTCTTTGGGTTTTTCAAAGGCCATCTGGTGGTGATCTAAGACCTATTTCATATCTAGATGAATATGAGGTGGAGCGGATTCAATGGTCTGGATAGCATTAAATTGGACTACTAAACCATGGTGGCCCTTTTTTAAAAGCTTCTCCATTTGATGGGAGATTATGATAGTAAGAGAACCTACCTGGAGTTCCCACAATGTATGAGTGTGGTCGTCCTGATTAAGGACCATATATAACTCCTCGAAATACATTATGATAGGGCCGAGTGTGCAGAGCCATTTTACACCAAGGACAATGTCACAACCACCCATTTCAATGGCAAACATGTGGATTTTGAGGTCATAATCCCTCATCTTAAGCTTAATATTTTCACAACGTCCTTCACATTTCATGGTCCCCCCATCAATAACATAGTTTCTGATCAAACGAGAACTATTACCTCAAAATGAGAACTCTAGCCCAAAAAAACTCAAAAAACATGAAAAAACGACCCAAAAATGAAAAGTGTTTTTTCGAGAATGCACTTTTTTTTAAGGTCAAATTTCAAAAAAAAAAAAAATTGTGTTAAAAACCATTTTTTTCTTTAAAAAAGGATTAAAAAACACCCTCGATAAAAAAAGTGTTGATGGTGGAATAACATTGCCAATTTTGTGTGTGGAAAAAGCATCCTGAAAACAAAAACTGTTGTTGCTAGAATAACGTCGTCAATTGTTTGAGTGCAAAAAACACCTTGAAAACGAAAAGTGTTAATGTTGGAATAACAAATTTTTATTTTCGGGGTAAATTGTCAACATTTTTTAATAGTGTGTTGTGGAGGTAAATCCCCTCTGCGGACAGAGGCGATCCCTACTAGCCCAGACCGGGTTTAGCAACAATCGTTCACGCTATAGTGCAGGTTCCTAATTGCAAATAAACCAACTAGTGATGAAGGCTTACCTGGAATCCAACGCTGTTGCTTGTAGAAGAGGTGGCACTCCCGTTCCTTAGCTCTGGCAGATCACGATCCCCATGATCTCCGTGATAGGACACCTGCACATGCGAGAAACAAAACAAACACAAGCATAAAATCCAGTAGATGCAACTATATGTCAGTCAAAAAGGACATAAATCATCATCATAAACAACAACAAGAGTGGAACCATAACCAATAGTCGCTTATTATTAATCAATCAAAGGAAGAATACAACCATAGTTCTGACGCTGAATTCTCCTTCGGCGGGTCGCCAGCAGAACACGTCTCGAAAAGCCTGTCAAGGATGGGACAAACCTCTCTCTTCGGATCTTGACGATAGTCTCCTTGCTTGGATTTGGCCTTAAGGGAATTATGGAGGCTCTTGCAGCATAAGGCTCTTGGGAATTTGGGAGCTTGAAGACTAGCTTGCAATGGAGATGGGCAAGCTTTTATAGATGGAGGAAGGGGAGTTGGGATCCCTATAATCATGGGATTGGCCCTATCCTCAAGGAAGCTTCCATGAGAGGTGGCAAACCACTTCCTCTACATGGAAATCTGGAGCCAAACCTCCCAACTCAAGATAGATACCAGTTCATGAATTGGTTAGGATGAAACTTCTTCCATTTATTTTTAAAAAACACTCCTTAAATTGGCTGGTGCGAGTGCGACTCTGGGACAGAGCGCCAATTGGCACGACCTCTTTGAAGGATTTTCCCCATTGGCACGGGTACTGAACTGTCTGCCCACGCCAAAGCAAAAAGGGCCATTTTTAGGGTTTTTCATAAGGAGATGTCTTCAGGGCAATGAAAGCTCTTGTTCAGAGGGATGTCATGAAAGTGATTCCAAGCCATGTCACTGCTCACAGGTCACAAAATGAGCCCTCCAATGTGCGGGACGGGGATTTCAGGGAAGGTGACAAATTACTGTGTAACAGATGCCCCCTAAAGCATGAGGCCTCAGAGAGAGAGAGAGGGGTGAAATGCTTTACGAGAACGTGTCCAACTAAAAACACCGCCGTCGGAAAAACCTGCGTAGAGGAGTACAACTGATATCTCAAATACATCATATATACGTGGCATGGGCGCATCCATCCATAACAGAGTATGTAATAATCCAGATCCAAGGCATGGGCGCAGCCATCCAGTGAGGATCGATAAATAGACTCAGGTATGGTCTCAGCCATCCAGTAAGTGAGTCATGTGATCAATCATAATAATCCACAAAATCGCAGCCTGGATTACAACAGACACAATCCAGGGTCTTGCGCTCCATCTCGACCCAAACATAGTACAAGTCCAAGCACATGAATAAATGGGCTGAAGTCGAACATGCGAGAACATCGTCTGATTACCATCCAATGATGAAAGTTGTTAACAGACGCGAGAGGTACCACCATTAATGACAATGGTCCTCAATGTACTACAGGTACAGTCTATGGCATGTGAATCAATGAGCTGGCATCGAACACCCATAGAATCACTCGATCGAAGGCCAATGATGAAAACCTCACATCGAATGCGAAGAACCTGCCATTGAGTCATGCAAGCACCAGAAGGGAGTCTCTAGATTAGCTTCCTGGATAATGAGCTGAAGTCGACAGGAAGTGACCTTGATCGAAGGTGGGCCATAATGTTTCCCACATCATCGACACGAGACAGAGGAACATAATTTTTTTGTGAATCATGATCATATGAGAATCAGAGGAATTTTGGTACTTGCAGAGGTCAAGTTCTCTTGAACATATAAACGGCACGACAGTGGACTTGGCAGTATTTGACATCAAAAGATCAGAGGTCATAGTGACGAGGCAAAGAGTAGATGAGAGGTCAAAAAGGATCACCCAAACCCATGGAGGCAAGTGAAAACGAGATGAGATGTCTCCAACCCGACACGAATGCAGACAAGTGCCATGTTCAAGAGCGACATACTGCCGACACGACAATGATGTTGGTTCCATTTTTTCCCCGCCATTTCTGGCGAGTACCCCAATTCTTTTTGATAACAAGCTTGAAGTGGATAGCATATGCTTGTGATATAATTCCATCCTAGTATGTTTAACGAGCCCTAGGAAAGAGAGACTCGAGTAGCATAATTATGACTGAATCCGATGTCATCAGGGTTTAACGAGTCTGAAAAAGGAAGAACTCGGTGTCTTTTCATGTTTAGAGAGTTTGAAAAGATAGTTGAAAAGTAAACTCCAATGGTCCCTTTTCATAAATAGTTCCTCAGATCCGAAAAGGTAGAAAACTTTTTCTAAGAAAACCTCCTAGTCGCGATTGGCTAGGGTATTCCTTTTTCGTAAATAATCTATCCCAGCCCGAAAAAGGGGTAAACGTATACTGGGTAGATGTCGTTTCCTAGCCACTTTAACGAGATCGAAATGAAAAGGGCCTCGGCAATCTTTTCATGTTTATAGAGTCAAAAAAGAGCTGAAAGATGACTCCTCCTGGAGGAACAAGTGGTATAAAGGGTAGCAACTAGTTCCGATAATGGTTCAGGACACCTTGTTTCATGGTTTAAGGAGCTTGGCACAAGACAAGGAACTCTGCTCCGACAACCTTGTTTCATTTTTTAAGGAGCTTGACACAAGGAAACGAACTCTGCTCCGACAACCTTGTTTCGTTTTTTAAGGAGCTTGACACAAGAAAACAAATTGTGCTCTGACAAACTTGTTTCATTTTTTAAGGAGCTTGTCACAAGAAAATGAACAATGCTCCGACCGACCTCATCATAATGAACAAGAAGTCATCGATTCCAAGAGTTCCACTCCCGATGGAAGGAAAACATCCTGGAAGTCAGGACCCAATGCCCCCAGCACCTGATGCACAATGGCACTATCACTGGGTACAGGCATGGGGTAGGTAGTCACATAGTTGACCTGTGGTGGGGTAGATACAACGGGTGGATAAAAACCATGAAGGGATGATGGCAGGCCAGCTGCCATATCAGGACGAAATAATGAAAGCTGATCAATGGTCACATTCCGTCCGTCATGTGGAAAACACACCACACGAAAAGGGAGGAGACAAGTGCTCCCATGGCATAGGTGTAATTGCGCCCCAAGAGAAAGTTGAAATCCAAGGGGCCTGGAACAACCATCACGTCCATATGGATGGTTTTACCTCCCAAATTAATAGGTAACCTTGGAAGGATCCCTAATGGTTGACTCGTTCTTCTGTTAAATTCCTATAGATTCTGCGTAACAGGCGCAAGCAGCGGCGAACCAAAAGCTTGCCAGGTAGTCGAGGATAAAATACTAACAGACACACATTCATCTATAATGGTGCTGGGTACGACCAGACCAAAAGCCTGTACTGTGATCTCGAAAGGCACATAAGACGGAAGGCGGTATCCCGCAAATTGACTCCAGTCAAAGGAAGCGACCAAACTACTCGAAGGGGCTACCATCGAACCAAGATGGTCTTCCCCTATTGTTACGGAAGAAGAAGGAGCATCCTCCATGACCTCCATCTCAAAGGCGGGAGGAGTATCCTCTGGGACCTCCATCACAGGAGGTGGAGGAGCAGCTTCTTGAGATACAGGGATAGGAGAATCTTTCTCCAAATCTGAGGAATCTGAAGAAACAAGAAGAACCTGAGGGGGGGGAGATCCACTCTCCATGGAAAGGACCTGGTGCATCGTAGAAGGGACCAGCTCAACCGATCCCACAACTAATGGTTGGTCAGGGATGGATTCCTGAATTTGAATTTCCGGGGGGGTGGGATCGACCAAGGATGACTCTTGACCAATCGTAGGATTAGCTGGTGGAGGACTCAAAGAAATCTGATTATAACCAGCTGGAAGGCATGGTTTAGAACCGGTTAAGTTGTCCAAAACTCGCTTGGCTTCATCCATATACAGACAAAGGTGAATGGCTTGGTGCCCCCCACACAACTTATAGGGATTGTTAATCTTACCCTGCTTCTTAGGAGCCTTACCAGCAGCAGCTGAAGACGTGCCCCCAGCTTGAATCCCAGAAGCCAAAGGCAATGGTGGATGACCGTTGGACCATACTTCGAGAACCTTGGGAATGCCAGGGAAATCTCGAAGAAGATGGTCTGTCGTGCATAACATGCAAGGGAACTTGACTTTCCGCGGAGGGTTGGAAGGTTTATCAATAAGAGCAGTAGCTGCAACTTTATCCTCTCGCTTATCAGACTTCTTCTTCTTTGTCTTCTTCTTCTTCTTCTTAGCCACCTGGTTACTCGAATCCAGACTTTCACTAGGCGAAGTAGAATATGAGGACGCAGACACAGGCGAAGAAGGGGAGAGGTCCACCTTGGAATCAACATGATGTTGTTCAGGTGGAGGAACTGATTGACCAGTAGCCAAGACAATCGGGACCATAGAGGTTGAAAAAAACCAAACAGGAAACCCAACAGTTAACCTAGGAAGGAACAACGTTGCCATATAAGGAGCACCAACATTTCCAAAAGGAGGAAAAAGACCCGGATTCCCATCAGAAGGGATTCCTTGGTTAGTGAACGCTGGAAAAGTTTTCATCAACAACTCAAAACCGCACACGGGCTAAAAACCAAGGCACACAATCAAACGGCCAACAAGCAAATCTAACAGGGCATGTGATCACGGGTGATTTATTTTACCACATTGAAACTTAGAAACTTCATCGTTTCATGTTTTAAGAGTCGAGAAACGGATGAAAGGTGACTCTATCTCTTTCAGTTTTGAAGCAAGCATGAAAGGACAAGCACTTGATGATCTTTTTCAAATTTAAGGAGTCAGAAAAGATCAAAATGACTACTCTGGAATTCTAGGCAAAGGGTGTACCAAATAACCGTGAACTGCAATATACACCTTGGTTTCAAAATGAAAGAGAAATCAACCAAGGACTTGAACGACGCAAGGTGCAATCTCCCCGAATGTTGTGTCTGGTGTATCACGGGTATAAGGCGGTAGACTCGGCTTCCTATGGATAAAGGATAGAAACCTAGTGGGGTCTCCCTTTATATACGCGATGGTACGGGGAGCAGAAGTCCGTACTAGTGCTGTCTAAATCCAAGAGGCGAACGACAGCTACTAGGTTTAAAGATGCCGAAACACGTCTCTAGCCTAGACCTATAAATATTTCGTTAATGTTTCAATGCTACCTTAGCATAAATTGAATCAATTTTAAGGTTTATCTTCAATTATGTTTCGGTTTCAAGGCCCTAGCGAGTGTTATGTGAAAATCTCCTAAATGCACACTACATGAGAAAGAAAACTTTTCAATTCGATGAATGCTATCTAGTTAAGGGAAGAACTTCCTACAATGATGCAGCAAACAACAACAATAAGAATGAAACTTTTCCAAACTAGATGACTTTAACTATCCAAAATTAATTCCAAACATTCAACGATGTGAATAATGCAATTTAATCTATGCAAAATCCTCTTTTTCGAAAACTATGCAATTGTAATCTATGCACAATTTCCTTTTTCTTTTCAAATGATAATAATGCACTCAATGCATTTTTTGATGAAATGAGAATCTACTTAATGCATGCTTTCAATGAAAGAGAATGCACTCATAGCGATTTTTAGCTTTCAATCATTAAACAATGTGATCTAAGTTCAATGATAAATATCAAAAATAATTTTCAATGCAATGTGATCTAATGCATTTTAACAAAAAGGACACTTTGAGACGAAAACTAAATAAATGAAAATCTTCTTAATGAAGGATGAACGCAAAAGAGATGTAAACAAACACTAAGAATGCAATCGTTGTTTCAAACACTTTGTCATGAAATCCCTCAAAAGGCGACAAGACATATGAGGTCAAACACAAAAAGGACTTCCAAAGCAAGAGATCAAAACAAGGCATTCATTCCCTTTTACATCAAACAATCATGGAAATAAGACATTTCAAACAATGAGCAATGCAATCTATGCTCATATAGTGAAGAGACTGGAAGGGAAAGACACACTGGTGAAAGATTTAGGGAAAAAATCTCAATTTTCATACACCCTGGAATTGGCTCGACTTGTACATTGACAACTAGCGCCAACTGGCGCAACTTGCTCACTGACAACAAGCGCCAATGCCTGAAAATGAAAACACAAAGAATTTCTCCCAACCAAGACCAGACTCACCACTTCAAGCAGAATCTAAAACAAAGCCATAAGCAAAGTACTGACCAAAAGAAACTTTCGAACAAGGGTAAACCCTAGCACCTACAGGAGATGGCGCGATTGTTTGGCTATAATCCGCGCCAGATAGGGAATGGCACGAGTGATGAACTGGCAAACTGCACCAACTGGCGCGATTGTTAGGGCTAAACTCGCGCCAATCAAGCCAACTATGAAAAGGTGAAAATTCAGAAAATCGGAGGTCAGATCTGATCCTCTGGGGCTAAACCAAAAGCCAGACACACAAAAAGAGCCAGCCAAAAGAGCCAATCAAGCAAGCAGAATCGAGAAACAACCGAAAAGACGAGACAATACTCTAAGTGTTCAGTTCATAAACTAAACCGAAGATTGACTGAAGCAGCTTTGATCTACTTCGCTAAATGCAATAGAACAGGTCACACACCGTTAACTTGTGTTCGTTCCAGCTACAGCGTACAAAGCGAAGCAGACGATCCTCATGAGTTGCCAATTTGTTGTGGAGGTAAATCCCCTCTGCGGACAGAGGCGATCCCTACTAGCCCAGACCGGGTCTAGCAACAATCGTCACATGCTATAGTGCAGGTTCCTAATTGCAAATAAACCAACTAGCGATGAAGGCTTACCTGGAATCCAACGATGTTGCTTGTAGAAGAGGTAGTGCTCCCGTTCCTTACTTTGGCAGATCACGATCCCCATGATCTCCGTGATGGACACCTGCACGTGCGAGAAACAAAACAAACGCAAGCATAAAATCCCGTAGACGCAACTATATGTCAGTAAGAAAGGACATAACTCATCATCATAAACAACAACAAGAGGAACCATAACCAATAGTCGTTTATTATTAATCAATCAAAGGAAGAATACAACCATAATTCTGACGCTAAATTCTCCTTCGGCGGGTCACCAGCAGAACATGTCTCGAAAATCATGTCAAGGATGGGACAAACCTCTCTCTTCAGATCTTGACAATAGTCTTTGTTTGGATTTACCAAGAGAATTATGGAGGCTCACAGACAAGGTTTCAGAATTTGGGGAACTTGAAGACTAGCTGTAAATGGAGATGGCAAGCTTTTTATAGATGGATAATGGCTAACTTATAATCATGGGATTGGCTCATCGTCAAGGAAGCTTCCATGAGAGGTGGCGCACCACTTCCTCTTAACTTTCATATGGAGATCCTAGCCAAACCTCCTAAACTCAAGACAGATACCATTAGGGGATTGTATTTAAACTTCCGCCAAGCGTATTAAACACCTCAAATCGTCACAGGTGACTGTGGGACAGCAGCGTGCAATTGGCGCGGTGACCTCTTTGAAGATTCTTTCTATTGGCGTAGTAATCAACTGCCTGGGTCACACTAAATGAAAAAGTAATGGCTTTCGAAGCTTTCCACAAGGAGATGTCCTGAGGGCAATGAAAGCTCTTGTTCAGAGGGATCTCATGAAAGTGGTTTCAAGCCATGTCACTACTCACAAGTCACGGAATGAACCCTCTAATGTGTGATGTTGTAGCTCCTAGAGACAGCCTTGAGTTGCCAAAGACCAGTGCCTAGGACATCTTAACCAGTAGGGAGTATAAAGTATATTTTAAGCTCATTATCAGCTTAGGACTCTCTACCTTTTCAATTTGTGTAAAACATCATCGTATGAATGGGACCAAACTACTTTCATATTTAGCAAGGTATAAAGACACTGCAGAGGCAAGAGGGGAATCTTCAACACATATATACTTCAGAAAACTTAGAGACAACTCTCATCGGGGAGGGCTAGTTTCTCAATGATATATAGGTATTTTAAACAGAAAAACGTTTGCTGCATAGAAGGTGAAAGGGGAGTACTAACTACCAATGAAATGGTACTCGGAGAACGTATTTCGACATAATATGGGCTTAGAAGCTAAGAATCCATACATATAAATCAGTTCAGTAAGGATAACATTCCTTGATGTTTAATACAGAGGAAATATGAATGATGTGTTAAGCGGAACGACATATCATGTGTGAGCCATATTTAAAGCGACATAAACCAGTAAAGCATGAGTACCAAATAGCGATAAATTCATACCTGAGCCGGCAAGTCACTCGCATTCTAAAACATGATATAGGGAAATTGAGAATAGTGGAACGAACAACAATACAATATAACAAAGAAAGAGCCACAAACTATATATCATCAAGACTGGAATCCTCACACATAAATAAAACTTCTCTTCGTTGAAACCCCACGGGCTCTGTGTATTTGCATTGATAATTCCACCACAAGCATACAAAACCCTTTACACTGCAAGTTTCTTCAGAAAATATGGAACCCTTTTTTCTCATTAGATCTTACTTATATAGACTTCTTCCTATCTCAGCGAGAAGATATTTTTTGTAAAAATATCTTCTTCGCATAACCAAAATTTGTTAAAGGTCATTCTCAAAACAACAAAATTCATGATGAGGAATAAGGGCTCTCAGCATGGATAGTCAGGCACTTGGCCGTTTTCAAAAACGGAAAATTAAACAGTAGTTTGATGAAAAGTAAAATGCTGGAGTGGAGCAAACAACCCACTCGAAACTTAAAAGAAACTAATTCAGTAAAAAGTAAATAGGCCGTTGAGGCCGAATCATGAGCTGACAAGATTTCATAGGTGTGGAAGAGTTGAAGCAGTTGCTGATGCTGGAGGTGGGACGTTCGCTGATGACCTGGCAATCTGGTTCGCAAACTGTGTGCATCTCTGTTGGAAGTCGGCTGAAGGTTCTGGCATTGCGGCGAATCCCTCCACTTTGACATAGGCTTGTGTGAGAGCGTTGAAGCCTGCATCTGTAGGCAGCTTGTGCCTGATCAAGTGGAGGAGAAGAAACTCCTGGCTGAGAGATGAAACAATGTTTTCACCCTTTAACCGAGCAACATTATCTGTCAGGACATCTATCCGGTCTTTTTCTTCCTGCAGACGTGTCTTATATTCTGTCAACGGTTGTAGGACGGACGGAGTGGTTGCGTCCCAGCAAGATGGGAGTCTAGCTGCTGTAATTTCGTTCCACACTACATCGAACCGGTCCACGTTTGATATCACCTGTTGCAAGGCTTTCAAAGCTGCATCTCAGGCTGCCTCTTTGTCGATGATTTTCTGACATTCGAAGGCCTGCATGAACCGACTCAATATGTCGTGCTTTTCCACTTCGTCTGACTCTAACCCCTGAAAGAAAGAAATATAGCTTTTAGCGGGCTGAGTTCTACCAGACACATTGAGATCTGCCTCTTGGAATTTCTTGTTGAGATAAAGTATAGTAGCTTTGTTTTCCCCTATCATTTTCAGGAAAGCCCATTGTCCTGTCACTGCTAAGATTATGTCCGACCAGATTATAATCCTTGCTTCTCTGAGAGTGATGTTTCCCTTCTAGCGATTTTTTAGTTCAGCGATTGTTTTCTGCTAGTCAGCTTTTGTCTTCTTCTCCTGCTCGATCTCTTTTTGTAGTGTTTCTATCCTCTTGCCATTCTCAGATGCCAAACCTTCTAGATCGATAATTCTCTACCTTGCGGTGATTGCCTGTTTCTAACACCTCATTTGCGGCTTTCGTTGTATTCAGCTGCTCTACGAGCGAGCTTGTCTCTGATGGGGCTGTAGCAGGCGGACAGCTATGATTGTCGCAGGTGTTTTGCAGCTCTGTCAACCTGCTCTAGAGGGTGGTGATTTTTTCAGCCAGTTTTTCTCTGTCTTCCCTCTCCCTTGCTAATGAGTGAGCCAATTCTGCTTTTTCCTTTTCCACTTGCACCAGCTCAGCCGTCTGGACATGGTGGGAGGCAGGTATGCTGACCTTGCCTTTCATTGATGCTAGCTCCTTCCGCAGTTGGTCTATTAAAGCACCCTGCGGGTCTGTTTCTCCCGTGTCTTTTCCTCTGATTTGGTCTTGGAGGAAACGTACTTGATTTTCTCAGGCGTGACCATTTGCCTGTTCATTTTTCAAGGTAGCCCTCACCTGTTCATGTTTTTCCTCCAGCTTCTTCAGTGCAAGGGTGACCTGCATCATTTCGTCTTTTAGCATATCACATACAGTCTGAAACAGGTTACACAGATCGGTCGCAGGCACCTTTTTCATGTCAATTGCATGCTCGAGCACCCGATAGCTAGTGACACCTGAATTGGGATCTAAGAGGGTTTCCGCCATAGATAATACCAGATGTTCTGTATCCACGTTCATGGAGGCAGAGACCCTGGTGTGATATTTCTCAACGTACCCCTCCAACTCAGCCTTATACTTATCTCGGATCGCTCTATTTGCTCGGTCCCTTTCCACTTCCCTTGGTGAGGTATGTTCTTTGATGGCCTGTGTGACTTCCGTGAAGTCAGAAGAGGTGGTATTGTCCCTTAGCACCTTTATCCCTTCCTTAATTGTATCCAATTTTCCATGCGTTGTGAATGGTTCAAGCAGTTGCTCCTCTCCTATGACTTCCGCCTCACTAGAGGCTTTTTTTTGCTTTTTGTGAGGGGGAACTGCTCTTGAGGTGCCTGCTTCTTCTCTGCATGTGCCTTTATTGACGTCCTCTTCCTCCCCTGTGGCAGATGAATCTGTCTCCATCTGTGAAACCAAAGGCCAAATTTCGATATTAGCCCTCCATTCCATGAACGGCCTTGGCTCATGCATATAAGGTACGGACTTGTTCTTTTTTCTTTTGTTCGAGATAATTTCTCGAGGATCATAAGCCCAAACCTTTCCCAGCCTCAGGTCCAGACCCTGCAACATTTTCTCAACAATTGGGAGAGCAAGTCTCGAATTCACAAC
Source organism: Pinus albicaulis (assembly GCA_034641835.2). NCBI lineage: Eukaryota > Viridiplantae > Streptophyta > Pinopsida > Pinales > Pinaceae > Pinus > Pinus albicaulis. The sequence goes on from CM076574.1 coordinate 222,040,597, forward strand.
AAAAGGACCGATTGTGGTGGGGAGCCTCAGGATGTAACCCTTCTTGGCGGGGAAAAAATGGAGCTAATCGGCCTTGAGGGTCTGCCGGATATATTCGAGCGCATAAACTTGATGCATAGGAAACACTGGTAGCCGGTAAGGGGAAACTTCGGCTCCATAGACCCGAATTTCCGTGTAATCATCGAATAGGAACCAATCCCCAGTGCTCTGGGATTTTACGGCTTGCAGCCAGCTCTTCATTTTTGGAAAGACCCTAGGTGAAGGTGCGTCGTGAATAATATAATAGGCAATAGACATGAAACTATTCACAAAACTGGAATAACCCTCCCCCTTGGGTAGTTGGCGTATAGAGAAATTCCAGTCGAAGACTGGTCGGGGTTGGGAATTCTCTCGATATACCTTGTCTAGACCCAAACCCTCAAATTTATCAGCGTGCTGGTACAAGAAAAGATAGAAAACCATTGAACAAAAACGGAACTGACTGGTTTCTTGAAGCTCCTGGAACTAGGTTCGAATGGCCGTGGTAAGGCAACCAGGAATATCTAACACTACCCCCTTTTGAGACATGAGCCATAAAAAATGGACGCACACCATGGAAATCTCTTCCGGACTTCCTACCCCTAAAAGACCAGCGATGAGAGAAAGGATGGGCCAGACTTCCTCTCCGAACAAACTTAATGGAAAATGTTCTAAGGCCGGAAGAGAAGTAATCTGATTGCTGGTTATAGAGGAGATGAAGGCTTTCTGGTTCTCCCATGGTTGTCTGGTGAACTAGGTGGCTAAGGCTGCTTCGCTGAAACTGATATATGTGGTGCTGGTGGGAAATCGAAGGGCTTGCTTAATAATATCGGGCGAAAGGGAAAAAACTTTGTTCCCTTGAGGAGAGGTGAAAGTGCCCCGATGTTCGTCGAAAACATCTTTGAGCTAGGAAATAGAATCAACTACAAAATGAACCTGAGGGGTAATTTGGTGATACAGGCTAGACACGACCACTCGATATCGGTCTTTATTCCCAATATGATGTCTGAAAAGCTCAGTTTTAATGGTGGTGATATGAAATGGGTATTGAGGATCGCGGATTCCAGCTTGCAGGTCGATGAAGGGGTCGAACCCGGGAGGGTGTCTAGCTTCTCTGACCTGAGGGGTTTCTGGTTCGGCTTTCTTGGGTGTGCCCCTTCCCATGACTGACATAACAAAATTTTAAAAGACGAAAGGGAAAATAGAAAGCAAATGAAGGACGGAATACCTGTGCACAGGGAACTATTCTCAGGAAAACAACACGGGGGGTGTTGAAAGCGACTGGGTGGACCTTGGTGCTGGTTTCCAATTAGTACGTACCGTAGCTGGAACCCTGAGACCGCTACTGGAGTAAAAAAAACAGGAAACTGTTATCTTTTGACTGAAGGGTTTGAGGTAAAAGGGCGGATAGGTAAACTGAATGAGGAAGAGAGCCGTAAGGGCTCTTACAGTGGAGCACGCGGCGTGTGAGGATTGGGTGTTGGTTGAGGACAGGTGAATGCTGCGTGCCAGGTTTAACACTGGTACGGGCCTCAGTACCAGTTTACCTAAAGACTTACCTTACCTTTGTGCTGCAGTGAACCATACGATCCATGAAATATTTCGTTCGTGGGTCGTGTTAAATACATGGCGTACCGGAATTTAAAACCCATTTTTAGTTCTGCCACATCGCTGAAACTCCACACTTCGTGCTGCCACGTCACCGCTTACCTCGGGCCCACTCCACGACTGTTCAATACAATTCCGCGGGGGTATAAGTTTGTTCCCCCTCTTGTCTCTCAACCCCCGCGGAATTTCCCATGTGTAGAATTCCCTCACGTGCTTGTTTTGGGGGTGTTTAACCTTTTGACTCCTCCCGCTTTACGCCTTTCGTATCATATGTTTGTGCCTTTTAATCTTTCAATTGCACATGTTTTATTTTAAGCACAACATTTGTCCCATCCTCATATCTCTTTTTGGTCCGTCTTTTAAATGTCTCGACGCCTGCCATAACATTTAATATACCTCTATCCAAAGGTCCTTCTGTAAAAATGACTGGTGCTTCTTTATGACCAACATTGGCTCCACCTGGGGACGGCACGTTTTACTCCTGAACGTGTTGAGAACTATGCAGACCGCCTCTTTATCTTCCGTGTGCACCATCCATTGTCCTTCATCTGCATTTTTAATTTCCTTGTTCACAACTCAACATGACTCATGCATTATTCAATTCAGAAAAGAAAACAACTACTAATATACAATATGATACAATCAGGCCCCCCGGCCTAGCTCAGAACTGAAAGTAGGGTTTTAGGAATTGACCATTTACAGGGGCATCGAGCAAATCTCCCTGTAAATTCTCTAGCCTGAAAGTATTGTTACCACCCTGCTCTGCGATCTTGAAGGGACCGAACCAGAGGGGGTCGAATTTATCGTGATTTCCTTTATCGGCCCTTTGTACGTCCCACCTGAGTACTAAGTTCCCTGTCTGTAACTTTTTTTCTTTGGCATGTTGATCAAACAGTTCTTTCATTTTATTCTGGTATGCCTCCAGCCTCTGACTTACCTGACTACGCGTTTCTTCGAGTTCCACCAGCTGGTTAATTCTTCTAGTCACGTCATCAGGTTCTTCCTGACTCTCTTGCATGAACTGAGCCATAGGTAGGGCTAATTGTATAGGAAACACAGCTGCTCGTCCATATACCAATTCATATGGAGATTTCCCAGTTGCTCTTTTATTAGTGATTCTATTTGCCCACAGAGCGAATTTCAGTTGGGAATCCCAATTCCTCTAATTTTCTTTAATAGTCTTCTTTAAGGCCCTCACCAGGGTTTTATTCGAAGATTCTGCCAAACCATTTCCCTGTGGATAGTAAGCTATGGAGTTACTCAGTGAGATATTATAATGTTGGCAGAAATTCACAAATTTTGTATATTTGAAAGCCTGTGCATTATCAGTCACTATTCTAGCAGGGCAGCCAAACCTGGATATGATGTTCTCTTCCATAAACTTTATTATCACTGTGTCCGTAGCATTCCTTGCAGGTATGGCTTCCACCCATTTCGTGAAGTAATATGTAGCAGTCAAGATCCATTTGTGTTGGCCACTTGAGGGTGGGTGAATTTCGCCTATGAAATCGATTCCCCATTGTTTGAAAGGTTCGTCTACGTGAACAGGGATCAAGGGCAGAGCTGCTAACTTTTGCTTTTCGGTGAATTTTTGGCATTTGTCACATGATCTAACCCAGGCAAAGACATCTCCGTATAATTTAGGCCAGTAGAAACCAGCCTTCAGGATTTTATGAGCTGTGCCCCTCCAGCTGTAATGTCCTCCGCAGATACCCTCGTGAAATTCGGTCATTATGTTCCCCACTTCGTTCTCTGTGAGGCACAGGAGTAGGATACCTGAAGGATCTCACCATTAAAGCTAGCCGTTTGCAACTGTGTATTTCTGTGATTTTAGCCTCAGTGCCCTGTATTTCGTTTTATCACATCTGGGTGGGCGGCTGAGTGTTAGGAGGTATTCTACAATCTCCTTGTACCATGGGCTGGTGAGGTACTTTAGACGCGTTTGTGGGCTGGCTATCTCCACAGCTTGATGTTCCTCTTCTTCTGTAGACTCTCCACTTACTATCATAGACAGGTTTATGCCTAGGGCCTGATAGTTTGATTCAGATAGAATTTTGGCTAGTCCCTGGCCCTTGATCAGTTTGGTTGGCCGAATATCCAGATCGTATTCCTGTATTTTGACAATCCATCTACCTCTTTTCCCTTCACTATCACCCTGGACGAGAATGTCTTTAACAGCTGCAGTGGGCACGAATACAGTGATGTGGGACTGTAAAATATACATGCGAAAAGCTTTGAGGGATTTTACCAGGGCATACGCCTGTTTCTCCAATATATTATACTTCAATTCTGCATCATGAAGAACCTGGCTAAAGAAAGCTATGGGCTGCTCATACCCATCATCATTTTTTTTTATAAGAACCCCAGCTATGGTATGAGGTGAAGCAAAATAGAATATCATAAATGGTTTAGCATAATCAGGCCCAGCCAGCACAGGGGCTTCAGCGAATGCATGTTTTATTCTAGCAAAGGCCCCTCGTGATTCTTGTGACCATTTCACCTCCTTATTCTTCTTCAACATATCTGTTATATGCCTAACTATCTCAGCATAGTTAGGAATAAACCTTCTCAGGAAATTGATATGCCCTAGAAACACCTGCACTTCTTTCTTATTCCTGGGGACGGAGATACCATTTATAACCTCCACTCTTTTAGGATCAATCTTGACCCCATCCCTAGTCACAATGTGCCCCAGGAGCTTACCCTCTTCTAACGCAAACAAAGATTTCTAAGGATTGAGGGAAAGGCCATACCTCCTGCATTTTTCAAAATTTCTTTGTAAGTGTTGAATATGCTCAGCATCATCTTTCAAAAACGCTGTAATATCATCCAGATAAACCACCAGAAATTTATCTTGCTCCCCAACAAAAGCAATGTCCATGGCCCTCTGAAAAGTGGCTCTTGTGTTAATCAGCCCAAAAGGCATCCTAGTGTACATGAATGTACCCCAAGGTGTGGTGAAAGCAGTCTTCTTCTGGTCCTCTGGGAGTACAGCCACCTGGTTATAACCCGAAAAACCATCCATCATAGACATTCTAGAGGCCCCCACCACTTTCTGCAAAATGTGGTCCATCTTCAGTAATGGGTAATTGTCTTTCAGGGAGGCTCTATTCAAATTTCTAAAATCAACGCACAACCTTATTTCTCCATTTTTCTTTCGGACAGGGACTAGATTTTCCACCCATTCAGAGTACTTTAATGGCAAAATTATTTTAGCCTTTAGCAGCTTCTTGATTTCTTTCTCAATGGAGGGGAGCAGCAGGGGATTCATTTGTCTGAGCTTTTTCTTGTGAGGCTTTGCATCTGCCTTCAGGGGAATTTCATGCTGCAAAATGCTGGTATCAAACGTTTTCAGGTCCTGATAGGACCATGCAAATACATCCTTGTACAACTGAAATAGTTTCAAGTACCTCTCCTTATATTCATCTGGGACTCTTCTGGACAATCTTACAATTTTGGGCTCAGCGTTAGTACCCAGATTCAGGTCTTCTAGCTGGTTTTCCTCTTTCATTTTGCTGGGCTACCTAGGGACGTCATTTTTGTCAAATAGTATTTCTAGAGGCACCAGCCCTCTAGGGATGATGTTTCCCTTCAGCTGTAATACTTTACTTCCTGCCATTTTTTCTTCCCACCTATTCCCTGATTGGTTCTCAACATCACCTTCCTCATAACAGTCAATTTCCATGTTAGAGAACTCCCCAACTGTCTCTAGGAACCTTTTCACTTGCTCATCATCTTCAAACACTTGCCAATGTTTGACATTGTCTGGGATTGAAGGTCGATATCTTACCTCTATCTCATACCTCAAGAGGGGATTTTGGGGTGGACAGAAAGTACTGGCAGCTACAACAAGTAAATCTGCAATCCTATTCTGCTCTCGGGGCGTGAACTGAATATTAAAAGCTGAGAAAAAGTTTTCCACCATGTCCCATACTTCATTCCTGTAAGCTCTGAGACGAGGATGATTAGCTTGACACTGATTTTTTATTTGTTGGACCACCAATTCTGAATCACCCAAGACCTTCAGACTTTGAATATTCATATTCCTGGCTGTTTGCAACCCCAACAAAAGCGCTTCGTACTCAGCCACGTTTTTGGTGGCCTCATACTCTAATTTGAAGGACAGCGGGACCCATTTGCCTGTAGGAGAAATCAGTAACACTCCAGCCCCGTTATCTTCCTTAGAATTTGCTCCATCAAAATGTAGAGTCCATATCCCGGTTTCAAGGTTCTCTAAGGATCTTTGGGTCCTTATTTGACAGAAGGAGGGTTCATGAGCATAACTGTGATCTTCTTCTAACATCAGGCATGAAAAGTCTCCTTCCTTACTATAAATAGGGGAATTTTCTGAGCTATCAACCTTGGTAACCATTTTGACGAATCTAGTCTCTCTGTATAGTCTCCTCTCTTGGCCACCAAAAATTGGGATAGTGGCATATGTCAGATCCAATTTGATTTACCCACCAATTTTTGTTCCCCAGGACCTTGATAGTAGCATACCAAAGTGGGTTGGGATGTTAGCCACCACAATATCCATTACTACACTTTTGGCTGGGATTTGGGCCAGATTGACCACTAGATCCTTGATCATGCCCAGGCATTTAACTCTTCTGGAGTCAAATGAGTACAAATCCTTATATGGACAGGTGATTTGGAGTCCTAATTTTTCCATGATGGATAAAGGCATAAGATTGTGGGAGGCCCCAGAGTCTAGCATACAATTGTGGAGCAATAGATCGTGGATCACCAGAGACACATAGAAGGGAGGTGTGGAAGGGTCTAACTCCTCAACGTGTGGACCAAACACCACCATAAGCCTTTATTCTTGTAGGTTGAGACTATCTGGAATGTGTATTACTTTTGGAGGAAGCATGAAGGATGTGACTTGGGACTAATATGCTGGCTGTTTCAATAGCTCAGTCAAGGGGACTGGGATTTTTACCTTTTCAAGCTCTTTTTGTAAATTGAAGACAGATGGAGACTTGTCTATTGCCACTTCTTTTTCTCTTGAATCCTTGCTTTGGAAGGGAGGCTGGACCTATTTTACAATGGGCTTGACATTAGGGGAAGCAGTTACTTGAGAAGCAGAAGGCCTTTGAGTATTAGATCGTAAAAGTTGGTCAAGAGGTCTCTTACCTTCATCAGGGGTTCTCTGGGCCATCTCCTCCTGAACAGGTGCTGGTTTTTGGGGTGTGTCCTCCTCTTCACCTTGAGTGCAGGTTCTCTTTCTAGAAGATCTGAGATCATATTTCTTATTAAACTGAGCCTGTATGAAGTCGACAAACTGCTTGCAGTAGTCGTCAATCTCCGGATCCTCGGTACTTTCATCATCTTTTTCTTGTGCTGACACTTCCCCTGCTTCCACTGCATGTAGGGGGAATTCTACTTCGTCACTGATCGCATAAGCTAGATAGGCCTCCTCTCCTTCATAAGTGACATCCTCAGTAGGACCATCAACTTGACCTTCTAAGTACAGAGGATGAGGTACTTGGTCGGGCTTCTCCTTTCGTTCCCTTTGCAAGATCTGCAAGGGAGGTTTCCGGTTTTGAGGATTGTACCCTCTGTTTGGAGCATTTTGGAAATTCTTCGGGGCTGAGTTCTTGGTCTCCATCTCAAGCTTAGTCAACTTACTCGAGAGATTCTTGATCATCTTTTTCATTTCCTCGAGCTTGTCACTGGCTAAATCTCTGTCTTGGTTTGAATTGGATACTTCCTCCTTTCCCCTTCTTCTAATATCCTGTTCATGTTTCCCTTTGGATTTTCCAGTAGAGGCGAAATTTTCTTCTATCTCCAATGCGTTGGTCTGTGCATCGTCCAGAGTGGGTGGCTTCCTTTCTCTCAAGGAGAAACCGAACTCAGAATCAAACGCTGCCACAAAAACGACCTTGGCAGCGGTCTGGTGAGGCTTCATGTCGGTGGGGAGACTCAGGTACAATTTTTTAAATCTTCTAATAAACTCTGACACCCCTTCATTATGTTTCTTTTTTAGAGTGTTGAATTCATTAAGAATATTTCCATGATATTTATTTTCCCCCCATTTTTTGATGAAAGTATCCTCCATTCCCTCCCATGTATTGATAGAACGAGCTCCAAGTGTCTTGAACCACTTTCTAGCTTCCCCATCTAAGGACTGCACAAAAAGCCTTAGGACTACGTCCAGATGTTCCACATTAAAATTCTCTACAAAAGAGTGAAAGACTTCGATATGTTTCTGGGCTTCAATCTCATTCTCACCACTGAATCTGGGCAGGATCTTTAAATAATCTTGCGGCATGTCATTTAATACTGCAGGGAGCTCCAGAGGAGCATATCTGTTTTACAGGAATCCAGGGATGCTAGCCATTGGAGGAGGAGGTGGAGGTAACAAGAGAGCTTGGTGAGTAAGTGGAGGGTTAGGTGGAAGCGCAGTGTGAATGATGATAGGAATATAATGAACGACAGCTTGGGATGATGGAGACAAGGGTGGGGTGGTAACAACAGATACTTCCGTGACCTCTTTAACTTCCTCGACCTCTGGAGTAGGATGAAATATGTAACGGGTGGTGTCTACTGACTCAGCCTCATCCCTGATTCGGATATTTCCCGCAGGTAAATAGTCTGAATAATAGCCGGTTTCACCTAGAGCAGAGTTAGAATCTTGCCACTCAGCAACCTAAGAAGAGGAAGAAGGAAGATCTTCTAGAGAGAGTGGTGGAATCTCAGTATGAACAAATGGTCTCCCCCTCCAGCTTCTTCTATATAAAATTCTTTCTGGGTCAGACACAGAGGGCGTCTTTGGCTGAGAAGTATCTGACCTAAGGTGTGGCTTATGAGGAACCAGGACTGCGAAGAGATTTGGCAAGGAAAATGAATGTGGAGTCGCCAAGGTGAGGGGTAAACAACTCTCAACTCTTCATGCTCACCTAATTGAAGAGTGAAATGGGGTTTTGTCGAGGCCCAGGGATTTCAATTTTTCATCAACTTCATCCCCGGCAACGGCACCAAAAAGATGTTGTAGCTCCTAGAGACAGCCTTGAGTTTCCAAAGACCAATGCCTAGGACATCTTAACCAGTAGGGAGTATAAAGTATATTTTAAGCTCATTATCAGCTTAGGACTCTCTACCTTTTCAATTTGTGTAAAACATCATCGTATGAATGGAACCAAACTACTTTCAGATTTAGCAAGGTATAAAGACACTGCAGAGGCAAGAGGGGAATCTTCAACACATATATACTTCAGACAACTTAGAGACAGCTCTCATCGGGGAGGGCCAGTTTCTCAATGATATATAGGTATTTTAAACATAAAAACATTTTCTGCACAGAAGGTGAAAGGGGAGTACTAAATACCAATGAAATGGTACTCGAAGAACGTATTTCGACATAATATGGGCTTCAAAGCTAAGAATCCATACATATCAATCAATTCAGTAAGGATAACATTCCTTGATGTTTAATACGGAGGAAATATGAATGATGTGTTAAGCGGAACGACATATCATGTATGAGCCATATTTAAAGCGACATAAACCAGTAAAGCATGAGTACCAAACAGCGATAAATTCATACCCGAGCCGGCAAGTCACTCGCATTCCAAAACATGATATAGGGAAATTGAGAATAGTGGAACGAACAACGATACAATATAACAAAGAAAGAGCCACAAATACTGGAATCCTCACACATAAATAAAACTTCTCTTCGTTGAAACCCCACGGGCTCTGTGTATTTGCATTGATAATTCCACCACAAGCATACAAAACCCTTTACACTTCAAGTTTCTTCAGAAAATCTGGAACCCTTTTTTCTCATTAGATCTTACTTATATAGACTTCTTCCTATCTCAACGAGAAGATATTTTTTGTAAAAATATCTTCTTCACATAACCAAAATTTGTTAAAGGTCATTCTCAAAACAACAAAATTCATGATGAGGAATAAGGCCTCTCATCATGGATAGTCAGGCACTTGGCCGTTTTCAAAAACAGAAAATTAAACAGTAGTTTGATGAAAAGTAAAATGCTGGGGTGGAGAAAACAACCCACTCGAAACTTAAAAGAAACTAATTCAGTAAAAAGTAAATAGGCCGTTGACGCCGAATCATGAGCTGATAAGATTTCATAGGTATGGAAGAGTTGAAGCAGTTGCTGATGCTGGAGGTGGGACGTTCGCTGATGAGCTGGAAATCTGGTTCGCAAACTATGTGCATCTCTGTTGGCAGTCGGCTGAAGGTTCTGGCATTGCGGCGAATCCCTCCACTTTGACATAGGCTTGTGTGAGAGCGTTGAAGCCCGCCTCTGTAGGTAGCTTGTGCCTGATCAAGTGGAGGAGAAGAAACTCCTGGCTGAGAGATGAAACAATGTTTTCACCCTTTAACCGAGCAACCTTATCTGTCAGGACATCTATCCGGTCTTTTTCTTCCTGCAGACGTGTCTTATATTCTATCAACGGTTGTAGGACAGACGGAGTGGTTGGGTCCCAGCAAGATGGGAGTCCAGCTGCTATAATTTTGTTCCACACTACATCGAACCAGTCCACGTTTGATACCACCTGTTGCAAGGCTTTCAAAGCTGCATCTCGGGCTACCTCTTTGTCGATGATTTTCTGACATTCAAAGGCCTCCATGAACCGACTCGGTATGCCGTGCTTTTCCACTTCGTCTGACTCTAACCCCTGCAAGAAAGAAATATAGCTTTTAGCAGGCTCAGTTCTGCTGGACACATTGAGATCTGCCTCTTGGAATTTCCTGTTGAGATAAATTATAGCACCTTTGTTTTCCCCTATCATTTTCAGGAAAGCCCATCGTCCTGTCACTGCTAAGATTATGTCCGACCAGATTATACTCCTCGTTTCTCTGAGAGTGATGTTTCCCTTCATGCGATTTTTGAGTTCAGCGATTGTTTTCTGCTGGTCATCTTTTGTCTTCTTCTCCTGCTCGATCTCTTTTTGTAGTGTTTCTATCCTCTTGCCATTCTCAGCTGCCAAACCTTCTAGATCGGTAATTCTCTGCCTTGCGGTGATTGTCTGTTTCTATATCACCTCATTTGCGGCTTTCGTTGTATTCAGCTGCTCTGCGAGTGAGCTTGTCTCTGATGGGGCTATATTAGGCAGATAGCTGTGATAGTCCCAGGTGTTTTGCAGCTCTGTCAACCTGCTCTGGAGGGTGGTGATTTTTTCAACTAGTTTTTCTCTGTCTTCCCTCTCCCTTGCTAATGACTGAGCCAATTCTTCTTTTTCCTTTTCCACTTCCACCAGCTCGGCCGTCTGGACATGGTGGGAGGCTGGTATGCTGCCCTTGCCTTTCATTGATGCGAGCTCCTTCCGCAGTTGGTCTATTAAAGCACCCTGCGGGTCTATTTCTCCCGTGTCTTTTCCTCTGATTTGGTCTTGGAGGAAACGTACTTGATTTTCTCGGGCGCGACCGTTTTCCTGTTCATTTTTCAAGGTAGCCCTCACTTGTTCATGTTTTTCCTCCAGCTTCTTCAGTGCAAGGGTGACCCGCATCATTTCGTCTTTTAGCATATCAAATACAGTCTGAAACAGGTTACATAGATCGGTCGCAGGCACCTTTTTCATGTTGATTGCATGCTCGAGCACCCAATAGCTAGTGACACCTGAATTTGGATCTAAGAGGGTTTCTACCATAGATAATACTATATGTTCTGTATCCACGTTCATGGAGGCAGAGACCCTGGTGTGATATTTCTCAACGTACCCCTCCAGCTCAGCCTTATACTTATCTCGGATCGCTCCATTTGCTCAGTCCCTTTCCACTGCCCTTGGTGAGGTATGTTCTATGATGTCCTGTGTGACTTCCGTGAAGTCGGAAGAGGTGGTACTATCCCTTAGCACCTTTATCCCTGCCTTACTTGTATCCAATTTTCCATTTCAAGCAGTTGCTTCTCTCCTATGACTTCCGCCTCACTGGAGGCTGTTTTTTGCTTTTTGTGAGGGGGAACTGCTCCTGAGGTGCCTGCTTCTTCTCCGCCTATGCCTTTATTGACGTCCTCTTCCTCCCCAATGGCAGATGAATCTGTCTCCATCTGCGAAACCAAAGGCCAAATTTCGAGATTAGCCCTCCATTCCATGAATAGCCTTGGCTCATGCATATAAGGTGCGGACTTGTTCCTTTTTCTTTTGTTCGAGATAATTTCTCGAGGATCATAAGCCCAACCCTTTCCTAGCCTTATGTCCAGACCCTGCAACATTTTCTCAACAATTGGGAGAGCAAGTCTCGAATTCCCAAAAAAAAGGCCGATTGTGGTGGGGAGCATCAGGATGTAACCCTTCTTGGCGGGGAAAAAATGGAGCTGATCGGCCTTGAGGGTCTGCCAGATATATTCGAGCGCATAAAATCGATGCATAGGAAACACTGGTAGCTGGAAAGGGGAAACTTCGGCTCCATAGACCCGAATTTCCGTGTAATCATCGAATAGGAACCAATCCCCAGTGCTCTGGGATTTTACGGCTTGCAGCCAGCTCTTCATTTCTGGAAAGACCCTAGGTGAAGGTGCATTGTGAATAATAGAATAGGAAATAGACATGAAACTATTCACAAAACTGGAATAACCCTCCCCCTTGGGTAGTTGGCGTACAGAGAAATTCCAGTTGAAGACTGGTCGGGGTTGGGAATTCTCCTGATATACCTTGTCTAGACCCAAACCCTCAAATTTATCAGCATGCTGGTACAAGAAAATATAGAAAACCATTGAACAAAAATGGAATTGACTAGTTTCTTGAAGCTCCTGGAACTGAGTTCGAATGGTCGTGGCAAGGAAACCAGGAATATCTAACACTACCCCCTTTTGAGACATGAGCCATAAAAAATGGACGCACACCGTGGAAATCTCTTCCGGACTTCCTACCCCTAAAAGACCAGCGATGAGAGAAAGGATGGGCCGGACTTACTCTCTGAACAAACTTAATGGAAAAGGTTCTAAGGCCGGAAGAGAAGTAATCTGATTGCCGGTTATAGAGGAGATGAAGGCTTTCTGGTTCTCCCATGGTTGTCTTGTGAACTGGGCGGCTAAGGCTACTTCGCTGAAACTGATATATGTGGTGCTGGTGGGAAAGCGAAGGGCTTGCTTGATAATATCGGGCGAAAGGGAAAAAACTTTGTTCCCTTGAGGAGAGGTGAAAGTGCCCCGATGTTCGTCGAAAACGTCTTTGAGCGAGGAAATAAAATCAACTAGAGAATGAACTTGAGGGGTAATTTGGTGATACAGGCCAGACATGACCACCCGATATCAGTCTTTATTCCCAATATGACGTCTAAAAAGCTCAGGTTTAATGGTGCTGATATGAAATGGGTATTGAGGATCGCGGATTCCAGCTTGCAGGTCAATGAAGGGGTCGAACCCGGGAGGGTGTCTAGCTTCTCTGACCTGAGGGGTTTCTGGTTCGGCTTTCTTGGGTGTGCCCCTTCCCATGACTGACATAACAAAATTTTAAAAGACGAAAGGGAAAACAGAAAGAAAATGAAGGACGGAATACCTGTGCACAGGGAACTATTCTCAGGAAAACAACGCGCGGGGTGCTGAAAGCGACTGGGTGGACCTTGGCGCTAGTTTCCAATTAGTACGTACCGTAGCTGGAACCCTGATACCTCTACTGGAGTAAAAAAAAAATGGGAAACTGTTATCTTTTGACTGAAGGGTTTGAGGTAAAAGGGCAGATAGGTAAACTGAATGAGGAAGAGAGCCGTAAGGGCTCTGACAGTGGAGCACGCGGTGTGTGAGGATTGGGTGTTGGTTGAGGATAGGTGAACACTGCGTGCCGGGTTTAACACTGGTACGGGCCTTAGTACCAGTTTACCTAAAGACTTACCTTACCTTCATGCTGCAGTGAACCATACGATCCATGAAATATTTCGTTCATGGGGCGTGTTAAATACACGGCGTACCAGAATTTAAAACCCATTTTTAGTTCTGCCACGTCGCCGAAACTCCACACTTCGCGCTGCCACGTCACCGCTTACCTCGGGCCCGCCCCACAACTGTTCAATACAATTCCGCGGGGGTATAAGTATGTTCCCACTCTCGTCTCTCGACCCACGCGGAATTTCCCGTGTGTAGAATTCCCTCACATGCTTTTTTTGGGGGTGTTTAACCTTTTGACTCCTCCCTCTTTACGCCTTTCATATCATATGTTTGCGCCTTTTAATCTTTCAATTGCACATGTTTTATTTTAAGCACAACATTTGTCACATCCTCACATCTCTTTTTGGTCCGTCTTTTAAATGTCTCGACACCTGCCATAACATTTAATATAACTCTGTCCAAAGGTCCTTCTGTAAAAATGACTGGTGCTACTTTATGACCAACACTCTGCCCGCACCAATGCAAAAAGGGCCATTTTTAGGGTTTTCCACAAGGAGATGTCTTCAGGGCAATGAAAGCTCTTGTTCAGAGGGATGTCATGAAAGTGGTTTCAAGCCATGTCACTGCTCACAGGTCACGGAATGAGCCCTCCAATGTGTGGGATGGGGATTGCAGGGACGGTGACAAATTACTGTGTAACAGAATGCACCTCGAATTGAGTCACCATGCTAGGGGGCATGCTTACTTTTTCAAGCATAGTTTGTTTCCGTTTCAAGCTTGTGTAAAAATGAAACCAACTTCAAAGCAAATTTTCTTGATTTCAAGCTTTTGTAAAAATGAAACCATGCCCATTTTACCTATTGTGATTGCCATTTTATCAGCTTGTTTTTGCCAGATGATCCTTGGTTTTCTCACTCCATCGTCACTCTCTGCTTGGCCGATCATATGCCTTAACTTGGTTGTTTTACCCGTTCCTGAGGAACCGCTGCAATGAGTGGTCTTGTTAGCCAAGCCTCTTGACTTTTATCATGTTTTGAGAAGTTCCACCATTACCGGTACCAGTTGCTACCCTTTATACCACTCGTTCCTCCAGGAGGAGTCATATTTCAGCTCTTTTCTGACTCTCTAAACATGAAAATATTGCCGAGTCCCTTGTTTTTTCGATCTCGTTAAAGTGGCTGCGAAACGGCATCTACCCAGTATACGTTTACCCCTTTTTCGGGCTGGGATAGATTATTTACGAAAAAGGAATACCCTAGCCTATCGTGACTAGGAGGTTTTCTCTGATTTTGTTTTCTACCTTTTCAGGTCTGAGGAACTATTTACGAAAAGGAACCTTTGGAGTTTACTTTTCTGCTATCTTTTCAAACTCTCTAAACATGAAAATATGTCGAGTTCTTCCTTTTTCAGACTCGTTAAATCCTGATGACATTGGATTCAGTCGTAATGAAGGTATTCGAGTTTCTCCTTCCTAGGGCTCGTTAAATGTACTAGGATGGATTCGTCCGAAGGACGAACTTATTTGACAAGCATATGATATCCTCTTCAAGCTTGTGTAAAAATAAAGAGGTACTCGCCGGAATGGTGGGAGAAAATGGAACCAGAATCATTGTCGTGTCGGCAGTATGTCGCTCTTGAACATTGCACTTGTCTGCATTCGTGTTGGGTTGGGGATATCTCATCTCGTTTTTTCACTTGCCTCCGTGGGTTTGGGTGATCCTTTTTGACCTCTCATCTACTCTTTGCCTCGTCGCCATGACCTCTGATCTTTTGATGTCAAATACTGCCAATTCCACTATCATGTCATTTATATGTTCAAGAGAAGTTGACCTCTGCAAAGTATCAACCTTCCTCTGATTCTCATCTGATCTTGATTCACAAAGACATTATGTTCCTCTGTCTCGTGTCGATGATGTGGGAAACACTATGGCCCACCTTCAATCAAGGTCACTTCATGTCGACTTCAGCTCATCATCCAGGAAGCTGATCTAGAGACTCCCTTCTAGTACCTTGGAGCCTGCATGCCTCAATTGCAGGTTCTTCGCATTCGACGTGAGGTTTTCATCATTGGCCTCCGATCGAGTGATTTTGTGGGTGTTTGACGTGAGATCATTGTTCACATGTCGTAGATTGTACCTGTAGTACCTTGAGGGCCATTCACATCATTGGTGGTACCTCTCGCGTCTGTTAAAAACTTTCATCATTGGCTAGTAATCAGACGATGTTCTTGCATGTTCGACTTCAGCTCATTTATTCACATGCTTGAATTTTTACTGTGTTTGGGTCGAGATGGAGCGCAAGACCCTGGATTGTGTCTGTTGTAATCCAGGCTGAGATTTTCTGGATTATTATGATTGGTTACATGACTCACTTACTGGATGGCTGCGACCATACCTGATTCTATTTATCGATCCTCACTAGATGGCTGCGTCCATGCCTTAGATATCGATTATTGTATACTCTGTCATGGATGGCTGCGCCCATACCACATATATATCATGTATCTGAGATATCAGTTGTATTCCTCCACGCAGGTTTTCCAACGCCGAAGTTTTCAGTTGGACACGTTCTCGTAAAGCATTTCAACCCTCTCTCTCTCTCTCTCGGGCCTCATGCTTTAGGGGGCATCTGTTACACAGTAATTTGTCACCGTCCCTGCAATCCCCATCCCGCACATTGGAGGGCTCATTCTGTGACCTGTGAGCAGTGACATGGCTTGAAATCACTTTCATGACATCCCTCTGAACAAGAGCTTTCATTGCCCTGAAGACATCTCCTTGTGAAAAATCATAAAAACACCCCTTTTTGCATTGGCGTGGGCAGAAAGTTCAGTACCCGCGCCAATGGGGAAAATCCTTTAAAGAGGTCGTGCCAATTGGCGCTCTGTCCCAGAGTCGCACTCGCGCCAGCCAATTTAAGGAGTGTTTTTTAAAAATAAATGGCAGAAGTTTCGTCCTAACCAATTCCTAAACTGGTATCTATCTTGAGTTGGGAGGTTTGGCTCCGGATCTCCATGTAGAGGAAGTAGTTTTCCACCTCTCATGGAAGCTTCCTTGAGGATAGGGCAAATCCCATTATCATAGGGATCCCAACTCCCCTTCCTCCATCTATAAAATCTTGCTCATCTCCTTTGAAAGCTAGTCTCCAAGTTCCCAAGAGCCTAATGCTGTAAGAGCCTTGATTCATTCCCTTAAGGCCAAATCCAAGCAAGGAGATTATTTTCAAGACATCCGAAGAGAGAGGCTTGTCCCATCCCTGACAGGATTTATCGAGACACGTTTTGCTGACGACCCTCTGAAGGAGAATTCAGCGTCAGAGTTATGGTTGTATTCTTCTTTTGATTAATTAATGATAAGTGACTATTGGTTATGGTTCCACTCTTGTTCTTAATGATGATCATGAGTTATGTCTTCTCTGACTAACATATAGTTGTATGTACTGGATTTTACGCTTGCGTTTGTTTTGTTTCTTGCGTGTGCAGGTGTCCGATCACGGAGATCATGAGGATTGTGATCTGCCATAGCTAAGGAACGAGAGCGCTACTTTCTCTACAAGCGACAGCGTTGGATTACAGGTAATCCTTCATCGCTAGTTGGTTTATTTTCAATTAGGAACCTGCACTATAGCGTGAACGATTGTTGCTAGACCCGGTCTGGGCTAGTAGGGATCGCCTCTGTCCGCAGAGGGGATTTACCTCCACAACAATTTGGTGACTCCATTGGGGAACATCTAGCTTGTTTTTGTTCTCCTTTGTAAGCTATAGACGGAGCCTGAAGTTAGCCAGATAGCCTTCAAAATGCTATTGCTCTGCATTAGCGAAGTAGATCAAAGCTGCTTCAGTCAATCTCCGGTTTAGTTTATGAACTGAACACTTGGAGTATTGTCTTGTCTTTTCGGTTGTTTCTCGATTCTGCTTGCTTGATCAGCTCTTTTGGTTGGCTCTTGCTGTGTGTTTGGATTTCTTTTGGCTTCCAGAGGATCAAATCTAACCTCTGTTTTTCCGAATTTTCACCTTTTCATGGTTGGCTTGATTGGCGCGAGTTCCGCCCTGACAGTCGCGCCAGTTGGCGCGGGTTGCCAGTTTATCAGTCGCGCCATTCCTTGTCTGGCGCGGATTACAGCCAGACAGTCGCGCCATTTCTTGTAGGTGCTAGGGTTTACCCTTGTTCGGAAGCTTCTTTTGGTCAGTACTTTGCTTCTAGGTTTGTTTTGGATTCTGCTTGAAGTGGTGAGTCTGGTCTTGGTTGGGAGAAATTCTTTGCTTTTTCATTTTCAGGCATTGGCGCTTGTTGTCAGTTAGCAACCCGCGCCAGTTGGCGCTAGTTGTCAATGATAAAGTTGCGCCAATTTCAGGGTGTGTGAAAATTGAGATTTTTTCCTTAAATCCTTCACCAGTGTGTCTTTCCCTTCCGGTCTTTTCACTGTATGATCATAGATTACATTTCTCATTCTTTGAAATGTCTTCTTTCCATGATTGTTTGATGTAAAAGGGAATGAATGCCTTGTTTTGATCTCTTGCTTTGAAAGTCCTCTTTGTGTTTGACCTCATATGTCTTGTCGCCTTTTGAGGGATTTCGTTACAGTGTTTTGAAACAATGATTGCATTCTTAGTGTTTGTTTGCATCCCTTTTTCCTTCATCCTTTCATTAAGGAGATTTGTGTTCTTTTAGTCTTCGTCTCATAGTTTGCTTTTCGTTAAAATACATTAGATCACATTGCATTGAAAAGTATTTTTTGAGATTTATCATTGAACTTAGATCACATTGTTTAATGATTGAAAACTAGAAATCGCTTTGATTGCATTCTCTTTTATTAAAAGCCTTCATTAAGTAG
This sequence comes from Pinus albicaulis, assembly GCA_034641835.2. Taxonomy (NCBI): domain Eukaryota; kingdom Viridiplantae; phylum Streptophyta; class Pinopsida; order Pinales; family Pinaceae; genus Pinus; species Pinus albicaulis. Next base: position 222,058,854 of record CM076574.1, read on the forward strand.
ATTCTCATTTCATCGAAAAATGTATTGAGTGCATTCTTATCATTTGAAAAGAAAAAGGAAATTGTGCATAGATTACAATTGCATAGTTTTCGGAAAAGAGGATTTTGCATAGATTACATTGCATTATTCGCATCGTTGAATGTTTGAAATTACTTTTGGATAGTGAAAGTCATCTAGTTTGGAAAAAGTTTCGTTTTCAGTGTTGTTGTTTGTTGCATAATTGTTTGAAGCTCTTCCCTTAACTAGACAGCATTCATCGAATTGAAAAATTTTCTTTTCTCATGTAGAGTGAATTTAGGAGATTTTGAGACATTACATTCGCTAGGGCCTGAAAACTGAAACGTCATTGAAGATAAACCTTAAAATTTACTCAATTTACACTAAGTCAGCATTGAAATCTAACGAAACACATTTAGAGGTCTAGGCTAGAGACGTGTTTCAGTGTCTTAAAACGTAGTAGCTGTCATTCGCCTCTTGGATTTAGACAAAGCTAGTACCGACTTGTGCTCCCCGTATCGTCGTGTATATAAAGGGAGACCCCACTAGGCTTCTATCCTTTATCCATAGGAAGTCGAGTCTGCTGCCCTATACCTGTGATACACTGGACATAGCATTTGGGGAGATTTCCTGCACATACGTTAGGTCCTTGGTTGATTTCTTTTTCATTTTGAAACCAAGGTGTATATTGTAGTTCACGGTTATTTGGTACACCATTTGCCTAGAATTCCAGAGTAGTCATTTTGATCTTTTCTGACTCCTTAAATTTGAAAAGATCATCAAGCACTTGTCCTTTCACGCTTGATTCAAAACTGAAAGAGATAGAGTCACCTTTCATCCGTTTCTCGACTCTTAAAACATGAAATGGTGAAGTTTCTAGGTTTCAATGTGGTAAAATAAATCACCTACGATCACACGCCCTTTTAGAGTTTTCTTGTTGGCCATTTAATTGTGTGCCTTGGTTTTCAGCCCGTGTACGGTTTTGATTTATTTTGATGGAAAATTTCCCGGAGTTCACCAACCAAGGAATCCCCTCCGATGGGAATCCTGGTCCTTTTCCTCCTTTTAGAAATGTTGGTGCTCCTTATATGGCAACGTTGTCCCTTCCTGGGTTAACTGTTGGGTTGCCTGTTTGGTTTTTTTCAACCTCTGTGGTCCCAAATGTCTCAGCTACTATTCAATCAGTTCCTCCACCTAAACAACATCATGTTGATTCTAAGGTGGACCTCTCCCCTTCTTCGCCTATTTCTGCGTCCTCCTCCTCTACTTCGCCTAGTGAAAATCTGGATTCGATTAACCAGGTGGCTAAGAAGAAGAAGAAGAAGAAGAAAAAGAAGAAGAAGTTCGATAAGAGAGAGGCTAAGGTTGCAGCTACTGCTTCCGAAAAGTCTCCTCTTGATAAACCTTCCAACCCTCCGCGGAAAGTCAAGTTCCCTTGCATGTTATGCACGGGAGACCATCTTCTTCGAGATTGCCCTGGCATTCCCAAGGTTCTCGAAGTATGGTCCAACAATCGTCCGCCGTTGCCTTTGGCTTTTGGGAGTCAAGTTGGGGGTACGTCTTCAGCTGCTGCTAGTAAGGCTCCTAAGAAGCAGGGTAAGATTACCAGTCCCTATAAGTTGTGTGAAGGGCACCATGCCATTCACCTTTGTCCATATATGGATGAAGCCAAGCGAGTTTTGGACAACTCGACTGTTTCTACACCATGCCTCCCAACTGGTTATAAACGACTTCCTTTGAGTCCTCCACCAGTTGATCCTACGATTGGTCAAGAGTCATCCTTGGTCGATCTCGCTCCCTCGGAAATTCAAATTAAGGAATCTGTTCCCGACCAACCATTGGTCGTGGGATCGGTTGAGCTGGCCTTGTCTGTGGTGCACCAGGTCTTTTCCGTTGAGAGTGGATCTCACATCCCTTCGGTTCTTCTTGTTTCTTCAGATTCCTCAGACTTGGAGAAAGATTCTTCTGTCCCTACATCTCAAGAAGCTGCTCCTCCGCCTCTCGTGATGGAGGTCCCGGAGGATACTCCTCCCGCCTTCGAGATGCAGGTCATGGAGGATGCTCCTTCTTCTTCCGTAACACCAAGGGAAGACCATGTCGGTTCGATGGTAGCCCCTTCGAGTAGTTTGGTCGCTTCCTTTGATTAGAATCGATTCGCATGATACCGCCTTCCGTCTTATGTGCCTTTCGAGATCATAGTACAGGCTTTTGTTCTGGTCGTACCAACACCATTATAGACGAAGGCACGTCTGTTAGTGTTTTATCCTCAACTACTTGGCAAGCTTTTGGCTCGCCGCCGCTTGTGCCTATTACGCAGAATATGTTGGCATTTAATAGAAGAACGAGTCAACCGTTAGGGATCCTTCCAAGGTTACCTATTACTTTGGGAGGTAAAACCGTCCATATGGATGTGATGGTTGTTCTAGGCCCCTTGGATTTCAATTTTCTCTTGGGGCGCGATTACACCTATGCCATGGGAGCGCTTGTCTCCTCCCTTTTTCGTGTGGTTTGTTTTCCACATGATGGACGGATCGTGACCATTGATCAGCTTTCATTCTTTGGTCCTGATGTGGCAGCTGGTCCACCATCATCCCTTCCTGGTTTTTATCCACCCGTTGTATCTGCCCCACCGCAGGTCAACTATGTGGCTACCTACCCCATGCCTGTACTCAGTGATAGTGCCATTGTGCATCAGGTGCTAGGGGCATTGGGTCCTGACTTCCAGGATGTTTTCCTTCCATCGGGAGTGGAAATATTGGAAGCGATGACTTCTTGTTCATTATGATGAGGTCGTCTGGAGCATAGTTCATTGTCTTGTGTCAAGCTCCTTAAAAAATTAAACAAGCTGGTCGAAGCATGGTTCGTTTTTCTTGTGTCAAACTCCTTAAAAAATGAAACAAGCTTGTCGAAGTAGAGTTCCTTGTCTTGTGCCAAGCTCCTTAAACCATGAAACAAGGTGTCTTGAGGATAGTTCTTTTAATTTGTCAACCTTGTTAAAACAATGAAACATGTTTCCTGTTCAATTCGAGTCTTTGATAAGTTCTCGTAAAATCCTAGTCGAGTCTTTCTCTTAATCTCGTAATTTGAACCTTCACTCCATCTGCCTTTTATATGGACTGAAGCTTGGGGGGCATGCACCTCGAATTGAGTCACCATGATGGGGGGAATGCTTAATTTTTCAAGCATAGTTTTTTTCCGTTTCAAGCTTGTGTAAAAATGAAACCGGTTTCAAGCATAGTTTATCTTTGTTTCAAGCTTGTGTAAAAATGAAACCAAATTCAAAGCAAAGTTTCTTGATTTCAAGCTTTTGTAAAAATGAAACCATGCCCATTTTACCTCTTGTGATTGCCATTTTATTAGCTTGTTTTTTCCATATGAGCCTTGGTTTTCTCACTCCATCATCACTCTCTGCTTGGCCAATCATATGCCTTCACTTGGTTGTTTTACCTGTTCCTGAGGAACCGCTGCAATGAGTGGTCTTGTTAGCCAAGCCTCTTGAATTTTATCATGTTTTGAGCAGTTACACCATTACCGGTACCAGTTGCTACCCTTTATACCACTCGTTCCTCCAGGAGGAGCCATCTTTCATCTCTTTTCTGACTCTCTAAACATGAAAAGATTGCCGAGTCCCTTGTTGTTTCGATCTCATTAAAGTGGCTGCAAAACGACAACTACCCAGTATATGTTTACCCCTTTTTCGGGTTGGGATAGATTATTTATGAAAAAGGAATACCCTAGCCTATCGCGACTAGGAGGTTTTCTCAGATTTTGTTTTTTACCTTTTCGGGTCTAAGGAACTATTTACGAAAAGGGACCTTTAGATTTTACTTTTCCGCTGTATTTTCAAACTCTCTAAACATGAAAATACACCGAGTTCTTCCTTTGTTAGACTCGTTAAATCCTGATGACATCGGATTCAGTCGTAATGACAGTATTCGATTTTCTCCTTCCTAGGGCTCGTTAAATGTACTAGGATGGATTCATTTGAAGGACAAACTTATATGACAAGCATATGGTATCCTCTTCAAGCTTGTGTAAAAATAAAGAGGTACTCGCCAGAATGGTGGGGGAAAATGGAACCAGAATCATTGTCGTGTCGGCAGTATGTCGCTCTTAAACATGGCACTTGTCTGCATTCGTGTTGGGTTGGGGATATCTCATCTCGTTTTTTCACTTGCCTCAGTCGGTTTGGGTGATCCTTTTTTACCTCTCATTTTCTCTTTGCCTCGTCACCATGACCTCTGATCTTTTGATGTCAAATACTGCCAAGTCCACTGTCGTGCCATTTATATTTTCAAGAGAAGTTTACCTCTGCAAAGTATCAACCTTCCTCTGATTCTCATCTGATCTTGATTCACAAAGACATTATGTTCCTCTGTCTCGCGTTGATGATGTGGGAAACACTATGGCCCACCTTCGATCAAGGTCACTTCCTGTCGACTTCAGCTCATCATCCAGGAAGCTAATCTAGAGACTCCCTTCTAGTACCTTGGAGCCTGCATGCCTCAGTGGCAGGTTCTTCACATTCGACGTGAGGTTTTCATCATTGGCCTCTGATCGAGTGATTATGCGGGTGTTCGACGTTAGCTCATTGTTCACATGTCGTAGATTGTACCTGTAGTACCTTGAGGTCCATTGACATCATTGGTGGTACCTCTCGTGTCTGTTAACAGCTTTCTTCATCGGCTGGTAATCAGACGATATTCTTGCATGTTTGACTTCAACTCATTTATTCACATGCTTGAACTTTTACTATGTTCGGGTCGAGATGGAGCGCAAGACCCTGGATTGTGTCTGTTGTAATCCAGGCTGCGATTTTGTGGATTATTATGATTGGTTACATGACTCACTTACTAGATGGCTACGACCATACCTGAGTCTATTTATCGATCCTCACTGGATGGCTGCGTCCATGCCTTGGATCTCAATTATTGTATACTCTGTCATGGATGGCTACGCCCATACCGCATATATATCATGTATCTAAGATATTAGTTGTATTCCTCCACGCAGGTTTTCCGACGCCGGAGTTTTCAGTTGGACACGTTCTCGTAAAGCATTTCAACCCTCTCTCTCACTCTAGGGCCTCATGCTTTAGGGGGCATCTGTTACACAGTAATTTGTCACCATCCCTGCAATCCCCGTCCCACACATTGGAGGGCTCATTCCATGACCTGTGAGCAGTGACATGGCTTGAAATCACTTTCATGACATCCCTCTGAACAAGAGCTTTCATTGCCCTGAAGACATATCCTTGTGAAAAACCCTAAAAACACCCCTTTTTGCATTGGCGTGGGCAGACAGTTCAATACCCGCGCCAATGGGGAAAATCCTTCAAAGAGGTCGCACCAATTGGCGCTCTGTCCTAGAGTCGCACTCGCGCCAGCCAATTTAAGGAGTGTTTTTTTAAAATAAATGGCGGAAGTTTCGTCCTAACCAATTCCTAAACTGGTATCTATCTTGAGTTGGGAGGTTTGGCTCCGGATCTCCATGTAGAGGAAGTAGTTTTCCACCTCTCATGGAAGATTCCTTGAGGATAGGGCCAATCCCATGATCATAGGGATCCCAACTCCCCTTCCTCCATCTATAAAATCTTGCTCATCTCCTTTGCAAGCTATTCTCCAAGTTCCCAAGAGCCTAATGCTGTAAGAGCCTTAATTCATTCCCTTAAGGCCAAATCCAAGCAAGGAGATTATTATCAAGACATCCGGAGAGAGAGGCTTGTCCCATCCCTGACAGGCTTTATCGAGACATGTTCTGCTGATGACCCTCCGAAGGAGAATTTAGCGTCAGAGCTATGGTTGTATTCTTCTTTTGATTAATTAATGATAAGTGACTATTGGTTATGGTTCCACTCTTGTTCTTAATGATGATCATGAGTTATGTCTTCTCTAACTGACATATAGTTGTATGTACTGGATTTTACGCTTTCGTTTGTTTTGTTTCTTGCGTGTGCAGGTGTCCGATCACGGAGATCGTGAGGATTGTGATCTGCCAGAGCTAAGGAACGGGAGTGCTAATTTCTCTACAAGCGACAGCATTGGATTCCAGGTAAGCCTTCATCGCTAGTTGGTTATTTTTAAATTAGGAACCTGCACTATAGCATGAACGATTGTTGCTAGACCTGGTCTGGGCAAATAGGGATCGCCTCTGTCCGTAGAAGGGATTTACCTCCACAACATAGTGACATTAAAGATAAAATATCATGACGTTGAAAAACCTTAAAATTTCAAGGATAAACATGGCATTAAAGATCAAATATCAAGTCTTAAAATTCCAATGATTTTTAGGCATGATATTAAAGATAATCTATTAATGTGTCCCTGAAAAGCCTTAAAAATCCAAGGATGACATTAAAGATAAAATATCACGTTTATGAAAATAAAATTCCAATTATTTTTAGGCATGGTATTAAAGATAAAATATTATTTGTAAAACAAAATAAAATAAGATAAAATAAATTCAAAAAACACACAATTTAAATAAATAAATAAAAATTGACAAAAAAACAATTTTTATTTTAAGTTATATAATAATGATAATAATAAAACCATATAATTTTTAAAAAAATGATAAAATAACCTAATTTAAAAACGAAAAAAAATAGATAGATTAGAAAAATTTATTAGAATAAAAAATAATTTAAATTTACAAATTAAAATTAAAAAAAAAAAAAAAACGTAAATAACATAAAATTTTGAAAATAAATAAATAAATAAGTAAATAATAATTCAAATTATATATATATATATAATTTTAAAAATAATAAAGAAAAAATTTAAAAATATAAAATTGAAAAAAAATTAAAATTAAAATTAAAAAAACAGTTTGATTATCGCCTTGGGGGGCGCAGGAGAGCTGGCACCTTTCTTGCCAGCCAAGCCCTGCAGCCTCCACTGCGGTCAGGGTCGATTCTGGGAATCGACCCCTACCGTCCTGGGGAGCTCTCTCACCGCCCGTCAGCCGAGCATCGCGGCATCCATGACGACAAGGATCAATAGTTGCCACTGTAGGAGCCACGGGGCTTGGCCAACAGGTGGTGGGAGAGATGGCATATCTCCCATCGCCCACTAGTCAAGCCCCACGACCCTAGAGACGAGCGCAAAACACAATTTTTTAAATTTCTATTATTTTTTTTCTAATTTTTTATTTTTATTATATTTATTAATATTTTCTTTTTAATTTAATTTCAAATTTTAAATTATTAGAATTTTTTGATATTTTCTGATTTAATTTATATTATATATATATTTTTTTTAATTAATATTTTTTTTTTTACTTTTAATTTAAAAAAAAAGTGTTTCTATTAATTTTTTTCATTTTTAACTTTTTTGATTTTTTTTCATTTTTTTAATTAAAAAAAAACGAATTAAGTTTATTTTTTTTATAATTTCAAAATGTATTTTTTCGCGTGTGTGCTTTTTAAATTTAAATTTTCTTTTTAACGTTTTTTTTTTTAAATTTACATTCTGATGGTTTTAAAACTCTTATTTTACTGTTATTTTCAAATTTTATTTTATTTTATTTTATTTTAAATTGAAATTTCTGAAATCTCACTATTTTGTATTTTAGTTTTCGATTATTTGAATTAATATTTTAGTTTTCGATCATTTGAATTAATTTTTAATTTTAGTTATTTAAGCTTATCATTTTCTTTAATTATGTTGTTTTTTTTTTTTTACTTTAACTTTTTTTGTTAATTTTTATTTTTTTCATTAAATTATGACTTTTTTTTTTCCTCTTTTAAATTATTTTTTGCATTTTTTTGTTTTTTTTTATTTTTATTTCTTTTATTTCTTTTTTTTAATTTTTTTATTTTTAGAAGTTATTTTTGTAGCAGGTCCATTGAAAGTATTAAACATGGGTACTCCTAGGATGAGGAATTAAATTTTGCATCCATCGAGTACTCTCGATTGAAATGTGAGTAAAACATTAGGGAGATAAGTTGAAAATACAAGTTGAAAAAATAGTTTTATTATTTTATTATTTTTTAATCTTTTTACTTTTTGACCCCAAAAATGGTGAATAATCCCCCATGGTTGACATCATCATCTTGAATCTTATTGGTTCTTATAAAGTTTGTTTTTATTGTACATTTTTCTTGTGAAGCTCATTTTAGACCTCAAAATTTCTCTAATTTGAAAGGGACAACATCAAACTTTTTATTAAACAATACACCAATTGTTCCCTTTGGATTACAATATGGAAGTCTTCGTATCTAAATAGTTCATACTATTTGAAAAAGGGAATAGTTTGACTACCAAATTGTCTTAAATTCCCCTTAGCATGGATTGGTAATCACTTTTATTCTTTAGTTGTAGGTTGCTAGAGTTGCACCTCTCTTCCAACTAACTCACATATTTATAACATTTCCTTAACCTTTTCAATTTACATAGAAATCCAATAATATTCGAAGCCATTCACCTTCACTTGTTCCATATCTATGAATTCCCAAGGGTAACACATAGTGAATCTCCCTTTAAGTGTCTCAATTTCCTATCACGTGTTTTTCATTTAATTTTTTGTAGCAATGTGTAGATCCATATCAATTGTGTAGAAACATCTATATCCATGACAAAGAAAAAATAATTTTATAGTATTCAATTCTATAACAAGAAGATAGTTCCTCCATAGAAAAAAATGTTTTAGGCATGATTACACGAGTCTAAGAATGCTTTGCATCATATATAGTCCCATCTGATTCATAAAAGAATTAAACATTATACTATTCATTTTGTTATAATTTTATTCACATATTTGTAGTAATCCATGTGGTGTAGATAAGTTGGTTTGTGTGGGGTTTAGTCCCCACCATGTCTAAGGTTCAAACCTCATAGGGAGTGGTTTAGGTTCAAAACCACCTATTGGGGAATTGAACTATCCCGGAGGATATGAAAGCTCAACTCACTTCATCACAATTTTGGTGATAACAAAACCTACAATATTAGGGATTAAAAAATATTAACGATAACATCCTACTAAATTCAACTTGATTAACATGAAGGAAAAGAAAAGCATGAGAAATAACACATTATGGCTTGCATGCATGTCATGAGATCAAATTATATGTCTATTCTTTAAACACATAACCAAGTTAGTAGACATAAATTTACTTGACATATGTCATATTTTTTCTATTACCGAGAAACCTCTTTCGCCTCCAAAGTTAATATATGGATTTCATATCACATTTAGTTGTGTTACATTTTAACCATGTTTTAGTATGAAATGTGGAGATGAGATTTACATAATCTCAGTGGTGATGTCCATGTCATTCAATATTCATGATGATCATGGTGTTACAATTCTTATTAAATTGTATACTTATTATTTAAGTTTTTGTTTTTTAATTTTGTTAGAAATCTGGTAAAGCATTTTAGGATATGAATTTAATTATTCATTTAGAAATGTATTTTAAATAATACAAAATTATAATGTCACTTGAAATTGTATAATAATTTTTTGGTAAAAACTAAAATATTATCATGATTAAACTGTAATTCAAACTAATAATATATAATTTTTTGGGAAAAAATCATAAATTTTATTTAATATAAAATTTAAATTATCTCAAAATTTTACATGTTAATTTAATAATAAATAAATTATTTAAAATATATATCATAAATGTATCAAAAACGCTTTCAACAAAATAAATATATTGAAGAATACAAAAATTTTAAAAATAAATATGTTAAAAATATCTCTAAAACATGGTAAGAAATTACTTTCATCAATGAAATTTAAATTTTATTAAAAAATAATAATATCTTGAATATGATAGAATATAAATCCATGTCGAGTCATGGAAATATCTATTATTTCCAAAGAAAGATCTTATGGTGGTAGGTTCACTGCTTATCACGCTGATACAGACTTATGCAGGAACGCAACAGAATACAGATATAAACATAAACACAGAAATTCAACATAAATAAATCTTCATTTCATTAATATCAAAGAACTCAAAAGTGCTTACATACAAAATGAAAATAATCTAGCTCAGGCAATGATAACTTATATATGAGAAGAGATTTGGCATCTACATGGATCTGAACTATGTTACAATGAGTCTCAAGGGAATTTTTATTATTGAACAAAAAATGGAAACCATAAACAACAAAAGCCATAACCCTATGAGATGGAACACCAACAGTTTGTGGGCCCTATTATGGTTAGTTGTACAACCAAATTCCCGAGGTCGTAACTTTGTCATATTATCTTTTTTCGGCGCATGTGATACCTCGTTAGAAATTTCTCTATGATTATTACAATATTTCCAACTTCATACATTAAAAAAATGTTGTTTTGGGGGTCAAAACAATGTGGAAATTATAGGAAATGAAAAACTATTAAAAATAGAAAATGTTGCTACAATAAAGGAAACTGATGAAACCGACTAGAGGTATAGGTGCAATAAGAAGGTGGCCACCAATATACACCTAGATCACAAAACCAATAAAACAATGAAATGAGCGCTGGAATGAAGGAAAAGGTATGAAATGGTCAACATGGAACAACCATAAACAAATCCATATGAATATTTGGTGGAATATTTTTCTTTTCCCCGACAAGTGTTTAGGGTATTTCAATTAGAATGCGCATTGATAGAAAATACAATATACTTATAAAATAGTGATGACCTAAACACAGATTTCATTAAAAAAAGTTAAGATATAACATTAAAGAATACTACATCGAAGATAAATCCATAGTCAACATTTTTTTATTGACATTTCGACCCATCATAAGGTAATGTTAAAAAGAAAATAAATAAATAAAAGGAAAACAAGTGTGAGATAGGTCATCCAGCGAAATTTTTAAGGATGGAAGTTTATCTTAAGGTTTAGAGACGTTGGCGAATCTTACTTAGCCCCAATATGTAAATTGTAAAACATTTTATGATATTTTTGTAAAATATTTAGGTTTTTAATTATATATATATATATATATATATATATATAATTTTGGCGATTTTTAAGGTAAAATAATTTTGTACTATAAAATTTGGGCGAATCAATTTTCAAAAAAATGGAAATTGGGGAATCTTTTTTTGGAAAAATCATGGAAAATTAGCCCACCTGCTAATATTAGCCCCTAAAATTTTCCCACTCATCTCGAAATAAAAAACTGAAAAATATAAATTATAAAAATAACAAGGAAAAAATGAGAGAGATCTGAAGAGAGAGAAGAACCTTAAAAATAAAAATTGAATCCTAAAGAGAAAGAAAAAGTAGAAGAGAGAGAGGGGAAACAAAGAGATTAGGGTAAGAAAAGGAACATAATAAAAATAGAAAATAAGGAAACAAATATTATAAATAGAGTAAAAGGAAAAAGGAAACCATAAGAACTAAAAAATAAACAATAAGTAACAAAATTAAATAAGCATGAAGAGAATGAGATAAGAAGAGAAGGAAAATTAGGGAAGGGAAAAGAGAGACAAAAATAAGAGATGAATAAGAAGAGATATGAATAAGAGGCGGGAGGAGGAAAAACACAAAAGGGAGGTGAGAAGAAAATGAGAAAAGACATAGGAGAGAAATAATGAAGATAAATAAAAGTGAGGGTTAGTTGTGTGAGTGCAAAGGGATGCAACTTCTATTGACCGTGTTGAGATTGTTGGAGTGCTTTATGATTTCCATTGCATCTTGTATTTTAAATAGTTACCTTATTGAATGATGATCTAGGTGTCTTCACATAACAAGTGGTGTTTATTCTGGCAAGAATGTTTTGCAAGAGCGGAGAAGTGTATTATTTATTTCTTTATGTGAGCCCCATGGACAAGGATGAAACATGCATATATATAAATGGACCCTTTTAGGAATGATAAGAGATGAGAATCTATCAAAATTTAAGAGTGAAAGCAAGAATATGGGTTACAATTTTGGGCCAAATGTGGCGCTGAAATTTCATGTTTTTCTTGTTTTATCGAATTGAAGCCCACAAAATTCATATAAGCACTTTGAATTTTGATTCGGAGTGAAAATAAAAATTGTGGAGAATTTTTTTGTTGTCCTAATGATATTTTCTAAAAAAATATCTAATTTCGTATAATATGTCAATTTTCCATTAAACGAAATATTTTTCCTTGCAAATTTTCATACATCTTAAGTGGTATGTGTGTATTCACATATCATAACTTAGTCTAAAATGTGTAACTTTAGTGTGTGTGTGTGTGTATGTGTGTGTGTGTGTGTATATATATATATATATATATATATATATATATATATATATAGAGAGAGAGAGAGAGAGAGAGCTAAGCTTTTTATAGTAAAATTTAATTTTTTTATGTTAAAATATAATTTTTATTATTTTCGAAGTTGGCGAAGTAATACTTCAATTGCATTTTTCAGACACATGTGTTCATGTAAGGTTTTTTTCAACTATTTAAATAAATTAAAGATGCAAAAGTATCATTTTGAAGAGGACTAATAAACTAAGATAGTGATATTGTTTGAATATTTTTCCTTGTGTATATTTTATGATATGGATTTTTATTCAACATTTTTAAAATATTTCAAAAAAAATTCAAGCATTATAATTAAAAGAAATAAGATGAAAAATATCATATGAATTTGAAATTTTCAAACTCATATGCCATTGGATAAAGGATTCCTTCATCAATTCAATGTGATCAATTTCATCACATGAGGAAAAATTTAGCCCTAAGTCCGCTAGGGTGCAAAATGGAGTTGCAGGAAATTTTGCTGAAGGGGTGCCGGAATTGTTGATTTTAGGACTTAAGAGGCTCGATTGAGCACTTAAAGTGCTCAATCGAGCACCTAAATTTGAAATTTAAATATCTCGATTGAGGGTTTCATAAACCCTCGATCAAGGTAGTTACATGGTTAATAGGAGCACGATCAAGCACTATGGCTTGATCGAGCCTTTATAAAAAAAATTGAATAATCTAAAATTAAACTTTCACCTCATTTTAAAATTAAAAATATTACTAGAATTTTTGTTATAATGTCATGTGAAAACCTTATTAAATTTAATACTAATATTAAGAGAATAAATGATGAAATGATATTAATATAAAAAAATTAATATTAGTATATTTTAATGTTACTATTCAATTTATGAATTTTGGATTAATATAATATTATTATCTTTAAAATAATATAGAATTTGTTATATTATAAGATATAATAGCACAACCACATTAATAAATGTGGTTGATATATGTCATAGACATCGACAAAAGAGTCATTAACCCAAAAATAGTCATACATGGTGACTCAATATATACGTTAATTTTATTTAACCTAATTTTTTCAGAAATGTAGCATAATAAGATACATAATATTTTGAAAATATTGAATTAATCATAACCTAAAGTTATCTTTAAAGAAATAAAACCTAAACACTTTCAATTGGAAGACATGAAGTGCTCTATGTATCTTTGATGTAGGTCATTGGAACATTACTATTTTGGAAAATTGTATATAATATTTGGATGGAAAATTATCATTTTCCCTCCAGGTGAATTTTAAACACACATTTAAAATCATGAATTTTAAATATGTATTATATAAAAAAATATTGTCGTATGACATCAAAATTTAAATTTTAAAAATAAAAAATTAAACTGAAATAAATTTAATTTAAACATAATATTTTAATTGTCGCATTTAATTTTTTTTCAAATATTGAGTTAGAGAGAGGGAGAGAAGGGTAAAAGAGAGGGGGAGACACAAATATGTAGAGATGGATAGGATGAGAGAGTCTCTAAGAAAGAGAGGGATCTCGAGAGGTGGATTTGGAGGAAAATACAGGAAAGGAAGATGTTCAAGACATGCACACACACAAACATACAGAAAAGCATTGTATATTCTTGGGTCTAAGGAGATTTCTTTTAAACTAGAACAAATTTTATTATTCGCGGATGTGTAAGAGAGGAAGAAGTGTTTGGAATCTTGAAATATGATCATGATGAACTTTTTGGAGGCCATTTTGCTGATAAGAGGACTACATATAAGATTCAACGAGTTGTCTATGCCAAAAAATATGTCAAGCAATGTGATAGCTGTTAGTGAATGGCCCAACCGGGTCAAGCCAATGAAATGCCTTTATGTCCTTAGATTATGATCAAGTCCTTTGAAAAATTCACTATTGATTTGGTAGGACTTATAAATCCTACATCTTTGAATAAAAAGCATATATTAGTTTGCACATATTTTGTTACAATGGGTAGAAGCTAAAGTTATTTCTTTTACTACTGAATTTTTTTTTGTTGATTTTTTAGTTACTCAGATATTTACTAGATTTGGTGTGCCTGGAGAGATTGTTCTTGAAAATGGACCGCAATTTATCTCTAATCTGGTACAGGATGTGATGGATCAATACAAAATTCGACACATAAATTATACACCATATCACCTACAAGAAAATGGCCAAGTGAAATCGATAAACAAGGAGATCGAGTCCATCCTCATCAAAACAGTAAACATGCATAGGAAGGATTGGGCTAGCAGGTTGTCAGAAGCCTTATTGGAATATCAAACCACTTGGAGGAACAACACGGGACACACCATATTTGTTGGTGTACAGGAAACACGTCCTTTTTGCGATAGATTTCTAGATCAAAACCTTCATAATTGTAGTTCAGCTAGGGTTAGATCTCTCAGAAGCATAGCAATAGTTCCTATTACATATAAATGAGTTAGATGAGTTTATAAGGGATGATTTTCAGAAGAATGTGTTAGTTCAACAACAACGCAAGAAGTGGCATGACAATTCTATCAAGTAGAAGCCACTACAAGGAAAAGACCCTATAGCAGATGTTTTTGAGGAACACCTTATAAAATACCCCAGACATCCGTTTGTAGCGGAGGTTACTAGAGGAGGTTGGCTGGTGGAGGTTGTTGCAGATGTTTTTTGTCCGATGTGCTTATCATCCTAAACCGCACCAATGCATTCAATAAGAGAAAGAACTGTTGCACAAAAAACATTGGCACACTGGGACATCATGTGCTCCATACAAACCTATTCAGTGTGTCTTATTACTGTAGCGCACTGGTGCGTCCTAAAACCCCGCACCAAAACTGAAACCGCCTAGTGCAGTGTTAAGAAACCGCACTGGTGTGTCTATAAAATCTCGCGCACTGAAACGTGGTTAAATAAAATAAAATAAAATAAAATAGCCAAAAACCCATATTTTTCAGTTTTCAGTGCTTCAAAGCACTCAAGCACCGGTTCAACTTTTCATTGTCTGAGGTGCCCTGAAATCGGTGCTCCCATTGCACCCATTGTACGCAATGTTATAGTGCATTGCCCACCAATCTCCATTTCGAATTTTTCAAAACGGTGGCAAAATTTAGTTTTGCAAATTCTACAGCCAATATGCCTCCTCGATGGCCAAATGTACAAGTATTTTTCTTTTTTTTCCATAATTAAGATTTTTAGCAGCCAATTGTACAAGTATTCCCGAGTGGTGTTCTTGAGCCATTTGGCTCGCATCGGTTCTTGGTGCTTCTTGTAAATTTATAGGTTGCACCGTAATCGGTGTTAATGATATCTGCACCGATTCTAGGGTGGTATCGAAAGGCGTACCGTGACATTTTAAAATTTTAAAAAAGTGCAGTACGGTCGGTTACCTAGCCGCACCATTGACCCTATGCAATAGCGGAAATAAGGTGTGTTGACTGAAATATCTGCCGTGGGGTGGCTAATTTTTTCAGCGCACTGGATTCCAACATTTCGACATGGTCAATGGTGTGGCCTGGTAAAATACCGCACTATTGAATATGTACTGATGTCAGGAGGTCGGTGTGCTGACCAAACTATAGGCCCGAAGGCATATAATTTGGTCAGTGCACCACCCTCCTAACACTAGTCCTTAGTCAACGGTGCGATATGTTATACCACTGCACCGTTGACTTTGGAACAATGCCAGGAGGGAGGTGCGCTGAAAATTTTTAGGTGCACCGCCTCTGGTGCAGTGCAAATTTTCTGGGGCACCGCCTCCGGTGCACGAAAAAAAATGCGCACCGTGACCGGTGCATGCCTATTTTTTGTGGTACACCGACTACTTTTTTTTTCCAAAAAAATTATATATGTATATTCCTAAATACATGTCTCATTTAATAAAAAAAAATTATTTAATATCTGAATCATCCAGATACATGAAAGGAGAGAAGAGAGGGAACAACAGTAGCAACAGTCAGACCAGTATAACATGGTTTCCCTATGGGAGGCACGAGAGAGGGAGCGGGATGCGTACCCTCACCCTAATATAGCAGCTACCTAGGGGCTTCTAAGGCAAGTCAGTCTCCTCAAATTCTATGAGGAGGTTACTTCCCAAAAGGTCCATGGTTTGTTTTTGCGATATCTTATTCGCAGTGGAATGCCCACCTATAGGTTTTTAGGGAAGGTCCTGAACAGTTGTATGCGCCCACTGAGGAGGAAATATATTTCATTACAGGGCTATCGAGGAGAAGGGAAAATTTTCCCTCATTCGCAAAGGTTCCAGTTGGCTATGTAGCAAGGATTCAGTTGGTGTAATCCCATTGATACATTAGCGCGTATATACTATCTCCTTCATATTTTAAGGTCTCTGGAGGTCAATTATGTATTGCTGCATTTGGACTGAGGAGGTGAGGTGCCTCTCACTTCTAATTTCGACCATTTCACACAACACCAGCGACGTGAAACACATTAGTTGCCCACTTATATATTATGTTTATTCTTTAGTACAGGAGCCTCGACTTGTCAGGTGGTCTACCATTTTTTTGCAGCAGTTCTGTACAACCTTAGATAGATGTGATGCTCATGCACAAGAGAGGGTCAACATCCCTTTTGCTTCAGATATTTTTAGTTTATTTTTTGAGAGGCTTCCAGAGACAAGGCCTACTTTTGTTCGACACCCTCATAGGCCAATGCTAGATGCATGGATGAACATGTGGTGACAGATAGTGCCCAAGAGGGATGAGACTGTCTTTTCCATGAGGATATCGCATGATGCACTAAAGTTTCTAGCTAGTGTTGATGAGCATCCCTTCATTATGGTCCCTTGTCCTTATGTTGGTTTGGATTGGCGAGGGTGTGCCAACATCCTCTTCATAGATGATGAGCCACTGGATGATAGAGGTAATATTAATGTTTTATTTAAATTTATTCTAACATGTTCTTTAACTTGTTTTTATTAAAATTGTGTAACGCAAATGTCTAATTATTGTTGTGTACTTGTATATATTTTGTAGAAATTGGGTCTTTTGATGGCAAGGACATGCCAGCGCCACCAAATGATCTAGGTGTCGATCTTAATGATGATCAGGATATGCTAGATGTCGAGGATCATGAGGCCGACGCAGAGAGACCTGCTCCTACTTTTGCGTTGGTACCACCTTTTTCTAGGCACTGTAGGCTTGATACTAGATTGAGGATGGAGTTGGGCGACCAACTCTGTGCATTGTTTGTTCAGGTAGGAGTCAGGCTTGCTGCTATGAAAGACATACAGGCTGATGATAGGCCAGTACACATGTGGAGAGGCATGTCATGTGACATGTACAGCCTGATGCGGCATGTCGTAGGAGCTACAACCTTAGTTACATGGTTGAGGAGGGCCCTTGCACGTTATAGACGTGATCGACAGTCTATGAGCAATGACCCATAATCTAATGATCATGATCAAGGGAGTGATCATTGTTCACCTTGCGCCGTGCCAGATGAGCAACCTCCACTAGCATTGACCAACAGTGATCATAGATATCAGGCTGGACCATCGGCCACATCGAGTCAGCAGATTACAGCATCCAACAGTTTTCATTATCATGAGCAGGTTGAACCATTGACCATGTTGAGTCATCACGATGAGTAACCGATAGTTGATCCTGATGAAAATGAGGCACAAGTACTAGATCAACAGGCACATGATGATCAACATGTATATGACATTTTCAAGGCTACACCATTGACTGAGCATGCCTCGAATAGTACTGTTATTGATGATGTACCACCAACTGATATATTACATTTATATTACAATTGTATATTTTTGACATTATTCAATTATATATATATATGGTCCATGTATTTTATATTCATGTTGCAGTTGTACTTAATTTACATGTTGGTGATCATCATGATGTGTATATTGTTATGTCATGTTAGATATGTTCATTTAATGTGCAGCTTGCATATAGATGTGTATTTGATAACAATTATTTCACATGAGATGTATATTTGATGTTTGTGTTGTGATGATGTTATATAATGCTAATTCTGTTTTGTTAGATCATGATCATGATCATGATGATGTTAGCTAATTTGAATGTGTTTTTTAGTCGAATATGATGTTTGTATGATCGTTATCATAATAGTGATGCTTATTAATTAATTTAATATTAAAAATTATCATGATATTGTAAAATTGTAATTGTAATTCAAATTGTATGTAAAATTCTAAAATTGTAATTGTAATTGTAATTTTAATTGTATGTAAAATATTTGTAAAATTTTAATTGTAATTGTAATATTTAACATTTTTGGAATTCTTGTAATTGTAATTTTAATTGTAATTGTATATATGTAAAATTGTAAAATTGAAATTGTATGTAAAATTCTAAAATTGTAATTGTATGTAAAATTCTAAAATTGTAATTCTAATGATGTATATGTAAATTTATAAAATTGTAATTGTAATTTTAAATTTTATGTAAAATTCTAAAATTGTAATTGTAATTGTATGTAAAATTGTAAAATTGTAATTGTCATTGTACGTGAAATTGTAAAATTGTAGTTCTAATTCTAATTCTAATTCTAATTCTAATTGTATGTAAAATATTTGTAAAATTTTGATTGTATTACTATGAAATGATTGTGATTGTAAAATTGTAATTGTATGTAAAATTCTAAAATTGTAATTGTAATTTTAATTGTAATTGTATGTAAAATATTTGTAAAATTTTAATTGTGTTAATGTGAAATGATTTTATTAAAAATTTTAAATTTATAAATTTGTAAAATTTTAAATAATTATAAAATAATAAATCTAGAATAATATGAATTTTTGTAACATAATAAAGTTTATAAAATAATGAAAATAAATTCATGTAATTTAGAATTACCATTATTTTATTATGATCTTACATACAAAAAAAAAGAACCTTATCGAGTACACCCTTGGTTTTGAGATCAACATAATTGCAAATTATCAAGTGAAATATTGATTTTAACATTAATAAAATGAAAATTACCAATTAATTCAAAATACATATTTATATACCATTTCAAAAGCTCCATATTAAAAAGTATAAATATTGATGAAATAACACATATACCATATCACCCTCGGTTCTCATGATCACCCTCATTATCTTCCAGCTCAGAGGCATGATAACACTATGGCTCTCAAAAATATGTTTTGATCTAGGATCATGTCTCAATACGAACCATCAATCCCTATCCAACACATCTGGGTAAAAAAACAGTTGGTTGCAGTGTTTGGGGAAAACATAAGACTCCTTAGCTTCATCCCACATTTTTCTAGAGTTGATAAATATCAGCCTACTACCGCAATCATCCTTTACATTATTCTGATCAAAGGTGTCCTACCACTTGCACCTAAAAATAACACACTCGAAAGAAGAGAAATCCACTTCAATGACCTCTTAAATCTTTTCGACATTACCTAACGTCCCTCATACTAGGTTTTGATCACGGTGGCTAGATTGACTAGATTGATCGAACTCTAGAGTCTTGTATTATGTTTCCAACATCGGCATTTTCTGTGCGAAAATGGTAAACATATGCCCACATAGATGGGGACAAATGCACCTATTATAAAAAAGTTAAAAAATCATAGTTTCATGTGTCTTATAATAACCCAACAGTTAAAATATGAAATATAGATGTAATTACATTTTAAAGGTGCATTATTAAGTTTCAAATGTACATATAAATTAAATATATTATTACCGAGTTGTTGCACCAAATCCCTACGTTTAGCGCATCCTCTTCAGCACGCGGGTAACTGTATTTCTCTCTGACTTGGTCAGCAACCCAGCTATTGGGGCATATTTTTGGAATATTTTCTTTTAAATTATCAGGATAATTCAACCGTCTAAATTCTTTCCTGTCACTATCCCATTTCATCCTCTTTTGTTCGTACAATGTGACCCACGGTTGTGTCGCTTCGGAATTGTAAAGAATGAAATTATTGATTGCTTCAATTTCTGCATTTGATGATGAAATCAAACTGACATTATATAGTACATAGAGATCAAAATATACATTATATAGAAGTTCAACATGAATATTTACTTTGTATAAATTTGAAAAATTATAAATCTCTCACTCTTTATCAAGCGCTTTTTACCACTCGTTTGGATCAACTCCCCTTCTCTTTTGTCTTCATCCCTTTCATCATCCCAAATCACCGCACATGGTTTGTTGTCGACCTACTTGATGTAATCACTGGCATAACAGAAAGACTCATACGATATGTACCCCTTTGCAATCGACCCCTCTGGTTTTTCCCTTTGTCGAACAAAACCTTTCAATTTCTTCATGTACCTCTCTAAGAAGAACATCCAATGACAAGAAACCACCCCAACTAATTCAAAGACGCATACAATATGTTCTTCTGGGAGAAATACCTTGGAGCAATCATACACTGGATTTCATAGGTCCTTGGACCATCTAGCTTTCAAAGAATTTCCATAACATTTACATCCAAAATACCCTTTTGTTACAAGACCTGAAATATTATTGTATACAATTTATATGCATGGCATGTTAAAAAATATCATAAAGATCAGAACAATTACAACGAGTTAAATAACTAATATGCGAAAGAATATTGTTACGTTTATAAAAAAATCAATAAATCAATAATTTCCTGGAAAATCATGTGTCGTGTAAGCACATATGCCATACAACATAAAACTCCTCTCTGTTACGATGGTTCTTGATACATCGTATACATTTATCCCATCCCATAATTCCTTCAATTCATCTACCAGTGGTTGTAAGTAGACATCCATATTCTTCACTTGTCTTCTACCAGGGACTATGAGAGCCAACATAATATGTCCATTCTTCATGGAAAACCATGGGGGGGTATTTTTATTGATCACTACTATAGGCCAAACAAAATAGTTGGTGTTCTGGAGAGAATTTGGGTTGACGTCATCCACGGCTATGCTGACTCGTAGACTTCGTACATCATCCTTGAATTTTTCGGGCCATGTATCCTCTATATGATTCATGGCTATTGAATCACTTGGGATTCACATAATTCCCAACTCACTTCTGTGTGAGGCATGCCATCCCTACAACATAGCTAATTCTTTGCAACGAAAGAGCATTTGAATCCTTGGGATTATAGGCATGTGCCTCAATATCTTAAAAGAGGACCACGTGATTTACCCTTATTTTTTTATTTATCATCCCTTTCATGCCCACATTTCAGACATATCTCTTTGTTTTCATATTCTCCTCTATATACAATTCAATCATTTGGACAGACATGATATGATATGTACTCAACACCCAATATTTTCAACAATGTTTTTGCCTCTTCCCAGCTACCGGGCAAGACATTATCACTCATAAGAACCTTATCTTTGAATAATCTATAGTTGGTGATAATCAAAATATTAATAAATTTACATTAAGTCCGATATAACTATTAACGTTCACAAAATTGACCATTTATAATGTTCATTATGTACTGATTACATGCTCAAATTTATATAAGGGAGGGCTTTATGGTAACTTACCTAAAAATTTCCAAGAAACATGCATTCGACGAGCCAAAATTTTCTTTAAATTTGTAGAGTAACATTATTGTCCCCAACTAGGTAGACTTTGACTAACCACCGGGTCCAAAGAGAGGGATGGTGGAAGCAAATTTAAGGCTTTCGAAAAAGGTGTTAGCGATATGAGCATCATCCCCTAGCTGATCATCATTTTCGAATGAATCTAACAACATTTTCTCCATGGCAGTCGTATCCCTTAAGTAATCATCCATACCAACCTATTTTTTATTTCCTCCATTTCCAGCTTGTGAAGAACTACGACTGTTGTAGTCATTCCTAATTGGTGAATCTAGATGTAGTGGGAATTGAATCGATGGTTGATTCAACCATTATTGGTATCGTTCCTCTATGATTTTCTCTCTCAATTTGACATTGTCATGGGGTGCAACGGAAGATGGTAGGTAGGTCGCTCATCATCACTAGAATCCTATTAATTGAAAAACAAATATTTGAACATGATTAGTACAAAATATATGATATCAATTAGTACGCACATTGACAATATTGCATGATTAATTGGTTTGATGTTGAAATAATTACTTTAATCAATATACCAAAAAATTATAATTATTACCATCATTGTCCCAGGATTGTGGCTAGAAGATGCAATATTGTTACAATTGGCAGGGTGAAGTGGCTGTCCATTTTCATCTTAGAAATGTGCCTTGTGGTATGCTGCTCCTAACAAAAGCTTCCGACGTTTTGGAGCTATTTGAATATTTTGTGCATCTGAACTCAATTTTGAATCTAAATGAGCTTGAAAATTTGTATACATTATAAATTTAATTAAGTTGTGCATGATTGACATGGATTTAAAATATAAATTCAATTAGATAATGAAAATATAAATAAAATCTGAAGTAAATATTACATCTCGAGATGGATAGGAAGAACTCCATGATAGACTTTCAGAAATATTATGGAATGAGCTGAATTTTGAAGAATTTTCCATTCGATATAATTATGCTATTTTCTCCCTGCATTTGAGCAAAATAAACAATAAATTTTGGTGTACACACCTAAAATTAATTTCGGTACAATTAAAATGGACTTCTTGTTATCAGTGCTAATGTACAGATAACAGCATCGGTGCGTTTTAGTTAATGCACACCAGTGCCGTGTTATCAATAGACGCACTGGTACCCTGCTATTAGGTGATGCACCGGTGACAAATAATTGCAAACCAAAAAAGCACAACTCTATTATTTTAAGTGAAAAAAATGGTAAATTGAAAAATGCGCAGCATAATATTTTCGAAAAACTAATTTGATAAAAAAATTCTTTAAATACTAAACACAAGCCTTTTCATTATTTCACTATTTTTTCAAAAAATTTCAGCCAGATATTTGCAGGAAACATACCTAGAGCAAGAGAGCATGAGAGCAATATGGAGCAGCGAAATACGTTCGAACAGAATTATTCAAATAATTATAATTCCAAACCTTTGGTGATTCAAACCCTATAGCATAGAATTTCAAACGATATCGTGATTGAATTTTATTGTTTTTTTTACTTTTTTTGTAGTTTTTTTTACGTAGTAAGTAAAAAAATTCAATTTGTTGTTCATTTTCAGAATAATATATATATATTCTGAAAATGAACAACAAATTGAATATACCCAAAATCCTTCATTCTTTTGTTTCTGCCCTTTCTTCTCCCTATTTCTGTGATTCCAAAATTAGGGCTTTCATTTTATATTTATAGGGTTTGTATTTCTATATATAGACCTATGACATCCAACCCACATGACGACTTGCATAGTTGGATCCCAATCCATGTCGGCCCTTGCGGGAATTTAAAAAAAACAAAATTTTTTAATCAGTGCACTGGTGTGTTGTATTATCCCAGCATACCACGTACGTACTGTTTAATAAAAAAAATAAAAACAATTTTTTTAATATATGCACCATATGTAAAATAGGGCATCAATGTGTTATTTCATTATGGCACACCGCGAATGTATTATTTCGCAAAAACAATATTTTATTGTGATAATTGATGTATCATGTAACATATAACACACCGAATTGGGTCTTCTATTTTACGGAGAGCATTGTACGGTGGTCCATTTTTTGCACGGGGCATTTATAAGAATAGGCCGCACAACCCCCTCCATGACACCATATGCTACAAAAACTAACACTAGACTATTTTTATTATTTTGTCTGTGTTAATCTGTGCAGTGGTTGACATATAACGCATCAGTGCTCCTTGTTGCAATAGAGTGATGTACAATGTTTTATACTATTTGGGTGGTGTATTTATAAGAACACCATGCACCGACATCGGTGTGTACACCATGAAAAGCTCATCGATTTCTTGATATATTTTTTTTAATCTCAAATGTTGACAATTTATTTATAAAATATATTAATAAATGATATGGTACAGGTTTCATACTGATAAAGAAATGGCTAATAAGAGATCAAGTAACAAAAATACTGATAACACATCAAGAAAAGAAAAAAAGGCAAGTTCTTTGTAAATTTTTTACAAAAAATATTATTTTTGAACTATATGTAAGTTTAACTAATATGTATTCTTTACTATGTATCATACAAAGCCACAAAATGGTGAAGATCGATAAGATTATTTCCGATCTAAGACCAAAAGAGCGTAAAATCTTGATGAAAAAATTGCAAAATGATGAATCAGGTGAATGAAAAAATACTATCGATCCAATATGAGTTTCTTTTTTTAATTTTCAATAATATACTTAAAATTATTAGATAACATGTTTCAAACAATCTATTAATTCAAATATGTTTAATGTTCTACAGGGACCAACAACTCAAAAAATGAATGTTGAAGAAAAGAAAAAAAATATAACATGAAAATGAAAATGAATTTCTCCTTAGCTTATCTAGAGTGGTGTTGGAGGTTAACGAAATGGGGGGAAACTTTTACAAAAGTTTGAGGGATCTAGTGGAACGAATGTATAGACATTCTTTCCACTTAGAATACAAAAAACAATCCAATGATTCCAAGAACCAAATTTTAACTAAACTACAGGAAGAGTTTCCAAGGAATTCGTCAATGAGACATGTCAAACTTTTAATAGCAAAAATGTACAACAACAAAAAAAAGGAATGAAAAGTAATATTTCTTTAATTGTTTTTCTAGAATTATTTATAAATATCACTTTTGTTATATTTATTGTTCATATATCAATATAAAAATTAAATAGTTTATTGTCATGTTACATTTTTAGGAAGATTATGAAAATCTCGAAAGGTGAACGAGCATATATCAGAAATACGCCAGTAGGAATGTCCAAAAAGGTATACAAGGAGATGGTCAAATAAATAGACAAAGTTGCATCACAAGAGGAGCCATATCAGCAAAAATGTGCTTCAAATGTAATATGTAATCATTGAATATTTCGATCATTAGGTACAATAAATAAACACTTTAGCATTAAATATTAATGTTCAAGTATCTTATTGCAGAAAAGAAAAGAAAAAGGAACCCATTCAATACACAAAACATAACAACAAGGAAGAAAAGGGTTGATATCTAAGTTTGTGAGTAATTGTTACTTCCTTATAACAACTTAACTAGATTTCATTTTTGTATATTTTAAGTTGTTTTACAAAAATTATCATGGAATGTCTTCAAACAGGTGCTAACATACAAAGAAGAACCATCATATGAATTGATTGACATTTTGTTAAATATGGGTTGTGATTATATGTTGGCATATTAGAAATTAATTGTGGAATTTGTAAGCATCTATCGATATTATTTTACTTAGCTTCGTCTATAATTAATAGAACAAAAACATATTTTATATTAAATATATGATTTTTTATGGGGTATAAAACTTGCAAGAAACAAAGTATGGAACTGTGCCAACAGATAGAATCTTGAAATATGCTATACTACATGGTTTTGAAAGAATGTGTATAGTTCATGAGTCAAGTGTTGCTATGGTACATCATTTATTTTTTATTTATGTTGATGTATATTATTTAATATTGCAATTTTCATTATTCTCACCAATGTATATATACTCATTACAGTTTATTTTTATGTTTGTAGATGAAAGGTGAAGAAGAAGAAAACAATCAACGTCGTGAACAAAAAATTCCAGAAAATAACCCCAAGTCATGGAAGTAGCTCGAGCAGTGACAACAATTCAAGAGAATAATGATGATCATTATGTTTGGATATCAAAGCAAGGTGTTGTATTTTTTGAAATATTTTTATGTGAAATCAAACATTTTGTTTAATGTAATGGACATAATATCCCAATTGAAAGACAAAGGGATACCAATAATTATCCCATTTTGTATGACAAAGATATATGTGTGTGTGTGTGTGTGTGTGTGTGTGTTTTAATTTATTCTATTGCGTTCTCCATTGTCCTGTAAAATGTAACACCACTGATTAAATTTATGGATTATTAAATATTATAATGAAAATATGTGAAATCTGATGATATGATATAACAAATTAATCCAAACATCACATTCAAATGCACTAATAAAAATTTAATTGATATGAATATTGTGATAATATATGTGTCATATTTTGATGAATAATGAATTTTAAAAAATCACAATAATTATGATATGATATAACAAATTAATCCAAACATCACATTCAAATGCATTAATAAAAATTTAATTAATATGAATATTACTATAAGATGTGTTTATTTTTTATGAATAATGAATTTTAAAAATCACAATAATTGTACTGTGATAGGTCGATGTTTCTAAAAAATAAAAAATGAACATCGATGCATGTCAGTTACTGTACACAAGTGTGTTTGTATGATACAGTGCACCCGTGCAATTGTACGACCTATGGGCACCACACAAATATCAATACCAATTATAAATATCTGTGTGTTTGTGCGATATTGTGCACCAATGCTTTTATGTGATACTATGAACCAGTGCACTTCAATGACCTGTGGCACCGCACAAATACCATTATAAATTAGAACAATCGGTGCATTTTTCTAATACTGCACACCAAAGTGCTTATAAAATATTATGTACCGATGCGTTGATACAACATATGGGCAACACACAAATCCCAATATGAATTAGAACGGCCCCGTGTGTTGTATAACCTACAATGCACCCGGTGTGGTTGTATGCCTTTATTCCCCGGTGCATGCACCTTCGACCACCCCGGGGCGACCGTCTATATGACACGCACTGGTGTGTTGAAACCTTAGTAGCGCACCTATGAAAAATAACATCCGTAATAACCTTCGGTCACCCAAGTTTTTTTATTTATGTTGAAATTCTGTTAAAAGCTTCGCCAAAACCTCCATTACCAAAAACGAATGTTGTAGCAAATGTTTTTTTGACAATTTTGGCCAATTTTATAATAGTAAAAACCTCATTTATAACCTCTGCTATATGGTCTTTTCCTTGTGGTGAGAAATTCCAACTAGGTGATTGGGTACTCCTTTATGATTCCATATTTGAACATTTCAAAAGGTAAATTCCACACACGTTGGATGGAACCTTATGAAGTGGTTAAAATTTTAGAGAATGGAGTGGTAGAAATCAAAAACATTTATGGGCGAGATTCAATATTCCTTCTGAATGGGCATAGACTTGAAGTATATTTTTCAGCCCCTCACAAAGGAAGATTTCATGCAGCAAGTACAATAGCAAGAAGAAGTAAAAATGGTAGGTGCTCGTGCCAACCTAATCCAATTTTGATTCTTTCTTTTCCAAAAAATAAATAAATTAAAAATAATGATATAAAAAAAATTAAAAATAATGACAAAAATTTAAAACAAAAGAAAAAAAATAGTTTTCCTGTGATTGCGAAAATTAGTTTACTGACATAAGTATAGAAGGATCAGCCTGAAAACCAACATGATCGTAGGAGGATAAAATTTTTAATAAAATGGGAATGTTGCTTGATCTTTATATGTGCTAACTGTCACCAAAAAGAAGCGGGTTTTAAGTGCAAGAATCGTGCTCTTATCCAAGTTTGGGACAGCACGCACAAATTTTTTTATACAAGAAATGCTCAATTCTTGCTGCATTTAATTTTGACTCAACACTATTCACACAGGTTTTTGAGGTGAAATTTTGCCCTTCTTCTATTCCTTTTTTTGTAAATATCCCTCAATTTTTCTTCTTTTTATCCTATGATTTACCACCCCTTTCTTCAAATGGAAGTTGTCCCTATCCGATTTCTTTTTTCCCTATTTTCCCCTGAAATTTTTCCCAAATCCCCTTTTCGAGATGTCCCTCTTGGTAGTCTCATTCTTGAATTCCCTATTTTAATCTCTTTCCCATTCTAAATATTTACCCTTTTCCTGCTTCTTTTCTCCCTTATGGACCATATTGTAGGATCTGATGTGAGCTCATGAATCAGATCAAAATTCATCTATTAATAACAAGAAGTGGTGAATAAAACCTCCTTTGGAAATTCAGGAAATCTTTCACGATCCAACCTATAAATTTCATTTTATCAAAAGAAAAAATTCTATTATGCCACAATGTCCCTGGTGCAAGAATGTGTGTTCAGTGCAGGAATACGCACTACTGAGCACTCCTGAGTGTGGAAGCACATGTTCTCGTGCAATAATAGTGGTGGTATTTAGTGGAAAAATGTATATCGTGGTGCAGGAATGTCCAGTGCAGGAATGCATAGAAAGCATACTTTTATTTGTTATAAAATTTTGTCCAGGCATAGATGAATACACCACTTCAAATTATGTTATTCAATGGTTTTCTTTCTCTATTGTGATTAGACCCTATTTTCATAATTACCAAAGTAGGAAATAATTTTTAAGTACAAGAGAATTTAAGTTATGAAATGTTATCTTTATAAGTATTATGTGTACCTTATATGAAATCATGATTTGATTAAGGAATGTGTGCTAAAGTTTCCCATAACCCAACATTTACTCTTAAAAGCCTTGTCACCAATTAATGATGATCTGATCATACATCATACCTCGCATTTCTTATCACCATTACTGCCACCCTCCACCAATGAACATTACTACATGTACATTAGACAAGTCGTACCACAACCTTTCCAAGGATGCAACTTTTTATGATAGAGTGTGACCGTTGGAGGGTGGTCGATATATCAGCAATCAGTTAGCTCAATAAAATTAAAAAAATATTTCAGAAGAAGCTCCTAAAGTCTGTTGTTTGATCCTTCTAATTTTTGGTAAGGAAATAAAATGAATCCAAATGAGGGATGGCACTCGTTCGAATAGAACCGTGGTTTGTGAAGGCAATTAAATAGATAGCTGAGTACGAAAATAGTCTGTGTTTATTACAGGAATCAGGATTTCTCCTATTCCTTCTCAAGTTTGATGGGTTTGACTCGGCCATAACATTAGAATTCGCCCGGTCCTTTAATGGGAGTAGAGAAAAGGTGAGGTTGTTGGAGTTTGCAGTAAGAGAGCAGTCCATTTCACAGGCTACTGGACTAGCAGCCACAGGGGAATAGTGGTTCAAGAAAGAGAAGCTCGAGAGGAAGTCTTGGCATAGGCTAGTAGTTGATAGGAAGCAGAAGGTGGATTGGGAGAAGAGATTGTGGCACAACATCATCATAGAATAGTGGAGGCATTTGCTGTATATACTGAAAAAATTTCTCACTTGTGAAGGCCAGTATTCATTGACCTTCTTATACCACATCCGATTGTTATTACACTTTCAATTGGGAAAGCTAATTACTTTCCTTAATTCCTATTAATAAGTTTAGAAAAAATTTCTAAAGGCGTTCAAAAGAGTAAGGAAAGCCAAGTTTCATTTAAAATATATCATTACGAGTTGATTCTGATTATGGTTAGAAAGGAGTTGGAAGAAAGGAATATGACCTGAGAAGGGTTATTAAAATAATTTTAGGGAAGGAGCATAGTGGTATCATTAGGGAAGATGAGTGCAAGTAGAAAAGAAAATTCTGAAACCCTAACCCCACAAACTAGTAAAACTAAAAAGAAAGAAACCCTATCTAAAAATATGGTGCAAGTAGAAGAGAAAGGGCATGTCATCAAAACTCTGACCCTTTCAAAAATAATATCTCGAAGCTTGGTTAAGAGGACTACCTCCTTAAAGGAAGGCCACATGCAATCAACATCTCTAATAAACTTGGATGATTCCCAGCCTAGTTCACCGATTACAAACAATATTTCTCTCCTTGCAGATGTTGTGGCTCACATAGTGGTTAGTTAAGATTACGTAGAGGAATAATATGTTACCCCCCTATCAGTCTTACTTGGTAAAATGAAGAAAATAAAAACTATGGAGCACCTGGTGGAAGTGCAAGAAAGGACCCTATTGAGCTGCATTTTTGCCCAAATTTTGACAGTTTTTTATCAAATAATTACATGCTTGTACTTAGTGTTTGTATCATTATTAACATAATATGTTGTTAATTAAAGGAATTACAGACAATATCTATTAATTTATGAATTCTTCTTATTAGTTCATTTGAAGAGAATTCTTGTGTAAATTCCATTAATAAATTATTTCTTGGTGGTAGGTGAATAAGTCAAACACTAGTAGTGCGAGAATGCTTCATGAAACACATTTATGTATGGATTCATTCAAAAGTGAAGAATTTGACAATGAGACAAGGAGTTACCTGAAACAGGACAATAGGTGTACAATTCATGTTCCATTAGCTCAAATTCCCGTATCAACAGTGCAACCCATCAGGGAACTGGTCATCAAATCTTTTCAAGAGAAGCCAAAAGATGTTTTCAAGTTATTTTTCAAAGAATAAAGAGTAATGAAGGCGGTCATGCTATTTGAAGCATTGAAGAAAAAGGGATATTACAGTATTCTCATTAATGGTTTGTATAAGTCTGGGGAGGAGGAAATGTATTCCTTCATCTCAAGAAATTGAGCATGATGCATTACTGATTGATCATATGAAGCATACAACCTCAAAAATATTGTTGTATAATCTCAAACTTTATGGTTTTGAGTTTATTGATTGTTCCAACCATCTTATAGCATACAAAAGCTACATGCTTGCATATGGTCAAATAGGTAGTGGAAAGACATTTACAATGTAACCTTTTCCTCTAAGAGCGTCAGAGGATATACTTAAGTTGATGAACATGTCTTTCCATCAAAATTAAGGGTTTCACTTGTGGCTTATTTTCTTTGAGATATATGGGGGGAATTTATATGATCTTCTTGGTGACAAGTGGATTCCCAACAACAAGTTTTCATTATGGCTTGCAAGAATAAGAAGTCTTAGACATACAATGTGTAAACGAGTATATTAAGAAAGGGAGTGGAGTGCGAAGCATCGGTTCAACTAGAGCTAACGAAGAGTCATCCAGGTATCATGCTATCTTGCAGCTTAAAATTAAGAAGCGTTGTGAAGTAAAATATTCAAATGGGAAGTATACTAGTTGGGACGCTATCTTTGATTACTGGAAGTGAATGTGGGATAGACACAATAGAAAATGATTGCCAAACAAGGATCGATAGGTCACAGTCCTCTGCATAAAAACAACATCTATCATTTTCCATGCATTCTCATATTTTTCTTGGCTTTCGCAGTTGTTCTTTCTGTGAATACTGAAAGACTTTTAGGTTGCAAAAAATGGAACGAATCTGATAGAGGAAGGCACAGTGGGTGTTTGAATCAATGCTGCCTAAGAATGCATGCAGGAGTGTAAGGAGAACACAATGCCTCGTTATTCACCTCAGCTTCTCTCATTACTCACTTCTCTCACACCTAAACATCAACTTGCGTGGGAAGTTGGTACATGGAATGTCTGAGCTACCTTTAGATTAGAAAATATTACGAGCAGGTCAAGGCATGCAGTTTGGAGGTAGTCAGTGAGAATCATGTAAGGGTTTTCTTGTTTTTTTGTGATCTTAATGGTTGATCACGATGCGGATGAGCTTGCTGCAACCAGCTCCAAAGCCTAAGCGGAGAAATCCGAGGGTGTAACACATGCTCTTCGTTCAAAATAATTCCATAATCACAATGAAAAGTATGACATAGTCTTACATGGGTCTACAAAAGGTTCATGTATGGAATTTTAGTTGTCTGAATCTTGTTTACACTCTAAAATGGTTTGTAAATAATGGAAAGGTAGAGGACTGGGATGATCCACGGTTCCCAACAGTTCAGGGAATATTACGGAGAGGCTTCTGAAGTGAGTTTTCCAGCTATGTGATGGTCAAAATTATTCTAGAAGTCAGGATCGCGTCAACTCAAATAGGAAACCAAATATTTTGTTCCAATTTTAACTAATTTTTATTAATCATAATCCTGCATTATGTACACAGTCGATCCATCTTAATATGGGCAACATTACTGCTATAAAATTTATTGTTGTACATTGATTTAAAGGGAGCATTGGAGATTATTTATCTTGAATGTTATTATAAGTAGTTTACTGTGTATTTCGAAGACTTCATTCCAGTAATAGATTATGGGTATGCTTTGATTTAGATTGTTGCAAGTTATGGTTCACTGTGAGTCTTTGATTTATGTGTTTTAATCCTCTCTTTTCTATAATTAGTTTTAAGCTTGCCCATGTGTGGTAGGGCCCACCACCATCCGAGATCAAGCTTCATTTGTTAAAATATATAGTTGTTAGATCAATTCATCAATTCAACATGTTCATTTAGTTAATGCGAGTTTCCTCCATTGCATTGCATGCGGTATATAATTGATTTCCGAGTGTTTTTTAATCATTGTAAGGATTTCACTCATCAATTGACAAACTAGATCCAAATTTATATGTTTCTATTGATCACAAAGATCGTGCATAGATCCATGCTCTATTTCCTTTGGGAAAGATGAACCCATCTAATCATCACTAGGGTTTTGAACGATCCATTCTTAAGTGCACTCTGAGATTAGATCATAATTCATAACAAGAATTTGAATAAATTTGTTTTCAATGGTTAATTTGCAATTTAAAATATGGTTGGATGAGTGATTTTTGCTGATAGACATACATATAGATTCATTGTGCTTGTGAATAGTAGTGTTAATAGATCATGTGTGTGTATTGATTGATTGTACTATAGAAACATTGTGATCCTATCCAAAGCTTTGTGTGTGTTTGATATAAAACAATATGGTTTTTTTCTTGAATTGAGGTGGTGTGATTTAATGCCGGCATTTCCCGTTGATTGAGTTGATTAATGCATGGTTCCATTTATAGGTTGCGTGAGATTTCAATTTAAATATTCATTTCCAACATCTCATATTGATTTCCATTTCTAGTACTATAGAATAGGGATTTATTTCAAGCATCGTTACTGTGATTTAATTTGAGTCATTAAAATCTAGTTTTTATTCCTGAACAAATAGGCTAAATTTGATTTCCATTCTGAGTGTTGTAGCATAGAGATTGATTTCATAGCAGTGTGATATCAATTCAATTTCTTTCATAAGCTTAGAGAATTTTGTTAAATATTTTGTTCTCCTTTAAGCATTGATAGATTGATTTACATTGTTTCCAAAACTCGTCATGTAGTAGCTTAAGGTAGAAGTGTGGTTTTTAATACATTTTATTTCTAAGAAAAAATAGATAAGTTAGATTGAATGGGTATGATAGTTTAAGGATTAATTTTGGCTTTCATTCCAAGCTGCAGCATTACATTTTGATTTCATAGATATTTGGTTTTGATGATCCCCTATCTATGCCTTTTGAATAATTAGAGTTTCAATTTCCTACTTTGAAAATGGTTTATTTCAAGAATTGTACTTAGATTAAATTTCACCAAGCTTTTGATCTCAGTTGGTTTGTATGCGAAACAGAATGTATTGAGTCAAAATTGATTTACTTTAAATTTCTTATGTTAGGGTAAAGAATTATTTTATGAGAGTGAGATGAGTGTTAGTATTGTTTCTTTTCCATCATTCTGTACTTAACAATCTACGGAAACTTATATACTCTGACCATTAAACTGATCCAAAAACATAGTACAACTCATGTTGATGACTCCCGGATTGACAATTAAATATTAAATATCTTTAGTTCACCAATTAAAGAACGCAGGTGTTGAAACCCTTTATGATGAGTAAATGAAAGATGTTGATGGATAGGGATATATTTTCCTTGATGACACAAGAACTTGTTTAGAGTCGACTACTGAGAAGACTGTGACAGAGGAGGAATTGGATAAAGAAAACCCTACTCTCTACCTAAACTGCCAAGTCGAGGAACTTAAGCAGCGCATTTATGGACTAGAAGTACTAAACCAAGCTATGAAGGAACAAGGAACAATGTTGCAACAAATTAATATTGAGATGAAAGGGAAATTGCAAGAATAGAAATGGAAAGTGTGAGTATGGAAATTTCTAGCATAGAAATGCTATGGGCCCCTTAGGAAAGTGGTCAAATGATTTAAAAAGGCTCAAGGAAAAAAGTTGAAGACACTGAAGTCAGGGATCATTATATAGATTCAGGATTGAAGAGAGGTCTCCATGTTTGTTTTTTTGTAGAAGGTAAGGTTATGTGAGGACACGCAACAAGATAGGGATGGGAGGAAAACTATATATGGGAAATGATGCATCCATATTATTTATTCATGAAGATCGATTACTTTTTTTACCTTGCCTTAAGGATGAACCACATTAGCTGGTTTGAAACATTGACCAAATTCTAATGATGTGATTAATCCAAAATACATTTATCTATATATTAATATTTTTTAATTCATTACCATTATACTTATATATATATTAATATATAATATTTTTTACATTAAAATATTATCTTATTCTTTATGTCATTAATTTTGATTTGATATATTAATGTTTATATCAATATCAAGGATGTTGTTTCATTTTTTAAAGAATAATTGAGAATGATGTATTTTAAATTAAATTAAAATTTTGTAAAGTAAAATCACATAAATACATTTCACAAATTAATTGTAGTAAACTATTTTGAGTTGTGTTAGATTTACACTTAAATATTAAATAAACTTAAGCATATTATAATAAAATAAAATATATCTTTTGTTAAGTCTTTATATTCCTTTTCTGACCATAATGAAAATCTATCCATTTAAAAATCAAGGATTTAATAATGAGAATGGTGCCATCATTCCTAACAACTCACACTTTGTTGTATTACTGAGATGACTTGACTAATCCTTGAGATTACAAATGACTTGTTTTAGAAGTTGGAAAGTGAGACCTAGGTTAACCTCTGTATCAAAACAACCCAATGAACATGCATTAAGTGAAATATGTTAAACCCTCATAAAACTATTCTAGAGAAACAACCATGCGTTTTATGTACTGCAAAGCTAACCCAATTCAAAGTTTTAATTTATATTCACAAAGTGACTATTGACTTCAATAAATTGAATATTTACTTCAATATATATTGTGAATAAGAATGAATTAACCATTTTTAATCTCTATATATATTAGATTTTTTTATTGTTTATGTATACTTTATTTTATTTTATATTATTCTATATCATTAAACTAAAAGAAATAGGTATTGAAAATGTAACCTACATACAATCAACTTCATGACTAAAGTATTCTTTAATATAAAAAATAACAATATATTAAACGATATAA
This sequence comes from Pinus albicaulis, assembly GCA_034641835.2. Classification (NCBI taxonomy): domain Eukaryota; kingdom Viridiplantae; phylum Streptophyta; class Pinopsida; order Pinales; family Pinaceae; genus Pinus; species Pinus albicaulis. The sequence continues at coordinate 222,094,139 of CM076574.1, forward strand.
ATTTATTTTAACGAAAAACATAAAGGCTACAAATTTGATGTGTAATTAATGTTGAATCACTAAAAACATATTTCTTAGATGGCGTAACATTAAAAAAAATAACTTTAAATTTTATGTTATCAACAATTTCTAGTAACTTTAAATTTTATGTTATCAACAATTTCTAGTTTTTTAAGCAATATTTTTTATTTGAAAACAACTATATGTAAATTATTAATTTTATATCATCAACATTTAAAAAAATTAATCATAAATTTTACTATTTATATTAATATTAAAAATATTTATATTAAAACACCTAATGCTATAAACGTAATATCATATTATAAACCTAAATACCCAATATTACTAATTATTAATATTAATATTTAAACTTAAATTAATATTATTAATATGACCATCGTTTTTTGCCGTGCTTGCATATTAAGAATAATTGGAATAAGAGGGAGGAGCGATGGACGCAGTGAGGGTTTCTGCAAGGTTCTTGCAAAGCACCACCGCCGCCAAGTCTGTGGCTCAGGGTAGGACAGACCTAGGTCGGCTTTCTTGCGGTGATGACTCCGATCCGATTGCATCTGACCAAATCGGGGTGAGAGAGGTAGTATTGCAGCTGGCTCGTGGATCTGAAAGCTGGATTTGAGCCCCATGGGAGGAATACCATAGGACTCTAGCAATTTCTCCAGCCCTCAAGTGATCAATGTGCGATCTGACCCGATCAAAGGCACCCTGCTACCGATCTCTGCAGGTTCGCTTCATTCCTTTTAAGGAAGATGCCGCCACAGTTTTTCCCCATCGCTTTTATATGACAGGCAGTGAGATCCAGCCGTTAAGGACTAGACCGGCTGATGAACATGGCTTTGGAGTGCAAGGGTCCCTACTGCTCAGAGCGCTTGGAGGCGGGGTTTTCTCGGATCTGAGATCTCTGCTTCTGGTAAGCCTCCTGACCGGTTTCGACAGGGAAACTTGTTTGGTTCATTCGCCCTTTCCACTGCATATGGCAAGAGCAAAGGCACCCAAGCCTATCATGCAGACCCCAATGTCGAAGCAGACGAAAGGAGAGGCAGAGATGAGGGATCAGCATAAGCAGGGAGCGCTTCTTACGCTATCAATAGGTAAGATTTCGATCCAGCCGTTCTCTCCTCCTTTCCAAATTTTTATTAGACCTCCTGAGGGTAAATCGCGTTTAGTCTGGGTAAATGATGACACCTCTATCCTTCAACTCAAGCATAAAATATGGGGATTGATGGGGTACCCTATATCGATCCAACATCTAGTCAATGGGCACAGCTCTCTTCAGGACTACAGGCTCTTAAAGGACTACTCCATAAAATTAGAGATGACAATTACCCTAAACTTGTGGCTGCGAGGGGGTGCCGCGAATCAGAGCATCCCAAGATCTGCAGGGGGAGATAAAAGGAATACACCCATCAGTCAACAGTAATCAAACGGAGGCCCCTCCTACAAAAACATTCTACAGGGGAGAAAACCGGTAGGCTCACCTCCAGAACAGGCTGGAAATGCGCCGAGACCCTACATAGTAGAACTATAGGAACAAACCCCAGCACTAAAAATCAACAGTACAACAACATAGGAGTATATAAAGACATATGAAGCCCAGGCATTAATATGTCGCTTCAACTGTTTCTAGCCTAAACCCATGGACCTTTTTCACTGGATTTTCACCCAATGGTCTTTGACATGTGAAATACACCTCTGTTCCAAGGGGTTTTTTATTGTTAAATTTCAAACCTCGGAGGAAAGAGATATCATAATCAGAGAGGGGCCTTGGTTCTGGGGGTCCACGGGGTTGTTTATAACTCCATGGTTTCTAGATTTTGACCCCAACACTATGACAATCTCCAGATTACCAGTATGGGTGAGACTACATAATCTGCCGCTTCACTTTTGGAACGAACAGGTTCTCGAGAGCATTGGGAACAGCCTTGGGAGGTATATCAAAATAGACATGGAAAGATTAGAACAAAGAATTTTCACCTTTGCCCAGATCTGCGTTGAAGTAGATTTAAGCAAAGGGCTACCGGAGAACATCATGCTGATTTATAAGCAATAAAACTGGTTGCAATCACTTGATTATGAGAACACTTCGTTCAGGTGCAGGAATTGCAGGATGACAGGACATCTACAGAATGCATGTCCAGAATTCAAGAAAGCAGCCAGCAAAAAGAAACCGAATAGGAAGCAGAGGAAGGGCTGGAAATTTCCCCCTCCGGACTCAGAGGAGGACGAGTCAGAAGAAGAAGAGGAACCAGCTCCACCAGGAAGTAAGCAGTCTACACAAGAACCAGAGGTCCAAACAGCAGATGTGACAGCACCCCGGGACCCACACCTACAGATGAAACAATCCGACAGCATCGTCGTGGACACGAGCAACGGAGGGACTAAAAGACATCATACAACAGAAACTTCAGAATCGGATAAGGACATAGGAACTCCAAATGCAAAAAATCAGATTTTTCTTGCCACTTGTGATCCATCGCAGGGCGAATGGCGCAAGGTTGAGAAGAAGAAAGGCAGAAAAACCTGATTGTGGGACGCTTTTCCCACGACCTAGTAGCTTCTAGTTTTTCTGCATCCTTTCTCTCTTCCCTTTTCTCTCTCTTTTTCTTTCATTCTTTCTAAATGCAAGGTAGCCCCGCTACGATGCATTGTGTGCGAAAGCACATGAGCCCAATGGGCATTTTCTGAAAATGCTTCAATGCATATGCTATGTGTAACTTTTCATTTTTTTATAAATAAAAAGTTACCGATTTTTTCTGCGGAAAAAAATATTATTAATAATATAAATATTATTAGTTAATAAATATTATTATTAATAAATTTATTATCATTTTATTAACAATATTAGTTATTTCTAATATTAATATTAATAATGATAATCAATACAAATATTAATTAGTAATTAAGAATAGTGATATTAATAAATTAATAAATAATATGTTTATATTAATATATTAATTTTTATATTGATATTAATATCAAACTTATATAATATTAATGTTTAATATAGATTAATGTTATATTAGTAATTAATAAATATATTAATGTTTAATAAAAATTAATATCATATTAGTAATTAATCAATAGAACCAATATTATTAGTATTATATTTATATTATAAACTCATTATTAAATAACCCAATAACCTAATATTATAAATAAAGTGAAAATTATAAACCCAATTTTATAAACTTAGTATTAATGTTTATCTCCAATATAAACATTAATATTAAACCAATTTTTATTAATACAAATAAAATTAATCTCATAAAAATGATCTTATAAAACAACCTAATGCTACATCAACCTAATATTATTAAAATATCTAATGTTATAAGCCTAATGTCATATTATTAATATTAATATTAAAATATCCTATGTTATAAACTTAATGTCTTCTTATTAATAATATTAATCTAAATACTTATTTTTATTAGTTATTAATATTAAAACTAATCTTATTAATATTAATATTTAAACTAATATTAATAATATTAATTATTAATTATTAATCATATTAATGATTAATATTAATATTCTTAATTAATACAAATAATAATTTGTAATTAATAATGTTTATATTAATAAATTAATAAGTAATGTGTTTATATTAATATATTAATGTTTATTTCAACATAAATCTTTAATATATATTAATGTTATATTAAAATTAATATTATATTGTTATATTATTGTGTATATAAATAATTTTCAATTAACTACGGTTATGTATAAAAAAAATTCAGTGATAATCACATCCAAGAATATTGTGGTTCATCATTAGGACAAGATGAGAAATCTGATTAGTTAACCCATTGTAAAAAAAACAAAAAAAATAAGTAATTTAAATAAACTAAAAACTAATTTACTAACACATATTAGTATTATTATTATTTTATTTATTTATTTATTTATTTAAATTAATTAATTAATAATAATAGCAATATGTGTTAATAAATTTGTTTTTAATTTATTTAAATTTCCTATTTTCCTTATTTGAGTCAAACTAGCCATTTTACAACTACTAGTTGGAGCGTCTCTATCTATTTAAACTAGATGTCAACAAAATATTCTTGGATGTGATTATCAACTAAATATTTTTTATACATTTTATGAATCACACCTAAATATTTTTTATACATTTTATCGATCACAGAAATAAAATTCCTAATAACTACAATTATATCAATATAAGATGGTGTTTTATTTTTTAAGAATAATTTAAAATAGTGTATTTTAAATTAAATTTAAATTTTGAAAAGTAAATTCATATAAGACAATTCAAAATTTTATTGCAGATCAATTATCTTGCATGATCTTACCTTCACTTGTTTCTTTGTTTCTTTTTGTTTGGTAGCACTTGCACTCGAATATTAAATAAACTTAACCGTATTATAATAAAATAAATTATATATTTGGTTAAGTTTTCCATTTCTTTTCTAACAATGATGAAAGTCTATCCATTTAAAAATGAGGAATATAACAACAAGAGTGGTGCCGTCATTTCTAAAACCTCACACCTTTTTGTATTAATGAAACAACTAACTTGACTAATTCTTGAGATTACAAAACGACTTGTTTTAGAAATTGGCAAGTAAAACACCTCGGCCAAGTATGTTAAACCCTCGATGTTTTAATTTGTATCCATAAAGTGAGTATTGAGTTCAGTATATATTGTCAATAAGAATGATTTAACTCTTTTTAATCTCTATATACATTAGATATTTCGTTCTTAATGTATAATTAATTGTATTTTATATTATTCTATATGATTCAAAATTATATTGTTTTTTTTTTGTTTTTTTGAAAAGCAAGTAAATGAAAATCTTAATATACTTGTAAAAAAAAAATCGTTAAACAAAAAGAAATAGACGTTGAAAATGCAACCCATGATCCATCAACTTCATGACCAAAGTATTCCTTATATAAAAAATGACAATATATTAAATGATTAATTTTGTTTTAAAGAAAAACACAATGGCTACACATTTAATGTTTAATTATTAACTTTATAATTTTATAATAGTAAAAAAAATACCATACAACTTTACTAATTAACATCATATTATATTTATTTAAAAATATATATATTACATCATAGCTTATTTTTTAATGTTTAAATTAATATTTGAGTAGATCAAAACATGTCAACAAAATTTAACAAAAAGGATATGTCTATTCCAAAGAAATATATGGTGATTTATAGGATTTAAATAAGGCTTCTTGCTAACTAATGCCACTTCAAGATATAGATCATCTCAATGTTCTTGCTTGTTCTTTCCATATCAATTTGAATTTATTTTTTAATTTCAAATGCAATAGACATAAAGCACTCATCTATATTAAAGTAATCATTATTTTATTGGCAATATGAATAAAGAACTCATCTATATTAAAATAATCATTATTTTATTTTATATTACAGGGATAAAGATGAACTAACATTTGAAAATGAAAAAAAAAACGCACGCTAAAATCCATCAAATTTCACTCATGCCTTAGATTTAAATTTACTACTTAACGTGGTAAGGGTCTACTAATCAAGAATTATGGTGAGAAATCTCGAGTATTACATAATAAAAAGGACTCGATCTAAAAGTTTTGGGTCCTCTCACGCATTGAATTGTATTTCTACGTGCAATCTTGCATTAATAATGAATTCAAAATATTGGGAACGAGATTTTCTAATGTTGACGATGGGATTTGAGCGACCATTTGAACTCAAGTGCATATTTTATAATTGTATTCCACTTATTCATTTTTTATTTTTTTTGGGTAAGTTAAGCTATTTTATTAATTTGAAAAATAGAGGAGTTACATATGTTATAGGTTGGATTGGTGAACTGCGCTTAGCCAATCCCAGCCTTAGTTAGATGGTTTCGAGGCTGCCTTTGAGGAAACTAGCCCAAAAAAAGCATAAAACAAAGAATTACATTATACGCAATTGCATTGAAGTATCTAGATAGCACAAAATAAGCAGTAGGAAAAAAGCAATGATGGCAAGCTTGAAAAAAAACATGGAAGAGTTGTACAGCTACACAGACCTCACTATTCATCTTCATCATCGTTGTTGGGGACCTCCTCCTCAATGGCACAAGCAGGAGCCTGCGGAGCGGCTTCGACCGAGTCTGCAATTATACGCCTGGGTGTGTGGAATAGTGTGCATAGGATGGGGGAGTCCGGATCTATGCCATCGAGGACACGCATCCAGTTGTCGTCGGAATCCATCACCCAGACGTTCGAGTCATCATCCTCCTTCTCCTATACTGGTAGCTGCTTAGTTTTTCAGATCTGGGGGTGCATCTGGGAAGCGATGGTAGACTTCTGTGGTCTGCCCCTTCCTCTCTGCGCAGCCCGCCCAGGGGCTGGTTCCTCCTGCTCATGTTCGGGGCTCTAACGTGCATAAGAACTAGAGGAGGAGCCTTCCATCAACTCTAGTCGATTGTCTTCTCCACGATGATAACAGCTAGGGAGAGCTCCTCATTGTCCGCCTTGGATAGTTCTCTGATGGTGTCTCGGGGCCATGGCTCGAAGAGGCCGGGGGGAGGTGTTCAGGTAGGAAAACACAGAAGGACAGGCAACGCAGGGGTGTAGGGGCTCAAAATAGCCGAGGGAGAGGTGCACAAGAAGGGAGATAGCAGCCGAGAAGGGACTGCACAACTCAGCTCTGAGAGTAGCGCTTCGCAGCCTTCTGAATATCGGGAGATGTCGGAGCAGGGGTAAGGAGGTGAAAGGCAGAGGTAAAGTGTTGTGGTTTGAAAGGGGTTGAAAGCTTATCCCTTTAAAGGGGCTAGGATGTGTGCAAGGAGGATAGCAGTGAGTAGGCCTCGCACGGAGCTGTGTGCCATGATGGTTCACCTGAGCAGGCTCGAGGGAAGGGGGATGGCAGCAATATGGTTAATCATGATGGTTATTTATGGTGATGGGTACAAAGGGATGCCCTGGATTGGGCGACATAGTTCCCATCATCTCGTAATAATTCCTAATTCAGTGAGTCTCATGCGGATGGCTAACGGTATGAGGATCCACATCAAGTGAAGCTCTGCGCGGATGATCTTCATCCTCCAAGGTGCGTGAGATGTGGTTGTCAAGCGTGTCAATTCTATCACCTGCATCCGGGAGGAGAAGGTCCTTCTGAATGAGAGTGTTGCAGTCTTTTCTGAGTGGTTCCTCATCAACCTAAGTTTGGGTCGAGTGATGCAGCTCATAGTTCCTTTCCACCCCTTTGTTCGCGAGAAGATCCACAACGGATATGGCCTTCCTGCAGACATGACCAAAAGTAATGGCTCTATGATTATGTATCAATTGTTCCAGAATCTTGAACTTATGGGAAAGCCTCCATATTTTGGATGCTTTAGAGGAACTCGTTCCTTGGAGGATTTTTGTGGCTGCCAAGGTTATGATTTGTGTCTCCCTCCATTTCCAGGGGGAAGTAATGAAGTCAATGGAAATTTGAATACCCTGTATAAGACCCTCCAACTCAGTAGAATTATTGTTGTACCAGCCTAAGTTCCCGTAGTATATACGAAGAGGGTCTCCTTGAGAGTTCCTGATAATACCATCGAATCCTGCATTCCCTGGGTTGCCTTTGGACACACCAACGGCATTTCAAGAAGCCATTAGATGGGGGAGACCATTTTTCCAGAGCAGGGGTTCTGCCTGCACTTCTAGGATTGATGTCAGGGGGTGTATTAAGACTCATTTGCCAATTGTTCCATATTTGGCACTCTGTTGCGAAGGTAGGAAGGTCCTCCTGACTCCAAGCATCTAGGGCCAAAGTTTCAGAGAAGTTGTTGTGGATCCTTTCCCAGAGCTGATCTGATGTGGATTTCTTATCTTTGAAAATGCAACTGTTTCTTTCCTTACAGATATTTCAAATGAGATGCCCAGAATGATCTGCTAAAGTCTATTAAGGAGCGAGCTAGTATAAGGAGTGTCCTTCCAGTTGTTGATACTATTTATGATGTTGCCCCTTACTTGGTTGGAACAATGGCATAAGGCTTCAATTCTGTCCCACAAGAAGTTGGCAATGGGGCATTGGTCTAGCAAGTGGTTGATGGTTTCCAAGTTGTCCTAACGTAAAGGACATCTAGAGGGTCCTATGAACCCTTTCTTCAAAATATTCTCCCATGTGAGGATGTGTTGTTTACTGAGCAGCCACAGGAAGGTGGTTATTTTAGGCCATGGTTGGGTCCTCCATATCATTTTCTAAATGAATTCTATTAGATCGAGGTTCTGTTGATGTAGTATCTTGTAGGCTTCCTAGTTGAGTAGTTTCCACTAGGCATATGCCCCCAACGTAGGATGTCAGATCTTGTCTTTACCATGATTTTTTCTTTTGATACTGAGATCCTCCCAAATTCTATATGGACCTCATTTCTCTAGTCCTCTTACCATCTTCTCGTGTGTATCCATTGCCTGTAACCTTGGGAGGTGTCCTCCAGCTAGAAGTCTTGTACATTCTGTCTTTTCCTGCCTTGGAGAGACACACTCCATAAAGGTCTAGGAAAGGTGGAGGAAACGCTTGGCAGTTGTTGCCATGAATATTCCTAGAATATTGCTTGGGTACCACTTCATAGCTCCCAGAAGCTATGATTTTGTATCATCCTTTTTGGTTACTTGCTGCTTTCCATATTTGGGATCCACCAGGGTCTAAGTTGTATCTTATGAGATACTCCTTTGGCCAGGAGTGTGCATCCATAGGTTGGCCGATGGAGTGTTGGGTTTAGAAACCCATTTCCACCAGATGCTAGCACCCATTATGTTATTTTTGTGCTCAAGGTCGCACAGTCCTAATCCGCCCTGACTTTTAGGGGTATAGAAATCCTTCCAATTGACTAAATCCCATTTGTTTTCTTCCTTGGTACCTCCTCAGAGATAATATAGTTGCAAGTTTTGCATGGCTTTGAGGACCCATTTGGAGGTTGCCAAGATAAAGAAGATGTGAATGGGAGGGTTTGCAGGATAGATTTAATGAGGAACAGATGACTAGCGATGTTTAGGGTAGTTAAATAGCCGAGTTTCCATTTTGTCTAGCAAAGATCTCCAAGAGGAATGATTGATGGCAGAGTCAGTCAATGGAGCTCCTAGGTATTTGGAAGGTAGAGAAGTAATGGAGAATCCAAGGATGTGGGCAATGGTACGCTGAGTGAGAGGGGGATGTGAAAGAAGAATATCTACGATTTGTCTAGGTTGTCCTCTATGTCGAAGGATTCAAGGGGTAGCCCATAATCATGTTGTCATCCACAAATTGATGGTGAGAGGAGCGAGGCAAGTTGTGGAGTGGTAAAACCAACAAAGCACCTGTCTGGGTGGAGCTTTTAATGAGACGGCCCAGTCCTTCTGCCATAATGATGAAGATAAAGGGGGTGAGAGGATCCCCTTTTCTAATACATCTCAAGGGGTTGAAGGTTGCAAAGGAGATGCCATTGACCAAAATGGAGAGCAAAGGGGAGGTAATGAGACTCATGATTCATCAAACCCAGGTGTGGCTGAAGCCAAAGACTATGAGGACTTTTTTGATGAAATCCCGGCTGAGTTTATCAAAATATTTTGATAGGTAAATTTTGTGAAGCATGGCTGGCTTTTTGGTGGTTTTGAGAGAGTGAATGACTTCATGGGTTAAAATGATACCATCCAAAATTTTCCTTCCTTCCACATAACTTGTTTGTTCCGGGGAGATGATTATGGGAAGGAGCTAGTTTAGCCTGTTAGCTATTACTTTGGAGATAATTTTGTAAATGACATTGTAGAAGGCGATGGGTATGTACTTACTTGGTGAGGCTGCGTTGTCTTCTTTTGGTACCAAACTGATGAAGGTGGCATTTCACACCGGTAGAAGCCAATGAGTTGTACGTGATTCCTCCACTACTTCCCGGACATTTTTTTGGATGGTCTACTAGAAAAAATGGAATAATTTGGCGGTTAATCCATCCAGACTAGGAGCTTTCCCTACCCACCTCATCTTGGGTGGTCACTGCAAGAAACATCCTATTGTTGTCATCTGTTATCAGCTTGGGAATGTGTTGAGTGATTTCCCCAATGGCCTCATTCCTCTAGTGGTTGGGTTCCTGTAGAATGTCCCTGAAACGGTTGCCTAGCTCCTTAGTGGTGACCTCTTGTGTTTCTAGCCTTTCCCCAGTTTGGTTCTGAAGGTTATTTATTCTGTTGTGAATCTTATGTTGAATGGTGGAATGATGAAAGAATTTGGTATTTCTTTCTCCCTCTTTGAGCCAATTGATTCTTGATTTTTGTCTCCATAGGGATTCTTCCTGGTTCTGTCTTTCTTCTAGCTAAATAGTTAAGGTTTTCTCTTGATTTTCTGACTCTGTTGTTCGTCCCTCCTGGGTAATAATCTATTGCAATTTCTTCATTTTGTCCTCCAGTTCCTTTTGTTCTATGAAGATATTTCCAAAGGTGGTTTTATTCCAGACCTTTAGTTTTCCTTTGAGCAGTTTCAATTTTTTCTGGAACTAGAGCATTTTAGTACCTTGCAGAGGTGCTAAGGAGGACCACCATTTGGAAACCATTTCCTTGAATCCCCTATGTCAGAACCAGAAATTTTCATAGCCAAGGGGTTTGGGGGCATGCTTACCTGGTCGTGACCATTGAAGTTGTATCAACCAGTGGTCAGCTCCTATCGTAGGGATGATGGTAGCATCTATATCACCTCCGAGTCAGATGATATCTTCTATGATGAGGCATATGTCTAAGCTTGAGGCTATCTGATGGGCACCTCCTCTTTTGTTGTTCCATGTGAAGATTCCATTGGAGGTGTGTAGATATATGAGGTGGTTGTTGTGGATGAATTTCTTGAATCTGTTACTGTTCGATTCGAGATGCATCCTTCCTCCTTTATTTTCCTGAAGATTGGTTATCATGTTAAAGTCTCCTCCTTGGAGCCAAAGTGGAAGGGCTCATTTTTTGTTGAATTCCATTAGGTTGTCCAAGATCGCTAATTTTTGTTGGGCATTTTGTGGAGAGTAGACATTTGTGAGAAAACCATGGATGTCTGTACCAATCAAGTAAAATTTGGCCTGGATGAAGTGTCTATTAGCATGAAAGTTCTCTAAGGAGATGATTTGGGGGTTCATGATGATTGACAGGCCTCCAGATGCCCCGTTGGCATCAACTGCTATTTTATTTCTTCCTTTCTAGATTTTTTTGAAGATTGTGTCTAGATTAGTGCTAGAACATTTCGTTTCTTGCATGTAGAATATTGCAGGGCATTCCTCAATAATCCTTTTCTTTATGATCATGTGCTTCGTGGGGTTGTTAAGCCCTCTTGTGTTCCAAGAGATGAGCTTCCTGGGGTAGGATTGGAGGTAACTGCAAAGAATCTAGTCATCCTGGGGAATCGCCTGGAGTCCACCATTTCTTTCCCAATTTATATGGTTCTTTGCAGGGTTGTTATCCTACCCTTTTTACGGGATTATTTCATGAAGTATTTGGTATTAATGAGCGTACACACTGGATACCCTGGGAGGAGAGTTGTTGTGCTTTGGAAAGGATTTCTTCCATTTTTTGGATTTGTTGCTCTGAGATAGCTTTGAATTTATTCTTATTGCAGGTGTCCTCTAACCCTATGAGATCCAAGCCTTCTAGATCTATGCTTTATGTTTCTTCCTCCATGGCTTTTGGGATCGTCTTCGTGATCTGTTCTTTTCCTTTTGTTGTATTGGTTTCTTCTACGACATTTTTGGTTGGTTGTTTTAGGAAGCTCTCAAGGGGGACCTTGTCTTGTTGAGCCTTTGAGGACTGGGCCTGCTCCGCGGAGGTATTCCCAGCTTCGCTAATTGGTTCATTTTAATTTTCATTTAGTTGATTTAGGGCTTCGAAGTTGTTGTTGGTCGTGGGTTCTTTTTTATTCTGCTAAGGGGTAGCTCTCTTGTAGTGCCTATTTTTGCTTGATACCTTCGTGAATCCTTCTGCTTCCTGATTATTGGATTCCTTTTCAGCCATAGCTTTTTTACTTAGGGGGCAGTCTATGAAGAGAAACCCATGTTGGTGGCACTTCCTACATCTAAAAGGAATGTGCTCATAATCTACAGTTTGTGTCTATTTAAAGTCTTCATGCAGCAGACTTACCTCACCTGGTAGTGGTTCTGCTAAGTTCATATAGATGCATATGCAGGCATAGGTTGTGTAGTGGTTGATCTTGGTCTCCTCAGCAACCTTGACGTACTCTCCTAGGGTGTTTCCAATGTCTTTGAGGGTCAGCTCATCCCAGTAATCCTAGGGCAGAGAGTAGAGTCAGATCCAGAAAGGTGCCCAGGAGAGATAATTTTTATCAGGGTTGAAACACTCTATCCAGGGTCTGAGGTATAGACCTGCAGTTTTGAAGAAATAGTGGCCCTCATCCATGATTCTATCTTTGTCTTCTCAGCAAGTGAAGAGAACATTGAAGAAGCCTTTAGCACAGAGTTATAGGTCGATATGGCCTTTGGGTTTCCATTTTGAATAAATCCATCCTCTCAAAGCTTTCTCTGTGGGCCAAACGCTCATGAAATTCCCTATTAGTGTGTGATCCTTCATGAACTAGATTCTTCCATTGATGCGGTGCGCTGGAAGTTCGATCACTATTTTCTTGGAGTTATTTGGTATGCATGTTGTTGATTTAGTGTTTGTTTCTTCTGATACTTGTGTATTTATAAGTGGCGTTGTGGGTGTTGCCCCTATATTTTCTTGAGACGGGCCAGAGTTGTGTTGATTGACAATATCAGTTCCTGTCGCTGCCCCTATGGGAGGTTGGCTTGTAATGGGGGGAGAAGTTGTCCCCCCACTGAAGTCAGTTATTGGTGATCCTAAAACTCTCCAGGAGTGGAGTCACGGCCTATTAGTCTAGGGGTGGAGGTCTGCCTAGGGCACCTAACGCCAAGATCAGGAAACCCTAGTTCATGAAGGTCAGCTTGGTGGAGAGCTCTGCTAGTCAACTCATTCATTATTATTTCACTCATGGAGGGACTAAATTTCACAAATTTAATAAAAAATTTCCATATCAATCAGGAAAACAAAATTAATCTTGTATAATTGGTTTATTATTATTATTATTATTTCGTTAAAAGTTCAATGATTAGATTATGATCAAAGTACGAAGTAAAAAATTATTCTTGACAAGCCCCTTTCTTTGAGTTTGACCAGACTTGTTGTGATTGGGACTTGGAGGATAACATGAGCAATCAACTGCATGCATTATTCTCATACCACTTATAAGCCATGGCATACATATAGTAAACAAAATTTGAAACACAACAAAGAGAAACATTCTAAGGAAGGGTGTTGGGGGACTACAGAGGGAGATATGAAATGACCAACATATTCATGCATATGAAAATGAATATGCTCCACCCTCGCTTCCAGGCTATGAAGGTGGTCATTGGTGCACATGTGCTGGTGTCGTAGGTAGTCTAGTGTTCCATGATTTCACTATGGATAACTAAATATCTTCGATGAAAGAAAAAATCTCGTTACGAGCATCATACCTATGCTCCATGAGGTTCTCCATATTCAATTGGATGTTCTGCACATGGGTTGTGATAAAATCCATCGTAGATGGTGCAACCAAATGACCCAGAGAGGCTCCAATCACCTCCTCTAGCTCACGACTAGCAGATGAATCTGAAGAAGCTCCACTATCCCGAGCTAGCTGATAGGTGTGCCACTAATTGCCACCATCACGACTGGGTCACCCTCTATGGCGCGGAATCACAATGAATGCCAACCTCATGTCTCGACTCTGAAGAGAATTATCTCCCACTGAATCAATGTACCAGAACATGAAGCAAAAATTGACCACTGCCCAGGAAGGTAAATGGGGGTAAAACAAACACCCACCATGACTAGAATATTCTCCCCTTTCCTAGGAGGAGATAGGCAAGAATTCTTTGGCTTAACGCCATTGAACCACCACGAAAGGCCCGACCTCCACCCTGTTTATTTCCTGGGCGTGCTTCCACTAGATGGTTTTGTGCTTCACGACAACAACTTCTCTCAATAACACAAAGCACTAGAGGCCTTAAATGAACTAGGTTGGTTGGGCCCTAGCCAACTATCTCATTTCTCATTTTAGGAAACAAAACTCTTCAGCACTTTAGCGATGCGTTAATAAAAAATTAAACGCATAGTGAGAAAATCATGGCATGGCTCCTTGTATTAACTTCGATCAGCGAATATACATTTTAAGTTCAAGTCCAGCATAGAATGAGGGAGACAACAAGATTACAAATAAACCAAAATTACAGTTTCACTTTTTAGCACTAACTTAGTTCTATCTAAGAGCTATACTTTATACATGCCTTCGGTCGATGGCCATAATCGAAAATTACACAGTCGCTCCAAATTGAGCCATTATGTTGAACAAAATAACAAAAAAAATTACAAAAATAAACTAGTGGCTATACTAGGATGCAAACTAATCATTGGTCGTAGACCTCATCCTCAACCACATCCTGGCTATCATTAGCTTTAGTTCAACTTTGGATGACCGCAAATGAACTAGATGGGATGGACCAAGATACCCACGTGAAGTGATCGAGCTATTGCAGAGATCACAGAATGAGTAATTGTTGGCAGTGCAGGAATCTACCTGCACTAGATCAAGCTAATATAATGATAACTACTTTAGATTATGAAATAATTTAGGAAAGTTAACATAAGTTACAATAAATATTAAAGGCAAAAAATCTATTTAAAATGATTAATTAAGCACCGATTAAATCTTAAACATGAAATATGAAGTTTGTGTAGGAATAGACAGTAATCTTGGACTAGTGCAGGAATGAGGAGGTTTATGGAGGTAAAATAGAGATTAATTATTATGGTTTTTTAATAGGAAGGGGGTAAAAATAGAGCATTTCTTCATACTAACATCCTCCCATCCCTAAAATTTTGTGTTTCCTCACACAATCTTTAGGTACTGCAAAAAATCTTCAAAATAGGGAGCATCTTTCAATCCTACACTTGAATAAGGATTCCTGCTTTCACTACCTTTGTCTTCTTACCTCAAGCTTCTTTAAGTTGTTTGGTCACCCCCTTGAGGAGTTTGTATCATTTAGAAGCCCAAAACTTCCATACCTTCACTTGATGTTTTTTTGTTTAACCTCTTTTTCCAACTGTATCTTGCCTTGCTTCTGCCACTTCTGCTCCTTCATGAACTGGTTCAACGCCTCCAAGTCGTGAACTTGTTGTTCCAATTCTACTGTCCACTTATTGAGATAGAGGGTAGAGGTGTCTGTTTCCAGCTCACCTGGTGCAAGCACCTTTTCTACAATGGATTCAAAGCATGTACCATCGTTGCCAAGATCAAAGTTATCTTGGCCATCCAGCGTCTGCATAACAATATCACCGAGGGTTTCTGTGCCAGAAGCTTCCATGTTACCGAGGGTTTCAGTATCCTCCATGTCCATTGTGCCAAGGGCTTCAATACCCTGCACAAATCATTCATCAGGGGCTTTAGTACCCTGTACATCCAACTCATCGGGGGCTTCGGTACCCAGTTCATAAAAAATTTTGAGGGTTTATATGTGCTACACCTCGTCATCTATCTCTCCTTCTGCTGGGTCTCTACTTGTACTCGAAATCACTCTTATCTTCTTCAACTTATGAAGGAAGGCCGGCAAAAATATTTCATACTCCTCTGAATTTTCTTCATTCACCATGGTATGAGTTGTTGCATCCGTAAGAACCAAGAGGTTGTGATCTCCAAGTGAAGCCTGGGGTGACTCATCAATTAAAATCAGAGAGCTTGACCGAGCACAGCTTGTCCCCGAAGAGACAGTTGTTTTCTTCTTCAAGTTCCTGGTCACTTTCCTTTTTGTTGAGGATGGAGTTTCTTCAACAAAATTCTCCTCTACTTCCACCCATTTTTTCTTGCTCTTTGCCTTGGTAAGGCTCGGGGTATGTGCTTTCCTTTTCTTGCTTCCACTCTTCCCAACTGACTTCCTTGCACTTCATCCCTGAGGCTCTTTCAAGAATGCTTCCCAAGTCATTTAATTAGCCTCCAATTATTTCCTAACCAATATTTCAATGAGCCTGTGATGGTATATTTTGTATGCAACCTAGCTCGCATCCCCTTCCGCCACTCCTTTCGCCATTTTCTCTAAACTTCGGAGTAGGCAATAAGGGAAATTGATGTCTTTCCCTGATTCAAAATGCAGCAATAACCGGATATGGTACACGAACGTTAAGGAATAACTTCCTTCATAGGTCATGAACTTCTGTAATATATATAGGTCTTGCCATTTTCTAATCATAGCGCTACGCAGAAGCCCTTTCTTCTAGTTGAATTTGAGCTTTCGATCAACAACGAATCAATGCCATCTCTTCATTTCAATCCTCTTCTTTTTAAAACATTGTTCCATTGTGGTTCACAAGTCTGTAGCTCATGCTATATATTCTTTAGTGACTTCAAAATATAATGAGCCTACCTTAGCTCAGCCTCCTTCAAATTTTTTTGAAAATTCCAGAGCCATGGCCATATCGAACCCATCAAATTTTTGCAAGAACGAGAGAAATCTCGATTCTTGCAATAGTGCAAAACTGTTTCGATATTCTACGGTCCATTCTATATCCTTCAAAAATGATGGTTTTTTTTCTCACAGGTGCCATCTTTGTTTAAATCTGCTTAAATTCTCTGTCACGACCTTAGGAAAATTTCACAATGAGGAAAACCAAAGGGCTGCCGAGAATTTCATGATGAAGATCCGTTCATCCACCATATTTTTAGTCCCATTCATCCAACCACGTTCAATAATTAAAATCATCCCTTCGGGTGGGTGCACAGACGTATCAATCCACTATAGGCAGTTAATTATAATTTGATGAGGCAGAGGTTTTTACGGTGGCGGTGTAATAGTAATGGATAATCAGATTATGAGGTAGGGTTATTATGAACAAGTGACGTAGGATCTTTTCAAAAGGAGGTAAGTATGGAGTTTTACGTAGGTTTGTATTATCCCATGCTTTGCCTCATAATTCACATAATATGTACTTCGGTACTTGTTAAAAAGATTAGACCTTAGAACCTAAAATATCTTGCACTTTAATAAATTCTCCCTAAATTAGTAAATGATAAAGAAAAGTGTTAAATAAAATTTAAATAATGTAATTCTATGATCTATCACTATGGTAGTCATTCATATGCAGAAATAAAAATTAAATTTCGAATAATAATTTTTCATCAAGCGCTCTTGTAATGTGTTTAAACATTTTTGCACTGTGTTTTCACAGTCGAGTGTGTTAATCGTGCTTGCACTGAACCTTCTTGCACTGGGACGTGCTTGCACTGAACCTACATACACTGAAACGTACTTGCACTGACCCTGCTTGCACCGATCATGCACATTCCTGCACCAGGAATTTATGTAGCATCGAAAAAAGAAGGGATAAAAAAATTATGATAAAACACAGTTTTTTGGTTGGACTAGAAAAATTTGCCTCATTATACGAGAGAAGTTTTATTCGCCATTATTTGGTGTTTCACAACCATCCCTTATGATCTGACTACATTAGATCTTGCAATCAATCCATGAGGGAATAAAGAAGTGAGAAAAGGGTTAATTTCCAAAATGGGAACGAATACTATAGTAGGGATTCCATGAATAATACTACCAAGGGGTTAAACGAAAACGGGATGTGGAAAAAAATTCATGGGAAAAAGAGTGATTTTACAAAATCGGGTAGGGATAGTTTCTTAGAAGAAAGAGAAAGGTAGTTCATTATGGGATTAAGAAAATAAAAATAGTAGGAATTGTGAAACGAGAAATAGAGGAAAGGCATAATTTTACCTTCAAATCTGCCGACAATGGTGCCAAAAAAAGTAAATGCAGCTGGAATTGAGCGTTGTTTGGATAAAAATTTCCATCCTAGATATCCAAAAATTTGGTAAGGGCTTCGTTACCATCTGAACCTACTTGTTCTTGGTGATAGTAAACATATCCAAAAATCAAACAAAATTCATTTTTTATTGAAATTTTGATCTCCCTCCCAGCATGTTGGTTTTCAGGTCAATCCTTCTGCAATTATGTTAGTCAATTGACTTTCATGATTACAAGATTTTTTTTTTCATTTGTATGTTTTAATTCTTTTTTTTGTCATTTTTTTTCATTTTATTATATTAGGAAAAGAAAGAATCAGATCTTCAATAGGTCGATGTTTCTAACTACCATCTCATTTTCAGATTGTTATTGGACTTGCTGCATAAAATCTCCTTTAGTGAGGGGATGAAAATACACCTTTATTCTATTCCCATTTACTAGGAACATGGAATTCCATCCATCAATAGTTTTAATTTCCACCACTCCATTCTTAAACACTTTTACTACCTCATAAGGTCCTATCTAGCGTGTGTTGAATTTCCCTTTAAAATATTTAAATATAGAATCGTAGAGTACCCAATCACCTGATTGGAACTGCTTCTTTTGGATGGACTTATCATGCCACTTTTTGTGCTGTTGTTGAACCAACATGTTCTGCTAAAAAGTGTCTCTTCGAAATTCATCTAGCTCATTCAACTATAGAAGATGTTGATGTTGTGCTTCAGAGAGATCTAATCCGAATTGGACAACTGTCCTGAAAGTTTTTTTTTGGAATTATATCGGAAAAAGGACTTGCTTCCCATACACCAACTCATATGGTGTGTGCCTCGTGCTATTTCTCCAAGTGGTTCGGTATGTCAACAAGGCTTCTAGTAATTGGTTAGCCCAATCCTTTCTATAGATATTTACTGTCTTTATGATGATGGAATCAATCACCTTGTTTGTGGACTCTACCTGACCATTTTCTTGCAATTGATACGGTGTATATTTCCTGTGCCAGATTTTATACTGCTCCATCACACCCTATACCAGATTAGAAATAAACTGCAGACCATTGTCAGAAACAATCTCTCTAGGAACACCAAATCTAGTAAATATTTCAGTAAAGAGAAAATCAACAACAACTTTTTTAGAAACAAAAGAAACATCTTTAGCCTTTATCCATTTTGTAGCAAAATCTATACAAACCAAAATATGTTTTTTATTTAATGACGTTGAATTTATTGGTCCTACGAAATCAATGGCCCATTTTTCAATAGGCTCAATCATAACCTGAGGACATAAAGACATTTCATTGGTTTGATTAGGTTGGCCCACTCGCTGAAAGCTATCACATCACTTCACATATTGTTTGGCATCCTTAAATAAGGAAGGAAAAAAAGAGATAGCTCGTAAAACTTTATGTGCAGCTCGCTTATCACCGAAGTGACCTCTGCAAGGTTCATCATGGGCAGATTTTAAGATATCAAACACTTATTCATCTCTTACACATCTACAGATAATAAGATTTGGTCCATTGTAAAAGAGGTCTCCTTAAACCCAATAATATGCAGCACTTTTCTATATAATGCTCCACTTTTTACGAGTGGGTAGGTGAGGTGGTGTTTCTCCAGTGACTAAATAGTTAGCTATCTCAGCGAACCATGGGGATTCTATCGAAACAAAAAAAATATGTTCATTAGGAAAATCATCATCAACGGGAATTGCTTCACCAGGATTATTTAATCTTGAAAGAAAATTTGCTACCACATTAGATTTTCCTAGTCTATCGACAGTAGTAATGTTAAATTCCTGCAACAATAATAACCACCTTGTCACTCTACCACTAGTTAATGGTTTATTCGTCAAATATTTTATTGCGGAATGATCAGTATGCACAAATACTTCATTCCCTATAATGTAGTGTCTGAATTTTTTAATAGTGAAAATTACAGCTAAAAACAAATTCTCAGTAGTTGTGTAGTTTAATTCGGTAGGAGACAAGTTTTTAGTGATGAAATAAATAAAATAGGATTGTTTGTCTTCTTCCTTTCCTAAAGTTGCATCAATAGCAGTATCTGAGGCATCAAAGGAAATATGAAATGGTAGGGACCATTTTGGTCCTTTCAAAACTAGTGCTTGAACTATTTTTTCCTTCAATGTCTCAAAGGGCTATTGGCAAGATGTGGACCAAGAAAACTCACCATCCTTAGCCAAAATTAAGAAAAGGGGGGTATCTATCCTAGACAAATTCTCAATTAAATCTCCTATAGTATCCTGTGTGTCCTAGAAAACCTCTCACTTCCCTTTGAGTTTTGGGTATACGAAGACTTAAAATAATTTCTATCTTTGCAGGGTCAACCTGGATACCTTTGTCGGAAATAAGATTGACAAGAACTACTCCTTCCTTGCACATTAATCTACACTTTTTTTCACTCAAGGCAAGATGAGCTTCTTGGTGATGAATAAGAACTTTTTCTAGATTTTTGAGGGCTTCCTAAAATGAATCACCAAACACAGAAAATTCATCCATATAGATTTCCAACACTCAAGGTCAACAAAAATGGCCAAGACTTCCCTTTGAAAGGTAGTCGAGGCATTACATAGCCCAAAGGTAAGCACTCAATAAGCAAATTTACCCCATGGGCATGTGAAGGTGGTTTTGTCTTGATCCTCTAGTGCAATCTGTATCTGGTTAGAACCACTAAATCCATCTAGAAAAGAAAAGTACTTCTTACCAGCAAGGGTATCAAGTACCTGATCAATGAAAGGAAGGGGGAAGTAATCCTTAAGAGTGTCTTTGTTCAATTCTCTGTATTCAATGAAAATGCGCCATCTCCCATATTTTTTTGGGACTAATACTAATGGAGAGACCCACAGGTTGTTAGAAATAGGATAGATAAAATCAACATCCAAAAAAAATTTCAATTCTTCCTTTACAACATCTCTTAGAGTTAGGTTCATATGTCTTTGGGGTTTTCGTACAGGTCAGGCTCCATTATAAATATAGATATGGTGGGTACAAGTTTCAGGAGGGATGCCTTTCATATCTTCATAGCCCCATGCAAAGGCATCAAGATGGTTTCGCAACAAATTCACAAGCTTCTCTTATTGGGATGAATCCAAGTCTGAACTGATTTGAAAAGATTTACCTGGACTGATCTCAACAAGATTGGTATCAGGCTCAAGAGTACACCGAGGTGTTGCTAGATATGGTGGTGAGGGAGGTAGAGAGTTGTGAGTTTCCTGAAAATCTAGACTAAAAATCTAACTCAATGATTCAAAATTGGGCATGGTGTCTAGCTTGTTCAAGAAGTCTTGAATCTCACCCTCCTGTGAGGACTCAGCATACTGATGTATCATGGAAACAGATTGAGTCTCCTCATCACTACTGTAGTCTAACCTTAAGCTATCTTGGAGCTTCTGAATGGATCTAGCGGGTGGATACAAAGTGACCTTCTTCCTAGAATATCCATGGGAAATATATTTGTTGTTATCACCCTAGTAATTCTTAGGTCGTGGGATTTTGGATTATAGTTAAAGAAAACTAGGGGTAACCAAGAACCTTTTTTAGATTTCAGGATCTAGCCTTCCTGAATTCCGGAGAGAGATCTCTCCTTATGATTTAACTTTTTTTTAGATTTAAATTTTAGGCTAGGTATGATTGGACAATTGGTTTGTTTGAAAATTTTGGTGGGAAATAAGATTACTTGGAGACAAATTAAAGAGGGATCTACTAGTCCATTGGGCTATGGAGTCAAAATGTAGCAAGCAAGACTGAAAGGAAAGGCCAAAAGGAAGCTAATATACTCAGGGCAAGGTAGATAACCCTCAGAGATTTGAATAGTTTCATTGGATGGGATGGCTTGCTTTCGGGATAAAGGGCAGTGAAGGATCCTTTGATCTGGAAATAAGGAGAAGGAGGCAAAGGTCAAACAGGACTCAGGAGCAACTAAGAATTCCTAGGTTTGGAAATCAATAGAAAACATTGAAATGATTAATTAGTTAAGACAGAGATTTTTTTACACTTATCCTGAAATAATACTCCTAATTAATCATTCATATTTGAACACATATATGAAATTGAATGAAACTTCAGAAAAGGAAACAATGATATAAATAAATCACTTTACTCATTAGCTTATCGCATGAATCTTGAGTTATGAAGTCCAATTGGTTGTTATCCAGAATGTTGCTATGAAATCAACACATGAGCCTCCAAAGCACCAGCAAAAATATCTATAATAATCTCAGCAATTTTATTCCACCCAAAATACTTCAAAGAGTGAAGTATTTATACAAAAATTATTACAAAATATCTGAGAGACATGTAGGAATATCTCTAGGAAAAAATAAATATTATTACATAAAAAAGAGGGATAGCTGCAAAAAAAACTGGCACGTTGTCCTCTTGTCAAGGAAAATAAAATTAATTTATCTTATCAAAATTTGATTTGTTGCTTTGTTGTAGATGCTTGCTGGCACTTGGAAACAATATCTTGTTAGAAGATAGCTTGGAAGACACTCTTTCCATTTAACATTCTTTAACCTATGCTTTATCTTTGATACTCTTTACACTGTTTTCTTACTATTTGACTGCTATAAAATGAGGAATAACCCGGTGTAAAAAGTGTTTTGTCTGATACTCTTTGACTCTGATTATTAAACTGATACACTTTAACTGCAAATCTTACCCTTTAAGCAACAGTAATATTCTGCTTTTCATGTAATTTTCTGCTCTTGTTTACAAACCTTTATATCAAATCAGTGAATTCCTGCCATTGTTTTGCACTGGGAATTCTTATGTTCTTCAACTTCTTGTAGCTCTCATCTGCCTTTGTGTACTTAACAAAGTTGGGCTTGACAATGAAGATGTGTTTAATCCCATTTTGTAGAAAAAATAAGTTCTCAAAATATTCCAAAATAACTTTTCCAGTTGGGGAACCTTCTGGCAGAGGCTTTTTTACCTGTTCTTTGGCATATGCTCTTATCTTCTTGTCATACTCTATCTGAACCATTAGTCTTTCATTGAAGCAATGAATGTCTGGAAGGCCTTCTTGTGCTAATATAGTATATTTTGCCAAGAACTTTGTTATTGACAAGTTCATGTCTTTGCATCTTTCTTCCAAATTGTTCATCATATTTCTTTTGTTCAGGACTTTAATGATTTGTAGTATGCTCTCATTCCTATCCTGAATTTTCATCTCTTCAAGCTCTTCTCTGTTTTTGCTGTTTAAAAATGTAATTAGTTTCAAAGCTTGAGAAGGTTTGTCAACCAGTTCTTCTTTTTTCTTCTGAATTTCTATTTGTGTTGCCTTGAGTAAATCCTTCTATTCATAAATGATTTGGATTGAAGGCCACTGTAGATGTATGCCTTGAATTATGTTGTTCCAAAGATAGTTCTTAATATATGATACCTGTTCACTGAGATTGACCTGTTGCTATAGAATTTTTACCTACTCTTGAATTCTGTTTTCTCTCTGCTCATGTCCCTTGGATGTAATCAATGCAACTCTATTTGATGTTTCAAGATTTCGGATGGTGCCTTTCAAGTTGATTATCTCTTTATTCTTTAGGGACATGTCTTCCATAGCCTTTACTATGTCAGTTGTTTCACTTGTTTCATTTACTTGTGATGTAGATGATGAAGTGGTAGAAATATCTTCAGATGTAATTGACACTGCAGTTGCCAATACTCCTTTTGGTGCTAAATGTTCTGCCAATGTAGAAGGCACAACAGTACTGACAGTTGGAATGACTGTAGGAATGGAGAATTCATGTGATTTTTTAAATGTTTCATTTTCCTTCATTAGAATTTCTATCTGATTCTCCATTTCTATGATCTGAGCTATCATCTTTAAAACTAGTTGCATTAATTCATCTTTCTCTATTTTCTCCTGAAGAATTTCTTTAGCCTGTGGTTGTTCACTCTGTGGAAGTTTAAGTTGCTTTCTCAAGGCAGCAATATCTTCATTCTTTTTCCTTATGAGAGTTTTAGAAACTTCAATATTGGAGGGATCCACTACAATTTCTATCACCAAATATTCTAAAGATTTGATCCTCAAATCCTTAGCATGTAGAGATGCTTTATCTAATTTCATTTGATTTTTTAAATTAGATACAGTCTTTTGAAGCATGGTAGCATTCATGGTTTTGTTAACTACCTTTGAATACAGCATTTCTGAAGCATTTCTATGAAACTATATTTGGTCAAGTTCATGTATGGTATCTGCATTTACTTCAAGCTCTGTTTTCCTATAATCTGCAGCTGACTTTGGGTCTATAACCATTGGCTGGAGGAAAGACATAATAATTTTATTTGTTGAATAATCAAAAGCTGTCACAAGTCTATCTTTGTCTCCTAGTTTTTCCTTAAGGAGTTTAGAATAGACCTCATTCTTAATTTCCTCATTTTTTTCTCTGATCTGCTTGAACTTTTTCTAGATGTCAAAATCCTTTTCTTCTACTGCTTTAGAAGAAGAGGGAGCTTCTGTATTTATTGGTGTTTCAACCATTTCTTTGCCTTTTCCCTGTGATATTACCTACTCATTCTGAATTTCTTTAAGTGTTTCATTGACAATTATTGTGGCCTCATCATCTGTTTTTTGATCATTGTCTTTTGCTTGATCTTCATTTTCATCTATCTCTATGGCCTTTTCTGCTTCTACAGTAATCATTCCGGCTTTCTTTCTGCAAATTGTCTTAAATTTATTTTCTATAATGGTTTCTGCTAAATAGCCTTCTTCTTTTCTGGGTCTTTTATTGGAAACTTCTACTTTTTTGCCAACTATAATCACCTGTGTACTATCCATCTGTTTTTCCTGCATGTTATCTTTTTGCATCTCCTGAATATCATTAGTTAATGTGTTTGCAACCCATTCAATCTTATTAGCATACTTTTCAATTTGTGGCTTTGAATCATGGAGGAATGGAGTTAACTTACACTTGACCCTGAGGTTACTTATAACACCTTGAGGGTCATAATTCCAATGAAAGCTTTCTTGGAATTTGAATTCTGATAATTTGTTGACTATCTCTCTCAAAGCATCTCTGCTATTGACTATGAAGGGGCCAATTTGACTTTTTAGCTTGAACTGTGCTTTCTTTTTGGAAGCTATGAAATTCACTGCATCTGCATTCAAGATCTGTCTTAAGTACTCCAAAGCAAAAATCCTGGTAGTTAGAAACTTGGGTAATTTGTAAGGAGCCAGGAGTGCACCATACACTCTGATTTCTGTGTGATTTTCGTACAAATACCAGTCTCCTACCTTGTAGTTTGCAGACAACTGTAAAATTATTTTGATGTCTTCATTAATCCTTGGTGGCTCTACTTTGTTCAAAAAACTCATGGTAGGTTTAATAAACAAATCATTGAAGTCCTTGTAGCTGTATTCACTACTATTTTTCCTGAGTAGAGAAGTCCAAAATATCACTGAAAGAGGTTTACCTTCCACATCCATCTTCTGTAATGAAATTGGGAAATTGTCTGCCTGAAAAAATAGGAAGAGATGTAATAGATAGGATGAATATCTGAATACTCCTTCCTCAGGTAATTTTTTCAACTGATAATGCATATTATCAACAATGAATTTGGCAAAGTTGAAGACTAGTTCTGGATGTTGTCTTGGAGACAAGGTAGAGAAAAAACCTAGAATGGAGGCATCTGTAAACTCATCATTAGCATAGCCTAAAATGAGTGAAAGCATGTAAATGATTTGTCTAGAGACCTCAGGGAAATCAAAAGTGTCATAAGGTGGATTTACCTTAGGAAGGTTAACATGATTAGGCATGAAGTTTTGAAGGATCATAAACTTCCTAGGGAAATCCAAGTCTAAATACATCTAAGTTAAATCTTCAATGGACAATGATACTTCTCGTGGATCATGGCTCAGTTGGAGCATATCATTGATGGCTTTAGCATTTATGTAAAACATGACCTCATTATCTTTGTTTACCATACATCTCTGGTCAGGGATATAGTGTAACTGACATAACCTAATGAAATCTTGAGCTTGATGGGTGATGGGAACGACATATTTAGGCAAGTTTTAGTCCCATACAGGTATATCATTTTCCACTTTCTTCACAAATTTCTCATGACACCAGTTATGTACTTCAAGTATATCGAACTCTAAGGTAGTATTAGCAATTCTATAGTCTAAATCAATCAAGGGACTGTTCTCTTCAGAGGTGACAGGTAACTGCAAAGGTCTAACTAATTCAGTATAATCTACAGTTACGGCAGGAGCAGGTTTATTGATTTTTGAAGGTTTAGGGTTTGGAAGCTTGCTGGATGCAGGCTTTTGAGGTTTGGGACCTCCAGTCCTAGGAGTGACCTGATTTTTTTCATTTTGAATAAAACTGAGCAAGATTAGACTGTTTTCTTAGTTTCTTTTGGGAAATAGAAGGCTAATTGAGCTTCTTTAGGAAGAACTCAAAATCTGGGCGAGGGTTTTAGGATGAAAATGCAGATTTACAATGTGTAGAGGACTGGAAGGGATTTTAATGGATTTTTCTGTAATTAAAATGGATTTTAACCACAGGAATAGCTTTTAGATGGTCAAAAACTCTTTAAAATTGAATTAGGTGGAAGGGGAAAATTCTGAGAAAATTTTGACAGGGTTCCCCCTATTTCTTCAAGGTTTGAATACTTTCAGATGAGTAATTTCGGTTTATATATTCAAATTGGTTTAATTTTGTTCTTTGAAATTACGAATTTGCAGGTCAGATTACTGAAAAATACCTTGAACAGATATGGTTGCAATCGAAGAGGGTTTCCAGGTTTATACCAGTCTTCAAACTAGTCGCATTTGCTTGGTAGAAGGCGCGGAGAGTAATCGGTGGTGAATTTCAGAGGGGAAATGGCTTTAGACCGACAAACTGGTTTGAAAAAGGCTTTGCAATGGTGTCTGTGAGTGATTTCTCAAAGGATAAAGGCATAAAGGTATGCAAATAATAAAAACTAAGGTTAAAATTTTAAGTTTTATCAATATGCAGAGTATTAATTACAGGTCAAGCTCAAATGGCAGGAGTGGTTTTTGCATTGAAGGCGAAATCATTATTGGTTATCGCATTGCTCCTGGGTGGTAAATGGTTTTTCACTTTTGGAATGTTATCCAGTATAAATGAGACACGTAGCAGATGGTGGTTTCATGAAACAGCTCTTATCGCATTATTTTTTACAAAATTTGTCCGATCACTTTTTCTGTGCGATATGAGATCCGCACCGTCGGATCTGACTCCGTGATGCGAACGATCGGGATGCATCGGGAAGCTACGGGACAAGGGAAAGTGGGACCCCGATTCAATATCATCTGTTGATTTTGATATGGATGATCGACAGTTAATAATTAACGCGATGGGAATGGTGGGGCATGAAGGTTGGTTGTCGTGTTTAATTAGATTCGTAGGATTAAAGAGATTAGGATGATCAGACGGTTGAGGTTGAACCCGAGGACGTTGTGAAAATGGAATGGATAATGGGTTTCTAATATATAAAATGAGTTTGTATATAGAATGGGGTGGGTCTAATAAAGGTTTAACCAAGGCTCAGAATTTATATGAAACATGAGGTTTCACATATTATGAAGGGGAAAAGGCTTAAGGCAAAATAAGCTTGGGCTTTTAACCTTGGGTTAAGGGTAATCGAGAAAGGGAATAATGATGTAAGTATTTTTTGTGCGCTGTTTTAAATACACAGAATGTAAATAAAATGTGCCTTTTGTATTATTTTAACTTTATTATATAGTTTTACACTGCGGAGGGGTCTAAAAACCATAGGGGAAAGGGGTATATTTTTATAGGTAGTTTTATGTCAAAGGGGTAATTTCGGGATGTTATTTCAACATGTGATTAATATCTTTGACACAAAAGCATATAATAAGGGGGTTTTTTGGGATATTAAATAAAAAGAAGTTATATTAATAGGACTAGGATATTTGATAACGAGTTAATAAAATAGGTTAAGTGTTAAAATGAAAAGGGACAATGAATACTCAAAATTTCATAAATAAAACTAAGGAAAGTGAAAATTAGAGTAAAGCTTCCTTTTCATAATTCATTCACTTTTACTTAGTATATCATGTTTTTTGAGGGTTTTATGCTTTGTAAATGGGGGAAGTTAATTAAATGGGCCTTTATGTAACATTTAAGTAAGAAAAGAGTTCTTGCTTGTGAAGTAAAATGGTGATGAGTGCATGGAGGGGTAAATGATGAAAATTTCCGGGATTAATATAGAAACTTAACATTTTCAACTAGTCAGTCATTGAGCCTTGGGTCCGGTCCCAACAGAAGTCAAGGAAATTCCTTGAGCCTCTTTGACTGATAGTTTAGAATATCAAATTTCTATGGGAAAGGGAAATTAGTTATTTATAGCCTGGTGAAATATATTTACAATGATGTTTCCCACCTTCTTATACCTACCCAGTCATTATCTTCTAACATTTTTTTATTCTATTTTGATCAGGTGTATTTGAACTAGCAACCTTGCAACCTTTTATTCTTTTTTGAAAGCAGTAAACTATCTAATTCTAACCTTATTTCATTCAAGAATCCAGATTAAACTATTGGATTCTTTTATTCTCTATCTAACTACTGAATTGTCATGATTAAACTGTATGACAATTCTTTATTCACTATCTACAAGTAGTAAAATTGAAACATGAAAAGTTAAGATTAAATTGTTCAACTCATCATGGATTATGGCATTTATTGACACTCTGCCATAATCAACTGCAAAAAGTAAAAGTAGTGGCATTTAGACTTGTGCACTTTCATGTTTTATTCATCTTTTTTCTTTTGGGGTATATTATTTTTCTAAGTCCTTTGATTTTTCTTTTAGGACTTTACCCTCTTTTTTATTTTTTATTTTTTATTTTTTTATAGAATATGGGAAAATAACTTGCAGAAAGAAAATTTTGTACATATTTACAAGACTACCATCATTCAAGTCAAAATTATGAATCCTATATTTATAGGTTACTAACACGTGTCACTAGAACAACATCCAATATAAGCATCAACCGTAGCAAGCCATGGTCATCCCAATATCAAGGGATGTCCTCCCATAGGATTCTTTGGCTAAAGCACAATGAAGTCTATGGGATATTCCTAGGAATCTAATGAAACAACCACATCATCCAACACCCCTTCCGGCTTGATTTTAGATCTATCTACCAATTCAAGCATAGTGGGAGTAGGATGAATATGGACTAGCCCAATTTGGTCCATGGTTTTCTTGGTCATAACATTAATGGCTGCCCCAGGTATATAAGTACATTAGAGACAAGGACATCACCTATCTTAACAGAGACAACAGGGTTTCCGGGGTCAGTATATTTCTCTATCTGCATACACCCTATCATTAACTCTGCTACTCTACTAACAAATTGAATGCTTTGAGGTTCCATTATTTTCCTTCCTGGCTTCTTGAGGCAGATTTCCCTAATTATTTTTGTACATATGGGTACTTCTTTGATATCTTGGAGCAAAGGTACCTTTATGAAAAATTTCCTAAGCTCAAAAGCCAAGCTAGACTCGAGAATGGGATCATTGCTCTCCATAACTAGCCTCTCTAGGTAGGGAGGTTGGTTAGAAGAAGATGTCAAAGGTTTTGAAGGTACGGGGATAGGCTGAATGGTGACACCTTTCATAGAATGGTCAGGAGTTTCCTCCACCCCTTTCTCTTCAATAATCACCATGTGATACTTTTTCTTTTTTGAGGTTACCACGTTCCCCGATCTCAATTGGAGATCATTGACTCCAACTGGAATAGACTAGTATTTATATGGAAAAAACAGGTTGATAGAATGGATCATTTGTGCCACTTTTTTATAGGGATTTGGTATGGGTTGGGAAGGCAGTTGAGGAGGTCAAAATGGTTGAGGTAAAGGCAATGATGGAATTGGTTGACTCAGCTAAGGTAATGATGGTTGTGGAATTGGGTAAGGTGCATATGTAGGTGTATATGATTGCATAGGTGCAGTATAGGAATCGTGTGAATGGTTTGGCCCTCTCCATTTTTGTTGCCAAGTTTGAGAGGGTTTTCCATAATGATATTGGTTCCCATGTTACCAGTGTTGAGAGTGACTACTATTAGGATAGGAATATGGATGTGAATTATAACCAAAAAAATGTGGTGGAAGTTCAGGAGCCATACCTGCACTTACCTGAGGCCAGTTCCTTCGTTCTCCCATAGCATGCAATGATTCAGCTTCAAGTTGCGCTCCTTCAAATACATCTTTCAGCCCAGGTATAGAGAAAATTTTTCCATGGCATATTTCTCTACACAAATTGCACATTTATTAGTTCCTTTAATATCAAGAGGACATTCTCTTAAAAGATGTTTTTTCCTACATTTTGGACAAAAAATAGACAATGACTCTTGTTCTCCTACAAGTTTTTGCAAAAATTTTGAAGAGTCTATTTTTTTGCTAACGGTATTCATTATTTCAATTTTCATATTTTCCATTTTTTTCTCCAATCCGACAATAATAGCATTAAAAGATTCAATTTTCTTATTTCTGTTTCAAATCATTTTATCGGAACTATATTGATTCCTGGAGAATTTTCTGCACAAGTCACAGATTTGATAAAAATATTTATGGGCAATATCCCCTTGTCCTAAAAAATTCAAATTATTTCTAGCATCATCAGTAACCCCCCATAAGAACAAGGTTCTAATGGTACGTAAATCAAATTTTTGTTTTGACCTTTGAAGTATATACATGAATCTCTCTAAGTAGTCCTCGAAAGTCTCATCATCATTTTTCACAATAGTAAAGATTTCCTCTTGAATATCTCTTGTTTTACAATATTCCTGATATTTCGACAAGAACACTCTCTTCATTTGTTCCCAAGAAGCTATAGTATTCCCCCCTAGTCCCATGAACCAGTGCAAAGCTACATCCTTGAGAGTTTCTGGAAAAAAACTTTAATTTCTGAGCATCAGATGAATAATCGCATCTTCTACACAAAATATCAAACTCGAATAAGAAATATTTTGGGTCTTCATGTACCTTACCATAGAAATGAGGAAGAGATAATGGTGGTATATTTTTCATATGCACAGTAACATATGGATCCACAATTGGGAATCCAAAAGTGGATTGTTCCTCATTTACATGATTTTTGCCAGATCCCTCGACATGGTCCTCATGATCTGTCATTGTTATTCTTCCAATCGAACTACTCTCAAGAGTCTGGGAAGGATGACCATGGTTTCTGATAGTCTCCTTCTTCCTCTTCGTGGGTTGTGTCACTCTTGGACTATTTTTTCCAGAATCCAAGTGGATAGTTCATGCATGATGATTCTAGGATTGTTTGGACTTCCTTCCTGTGAAAGAAGGCCCAATATGAGAATTGTTTTTAGATTTACCAGTATTTCCTTGGCCCTTAGTGGGCTCTAGATCCCTACCTCTTTTAGGCATTCATTTCAAAAAATGACAAAAAAAAAATTCAATAAAATTCTGCAATGAAAAAGCAACTCAACGCCTAAAAATTCCTTCAATCAATAGAAGCACACTATAGAAAAAATAATAGAAGACTTACCCCTATTTCCAAAACAAAAATTCTTATGAATTCAAATCGCCTCCCCTGAAATGGCACCAAAATGTTGGGTGAAAGAATTGCACTTAAGAAAACTCCAACACTTAATTGTCAACCCGAGGCTTTCGTAAACATAGAGATAAATCACAGGTAATGCCAGAACTAGTATTAAATTTTCTATTTCTATTTTTACTTCTCAATTTAAATATTGTAGAATCAAATAGAAAATGATCTCAAAGGAAATTGACACCAAATAAATTCTAGTGTTGGAATGCAAAAGAATGTATTTGCGAAGGAATCAAATAAAGGAAATTTCACACTGCTGTAAATAATTTTAAATGCTGAAGTAGAATTCTATGTTTATTCTCAGTATAGGTAATGGAAGTTTATCAAGTGGGCCCTTGAAAGGATTTTCCTTCTAAATGATTTTCCTTCTCACAATAAGTGATCGTTACTTTATTCCTGCAATCTACTTGCACTAGTACAGGTACATAAATTTATGTGAGAATTATATTTTACACTTCTACTGAAGACTTATGTCTTCGGGTAGAGGCTCTAGCCTTAAGGCTTGGAGTGCTCTGTTCCTGTAACAAGACATTGTTTCTTGTACCTGAACAGAGCTTCCTACACCAAGTTTTTCTAATTTACTTTTGAAAAAAAGGCGAGTTAACTACAAAAAGAATTGAAAACTGCGAGTATAATTCCAAAACGACTTACATACAAAAAAGAATGCTTGAATAAAATAAACCTTGTAATAGAAATAAACCTTAAGAGGAAAATAGACTTCAAAATTTAACGCAGAACTTCTTTAGTTAAAGATGTTTTGCATCCGACTAGATTTACTCAAAAAAGGTTTACTCGTAATATTCCAAATTACTTCTAATCCTTCTCCTTAAATCACGAGATACGGATATGAATTAAGATGTTTGAAAAGCGTTCTTTTCGATATCACAAAGTCATTCTTAATATTCTAGAGTTTGTTTTTTAATATTATATATGCTTCTTTCTGATAGTAAACGCTTACTTGCAGGAATAGATTAAATCGTATGAAAGAAAAGGGATAAAACATTTGGTGTAAACAAACTAGAAATCCAGAGTCCATGATCCTACATGCACTGGTGCAGGAATGATGTCTTTGCACGATCCAAGTGAAAGCTAAATAGGAAAGAAATTGCAGGAAATAAATAAAATAAATTTTACCTCCACACAACAGATCCGTTCACACTTTGACTATTCAAGTAAGTAAATTAGAATTCTTAAGCAAGAACTAAATTAAGATTTAAACCACATAATGCAAATAAAGAAAGTCAAATCACAATTTTACAGTAATGAAAGCACAAGGGTAAACAAGCTGAGTTGGCTGGGCCCTAGCCAACCAGCTCACTTCCAATTTTAGGAAATGAAAATATTCAGCACTTTAGCAACGCATTAATGAAAAATTAAACACATAGTGAGAAAATCATTGCACGACTCCTTTTATTAACCTTGATCAGCAAATATACATTTTCAGTTCAAGTCCAGCCTGGAACAAGGGCATCAATGAGATTAAAAATAAACCAAAATTACAGTTGCACTTGATATCACTAACCTAGTTCTATCTAAGAGTTATAATTTATACATCCCTTCGGCTAATGGCCATAATCGAAAATTACATAGCCGCTCCAAATTGAGCCTTTTGGTTGAAAAGAATAACAAACAAAATTACAACATTAAACCAGCAGTTATAATAGGATGCGAACTAATCATTGGTTGTAGACCTTATCCTCGACCACATCCTGGCTATCCTTCACTTGAGTTCAACTTCAGATGACCTCAACTGAACTGGACATCATGGACCAAGATGCCTACCTGAAGTGATCGAGTTTTTGCGGAGATCATGAAACGAGTAATTGCCGATGGTGCGGGAATCTACGTGTACTAGATCAAGCTAATATAATGATTACTACTTTAGCTTATCAAATACTTTAGGAAATTAAACATAAGTTACAAGAAATATTAAGGCACGAATATATTTAAAATGATTAATTAAGCACCAACTAAATCTTAAACATGAAGTACGAAGTTTTTGTAAGAATAGAAAGTAATCTTGGACTAGTGCGGGAATGAGGAGGTTTATGGAGATAAAATAGGAAGGGAGTAAAAATAAAAAATTTCGGAATACTAACACACCACACCAGAAAGGTGGAGAGGAATAATGAGAATGAAAAACTTTGGCTAGGGTTGCCACTAGCCACAAGACTGCAAAACTACTATTAGCTTGTCCTCCTCTCCCCCAAGGCCTAGGCCTCGGTGAAGCATGCAGGAGCTGTGTGACTCTCTCATCACCGAAAACCAAAAATATCTCCCACCATGACCAACAGATACCAAACGAGCTTTGGATGTGAGTTTTAATACTCATCTCCCGGGGAACATGCATCCCATGCTACACCTCAATATCACATCGAATTAGCATGGAGTGAGGGTGCGTGTGGAGGCTAGACAGGATCTGACATGGCCTCCTCCACCATATATCTATCATTTATGGAACCCCCATCGGGGACCTGGAGGTTTGTGTCCATGAGACCTCGGAGGGTTTGGAGGTCGCCTCAATCAAGATCTGCCTAACTCCGGAAGTCCCCCCCAAGAGGTGGTGAGTTCTTTGTGAGTGCTTACTGATCCCCAGTTTTCCAGCCAATCTGCCACTTTGTTTCCTATGTGAAGAACATGGTCGCTAGTTACATACTCGTATCCAGACACAAGGTGCTTGATCCTCTCTAATTGAGCTTCTAATCACCAACTTCGGGAAATTTTTGGGATGATAGATCCATTGATAATATTTTGGGACATGCGTATGATCAACTTCGAATTCCCAACTATATGACTCCAACTTTGAATTTTTTGTTGAGCCAAAGCAAGCTTATTTTCGAGGGTCGTTAGCTTGATGACGTTATTGGTATTGATACCATAGTACCATGCAATAGCTCCTACTAGTTTCCCTGTATGATCTCAGATCACCCCTCCATACCCTTCCTAACTGGGGTTCCCTTTGGAAACCCTGTCAAAATTAATTTAGATTCATCCCTGAGGGGTTTTAGTGAATTTCGATGGTGAATTTATCGCAGGAACCTTAGATGATGGGTTCACTGGGTAGATCAGATCCTGAGAAAAGTTTAGGGAGGAGAGTATGCAGGATTCTGCTAAGTTTACCTTCCAATCATCGAATTCCCATTTTTCCGAGAGGATGGTTTCCTGAATGTTATCTTTATCCTACGTCCAAATTAGAGAGTTATAAGGGGACTTATTCTAGAATATAAATCTATTAAAATTCTTCCATACATTCCATAAGAAAATCCCAGGTAAATATTCCAGGCTCTATTAACAATGTGCTTGCAGAATTAATGGTTTGGCCAATCTTCAATAGTTTCCCAAATATCCTCGTGATAGCATTCCATGGGATCAAATAGATCGTTAATCTACCTCCAAAATTATTTTTCTAGGGAACACTCCTTCAGGAAATTTTTCATTGTTTCTTCTACTTTCAAACATAAATCAGATCTGGATGGCCCCTCGTATCCTTGCTTTACTAATTTGTCACATGTGAGAATTTTTTTATATCCCACTAGCCATACGAAATGGACCACTTTGGGCCATAATATGTCACCCAAAATTCTTTATGATATATTCCTTCTAGTATTTCTAAGGGCCATATTTTTAATGAGATATGGTTTATGAAGGGAGAATTTTCCTACAATGGAGTATCCCCACCTGGATTTATTAGGGCATTAAGAATGGGGGATCTGTTGATGGACCAATTGGTTGGAGAGAGGTTCCCACTCTTCATTTCTAATGTATATGGGAAAATATTGTGCCTTCTTCCAACATCTCCAACCATTTTTTTATTGTAGTTCCATCCAGTAGTCTACCGCCCTCATTAGGATTTGATCTTGAATCGCATCAGGGAGAACCTGCAAATGCGGCTCCCTCACTAGGCGGGAATTTTGATTCCATGAGTCCTCCTAGAAGAGTGTTTGTTGGCCATCCTAAACTTCCCAAAACAAGTGATTTCAGATAATATAACTATTTTGGTTGGCCATTTTCCAAATAGTTGATTGAGGGGTAGCGAAGTGGTTCCTCATAAGCCCTCATTTGGATTTTCCTTTCCCATATTTCTGTGTCCATATTTTTTTCCACTCTTCAGCTCCGCCCTGAAGCCAACACCACCACAGTTTGGATATAAGGGTAAAATTCAAGTCTTTTGGGTCTCATAGTCCCAGACCGCCTAGATTCTTAGGGAGACACAACTTTTCACATTCTACAAGTGACCATTTCCTCTCCATAGATGCACCATTCCATAAAAATCTTCTGAACAATGTTGTCAACTCTCTATAGATATTTTTTTGGGAAGGGAGGGATGAGATTTAATACAAAAAATAGTGCAAAGGAATATCCTCAAGAGGGTAGCCTGACCTTCCAAATTAAATACTCAAAAGGTATAATTTGAAATAGTTTTTAGGATTTTGGAACATAATTATTTTGAGGGGGTGATGTGAAGAGGGTTAGCCAGGATAGTAACTCCCAAGTATTTCGAAGGTAAGATACCTATGGAAAATCCCAAGACCCTATCCAGGAAGAATTTTACAAGTCGGGGGGTATGGAATAAATAAACATTAGATTTATATTTATTCAAGAACATACCTAATGTCACCTAGAATTATTCTAGGATGTCATTGATCTTAAGGGCTTCTGCAAGTGTTGCTTCACCATACAGGAGGTTGTAATCTACAAATTGTTGATGAGTCATATATAGTGGTACTTGAAAAATCAAGGCATTGTACCTCTTAGCTTCATTGATCAAACGACTGAAGCCTTGTTGAAGAGAAAAAATGCCCGGCCAATAGTAGGTGATCTCCCCATTATAAAGTCCCAACTAGACTCTAGACCGTTTGTGATAGGGATCTCGTCCGGGGTATAGGTCAGGCTACCATTGAATATTCATTTTCTCGAAAGGAGATTCACCTTGCGGACTTGACGATACACGGCTATTCGAATGATACGAAACAAATGGTGGATGAGTTCTCCTATAAATGGAACATTATAAATAGCAAAGCGAGATTTGAACCATGCAGTCGAAGGACATGTTGTTAGAAACACATTATTAGGGTCATGTTCATAAAAGCTTGCTTGACCACAAAAGAAAAAGTTCTCTATGGTCGAAACACCGTTCAATTCCTTAAGTGTTTTCTAAAAGATGGAGCCACATACCATTGGCACATCCAGAAAACTTAAATGTACAACTGATATATGAATAGAAAAACACAGACTAGTTAGTTATAAAATATAGCAGATACGCAAGACATAATATTCATAATGCTAGCACACATAAGTCCTCATCAAATCCAATAGTGGAATCAAAACATTGATTTATATTCATTCTCGGAACCATGCATTTAATGCAATACAATTATCTCTTCTCCTCTTGGTGTTCCAAAAAAATGTCCTTTACATTGTCCCCAGAGGGAGTACTTCTAGAAAAAATAGTGACCTTTGGGTAACACTGTCCTTTTAGTTCCTGATTGTTTTCCTGGTCTACAACCCAAGTGATGTTGCGACCTATGACTGGATCTCGTTTGCGACTGGATCCTTCTTGCTACCAATGAATTATGTAACTATTCCTTTTGAAAGTAGCATTCGTGTGATGGCAAAGTCCAAGACTTCTACCTATTGTTGCTCACTGCGATACGTCTACCAGGCCTTATATTCTGTGGCCACTGGAGTGACCTGAGGTGTGTCCTCCCATAATATTTGAAAGCACTCGAGAGCATCTAGAACCAAACTGCACTTCTTCACAGATATTTTATTGGATAGGGATGCTAGCTTGGTGTAGATCCAGACTGGTGCAATGATAAACTGATCAATGTTCTCCTTTGAGGCCGGAACGTCCTTGGAAGGAGCTACTTGCCTGATGGGTTCCAGAAACACTTGTGTGTCTTCGGTTACTTATTCTCTTGTCTTTTGTGTGTCCAATGCCCTCAAGGAGGGGATGTGATGTACTCCCGCCATCGAGTCGATGCCATTGATGAGATGTTCATAGCCGGACATCACTTTCTCCACATCCTTTACAAGCTTGTCCTTGGATTTTATTTTCATCCATATTTGTACTTTGTCATTCTGTGTGTGGATCCAATCTTTCTTAGGCAAGGTGTCGAGAGCCTGTGGATACCTTTTGGACCATTCCAGCATGTTTTCTAGTGCCGTAGAGGCTTCTTTTAGTTGTGTGGTTTTCTTTTTAGTCTCTTCCTAAGCCTTTAGTAGTGGGGATACTATTTGTTTTATGACGAAAATATCCTCATATACTTGCTTCATGGTAGTTTCCAAAGTAACAAACTCCCCTTGGATAGTGGTTGGTAACCCATTAGCTTGAGTGGTTGTGAATCATAGCTTTTTATTTTCTACCTCAAGCGCTTCCTTTTCCTGAGCTGCCTTCTGTTCGGAGGCCCGGAGTCTGTTTTGTAGGGACAAGATCTCCCTACTCATCCTGCTGAAATTTACCTCCATAGCTGCTGAAAAAGAGGTCTCCACCGATGCTATCATGATGGGATTAGTCCTAGTATCCAGGAATATGTCCTTTTCTATTGCCACAGCAAGGGACTCGACTGGATTTCGTGCGAAGCACTTTCTCTTCTCCTGCTTGATCTTATGTGTGAACTGGTCATATGATAGCCCTGTCAGGTCTAACACATCATCTTCCTATTCTTCTGGGACACCAAGTCCTGAGAGAGGGAGATGTACACTCTTCATGGGAGTTTTTGGGGGTACCTCAATATGTGGCAGTTCTGTTTGTTCCCCAGTCTTTGGGAGTAGGGTCTCTTTCACCTCTGCTCCCTTGGAAGAAGCTTCCTATGATTTTTTATTTTCTTCTTCCTTTCTCCTTTTCTCGGCCTCTTATTTATCCTGTTACTCCTTCAACCGATCTCCTTATTCTGTCGTTCTTCTTCTTCCTTATTCTTGCACTCTTCTTGTGCTTTCCTTTTGCGGGCCTCTTTTGCCTGCTTTTTCTTTCATTCCTCTTTCTGTTGTTTCTTTTGCTACTCTTTAGCCTACTTCTTCCGCTTATCTTCTTATTATTTTCATGCCAAGGTATCTTGGGTATTTCTGAGTTCTTCCTCTTCTCAACCTCCTGCTGTGCCTTGGCCTCTTCATCTCCCTTTTCCTATTGCTCTTTATAAAGGCCACTACTTGTAGTATTCTTTAGTTTTTTAGCTTTGGAAGATGAAGCTCCTCCTACCAGGTCCTTTCTTTTCAACATGTAAACCCTCTCTTCTAAATTTTGGTCATCCTAACCCTCTTGATCTTGACTCAATTCAGCAGCTTCTTCTGGCGTGACTTCCCTATCTTTGTTATACCAGTTTCTGACTTGTTCCTCAACAGGGCATTCCTTGTGTTGGTACTTCCAATTGAACTTGGCCTGTTTGCAGTGTGGAGGGACAATCCTTTCAGGATCATATGATCTATGGGTGAAGGTTACGAAATGAAAACCTTTGATGTGCTCTGCCTCGGCTTCTACTTCCTTGAAATATTTAACAGTTTAAGCACCAATGGTAAGCGGGAGGGTAGTTCATGGCTTCTTTTTGCCTTTTTTGAGGACCTTGGAGGATCCACTTGACATTTGGTAGCACACCTCTTGTAGCACTAGTTTATCAATGACATAACTGGGTAGCGCATGAGGTGCCTTGAATGACCCGAAGACCCTGATAAAGGTACTATCTGTAATAAGAAACTAGTTGGCCACCTGGGTCACTCTTTCCATAGCCCGCCTGGAAATGCAAGGGGCATCTTTACCGAAAAGCTTCCCATACAACATGGGCATGAAATTCTGTGACATGGATTCTGCATCTTGCTTGTATTTGGAAGCCCATAACACGTTCAGATCTTTTTGAATGGGCCCACTATGCTTCGCATCCCAGTTATGTGGCCACCCCTCATAATAGCATCTCGCGCATACTGCATCGAAGAGGTAAGAGACCATGTAGAATTTCAACTCGCATCCCTCGTCTGGTGCTTGTGCTGTTGATATGTTTACTCTGAGGGTTGACACTACCAGGTAAGCCGAGTTGAAGTGGGTGCCGTAGGTGGTGACTGAATACATGAGTGGGACCCAAGCCCCATTGAAGGTAGTGGTGTCCTATCGGCCATACATTCTACACATCATTGCTGCCACTAGCTTGTAGGCCTTCCTAAGGCCATCTGTTTTATACTCCTGGTCCTTTTTGGCCTTAAACTTCTCAGGGTCCTCCCACGAGCTCTTCAAGGTTTCTAGTACTAGTAACTCATGTGTGGCGACCCAGTCAACATTAAAGGATTCATCCCTAGCAGGAAGTGCATAGTACATGTCCGCGTCCTTCCCAGATATGTTGGTGAAATTTTTCCTTGCATGGTCATGGATAACCTAGAACTTGGAATCAACTTTCTGGAGGATCCATTCGACTACCTTAGCGCATGGGAATATCGGTGGATGAGTGCCTATGTAGTGAAGCTTAGACCTTTTAACCTGAATATATAATTTCCAGTCCATGAGATATTTTGGGAATTCTGGCTTCGTGAATTCCTGATATACTTGATACCAAGTCATTTTATCTCCCTTCCCAAAGACACAAGTGGTGTCTCCATAGACAGGGGGGTGATGGAGGTGGCATTTCTTCTCCTAATATCTCTATATCGAGGCTTTTGTTTCTCTTTTGAACTAATGGAGGCCCCATATCGCTTGAGACTGAAGAGATAGAAACACACTCGAGCTCAGCTTCAAAATCCCCTGGCATGTTCAAAAAACAATCCCACAATAAGACGAATGGCATGATAACAAATATGACTGGACTGACCAGACCTATAAATTATTTAACTTCTCAGGTTAGGTCACTGTGACCCTTGCTGATTTCTATCTATGGGATTAAAGAGGCTTACGAATTGGTGACCCAGCAACCAAGTCGCATGGTCTCGATTTTGCATCTGTGTGAAATGTCTGAAAACTATGACTTGGCAACTAGGTGACCTGCGACTAGGTCGCAAGGTTTCTAGGTTGCAGAGTCGTGATTTGTGTGGTTAGTCGATGATCTGCAACCTAGCGAATTCGCAACTTAGAGACCAGGTCACAACGTTGCAAGGTTTCAAGGTCACTGGGTTGTAGGGTCACAGGGTCGCATTAGGGCTTTCTAAGAGAAATCCAGGAAATCTCGACCTGCGAAAAAAAAAAAAATGAAAGGAGGGAAAAAAAATTCAAGGGAGATGGGAAAACAAGGCTTGAGGGCCTTCTCAAAAAACCAGAAAGGGGTGTCTGTGGCAGAGTGGGGCAATGTAATTCACATAAGAGGAAGCAAAAAGAAATGATCAATGTGAGCTTAAAACCCTAGATGAAGAGTTGGCGATGATTTGGGTTGCAGAGGCATGGGGCCAAGGGAAATTCATTGGATATGGTATGGGGGAGGTAAGGAAACATCTAATAAAAGCTGGAAACATTAGGAGGATTAGACAACTTACCCAGAAAAAACACGATCATGTTGGCTTGTTAGAGGCTTTGTTTGCTTTGTTGTGCAGG
Organism: Pinus albicaulis; assembly: GCA_034641835.2. Lineage (NCBI taxonomy): Eukaryota > Viridiplantae > Streptophyta > Pinopsida > Pinales > Pinaceae > Pinus > Pinus albicaulis. The sequence continues at coordinate 222,135,062 of CM076574.1, forward strand.
TCGAATGTGACCTACGTGATTATTTATAAAGGGGTTGAACGTGCGATCATTTAATGCAGGCCACTAAGTCGAAAATAGGGGCCGGTTGGGGAAGGATACGGCCTGGAAACCTTAAAACTCAGTGACCTGGAGGTCGCATGGTTGCTATGTTGCACAGTTGCGAATGTGAAAATTTAGGCCAAGATGTGACCTCGCGACCTCGCGACCTAGAGATCGCAAGGTCGCGAATGTGAAAGTTTAGGCTAGGATGCGACCTTGCGACCTTGTGACATGGAAATCGCAAGGTCTCAAGGTCGCATAATCACCATTCGTGCATCTTTATATACTTTGCAACCTTGCGACCTAGGGGTCACAAAGTCGCTACGTCGCTTAATCCCAAATGTGTAATTTTATCGGTTTTGCGACTTTGCGACTATGCGACTAGTTTCAAATAAAACAAGTCATGAACCCAATATTTGAAGGCATAATTCTTCAAAATGGACTTTCTCAAGGCTCAAGGTTGAGGGTGCATCAGACTTACCTTTACCAAAGAGATCAGGGGCTCTGAAATTTTAAGATGGCACTAAATTTTGGAGGGTGTTGTAGCGGCTACAACAAATGGTGATTCACTGGTAGGACCCAAAATATCTGCCTGTACTGTATCTTGAGGGGGGTGGGGGGGGCTTAGAAGGCTCTTCCATTCACCTCTGTGGGTCCCACTACTTTCATCTCTGGCCCTTGCATGTTTGCTCCACTTTTTTTCACTGTGTGGGATGCTATTTCACCGTGTTTTCATTTCTAAAGACCGGACGGAAGGGGTCGAAGTAACCTCATAGGCTTCAAGGATTCGGTATATTTATTTGGTCCCCTTGTGTTGCTCCACTGCCATCGAACCTAGTGGTCCCAGTGCAATCACTTCGTAGGATTCATACACATTGTTCTGCTGCTAGCAAGATTGGTCAATACCCCGGAAAAGTCATCACATCACCTCTCTGCACACGAAGCCTTTCTCAATCCTTTACCCTTTATTTCATATGCTAATAGCACTTATCTGAATGTGCTTGAGGCACTTATTTTGAATGTGCTCAAGGAACTTATTTCAATGTGGCAAGTATTGCCTGGGCGGACAAGGGATCCCAACTTATGTTACTTGCAAGAGAGGTTGCTCCTAGTCTGCATATAGGGACCTTTAGGTTTTCCCAAATATTTCTTTGCCACCTGAGGTTAGCCCTGTTCCCCTTCTGTCTAGTGACCTATTTCACTAAAACTTCCTCTCATACAACAATCCCTCGAACTAGCGTATTGGGTGAGCTACTTGCGCTTAGGTCTTGGGACTTGGTCGTGTTTTCCCCACAGGGTGTCTATCACAGGCAAGATTAGGTCATTTTTTGTTCCAGGGCCAATTCTTCACCAACAGAGATTCTAGTACAGCCTCCAAATTTAGTAGCTACTATGTTTATCCCTCAACTTGAGGTGTTAGGGGAACGGATTTCCGAGAGCTTTCTCGAAGCAAGTTTTTTATTGAAACAAACAACACAAACAAAAAAAGAGAGAAGCAAAGGAAAGGAAAATAAACTATGGTACAAATCATGGTGATGGCCACGGGAGCTGTCAGGTGAAATAGTGCATGAGGTCATGCCCATTTACCGGGAGGACCTTGATCCTCCCTTCTAAGGTCTGGAGTGTATATGTGTGAGAATAGACCTTTTTCTTGATCTAGAAGGGGCATGTCCATAAGGATTGGAATTTGGTGTGTTTCCCCTTATCTTCGTGAGCTTTGTCCCATTTGAGGATGAGGTCACCAACCTCAAAAACCTTGTTTCTAGCGGATTTTTTATAGAACCATCATTTTATTCAACTTTGGTGGATGGCGAATTTTTCCCGAGCTTTCAACATTTCTCCTCCAGTTTCAACAATGTGTCTATACGAGCTTGTAAGGAAGGGCATAGTGTACCATGTGTTTGTCATGACAACTCAAGGGCTGAGAGAGACAGGTTGGGAGGAAGGATTGCTTCTTTTCCATAGACTAGAAAAAAATGGGAGGTGCCCAAGGATGGTTTGGGTGTGACCCGATCAGCCCAGAGGATGTTATGGAGGGCTTTGTGCCAGTTTCAGTGCTAGGATAGAAAAGTCTTTTTTATGATACAGATGAAGTTTCTATTGGTTGACTCAGATAACCCATTTCCTTGGGGATAGTAGTTGGCAGAATGTTTGAGCACTATACCATTTTCTAAAGAAAATTCATATAACTTGAATCACGAAAAACAAGTAACATTATAAAAAACAAGGGAGGTTGGAACGCTAAACCTGGTCATGACGTACTGAGTGATGAAAGCTATTACCTCTTGATCGTTGATTTGACATAACATTATTGCTTCAACCCACCTTGTGAAATAGTCTGTGGCCGTAAGGATATATCTATGCTGCTTGGATGAGTCCGATAGAATTTCCCTGATCACGTCGAGTCCCCACTACTAAAACGACTCTTCCATTGCTACGGAATGTAACAAGGAGGATAATCGGGATTCCATCATGGAAAAATTTTGACACGAAAGGCATCTCCAAACATAGGCGTGCGCATCCTTGAACAGAGTGGGCCAATAAAAACTAGCACGCATAAGCTTGTGAGTTGTGGTGTCTCATGCGTAGTGTCGACTGGCTAGGCCATCATGTAGTTCCTTCAGGACCTGTTTAGCCTCACTATGCTCTAAGCAGCGTATCAGGACCCCACTGTGGTGCTTGCGAAACAACTTACCATGCACCAGCTAGTAGGATGCAGACTTCAGCCTTATTGCTCATTTATGTTGGGTGGTTAAGGTTGGGTCCATAATACCACGGCCTATATATTGCTGGAGATCAATGTACCATGACGTGTGCTTTGCTAAGGTGTGTTTTTGGCTTGGTAGATGTCTATCTCATGATCCCAACATTCCTCTTCATTACCCCGCGGGTCTGTGGCTTCAGTATCCATCTGGCATATCCCTTTCCCTTTGACAGTATGTGCAAGCTTGAATTCTAGGTCATACTCTTGAATGCATGCCATATAGTTGCCTCGTCTCTCACCCAGGTATTTTTGCATGAATAGTGAGTGAACCGCTGGGTGGGGTACGACACTGTGACGTGGATCTTCAAAATATATGGCCTGAAATTTTTGACTGCTTTATATACAGTGTAAGACTGCCTGTCAATATCTGAATAATTCAGCTTGGCACCTTGCAACCCTATGCTCATGAATGATATGGGCCACTCATCATTACTGCCATATTTCTAAGTGAGGATGGCAGCGAGAGATGAGTCTAAGGTGAAGGTATACAAGATAAAGCTTTTGTTGAAATCCAGGCTATGAAGGGATGGTGCTTCTGAGATGTCGTTTTTAATATTATCAAATGTTTCTTTCTTAGGGGAATTACATTTAAAATTTGTGTTCTTCTTGATCATACCTTACAGAGGTTTCATGATTTGGGTGAAGTCTGATATGAACTTTCGTAGGAAGTTGATTTTTCCGAGAAATGACTACATGGAATTTTTTCTACTCGGGCAGGAATCTGCACGATAGCTTTTACGCATTTTGGGTCCACCACTATGCCATCTTGGGTTATGATGTGGCCCAACAGATTCCCTTCATAAACTGCGAATATGCTCTTCTTGGGGTTAAGTGAGATCCTGTATTTTTGGCACCTTTCGAAAATCTGTTTGAAGTGGTGTAAGTGGTCACACTTGCGCTTGGAGAATACGGTGACATCGTCAAGGTAGGCCACCACACTTTGCCCCATTAGACCCTGGAAGGCGATGTCCATGGCCCTCTGGAAGGTTTCCCCAGCATTGATCATGCCAAAGGGCATGTGTCTGAATGTGAACATCCCCCATTCGGTTCTGAATGTGGTTTTCAGACGATCAGGCTCAGCCACCAGTACTTGGTTGTAACCTGAGAAACCATCTAATAATGAGAACATTTTTTACCTGGAGACTGTTTGAAGGATCTACTCCATGGGGGCAACCGGGTATTTTTCCTTCTCTGATTATCGGTCCAAATTTCAAAATTCCTCGCATAAACAAATTTCACCAGAATTTTTATGAACTGGGACCAAAATTGACACCCAAGTTGAATGTCGGACTTTGAAGATGATGTGTGCATCTAGGAGTTTCTTCAGTTCCTTTTGGATCATCGGCTCCAAAGTAGGGTGCACCTTCCTTAGCTTCTTCTGGAAAGGCTTAACTCCTTCCTTCATTGGTATGACGTGCTGGATGATTTGCATGTCATAAGTTCGCAGCTCATCATACATCCAGGTGAAATTAATTTAGTAAAGGATTGCCTCTCCCAAGGGGTGCATTTTGTACTAAGGTTGACGACTTTTGGTTTTGTTTCTGTCCTAAGATTTATTTTCTCGTGCATTAAGGTCAAACTCTACACCTTCATGTTGGGAGGTCCTGAAAAATGGTTCTATAGGTCAAATAACTTCTCAAGGGACAAGACCCCTTGGGTATGGGATTACCCTTGTGCTCCTCTCTTTCCTTTTGCAAGGCCAGGTCATGATATTCTTCCTCGATCACAGCGTCCCTGAAAACATCCACATTAAGCATGAAATCCAGTACCTGCTGATCATCATTAAAAACATGGATATTAGTTACATTGTCTGGCACTATAGGCATATAAACAATTTCAATAAAGAAGCCATCCCTTAATGGGGTAAATCTAGCAGTAGCATTGGCCAGTGTATCGGTTGTTGCATTATGCATTATAAGTAAAGACTTAATACCAAAAGCATTAAAGGCATAAATCAAACACCATACCTCTTTCTGATAACCTTTCAAATGTGGGGATAGGCAGTGAATGGTGTTGCGTACCTACCAGGTAATTATTTCGGAGTCGTCAATTACCTTCAAAAAACTGACTTTGAGATTGATTGATTTCTTGAGGCCAATGATCAGTGATTCATACTTGGCTGTATTATTGGTACACTGGAACTCAAACCGGCAAGAGATTAGGAACTTATTCTTCTGGGGATCTAACAAGATATAGCCCTCACCGACCCCATCATGGGTTTTGGAACTGTCGTAGTAGAGGGTCCAGACCTTGTCTTCAGATTTTGTAAGATCAGGTGAGTGCACAAGAGGTGTACTCGGGGAGGAGATATTTGGTGGTCCTTTTAGTGTGGTAGGGTGGAAAGAAAAATTTGGGAGCAGCTCTGAGTGAGTGTCATGGGCGACTGAAAATTGAGGGGTTTGATAGCAACTGAATACAGCCTCTAGGAAGCACATGCCCAGCTCCTCATGTGCGAAGCTGGCGGGTTCATTGGTTGTCTCCAGGTCGGTCACCGTGTGCTTCATGTAAGGTTCTCCTTCGACCCATATCTGATTTTTCCTACCCTTATATGGGAGCCACAAGTGGAACCAGTCGGTGGAAAAGTATCCTTGTAGCTTGCTTGACCAATCTCGACTCAATAGAAAGTCATAGGCTTCTGGGATATCCATGATCACTATGTCGATGCACTGATGCACCCTGGAGTCCGAGGAGAGGTGGATGAGGAAATTATTCAATTCACCCATGGTGGGGACTTGGGATCTATCAAGCTAAATGATCCTAGCGTCAGTCTTCTCAAGACAGATGTTCAATTTCTTGCATATGGCCAGGTGCATGACATTGGTGGATGCACCAGAATAAACGAGGCAATTATGAACATTGAAATTGAAGATCTCAAAAGACAGAAGGATAGGGGTGTGGATCCTCAGGAGTTTGTGTTGACAACATTTATGATAGAATGGAGGCTTGCCACAGCTTGGGAGGATGTGGAGCTCACTGTTTTGGACATCGATGGGTTGGTGAAATCTTTTAGAATAAGGTCTCGCTGGTTAGTGATCTGGGCGAGCTCGTAAAGGGAAATGTTGGATAATGTTTTCTTCATATCTTTGATGATGTTATATCTGGATTCTGGGTGTAGGAGAGGTTCTGCAGAGGTACCTGGTGAACCTGATGATAATCTAGCCTTAGGGGTGGCTCGAGAAGTGGTGGGGCTAGATGTTTTAGGGGTTGTGGTTTGGTTTTCCTTGTTTGGTGGTAGAATATTTCTTAGGAAAGCTTTTCACTTTTCCTCGAAGGAATGGTCAGCGACTAGGCCTTTTCTCCTTAAGCCATAACTTCAGGGGGGTTTGGATTGAGGATCATCAGCCAGGTTTATCTCTGTCATGGAAGAAGGTCCTTCTCGGTGGATCACCTCGAAGATGAGGACAGTAGATCCAAAATCCTCATCCAAAGGAGAAGCTTCTTCTCTATTTAAGCCAGCCTCCTCTTCTAACTCCCCCATTTTTTGATCTTATAGGAGTTGATTTTCCACGAAGGTCAAGCTATTGATCCACTGAGGGCAAGTTTTTTCCGAGTGGGAGGCCTGATGGAAAGAGAAAAAATTGTCTTTTGTGATCTCTTCTACATTGAGGTTAGTATTTAGGTTCAGCAGAGGGCGGTTGGCTATGAGATTTCTCTTCCTAAAGAAAGGTTTCTGCATTTTTATACCTGAGGTGGAGGCATTGTTTTTTCTCTTCAAATCGGAGACTTCGTTTGTCAACAACTTGAGGGATTTCATGATGCTCTCAAAATCAAATGGGTATTTATCGTTATATCTAAATTTACTGGAGGTTAAGCTGAATTCCACTCAAATGCATCCACATAATCTTCAAGCATAAGACCTATCAGCTAAGGCATCGAATTAACCAAGACACCCTGGTGAGTTTGATGTGTCTCGGGAGTTCGAGGATTGGCTAGGGAACTAGTGGCTGGGAGGTTTGCAGTCCTCTAATGAGATTGAGGGTGAGAGGGTGTAAGGCTCTAAGATGTTCTGAGGTTAACTCATAGTAGAGCGGGTCCTACTCTGGGAATTTTCAGGAGGTGGAGGACTGGTATTTTCATATATGATCTCCCCCTGTGGGGTTTGCAAAGGGATATTACTTGCATGGTGGGAGCCTACCATTCAGGCCCTCCTTCTAGCACCAAATCTATTGATGGGAAAAAATTCCTAGCCAATAGTAGGGGATCTCCCCGATATAAATTCCCAACTAGACTCAAACCATTTTTGATAGGCATCCCATCCGGGGTGTAGGTCTGACTACCATTGAATACGCCTTTTCTTGGAAGGAGATGTGCCTTGCGTAATTGATAATACACGGCTATTTGAATGATATGAAACAAATGGTTGATGAGTTCTCCTATAAATGAAACATTATAAATATCAACTTGAGATTCAAAGCATGCAGCCAAAGGAGATGTTGTTAGTAACACATCATTAGGGTCATGCTCATAAAAGATTGCTTGACCACAAAAGAAACATTTCTCTATGCTCAAAACACCCTTCAATTCCTTAAGAGTTTTCCGAAAGATGGATCGATATCAATACAAAATCATTACACATCCCTTAATGAAATATTCACATACCATTGGCACATCCAAAAAGCTTAAACATACAATCGATATATGAGTCGAAAAACGCAGACTAGTCAGTTATAAAAGATAGCAGATACACAAGACATAATATTCATAATGCTAACACACATAAGTCCTCATCAAATACAATAGTGGAATCAAAACATTGATTTTTATTCATTCTTGGAATCATGCATTTAATGCAATACAATTATTTCTTCTCCTCTTGGAGTCCCAAAAAAAAGGTCCTTTACATTGTCCCTAGAGGAAGTACTTATAGAAAAAACAGTGACCTTTGGTTAACCCTGTCCTTTTAGCTTCTTGACTATTGGCCTGGTCTACGACCCAAGTGATGTTTCAACCTGTAATTGGTCACTGTTTGTGACCTACGACTGGATCCTGCATGCTACCTACGACTTGTGTAACTATTCCTTCTCAAGGTAGCATCCATATGATGGAAAAGTCTAAGACTTCTACCTATTACTGCTCCCAAATATACGTATGTCAGGCCTGATAGTCTGCGGCCACTGTAGTGACCTGAGGTGTGTCCTCCCCTAATATTTGAAAGCACTCGAGAGCGTCGGAACCAAAGTGTGTTTCTTGATGGAGATTTTATTAGATAGGGATGCTAGCTTGGTGTAGATACGGACTGGCGCAATGATGAACTGATCAATGTTCTCCTTTGAGGCTAGAATGTCATTGGAAGCAGATGCTTGCCTGACAGGTTCCAGAAAGCTTGGATGTCTTCATTTACTTATTCTCTTGTCTTCTGTGTGTCCAATGCCCCCAAGGAAGGGATGTGATGTACTCCCTCCATCGAATCGATGCCACTAATCATTTGTTCATAGCTGGACATCACTTTCTCCACATCCTTTACAAGCTTTTCCTTGGATTGTATTTTCATCTGCATCTGTACTTTTTCGTTCTATATGTGGATCCAATATTTCTTAGGCAAGGTGTCGGGATCATGTGGATACATTTTGGACATTCAAGCATGTTGTCTAGTGCTGCAGAGGCTTCTTTTAGTTTTGTACTTTTGTTTTTAGTCTCTTCCTAAGCCTTTAGTAGTGGGGATACTGTATGTTTTATGGCGAACATCTCCTCATATACCTACTTCATGGCAGTTTCCAAAGTAACCAACTCCCCTTGGATAGCGGTTTGTAACCCATTGGCTTGAGTGGTTGCAAATTAGAGCTTCTTATTTTTTGCCTCGAGTGCCTCCTTTTCATGAGCTGCTTTCTGTTCAGAGGTGCGTAGTCTGTTTTGCAGGGACAAGATCTCCCTACTCATCCTACTGACATTTTCCTCCGTATTGCTGCAAAAGCAGTCCCCACTGATGCTATCATGATGGGATTAGTCCTAGTATCCACGACTATGTCCTTTTCCATTGTCACTAGGAGTGGCTCGGCTGGATTCCATGTGAGGCACTTTCTCTTCTCCTGCGTGATCTTATGCGTGAACTGATCGTATGATAGCCTTGTCAGGTCTACCACATCATCTTCCTGTTCTTCTAGGACACCAAGTTCTAAGAGCGGGAGATGTACGCTCATCATGGGAGTTGTCAGGAGTACCTCAATATGGGGTATCTCTTTTGTTCCCTAGTCTTCGGGAGCAGTGTCTCGCTGACCTCTGCTCCCTTGGAGGAAATTTCCTGCGATTTATGATTTTATTCTTCCTTTCTCATCTTCTCAGCCTCTTCTTTATGCTATTCCTCCTTCAACCTGCATTCATCCTCCTTCTTCTGTCGTTCTTCTTCTTTCTTATTCTTGTGTTCTTATTCCTCTTTCCTTTTGCGAGCCTCTTCTGCCCACTTTTTCTTCTGTTCCTCTTTCTGTTGTTTCTTCTGCTGCTCTTCAGCATGCTTCTTATTCTTATCTTCTTCTTGTTTTCATGCCAAGGTATCTTGGGTATTTCTAAGTTCTTCCTCTCTTATCTTCTTCTCAGCTTCCTGTTGTGCCTTTGCCTCTTCATCTCTCTTTTCTTGTTTCTCTTTAGAAATACCACTACTCTTAGTATTCTTTGGTTTTTTAGCTTTGGAAGGTGAAGATCCTCCTACCGGGTCCTTTCTTTTGAGCATGTCAACCCTCTCTTCTAAAGTTTCATAATCCCGACCCTCTTGATCTCCACTCAGGTCAAAATATTCTTCCGGCGAGGCTGCCTTGTCTTTGTTAGACCATTTTCTAACTTGTTCCTCAATAGGGCATTCGATGTGTTGGTACTTCCAATTGAACTTGGCCCATTTTTATTATGCAGGGAAGGTCCTTTCAGGATCATATGATTTATGGCCGAAGGTTATGAAATGAAAAATTTTGATGTCCTTTGCCTCAGCTTCTACTTCCTTGAAATATTTAACAATATAGACACCAATGGTAAGCAGGAGAGTAGGCCATGGCTTCATTTTTCCTTTGCTGATGACCTTGGAGAATCCGCTTGACATCTGGTAGTGCACCTATTGTAGTAGTAGTTTATCAGTGACATACCTGGGTAGCACGTGAGGCACCTTGAATGACCCAAAGACCCTGATAAAGGTACTATCTGTAATAGGAAACTAGTTGGCCACCTGGGTCACTGTTTCCATAACCCAACTAGACATGCAAGGGGAATCTTTACTAAAAATATTCAAATAGAGAGCGGGGATGAAATTGTGTGAGATGGACTCCACATCTTGCTAGTATTTGGAAGCCCAGAACATGTTCAGATCTTTGTGAACATGCCCACCATGCTTCGCATCCCAGTTATTCAACCACCCTTCGAAATAGTGTCTCACGCATACTACATCTAAGAGGTAAGAGGCCATGTATAATTCTGTCGCGCATCCCTTGTCTGGTGCCTATGCTGAAGATATGTTTACTTTGAGGGCCGACACTACCAAGTAATCCTAGTCAAAGCAGGAGTCATAGGTGGTGACTACATACATGAGTGGGACCCAAGCCCCATTGAAGGTAGTGGCATCTTGCTAGCCATACATTCTGCACATCATTGCTTCCACCAGCTTATAGGACTTCCTAAGGCCATCTGTCTTATACTCCTGATCCTTTTTTGCCTTAAACTTCTCAGGGTCCTCCCACCAGCTCTTCAAGGTTTCTGGTACTTGTACCTCATGCGTGGTGACCCAGTCAGCGTTAAAGGATTCATCCCTAGCAGGGAGTGCATAGTACACATCCGCATCCTTCCCAGATATGTTGGCGAAATTTTTCCCTACATTGTCGCAGATAACCTAGAACTTGGAATCAACTTTTTGGAGGATCCATTTGACTACCTCGGCGCATGGAATATTGGTGGATGAGTGCCTACATAGTGAATCTTTGACCTTTTTCCCTAAATATATACTTTTTGGTCTGCAAGATCTTATGGGAATTATGGCTTCATGAATTCTTGGTATACTTGATACCAGGTCATTTTATCTCCCTTCCTAAAGACACAGGCGATGTCTCCATGGACAGGGGGTTGTGGAGGAGGCATGTCTTCTCTTGATATTTCTATCTCAAAGCTTTTGTTTCTCTTCCTAATCATTGGAGGCCCCATATCACTTGAGGCTGAAGAGATGGAAACACACTCGAGCTTGACTTCAATATACCCTGGCATGTTGAAAAACCAATCCCACGATAAGACAGACAGCATGATAAAAAATATGACTAGACTGACCAGACCTCTAAATGATTTAGCTACTTAGGTTAGGTCACTACTACCCTTGTCAATCATTATTTGTGGGATTAAGGAGGCTTGCGACTTGGCGACCTAGAGACCAAGTCGCATGGTCGTGAGGTCACATGTGCATGAAATTTCTGAAAACTATGACTCTATGACTTGGCGACCTGCGACTAGGTCGCAAGGTCACTAGGTCGCAAAGCCATGATTTGGGTGGTTAGTCAATGATCTGCGACCTAGTGACTACGTGACTTAGCGACCAAGTTGAGAGGTCGCAAGTTTGTGGGGTCACAAGGTCGCATTAGGTCTTTATGAGATAAATCCAAGCAATCATGACCCGCGAGAAAAAAAATTCGTAAGGAGGGAAAAAAAATTCAAGGGAGATGGGAAAACCAGGCTTGAGGGACTTTTCAGAAAACCAAGAAGGGGTGTATGTGGCAGAGTGGGGAAATGTAAGGCTCAGAAGAGGAAGCAAAGAGAAATGAGAAATGTGAGCTTAAAACCCCAGCTGGAGAGGTAGAGATGATTTGAGTTACAGTGGCATGGGGCCAAGGGAAATTAATAGGCTACGGTATGGGGTAGGTAATGCAACATCTAAGAAAAACAAGAAATAGCAGGAGGATTAGGAAACTTACTTGAAGATTATCCAGTTGGCTTGTCAAATTCTTTGTTTTCTCTATCGCGCAAGTCAAATGCAACCTACGCAACCTTTTTATTTATAAAGGGGTCGCACATGCGAACATTTAAAGCAGGTCACTTAGTCTCAAATAGGGGCTGACTAGGGAAGGATGCAACCTTGCGACCCCACGACCTGGAGGTCGCAAGGTCGCTAGGTCACACAGTCGCGAATGTGAAAATTTAGGCTAGGATGCGACCTTGCGACCTCGCGACCTGGAGGTCGCAAGGTTGCCAGGTCGCATAGTCGCGAATGTGAAAGTTTAGGTGAGGACATGACCTTGCGACCTCGCTCCCTGGAGGTTGCAAGGTCGCGAGGTGGCATAGTCACCATTCGTGCATATTTATAGACTTTGCAATTTTGTGACCTTGTGACCTAGGAGTTGCAAAGTCGCTAGGTCGCTTAGTCGCAAATGTGTAATTTTATCGGTTTTCGAATTTAAGACTATGCGACTAGTTTTAAATAAAACAAGTCATGAACCAATATTTGCAAAAAAAATGCTTGAAAAGGGACTTTCTCAAGGCTTAAGTCTAAGGGAGCATCGGACTTACCTTCACCAAAGAGATCAGGGGCTCTGAAATTTTAAGATGTAACTAAATTTTGGAGGGTGTTGTAGTGGCTACAACAGGCCCTTAGTATTAATGATGAAGAGAAATGGTGATATGAATCACCCTCTGAGAGGCCTATGTAGGATCGGAAGGTGGGAAATGGGGTATCATTAACCAGGATGGAGAAGAATGGAATAGATATTAGTGATATGATCTAGGTCACCCAATCCTCAAGAAAGCTAAACTCCCATAGAATTTTCAACAGATAGGCCCAACTAAGCTTGTCGTGATTGCAGGGATCTAATTAAGTAACATCCCTTGTTTTTTGTGAATATTTAGTGAGGATAAGACTTCATGTGATCCAAAAAAAAAATCTAGGATCTACCTCCCTTTAACAAACCTCAACTATTCTGGACTAATGATATCAAGAAGGATGGGTTTCGATCGACGAACCGACACTAATGAAAGAATCTTGTAGATCATGCTATAGAGAGAAATGGGTCAAAAACCACTTGGAGTATATTTTTCTATGGATTTTGGAATCAACGTGATAAAGGTTGCATTGAGACCTGATCACACCTGCTTGTGCCTCCGGGATTCCTCCACCAGCTCCATTATCTCCCTCCTCTGAATGGGTCAGCAAACCTTGAAAAATTATGATGTGAATACGTGAGGCCCTACCGCTTTATTTGAGGGCATGCTCTTACCGACCACTTCCACCTCGTCTCTTGTGACTAGGTGAAGTAGAACCTCATTTTTCTCTGTCGTGACCATGTGTGTAATATGTTGAGTGACCCTTGCAATATCTTCTGATTGACCATACCCTTCTTCTATAAGTAACGATGAGTAGAAAGAAATCAATGTTCTTTCCATATTTTCATGATTTTAAAATTGATTACCATCATCTGAGATGAGTGAGGTAATATGAATTTTTTGTCTATGGTTTATCATTGAGTGGTGAAAGAACTTTGAGTTCTGTTTCCCTTCCCTTAACCATCAGATTTTGGAATTCGACCGCGAGAGGGTCTCTTCCTAGATTCTCCACTCCTCTAGTTCCTAGATAACTCTACCTTATTTTAATGTCACTTCCTTAGATCTCCCTTAACACACAATTTTCATCTGAACTGCCTCCCTTTGTTCCTCAATATTGCTCTTTTCTGTAAATATATCCCTAAACTCTTTATGATTCCAAGTTTTAATTTTTTTCTTTAAGGCTTTGATTTTTTGCTGAAAGAAGTGCATATGAGTCCCATGATACACTTCTATATCCTTCCATAAAATCCCTATCTTGTCCAAGAATCCCGGATGCCTGAGCCATAAGCTCTCAAATCGGAAGGGCTTGTTTTTAGGAGGTGATGGATAGGATATAATGAGGATTATGGGCCAATGGTCAAAACCCATGGTGGGAAGAATGGATGCCTTCATGGAGAGGTCTTTCAATATTAGATCCTCAGACAATGGGAAGTGGCACAACCAATAGGTTATCTGATGTTGAGCCCCTTGCCTATTTTTCTAAGCGCCAAGTCTATTTTTCGTGTTAATATCCTCCAACAAAATATCCTCAATTAGATCGTTAAAGGCATCAGAGCTGGAATCCAATGTACTTATTCCCCCTATTTTTTTCTCCAGATTTTGAATGATATTGAAGTCACCTCTAATGATCCAATATGGTTCGATTATGGTATTCTTGAGAGTCTGAAGGCTCCACGTGAAAGCCTCCTTCTCCTGGGGGATCATTGGTCTATAGACACTCATTAGATAGGTCCAACCATCAGAGCTTGTGGGCCTGAAGCTGCCTGATAGGGAATAACATGTCCCAGTCCAATCTTTGAAAATGATATTACTAGGGTTCCATAGGACTTGTATTCCTCCCACAACTCCTATGTCTTCTATTGTCATAACTTCATTATGCCTCCAAAAATATTGGCTGGCTTATTTTAACCTATCTAAAATAATATATATTTCATGTAGAATGACAATATATATATTATACTTAGAAATATTAACTTTGAGAGATAGAAGCTTACGTTTTTTGTTGAAGCCCCATATGTTCCATGAGATTATATTCATTGAGAATGAGGGACGAATATGGGAAAATGATCCGATAGTTGTCCCATATGGCCTGAGTTCAACAAGAGTTCTCATGCTTCTCTAATAACTTCCTTGGTCATATTTCATGCTTTTTTACCTTTCTCAGATGCCCCGAGTTTTGGAAACATGATAGCCAAGGGGCCACTATATTTCCCTAGTGGTTTTAGATCCACTTCTTGCTTCCCAGATCTAGCACCCCATTGGTTGAAGATATTACTGAAGTGAGTCAATTGATTGGTGGGGATATATTTTATGTCTATTTTTATCAATGATATAAAGTTTCCCAACATTTTCCTTTATTTTTTCCTGAGTTAATTATGCTTCTCCTCTAGTTCTAGGATTTTTCTTGTTTAAGTTAAGGTATCCTTCAATATTCAATCATTCTCTCTTTTTATTAGTGTTTTCCTCTTAAATATTAGTTTATCCCCTTGTGATGGGGTGAGTTTTTCGACCTTGATGGCTTGACGTGGTGTTTGGGATGGGGTTGGGATCTCGATTAGGTGCTCCTCTATTGGATCTGTAGCTTCTAGAAGGGTGAAAGGGTTTATATCTCCAGAAGACAACATGTGTTTCACAGGTGGGACACCATTGTAGGCTGAGGTTGATAAGGTGGAGGTGGTTGAGATAAAACTTTTGTGGAGGATGCATTGGCCTGAGACAGATGATTGTGCCTGCCTCCCACTAGCTAAAACCTTCCTTGTCTCTACAGTACGCTACTTGGTAGGCTTCCTCAGCAAGAGTAAGCGGGAAATACTAGAACAAATGACCATATTTGTGAAATTATCGAAATTTGAAGAGAACGTGCTCATAGCCCAAAGGTTAAGACCAAATGGAGTCGTCATAGATGAGATCTATGGATTCTAGTAATGGTTTGGATATTTGCATGTGGATAGAGATGTGAGAATATGCTGTGCGTCTTCACTACTTGGTGATCTCTGAGACTTTCAAAAATTTCCCTATCACATTGTTGATTCCTTTGAGGATGTTTGATTCCCAAAAATCATCTGGGAGGGAATACAACCTTACCCATACTGGTGCTTCCTAAAATTATTCCTTTTCGGGGTTTTAATATTCCTCCCAAAAGATGAGGAAGAGACCAACGATACTCATGAAGTATGGTCGGTTCTTGAAGATGCATTTTCGGTCTTCCAAATCTTCAAAAATCACTGTGAAGAAACCCTTCTCTCTGAGTCTTAGTTTTATCTGCCCTAAGGATTCCCATTTATTCTTGATCCATTAGAGGATGTCTTTTTCCCAAGGCTAGATGCCCAAGAATCTTCAATTCATTGCATGATCCTTCACATATTGCCTTCATTTCTCAAGGTGATTGTTCAGGATAACGAAATTAGGGTTATTTTGGGATTTTGGGAGGCATCAATTCTTGCCACAGGCTTTCCACTATGCCCCCATTATTGGTGATTATGTGGCCATCGAGGAGGACGAGGGACCTTCGTCCATTTGGTGTGATGTCCTAGACGAAAGCTATTTGAATCGCTGCACCCTTTAAAGAGGGCATTCCCCTCACCCAAGCGAAGGGGAAATCATAGGTACCTACATGCTTCAATAGATTCGAGTCAGTCAGAAGCTGCCAGGAGAAGAGAGGACCTCGATTCAGCTAGTTGCCACCAGTTAGGCTTGATTTAGAGGTCAAAGAGAAACCCTAGCAGAGTCAAAGAAAAATCAAAATCCAAATAATTCTATAACTTACTAATTTAATATTATTATTATTATGATAGTTTTGTTTTAATTTTTATTCCAAGTTATTATTTTTTTTAAATCAAATTATTTGGGAATCTAATATACAACAAATTTTCACTTAACATATTTAAATCAGGTTATATTCAAAGTGGCTTAATATCTTCAACAAAATAAATTATATATTATGTTAAATCGTTCAGTCTATTTTCTGAATTCTACTTAATCTATCCATTTAAAAACCAAATATTCAACAACAACAATGGTCATCATAATTCCTAACTCTAACTTTAATGAAAAAATGAGTTTTATGGTTGAAATGTTTACATACCTCACATTTATTTGTTGTTGAAACAACTCACTTTACTAATCCTTGAAACCAAAAAAACTTGTATTGAATCAAATCTATTAAACCCTCATAGAATTAATCCCAAATAAATTTTATCAAAGAAACAATAGCTTGTTTTACAAATTGGAAAGCTAACCTCGACTTGGGCGAACCTCTATATCAAATATAATATAACCAGTGAATCTTTGTATCAAATGAAATCTATTAAACCTTCATAAAATTAATCCTTCATAAAATTTATGAAAGAAATACCCATGCAAGGACTAACCTCAAACTTGTATGTCAAATAGAAGCAAGATAGTAAAACTAGTTTATTAAAAGAAAACTTTCGTGAACCTCTACAGTGAAAATATGTTAATATTATTTTTACCACTCTGTTGATTTCCTTTTGTTACACTCACTTGCTCTTGTGGAATGTAAAGGGGAAAATATGTTCAAATTATTTTTATCACTATGTTGAATTCCTTTTGTATTGAATTTCTCTTGTGGAATGTAAAGGGGCAACCATTTCAATTTGAAATAGTATGAAATAAACACTAAAAACATAGTAACTTAAATATCCACACCTAATCACCTTCACACTTAAAAATGCAAAGGTGCCCACATTCAAAAGTAACAAGCTATATTATGAATTATGGAGATCGTGATAAATTTATTCATAGTTATATTCAATGCATTCCACGACCCATGGTTCACATAACATCAATGCCATGATCCATATGGCTCATTATTTTCCATAAATTTACATGCTAAAACATTAAAATTAAAATATAATTCCATAATTTTCTATATAAATACAATCCTATGATTTTATTATATAAATTATATCAATATTTCATTTAGTAATTCTTTAATTTTAGGATACATATAATTTATATGAATATTTATAATGACAAAAATGTATAGGTCATGTGGTTGGTGAAGGTTATTAATAGTGTCTATTACAAAGTGAATGTGTAATTCCATTTGGTACATGCAAACCCAACTCTTCTCATGGCACGATTTCAAATTTTGAATTACATATTTTCTAATGTAACACACTCATTTCAACACAGAACCACATTTTAACACATTTTTTATTTTTTATTTTATTTTCCCCAAATCTTCATATGTGGTTTCATTCTCCCTAAACATTATACTTGGCGATAAAGGGTGGGAAAGATAAATTTTTAATCACTAGTAATTTTATTCATTGATGTGTGGAAACACGTAACTATATATGAATGATATTATTTTTAATTATAAATTTTATATTTAAATAAATAATTTTGTATAATAGTTATGGGGTAGTTCAATTGTCCATCAAAATAATTTGAGATCTATGAAAATTGAGAGATCCAAGGTTCAAATCTCCCTTGTTGCAATTATGCAAGTGTAAGAGAGGATTATAAGTTCTTATGAAAGAGAATTATAAGTCCTTCTCATATACCCAAAAATAGCAAATAATTTTTTATATAAAATTTTTTAATTATAAATTATATATAAAAAAACCTATATTGAAAATTTACAGAGGTTATTTACATTACGCAAGAAAAAATGAATTTTTTATTTTGAAGTGCATACAATGAATGCAACTTATGTTTGAAGGGAAACATCTTTTCCATGTTATATTCCATCGATTAATTTGCAAACCTATAAATCTTTTAATAAATAAAAAGTTATAGGAAAGATAAAAAAAGTTAGTATAGGGATAGAAATATATTATTGGAGTATATAGTATGGAATGGTGATTTACACTATTACGTATCATGTTTATAAGGTATATTTAGTTTACGAAAGAGATAAAAATATTAGCAGGTTTTACTTATTAAATTTGATATTTGATTATAGCTAAAAAGGCGAATATAGGCGTTAGCGTTGAAAAAGAACATTTAAGGATCTTACATGAAATAGGTCTGAAACTACTACGTAGGTTTTCTTTAGGGGATAGTTGGCTAACAAGTGCGATATGGGTTACATTAGGAATTTGTGTGCCACCAATGATGCATTTTAGAGTTTTGACTATTTTCTACGATGGGAAAAAAAGAAAATTAAGCACTGAAATAAGCTATTATAGCTTATGGGGCATGAGTAAGACCCTAAACCACCACACAATCCCAGCAGTACCATATATACTTTAATAAATTTGGTTGATATATCGAAGTACATTAACCACTTTAACTGAAATGGCTATGGCTATTATTATATATGCGTGTATAAAAAATATTAATACAACAAAATAATTAGTAAACCATATATTATTAATTTAATATATATTATATATATATATATATATATATATATATATATATATATATATATATATATATTAAAACTATTGAATATATATATTGAATAAATAATTTATTTTTAGGAGCTTGACCATTTTCTAGGATGGGAAACAAGAGAATTAAGATATAAAATAAGAATTTATTGTCCATGGACATGAGTAAGAGCCTAGACCACTATACATGTCCAAAAATTGATGGTATATTTGTCTTATGATTTAGATATCGGTATCATTAGCACGAAAACATTAGTAAACTTGGTTGATATATTGAAGTACAATAACCATGCTTTTTGTATCTGAGAGGAACCTAACATCCCACCTGACACATAGCTACTAGTAAACATATCAGGGTGTACGACATGTCCTCATCTCCATAAACTGAGTCACAACTGGGGGATTTGAAACTTGGAGCTCTCATATTTCTTGGGACTCACATTACTTCGACCACCACTTGAGTTACCCCCCTAAGACAAGTACAATAACCACTTTTATAGAAATGGTTATTGATATATGTGTGTGTGTGTGTACACACATCAATTTGTATAGCAAAAAAACCAAATGCACAAAAACCATAAATAAATTTATACAAAAGTTTAAAAGAACTTACATCAATTCTTAGGCTTCATAATTCACAACTTGGATCATAAACCAATTTGTTTTTATTTCTTTGTTTTACAAAACAATAAAATCCATATATCATGGGAAAATCTATTTCATAAGGTCACATCAATATTTGTTTAATCCATTTTTTAAGATCATGTCAATCATTCACTTTAGAAATCCACATATTCACATGATTCAATTTTTTATTTGATAGTTCGCATGGTAATTTTATAATCATACTAACTAAATGTGAAAAGTTAAACATGTATTTAGAGATGTAAAGTAGTTAATATTTCAAATTTCATTTGTTCATGTAAAGGAGATGATGAGAATATGGAAACATTTTTCATTTATGACCATAATATAATGGCTTCGATTACAAGAAATATTAATCTACACATGTTTAATAGGTGGGACACCTATTAGCCTAATTATAAGGGTTTTTACCAAGGATGATTTTTTGGGACTTAACTTTGGTATTTCATGGAAAATAAGGGATAATACACAAAATCAATTTTAAGGACTTAGGGGTCAACAAAAATATTCTAAACCACAATACAAGTCTTTTAAAGGGGATATTTCACCTATATGTTGCATATGGAAATCGTTAGGAGGTTTGCAAACTAGGAATGGGATCAAGCCCTTGAAAATTTCATTAATTCTTCCTCATTCCTATGTGTATATGGTTCCATTTCCTCTTCATCATTATTTTCGAAGGTGAATAATTTGTTTCTTGGAATTTATGCCATTTTGACCAATTATTGTTGCAAGAAAAGCATAGTCCATTTTCTCTTCTTTTCTCTATTTCCTTTTATGATATTAGAGTAGGTTGAGGTAGGTTTGTCATATAAACCCCAAAATCATATATATTTCCAATTAATGCTCCAATGGTATACTTATGTGTATCCCCATTATGGGATTAAGTATGATGAGAGAATTTCCTGGCTTCCATAACATTTTCAAGTTGTTTTAAGAAAATATGATGTTTAATATATTCTTTTAATGTCCATGTAAGCTTCCAAAAAATGTTCGTCATTTTTTTTTCCACCCATGTGGCCAATACTTGAAATTCTAAATTATAATCTTCAATATCACATAAGTCCTTAACTAAAGTAGCATTTTTCCAAAACTCTTGCATATTGTGCTTCTAAGTCTCTTGTAAATAAACCCAAAGTATAATGTTATGAATCATGGTTCCTTTTAACTAACCCTTGATGCCATTGATATGTTTTTATCTCAAAGTAAAAAGTTGTTATGCAAATTATTTTCTTATCATCTGTAATATTATGCAATTCAAAAGCTTCTCTATTTGGTTCATTTAGGTAAAGGCCTATGTTATATAAAACTTCATTAATTCAATCTTGGGAAGGTTCATAACCTTCACAGAACATGTATGAGTAACTCTACTACTAAAGTTAAATACACCTTACAAATTATTATTATTGAAAATTTGTTCCATATGGACACTACCTTTATTTTCATGAGTCCCTTCAATCACATTATCGATTTTAGGGAGCATCTCATCTAGGGCTTGTATGCTCTTATGTTCCAATTATTCCACATTCTCCTCCATTTATTATTTATTTCCATCTATATATTGTTCCATAACCCTTTTAATTGGTTCTTGCATGTGTGACAATTCAAAATCTTTTAATATAGTATTACTTATCTTCTTAACTTGAATTTGCAACTCGGATACCTAGTGTTACATGTTTTATGTTTCTTCATTAGTCATGGTTGAGCTCTCTAAACATTCAAATGGTGAAGTGTATTTTTTAGAGCTCTTTGGAGCAATGACAAGTTACTCAGTTGTAAGGACAAGGGAGTGGCATGTGCTACAACTCTCTAGTATATGTGTGGGGTTCGGTAGTACCACTTGGACCAATATCTTAGCACACTCAGTAAGGAATCTCAATTGTGCCCTGTACTATAAAACTCAACTACCTAGGTATAAGAGAGTGATCTCCCTAAGTGCTTCTTAGAGAACTATAGTAACAAGGCATCCAATTTGTTTATCTTAAGCTAGTTTTAGGTATATTAGGGGGCTCTCTATATACTCAAAGGTATGTGGAAGTGACAAACTATACAAAAATACTATTTGATGCAATCCTACTAGAATGAGTATGGATAGGGGTTATAGGGGTTTCTACCTAGGTGAAATTTTTTGTAGTTCTTATATGTATTCTTCATTGACCATAGTTTTACTTGTTGAATGATTAGTCACTATGTTATTTACAGGCATTGAAAAACATATTTAAAAAATATCTAAAATTGAACTTACTAACCCAAAAAAATCTCTTAAAATCAAAATAGTTTGTTCAACATATTTTTTGAGACCCCCCTAAAAAAGCCAAAATAACTAGTTTTAAGAATAATTTGAAAACTAGTTAAAAATAAACCTAACTTCAATCATTTATAAAAATAAATAAAAATAAAAAAACTTATGAAATTAACAAGTAATATTATATAAAAAAAAAAATTAATAAAAAATTCAAATAAAAAATTAATAAAAAATTCAAATATTTATTTATATTAATAATTAGTGATATTACATATTACATATTATTTAAATTAAAAATTAATTTATTAAATTAAAAATTTATAAATAATAAAATAAAATAAAATTATTTTAAATAAATTAAAAAAATCTATTTTGTCTCCTTTTTTCATCGTTATATTCCTTCACTATTTAAGCTTTAATCGTGCTTTGATCTATGCGATCTTTTTTCATTGTGCCTTCTTTCATTCTTTATTCACTTCTCGTCCTAAAGATGGATCCCGTTTATTCAGATTCTACAATTAACAACAACCACAAAAATTTAAAAACCATAACCTAACTTCAATATATATTTTTTAAATTTTTTAAATTTAAAAAGTTAAAAGCTAAAAAGTCCAAAATTTATTTATTATTTCATATTAAGCTTTTGAAAATTTAAAATTAAAAACTTTATTAAAAACATGTTATATTGAAATCTAAGGAAATTCTACGATAACTCGTTGAAAGCTAATTTTAGAATTAGTCATAAAACATATATTACCTAGAATATATTAAAAAAACATTAACCATTATTATAATAGTGGTTAAGTTTGGAAAACCAATCCTAATCTTTCAATTCAATTTTTAGATCCCAAGCTCGAACCCAAATCATATGAATTAGAACGTCGAACTTGAACCCAAATCATTGGACTTGGCCATAACTGGTCTCTTTCACTTAAACATATCGACCTATCCCACCGTCTTCCCGTTCTCTGACGCGGCTATAATATAAACACTCTAAACAAAAATTAACTCAAACAGTATCATGAATTAATATAACTAAAAATTATTTCAATTACCTGTCTCGATCTGTGTGACTGGGCTGGGGTTTTCATAAACCTATAACTAAAAATTTATTTCAATTAACTGTTTCGATTTGGAAAATATTTCAGAATCTAGGTAAAAAAAATTGATTTCATCAGATTTTAAAATAATTCTAAAATATTTTCCAAATTTGAAACATACAATTTGAAATAGATATAAGAATACCCATTTTATTGTTTAGAAATTTAAATGATTTTTGGATGAATTGTAAATTTTAAAATATTCTAGAAATATGATATATGTGTATCTTTCAAAATTTTGGAACATTCCAAAATCTATAAATAGAATAAAGTTAACCTATCTCCAGATCAGGATTAATGTGAGTAAAATATGTTGAATAATATATTCTTACAGAAACAGACTTCCAAATCTGGATTAATGTGAGTAAAATATGTTGAATAACATACTCTTACAGAAACAGAATTACAGTGAGAGAAGGAAGAGACTCTTGAATGGGAGGTCTGGAAATTACGTCAAAAGAATGATTGAAGAACAATGGTAGAGGGAGTCTTCAGACCTGAAGTACAACCGTTGAGGCCATTTTCAGAGGCCGTGCAAATTACGGTTTACAGAGACAATAATTTGGATCGATTGATAAATTGTGAAGAGAGAAAACCAACTCGGAATCCCACTTAAGATATCATACTAAATTCCAAAAGATACCCCAATGAAACCCGAGACAAGCAACTAAGGTTACTTGGAGAGAGGCAGCTACTGCAATATACACAGACTGATCCTTCAAATTAATTTGTCCTGATAATATCTTCTTGACTTCTAAGCATTTATATTGAATATGCTGGGTGGCAGCAGATCCATGTGTGAGAGACACTAGAGAGGTCGTTGGCTAGAGCACACTATATGTGGATAAGCTACAAGTTTAGAAACTCCACGAGCACGAATTGCTAAAAGCACGTGACCTCTTGGTGGGAGATCTGCCCTCGACCAAATGATATGGCAGAAGGTGAGGGCAGGCCCCTACGGTGGCTTGCTCCTTCGTATCCTGTGAACTAACCAAAACCATAAATTGATGGTGGATAGCTCCTCGTCTTATAACAAGATAATAAAAGAGACATACCGTGGGACCCACTCCAAGTCGGGTCGGAGGTCGGAGTTTGGAGGCCTTCCAGCCTCTATGCCCGGAGGCCTCCAGGCATACAAATATATAATCCCAAAAGCGAAAAATATCCTCTAACGAACACAGCGATGCTGCTAACAACAGGCTCTCTAAAATTGACAATTTACCTACTTCAAGAAGCCCCTAAGACACAACTACAGCTGTCCTGAATTGAAACACAACATGTTTAAAAGAAAACAATACAAATGCCCCCTCTAATGGCCGCGTAGACACAACATAATATAAGATATTTACAAGATTGGTTTGCAAAATTTATTGTTGCCTCGTACACTCCTCCTTTAATCTGTTGGTCACGATTCTCAACTACTTCTATGTTTTTGCCTCTTACAATCTCCTCATTATGTATGAGAGCTTGTGATGGTTGTCCCTCCTTCTGACCTACACTTAAAGACAAATGATTGGTTTTAAAAGAGTGAGGCTCTTAGGCCTCCATTGGTGTTTCTAGCATATGTTGCATATTTAGACTTATTATGCAGTTCATGAGACCTTTAGTTAGTCTCATGTTTTCAACCTCACTATAATCTCTAGTCAAATTTATAATATCTTTCAAAGCGTGTTCTCTCCCTTCAACTTTGTTTGCCACCGTGGCTACCTATGGAAATTGTTTGCAACACTCCTTCCCTGCTTGCTCTCGGTTTTGAGAGGCAGCCTTTGTGCCTTCTCCTCTTTGTTGGACATCTTGTCCATGCCTTTGGTCTACATTCACATAAGGTTCACACACCTTAAAGAAAAAAGGCCTTCCCGCCACCTTTGGTAATTTCATGACCATTTCTTATTGTTGACCTTCCTCTAATGTCTCATCAACATCCTTTATTGACAACTCCCTATGTTGCTTTGGACTTTGCACACAATCCATAGGACTCTCAAATATTCTCTCATTACTATCTTCTCTGAGGATGTCACTTCTCACTTGTTCACAAGTGTGAACTGCTCCAGCCTTAAGCTTAGTTATTATGAGCTCTTTCTTTGTAATTAAAGCATTCAAAAGGTGTCTAAAATCCTTCCCTAGCCTCTTAAGGATCGTCTTCTTGAAACCCTTATTTCTGACAAGCAACTTGAACCTCCTCCTTAGGTCCAATCTTTGTCTTTGGTCTTCTTATTCGAGCATCATCTTCACTAAATTGAGACTATCTTTCAACTCGGTCATTTCTTCACAAATTCCTCTTGGAATCATTTTCTTCTTTCTTGTGGCGTTTCTTTAAAACCTAATTATGGCCATAAATATCCATCTATTTTCCTCCCATCATGTGAGCTATCAAATTCCCACTGTGAGTTATAGACAATCCGCTGTAACAAATCTTCTCCATTGCATGTTACTTGAACAACTCACTCGCTTCTCCTCAACATGGACCATTGGTATTATTAGTTCCCTCCACTAGAACTTCTTGAGAACTCCTTGTTCTTCTCTAGCTTGGCTTCTACTACACCTTTCTCACATTTTGAGAAATCCTCTAGTTCTATTCTCTTGAGATCCTCCTAGTTTTGTTCTCTTGAGATCCTCCTCTGTCCCCTTCACTCTCCAACCACAGCTGGGTTTTCTCCTTTAAGCAACCACTCTTGTTGCAAGGTTTTTTTCCACTTCTTCTGAGAATTTTTTATTGCTCTACAACTCTTACTGGTTGTAGGTATGTTATCTAGGTTTTCTTCTACCTGAAATTATTAGCTTGCCAAAATTTAAACCACTTAATGACCAGTTTCCTCCCATGTTTTATTTTTTTCTTCTCAATATCCCTTCCAACTCTTCACTTGGCTCAGGTTTTCTTTTTTCCTTCTATCTCCACTCCTTGTTGGAAATTTCTTCCTCTGTGCCTCTTCCTCTTCTAATAATTTCTCTTAATGTATGCCCCCATATCTGTTCCCTTTAGAATTTGGTATTGTTTTCATCCTTTTGGGAAGATTCCTTTGCCTAAATTTGGTCTTTTATGTCCTGTCCTTTCAACGTCAAACTACCGATCATTATCAAATTAAACAGAGAAACCATTATTTTCCAGCCCAACGTATTCTCCTCCTCACTCTTTACAACATCTAATGGATACAATGATAATGCTCGAAAAAGAGCTTCAACACCTATACCACAATGATAGCAGGCCCGACCTATGGTGGTATGCTAAATATCCCAGGACTCTATCTATGATTTGTTGTGGGGAAAAACATT
This sequence comes from Pinus albicaulis, assembly GCA_034641835.2. Lineage (NCBI taxonomy): Eukaryota > Viridiplantae > Streptophyta > Pinopsida > Pinales > Pinaceae > Pinus > Pinus albicaulis. Next base: position 222,160,982 of record CM076574.1, read on the forward strand.
AAATGAGAAAGAAATAGGAAAAATAATTGAATTACAAACTGAAGGATAAACACTTAGAAAACCTTGTTAATCAAATGATTCTCCGTACCTTACAAGCCTCTTGGGCCATCTTATTTAACATAGACTTATTTCATTATTCCAACTACATCTCGTTATTCAAACTACATTTCGTTATTCCAACTACATCAATAGGTAATAAGTAAATTTACGCAGAATTACTTATTTACATTTTGTTGTCATATTTTAACAAAATCCACCTTGAAAACAATTTTCCTAATCCCTTTCCCATTCCCATTCATCATCTTTTCTGCAAGTCGAGAGAAGCGAGACACCATCTCAGCTTCTCTACTGTAACTAGCTTCGTGAATATCTGCATGATTTTCCTGAGTGCAGACCTTCTTGAGAACTACTTTGTCGCCTTCGATCACATGTCTCACAAAGTGATACCTTACATTGATGTGCTTGGTCTTGCTGTGATAAGCTGGATTTGTAGCCAAATGAATAGCACTCTGACTATCACAAAACACATTCACTTTCTCCTGCGTCCTTCCAATCTCATCAGGCAGACCTTTTAACCAGATTGCCTCTTTACAGGAATCTGAAGCAGCTATATACTCTTCTTCAGTAGTGGACAAAGCAACTGTTTCTTGAAGCTTTGACATCCAGCTGATTACTCCACCTGCAAGAGTAAAAGCATAACCTGTAGTAGACCTCCTTTTGTCCAAATCACCTACATAATCAGCATCCACATATCCGTGGACTAAACCTTCACGACCATCAAAGTTGATGCAATGGTCACTTGTGCCTCTCAAATACCAAAGCACCCATTTCACTGCACTCCAATGTTCTTCTCCTAGATTTGTCATGAACCTGCTGACAACTCTAACTACATGTGAAATGTCAGGTCTTGTAGATACTATCGCATACTTTAAGTTGCCTATCACATTTGCATATGGTACACGAGACATATACTTCTTTTCTTCATTAGTTCTAGGAATTAAATCCGAAGAAAGCTTAAAATGGGAAGCTAATGGAACATTAATAGGTTTCACATTGTTCATACCAAACTTTTCAAGTACTTTCTCCACATACTTCTGTTGTGATAACTAAAGCTTACCATTCTTCCTGTCTCTATGTATCTCCATGCCCAAGATATGTTTTGCTGCTCCAAGATCCTTCATTTCAAACGTCCTAGAGAGTTGAGCCTTTAACTTGTTGATTTCTTCCATGCTTTTGCTTGCAATAAGCATATCATCAACATACAACACCAGGATAATGAATATGCCATTGAAACTTTTGAAGTATACACAATGATCATACTCACTTCTCATAAAATTCAGGCTCACCATAAAGGAGTCAAACTTCTTGTACCATTGCTTGGGCGACTCCCTCAGGCCATACAATGATTTCATGAGCTTGCAAACTAATCTTATGCTGCGACCTTGTACAAAACCTTCTGGCCGATCCATATATATCTCTTCATCCAAATCACCATGAAGAAAGGTTGTTTTAACATCTAACTGTTCTAACTCAAGGTCAAGTAAAGAAGTTAGTGCTAACACAATACGAATAGAAACAAGTTTAACTACTGGTGAAAAAATCTCATGAAATTCAATACCTTCAACCTGAGAATACCCTTTTGCAACCAATCTCGCCTTATACCTCTCGATACTTCCATCAACTTTCCTTTTCAACTTGAAGACCCATTTGCACCCAACAATACTTCTCCCTTCAGGTAGTTCTACAAGATCTCAGGTATTTTTTTTGGCTAAGGAGTCCATTTCTTCTTCCATGGCCTTTTTCCATATCTTGCTATCTGCATCATCAAATGCTTCCTGATAACAAGAAAGTTCCCCATCTTTAGTAATCAATGCAAACAATGAAGCAAAATCTGTGGGGAAAAACATTAAATGAGAAAGAAATAGGAAAAATAATTGAATTACAAACTGAAGGATGAACACTTGCAAACTCTTATTAATCAAATGATTCTTCGTACTTTACAAGTCTCTAGAGCCATCTTATTTAACCTAGACTTATTTCGTTATTCCAACTACATCTCGTTATTCAAACTACATTTCGTTATTCCAACTACATCAATAGGTAATAAGTAAATTTGCCCAGAATTACTTATTTACATTTTGTTATCATATTTTAACATGATTATGTAGCGATTATTGAAATAAGAAGAGGTCTACTCCTTACTATCCATGAACTAACCAAAACATAAATTAATTGTGGACCCCTCCTTGTTGTATAGCCCGATAATAGAAGAGACATACCGCGAGTCCCATTCCAAGGTAGGTCGGAGGTTAGAGTTTAGCTATACAAAGTATGCCCGCATGCCGACTATGCCTACATTTCTCAAAGCTTGATCAAGCTTCAATCTCCATTATTCAAGGTTCAGGACCGTATGTTCCCTTCCTCTTTTGTGGCGAAATGGTTGTGGAGGTATGATTTTGATGCTCCTAATACCAAATAATCATTTTTCCCACAACGTGAGGTTGGGGATCAACGTATGTTGTTGGACTCGTCGAACGAAAGAAAGCTCACATGGCCAACTACACCCTGAACCGAAAATCTCCAACTTCTGAGACTTGGGCCACTAACTCCTTTTGTTGGGCCTACTGTCCTTTCTAAAATGGACCTTGCACATGAACTCTGCACCCAAATATCTTATAAAAAGTCTCTCCTCATTCTCAACAACACCTCAAATTATTCATTCCAGTTTCCACAGACTCCGTCTAGGTATTTAACGCTACCACACTATATTTTTAGAACACGGAATTTGTACATGTTGTCATTCTTATGAACAACTCTACTCTACCAACATTTTTTCACTCTCGGCATCACACAATTTTAATCACTGCAATAATCACTTCCCTAGTGGTCCTCTCCACATGCAAACCTATACCGAGTCAAATGATTTACTAGTTTACTCCCATCAACACATAAATAGATCAGACCTCTCTGTGGACTCTTAAAGCCTCCGTTCTTGCTACAATAATGTATCTGATTTTATGTTATTGTGAGGAACACTACTAAAAAGGGTGGAAATGTGCTTAGCAAAACAACAAAATTTAAACACAATAAACAATACACTAAAACACACCAGAGCCAAACACTATAGAGACAAAATTACACTCTCCTTTGGTCACAAATTAAACTTGTATTTGGACAGGGGAGAAAACATAGTAATACCACTCCATTTAATTAATAAGTATATTTACAGAGGAAGAATGTCAATGCAATTCTCAAGCTCTTCTTCTCATCTACCAAAACTGTTTTGAAACATGAAAAATTACAGAGAATTGTATAGCGCTCGTTGGCTGAGTTTTTTTGTCTTGGAGTATCTTGCTCCATTTTTTTCTAGCCTTTATGCATCGAGGCCTTCAAGCATGCAAATACATAATTTGAAAACAGAAAAATATCCTCTAAAGATCACATGATGTTGCTAACAAGAACTTATCTAAAAATGACAATTGGCCTACTTCCATAAGCTCCGAAGACACAACTACGTCTCTCATGAACAGAAAGACACATATATTTAACAGAAAACAATAAAATTGTGCAAAGTTCATGTACATACAACATAATATAAGATATTTACACGACTGGTTTGGGGCGAAAAATGTGGAGTGATGCTCTTCCATGAGAGGGTGACAAAAGCGTAATGGTAAAGCCAATTAGGGAAAATACAATTTAAATAAAAGAGATAATATTTATGGAATCAGTTCAAATTTAAAAATAATAATTGTCATAAAATTGTTCAAGGCCATGTACACACAACATAATATAAGATATTTACAACTAGTTTCTGGCGAAAAATGTGGAGTGATGTTCTTGCATGAGAGGGTGACAAAATCTTAATGGTAAAGCCAACTAAGGAAAATACAATTTAAAGAAAAGAGAGAATATTTATGGAATCAATTGAAATTAAAAAAAACAAAAACAAAAAAAAATTCTCATACTTTAAATTTTTAATTTTCGTTTCTTTTAATATATTTTTCTAATATTTAAAATATAGAGTTTTATTAGAATTATGAGTTATGAATTTGTTTGTAATGTAATTTTTTATAAATACTTAATTCAATTAAAATAAAATAAAATAAAATAAAAATAGCTTTATATTAAAACAAAAAGTATATGTTATTATGTTTGTTTTTATTAATTTTTATTGAGTAGTTGTGATTTTTGAATAGGAGAGACCAGAATAAACAACTAAAATCCATTTGGACACATAGGTGAGTTAGAAACAAGTGGATCAATTTTCAAATATTATTTCGTATATGTTCAATAAATATACTTTAGGTTTGCAATATGTTGATTGACATCCAAGGTAATGATAATAATAAATTATTAGTATCATTTTGTATGCTTTGTTAGCGCTCAAATCTGCCTCAGGCTGAAGAAGGAAAAACTCGAGGCAACATCAAACCAAGCTCAGCCTCGTAGCTAGCCCTACGAGGACAGGAGAGGGCTCTCTCCGGGTCTATCTCGGAAAAAAGTTTTCAGAGGGGCTGAGATGACTTAATATGGGATGAAAAGACTATTTAAAGAGCTGAAAAGGGCATGAATGTATGAATCCCTTTCAGACAGAGGAAGAAACACAAAACATGAATGCCTCTCCAGGGCAAAGCAGTAAGCTGAATTTTACCCTTCTCACTCAGAAACATTCAAATTTGAAACGATTATGAAATGAAATGTAAACATAACAAGGAACATATGAAACAGAGAAAAACATATGCCAAATTCATACCACAGGGATCTTATGAAACAGAGCTGCAACTTTAAATTATTTCTCTTTCAAAGCTGTACAATGAAGCTCTGTTATCTCTCCTCACACCTCTGCCAGAACTCTCCCCCCTTTACAAATGATTTTCAATACATTAAATAAACTCTGCTAGGGGAAAACAAATCGACCCTAAGACAAGGGATTTGTTTTAACATCAATAACAAACAAAAGGAAAGACATTATCTCTTCTGAAGTAGCGTTACATTATTCCAACTGAACATTTCTGATGACCAATGATAAGGCACAAATTGTAGTGTGAATCTCCTTGAAATTCTCTGATGACCAACTAAAAGATAAAAACTGGAGAGCGGATCCCATTAAATCATGACTGAGGACCAAAATAAAGACTTCGTTCCTATATATTCTGCATTCTAATTCTGGCGTGCTTTGACTTGGCATTTACATTTGTTATTTGAATAAAAATTCACTTTTTAACAAAAAATAACTTTAACCGAAGATTTTGACCACAAAAGCAATTGGTGTCTCCCCAATTTCAATAGCATTTCATACTTTATTTATGCCAATCTAAAAGTTGGAAATAAGAATCTCCAGGACCTATTTAGGCGTTTCCGGCATAATGGATACCGTTTGCTTGTCTTTTAGTTGTTCAACGAAACCATGAACCACGATCATGTAACCACGAACCAACAATATATGACAATTCAAAACATCGGTTTTTTGTTATTTTTAAACTCCTCCAGCAACGTGGAACCATAGCGCTCCTTTATGTTACCACTTGCAAGCAAAATGAGACAATTTAGCATGAATCTAAGTGAAGGAGAGAAAAATTTACGGCTCGGGAGTATGGGTAGCGCGCGCTTACCCGGTCTGCGTATGTGTGCAAGTGCGTAGCACACGTATTATTTTGCACAGTAGGTGAGGCTATATGCGTAGCGCGCCTCTTGTGCGTAGCGTGCCTTCTGCGTGTGAAAACGCCTCTTACACCTCGGTCTTCGGTTTTGATAACAAGCTTTCGCCCTTCTAATGCAACGATTAGACCTTTGTTTTGGGAATCTATGCAAATGAGTTGTCTCGACAGCGATATTGCTTATTACCCCCCAAGGCATTCCTGCCAATATTTTGCAACTTCAAGTAAATGTACTTCAAATGCATTCTGGCGTTTTGTAATTGCATTGATAATAGCTCTGCCAGACATTCGATTACCAACCTCTGGAATAGCATCATGCAAAATATGAAGTTGTTCATGCATTTGCAACCCTGAGGAATCAAGGAAATCGATGGAGAATGTCAATTCTTCACCATCGCCTGCTCTGCCACTCAACACTACAACCTTTGGACAAAGAGCATCAAGCTGCTCAATTTCCTTTACACTAATTTCCTCAAATGCATGACAGCTGAGCTGTTTTAGTGATTCTCTGACGTTGCCCCATGCGTATAGAATAATCAACTTCCTTCTTCAAAGATTGAACAAGGTTTTCCTGATCTTGGACTGAATAATGAATCTCTTTGTTGTCTTTTACAGGGATGGTGGCGTGGCTTAGCGAAGGATAACCAAGGCTGCTTCTGAATTCTCAAGACTAAAAAACTTCAATAATTACATATTTGAAAACACATTTAACGATTTCTTCAAAACAGTGTTTTGAAGAAGAATCAATCTCGCATTGATAACCATCTTGAAATATAAACTCACTGAACCTTCTTCTAGCCTGCAGACATTATTCGACATGTTTGAAGACCAATGACGAAGGACTGACAGGACCATGTCTAACATGCTTAATTCATCATTTATAATCTTTTAATGTATTATAGTATGTAATTATTATTTTTTTATTATAATTGTTATAATAAAAAAGGTTTTTTTGAATAAGAAAGAATTTTGTGATTGGTTATTTGAAGTTCACGTTCGCCTTCCATTTATTCAAGGTGCTATTGATAAAATCACTAGGATCCTTAAGAGACAAATATCTCCTCGCCCTTCAAGCCCCTCCCCACCATTCAAAGTTTTCTTAGATCGGTTAAGGAACCAGTTTTCCTTAAGGATGGTAAGTGTTTACTTGATTCCATGCTCCTGTGGGATGCCCTACATCGTTGAAACTAGTCGATCCATTAATCAAAGAATTTATGGACATGATTATGACCTTAGGTATGGTATATCACGCTCCTCTGCCTTAGCAGAGAATGTTGAAAAGACAAAACGTCACATTTGTAGTTAATATGCTAAGGTAATCATGAGGATTGACCATTTCCACCACTGTACGTTAAGGGAAGCCTTAGAAATTGAAAAGAGACTGGTAAACTTTAACAGAGATGATGGGTGGAGTGTTAGCAGATTTTGGATTCCTGCCCTTCACTCTTAGTTGACATTTTTTTCTTCCCCTTGATTTTACCTCTTTTCCGTTCTCCTCCTCTTAACGCCGCCCTCCTCCCCACCCCCCTTTTTCTTCCCTTGGATCTTCTTACTCACTCTCTCTTTGTATAACATACACACATACCAAGAAATACAAAAAAATTACATCTTACTTTACCCAAACTACACTTACTATTCTACATTGAATTACACTATTATAATTCTACAAACCCACCTTTGCCAATTTTTATAAGAGAACAACTCCGATCTTAATCAACATATAACTTTAACCTTCACACACCATGGCAAGTCTTTCCATCATATTTTTTTTTTGGTTAAGGTTTAATATTTAAACTGGTGGCATCAAGCTTTAATGTTGCGTATGGTTTTCAACGCTCCTAAGGAAAGATATTTTTCACCTTGATATAAACCGAGGTAAACCTGACACGTTATGGCAATTAAATGCAGTATGTACCGGATATTAATACCATCGGATAGAGGTGTGATTCATCGTGATCTTTGCGTTTTCGATGAACTTACCTGAGATATCCACCATTATTTTCTGGGCGATCGACGGACGTCATTTTGGGTGGGAATTCACATTGTAAACCCTGCCAACCCTAGGTTTAACCGACCTTTGTCTCTATGCTGGTGAATTATATCTTCCGCTCTGAGAATTGTTATTGCTGAGGTTGTGCTTCTTAGCTTCAGCTTCACCATTACTGATACTTTCACACCGGTATGGGAGGACCTTAATGGTGAAACACCCATAGGCTTGGCAGCATGATGGTTTTGAGGTTCCATTTGCCGAACACCAAGAGCTACAGGTGTATTGAGACCTCTGTTGTCATGGCTATCCTTGCCTTTTTCATTCCTATGCTCTTTACTACAGCTCAGGTAACAATACTTCAGCTTCCTTGGCTTATACAAACTTTTCTTTTTATGCATATTTACTCTCACGGCTCAATCTCTTATTTCGAGTTCCTTATCGACTTTGTTTCACGATGTGTGTTTTAATTTGCAGGGTTATTGTTTTCAGGTCTGCTCTTTCTCCGATGGCCGCTCTCATGCTTCGAAATATCACTTTTAGTTTCCATATACTTTGGCGCATGGTTAATACATTGCACTCACCTCCAGGTACTCATAATGTCTGCACTCAAAATTAGAAGTCCAACTGTCTCAAGCGAATATTATAGCATTTTTCGGAGGTTTAGAAACCCGTTTTTTGACTATGTCTATTGAGTAGACTGTCGGCATTACTTATGCTATGGTTCAATTTATATGAATATTGTGAACTTTTAATAGACAGTTTCCGGCGAGAAAACTTGGGCCTCGGATATTTTTTTCCTTTGCTGTGTTAAATTTCATGTATATTATTAAGAAGGGTTCAACGTAATCTTCCTTCCTTTTACTCAGCATGAAAAGTAGTATAGTCGAGGGTTCAATTCTAGATCTCGACTCTTACTCAGTTGAAGTATTAAAAGGGTGAATGTCGTAATTTTTACTTGTTGTTTTGGAATAGATATTATTTTTTTGGACTATATGTAATATTTGACACACAGTGGCCTTTCGCTATTTTAATGATATGAAAGGCTTATTTCTGCAAATGTATGAACTTATTCCAGTTCCAGTTTTCGTTATGTTTATTTTCATTTATTCATTCGTATTGATAATATGTAGTTAAGCTCGACAGTCAGTCTTAACTCTGGTTTCTTGAGAAATAATTGTATTTTTGTCTTTACAGTAATTTAAAGAACACTCCATTTTTAGTTTCTCTATTTACAATAAAAAAATTTCTACCTTAGGTAATTAGTTCATTGACCAGACCACCTACAGTGTCTGTGTATAGCTGTGCTTGAGGGACAATGCATCCTCAGTTAGGGTTCTACCCTGTACCCTCGACTGACAGTCCCCACTAATGTTTTATCAAGAGAAACTTCTTTAAGCATGTATATGTGTGATTTTATCTTTACATGATATAAATATAATCTCCTTATTTTACACAATTTTTAGTTCATTTCTTTAACTTATCTATAGTTTACTAAGTATGAAGTTTACTGAAAATTTTATATTTATACATGTATCTCGGAAATCTTTTTTTCCCATTTCCTACACAAGACAGCCAGTGTTGTTTAAACTGGAACTTAGATATTCCATTATTTTCTTGACATAATCACAAACACTAAGTTTTAAATGAAATAAAAATTTTGTGCATAATCATACTACCCATACTTGTCCAGGTGATACATAATGAGATAATAATAATAAAGATTAGTAGCATTATTTATTAGCACTTTCCTAAAATATACCCACTGTTAATGTCGCTAGTAAATAAATACTTGTTCACACATAGTGTAAAAGTAATGCAGTGCTTAACTCACTGAAACACATAGTTACTTATCTGAATTATGCAGTTTATAGCTATGGTCCTCCCAACCATCAAGAGGGACGATCATGTTCTCCTCTTGCCCCTGTGCTCGGCTGCTGAAACGTATGGGTTGACAGGGGAATTTATGTTGTGACCTCAGGACTCCTAGTCCCATCAGTATCAAAAATTAAATCAGGATTTGCTGTGTGATTTTCCACTGGTCTCTACTAGCTCAGGAAAATTCTCCACTCTCTCCTTAGTCCATGAACAAACCCCTACTCCTCACTGGGATCAATCTCTTATCTCCAGAGGAGCAGGTAACTGTTTCCAGCTGTCCAAACCACCTTCCAGTTCTTGGAAAACATTTTCCATGAGCTTTTACTTTTTTTTTTATGGAGTTAGTTTCCATAACTGTTTTTATTATTCATAATTAATCACTAATGAAAATATTTATTTTTTAAAACATTAATAGTTCCAGTCTTTTCTTAAAACAAATAATTAAAATATCTTTAACTAGATAACAACTAGTTGTCATTAAATGTAGCTATCACAACTCCCCCTTGGAAGTAACACTGTCCTCGGTGTTGCATTCTAGCTCTGCAAATAACTCTGGGTAAGCCTCATGCACAAACCCTTCATCTTCCCAAGTAGCCTCATCCAAGTTGAAGTGGTTCCACTGCACTTTAACCTAGGTGATGACTCGCTTCCGGAGCATAATTTCTCTTAGGTCAAGTATGTGTTGTGGCTCGACTAGAAACTCGTCATCCGACTCTACCTGTAAATAGCAAAGTTCCTTGTCAAATTCTCATAAAGAAATCATATTTCAAGTTAGGATTTTTAATTCTATCCTACCTGTATATTATACAAATGAATTACGTGCTTCATATCATGCACATAACGCTACAATAGGGACACATGAAACACATTGTGTACTCGGATGTGACTAGGTAAAGCCAGCCAATAGGCCACATGTCCTACCCTTTCCGAAATTTGTAAGGGTCCACAGAACCTGGGAGCCAACTTGGCATAAGAGGTCCACCGCAAGGTACTCATCTTGGGTTTGATCCTCACATACACATGGTCTCCTACTGCGAATTCCTGATAAGTCCTCTTCTTATCTGCATAGATCTTCTGTCGATCTTATGCAGCCTTCAAATTTTGTCTTATCTTCTTTACTTATGATTCTATTTCAGCAAGCATTTATGGTCCCAACATTAATTTTGTTTCGGGACTGCCCCAATTTATGGATGTGCGAAACTGCCTCCCATATAGGGCTTCAAAAGGGATCATCTTAAGAGACTCTTGAGAAGCATTGTTGTAAGAAAATTCAACCAGATGCAAGTGATCTTTCCATTTGGTTGGCTGCTACATCACGTACATGCACAAAATATCTTCCAAAACTTGGTTTACCTGCTCTGTTTGACCATCTGTCTGGGGATGATAAGCGGTACTAAAATTTATTTGGGTCCCCAGACCTGTAAACAAAGTCTTCCAAAATGTTGATGTAAACTTTACATCCATGTTCGAGATAACTGTCTTCGGAATACCATGTAGCCTGAAAATTTCTCTCATGAAGATGTGTGTTATTTGTACAGTCTTGTAAGTAAACTACACAAGTATAAAAAGTGTAGATTTACTCAATCTGTCAACTCCCACAATGATGGAGTCATTGTGCCTTTTTGACCATGGTAAACCTATAATGAAATCCAGGGGTATGACCTCCCACTTCCATTTAGGTACCAGTATGGGCTACAACAATCCTGCAGGATATCGATGCTCCACCTTAACATGCTGACACTCCAAACATTTATTTAGGTATTCAAAAAATATTTTTATGCATATCAAGCAAGAAATATACTCTTCTAATAGTTCTTAACATTTTCTAGTATCCTGGGTGTCTTGCATAGTTACTCTGATGGTATTCATCCATGATTAACTCTTTAAGTTCCACGCAATTTTGTACATACAACTTTCCTCTAAAGGCTAGCATTTTTTCTTGGTTAACTCCATATTCAGAAGTACTTCCTTGTTTTCTGGTCTCTTCCATTTTTTTCCATAGGAATTGATATTCTGGGTCTTTCTGTGCTTCTTCTTTTACTTGATCTAAGAATTTATTTTCAAGATGATTGTAGTAAAGCTCATAGACACAATGCAACTTTCTACTGAAAAGCATCAGCCACCCATTTTTCCTTACCTTTCATGTGTTGGATGTCCATATCAAACTCACTTCGAAAGGCATTCCATCTTTCCTGTATAGATTTTAAATTAGCTTGTTTGAAATAACTAGTCAAGCTATTATGATCTGTCTTTAGCACAAAATTTTTACCCAGCAAGTAGTGTCTCCATACCTGGAGCGCATGTACTACGACTGTTAATTCTAGATCATAGGCTAAGTACCTTTGTTCATGTTCCTTCAACTTTCTTAACTCATATGCCACTACTTTTCCTTCTTGAGATAAAACTGCCCCAACATCCTTTTTAATTGCATCTATACAAACTTCAAATTTCTTTGTTGGGGTCAGCTACCCTCAACACTGGTGCAGTGGTCAATAATTTCTTCAGCCTCTCGAAACTGTTTTGGCACTCAACAGTCCACTTAAATACTTTTCATTTTCTCTACAAAGAGGTAATGGGAAAAGAAATTCTGGAAATCCCTCAATAAATCTCTGATAATACCCAGCTAAACCCATAAAGGATCGAATATCTGCCACATTCTAGGGTACTCGCCATTCCATGATTGTCTTGATTTTCTCTGGATCAACAACAATCCCTTCTATTGAAATGACATGGCCTAGGTACTAGATTTATGTTTTAAAGAAATCACATTTACAGAAATTAGCGTACAACTGGTGTTTTCTTAGAATTTCCAACACAATCCTTAAATGCTCCTTATGTTATTCCTGGTTTTTAGAATAGATTAAATTTTTTTCTATAAATATAAGTACAAAATTATCCAGGAAAGGATGAAATATACCATGCATTAACCTCATAAAGGTTGATGGTGAATTTATTAACCCAAAGGCTAACACCACAAATTCATAATGCCCGTACCTGGTATGGAATGCAATCTTGAAAATGTCTTCATCCTTGATTCGGATCTGGTGATATCTAGATCTTAAATCTATCTTTGAAAATATAATGCCCCCCTTCACCTGATCGAACAGATCATCAATCCTTGGTAGAGGATATTTATTTTTAACTGTTAATTTATTGAGCTGTCTATAGTCCATGTACATTTGTAGGGTTTTGTCTTTCTTCTTAATGAACAACACTGGTGCTCCCCAAGGGGACACACTTGGACGAATATAACCTTTGTCTAACAATTCTTGTAACTTCATTTTTAACTCAGTTAGTTCTAGAACACTCATTCTGTAAGGAGCCCTTGACATAGGAAATGCTCCTGGCATTAATTCTATAGTAAAATCGATATCTCGTCTTGGTGGTAATCCAGGAATATTTTGTGGAAAAAAATCCATGAAATCTTGTACCACTGGTATGTTTTCCATCATATGTAACTTTTCCTTGGAATTAGCATATCCCACCTGAATAGCATATATCTGGCATCCCTTCCTCATACATTTATTCATTTTGGATGTTGTAATTGGATGTAGCTACAGTGGCTTCTTGATTCCTTGAATCCCCTTTCGTGTTCCATCTTGCATTCTATAATAAATGATCTTTTCCTTGCACCCCACTAAGGTCCAATGTTTTTCTAGCCAATCCATGCCCATAAAAACATCATAGGACCCTAATGGAAATATGTTAAGGTCCACATTCAACTCATGTTCTGCAATTTCTAATGTATAGTTTGGAATCTTGGCAATTGCCTTCCTTTTTGCTCTTGTGGCTAGCTGTACCAGCCATGGGTTTTTGAATTTCTTCCCTTTTAATTTATAAATTTCCACTATTTTGGGACTAACATAACTTAGACTTGCACCTGGGTGTACCAAAATTGAAACAGATTGAGACAGTAATTTACCTTCCAACTCAATCATTGTTGGCTAATAATCTGTCTATCAATCCTCCAATACCGCGTTGATACGAGGAATGTTTCACACCACATCGCCTACTATAGAAGCCTCCTGGAAATTTGAAATTGTGTCATTTCTTGTTCTCTGTGGGTAGCTTTTGTAATATTGTGCCTCGCCACACCCCCAACACTATAGAGGTGGCTTGGTCACTGGCCATTGCTTGGGTTTTCTAGATGCCTCTATAGGCTTCTCTTCTACTGGCCAATGGGTTCTTTGATGATTTCTACCAAATTTTTTACTGACAGAACTTCATGCAGAATTCTTAAAGTAATTTCTTTTGGATCCTTTGAAGTTGGAGCTGTTTTTCTGTCCTTTTCTTGGCTACCAACTTTTGCCAACCTCCCCTTTAGTCTTGGACTACTAATAGCACATTTGTGCCTTATGAATGGCTTCGTCCATGGTTCTGGGATTTACAATTTCAATTCGCTCTTTCATATGTGTTGGAAAATTGCTCAGAAATGTTTGCACCTTAACCTTTTCTTCTTGGAGATATGGAACATATCATAACAGGGAGGTGAACTTGGTGATATACTCGTCCATAGTCATATGTCCCAACTTCAAGTCATGAAACTCTTTAGCTTTCTCATCATAGAAATTTTCTCTTAAATACTTGTCTTTAAAGTACTGCTGGAACGATTCCCAAGTAACATCTTGGTCCTAAATGCTGCAAACATTCTTTACTTCCTCCCACCACAAAGTGGATTTCTCTCATAACTGATATATGGCTAATCTGGCCTTCCGGTTGCTACTGTATTCGTATACCTGAAAATATTTATTTGTGTTTATCAACCATGCCTCTGCCACTTCCTGAGCTTCACCATCAAATGTTGGTGGTTTTATTTTGTGAAACTATCCTTGAAGTTCCACCTTCTGCTTCTTAACTTCTTTCTGATCTGACACATTGCCAGACTCTGATTCATTATAGTTTTTGTTTTTATTGCTTCGCTGAGAAGGGCTTCTCTCCACTCTATCAATGGTGTGTTCGCTTGTTTTTTTCTCATCACCCTCTTGCATGTCCCTATCAGCACTGGGGTTATCCATTTCTTGATTTTTCTTATCTGACAGGCTTTTAAGTATCTTTTCTTGTTCTTGCATCAGCACTCATTATCGCTACGAACTTGCACCATCTCTTCATGTAGTTTTTGTACTGTGCTCAACAGCATGCTGGTTTGATGCGGTTGTTCTTCCAACAGTCTATTTGTTTGTTGGTGCTGATAGACACTCAGCTGAACCCACATCTCCGGGCTCACTACCAGTTGTGTTTGGGGTTCCCCAGTGTCTTGGGGTGGTTGTTCCATTGTTCCCCTTCTCATGATGTTGTCTGTTATACTTTTATTTTGTGCATCAATATACACACAGCGTAAATTGTTAGTTGACTGTTAGGGTCCCAGTGTACGAACACTCCTCTAATACCACTTTTAACATAGACACATACCAAGAAATAAATAAATAAATTATTTCTTTATTTACCTGAACTAAAATTACTATTCTACATTGAATTACACTATTATAATTCTTCAAACCCACCTTTGCCAATTTTTATAAGAGAACAACTCTAATCTTAATCAACATATAACTTTAACCTTCACACACCATGGGAAGTCTTGCCATCATATATGTTTTTTGATTAAGGTTTAATGTATTAAACTAGTAGCATCAAGCTTTAATGTTGCGTATGGTTTTCAACCCTCCTAAGGAAAGATATCTTTTGCCTTGATACAACTGAGGTAAACCTCGCACGTTATGGAAATTAAATGCAGCAGGTACCGAATATTAATACCACCATACAGAGGTGTGATTCATCGCAATCTTTTCATTTTCGATGAACTTACCTAAGATCTCCACTGTTGTTTTCTAGGCAATCGATGGACATAGTTTTGGGCAGGAATTCACATCGTAAACCCCGCCAACCCTAGGTTTAACCGGCCTTTGTCTCTGTGCTCATGAATTATCTCTTCCTCTCTGAGAATTTTTATTGCTGAGGTTGTGCTTCCGAGCTTCGACTCTGCCATTACTGATACTTTCACACTGATATGGGAGCAGCTCAAAGGTGAAACGCCCATAGGCTTGGCAGCATGATGGTTTTGAGGTTCCATTTTCCAAATGCCGAGAGCTACAGCTGTATAGAGACCTCCGCTGTCATGGCTATCCTTTCATTTTTCATTCCTATGCTCTTTACTAAAGCTCAGGTAACAATATTTCAGCTTCCCTAGCTTATACAAACTTTTCCTTTTATGCATATTTACTCTCAGGACTTACTCTCTTATTTTGATTTCCTTATTGACTCTGTTTCATGGTGTTAAAGGATTTAGGCTCAAGTATTTATTGGTCATGGTGAATATCTTCCTCACAGGTATAATTACCCTATCAACCCCTATTTGATTTAACACAGAAATCTCTATTTGGGATAGTTTTACGCTTAACGTCTAGAACACTCTCCTTACTATGTTTTAATTTTCACGGCTATTGTTTTCAGGTCTGATCTTTCTCCGATGGCCGCTCTCATGCTTCGAAATATCACTTTTAGTTTCCATATACTTTGGCGCATGGCTAATACATTTCACTCACCTCCAGGTACTCATAATGTCTACACTCGTACTCAGAAGTCTAATTGTCTCAAGCGAATCTTCTAGCATTTTTCTGGGGTTTAGAAACCCATTTCTTGACTCTGTCTATTCAGTAGACTGTCAACATTATTTATGCTATGGTTCAATTTATATGTATATTGTGAAATTTTAATAAATAGTTTCCGGCCAAAACCCTTAGGCCTCGGATATTTTTTTCCTCTGCTATGTTAAATTTCATGTATATTATTAAGAAGGGTTCACTGCAATCTTCCTTCCTTTTACTCAGCATGCAAAGTAATATAGTCGAGGGTTCAATTATAGATCTCGACTCTTACTCAGTTGAAGTATTAAAAGGGAGAATGTTGTAAGGTTTACTTGTTGTTTTGGAATAGATATTATTTGTTAAGACTATATGTAATATTTGACACATAGTGACCTTTCATTATTTTAATGATATTAAAGGCTTATTTCTGCAAATGTATGAACTTATTCCAGTTCTAGTTTTCGTTATGTTCATTTTCATTTATTAATTTATATTGATAATATCTAGTTAAGCTCGACAGTCATTCTTAACTCTGGTTTCTTGAGAAATAATTTCTTTTCTGTCTTTACAGTAATTTTAAAAATACCCTAGTTTTAGTTTCTCTGTTTACAATACATTTTTTTCTACCTTAATTAATTACTTCAGTGACTGTACCACCTACAATGTCCGTCTATAGATGTGCTTGAGGGACAATGTGTCCTGGGTTATGGTTCTACCCTGTACCCTCGACCAACAACCCCCTCTAATGTTTTTTCAATCGAAACTTCTTTAAGCATGTATATGTGTGATTTTATCTTTATAGGATATAAATATAAGCTCCTTCTTTTACATGGTTTTCAGTTCATTTCTTTAACTTATCTATAGTTTTCTGAGTATGAATTTTACTGAAAAAAAATTATTTATACATGTATCTCGGAAATCTTCTTTTCTCATTTCCTACTTCTTTAACTTATCTATAGTTTACTGAGTATGAAGTTTAATGAAAAATTTATATTTATACATGTATCTCGGAAATCTTCTTTTCCCATTTCCTACACCAGATAGCCACTGTTGTTTAAACTGGAACTTAATTATTCCATTCTTTTCTTGACATAATCACAAACACTAAGTTTTAAATGAAATTAAAGTTCTGCGCATAATCATATTACCCATAGATAATAATAATAAAGATTAGTACCATTCTTTCTCAACACTTTCCTAAAATATACCCACTGTTACTGTCACTAGTAAATAAATATTGTTCACACATAATGTGAAAGTAAGCAGTGCTTAACTCAATGAAACACACAGTTACTTATTTGAATTATGCAGTTTATAGTTGTGGTCCTCCCAACCATCAAGATGGGCGATCACGTCCTCCTCTTGCCCCCGTGCTCCACTATTGAAAGGTACTGGTTGACAATGGAATTTCTACTATGACCTCAGGACTCCTGGTCCAGGCAGTATCAAAACTTAAATCAGGATTTGCTGATTGGTTTTCCATTGGTCTCTACCAGCTCAAGAAAATTCTCCACGTTGTCCTTAGTCCATGAACAGAACCCCTACTCCTCACTGGGATCAATCTCTTATCCCTAGAGGAGCAGGTAACTGTTTCCAACTATCCAAGCCACCTTCTAGTTCTTGGAAAACATTTACCACCAGCTTTTAATTTTTTTTATGAAGTCACTTTCCATAAGTGATTTTATTATTCATAATTAATTACTAATAAAAACAATTTTTTTTTAACAAAACATCAATAGTTCCAGAGTTTTTTTAAAACAAATAATTAAAAAGTCTTTTAACTAGTTAACAACTAGTTATCATTAAGTGCATTGTAGCACTTTCTTCTCCTTTTTATTTTTTATTAGATTAAAATTAAAATTATGTTATTCTTTCTAATTATAATATTTATAACTATTCTATAAATATATTGTATTGAAATATCTATTGAATTAGGATTTAACTTATTAAATTTACTTATTAAATAAGAATATTAATATAGTAAATTATATTAAAATTATATAACATACAACCATTAATTAATTCATTTCTAAATAATAATAATAATAATAATCTATGGGTAGCTCAATTCGTTATTCCTATAAATGTGAATTGTTGTGATCCTACTACTGATATGGTGGTGCGTCACACGGGCTATTACAAAAAAAACCAATAATAATAATAATAATAATAATAGTTAAAATTATATACAATTATTAATTACTTCATTTTTAATTTAATTTAATTTCTTATTTTCTTTATTTTAGTCAAACTAGCGGTTATTTACAATGGCTAGTTGGAGCGTCTCTTTATCTATTTAAACTAGTTCATTGATCATCATTGATGAACCACAATGGCTGGTTCGAAACATGTCCACAAAATATACTTAAATGTTGTTAACCATAATGAATATATTTAAATGTGATTATCACTAAAAGAATTTATATGTATTTTATGAATCACGGAAGCCAAATTCCTATTATTTATATATTTATTTTTAAATTGTGTATAATTTTTTAAACTAGCAATTGCACCAGATGTTGCAAAGGAAACGCCGTAAGGTGATAACATATAAGACTAACTTATGATTTTTGACAACTATTAAAAGACAAAAACATATCAACACAAGGAAAGGACCATGCTATGATGAAATACAATATTTCTTTCTTAAGCCTTACAAATCATGATTCCTATGTTCAAGTTAAATACATTGTCTAATTATTCCAACATGAATGGCTCGTAAATAAAGAAATAGATGATGATGAAACCTTCAAAATTATGATCAGTGCCATTAATTTTCCTTTATATTTTTATTGTTTGTAGCAAGTCTCATCTTATCAACATGAGTTATGTCCTTCACATTTAATAAGCTAAGAAGATTATTCTTACTTAATGAGAAAAAAATAAGATATATGATGAAGAAGATAGTTGTGAACATGCTTTTGTGTTGAAGCAAAGGGTAAAAGGAATGCAAAGTTTTCATCACCAAAGAGACAAGAGATGAAGCCAAAAAGATCACAACTTCAAAGCATAAAGGAGAGGAAACTTCAGCCTAGGTATCAAATGCAAGTGTTATTATTGTGAAAAACTTAGTCCTTATGAAAAGGATTGTAGAAATGAAGTATGAATTTTCTCATGTAAAGCATGAAGAGAAGAGAGATTCATGACATGAAAAGAATGAGTGGTTTTCCTAATTGAATGATAATAAAAGTTACCAAGAGAAAATTTCTTCAAGAGATGAGAAGGTGGACATGGTCAAAAGTGAAGGAACAAACCCAATGAAAGTGCCTAATGGAGGTGTTAAAGATGTGGAGTATGTGCGTACTGGGCCTAAATAAGAAAATGTAGATGAAAAATACTAATGCATCATTCCAATCATAAATAAGAAAATGTGTACAACAAATACTAAATCATCATTCCAAGATTAAATCTGATGAAAAGGGTTTGAAGAGGGAAAAATACAAAGTGGTTGCAAAATTTGTTGAAAGAGACCTTGACAGGTATACAATTACACGAATAGGACAACAAGCATTGATGGCTGAAAAAATATCCAAAAATCAACTATGGCTTGAAAGCTCAATAATCAACTATGCCATGAAAGCTCTAATTGACTATTATTGACCCACTCTCCAACAAATCCTCTTTCTCCTTTGCGAGAATATTACCTAGTGGCCGAAGGGTTCTTCTTCATGTTCTCTGTTATAGGGAATTCTTGAATGGAATCAAGAAGTTGATTCTTTAATAGAAGCAATGACTTTATGAGGGTTAGGGTTTTATTGGATCTGCAATTTTGAAACCCCGAAGCTAGTGGAAGCCTTTTTTTTTTTCCAAGGCAAGACTTAGGTTGTGCCAAGCCAAAAATGGAGCATGGGAAGATAAATATCAATAAAAGAGAGAATAAGATTCAGAGTTAGGTGACCTTCAACAGTTTGATAAGGGTTAGGGTTTTATTGGATCTGCAATTTTGAAACCCCGAAGCTAGTGGAAGCCTTTTTTTTTTTCCAAGGCAAGACTTAGGTTGTGCCAAGCCAAAAATGGAGCATGGGAAGATAAATATCAATAAAAGAGAGAATAAGATTCAGAGTTAGGTGACCTTCAACAGTTTGATAAAGAAATCCTGTGAGCTTTCGATGTTGTGCAATGTAGATGTGGTACCGCAATTTCTCTAACTCATTGGTTACAATCTTTTGCTTTAGTTTTGACCCAATGCATTTAATGATTTTTTTCCAAGTGAAATTTCATGCTTTTGAGTAAAACTTACAATCTTTTTCTTTAGTTTTGATCCAATGCATTTAATGATTTTTTTTTCCAAGTGATATTTCATGCTTTTGACTAAAACTATGCAATGTAGATGTGGCACCACAATTTCTCTAACTCACTGGTTACAATCTTTTGCTTTAGTTTTGACCCAACGCATTTAATGATTTTTTTTCCAAGTGAAATTTCATGCTTTTGAGTAAAACTTACAATATTTTGCTTTATTTTTTATCCAATGCACTTAAGATTTTTTTTTCCAAGTGAAATTTCATGCTTTTGACTAAAACTAAATTTTTTACAGAAATTTAGGCTAAATATTTTCATAATTTTATTAAAGAAAAACTTGTTTCCTAATTTATGATTAGAGTTATGCATATGCTTATATTTAAATATATAAATATTTTCCACCAACATATAATAGGTTTTCTTATATTTTTACCTAATAAAATTAATTGGGTCACAAATTTTTGGAGTTGTTAGCTATATATGAGGAATTAGTTAGTATAAACCACTCATTTTTTTTTTCTAAATAAGACTAATTCTATTAAGAAAAGAAATATAGTACAATCAAGGCTTGCATAGAAGCAAAGCGAGAGAGCGAGGGAGCCGGAAATGATAGACTATCAACCTCGGTCCCAGTGAACATCCACGGCATAGGCAAAAGATAGCAGGAAGAACATAAAATAAATTAATAGACTAGGGAGTCGACCCAGGATGGGTAGAATCTCCCAATCGACATTTTTTCCCTTTCTTTTTACTGACTGTGACCCAGCCATTGTGAGCTGGCTGTACGGGAACCACTTGCAAACTATTTTGCATAGAAGGAGGGGTCTCCTTATCTGAATCTGAGGATGAAGACTCATGAGTGCACTTCTGCGAAATCGGAGGAGAAGCAGGATCCGCTGGGCATACTAGGGGCTCTTCCCTCGGGGGGTCATGATTCTCCTCTTCCACCTCTATGTCCTCCTCATCAGAGCTATAGGAATCTATGACATCCATTGGAGGTCTATCGCATGGTTTCCAGTTCTTGGATTTGGATTTGTGTGGGATATTCTTCTTTTTGTGGAGGAATGTCACACAAGTATTCTGAAGATGCCCCGTCTGATGGCAATGGCGACATCTGAAAGTAGTGTTCTCATAGTCTAAGGTTTGCATCCAATGAAAGTCCCCAACTTTGAGGTTGATCTGATCGGGGAGCCCTTTACTAATGTCTATTTCTGCGCATATTCTGCCAAAAGTGTATATTCCCTTCTCCCCTCGAGAGGTGTCCGTTGCCAGGAAGCGTCCTAACGTATTCCCAATCCCTTGGAAGACAGCGAAATGCCATAAATGAGCAGGGATATTAGGAAGACGGACCCAAATGGGCAGCTTGGTGATGACAGCCGAAGAGGGGTCGAAATTAGGGAACCAGGGGGTGAGGAAAAGTCCCACTGATCCCCAGAACCAAGGGCCTCCCGTTAAGGCTTTCTTGTAATCATCGCTGAAGGCAAAGGCGACAATGAAGAAGCCTTTCGAGCAAAAGAAAACCTTGCAGTTGTTGGTCCAGTTGGAGTGGAGCCACTGGTATAGATCGACAGTACGAGGCCATAGTCCGTTGAATCTGCATATGATGGAAATTTCTGCAAACGTCTGATATTGATCATCCAGAGAAGGGTGAGAGATTTCAATGGAGGGAGTTTCTTCCATTTTATCCACCAAGAAAGGCTTGGGAGCCTCAGCTGGATTGGCAGTCTTCTTGGAGGATTGAGCATGAACCGCATCTTTATAGGAGAAAGTAGGAGCCGAGGAGGTATGCCCAGATGCTCCTCCTCGCAAACGTAAAGTGAGAATCACTAAAGCATCTCTTTCAATACTGTAAAAAGACAAGGGCAGAGGGTCATCGAGCTGTTTACCTTCGTAAGTCAGTCTCAGAAGGGCTGAGGGGATACCCAACCTGAGCTCAAGCTCTCGGAGGAGGTTAAGCACCAGATTTGAAGGAAACACCCAAAGCAATAGAATTTTTCCTGAGAGAAGTAAGAGCTGGATTTGAAAGCAAGAGGGTGAGCTATGCTGAGGGTAATTAGTCGAAATTTTTTTTAAAAAATCAGCTTGAGGAGCGCCCTTCTGTTCCCCATCTTGCATAGACTGTGCTTCCTCTATTTCCGGAGCTGGCAGGAGGTTCTGTTGTTCGGACCCTGGCTACTCTGTTCTTATCTGAGGCGGAGGAGAAATCGAGAGTCTGATCTCAGATTTCTTACCATGGTTAGCAAGAAATCGTCCTAGAGTCGCGTCTTTGAGACCAAATCTAGTCCCGCCTCCAACAGCATTTACGCCCAAAGGCCCTTGAGAACCCTTGCAGTTTTTGGTTGTCTTCCTTTCCCGAAGGCGGTATATTTTCGTGTTCACAGCGGAATGGGCATGGGCGATATTCTTAGCAACGTCCTCTGTTTTAAAGGCGGGTTGTTCCGGATAGAATAGCCTGCCGTGAATCCATGTTCGAACAATGTCCTTGGGTTCCTGTTCTGAGAGCCCATCTCGCAGATCGTATTTGCCATCTGTTTAAACAAGGCACCGATGCTTGAAGCTGAGGGGAAATACTGTAACAACCTTTCGTTCAGCGGGAGATTTTGATCCATCGTCTACCTCGGAGACAGCGAGAACTGTTTTGGGGTCTACCTCAGAGACGGCGAGGGCTGATGTGAGGTCTGCTGCGTCGATAGCGAGAGGAGTCCTCGCTGAGACATCCGTGGCGGTGGCAGGGTTTTTCAGAGCCCTAGCAGAAACCCTAGCTGAAGCCATTCTCAAGAAAAAAAAAAAGTATAAACCACTCATTAAAATACCATTAATTTTTAATTAAAATAATGTAAATTTATGTAAGAAAAGAAAAAAGTTTTTACTACCTCTATTATTTTTTCTCACTTTTTCCATTATTTTGTAAATTAGTTTATTTACTACTGAGAAATTTCATGCTTTTGAGTAAAACTAAATTTTTAAAAGAAATTTAGGCTAAATGTTTTCATAATTTTATCAAAGGAAAACTTGCAACCTAATTTATGATTAGAGTTATGTGTATGCTTATATTTAAATATATAAAGATTTTCCACCAACATATAATAGGTTTTTTATATCTTACCTAATCAAATTAATTGGGTCCCAAATTTTTGGAGCTATTAGCTATATATGAGGAATTAGTTGGTATAAACCACTCATTAAAAGACCATTAATTTTTAATTAAAATAATGTAAATTTATGTAAGAAAAGAAAAATGTATTTACTACCTTTATTATTTTTGCTCACTTTTTCTATTATTTTGTAAATTAGTGCATTTACTACTCATAGAATTTTCATGCCTTTGAGTAAAACTAAAATTTTAAAAGAAATTTAGGCTAAATATTTTCATAATTTTATTAAAGAAAAACTGGCAAACTAATTTATGATTAGAGTTGTGCATATTATGCTTATATTTAAATATATAAATATTTTCCACCATCATATAATAGGTTTTCTTATATTTTTACCTAATAAAATTAATTGGGTCCCAAATTTTTGGAGTTGTTAGCGAGATATGAGGAATTAGTTAGTATAAACCACTCATTAAAAGACCATTAATTTTTAATTAAAATAATGTAAATTTATGTAAGAAAAGGAAAATGTATTTACTACCTCTATTATTTTTTCTCACTTTTTCCATTATTTTGTAAATTAGTATATTTACTACTCATAAAAATTTCATGCTTTTGAGTAAAACTAAATTTTTAAAAGAAAAATATTTTCATAATTTTATTAAAGAAAAACTTGCAACCTAATTTATGATTAGAGTTATGCATATGCTTATATTTAAATATATAAAGATTTTCCACCAACATATAATAGGTTTTTTTTATATTTTTACCTAATAAAATTAATTGGGTCCCAAATTTTTGGAGCTGTTAGATATATATGAGAAATTAGTTAGTATAAATCACTCATTAAAAAACCATTAATTTTTAATTAAAATAGTGTAAATTTATGTAAGAAAAAAAAAATTACTATCTCTATTATTTTGTAAATTAATATATTTACTACTCATAGAAAAACTGTAATTTTTCAATTGAAATATTATAAATTTATGTAAGCTATTAAATTTATATAAAAATATTTTCAATTGAAATAGTGTAAATTTATCTAATAAAAATGTAGTAAAATTTTAAATGGTATTACTAATCCAATCAAATTATTTTTCCAAAAAATATTTAATTTATTATTACAATTATTTCAATGAATAACAATCCAATGGTAGGTTTACCCATTTCTTTATTGCACTATATTAGTAGACTTTCATTGAGTTATGGAAATTTTTTAGCCTTACTTGTAACAGAGATGCTACATTAGTGAGCATGTGATTTTTGGAAAAAAGCAGATAAGGGTTCTCGTTACAAAATTTGAAAAAGAAATAGTAATTTAGGAAAGAAAACAAATAATGAAATTTAGAAGTTTTTGGGCATTGTAAGCGTTGTAATTGTGGTAGTAACATAATAACCTATCTTAGATTTAAATCTCATCCTAATCATCCCAACACGTTAACAATTCCTCTTAACAATAAGAACAAAAAAAATAAACAAAAACCTTCACGGTGAGACTGAAAATGATGCACCATTGATTCTATTAGTGTCAAGGAAAATGATTCGGGGTTGGAGATTGATATCCTTTCCGACAGTCAACGGTTTTAACTAATTTCCCAAACATATTTGCACATTTCATTGAAGGTTGGTGACAGGGCGATTTAAACTAATTTACCAAAAGAATTGCGCATTTTAATGCGTTCCAATGAAGTCCCCCAACAAAGCTTGGACGAGTCGTTGATTAGCTGAGGAAGCACTTGTTCATCCTCCGATACGGTTCTTCACGAATCAAAATAAAAAATAAAAAATTCTAAATAAATTAATCTGAACTGGCTGGAAAATAATACTTTCTCGAATTTCTTCCACACAAGTTTTCAAATCGAACTTCCGTTGACGCGAGTGCTGACGGCTGGCAGAAAATTATCCTCAAGAATCTTCGCAAGACCTCCTAAATTTACTGTATGTCAGCCGTAAAATATTAAATTTTTGTCAGCCATCAAATATGAATAAGGTTCTACGCACATTTATTTCGTTCGCTTTAGCGTTTGCACACAAGATAATTTCTGTCATGAGATTCTGGAAAAAGAAGTATGAAATTTATGTAGAGAGCAGTGAAAATTTTTTATGTCTACTTTACCCCTGAAAGTTTTGTTTTGTCATATCAGTCGGCACTTTTCACCTATACGAAAATGAAAGAAAACAAACTGTCAGAAAAGGTAAATACACGCGGACCTACAGTAAATGCAAATGATGACATGGTAAATATGACATGGCATTGAAACAGAGGAACTACGCGAATGTTCAGTCGACAGCGATTACGAAAGCAGAAGCCTACTTGTCCGCCACGCATCAAACTCTGACCGAAGGCCGCCTTTGAAATTATAGAGCATCACTAACTACGCGCGGGCTCCATGGGACTTCCACACAAGGCCGTGGTTCACGGTTAAATTTAGAAAGGGGAAGTTAAGGTACCTGGAGTTGGTGGCCATTATAGCAGGATCATGTTTATCTATTTTGGCAAAGCTGTTCATTGGACCGGCAAGGCACCAACCGTTGGCAGACGACTGGAGCATTCCGCCGGAGCACCAACAACTTCGAACACTCCTCCATATCGTTGTTCTTCCTCATCTACGCTTCCGTGGCTTTGTATGCGGCACTTAGTAAGCTCAAGGTTCCGCCGGGGGCTCTGCACGTGATCGCAGCGCTGGTTTTCAGCCAGGAGCTGCTGCTCTTCCACCTTCCTTCAGCTCATCGTTGTCGTCACCTTGTCGGCCACGTTGCTTGAGATTCCGTTGCCGCAGAGCGTTCTAGTGGCAACAGTGCGCTCTGCGTCGTTGGTGTTCCAGGGGTTGTGGTTCATTCACATGGGATTCATGCTCTGGATTCCGGCCTTCATCCCAAAGGGTTGCCACATGGTGCGCACGGAAGGCCACGATGTGGTCAAGTGCGCTAGCCACGCAGCAACGATGCGGGCCAAGGCGCTCGCTAATTTACAATTCAACTGGTATCTTGCCGCGATTCTTGTATCTACGGTGATTTTCTATGCAAGAACAGTCGGAATTTAGGCTACGTATCAGCCGCTGCAGCCGAAGCCTGCGATGGAGGGCGACAAGAACGCCGATACGGCTGCTGAGATGAACAGCCACGGAGTGGAGAAGCGGTACTTCCGCGATGGTTCTCAGAGCTCCATCGATCTCGGGAGTTTGCAGGAAGTACTAGAGTTTGAATGATAAACAAAGACAGAGATATTCAATTTTTATTCATTTTGTTTGGGCCTTCGGATTATGATCAGTTGATGAACATTGGGAAATTCGCAATTGTCCCAACGGCCTCACAACTGTAAACGGTCAGAATTCAAATCAATGGCCGATTATGATTTAATCAATCGAATGGTACAGCTTATGACAGCCAGGCACTCAGCAAAGCAAAGTTGTTTTCAAATAAATACACCTTAAGACATAATTATGGATTTGCAAAATTTAATTTTTTTTTTTTAAATGTTAAATTTACTTATTTGTTCTTGTATTTTATATATTATAGAATCACAATTGGTCAAAATTCTTATTGTATAGAGAAAAGGGCAAGAACTAAGACTTACAAAACTTAAACTACTCACGTTAAATTAAATGAAATTAAATTAATAAAAGTTAAAAGTAAAGCTAAAAGAATCCTAAAAACTACTCAAATTAAAAATATATATATATATATATATATATATATATATATATATATATATTCCCTTTATTAAAAACGGAGATGTGATAAGATCGAGAAAGCATGGCCTACAGTAAAGAAAAATGAGAATAACAGGGGAATGGGGAACAAGGAAAAAGAGAGGGAATTTAATGGTTTATGTGGCAAATAACGGTTTGCGACACTAATTAAGTTTATAGCTATATTTATTTTTTAATTTAATTTCGTTGATTTTAAAGGCAAATAATGATGTAAGTGCAGGAATTTTATTAGTTTTTAATATTTAATTAAATTAATTATGTTTATAAGTATGTTTATTGTGAAATAGTATTTTTAGAATTTTAATTTAGTTATTAATAATTATTACGAAGATGATAAAAATTTATTATTCATAAAATATTATAAAATATTCTTGATAATATTATTTATGTTTTTATTTTAGTGTATAATTAAATTGATTAATTAAAATAATATCATATAAATAAGTATTATGTGAAATGAGTAATGGTTTTTTAAGTATGTCATATTGATAAGTTATGGTCTTTTCTTGTGTTATTGTAACAAAATCTACTTATTGATTAAGAACTTGCATGGTAAAGTGAGAATAAGTCTCTATGTTAAAAATTCCTGTTATATGATTTTTTTAATGTATATGAAATTAAATTATATATTAATTAATTTTTATAAATAATAATAATAATGTTGTTGTTATAATTTCCCTAATTTTTATGATTCTTTTTTAATTTTAGCACCATGAAATGTATCACGAAGTAATGTTGTAATTTTTATCATGGATTGATGCCTATATATATTTCCTAACTATTTAATTTATATAGTTGTATTTATTATTTTCTTTCTTAGCAATTTTTTATAAAATCTACTTTATTTTTTAATAAAATTATTTTCTTTTAATTACTTCTTTATATCCTTTTTCATCTCTAAATTTTTCCTAATTTAAATATATTTTTATGTATTAATTAACTTATTTCCTTTTCTTATAATTTCTTCCCAAGTATATTTAAATATTAATGATCTATAATTAATTAAATTGCTTTTTTTATTCAATTTATCCAATAATAATAATAATAATAATAATTTTTCCTTCATCTTTAATATTCTTCCTATAAATTCTTCACGTCTTACCCATTTTAATATTAAAATTACATTATGAAAATCTACCTATTAAAAAAATGTAATATTGTTAATATTACAGTTATTAATATTGTCAATGTCTTAATCATAATAATCATGAAAATGGTATAATATTTATTATATTTCATAAATATTAAACAACATGATTTAATTTCTACTATTTAAAACTATTTTATTAAAAGCATTTACCATGAAATTTCACTCAATTTTATCCTTAAATATTATGCAATACATCATGAAAATATCTCAATAAAAATTAATATTGTTCACTCATTTATTGTATTTAACTACTAAACAATAATATTATGCAATATATCATGAAAATCTCTCAATAAAAATGTAATATTGTTCACTCATTTATTGTATTTAACTACTAAACAATAATATATAGTTGTAAAAATATAACAATGAAATGTTTTTATTAAATTTTATAATATTTATTATATTACATAAATATTAAACATATTAATTTAGTTGTTTTTAGTGCGTATTTTTTGAAAGTTATTTTGGTGGATTTTTGTCGCATAATTTCTTTAAAATCTGGTAGGAATTTATTGAAAACAAAAATTTGATTGCTAACCTTGCACAATCTAAGTGCCCTAGGGATTTTTTAGGGTGTTAAATCTATATATATAGTAGTAAAAAAACAATTTAAATAATAGAAATCTAGATTTCAGGTCAAATTTTATCCCCTGATTTTTGGGACTGGAAACTCCAAAAAGTCGCACTAAAAACAACTTCATTTTAAATTTACAATTTAAATTATTTTACTTCAAAAAAATTTACAACCTTCAAATTTTAAGAAAATTCGCTAATACGAAAGAGTAGAATAGCAAGTAAGATGGTAGAATAAAAAGTGAAAATGAAAAAGTTTCAAACAAAATGCATGAAGTTTAAAGAATTTGGAAGTAATTCTTATATTAGTATATAGGTAGGATTGAGTTGTTGGAGTTTTGTTGAGAAATTTTCTCAATAATATTTTCTTTATTTAGAATCTATTGAATCTCATGAGCACTATTTATGTGGCTTGTAAAATAACTTTGACTATAATATACTTATTGTTTTGTGTGTTACATATTTACTTTTCTAATTTCTTTATAAAAATAAATATGAATTATATTAATTAATTTTAAAACTTAGTATTTTTAAAAAGATTATATATATATATATATAGAGATATATATATATATATACATATATATATATATATATATATATATATATATATATATATATATAATTTTAATTTAATTTAATTTAATTTTTATATAAAACTATGGAAGAGAGAAAATGAATTTAGGTTGGCATATGAATATCATTGTATAAAAGTAACTAAATATTGTTTTATGGTATTGTATGCATAATTTCAATTTCATATATATATATATATATATATATATATATATATATATATACAAAAATTAATATTATATATAGGCTTAGTTTAATCCATAGAGAAAATGACATTTTTTATGATCATTTTTCTAGTTAATTTTAATCAAAATACGACAAAATTTTTTAAAAACTTGAGTTTAAATTGTTTAATTTGTATAACTTGAACATCATAAGAATTTTTTAGGTGTTGAATATATTTATGCATTCAAAATTGTATTTTAAATAACAAAAAAATCTTAAATTGTATTGTTAGATATTGGTGAATTCTAGTGAAAAAATATATTTAGTCTATAAGTTAAAGTACACCTTATATATATGGCATTCACTTCATATATATGGCATTTTTATTTCACATGTTTGTATATATTTACTTGACATATTTTTTAATTCATTGTAAATATTAAATTTATGTTTATTTATTAATTAAATTTAAGTATAAAATTTGAAAGTATAAGAATTATAAATAAGAATTATTATTTTAATTTATATGATAAAATGAGTTTTAATTTATAAAATTTATTTATATTATATAGAGTTTAAATTTTTATACATAAATTATTACCATTATTATTATTATTAGTATTAGTATTAATTATATATATATTTATTGTGTAAATTTATTAATTTTTTATATATTTATTAATTACACATTTTCAAATACAATAATTTTTAATATAAATGATATTTATTTTTATGTGATATATATATATATATATATATATATATATATATATATATATATATATATATATATATATATATATATATATATATATATATATATAATCATTTATAATTTTATTAATAAAAAACAATTACAATATCATAAATTTAAATATTTAAATATTATTATTTAAATTTTTATTCCATTTATAAAGAATTTTCATGATATAATTTTTGTAATATCACATGAAAATAAAATCAAAATCAAAATAACTGAAATTAAAATAAAGATAACTTTATAATTAAAATGATAAAAATAAAAAAATTTCATTATTTTCATAATCCTTAATCACAAAAACAAAATTCAAAATTTAAGTGAAGTACACCCAAAAAATATATATATATATATATATATAATAATAAAACCATAAAATTTATATTTAAATTAACACACCATTACATTATTTTCATACCCAACTTACATATGAAACATCCCTAATCGGCTTAAAGATTGAAATTGCCTACAATGAACTTAAAACGTTGAAATTCCTTGTACTGAACTTTGAACTTTAAGGTTGAAATTGAGTCGGAGTGAGTTGGTATAAATGAGGAAAGAAGCTCAATTGTCTTCCTGAAAGAATTTTTTATTATCAGGCTCAATCTAACGTGACTCACTGTTACAACATCCTTCATACTGCGATTAAAAATGGGCCTAGATTGAAATTCCCATACTGAACTTCAAGGTTGAAATTGAGTTCTCGTCCGTTGGTATTCATGAGGGTGAGAACCTAAATTGTGTTCATGAAAGGTTTTTAACAATGAAGCTCACTGTCCAGTGGTGTCTAGACAAATTATTTGGACGATTAAAAACTTGAAAGAGATTTTGTTAAAAATTACAATAGCAAATATACCGCATTATAATAACTCCCTCTTCACGCATTAAAGGAAAATTTTTTGATCAGAATAACAATCTTTATAACAATATGAGTAGATCTAACAAAGCCATAAAAGACCGTAGAACAAATTATAAGAAAGTTTTCAAACTAGCCTAACACAAATACATGAAATACATAGAGATAGACCGCAACACATACTTTCCTACGTTGGTACTCGACTAACTATACACCGTGGCCCCCCACCTGCGTAGAGCTGTTACGGTCCTGGGATTTGCCCGTGCATTCAACGAAGCTACAGTAACCCTGTATAACGGTAATGGCCAGAACACTAAACCCAACCAGCAGTGCGATAACCTTCCATGGCGTCGACAGATATTCCCTGCGGAGCTCCAGAAGCCAGCTTTTGATTCTGCTCTTGTAATACTTCTGGACGAGCACTTCCTGGAGTGTGAGTTTCAGCTCCTCAGGAAGCTCCAGGTGACCTGTAAAGAAGGGCTGACACATACCGTCCCACATCTTGGCCACGTTTTCGTCCGTCAACATTAGGCTGGGGCGACGAATAATCTCAGATTCCCTGAGCAGCCTGACGTCATTGGGTGTGTCGATGAGGCAGTCCATGAGCCCAACGTAGCGTGTCACGGAGTTGCGGCGTTCCGGATCGTTGAACTCCAAGGCAATCATGTTCCTCAACAACACTTCTGTGTAGATATTGGATACAGTGATCCGCGGAAGGTACAGGGTCTCGGAATATCTGTCAAAACGGATGTGATCCTTCGGGTCGGAGAAGGATTTGAAGTTAATCCCGGCCTTGTCCAGCTGCTCCGCGTTGTACGCGTTGAGAAAATCGGTGTGGCCACTAGTGATTGGATGAGAGATGAAAATACCACATGCAACTGCCGCACAGTCTGAGAGAGAGCGTTTCAGCCTTTGAAATAGAGGCTGATCTGACGGGTTGTCCTTCACATCAATCGTGATCTCCAGGAAGGGGGAAACGGTTGACTGCATATAATCCAGCAAATGTGGCTTCTCTGCTACTGCATCATTGCCAATTCGGTTAAAATCAAACCTGTCTATCTCGGCTGCATAGAAAGGAGACAACACAGTGTACGTCTTCTTCAACACATAATTGAAGTCTCGTTCGTGTGCCTCAGCTAAGACATCTTTCCGCATTTCAAAAACATGTTGGAGGACAAACAGAGGGATCTGGTTCTCCAGTTTCAAAATATCGCACTTTATACACACTTGAAGCGCACTTAAATTGACAATGTCATCATCTGATGGTTGACCTGGCTGTGACTGATCAGACCCAGAAGGTGGAGTTGCCGTGGTCTCTGGTTCATCATGAGAGCCAGAAGTTGCTGTCATGGGCGGTGGCTGAGAAGGAGCCGTTCCGCGTTGTGGCTGATTGTGACTGCTGCCCGAAGATTGTGACTTATAACAGAAACGATGAATCCACCGTCATCATGAAAGCGAAGTTCTTAGAGCTCTGGCCCTCTTCTATTTTCCAGTCATAGAACCGCTCAATTTCCAACCGCTTCTCTTCGATCTTTTCAACTATGGAATTAAAACTCTTGCAATCTTTACGCAGTTTCTTCGCCGCGTACATGATTTTGTACTCCTCCGCGGCTGAGATCTTGAGGCTGCGACTCTGATAAGTACCTCTGGCAGAAGAAGCAATATCTTTCTTGAGCTTCCAGTGGTGGTATGGTCCTAAGGAAATAAATTGAGGAATGTACATCCCGGGATTTACATTCATAAGAGCTGTCGCCACCCGGGGAAGCGTAAATTTTCGCGCAAGGTCAAGCATCTCTGTAACCTGTTCTACCCACTCTTGCGTAATCTCTAACCGTTCTTCCATATCTAACATCAGTCTAGTAGCAATCTCGGATGTTAGAGATTTGTTATTATCCGCAACAATCTTCTTAACTTGTTCAAGGCACTCCTTCCTAGTCACTAGCGGTTCTTCCTCTTCCACCTTCACTTCCACTTCCACTTCCTTTCCCGCCATTTGATCACAGTCTACTGCACCAATATTGTTCTACTCCACTGAACAGCTTTTGTTCGTTGAAGGTCGAGATCAACAAGAATTCAGCATCACTAGTTGTTTCCGGATCGTTTAATACTCATTCCACCTGCATCTGTATATATATAAATATGTATATATCCTAGTAACCTGGGAATTTGACTGGATTGTACAAAGAATATATGATTGACAAGGAAATGATTGGAACCCGTCAATAATTTTCTTCTGAGTAGAAGAAAAGATAAAGCAAATTGCACTGTAGATATGAATAAGTTCTGCCACTTTGTGTAAATTTAGTGTTCAAAGGGAAACTCGTCCGACCCGATATCTTTAATTGCGTTTCCTTTATTCTTATCAAAGTAAAGTAAAAGAAAAAGTAAAGCCGGGAGAATTTTAAAGCCAAGCCATGAAGATTGAAATGTAAGCATACGACTATTTTTCACTTTGATTGAATGAAATTTCAAATTGTAAAATTCAGTTTTATTTATTTAATCCCAAATTTTTTTAAATGGTACTTTTTCTATAAAGTGTAATTTTTTTGTAATAAAATTAATTTTAAATTGATTTCATTTTTACACTGGGAATCAATTACTTAGACTAAGAGCTAATAATAATGTTTTAAAAGTTTACTAAAATTTGCTAATTTTTGTATAACCGAAATTTTTACATGATATTTTTATACTTGTTTAGTCAAAAATCCAATTTAAACACTTCAAAACTATTCCAATAAAATAAAATATTTGAAATAACATATAACTATTATGCTATATAATATACTACTAATTAGCACAATCATATAAATTAATTGATTGATAAATGTTTATAGAAATCAATTCATAATAAACATCAAATCACTTTATAAAAGAAAATTATAAAAAAAAAAAAAAAAAAATTATAAATTTATTATTATTATTATTTTTAAAAGTAATTAATACATAAATTAAACATACATACATTTAAAAAAAATCATGATACAAGATTTTTATTACTCAATATTATTTTTAATTTATAAATTAGACTTTGTTACAATATCATAACTTATCAATAACACATGTCTAAAAAATCATAACATATATATATATATATATATATATATATATATATATATATATAATTTATTTTAATATATATATAACTATTTTAGAAATAAATTTCAGTCTTCGATTTGTATATAATATTAAAAATATTTTATAGTTGTTAATTTTTTATTATTCATCTAATAGTTATTATATATATATATATATATATATATTAAAATTAAACCAACCTAATCCAAAATAATAACATTTCATACTAAATAATTAATTAAGATGTGTCTCCCATTTATTTATTTATCTACTTATTTCTTTATATATATATATATATATATATATATATATATATATATATATTCTAAAATGTGGAAGTTCAAACACTGAGGATGATTAAACATGGTCTTCTCTTTTAATTCTATCATTCAACCTTAAACTCATATACAACATGTGATTAACCTACCACAATACAAATGTCTGTGCTTCAATATATGTTGGAATTTTCTGAGCAATTCCTTAACACACACAGAGGAAAATAATTCATCTTCCACAACACAGAGATAAAAAAATAGAATTAAATTGCAAACACAGACACACAGATGAAATACTTATCTCTATTTCAATTAAAACAAAACAACAAACTGTTGTTACAAATCTTCAGAAGTGTGTTCTAGGTTCACTGGTTAAAACATTCAACTGGCTGCTACACACACAGCGCTTCCAAATTTCTCTCTGTCTCTGTTTCTATGTTTTCAGCCTTCGGGCATAAAAATCAATTACACAACAACTGTCTCCACAATACAATGCTCTCACTCTATTCTTTTTAATGCTCACGGCATATTTATATCTTATTACAATATAATATATATATTATAAATATCTCATATTTATAATATATATAATATGTATTACCAAAGTAAACTTTAACCTAAATTAAAGTCAAAACATTTATACGGCAAAACCTTTATGCTAAGGTTAAAAACTGCATTCCTTTATGCTTTCCGGGGGCTGCTTCCAAAAGCCTTCCCGTGAGTTCTCTCACCCCTCCAGAATGTTGCCGCCTCTGCAATAAATATGGTTTGTGGGTGTTTTAATGCAGGTGGTTGCTGCAGATAGGAACGGAGCTTGCACCGCCTTCATACTTATCCCACGGCTCTGCAACTTCACCTCTGCCTTAACTCTGTCGTCTTTCGATCCCTTCATAATAACTTCGCCATTCTGTTGATTAATGCGAGCAGTTGGAATTAAATTCTAACACTCCCCCTTAATTTTAACTGCTGGGTTTTCTTGCATACCCAGGCATTTCCTGAAATAATTAAAACTTTTCTGTGTTAATGGCTTTGTCAAAATATCAGCATACTATTCCTCTGTTCTGCAGTGCTGCAAAACAATTTCGCCATTATTAACCAGTTCTCTTATAAAGTGAAATTTAGCATCAATATGCTTTGTTATTTTATGAAAGACAGAATTTTTTGATAAAGCTATCGCTAAGCTGTTATCACAGTAAATGGTTGTGTCTTTTTCCTATTCATGACACAAATCTCTGAGTACACTTCTCAACCATACTGCTTGGCATGTTGTTGTTGTTGCTGCCACATATTCTACCTCTGTTGTTGATAAAGCAACTATTGGTTGCTTCTTGGAAGCCCATGAAATTGCTCCCGATCCCAAGTGAAACACATATCCAGATGTGCTCTTCCTATCATCTACACTTCTAGCCCAATCACTGTCAGTGTAACCTGTCAATTCAAAATTTTCAGATGAGGAGTATAAGATACCATACCCCTTCGTTCCATTCACATACCTTAGAATTCTCTTGGCTGCCTGCCAATGAGTCTCTTTCGGCCTTTCCATAAACCTGGAGATTAAACTAATAGCGTGCATTATATCCCGGCTAGTTAGTCCAATGCATGAGTGCTCGCTATTTATTCCTAATTACGGATCAAAATCCTTGTGGTATCTTCTTCCCGACTAATTCCAACCCCCATGGCACGGTTAGATTCTGACTACTTTGTTGTTCACATGTTGAATTTTTTCAACACTTCTTCAACATATTTTGCTTGGGAAATAAAAATACTATTTTCATTTTTCTCTACTTCAATTCCAAGAAAATATCTCAAAAAACCCAAATCAGTCATTTCAAATTCACTCTTCATGACTGCTTTAAAATCAGCAATGAGAGGAACTTCATTGCCAGTAAAAATTAAATCATCTACATATAAAACAAAAATAAGAATCTTACCATCATTTTCCTTTATGTAGAGTGTGGGTTCTCCATCACATTTCTCAAATCCATTTTCAATCAGGTAAGCATCTATCCTGTTGTACCATGCTCTTGGTGCGTGCTTCAGCCCGTAAAGAGCTTTCCTTAGCTTGCATACCTTGTGCTCTTGGCCTTCAATTTCATAGCCTGGAGGTTTTTCAACATATACCTCTTCTTTCAACACTCCGTTTAGGAATGCAGATTTAACATCTATTTGATAAACCTTCCATTTATGTTGTGCTGCAATGGACAACACTGTTCTCACTGTTTCCATCCTTGCAACCGTGCAAATATTTCTTCATAATCTCTCCCTTGTTGCTGCTTGTAGCCTTTGAAAACAAGTCTTGCTTTGTGCCTTTCAATCTTGCCTTCAGCATTGCTTTTGGTCTTGTAGACCCATTTAACTCCAATCACTTCTTTATCTTTAGGGAGGTCCACTAACTCCCATGTATTACTCTTTTCAATTGCACCAATTTCTTCAATCCATTGCTTCAATCCATTTTTACCTTTGACATTTTCAAAAAGTAGGTGGGTGTCACCATGACAATACAAAGAAAATAAATAATTTGAGCCAAGCATTATCGAACTTGCCTTTCCTTGTTCATAAATCTCACTCAGTTACTGAATCTTGGTCTTCTTGGTGTACTTGTAGTTCCACTTGAACTCTGGCAATTGTTCAGTTCACGTAGTGTTTTTGGGCTTACTTCCTTGATTTCTCAAGGTTGTTCTATTTCTAGCTTGTGGTGTGGTTTGTTGTGCTTGCGGTGGTGGAGGGAGGAGCCATATGAATTTTCTTCTTCATGAGACATACTAGTCTTCACGTTCACTGTTTTCTCTAAACTTCCATCCCAAGATTCTTCTTCTATAAACTGCACATCTCTGCTTATTATTGATTTCTTGGTGGATGGATTATAGAGTTTGTATGCTTTGGACTCATCATTGTATCCAAAAAATATACATTTCTCCCCCTTACTATCAAGCTTCTTTCTCAGCTGATCCGGAACATGTGCATATGCCACACAGCCGAATACTTTCATGTGGGTGACGAAATGTTTTATGTCGCTCCACGCTTCTTTCAGAATTTTGTTCATGACAGCTTTGGTTGGCCATCTATTCAAGATTTACACTGCACAATTGATAGCTTCCACCCAATACTCATTTGGAAAATGTTTTTCCTTCAACATACTTCTGACCATGTCCATGATGGTCTAGTTTTTCCTTTCTGCAACACCGTTTTGTTGAGGTGTGTACCTTGTGGTAAACTGTTTCTTTATGCCATTCTCCCTACAGAAATGCAGAAACTCTTTGGAGATGTATTCTCCACCTCGGTAAGTTCTCGGCACTTTGATGTAGTGCCCACTCTGCTTCTCAACAAGAGTTTTGAAGTGGCAAAAGTTCTCAAAAATTTCACTCTTTTGATTCAAGAAATACACCCATGTCTTTCTGGTGTAATCATCTATGAATTTTAAATGGTACTTTTTCTATAAAGTGTAATTTTTTTGTAATAAAATTAATTTTAAATTGATTTCATTTTTACACTGGGAATCAATTACTTAGACTAAGAGCTAATAATAATGTTTTAAAAGTTTACTAAAATTTGCTAATTTTTGTATAACCGAAATTTTTACATGATATTTTTATACTTGTTTAGTCAAAAATCCAATTTAAACACTTCAAAACTATTCCAATAAAATAAAATATTTGAAATAACATATAACTATTATGCTATATAATATACTACTAATTAGCACAATCATATAAATTAATTGATTGATAAATGTTTATAGAAATCAATTCATAATAAACATCAAATCACTTTATAAAAGAAAATTATTAAAAAAAAAAAAAAAAATTATAAATTTATTATTATTATTATTTTTAAAAGTAATTAATACATAAATTAAACATACATACATTTAAAAAAAATCATGATACAAGATTTTTATTACTCAATATTATTTTTAATTTATAAATTAGACTTTGTTACAATATCATAACTTATCAATAACACATGTCTAAAAAATCATAACATATATATATATATATATATATATAATTTATTTTAATATATATATATAACTATTTTAGAAATAAATTTCAGTCTTCGATTTGTATATAATATTAAAAATATTTTATAGTTGTTAATTTTTTATTATTCATCTAATAGTTATTATATATATATATATATATATATATATATATATATATATTAAAATTAAACCAACCTAATCCAAAATAATAACATTTCATACTAAATAATTAATTAAGATGTGTCTCCCATTTATTTATTTATCTACTTATTTCTTTATATATATATATATATATATATATATATATATATATATATATTCTAAAATGTGGAAGTTCAAACACTGAGGATGATTAAACATGGTCTTCTCTTTTAATTCTATCATTCAACCTTAAACTCATATACAACATGTGATTAACCTACCACAATACAAATGTCTGTGCTTCAATATATGTTGGAATTTTCTGAGCAATTCCTTAACACACACAGAGGAAAATAATTCATCTTCCACAACACAGAGATAAAAAAATAGAATTAAATTGCAAACACAGACACACAGATGAAATACTTATCTCTATTTCAATTAAAACAAAACAACAAACTGTTGTTACAAATCTTCAGAAGTGTGTTCTAGGTTCACTGGTTAAAACATTCAACTGGCTGCTACACACACAGCGCTTCCAAATTTCTCTCTGTCTCTGTTTCTATGTTTTCAACCTTCGGGCATAAAAATCAATTACACAACAACTGTCTCCACAATACAATGCTCTCACTCTATTCTTTTTAATGCTCACGGCATATTTATATCTTATTACAATATAATATATATATTATAAATATCTCATATTTATAATATATATAATATGTATTACCAAAGTAAACTTTAACCTAAATTAAAGTCAAAACATTTATACGGCAAAACCTTTATGCTAAGGTTAAAAACTGCATTCCTTTATGCTTTCCGGGGGCTGCTTCCAAAAGCCTTCCCGTGAGTTCTCTCACCCCTCCAGAATGTTGCCGCCTCTGCAATAAATATGGTTGGTGGGTGTTTTAATGCAGGTGGTTGCTGCAGATAGGAACGGAGCTTGCACCGCCTTCATACTTATCCCACGGCTCTGCAACTTCACCTCTGCCTTAACTCTGCCGTCTTTCGATCCCTTCATAATAACTTCGCCATTCTGTTGATTAATGCGAGCAGTTGGAATTAAATTCTAACACTCCCCCTTAATTTCAACTGCTGGGTTTTCTTGCATACCCAGGCATTTCCTGAAATAATTAAAACTTTTCTGTGTTAATGGCTTTGTCAAAATATCAGCATACTATTCCTCTGTTCTGCAGTGCTGCAAAACAATTTCGCCATTATTAACCAGTTCTCTTATAAAGTGAAATTTAGCATCAATATGCTTTGTTATTTTATGAAAGACAGAATTTTTTGATAAAGCTATCGCTAAGCTGTTATCACAGTAAATGGTTGTGTCTTTTTCCTATTCATGACACAAATCTCTGAGTACACTTCTCAACCATACTGCTTGGCATGTTGTTGTTGTTGCTGCCACATATTCTACCTCTGTTGTTGATAAAGCAACTATTGGTTGCTTCTTGGAAGCCCATGAAATTGCTCCCGATCCCAAGTGAAACACATATCCAGATGTGCTCTTCCTATCATCTACACTTCTAGCCCAATCACTGTCAGTGTAACCTGTCAATTCAAAATTTTCAGATGAGGAGTATAAGATACCATACCCCTTCGTTCCATTCACATACCTTAGAATTCTCTTGGCTGCCTGCCAATGAGTCTCTTTCGGCCTTTCCATAAACCTGGAGATTAAACTAATAGCGTGCATTATATCCGGCCTAGTTGCAGTCAAATACATGAGGCTGCCAACTATGCTTTTAAACAATTTTGGATCAAAATCCTTGTTGTTGTCTTCTTTACTAAATTTCAACCCCATGACAGTTGGAGTTACAGCTACTTTGTTGTTCTACATGTTGAATCTTTTCAACACTGCTTCAACATATTTTGCTTGGGAAATGAAAATACCATTTTCATTTTTCTCTACTTCAATTCCAAGAAAATATCTTAAGAAACCCAAATCAGTCATTTCAAATTCACTTTTCATGACTACTTTAAAATCAGCAATGAGAGAAACTTCATTGCAAGTAAAAATTAAATCATCTACATATAATACAGCAATAATAATCTTACTATCATTTTCCTTTATGTAGAGTGTGGGTTCTCCATCACATTTCTCAAATCCATTCTCAATCAAGTAAGCATATATCCTGCTATACCATGCTCTTGGTGCTTTCTTTAGCCCGTAAAGAGCTTTCCTCAACTTGCATACTTTGTGCTCTTGGCCTTCAATTTCATAGCCTGGAGGTTGTTCAACATATACCTCTTCTTTCAACACTCCATTCAGGAATGAATATTTCACATCCATTTGATAAACCTTCCATTTATGTTGTGTTGCTATGGAAAGTACTATTCTCACTGTTTCCATCCTTGCAACTGGTGCAAAGGTTTCTTCATAATCTCTCCCTTGTTGCTACTTGTAGCCTTTGACAACAAGTCTTGCTTTATGCCTTTCAATCTCGCCTTCAGCATTTCTTTTGGTCTTGTAGACCCATTTAACTCCAATGACTTCTTTATCTTTTGGGAGATCCACTAACTCCCATGTACTACTCTTTTCTATTACACCAATTTCTTCATCCATTGCTTCAATCCATTTTTCTTCCTTTACAGCATCTTCAAAATGAATTGGGTCATCAACATGACAATACAAAGAAAATAAATAATTTAGACCGGCATTATCATTTACCTTTCCTTGTTCATAAATCTCACTCAGATTTCTGAATCTTGGTCTTCTTGGTGTACTTGTAGTTCCACTTGAACTCGCGGGTGTTTCAGTTCCCTGTGGTGTGCTTGGAGAAGCACTTCCTTGATTTCTCAAGGTTGTTCTATTTCTAGCTTGTGGTGTGGTTTGTTGTGCTTGCGGTGGTGGAGGAGGAGCCACCCGTCCTCTTCTTCTTCATGAGACATACTAGTCTTCACGTTCACTGTTTTCTCTAAACTTCCATCCCAAGATTCTTCTTCTATAAACTGCACATCTCTGCTTATTATTGATTTCTTGGTGGATGGATTATAGAGTTTGTATGCTTTGGACTCATCATTGTATCCAAAAAATATACATTTCTCCCCCTTACTATCAAGCTTCTTTCTCAGCTGATCCGGAACATGTGCATATGCCACACAGCCGAATACTTTCATGTGGGTGACGAAATGTTTTATGTCGCTCCACGCTTCTTTCAGAATTTTGTTCATGACAGCTTTGGTTGGCCATCTATTCAAGATTTACACTGCACAATTGATAGCTTCCACCCAATACTCATTTGGAAAATGTTTTTCCTTCAACATACTTCTGACCATGTCCATGATGGTCTAGTTTTTCCTTTCTGCAACACCGTTTTGTTGAGGTGTGTACCTTGTGGTAAACTGTTTCTTTATGCCATTCTCCCTACAGAAATGCAGAAACTCTTTGGAGATGTATTCTCCACCTCGGTAAGTTCTCGGCACTTTGATGTAGTGCCCACTCTGCTTCTCAACAAGAGTTTTGAAGTGGCAAAAGTTCTAAAAAATTTCACTCTTTTGATTCAAGAAATACACCCATGTCTTTCTGGTGTAATCATCTATGAATTTCAAAACATATTTGTTGCCAGCTAAAGATGGTGTTTGCATTGGTCCACACAAATCAGAGTGGACAATATCTAAGGGTTCCTTTACCCTTATGCTCTTTCATGCTAGAAAGCTATCTCTGTGTTGTTTGCCCAAGATGCAGCCTTCACAAAGGTTGTCTGGTTTCTCAATCAATGGTAATCCTTTTACCATTCCCTTTCCGTGCAACAAGTTCAGGCCTCCGAAATTGAAATTTCCAAATCTTAAGTGCCATAACCAGCCTTCATCTTTCACTTCCTCTTGAAAGACCTCTTGTGTTACAACTGCTACATTTCTTCCTTCCTTCAAGTCTGCTCTGAGCTTGAGAGGAAACATCCTATTGCTTTTCATCTGCACCTCTGTAATGACCTTCTTTCTTGGAGGTATGTCCATGATTGTGCACACATCATCTTTACAAAATACATTGTAGCCCTTGTCAATGAGTTGTCCAATGCTCAAAAGATTACATTTTAAGCCAGGTACATAATATACATTTGGCACAAACTTCTGTTCTCCATTTCTTGCCAGGATATTGACTCTATCTTTTCCTTTGACAGAAATCTTACTATCAGTTCCTGTTGTTACCTCAGATTTAACATTTTCATCAAGATTGGAAAACATTGCTATGTTTCTAGTCATGTCATTACTACAACCTGAGTCTAAGAACCATAAATCATCCTATCTATCTTGTGCTATGTTACATGGTAACAGCACATTCTTCTGGTTCTTATTTTCTTCTTTTGCTAAATTAGCATTCTGCCTATTATTCATGTCATTTTGCTTTGTCCTACATTCATTGGCATAGTGCCCATATTTCTTGCAATAATGACACTGGACTTGGGATTTATCATACCTTTGTCCATGAGCTTGTTGTTGGCTTGAGCCTTCATTCTGGTTCTGATTGCTGCTCCTTCCACTCGAACTTGCAGGGTTGTTTCTGCCTCTGTTTTGGCTTCTGCCTCTCCCTTTACCTCTTCCTTGACCAAAAGACATTTGGGTCTTGAAGGTTTGTTCTAATGAGGAATCTGATCCTATGTTCAGCCTGTGTTCATGACACATCAAGGATGCACTCAACTCATCCACTGTAAATTGTGAGAGATCCTTGGTCTCTTCTATTGCCACTACTATGGCATCAAATCTTGAGGGTAGACTTTTCAAGATTTTCTCCACAATTCTTCTATCTTCAAGTGTCTCTCCATGAGACCTTATCTGGGTAACCAACCCAATAACTTGTGTGAAGAATGAGTCTATATTTTCAGACTCTTTCATGCAGAGAGTTTCAAAATCTCTCCTCAATATTTGCAACTTTTTTGTCTTCACCTTCTCCATGCCTTGATAGGATGTTTTGAGAATATCCCATGCTTCTTTAGACTTTGTTGCTGCTGCAATCCTTAGGAAAATACTCTCATGTACAGATTGAAAAATATAGAAGAGGGCTTTGGAATCCTTCTTCCTATTATCTTTTAGAAAATCTCTTTCTGTTGTTGTCAAAGCAGTCAACGCTGCTGCATTTGTTGGTTCTGGGTATCCATTCTCAACTAGCTCTCATACGTCTTGTGAGGCAAACAGAGCTCTCATAGTGATATCCCAATATTCATGATTCTTCCCATTAAACTGTGGAAGTTGGGGATTTTTCAGACTGGTGCTTGTTGCTACCATCGTAACTGTGTAAACCAAACAAAAGACCAGACAATTTCCTTGACTGTCTAATAAAAAAACAAACAAAAGCTTTCTCTGCTGGAGAAAGCTGCTTCAGAAAATTTTCTTACAGCTTCTGCAGTGAAGATAAAACTCTGCTTCTTTCACTGAGTACCTAGAATAGCTCTGATACCATGTTGGAATTTTCTGAGCAATTCCTTAACACACAGAGAGGAAAATAATTCCTCTTCCACAACACAGAGATAAAAAACTAGAATTAAATTGCAAATACAGACACAAAGATGAAATACTTATCTCTATTTCAATTAAAACAAAACAACAAACTGCTGTTACAAATCTTCAGAACTATGTTCTGGGTTCACTGGTTAAAACCTTCAACTGGCTGCTACACACGCAGCGCTTCCAAATTTCTCTTTCTCTCTGTTTCTATGTTTTCAGCCTTCGAGCATAAAAATCAATTACACAGCAACTGTCTCCATAATACAATGCTCTCACTCTGTTCCTTTTTAATGCTCATGGCATATTTACATCTTATTACAATATAATATATATATTATAAATATCTCATATTTATAATATATATAATATGTATTACCAAAGTAAAAAACATAAATAAACTGCAGTAACTAAACTTTAACCTAAATTAAAGTCAAAACATTTATACGGAAAAACCTTTATGCTAAGGTTAAAAACTTCATTCCTTTATGCTTTCCGGGGGCTGCTTCCAAAAGCCTTCCTGTGAGTTCTCTCACCCCTCCGAAATGTTGCCGCCTCTGCAATAAATATGGTTGGTGGGTGTTTTAATGCAGGTGGCTGTTGTAGATAGGAACAGAGCTTGCACTACCTTCATACTTATCCCATGGCTCTGCAACTTCAAATCTGCCTTAACTATGTTGTCT
This sequence comes from Pinus albicaulis, assembly GCA_034641835.2. Classification (NCBI taxonomy): domain Eukaryota; kingdom Viridiplantae; phylum Streptophyta; class Pinopsida; order Pinales; family Pinaceae; genus Pinus; species Pinus albicaulis. Next base: position 222,205,822 of record CM076574.1, read on the forward strand.
TTTGACCCCTTCATAGTAACTTCGTCGTTCTGTTGATTAATGTGAGCAGTTGGAATTAAATTCCAACAATATAATCCCCATCAAGCGGTCTGTCGAATTGTTTCTTCCTCTTATCCTTCTCCTACCACAAACGACAAGTGTTTATGCCTTTGGCCTTTGTGGGTCACAATGTTGAGCTATCGAACCCCTAGGTGGATGTGGCAACGGAGCCAATTATTCATGGAAGATACTTGAAACTACTGGAGAGAACCCATAAGAAGCTACTTCATCTACAGGTTCGAGACCCATGGGAAAGACATGTACAGTGGTAAGTACTCGAACTTCCAATGCAATCCTTAGAGTTACAATCTCAATTACGATGACCATGGGTCTCGGTGTGACGGGGATTATTAGTTCCAAAATTTTATTTTATCTCTCATGAAACTCAGTGAGTTTTCTAGCACCTTATGAATGAAACCCTTAAATATATATAGAAAGGAGGAATTATCACTTGAAGATAATTAATTAGTGATAAGGATAATCACTTAATGGATTGCGAATTTGGGAGGGAAGAAATTAGCATCGTTTATATCTTGTAGGATTCCAACTCTAAAAAAATAATTCCTTGAAGAAGATGAGAGATTCCAAGGTTGGGAAGGGATATTTTATGTAAAACTTGCATAGGCTATTGGCCTGAAGTTTTGATTTTGGTTTGGAATGAAGTTTTGATTTTGGTTTGGAAAGAAGTTTTTCTTTTTGAAAAAAAACACACCCGAAAAAAAACACTTTCATAGCGTATTGGTTGTGGAATACATATATGGAGTAGCCTTGAGAGCGTGTATGAAGAGTCATTCTGTGCATTGTTTCCAGCTAGTATTGTTTATATGGATGTAAGTATGACAAGGTCTCATTGTCAATGGCTGACGTGGAAACTTGACAATTAGTAGTGGCTCTATCTTTTTTTCTTTTCAATATGGCTTACAGTAAAAGATGTGGCTTAACTAAGAAATGATTCTTTTCAAACCACTCAAATAACTGGAGAGATGCGGCTATACTAAGAAATGGTACCTTTTAAACCACTCAAAAACCCTTGGTAGATTGGATTGTAGGGAGTATACCACCTATTTGGAGAATAAACCATCGGTGGTAGTTACTTATTAGTCCCTTCCCGAGGCAATGCAGGTACTATGGTGTTGAAGAGGTATTCAGCCATTTTTTTTTCCAAAAAAAAATCACTCTTTAAGTTTAGGGTTGGCAATTTTCTTTCAGTATATGTTTAACCAAAGTTTTGGATTTGCCTTCTTATTGCAAAATTCATGTGCTTCGATGTTATTTTTAGGGCAAGGAAAGTTATTATATCATTTTTTTAAGGAAGGTTGGGGGCAAGCTTTTATCCAAAATTTTCTCAAGGTTGCAGCAAGTTTTTTATCCAAAAAAATTTCACGTGCCACCATCTGAGCTTGAAGCTTTGCTGGTTCTTAACCCTCTGCCCTAGCTCGTTGCATTTTTCTCATGCCCTCCAAGCACTTGCAAAGACACTTGTGGAGTGATTCTTTTGAGCAAAAAAAGCCAACAACGATTCTACAAATGCAGGAGGTCGCTAAGGTTTCTATGGGACATTGAGGTTTCTATGGAGGCTACCTTTTAACCAAATAAGAATCATAAAATGATTAGTGTTAAATAAAATACAAGTCTATATGATAGTAATTAGTTTAATGTTGAAGTATGTATTATGTCATATGAAAGTGATTAGCTTAATGTTGAAGTGTGTATTATTATTATAAGGAACGCACCAATCTAAAAGCTACGTGGGCTGCATATATTTATCAGTTTACTTTTACTTGGAAAAATACTTAACATGTCATTGTTGTGTAGGTTGTATTAATTTGATCAACTGAAATTTCAAGTCATGCACTTGCTTATTTCATAGTGTTTGCTTCATATCTATGTAATCCAATATTGAGTATGAAACATGGAATTTTTTTCTCTATCTCGATTGATTTAGGCTAGTTACTACAACTAATGCACAGTGTATGGAAATCTCATGTTTTTGTTTCCCAAATCTCGAGGTCCTTTTCCTAAGAAGAATGGATTATTTTCCAGGCTTAGAGAGGTAAATTTTGGTAAATTTTCTATAAAAGCACAGTATGTACCTATAAAGTTATTAGTTGTTAAATTTAAAATTTTCATGGGTTTTAATAGAAAAAAGTTTGGTAAAGTACTAGATAGAAAATTATTGGAAAGATTCAAGTACTCTAAGTTGCTAAAATTCATGAGGATTCTTGCAAGATTCCCCTTAAGGCAATTTTGTGTAAAACTTGCGTAAGCTATTGGCCATAATTTTTTATTTTGGTTTGGAAAGAAGTTTTGCTTTTTGAAAAAACACACACCCAAAAAAAACAACTTTCATAGCATATTGGTTGTGGAATACATATATAGAGCAGCCTTGAGAGCATGTATGAAGAGTCATTATGTGCATTGTTTCCAACTGGTATAGTTTCGATGGGTGGAAGTATGACAGGGTCTCATTGTCAATGGCTAACGTGGAAACTTGACAATTAGTAGTGGCTCTATCTTTTTTTCTTTTCAATATGGCATACAGTAAAAGATGTGGCTTAACTAAGAAATGATGTTTTTCAAACCACTCAAATAACCGGAGAGATGCGGCTATACTAAGAAAAAATATCCTTTAAACCACTCAAAAAACCCTAGTAGATTGGATTGTAGGGAGTATACCACCTATTTGGAGAATAAACCATCGGTGGTTGTTACTTATTAGTCCCTTCCCGAGGCAATGCAAATACTATGGTGTTGAAGAGGTATTAAGCCATTTTTTTTCCAAAAAATTTCACTCTTTAAACAAAGTTTAGGGTCGTTAATTATTAGTCCCTTCCCAAGGCAATGCAGGTAATATGGTGTTGAAGAGGTATTAAGCCATTCATTTTTTTGCCAAAAAATTTCACTCTTTAAACAAAGTTTAGGGTTGGTAATTGTCTTTCACTATATGTTTAACCAAAGTTTTGGATTTGCCTTCTTATTTTAAAATTTATGTGCTTCGATGTTATTTTTAGGACAAGGAAAGTTATTGTATCCATTTTTTTAAGGAAGGTTGGGGAAATTTTTTATCCAAAGTTTTCTCAAGGTTGTAGCAAGTTTTTTTATCCAAAAAAAATTTCACCGTGAGCTTGAAGCTTTGCTGGTTCTTAACCCTCTGCCCTAGCTGGTTGCGTTTTTCTCATGCCCTCCAAGCACTTCCAAGCACTTGCAAATACACTTGTGGAGTGATTCTTTTGAGCAAAAAAAATCCAACAACGACTTTACAAATGCAAGAGGTCGCTAAGGTTTCTATGGGAGACTGAGGTTTATGTGGAGGCTACCTTTTAACCAGATAAGAATCATAAAAGGATTAGTGTTAAGTAAAATACAAGTCCATATGATAGTAATTAGTTTAATGTTGAAGTATGTATCATGTCATATGAAAGTGATTAGCTTAATGTTGAAGTGTGTATTAGAATTATAAAGAATGCACCAATCTAAAAGCTTCATCTGCTGCATATGTTTATCGATTTACTTTTACTTGAAAAAATACCTAACATGTCATTGTTGTGTAGATTGTATTAATTTGATCAACTGAGATTTCAAGTCATGCACCTTCTTATTACATAGTGTTTGATTCATATCTATGTAATCCAATATTGAGTATGAAACATGGAATTTTTTTCTCTATCTCGGTCAATTTAGGCTAGTTACTACAACGAATGCATAGTGTATGGAAATCTCATGTTTTTGTTTCCAAAATATCGAGATATTTTTCCTAGCAAGAATGGATTATTTTCTAGGCTTAGAGAGGTCAATTCTGGTAAATTTCCTATAAAAGCACATAATGTACCTATGAAGTTATTGGTTGTCAAATCTAGAGTTTTCATGGGTTTCAATGGAAAGAAGTTTGGTAAAATACTAGATAGAGAATTATTGGAAAGATTCAAGTACTCTAGGTTGCTAAAATTCATGAGGGTTCTTGCAAGATTCCCCTGAAAGGTAATTTGTAACGAGTTGAATTTCCTTCAAATCTAAAAGAACTATTCATAAATTTAGTTTCAAGTATGATTTGAGTGACCATACCTATAGAACTTTCACACGTAATTCCATCCCAACTACAAGGCCTATCACTAGATTCCACCTCGTTTTTCATGGAAGAATGAGGATCTTCCAAGCTAAGCTAGATTTCATTAACAACAAAATTCCTCTTGAGGAACAACTTGCATTTTGTTCATCCTCTGCAAACCCCATGAAAGAAGAACCAACAATACACTCTAGAAAACAATCTTATCCTTCGCTGTTTCTTATGTATCGCACAAGCCTATATTGAAAGTTTAGGCTATTAGGTATTTTACAAGCTAGCTATATTTATGGCCATGGATTCTTTTGATAAAGTTATAAGATGTCCAATTGACGACATGTTATTGCAGTAAAAAAAGTAATTGTAACTCGTGCAAAACTTAGTGGGAGGAAATGAAAATGATTTGCAACAATCTTAGTTGGAGGAAATGACAATGGTTTGCAGCAATCGATTTCCATAGGTATAATAAACAACCTTGCCCCGCTAAAAATATCCATGCTTTACTTTGTGTGACTCCTAAATAACCAATTATGAATTTGGGAATCCATGTGTGGATAGTTGTAGGGATTTCCTAGGAGGACATGTTTTCCTTGCCCCAAAATTTCATTTGATGGTGGGGTTATGTGGATTATATCTTAAATATAAAAGTGCCCCTTCTTTTTGTTTTCCATCCTGCATTTTGGGCTATCACAAAAGAGACATGTTGTATAGGTGTGGGCCCACAGAGTCAGATAAATGGTAAAATTGTGGGCCCACAAGGTAAGACATGGTCATTTATATTTATTTTGTATGTGACATCTCTACATGCATTACATGTGTCTTCTGCAAAGGTTCTAAGAGAACATTGAGGTGTTAGTGATGTTGACTATAACATGTGTTCTCTATACAGTTTTAGACTCATCTGCACCAATATTTATTTGTTAATGCAAGCAATTCCTCCATTAATGAGATACATGGATTTCTTAAGTCTCTGGTAAATATGTTAGTGTTAATTATGTATTATTGATTTTCTACTGCAATTCTCCCATTTTCACTTTGGGATCCTTTCTATCATTGAAATTCATGATACTCATGAAGCCAAATTACTATGAATAAACTTGTAAATAGATAAGCCTTTTGGATCAATGTGGACATTTGAAGCCATACCTAATAGGTAGCATTGAGCACTGAAATTTCCTTGAGCTCTAAATTGTACAAGCTCAAATCAATTTCATAAGTTAAATGGAGTCATACTAGCTCTTTTCTCCATTTATCTAAACATTGAGATTTCCGGCTATATGTAATGGTTAACACCATAATCAACCTATCTTAAGGTCACATTCAAGACAAGATAACATAATCTAATATTTTCCATTACCCGTTTCATGTTTTATACCATATGATAGTTGGATTTACTATGCATATGTTTACAATATAATAATAATCCTACTATGTGTTTATCATATATGAAAAAGGAAAAGTGGTATGCTCAAGGAGATGGTTAGATTGGATACGATGGGTATTTGTAGTGGTTTTGAAGCCATCTCTGAAGATTTCATAAAATGTCCCTTATGGTTTCATTTCATACCTAACCTTTGACTATTTCTTTCGAAATCTTGGATTTGATTACTTCAAGTTTCTTTTTTGTTGTCAAACAAATATAAAACATTAATTTGATTTTTTTAAAATGATGATTACAATGCCTGAAAATCTGGTCATAACTTTTAAATATGACCTGAATTTTTTGTGATTTTCTTATAATTTATTAGCAGAGAAGGTAAAGAAACATATTGCAAGTTTCATTGGAAGTCTATTGTGGACCTAAGTTTTTTCTTGATGAGGAGGCTGTAATTCTTGGAGGTACCAATCACAGTCATGCTACTCAAGATTTTTATGATGCCACGCTTCTGGTAACTATGTTGAATTGAAGTTATGCATTCAAAATATGGATCCCGTTGATGAGGATAGGGTCAACTTTGATCCTCTTGATGATATTAAAATATAGCTAGAGAGTCTATTTCATTTACAGGCAAAGTATATATAATATACCCATTAATGAAATTATCAGTCATATAATATGTAATATAAATTCTTCCTCACAATTTTCAAGTTTGCAGTAATCCGATCTTATATGATTTTTAGTTTCAAACTTTGTGCGGTGAACCATGGTTGAGAAATTGGGCCAGGTTATCTTACGCAACCTATTGGGATGATGGTTTTGAATAGGAACACTGATAACTTTTTCAATAATAATGAATAGTTCGCATTCTTTTGTGGATTTATTGTGCTCAACATCTACTACATCGATGATAAAATGTTCCAGACTCAATCTCCCTCATACTTTGACACGCATATGAATAGCCTTGTGTTGAATTAATTACTACTTCTTATGAATGAACTCAAAGTGTTCCCATCATAATAATCATCACGATGGTTTTATGAATTTCATGCATAGAGATAAAGAGTGATGATAATTACTTCCATGTTATATCACTAATCTTCTCTCTTTTGTATTTTGATATTTAGTTTGGTTTGACATTCACCTTATTATAACTTAAATATCAACTAAATTTTAGTACCCTAAACTAAAGATAAAATATGCCATCTAAAACCCTCTATATAGAGAATGATTTAAGGAAACTATTAGTACTCAATCCCTAAATAGTCATGTGCTAGTATGCATTTCCTCGAGTGCTAGAATTCAATGGAAATCTCATTTTTCTCTATCGTTTCTCGTTTTTTTCCTTTTCAAATGGGAAACTGAGGATTATTTATAAATATAGCTTGACGAGGGAGGATAATTTTATACATATGGCTACTGATATATCACATTTTTATAATGGGTTCCATCTTATCATCACCATACCACTCGTTGTAGGTGTATTATTTTCCTTCGCGTTTTGACCTAGTTTGACATTCAGAGATGTTGTATGTTCCGAGAAATCTTGTGAGTGGTACTAGATTAAAGGTATGTCAACTAACTCAACAAAAATACCTCAATCTAAAATTCCCATGGCATTATTTCCTTCTAAGTTCTATGATCAATGATATTATATCTAAAATAAAATGTTTTTCCTTCCTTAGTTAGGTTCTGGTTTTATTTGAGTTAGGTAGAAAGTTAGTAAGATTGTGGTCTCGTAAGAGCTATGTAGAAAAATATGTCTTTTTTTTTTTTACATACTCTATAGTATCGTTGATATAGGTACAAAATTATTTATATATATATATATATATATATATATATATATATATATATATATTTTGTACATACTCATGTACAGGGTAACTTACTTCAAATTTTATATGAGCTAGTTAGGACTTTATACTTGGACATTCGAAATCGCCTTTATCTCTAAGTTGGAAAAGGTATATCGCTGATCTAACTAGATTTATGGTCAAACCATAAATTATGCGATTTTCATGATCTCTGATTAATTTTTTTTTGTTTTCAGAGATTAATATGGTAGGTAGTGGAAACTTTATCAATTTGAGTTTTTTCTTATCACATTGAATTTTGATAATAGAGTGAGTTGCAAAGAATATATAAGAAATTACATGGTTGTAGATAATTTTTGATAAATTTTATTTTGAGATAGTTAAAATTGATTGGTATTGAATAGGTTCACAATCTGTGTAAGTTAAAACTTGTTCTTAACTATGGTTCATTTTGTTCATTTGTAAATGCATATAATATTATTACCATGAATACTATTTGATTAAAGAATTGTAGCTTTTGAAACAACTACTCCAGGCCCATCACATCCACAGTTGGCAGGGAATACATAATCTCATAAAAAGTTAACACAAGGTGATGGTGGCCTAGATCATCCATCTGGTCCATAGGATTATCTTAGTTTGGGGAACAACTTTATGTTAAAATGCATGCATATTTCCAACCTACAAAATTACACACCTTGACTTCTTTTTTTTTAACTGCCCCACTTAAGGCATGTAATAGAATATGAACTTGGGTGACCACGGGAGTATTTGTTTCAATATTGACTTCCTTTTTTAATTTTTAACTGCCCCACTTAAGGCATGTAATAGAAGAGGAAATTGGGTAACCACAAGAGTATCTGTTTATTTTTTTATCATACTTTCATATCCCTCAAATCACCTTTTCATAATTTTTTATCATGCCGAGGTGGTGGAAAAAGTATTCCTTTTTTCATTGTTCTCATGTTGTTGTAGTGGTATAAATTAGGTCCATTGCAAAAATTGTGAGCTATTTCATTGTATGTGAATAGATTATCAGGTAATGTGCCCGAAACCTTGGGAAATTGTCATGCACTACATTTGGGTCTAGGTCATAACTTTCCTTGTGGAATTCTCTTCTCTCAGCTTGGTTTTATTCCTTCCAAGTTTTTTGCATGAATTTTACACCTACTTCAGGTAGTATTTGAGGTGTTGTGCTCTTGGACCATTGTTCTAGTTAAATTCGTAGAGCAAACTTATGTGATTTCATAACTAGAAAATGTGAAGTCCTAACACATTAAGAACACAAAGTGTGGAAATAATTCCCTCCATCCAGTCACTCCCAAAGGGAAATGAAGATTCACTATGTTTCTTCCTCCATTGAGATGGGACTTGCTCATCCAGTGCTAAAAAATATGTTAAAAAATTAAAGTTTTCGGAATGGCTCAAAACATGTGCGCTTGCGTAGATATTGTCGTTCTGAATCTAGCACAACTCGTTTCTATGAAAATTTATGAATATAGAAACCCTACTATAGTACATTGATTCACTTCTCCTAATTGTTTTATTATCTAACAAGTTATTTAACTGAAATATTAAGGAAAAAAAAATCAAATTAAACATAGTTGCAGTATACACATACATACAGATAATTTACTAAAACATAATTCACATATGAAAAAGGACACACATGATTTTTCAGAAAAATGTCCCTCGAAAAACCCAATGTGGGAAAATCGGTGCAACAACTCTTAGAGGGTTTTATTATTAAGCATAATCTGCATACATCATGGGAACCAATAGTGGTTTTCCTGACATATAATTTTACGGTAGTTGTACCTTATCACTCAGAGACAAAAATATGAATGATTCAAACCCTCAAGGGAATTACTAAATACGAGCCCTTTTTGGCCCACTTGAACCCCAACATTGTCTCTCCAGCCTATGCGTCAGCCCCTAAAGCCTCGTGTTGTCCTTATGTCACCCTGAAGGACTCACAATTGACTCTACATCACCCAAAAGGGCCTGCATCAGCTCCTGCGCTACCTCTGCGTCAGCCTTGCTGGGTTGCGTCCCTCCTGTTGGCCTCTGCACTGCCTAGTACATATCTGCCTCTATGATTATGTATTCTCGGCCTCATATCAGTGTAATCCCTTGCCAATCTGTCCCTCACTAGCACTGCAAGCTCACTCGAAAATTCTCAGCAAAATTCACCCTAGAATTTCAACTTAGCTCAAGTGTTACTACAATGTGTGTGTCCTTCAACTAACCCCAAGCCTTCCTTTAATACTTTTCTCATTTAATAATCAACGGTTGTGATATAATCTCTATTCAATTTCTAAGATTAGAAAAAAATTGATCCTCATCACTTAGAACATTCTCACCCACATATGTAAATTAATTCACTTTAATCTTTTAATTTCCCTAAGTGAGACCTAGGGTCCCCATTAAAAAAATTAATTATTTGAATAACTTTTACATTAGGTGGAATTTCTCCAAACAATTTTTGGGTCTTGGAGATATCTTGTGTCCTAGCCCCTCCACAATGTTTCGGAGCTAGAGCACATCCGATGCTACCCAAAATCCCAACACTCCCTTTTAGCGAGGAATGTGCTCTAACATCACTTCACTCGAGAAGTGTTAGTCTGATCTCTGGCATTGGTCCCATGCACTCTGATGCTTGGCCTACTGCCCTCCATCCAATGCGTTGCTACTTTCTATACTGTTTCCCATGACTCTGCCACAACCACTACTAGAATGGTACTGCAATTCCCTCTCAAATTGTTGCATCATGCTTCCTATAGCACTGCCACTGCTAACTGCTGCACTAAAACTCAGTTGCTGAGAAGTAAGCAACTAAAGGACAATCACCCAAAAAATAACATAAAATTAAATATAGCTACATCTCATCACTGAAGCACCCTTTTTTGCTGCTCTGCATTGTCTCTCTAAAGCTTTGCAATTTCAGCCGCTCTGCACTAGGTAAGCACTGCCTATGCGCTACTGAAATCCCATTAGCCTCTGCGCTGCTACTTCCACGCTACTACTACCTCTCCTCTGCGTTGCTCCAGTCTTCAACGTACAAGCACTGCCTTGTAGCTTCCCATGATCTTCTACATCCACTCACTCCAGTCATCCTGCTACTATCTTAAGGCTCCTGTAGCTTGTATGTGATCCAAGAGTTTGGGTACCTCAAGGATCCCGCCAACCACTATCTATAGCTCACTCTATAAATATATATCTCCCCACCTCTTCTCTATAGGTACATGAGCTCTCATGGCCAAATCATCATCGCTTCCATCATCTTCTTTCGCTACTATTGCTTTGGAATCCGAATCTTCCTTGCCCTTCTTCTTAGGACAAGTATTGGCGAAGTATCCAAATTCGCCACATCTGAAGCACCAAACCTTGGATAGGTCCTTCGTCTTCTTACCTTGCTTCCTTTGTCCCTTTGATGTTAGGTTTGCACATTCCTCCTCCTATTTCTTAATTTTGACTCCTCCACCATTGAATTCCCTATTTCTTATCCTCCTGATCTCCTCCGGACGAAGGATTTCCCACATGTCCCCCTAATTTGGGAGTTGTGCTCTACCTAAGATACTTTGGAAAAATGTCTCCCACTCATCAGTATCTGCATTCAGCCTACTCCTCACCATGAGTCCATCATCCACAACTTCCCCCATGATAATCAATTGGTCTTAGATAGTCTGCAATATAAAGAGAAAGGGATCGATCACCTCTCCCTTGTGCATCTGGAACACCCACATCTGATTCCCCAGAAGCATGTTCCTCTATACGGAGCTACCTTGATACAACATAGTTAATGTTGTCCACACATCATTTGTTGTCTTATTCTCGACAATATGCAAAAATACATGAACTTTTACTCCATCCATGATAAAGAGTTTATCCTGCGCCTGATATTCATTGAAATTCTTCAGAGCATCAGCATCGGTCAGCACACCCAAGACGTTCTTAACATGGTCTCTAATGCCATACTCCTCAAGGACTATCAGGATTCTCGCTTTCTAGACAGGGAAGTAATTAGACACACCATCTAACCTATCCTGATCTCTCAGTCCATATAGGGCCATCTCTGCTTAAACTGTAGAAGCAAATTCTCTTCTACCTTCTACTGATGCTACACTCACAAAAAGACCGGATATGGGTTTCTTGGCGATAGAAACCCTCTAGAGTATATGCTCCCTCTAAAAAATGACTTCCCTCCTGGAAATATTTCACCAATTCTATCGAATCATCCCTCTACGATCACTCCTCTTGATCGAATCTCATATTTCTTGGCAAGAAAATTTGCTCAACGACTATTTCCCCTTACCTTTTCAACTTTTCTAAGCATTGTTCTGGGCTGACATAACCCATGCCCCACCAGAAAATTTGAAGATCAGGAATTGCACTTCTAGCCATGACAACCAACACAACGTTACTCCCTCTTGGATTTTTTCACCCTCTAGGGCCAGCGTTAGCCACTACGTCATCCCAGCATGAGCTTTACAAGCTCTGTGTCACCCCTTTGGGCCTGCATCAGCCTCTGCGTCAGCTCTACATGAGCAGACTGGCTCTGCATCACCCCTATAGGGCTTGTGTTTTCCCTCTGGTGTTGTGCTGCCTCTTGTCGATTCTGTGCAGATTCAGCTTCCCTCCCACAGCAAAAATTTCTTCAGCCCTATGCTGATGGCTTCACCTTGATCTTCAATCGCTCTAATACCATGTGAAAAATTATTAATACAGAAACCATACCGCGGTATATTGATTTACTTATCCTACTTGTTCTATTATCTAACAAGTTATTTAACTGAAATATTCATAAAAACATCAAATTGAACACAAATACAATCTACACATACATATATATCATTTACTAAAACATAGTACACATATGACAAAGGACACACATGATTTTTCGAGCAAATTTCCATGCAAAAACCCAATGTAGGAAAACTGGTGCAACAACTCTTAGAGAATTTTATTATGAAGCAGAATCTTCATACATCATGGGCACCAGTAGTGGTTTTCTCGATAGATAATTTCACCGCAGTTTTACCTTATCACTTGGGGACAAAAAATATGGTTGATTCAAGCCCTCAAGCTAATTACTAAATATGAGCCCTTTCTAGCCAATAGGAACCCCAACGTTGTGTCTCCACCCTCTCTGTCAGCCCTTAAAGACTCACATTACCCTTGCATCTACCCTAAAGGGCTCAGCGATGCCTTTGCGTCCCCTGGAAGGGTCCGTGTCAAACCCTGTGTTGCCTCTGCGTCAGCCTACCTTGGCTGCGTTCCTCCTACCGGGTTCTGCGCTGCCTAGTACGGATTTACCTCTTTGATTATGTATTCTCATCCTCGGATCTATGTAATCTCTTGTCGATCTACCCCTCACCAACACTGCAGGCTCACTCAAAAATTTTCAGTGAACCGTGACCCGAAATTTTGACTTAGCTCAAGTGCTACTGCAATGTGTGTGTCCTCCAACTAACCCTAATTCTTCCTTTAATACTTTTTTCGTTGAAAAATCGATAGTCATGATCTAATCTCTAATCGATGGCTAATATTAGAAAAGACTTGATCATTTTCACATAGAACATTCTCACCCACATGTGTAAATTAATTCACTTTAATTTTTTAATTTCCCTAAGTTAGACTTACGGTCCCCATTAAAAAATTTAATTATTTGAATAATTTTTACACCAGGTGGAAATTCATCAAACTATTTCTGGGTCATGGAGATATCATGTGCCCTATCCCCTCCACAAATTTTCGAAGCTAGAGAACAACTGATGCTACCCAAAATCTCAATAGTTTCATGGAAAACTAACGTTGTATTCTCCTCCAAACAAGTTCTGTTCGTTTTCGCAAACACACAAATTTTTGGCAGAAGTTGTGCAGACTACCCAGTCAGCAGTCCGTACAGATGACTCAACTTGCTGACTGAGCATGGTTGACTAGGCTAAATTGGGCCAATAATATTGCGCCACTTGTCATAGGGTCATTGGCGCTAATTTGGGTGTTTTGTATTGGTGGGTTGGTGGGAAACCACATGTTGCCACATGGCCCAACTAAAGGTTGCCACGTGGCAGAACAGGGGCCACCAAAATTTGGTTTGAATTATGAACTAGACTCCATTGTATTCGAACCTCTGACCTCTTTGCAAACATCGCAACACCTTAAGTGGATGGGCTAACCATGGTCCTTGTTAAACCAATGATGCAACCCATGTTTAAGTTTGATTTGGTGGGGTAATCGGGTAAGGGGTTAGGGCTTATCTCCGACCCCCCCCCCCCCCGCTCTCCCATATATATATATATATATATATACTTCATATTCCTATCGAAAATGAACCACATGCACAAGTAAGTAGAGGGGTCGCGACCAATTTTTTATTCAAAAAATTTGGCCAACATTATTGAATTAAAAATTTGGTTTTTAAGAGTTAATGGAGAAATTAACCATCTCACAAATTTCGCTGAATTTTTGCCAAATTGTCTCTCCAATAGCGAAACTTGGGGTGAAAATATAGGACCCTGTTGTAGCTCCTAGCGACAGTCTAGAGTTGCCATAGACCAGTGCCTAGGACATCTTATATAGCAGAGAGTCAAGATCATGTAATGAGAATAATTTTAACAGAACCGGGCTCTCGTACTTTTTCTTTGCAGATGGGAAAATTAGATTTTAAATGGTACCAAATACTTCAAAAGCTCAATGCTGAAGGAGCAATAACGAATAGGCAAGATGTTAAGCTCCAACATAAATGCATAAGACAATTCCAAGACAGTTCGTTGTAAAAAGGGCTGGGTTCTCAATACTTCACAGAGAATGATGATTGAAGGACGTCTACTGAATACGTAGAAGAAAGAGGACATTAACTGCTATTAAGGCAATATTCAGAAACATATGCTAACATGTGGTGGGCTTAAGCAATTAAGAATCCACACACGATAACAACATTTGTAAATAACACCTCATATCATCCAATATAGTAGAAATGCGGATGAATCGAAAACGGGACAGCATATTACACCTGAGCCATATTTAAAGTGCCAAGAAGCCTATGATGTAAGTATCAACAAGGATAAATTTATATCAGAAGCAACAGACTACTCGCATTCCAGAATGTAATACCAGATATATGGATGTAAGCGAAATGAACGACTACACTACAACACACAAGAGAGAATTACACACTGTAAAGAACCAAAACCAGAATCCTTATCAAAGACAAAACTCCTTTTCATTGAGGCCCTACGGGCTCTTTGCATTCATATTAGAACCTTCACAAAAATTGCATACAAGAAGCTCTTACACAGTCAATTCTTCAGAAATTTTGGAACCTTTCTTTCTCATTGGATTTACCTTATATAGGCTTCCTTCCATCTCAGCGAGAAGATATTTTTTGGAAAAATATCTTCTTCGCATAAACAAAATTTGTTAAATGTCATTTTCAAAACAGCAAAACTCATGATGAGGAATCAAGCCTCCCATAATGTATAATCAGGCCCTCGGCCGTTTTTTTTAAAATAGAAAATTAAACAATTGTTTGGTGAAAAAGTAAAATGCAAGAGTGGGGAAAACAACCCACTCGAAACTTAAAAGAAATTAACTGAGTAAAAGTAAAATAGGTCGTTAAGGCCGAATCATGAGTTGACAAAGAATCACAGGTGCGGCTGAGTAGAGGCAGTTGCTGATTCAGGAGGGGGCACGTTTGCGGATGAACTGGCATGCTGGCTCATAAACTGCGCGCACCTCTGCTGACTGTCCGCAGCTGGCTCGGGCATTGCTGAGAGTCCCTCCACCTCAAAAAAGGCCTCAGTGAGGGCGTGGAAACCTGCCCCAGTGGGAAGCTCATGTTTAATCAAGTGGAGGAGGTTGAACTCTTTTTGTAGGGATGAAACAATCGTGTCAGCTTTGAGCTGAGCTGCTTTGCCCGTCTGAAGGTCAGTTCGGTCTCTTTCTTCTTGCAAGCGTGCTTTGTATCGGTCCAGAGGCAAGAGTACGGCAGGGGTGGTCGGGTCCCAACAGGAAGGGAGTCCAGCTGTCATGATCTCTCCCCACACCTCGTCGAACCGTCCAACGTTGGCGACCAGCTGTTGGAGAGCCGTTGAAGCTGAGACCCGGGCCATCTCTTTGTTGATAATTTTGCGACACTCAATAGCCTCAGTGAATCGGCTAGGAATGCCGTGCTTCTCCATGTCGTCTGGTCCCAGCTCATTGAGGAACGAAATGTACTCTTTGGCATGTTGGGCCCTGTTAGACAGATCACGGTCTGCCTCTTGCAGTTTCCTACTGAGGTATGGTATAGCAGACATATGCTCCTCCATCGTCCTTAGGAAACCCCATTGCTCAGTCACAGCCGAGATTATATCAGACCAGATTATGCTCCTAGCCTCGAGAAGGGTGAGATTTCTTTTTGCACAGCTTTTCATGTCAGCAATAGTTTTCTGTTGATCTGCCATCATCTTCTTTTCCTGCTCTTTTTCTCTCTGCAACCCTTCGACTATTCTGGTGTTCTCGTCCAGAGAGTTCTCCAGGTTCGTGATCCTCTGCCTTTCCGTAGACGCTTGCTTTTCCAATATCTCAATCTCAGCTCTTGCTGCGGACAATTGCTCAGACAACGAGCTAGTTCCACTTGACACCACAGTTGGCTAGCAGCTGTGCGAGTCCCATCTAGCTTGTAGCTCTGTTGCTTTATTCTGTAACACGCTGATTGTTTCGGCCATCTTTTCTTTCTCCCCCCTTTCTCTTGATAGCTTGGCGGACAGTTCTGCTTTTTCTTGCTCCACCTGTACCAGTTCAGCCGTTTAGACATGGTGGGCGGCTGGTATACAGGCCTGAATTTTTGCCGATGCAACTTCCTTCTGCAGCTGTTCAATCAAAACCGCCTGCTGGTTTGTTTCCCCTGTATCTTTCCCTTTGATCAGGTCTTGGTAGTAACGCACCTGATTTGCTCTGGCACGGCAGCTAACTTGTTCGGCTGTCAGGGTAGCCCTCAACTGGTCATGTTTCTGCTCTAATTTCTTCAGCGCGAGGGTGACCTGCATCAATTTATCTTTCATCATATCGCATATCGTCTGGAACAGGTCACACATGTCGTTGGCTGGTACCTTCTTCATGTCGATGACAAACTCGAGCACCCGATAGCTAGGGACATCAGAATTAGGATCCAGGATGGCTTCTGCCATAGACATTACTAGGCTTTCGGTGTCCGCGTTGATGGAGGCGGAGAGTCTGGTATGAGACTTCTCAACATATCCCCCCAGCTCAGCTTTGTACTTTTCGCGGATTTCTCTATTCGCCTGATCCCTTTCGATTGCCCTGGGCGAGGTATGCTCTATGATAGCCTGCGTGACCTCTGTGAAATAAGAAGAAGTGGTGCTGTCTCTTAGCACCGTTATCCCGGCCTTGCCTTTGTCCAACTTCCCGTACACCGTGAAGGGTTCCAGCAGTTGCTCCGCTCCTATGACTTCTGCCTCGCTAGAGGCTGTTCTTTGTCTTTTGGGAGGGGGCGCTGCCCCTGAGGTACTTACTTCTTCTCCTCCTTCTCCGCCTGTGCCTCTATTGACATTCTCTTCCTCCCCTGTAGCAGATGAATCCGTCTCCATCTGCGAAAACAAGGGCCAAGTTTCGAGATTAGCCCTCCATTCCATAAATGGCCTCGGCTCATGCATGTAGGGTGCAGACCTGTTCCTTTTTCTTTTGTTCGAGATAATTTCTCGAGGGTCATAAGCCCAACTTTTTCCCAGCCTTAAGTCCAGACCTTGCAGCATTTTCTCAACAATCGGGAGGGCATGTCTCGAGTTTACCACGAAGGGGCCGATTTCGATGGGAAGCCTTAGGATGTATCCCTTCTTGGCGGGAACAAAATGGAGCTGGTCGGCCTTGAGGGCCTGCCGGATGTATTCGAGTGCATAAACTCGTCTGACAGGAAACACTGGCAGCCAGTAGGGGGCAACTTCGGCTCCATAGACCCGAATTTCGGTGTAGTCCTCGAATAGAAACCAATCTCCAGTACTCTGGAACTTCCCGGCTTGCAGCCAGCTTTTCATTTCTGGAAAGACCCTAGGGGAAGGCGAGTCATGAATAATGGTATAGGCAATAGACATGAAACTATTCTCAAAACTGGAGTAACCCTCCCCCTTAGGTAATTGACGCACAGAGAAATTCCAGTTGAAGACTGGTCTGGGTTGGGAATTCTCAAGGTAAACTCTGTCTAGCCCCAAACCCTCAAACTTATCGGCGTGCTGGTACAAGAAGAGATAAAAAACCATTGAACAGAAACGGAACAGACGAGTTTGTGGAAGCTCCTGGAATTGGGTTTGAATGGCTGTGGAGAGGAAACCATGAATATATAATACCACCCCTTTTTGGGACATGAGCCATAAGAAATGGACGCACACCATGGAAATGTCTTCCGGACTCCCTACCCCTAAAAGGCCAGCGATTAGAGAGAGAATGGGCCGAACCTCTTCAACGAACAGACTTAATGGGAACGGCTCTACGACGAGCAGGGAAGTAGCCTGGTCGACGGTTATAGAGGAGATGAAAGCTCGCCGGGCCTCCCGTGGCTGTTTGATGAACTGGGCTGCCAAGGCCGCATCCTTGAAACTAACATATGTGGTGCTGGTAGGGATGCGGAGGGCTTGTTTGATAACATCGGGAGAAAGGGAAAAAACCCTGCTCCCCTGAGGAGAAGTGGAAGAAAGTTCTGATGTTAATTTAAAACATTCTCCAGCCAAAGATGAACAGACTATAGAATCAATCCTATGGGCACTGATGGAATGCTCCCACACGACATCTTGCAATGGTCTCACTCATTATACATCGAAAGTAAGGGTTTGATGTCATGGATGTCAATGGTGTTTGGGGCCCAGAGCACGCCGCAAGTCAAGGAGAGTGGTCGAACCTGGGGATCTTGGGGATTCATTGACCCGTGGGGTCTCTGCTCGTTCCTTTTTGGCGTTCCCTTCCCATGGCCGTACGTTCAAGAATTTGGAAAAGCGAAAGGAAAAACAAGATGGAGAATTGTGAATAATGGAACACCCGAATCAGCAGCCCGTTCGGAAAGCGACAGGAATTTCGACAATGATTGGGGTAGACCAGGCGCTCTTTCCTACTTGGTATATGCCGTATACGGGAACTTGTGACCTTTTACTGGAGTGAAATACGAAGGGAATGTTATCTTTGGACTCGGTAATTTGAGGTAAAAAGGCGGATGGATAAGACGAATAAAGGCAAGTGTCCTAAGGACACTGACAGCGAGGCACGCGGTGCATAAGGATTGGGTGTGTCAGAGTACAGGTGGGCGCCTCGTGCCGGGTTTAAGGTTGGTATGGGTCTCAGTACCAGCTGACCTAATGGACCTTACCTTACCTTTTTAACGTATGCGTTGTATAACTCCTGAAACATATGAGCTCTTATGCCATTTAAATACATAACCTACCCACCGTGAGGGTCCACCTTTCGATCTACCACGTCGCCACCATGCGGCATACTCCTGCCACCTTCTTCCAACATTGAGGCCCCCACCACGCTCGGTATGTTTGCCAATTCACGGTACGGTCTTTTCCAACGTCGAATTCCCGGAATTTCTTCACGTGCATCTTCTATGCACTTCCTTTTCAACACGTGGGCTTGCTAATGCCACGTTCCGTGGCCTTTTATATCTCCGGTTAGCTTTAGAGCTTTACACTCCATCCTTTCGTGTTAATTCCCCATTGGCTTTAATGCACGTGGCTTTCATTGCTTTGCCTCCTTTCGACCGACTTTTGGAATATTTCGCCCTTTGATACAAAGTTTAATACATGGCTTGTCAATTTTTTTAAATACACCCATGACTAATTTAAATATAGGACCGATGCTAGAATTTGGGGAAATTGTAGAGCGAATAGCAGCAAAGCTAGGGAAACTCATAACTTCTTCAATTTTTTACCATTTTAGGAGCAGAAAGAGGCTAGACATGGATTTTGGATAGTTCTGAAGCTAATGAAATAGGTTTTCAATCCCTTGGGGAACTATAAACTGATGTAATCACCATTTTTTAGAATAATGATATAGGACCAAGCCATTCGAATCTGGACCAAGAGACGTAGCCCAAGAGGTTTGAACTCCTTCATCACTTGTTGAGTTGTTGTTATTTTTATGGTGTATTTGTCTGTTGTTTTTTGTTATTTCAGAGTTTAAATTCATGCTTTATGTGTATAATAATTTAACATAAAAGCTCATAAAAAATCAATTTTAACACTTACAATTTAAACTACCTCAAACACATTTACATATAGATCTCATATAGATAAAGTTTGGTATCATAACATAGGTTTTCTTTGTTGATGTGAGGATTTAATTGTTTTCAAGTGTTTATGATGCTTACAAGCTTGAAGCTCAAGAGAGGAGAAGGAAATTTTGTGCGTGCAGGTTCTCAATTTGGGACAAGGCCAAGGAGAGCATATTTTCCACAATTTACACCACAAATTCCACCTCAAATTGCATCTAAAACTTTAGTAAGCATGTTACATGAAGGAGGGGCTAATAATATGTCAAAAGATGAAAAGGATTTCAGGAAATAATTATTTGACATCACTGATATGGTGAAGGTTCTCTATGAAGAGATAAATTTAAGATTGCAAGGTGAAAGTTCCAAGCCTCCAAAAGGAGAGGGTTCTTCTGGAGGAAAAGGAGGATATAATAACAAGCCTTCAAAAGGAAATGGTGACAACCCACCCTCTTCTCCACCACCATTTTGACCCCTATCCTCACATTCATCTTCTTACTCTTCCACAACAACTATTACTCATACACCTCCACATACCCCAAGGGTTCATGGTAAAACTCCCTTTTTAAAACTTCATATCAAATTTGAACTGCTTATGTAAATGGTGAAGTGAATGCTGAAAGACTTGATAATTGGGTTTGTCAACTTGAATTTTATTGCAAGATTCAGAACATAAACTATGATGAAACAAAGATTCAACTTGATTCATTAAGGTTCGAAAGTGCTTCTTTGATTTGGTAGGAATCCAAAAAAAGAGAGGATATGAAAAAGCGTGGTAAGGTGTTGGCTTGAGGGGTCCTGAATAAGGTTTAGATTTTATCACGCAACCAACAAACCCTCCATTACTAGCCCTTTTGGCAATGATTTTCTTGCGTAGATCAAACTCTCACCCGAAGCAATATGCGGGGGTGTTGGAATCAGGTTTCCACACCTCGAGGAAGAAAATAATGTAGTGGCCCTAAGCAAATTCATTGTAGACTTATATAGATGATAAACAGATGTGCGCAATGATAGACAATACTTATCAGATTACAGACAGAATCACAGATCACTTTGTCGAAGATATAATATAGTAGAACTATATCCAAATCTATATAATGTGTAATTACTTAAGCAGATTCATCAACCATCAATGTAACTTCATGCATATATAACAAATGTATTTACGTAGATACAAGTAAGCATATCAAAAGTAAAGTGATCTCAGATGGAGCAATAAGCTGATAACATAGAGAAATAACATGATAATTTCCACCAAAATTAGTCATTGTATTAATTCAGATCAATTCAGTACATCAAAATTTACCTTACCCTTACACTTCCCCTTCCGCGCACACAGCCAGTAGGAGCCTTTCTACCCAACACATACTTAACCCTTACAAAATTATTACAGACGCATAAACTTAGATCATAGCATGAATAATCCTTAACTTACTTTTTTCCTTAAACTTCACCTATCTATTTATATCATTCTAGCGCGCAGATACTATGGTCTCAAACCATGGTTTGAGAACCACAGTTTACCCTTAAACCCTTTTACATAAAAATAGGGATTGTGACCCACCCCAAATCCCCTTGACTCATTCACACAGCGCGCATATACAAAATGTATGCAAAAATATACCAAAAAGTGTAACCCAGGGAACCTCACTCAAACAAGTCCTTATCACAAACATGTGACTCATCCCAAGTCACTATGGCGTCTGCTCCTTTAGCTTGGCTTGGAGTTCACTCATAGAATATTTCAGAGGAAGCGCCATTTCCAGACTCTGTGCAGCAGCTCCCTATGCTTGAAGAACAAACTTCTTAGTGGTGGGCCCTCCATTGGATACCCCAATACTTTGCTGCATCCGTTGAATATCCTTAAACATAGTGTCTAATGTTTGCAAGAGATGAAGAGCCTCCTCAAGCAATGGATTCATGCGTGCCTCCAACAACTGCTCTTTGTGACATAGATCCTCAATCTTTTTTTGGATTATCCAGCACTCCTATAGGTGAGTGAGGCATTGTGGAAGAACAAGGGTAGGCACCACTGTCTGGATCTCAAAAAATTGTTGTTATTTCATGTGCAGCTCGTTGCGCAGATTTTGTACTACCACGTCATTCTAAACTGAAGTCCAGACACCCATAGCCTCATCTAAAATGTAGTCGCACTAAGTGACTGTGGCAGTAATACTTTTAGTGGCTTGTTTTACTTTGGTGGCTCACTTCGTGCGGACTTCAGGAAGAGTTTCAGGCATGGAATTTAGTTATAGATCAGCAATTTGGTGCTCGAACTCAGCCCATAATATCTTCACTTCAGAGCACAAGGCTTTCAAAGTGGTAGCTAGTCCTTCCAATTTTTCTTTAGGAGTAGCTGTGGCCAGGACTACTAGAACTTCACTGGGCTTCAACTGAGCAGTAGGCTTCCTTTGTTGTCGACCGTTGCTATTGTGCTTCTGCAGTCTGCTTCTTTGAGTCTATAGTAGTTTTGTGAGAAAAATCCTCATGGAACTAAATCTCATACGAGATCATAGGGTGTATCAAGTGCAGCTTTCCTACAGGTAAAATAGACAAGTTAATGTTAATATCACCTGCTCCTCTAAACTGGGCATGTCGATTAGGGCCGACATGGACGTCTGGTGCAGGGATTTTCACAAGTCAAACATCTTTGTTCATTGGTAATGCTATGTCGAGTGGGGGAGTGCTATTTACATGCACGCTTGTCTGTGGCTGGCTCGGGGAATGCTCGCTTGAATTAAGATCTCTTGCAATTTAAGTTCATTAATCCCAACCTGCACAACTTCAAGCATAGTCTTATACTACACTTCCATATCCATCTAGCATTCCTCTGTTGCCTATGTGACTATGTTTGTGATCTCATTTAAGTCATCCTTAGTCAACGTCAAGACCTCCTCTTCTATGTCTTTAGAACCTTTCTGCTTCTTCCTCGATCCTCTAGTGGCCTGAGAGCCGCACTTTGTTCCTTTAGAGGTATGCGGTTCGAATTTCTCCACCGTGTCCTTGGGCGCAGTACCCTTTTTCTCTAGCTCAGCATATTTTTTTAAGTTAATGGTTTCTCCAGTGGTCATTGGTGTGGTTTCTTTCTCTACGGGCTTCTCACTGGGCTTCTTAATAGGCTTCTCTAGTTGGGTGCGAGTACGTGGCTTGGTAGCCATTTTTAGAAATGATGCACCAGGCTCCAACCATGCCGGCGACCTTTCTATAGTGATTCAGATCAGGTCATCTTTTGTGAATAAATATGGTAACTCGTACCAAACTCCCTCCACAACGCCTTTCGCATGGATGTGCATATTAGGGAAAGTTTCTTTCAAATCTGCTATCATCTTGTGTTGTTCATATAATTTCAGAGACAACCTTGGCTTAGACTGCATGACCTTATAGAGTGAAGCATCGAACAATACCTAGGATATTTTATTTTACTTAATGTGCGCGGGGTCAAATAAGCTCTGTGACCCAGTCAATCTCCTCCCACAGCTACCATGCATGCGTCGTACCATTCTGTGCATCTACAATCCCATTGGCATAGATCTAATACGCCGACCATATAGTCATTTGGTTCCCACAGGGTCATCCCTGTATGGATTCAATCGATTCCCATTGACATACCCGAGAATATTTTCTCTATTCAATGTGGCAAGGCACACTGCACCTCCATTAGCGATTTCCTTAACAACCTATGGCCCTAGCCAATGCATCTTCAAATTCCCCGGGTGGCCCACAAACTTGTTGTCATACAACAAGACCAAATCATCTTCCTTGAAAACCTTTTGCTTGATGTGCCTATCATGCCATGTTTTTTCGTGTGCCTTCTGAAATTTTTGGTGATAATTGGTAATAAAGCGATCTTCTTCCTATGTGACCAACTACGACAACTGTTCCTCCATAGCATTTGCTTCTACCATATTTTTGAATGTTGTAATGCATAGAATAGGGAAAATGAATTCCATCAGCAAAACAACTTCTTTCCCATATACCATCTTGAAAGGTGTCCTACCAGTTAACTTCTTGCATGTGGTCTAATATGCCCAAAGATTTGCAGGTACGCGCTCATCCCAATAATTTCAGCTAGCATTTCATAATTTGGTAAGTGCAGTGTCCAATATCTTTTTGAATGCTTCAATCACACCATTTGCTTGGGGATGATAGGGAGAGATCTTTTGATGGTGCATCTAGAACTCCTCTGTCAATGCTTCAATGGTTTCATCCAAAATATGTGTACCTTAATCACTGATTAGGATCTTAGGACATCCAAAGTAGGTCACAATATTCTCAAATTTGAACTGCGTAGTTTTATCTACATTACAATCCTTCACAGGCTTAGCTTTAGCCCATCTGGTTACATATTCCATTGTAGTGATTATGTAACGTGCACCACTCTTCTTGCCTAGAGGATTGATAATTTCAACGAATTCTATGGAATATTTCTCAAATGCTTACAGTGCCATATGTGGATTCAAAGGTATCTCATCTTTGCGCTATAGCTTTCCAGTCCTCTGGCATACATCACATGTGCGGCAATGCGCATAGGCATCATTGTGTAATGTGGGCCACCATAACCCAGCTCATAGAATATTTTGCGTGGTTTCCTTTCCTGCATAATGACCACCAAAAACCCCTCCATGAGCTTCATCTAGGATTGCACGTCTTTCATACTACAAGACATATCTTCGCAGAATTTCATCTACGCATATTTTATATAACTGTCAAGCAATAATAGTGAAGTCTGTTAGGCACACCACAAGCTCTTTCTTCTACTGAACTGTATATTCATCTGATGCACGTCTAGTAGTGAAAAACTAAATAATGTCAGGGAAATGATCATCAACTACCTTAATCACAAATAATTGTGTGCCCGACAATCCATCCTCCAAGTTCATAAGGTATTCACCAGTCTCAATGCACGACAGATGGTCTGGCCCAACATTCAATCTTCCTGGCTTCACAATAATCTCAAAGTCATACTCGTGGAATAGGAACAACCACCTGCAGATCTCCCCCCCCCAACACAAGCTTATTAACCAAGTACTTTAAAGTAGAATGATCAGTACACATATTGAAATGACCTCCTAATAGATAGTGGCAGAATTTTTGTAGCGCATATACCACCACTAATCCTTCTCTTACTATGGTTGAATAATTCCATTTTGTGCTTGAGAGTTTTCAGCTTGCATATTCAATAGGGTGATGAATCTCTTCAACTCCTCACTACGCTAAGATAGCTCCGAGCATAATACAAGAGGCATAAACATGTACATGTAACACCTTCGACCGATTCGGAAAGACCAATATGGGCGTAGTGACCATATTCTCCTTTAACAATTCAAAGCTCTTATGAAATTCATCATCCCAACTGAATGTCTCATCCTTTTTTAATAGCTTCTTCATCGGCGCAATTATCAGCACATAACCCTGAATGAACTTCCGATAATAGCCATTGTGCCCCAATATTGACCACAATTTTTTGATATTCTCAAGTATTTCCAAATTAATAATTACTATGATCTTTGCTGGATCTACCATCAATCATTGTTGATAGACAATGTGTCCCAGCAATATCCAGAATGGCACACAAAACATGCATTTTTTCAAGTTCAATGAGGTATAGTACTTTCTACAGGTATCTAACATTAAGCGCAAATTTGAAACATGCTTCTTCAACAACCGAAACAGAGTCAAATCATCAAAGTATAACTCCAAAAACTTATGGATATACTCTTTCAAATCAGCTAATACTACGCACGAGAGGATGGTAGGCACATTATTCAAGCCGAAGGGCATGACTGTGTATTGGAAAGATCCTCATTCAGTTACAAAGGTGGTCTTCCTGTGATATTCTGGCACAATCCGGATTTGATGATACTCTCAAAACACATCTGTGAAGGAATAAGCTTCTTGGCCTCCAACATTATCCAGGATTTCATCAGAGAATGGAGTTGGGAATGGATCATACACATAAGAATCATTCAATTTGCACAGATATACATAGATCCTGATTTCTCCTTTGGTATTCTTATCTTTCACTACCATGGGACTTACCCAATTAGACTCTTCTACTGATTCTATGATGTCTGCAACAACCATTTTATTCAACTCTTCTTTCACCTTCTGCTTACATATTGGATTCAGCTTATATGGGTGTTTCTTCACTGGTCACACATCAGATTTCAAAGTGATATTCATAACTCCAAGTTCCAAAATTATTCCTTTCAACTCTGAGGACTTTGTAGCAAACAAGTCCTGATATTCTGTCAGCAACTCAATGACCTTTTCTATTATATCATCATCCCAATAACCTTTGATGTTTGTAACTTAGGTTGCTCTTCAGATCCAATATTCACTTGTCATATCTTGAGAGGTTTTGTCACATATAATGAATTTATCACGGGTTCATTCTAATCCAGCTGGTTGATATTGGTGGCCACCCATCTATTCCATTTGGCCCCCCACCATCGGTTTTTTCAGTTTTTCAGTTTCAACACAACTTACTATTTTTAGCTTTTTCGGGTCTTGAACTTCCGGAGCCGTTTTGAGGCCCTAATGATCCAGGTGGATATTGGTCGCCACCCACCTATTCCATTTGTACCCCCACCATTGGTTCTTTCATTTTTTTAGTGTAAGCACAACTTACTATTTTTAGCAGTTTTTTGGGTCTTTAACTTCAAGAGCCATTTTAAGGCCTTAAATGACGGTTTTTGGGAAAATCGGGAGCAAAATGGATGTTAATTTGATGATGATCACATAAGAAGTTGTATTCCTCGGATAGGTCTTTCTAACGAGGCATTGAGCGCATCAAACAGAGATCGTATGCCAAAGTTACGTCCCCGGGAAGATTGATGTACCAATTTACCCAAACGGGCCCCATAGTTTTTGCGCTTCATCTCCTAGGGTTATGTTTTTGGATGTTTGGGGTTTCCTAGTGTTTCTCAATAATAAATAGTCCCTCGAGCCTCATTATAACATAGTTCAAAGGCCTGTAGTTGCCACATCTCTTCTCAGATATAAGCTACTAACGCCCTAGCTAGTTTATTTCCATTATGTTTGTAAGCATATTTCTGTTATTTGATGTTAATGAAATTAAGTATTATTTCCACTGCATCTCTCTGTTTATGTCTATTTCTGTTTTTTATTATGTTCCTGCATAAATCTGGGCCACGGCCACTGTGCGTTGTCCCTCAAATTCCAGGAGTATGATATTCCTTGGATTTTCTTCACTTTTTTCAACCGTCAGATTCTTGCAATTCACAATATCTTTCATCTGTGCATCCCATGCTGACAGAGCACACTCAATTTCAGGTTTCTTTGCATCAAATATTACTTCTATAATATTATGCAATTCTTTGCCAATCTTATCAAACCCACTCTCAAAGCCAAATGTTAGAATGAAACTCTCCGCCAGTGCATACCATTCACTAGCACCTTGGCACAACTCTGTCTCGAAATACCAATTGAGGTGAATTTGCAAAGGAATTTTTTTGGGCTTAATTTTCAAAGGACATTTTTTGGAGGTATTCTTTTAAGTGACATTTTTTTAGAGTTTTTTTGGGCTTAATTTTCAAAGGACATTTTTTAGAGGTATTTTTTAATTGACATTTTTTTAGAGGTATTTTGGGCTTAATTTTCAAAGGACATTTTTTGTAGGTATTTTTTAAAGTGACATTTTTTAAGAGGTTTTTTGGGCTTAATTTCAAAGGACATTTTTTGGAGGTATTTTTTGAAGTGACAATTTTTTAGAGTAAGTGTTTTGGGTTGAAGTAAATCTTTTATAATGATTTTTTAAAGTGAGTTTTTGTCTAATTTTTTAAGTGAATTTTTTTTCGAGGACTTGGAAGGAAATATTTTGAGCTTCATTTCATTTTTAAAAGACATTTTTTTGGCATAATTTTTAAGATTTGAAGTACGTCTTTTGTGAAAAAAATTTAAAATGAGTTTTTTTGAAATTAAATATTTTGTGATGCTTTTTTTAATCGAATTTTTGTCTAAACTTTGATAGTGAGACTTTTTACAGGACTTTGAAGGAAATTTTTTGAGCTTCATACAAAATTATCATGGGAAATCAAAGGAATTGCAAGAGAACATATGATCGAACAAGAGACCCTAAGACTTGTAGAGAACAAGGGAGAGAATATCACAAAAAAAAAGAGAGAATAACGCTCAAATATTGAAAGGGAAAATCAACCTCAACTAGAAGTTGAAGCTGGTATGTAAATGTAAATATTATAAATTTGATATTTAAAATTTGACTAGTGTATTGTTAAACTAAATTTTTATTTGATGAACAAATTTGAAAAATATTTTGCAGTATAAATAGAGAGAGTTATTCCTCAAAACATTGATGATGAGATAGAAAATTTTGAAAGAGAAAGTGAAAGAGATATTGAACAAATGATTGACGATGTTGAAAATGTTGAAAGAAATTCAAGCCAAGAAATTGAATCATTAGTTATATATATATATTGAATGTTTATTATTTAAATTATACATACTTATTAATTTAATTATTTATTGAATATGTAAACTCATTTTGTACATTTAATTCTAATATGTACAGATGAAATCAATATCGATGATGAGATGTTAGAAAATGTTCATAGTGACACATACGGAGACAAAGAAGCTGACAATGTTATACGATATTGTTTTAAGTGCATTATTGACATTTTCTTCAAAGATGAAAATGTGGAAGTTTAAGCCCAAATTTTGAAAAATCTCTTAACATCAAAGAAATTAAAAGAAGCTTCGACTTTATTGGGTATTCGAAAATCAACAAAATAAAAAAAATGAAGGAAAATGTGATACAAAATATAAATAGTGCTCTAAAGTTAATTGGAAGATCTAGAAAGAAAATTTATTTAGATGCACATAGAGCAATACAAATGGCAGTGGTTTCATCAAGTACTAAAGAGAATCTCTTGGTAAATATATGGCACAAGCAGTAGGGACCTCACGAAATTTTTTCACAAACATCACAAATTTTGATCACAAATAGATGTAAGTGATGAACTCACTTGTTGGAAATTTATTTTTAGGCAACCATACAAATACAGACTTGGAGAAGATGTTAAGAAAATAAGATATGAATATTGGTTGAAAAATTCACATGTTTCGCCAAAAGAAAGGGATGTGATGTGATGAAGAATAACACGAAATAAGTACGAAGAACATGAAAAACATATCTTGGACACCACTAAGATAGAATTTTTCAACAATTTCATAGCAGAGAATTGTGAAATTAATGTCTCAATCAGTGCTTTTGTGCAACAAAAACCATGGTATGTTAAACCTATCACTGTACGCGACACTTTTTGTTGTCATTATCATGTGGAATTTCAGTTATATTATGACACATTCCTTAATTTTGGTAAATTTGTTTGGAAATATTCACCTCCTCCTTCCACTATCCATGATTTCATATCTCAAATTATATGTGGAAGAGAAAGCCATGAATTATTTTACCAAAAGAAATGCGTTGGTGGTAAAAAATGTGATGATTGTGGAAATTTGAATTTATTTCAAAATAAATATAGTACTGATATAAATGATCAATCATTGTCCAATATAAAGTGAAATGGAAGGGATATGAATATATTCATACATGGATTGGTTCAAGTAGTACTACAAGTGCTAAAACAATTGATTTACAAGAAGAAGAAATTTTTGTGATAGAGTTTTTGGGAAAGTTTGAGGTGGAAATTTATAAATACACCAAAAATTCCCATTGAGCTCGATGGTAGGACTTGCAATTCAAAAAATCCCGTGAATTTTTTCCACCAGGGACCATTTTTTCAATAGTTGATTTTGGAGAGAACTACACATTTGTTCCACAAAAATAAATACAAAGTGAATACTATCATTCTGACCAAGTCTCCATGCTTGTCCATATTCTATATAGACATGCTGAACAAAATGTTTATCATATAGAAAGCACCAATGAAAATCGACATGTTATTAAATAATATCACTTTTATATCAGTGACGATTGTACACGTGATACATATTGTGTACAACGTCATTTTGAAAATATTTATGACTCCTTGAAAATTCGTGAAATAAAACTCAATGAACATTGGATATGGTCAAATGTATGCATAGGTCAATTCAAATCTTCACGATCATTATTTTGGTTGTGTCGTTTTCCTTTTAAAACTCACATTAAACATTTTTGGAATTTCTTTCAGACTGGTCATGGAAAATGATAACATGATGGTGCAGGGGCATGAATAAAATGAGCACTTTGAAGATATCAAATAGACCACTTTGCAAATCGACTTGTCTCAACTTAACAAGTTGTTCAATGGTTCATCGCTGCACTAAGCCAGGAGACTGATCGGTAAAGGGAAGTATGAAGGTACATGTACATATGTATACAATTTAACTTGCATATATATATAGAACTTTAACATGTACATGAACTAATTTTCATTAGATTTCTAATTTTAAACATTATTTATCACAACGATTATCTTCGATGGTATTTTGAATAACATATTTATATTCTTCTTTTAATTTTCCATATAGGTTTTTTTGGCATATTAGGGTCCAATATTTAGATAGATCGATTGGAGATGACGTTGAAACAATAAAAGGGACTCGAAAATTTCATTCAATTAAAACAAAGCAGTAACAAAATGTGTTTTCATTTGATAAAAGAAAATATTATTGTTTTCTTCATGTTTTCATAGACAACACAGAATCCAGTGATGTTTATGAAAACAAAATGTATGTAAAATATTGGCAACATGCAAAACTAAATACAAAGGGGAAAATTTCTGTTGCAAACTTTGAAGAAATGCAATCAAAGGAGACTATAGTATCATCTAAAGGTGATAGAGTTTTTGATCTTGTTAGAGAAGGTAACATTTCAATTGCTTTTAAATTATAGAGATCTAGAAAGAGATAATAAAAATCAAGTACACATGTTAATTTTAAAGTTAAATTTTCATGTTAATTATGATCTAAATTTATGTAAGTTTTTTTTATTGTGCAGGAGATGTTTTTGTTGTAATTGCATCCACTACCAACACAGAAAATGTGAAGTATTATTTGATGTGTTGCACTGAACGAAAGATGAAACTATTGGAAAACTATGATGATAACAGGTTTATATATGACAGGGTCTATTATACTGAAAGGTTATTTTTTCCAACAAACTCATCAAATTCAGCATTTTTTTTTACCTTCAAGACTATGAAACTGATGTCATAATTTGTCAATATAGTCACTTGGTGTGTGAAGCACGCATAAAGTTGATAGAAGTTCAATCAAAGAAAAAATTGAAAATTAAGAAATGGAAAATGTGAAAAGTCGATAATGAATGGATCATTGAAGGTGGCATTCCATTAGAATTTTTTTGATTGAAATTTCCAATAATTTCTTCTCCTTGGATTCATCTTTTAGAACTTACAGAAATCAACTAGAAATTGTTAGCCCTTTTTTTGTGCATTCTTGTATGTTATGTACAAGTGTTTGGACATGTATATTTTTTTGCTACATGAACACGAGTAATCTATAAACATGTACACATACATGTAGATTATGTGGTCTTAAACGATTTCATAAATTCTCTGGTGCAATTTATGTCATTATGTCATTATATCACAAAATGTACATGTGTATCTAGCATAGTTGATATAATGCAAATTTTAAGTTATGATTTTATTTTAGACATCTATTAAGAAAATTATAATATTCATTCTTGAATGAAAATTGTGCGGTACGTGTTTTGTAATTTCCAGTTTACTATCAACTGACATCCATAGTAGCTTTTCTATGTACATTAATGAAAAATGTCATATACTGGATATGTTTTAATGCAATTTTAAAATTTTATGATTCTTTAACAAATCTAGGAACACCTAGAATTTTATGATTGTTTTTAGATATACATTGATATATATTGTATATTGAAACATTATAAAAATGATTTCAAATGAAAAATGTATGAATTAAATTATGAAAAATTTCTTGAACATTTCTACATATTCATGTTTTCTTTAAATGACACATGATCATGTGAAAAATGTACACCTAAATATCACCTTTAATAGATGTATGTCCTAATATACTTCATTCATTGTTACATATATTCATGAACTTAAATATGTAAAACCATAAATACATGATTGTTTTAAATGACACATGATCATGCAAAATGTGCTTAAATATCACCTTTAATAGACATCCACACGTAATTATATATCATTCACACATGTTCAAATTCATAACATATACCACATTTGTTTTGTAATTTTCAATTTCAATCTAGATTCACTTTAAATAACAAGTGATAAAAAAATTTGAGTTTTAAAAACAAATAAAAAAAATCTAAGATCGTGCAAGCTAACATTATATATCATCATGCGATCATGCATGCAAAATTTAACAAATAAATGCAAATGTACTTCAATCATTTTTACATATATTCATGAACTTAAATATGTAAAACCATCTATGATTGTTTTAAATGACACATGATCATCTAAGATCATCTAAGTTAAAGTTCATTATAACAACATGATCATGTATGTAAAATGTAACAAATAAATTAAAAATGCATTTATGTACTTCAATCATTGTTACAAATTCATGAACTTCAATATACATATTTAACCATCTATAATTGTTTTAAATGACACATGATCGTGTGCAAAATGTACCTAAATATCACCTTTAATAGAAATCCTAATTATATAACATTCTCACATGTTGAAATGTGTAACATGTACCACATGTGTTTTGCAATTTGCAATTTCAATCTAGATTCATTTTAAATAACAAGTGACAAAACAGTAAGTTAAAAAAGAAAAAGAAAAACATTTAATCTAAGATCATCTTTAAGTTGACATTATATAACAACATGTGATCACATGCCAAATGTAACAACTATCCAAAATTTAAAATCATTCAACAAAAGTAAATGTAGAAATCAACTATCCAAAATGTAAAATATGTCCAAAATTTATATCATGAACAATAAAGTAAATATAACAATGTATATTGTTACAAGTATCAAGTTATATAGAAAAGTAAATAAGACTATCTATATAGAAAAGTAAACTTTGATATTATTTTCAGCATGTAATAGACAATGAAGTGGTTGTGATTGACAAATATTTTGATCATCTTTCTAATATGGTTAGATAGCATGATGCATTTATTTTCATTATAGCATAAGAAAATCTAAAGAAAGTGCATTATTATTTATTGTGATGCATTAAATCGAAAAGAACATTATTATGAGAGTATACGGATTCTTCAAATTATACATATTTAGTTGGTACAGTGGTTTTATTGCGACATTTATTTAAAGAAGTAAAGAAATGTAAAGACCACATTATTTTTCAAGACTACCACCAGATGTTTTGTGTTCTCAATATTGTCATTTGGTCATGGAAACTCAATTGCAGTTGAAAGAAGTGAAGAGTAGAAAACACTTACGACAATGGAAATTATCAATAAAATACCATGATACCATTCTTGAAAAAATTCCACTAATACATTACATGTGAATGGAACACAAAAAATTATATGAAATGCAGTTATTTTTCTTAGATAGTTACAATATTAGAGCATAAATTTATAGCTTATGTATTATGTTGTATTAAATTTAAGCAAAAGATTGTACATTTTTGAATTCTTTTATTTATATGTGCATCAATTCCGTTATATATACATTTGTGATTAATATATATATATATATGTTAAATGTTATATGTTATGTTATATTTCTTAAATATTGTTGTATATTTCTTGTATTACATTATATTATTTTTTATATTTCTTATTTTTATATGCTATTGTTATGTTATACAATTCTTATATTTCTTATTATTATTGTTATGTTGTATATTTCTTATATTGTTATGCTATATGTTACTGTTATGTTATATTATGTTATTTTGCATGGAGCTCGATTAAACTTTTTGGCAAAGAAAGGGCATGTTTTGATGAATAAAGGGAGCTTGATCGAGCCATTTTAAGTGCTCGATTGAGCCTTAGGAGCTTAGACATAGTTCTATTAAGTGTTTAAAAAAACTTTCATTTGAGTTCTTATGTAACATGAGTTAACACAAGAGCTCGATTAAGCTATAGGCTCGATCTAGTCGTAAAGCTTGATCAAGCTATGGGCTCGATCGAGCATCTATTTGACATTAAAAATCAAAATCTCAATATACCAATCCATTTCTGCATATTGTGGAAAACAATTTCTTGATCGAGGATATTAATTGCAACACGAGGGTTTCGAGCTCAAACGAGCATTTGAGAGATGGCACATCGACCCCACCAACATCCTTGAAGATCAAGCCAACCACTCTCTGCAATCCAAGGTAGGTTTCCTATCATTGTTTCTTTATTTGAATTATTTTTAATTGCAAAAGGTATAAACTAATTTCAAATTAAAACCCACCATGAAATCCACACAAAAAAACCATGGAAACTACCAAGAAAACCTTTGAAAACAAAAAATAAACTTTAAAAACCACAAAAAACCATCAAGAGAATTTTGAAAATCAATAAAAAAATTAGAAGACCACAATAAATAATCAAGAAAACTTTTGAAAACCAAAAAAACAACCTAGAAAACTACAAAAAAAAAAAGAAGATAATTTAGGTTTTTTTTTTCATTTCATAAAAATAAGTTTTTAATAATTTCAATAATGGTATGTTATTATGATTTTTTTCTAATTTTGAATGGTAAAAACTCTATTTTCTAATTATTCTATTTTTGAAGTTTTCCTTAAGAATTTAGTGAAACAAATTTTCAAAATATTTTGTTTTTTTATTATTTTAAATGTATTTTAAACTTTGGATACATTTGACAAAAAATTATACCAAAAAACTCTAAAACATAAAGCAACCTGAATTATAACCTAAACAACCTAAACTATAACTTATATTTATCAAATAAGAAATTTTATTTTATTTTATCATTTAAATTTAAATTAATTTATTATATTTTAATAATAAATATAATACCATTAATTTTAAAAATTAATTACTTAAATAAAATATTACCTTTAAAATTAAGAACCCAAAAGAAGAAATTTTGTTATATATATATATATATATATATATATATATATATATATATATATATATATAACATTTAAATATATAATTATATATAAGTTCAAGATTTAACAATGCATCATTGAGATCCATGATGAAAAGTGTATTTAAAGCATAGTTACCTAGTTCAAATTCTAATTCTGATTCGAATTCGATATGATACTATAAAAATTCGAAGGAAAAATTTCAATTATTAGAGAGTACATATCTTAAACATTTAAATATATATCTCTTTTTCTTCTAACAACAATGCCTTTGTCATTTTCTTCCCATTCATTTTGAAATTTAAATCATTTTTGATGATTTTAATCAATATAAATAATTTTAAAATTATAGTTTACTTACCAAAACCACAACCACACTTGTCTTATCTGAGAAATCTCTCTTCTTTTCAAAATTCAAAACTTCCCTCCTACTTTCAAATCTTATCTGAAATCGTTTTATAATTAATGTTTATTTAAAATTTAAATATTCAAAAATCAAAACTACCCCTCCTTAATTTCAAATTCTATATAAAATATTTTATAATTAATAAATATTTAAAACTTACCACAACTACAACCACATGTGTATTATCTCCAAAATCTCTCTTATTTTCAAAAATCTAAACTACCCCTCCTTAATTTCAAATTTTATCTAAAATATTCTATAATTAATACATACTTAAAACATACCAAAGCTATAGCCACACTTGTTTTATCTCCAAACTCTCTCTTATTTTCAAAATTCAAAACTTCCCTCTACTTTCAAATCTTATTTAAAAACCTTTTATAATTAGTATTTAGTTAAAAAAATAAATATTCAAAAATAAAAACTACCCCTCTTTAATTTCAAATTGTATCTAAAATATTTTATAATTAATTGTAACACCTGGATTTGAGTTTTTAATTTATTTTAATTGAGAATATTAAGAAAATGTTTGAACAAAAGTTTAATTTATATTTTTTTTATAAAGATTAATTATGGAGTGGTGTCCATAAACTGATGGTTAAGTGTGCAAGTTACCAAAGTGGTTAGATTAAAAGTAGTTACCTGATAGTTACCTTTCCTTTGGGAATAAAAAGAAAACCCAGATGAGAAAAAGGGTTTTTGTGAAAGAGGTAAAAAATACAACATGATAGCTATAAGGAGGAGTATCTAGAGCTGATTATAGCCAGTGGAACTCTATTAAAATCCTGGAAAAGAAGAAGAGACTCTGTTAGCCCCCTATAAATTGTTGACAAGAAAACAGGGGGCTAAATGTTTCTGAGCCTTCAAGGAATGCATTTCCTCTTAAAACACATCATCCTTGAAGCCTCCTTGTGCCTTTTGTCCTTTGATAAAATCCCCTCTACTGATTTCCCATTATAAAGCCTCTCTGTCTGTGAAGAATGCCCAAAGGCCTCCGTTTACTCCTATTTTATTCCCACTAAACCCCACTTTCCAGCCTTTTTTTCCCCTTTTAAATTTCCATCATTAACCCTATAAATCCTCCCAAAACCTTGTTTAAGCCTTGTGATATCCCTTCATTTAGCCAAATAGCCCTTTTTCCCTTCTATCGTTCCCCTTCTGGCTTTGAAATTTCATTGAAAATGTGCCAAAAAACCAAATTCTTCATATATGAGGCCTAGCCCCTTTCGGCCAGCCCCCAAAACCTTGTTCCCCATACAACCCAATGCTAAAACCAGGTGCTAGCACGTAGCACGCTTATCACATGAATGGTCGAGTGCGATATCCGCTGTTGATCTATACAGATCCGACAGTCTTCGCAAAACTCATCGTACCCGTGGCCCCCCCCCCATTTATTCCTCCGATTGCATATCCACTGTCGATCTAGTCCACAGATCGACAACTCACAGTTCATCCGCTCCGATGGTCCCCGCGCCAAAACACTATGCAGAAAACCAGCGGTTTCTATCGCATCGCCTTTGAGAGCAGGGCGGTATTTTTCATTTGGCAGCGATGCCATTCACCAACTGACACGTGGCTCCGAGCACTATTTAAAAACCACCCTCATCGCGGGTTAAAGTTCGGCGGTGGACCCGGTGCTATATATGCGTACACCGTCAGATCTAAAGTTGTCCATCCAACAGTGATCGTGCCACGAAGATGCTCGAGAGTTAGTCCAAGGCAAATAGAACCCATGGCCCGCCATCTGTCGCCCTCTGACGCACTTACAACCGTCGATATCCTCCTGAGATTGGATGGCCTAGATTAAATAAAAACCCCACCATTGACCGAGTCCCACCGTCAAAGCTCCACGTCACATGCCTTTGCGACATTTCCATCATTTCTTTTGTATTTTTTCCCGATTTCCAAAACCCTCCATCGTGCATTTACCACCGTCGATCATCGCCCTCATGTAGGATCGAACAACCAACATGCATTTCTACAATACGCCTCCACCTTTATAGCCCTCCACCATTTTTGCATTATTTTGCTTGTTTTCAACATTCTTATGCATTTTTCGCCATTTCTCTGTAGTCCCACTATCATCCTCGCAGCCTTCCACTACATTCATCTCTCTCCAGTATGATTTTTCTTAACGGGTTTGTGTGTTTTGCAGGGTGCAGGCAGAAAACCGCCATGGTTCACAGTCACTGTTACAGTGGCAAAGAACACAGGGAAGACCATGTGCAGAGATCGAAATTATGAAGAAAGGCATGGGAAGGTGTTATGACATGACTTTCATGAAAGGAACAGGGTTAGACTCTGTAAAACCTTTCTAGAGCCATTAAAGCGCAGATTTCACTGAAAAAGAGTATCAATAAAGAAGCAGAGAGTTTAAGGCTTGTAATTGAAGATTTTGAGCCTTAATCCAATAATTTAAAGGCAAGGTACCAGATTGGAGACCTCATAAATCACACAAAGGGCCTAGGGCACACAAAATGATATATATTAGTGTCACCATCAGCGGAAGGTTCCTACCCGTGAAAGGACGAAGTGCCCATACTATTTCCATTCTATACCGTGTTCCTGGGGAAATTTTAGCCCTGACAACAGTCCTATGCTATCAGAAGCATTTGTTACACAGTATGATAGACCTGAGTCATTGATCTGTTTTGTTCAATCCACTAGAGTATTGCAGAGGTATTACAGCAAGTACATCAAAGACATACCTGGAGTAAATTTCAGCCTGACGAAGACCACTCTTTCATCCAAAGAGTACTGAAGATAAATGCCCAGAATTTAAAACATAATGGGGCCTCGGCCCTCTTCCTCTTCTGAGTTTAATGCTACATTTAGTTTTCCATCTACCTCTTCTGCCTCTTTTTCAGCTATAAAATTCATGAAGAAACTCATTGTAAAGTTTGTTGATCGGATATCTGTGAACTGCAAGTTGTTTCTCTTGAGACATGTTCTCTTTTTGAAGTTGTAAGATAGGCTGAGGAAGATATTTTCAGACTGAATATCAAGCTATTGGTAATTTTGTACTTGACTGGTGTTGCTTTTTAATATGACAAGCACATTTCTTTGGATCCTGATTTAAAGTAGTGGTGATGTTTTTCTATCTTTGTCTTTAGTTTCATTACATTTCATTTCTACTGGCTCGCATCAGAAATCTGGCGTAGGATTTACCCTTGTTAGGTACCCTATGTTTCTGCTCTCCTTTCCTTTAATGTTTTCTGCTGTATGTGTTATCTGAGTATCGATTTCAATCTAATTTAACCAGTGTAGTGATCAGATATGTTGCTAGTTGATGTATGAATTAATGAAATCAGTTCTTAGATGTTCTTGTTAGGCTTTAATTGAATGAATTGAGATGCTGGGAGTTTAGAACTTTGTCTCTATCTCACTAGAGTCCTTTTCACTTAATTAAACCTTTCTAAGTTCCCTTAAGCTGGATGCCAAAGCATTGAGAGTTCAAAGTCTCTCTCTGATCTCAGGTTTTCACCTTTGTGTTCTAAATATTTCATGTTTCCTTGTCTGAAGAGTTAACCTTTCAGGTTTTGGATCACAGGTTGTCCAATGGCATGTCCTGTTCCTTGATCTGATTTCTAAAAGGTCACCTTGGAGGTTTCCTTGCTTTCACCCTCCCTCTTACCATTTCATGTCACACTATCATCTTTAAGATCCAATGCTTTAGATGACTAGCCCAACTGAAAGCCTGCATATTGAATAGCAAGTAAACCCTTTCCTGACTCCATTGCCCAATGGTCTTGAAAGTTCTCTGAATTATCTCTCCTTTGCCTAAAACACTCTTTGCTCATCCTTGTCTTATATTGAACCCTTCTTTCTCGATTCCCAACAACCAAACAAAAATCAAACAAAAAAACCTCATGCCTATAACTAGCCTAATATCTTAAACTTGTGAGCTTCAAAGATATAAAACCTTTGCTCATATAAAGAGATCCCTCTATGGACCCAGGAGGGCTAGATCCTGAGGTCTGAAAGTGGTTCTGATGTTGTCTCATCTTTTGTTCTTGCCAATTTGGCCAAAACATGGGAACCCCAACATAATGGCGACTCCACTGGGGAGAAATACCACTTAGCCTAGATTGGCTTTTAATTGCTGATGGTGGATAGTAGCCTGCTCCAAACAGTCAAATTCATCCACTTGGTGACTCCACACTCCATAAATCCCAAAATACCAAATAAATCCACTGGTAGAAGACTCTGAATTGGTTGAGAAGACGCAGTGACCATCTTTGCAGAAAAATGGATCCAGACATGGACAGGGATACGAAGTTTGATGCTTTGTATGACCAACTCAATGGAATAGCAGAAATGTTTGGTAAAGTGCTGGAGATGTATCTGGCTAATATGAATGAAAATGATGATTATTTAGAACAGTCCATGCCTCTCCCAGAACAAAAACAAACTCAAGACCTAGATAATGAGCAAGACATGTATGGTGCTCTAGAATCTATGGAAGATGAAGAGGAAAATGATCAGGAACTGCCTGATCGCCTATCTATGTCTTGTAATATGCTGACTAGAGAATATCACGACCTATTGGCAAAGGCTAATAGGGAATGCTGCTTTGAGGAAACAAGAGACTACATAGGAGATGCAAAATCTGATGTGGAAGAAGAAACCACTCATGAGCCTTGTAGTCTAACCGAGTATCATCAGGTTCATGAAGACTGGTTTGAAACAGAAAGAGATCAAGAAACATCAGAAAATCCTCAAGATTTCCCTGCAAGCACAACTGAAGATATTCTAGAAGAGGTTCAAGAAGACATCCTGCCTCCAAATCAGCTAATACAAGAAAAATAGAGCTACTGCACTTCTGCTCAAAGAACCACAAGAAAATCTTCCCCTTTGATAGAAGAAGAGATTGATCAGATATTAAATCAGCAGTCCACCTCTGAAGTCTTTTATAGAACACACACTCCTTCTAATTCATCTCCTAAGTTTGATTGTGCAGATCCAGAAAGCTCCTCTGTAAATCAGAACGAAGAAAGACCTGCTGAGCGTCCAAAATGGTTGACTTGGTCGAGCCAACCTATTTATGACACTGATGGGGAGAGATACGATAGTATAATAGCAGATGAATATTCCTTGAATATTCATTTTGGTTTACCACAGATCATCAGTGAAACTGGAAACCAGTAGCCTTCCTTTTCAGAAGATGAGGAGGAAAGCAAAGAAGAAGTAATTTTTGAGCAGGTTGAAAGCAAGGAGTTTTCTCTTGAAGAAGAGGAAGCAAAGGAACATACCCCTGCTCAAGAATACATTTATCTTTTCACAAAGCTCGGCCCATCAGAGCAGAACATATCGGAGCCCCATGAAGACTCAGTTGTAATTTACGATGAGTCCTCCAGTTCAGAAGATGAAGGAGACACTCTACCCCAAGAGAGTCTTTTTCTCAATCCAGTGGCAGAAGAAGGAATCCTGGTTGAAGCCTGCCTACCAGATATCCATAACCAGGTATCATTTCATGATCCTTATGTCCATTTCTTGCAAACATTTGAATAAGTATCAAAGGTATTTTTGAGCAGCATGTTGCAGACAGCAAGAAATTTTTTTGTAACTGCTATTGTGGAACAAAAAGAGTGGGAGTAGCCCTACCTATCCAGCATGCTCAAAGAGT
Organism: Pinus albicaulis; assembly: GCA_034641835.2. Lineage (NCBI taxonomy): Eukaryota > Viridiplantae > Streptophyta > Pinopsida > Pinales > Pinaceae > Pinus > Pinus albicaulis. The sequence goes on from CM076574.1 coordinate 222,246,460, forward strand.
TGAGCAAGAAAGACCAGTCATGGGATCACTTGATGGACTGGTTATATTGGAAGACAATGTTTGTAAGCTAGACTGGAAAATATTCCAGTTAGAGTAGGGTAGGTAGGAAAATTCTCAATAAAGCTCAGCTTGTGAGCATTTTAGTTAGTTGTTTTTGATTTTTTGCAAAGTCCAACAAGCCAGACAGTCTAATCTTGGCTTGGCTATTTTTCAATTTCTGTCTTAGAATGTAGAGAAGAAATCTCCTAGACAGCCTAATCCTAGCAGATATTAGTTTAGGCAGAGAAGCTATGAGGCCAACAGTTTAATCTGGTCTCATGGAGTAATAAGGGTAGAAATAGAATAGGTTTATTTTTCCTGATTGCAAAAATTGATGATGTAAAGGGTCTGCTAGTCCAAATGCCACGAAAGGGGATGGGTCAAGTACCAGGCATCTGGCCTACACCAAAGATCATTTTCTCAATTCTTGAATCCTTCAAGAAGAAGCCATCCCCATGTGGAGCCACTGTTAGCCCCCTATAAATTTTTGACAAGAAAACAAAGGGCTAAATGTTTCTGAGCCTTCAAGGAATGCATTTCCTCTGAAAACACATCATCCTTGAAGCCTTCTTGTACCTTTTTGTCCTTTGATTAAATCCCCTCTTCTGATTCCCATTATAAAGCCTCTCTATTTGTGAAGAATGCTCAAAGGCCTACTTTTCCCTCCTATTTCATCTCCATTAAGTCTTCGTTTCCTCCTATTTTATTCCCCCTAAACCCCACTTTCCTTCCTCTTTTTCCATTTTAAATTTCCCTCATTAACCCTCTAAATCCTCCTAAAACCATGTTTAAGCCTTATGATATCCCTTTGTTTGGCCAAGAAACCCCTTTTTCCCTCTATCGTTATCCCTGTTTGGCCTTGAATTTCATTAAAAATGGGCCAAAAAACCATATTCTTCATATATGAGGCCTAGCCCCCTTCGGCCAGCTCCCAAAACCGTTCCCCCACATGACCTAGGCGCTAGAACCGAGCGCTAGCTCAAAAAAGCGCTTATCACAGTTGGATGAATAAGTATAGGAGGGCTACCCACTGTCGATTTCCCATAATCCAATGGTTTTCACGAAGTCTCATCGCACTCGTTTTTCCCGTTCACCATTCCAATTGCATATCCACTGTCCATATGACCCGAAGATCAACGGCCCGCAAATCATATGCCCTGGTGGTCCCCGCATCAGTCACTATGCAGAAACTGGCGGTTTCTATTGCACCGCCTTTAGAAGGTGGGTGGTATTTTTCATTTCGCAGTGATGCCATTCACCGCATGACACGTGTCTTTGAGCACTATTTAAAAACCGCCCCCATCGTGCATTAACATTCAAATGTGGACCCGGTGCGATATGCACATACACCGTCCGATCTGAAGCTATCCATCCAATGGTAATCACGCCACGAAGCTGCACGGGAGTTAATCCAAGGCAAAAGGGACCCCTGGCCCACCATCTGTCACCATCTGATGCATTTTCCACTGTAGATCTCCTCCTAAGATCGGATGGTTAGAATTAAATGCATGCCCCGCCATTGACTGGGTCCCGCCACGTCACCCATTCCACGTGTTTTGTCACATTTTCGTCCATCCCCTTTATATTTCGTTCAAAGTTCAAATGTCAATTGTTCGCATCAAAATTTGTTGCATTCCATCAACTTTCACCATGACCGTTCTCCACTGTTTTGCTGCATTTTTCACCATCACCCTACACTGTTCCACCATTTCACGCGGTTGTACTACCATTCTCATTGTCCCCGCTGCATCCACCCTTCCCATGCATGGTTTTCTTAACATGTTTACATATTTTTGCAGGGTTACAGGCAGGCGGAAGACCGCCGTGATTCATATGCACTGTTCTAATGGCACAGAGCACAGAGTTAAGGAGTTCTAATGCGCATAATTGAAGATTTTGAGCCTTAATCCAATAATTTAAAGGCAAAATATCAAATTGAAGACCCCATGAATCATACAGAAGGCCTAGGGCACACAAAACGATATATATCAGTGTCACCATCAACAGAATGTTCCTACCCGTGAAAGGACGAAGTGCCCATATTGTTTTCATTCTATACCGTGTTCCTGAGGAGATTTCAGCCCTGACAACAGTCCTATGCTACCAGAAGCATTTGTTGCACAGTATGGCAGACCTGAATCCTTGATCTGCATTTTGTTTAATTCACCAGAGTACCACAAGTACTACATCAAGTACATCAAAGGCTTACCTGGAGTAAATTGCAGCCTGTTGAAGACCACTCTTTCATCCAAAAGAGTACTAAAGATTAAAGCTCAGACATTAAAACAGAATGGGTTTCGACCCACTTCATCTACTCTGTTTTTAATGCTACATTTAGTTTTTCACCTACCTCCTCTACTCCTCTTTCAGCTATAAAATTCATGAAGAAACTCATTGTAAAGGTGGTTGATTGGATATCTGAGAATTGCAAGCTATTTTCTTTTGAGACATAGTCTCTGTGTAAAGTTGTAAGATAAGATGAGGGAGATATTTTCAAACTGAATATCAAGTTGTTGGCAATGTTGTACATGACTGGTGTTGCTCTTTAATATGACAAGCACATTTCTTTGGATCCTGATTTAAAGCAGCAGTGATGTTTTTCTATCTTTGTCTTTAGCTCATTTCATTTCATTTCTACTAGCATGCATCAGAAATCTGGCATAGGATTTACCCTTGTTAGGTACCCTATGTTTCTGCTCTCCCTGCCTTCAATGTTTTCTGCTGTATGTGTTATCTGAGGATTTATTTCAAATTAATTTAACCAGTGTAGTGGTCAAATATACTGCTAGCTGATGTATGAATTAATGAAGTCTGTTTCTTAGATGTTCTTGAAAGGCTTTAATTGAATGAATTGGGATACTGGGAGTTTTAGAACTGTGTCTCTATCTCACTAGGATCCTTTTCAATTAATTAAACCTTTATAAGTTCCCTTAAGCTGGATGCCAAAGCATTGAGAGTTCAAAGTCTCTCTCTGATCTCAGGTTTTCACCTTTGTGTTTAAATCTTAAATGTTTCCTTGTCTGAAGAGTTAGCCTTTTAGATTTTGGATCACAGGTTGTCCAATGGCATGTCCTATCCTTGGATCTAATTTCTAAAAGTTCACCTTGGAGGTTTCCTTGCTTTCACCTTCCCTCTCACCATTTCATGCCACACTATCATCTTTAAGATCCAATGCTTTAGATGACTAGCCCAACTGAAAGCCTGCATATTGAATAGAAAGTAAACCCTTTCCTGACTCCATTGCCCAATGGTTTTGAATGTTCCATGAATTATCTCTCCTTTGCCTAAAATCCTCTTTCCTCGTCCTTGTCTTATATTGAATCCTTATTTCCTGATTCCCAACAACCAAACCAAACCAAACCAAATCAAACAAACAAACCCCGTGCCTATAACTAGCCTAATATCTCAAACATAGAGCTTCAAAGACATAAACCTTTGCTAATATAGAGAGATCCCTCTCTAGACCCAGGAGGGCTAGATCCTAAGGTCTGAAAGTGGTTCTGATGTTGTCTCATCTTTTGGTCTTGCCAATCTGGCCAAAACATGGGAACCCCAACATAATGGCGACTCCACTGGGGACTATGACCACTTAGCCTAGATTGGCTTTTAATTGCTAATGGTGGACAACAGCCTGCTCCAAACAGTCAAATTTATCCACTTGGCGACTCCACACTCCATAACTCCCAAAAGACCAAATGACTCCACTGGTAGAAGACTCTGAACTGGTTGAGAAGATGCAGTGACCATCTTTGCAGGAACATGGATCCAGACATGGACAAGGATACGAAGCTTGATGATTTGTATGACCAGCTCAATGGAATACCATAAATGTTTGGTAAAGTGTTGGAGATGTATATGGCTAATATGAATGCAAATGATGATTATTTAGAACAGCCCATGCCTCTTCCAGAACAAGATCAAACTCAAGACCGAGAAGATGAGCAAGACATGCATGATGCTCAAGAATCTATAGAAGACGAAGAGGAAAGTGATTAGGAACTGCCTGATTGCTTACCTATGTCTTGTGTTACGCTAACTAGAGAATATCAGGACCTAATAGCAAAATCTAATAGGGAATGTTGCTTTGAGGAAACAAGAGACCCCATAGAAGATGCAGAATCTGATGTGGAAAAAGAAACCACTCATGAGCCTTGTAGTCTAACCGAGTATCATCAGGTTCATGTGGATTGGTTTGAATCAGAAAGAGATCAAGAAACATCATAAAATCCTCAAGATTTCCCTGCAAGCACAACTGAAGATATTCTAGAATAGGTTCAAGAAGACATCCTGCCTCCGAATTAGCTAATACAAGAAAAAGAAAGCTGCTGCACTTCTGCTCAAAGAACCATAAGAAAATATTCCCCTTTGACAGAAGAAGAGATTGATCAGATGTTAAATCAGCAGTCCACCTCTAAAGTCTTTTATAGAACACATACTGCTTCTCATTCATCTCCTGATTTTGATTGTACAGATCCAGAAAGCTTCTCTATAAATCAGAATGAAGAGAGACCTGCTAAGCGTCCAGAATGGTTGACTTGGTTGAGCCAACCTATTTATGACACTGATGGGGAGAGCTACAATAGTATAATAGCAGATGAAGATTCCTTGAATCTTCATTTTGCTTTACCACAGATCATCAGTGACACTGGAAACGAGCAGCCCTCCTTTCCAAGAGCTGAGGAGGAAAGCAAAGAAGAGGTTTTTGAGCAGGATGAAAATAAGGAGCCTTCTCTTTAAAAGGAGGAAGCAATGGAACCAACCACTGCTCGAGAATGCATAGATCTTTTCACAGAGCTCGACACATCAGAGAAGAATATATCAGAGCTCCAAGAGGATAGCACTGCCATATATGATGAGTCCTCCAGTTCAGAAAATGAAGAAGATGAGGGAGATTCTCTTTCTCAAGAGAGTTTTATTCTTGATCCAGTGGAAGAGGAAGAAATCCTGGTTGAAACCAGCCTGCCAAATCTTTACAACCAGGTATCATTTCATGATCCTTATATTCATTTCCTGCAAACATTTGAAGAAGGATCAAAGGTCTTTGTGAGTAGCATGTTGGAGACAGCAAAAAAAATTTTAAAGGCTGTTGTTGAGGAACAAAAAGAATGGGAGTGGCCCTGCCTATCTAGCATGCTCAAGGAATTGAGCAAGAAAGACCAGTCTTGGGATCACTTGATGGACTAGTTACATTGGAAGACAATTTTTGTAAGCTAGACTTGTAAATATTCTAGTTAGAGTAGGATAGGTAGGAAAAGCTCAATAAAGCTTAGTCTGTGAGCATGTAGTTAGTTGTTTTAAATTTCCGCAATGTCTAGAAAGCCAGACAGTCTAATCCTGGCTTGACTTTTTTTCAATTTCTGTTGTAGAATGTAGAGAAAAAAATCTGCTGGACAATTTAATCCCAGCAGATATTATATTAGGTAGAGAAACATGTGAGGCCAACAGTTTAATTTTGTCTCATGGAGTAATAAGGGTAGAATTAGATTAGTGTGTTTTTTGCTATAAAAAATAAATGATGAAAAAGTTCTGCTAGTCCAAATGCACCTTGGAAGAGAAAATGCTAGGATTGTAGGATGGGTAGGTAGATGGTTTGAGAATGTTGCTGCTGATGTATCATGTTTGTCACAGCTGAAGATAAAAGAAGAAAGAGGGCTCAGAGATCAGGCATCTGGCCTACCTCAAAGATCATTTCTGAATTCTTGACTCCTTCAAGAAGAAGCCATCCCCATGTGGAGCCACTGTTAGCCCCCTATAAATTTTTGACAAGCAAACAGGGGGCTAAATGTTTCTGAGCCTTCAAGGAATGCATTTCCTCTGAAAACACATCATCCTTGAAGCCTCCTTGTGCCTTTTGTCCTTTGATAAAATCCCCTCTACTAATTTTCCATTATAAAGCCTCTCTGTCTGCGAACAATGCCCAAAGGCCTCCGTTTACTCCTATTTTATTCCCACTAAACCCCACTTTCCACCATTTTTTCCCCTTTTAAATTTCCCTCATTAACCCTCTAAATCCTCCCAAAACCATGTTTAAGCCTTGTGATATCCCTTCGTTTAGCTAAATAGCCCTTTTTCCCTTCTATCGTTCCCCTTTTGGCTTTGAAATTTCATTGAAAATGGGCCAAAAAACCATATTCTTCATATATGAGGCCTAGCCCCTTTCGGCCAGCCCCCAAAACCTTGTTCCCCACGCGACCCAATGCTAAAACCAGGTGCTAGCATGTAGCGCGCTTATCACATGAATGTTCAGGTGCGATAGCCGTCATCGATCTATACAAATCCGACGGTCTTCGCAAAACTCATCGTACCCGTGCCCCCCCCCCTCGTTTATTCCTCCAATCGCATATCTACCGTCGATCTGGTCCACAGATCGACGGCTCGCAGTTCATCCGCTCCAGTGGTCCCCGCGCCAAAACACTGTGCAGAAAACCAGTGGTTTCTATCGCACCGCCTTTGAGAGCAGGGTGGTATTTTTTGTTTGGTAGTGATGCCATTCACCAACTGACACGTGGCTTTGAGCACTATTTAAAAACTACCCTCATCTCATGTTGAAGTTCGGCGGTGGACCCGGCGCGATATGCGTGTACACCGTCCAATCTGAAGCTGTCCATCCAACGGTGATCGCGCCACGAATATGCTCGAGAGTTAGTCCAAGGAAAATAGAACCCATGGCCCGCCATCTGTCACCCTCTGACGCACTTACAACCTTCGATCTCCTCCTGAGATTGGATGGCCCAGATTAAATCAAAGCCCCGCCATTGACCAGGTCCCACCGTCAAAGCTCCACGTCACACGGCTTCGCGGCATTTCCATCATTTCTTTTGTATTTTCGCCCGATTTCTAAAACCCTCCATCATGAATTTATCGCTGTCGATCATCGCCCTCATGCAGGATCGAACGGCCAGCATGAATTTCTACAACACGCCTCCACCTGTCTAGCCCTCCACCATTTTTGCATTATTTTTCTTGTTTTCACCATTCCTATGCATTTTTTGCCATTTCTCCACAGTCCCACTATCATCCTCGCAGCCTTCCACTGCATCCATCCCTCTCCAGTATGATTTTTCTTAACAGGTTTGTGTGTTTTGCAGGATGCAAGCGGAAAATCTCCATGGTTCACAGTCACTGTTACAGTGGCAAAGAACACAGGGAAGACCATGTGCAGAGATCGAAATTATGAAGAAAGGCCTGGGAATGTGTTATGACATGACTTTCATGAAAGGAACAGGGTTAGACTCTGTAAAACCTTTCCAGAGCCATTAAAGCGCATATTTCACTGACAGAGAGTATCAGTAAAGAAGCAGAGAGTTTAAGGCTTGTAATTGAAGATTTTGAGCCTTAATCCAATAATTTAAAGGCAAGGTACTAGATTGGAGACCTCATAAATCACACAAAGGGCCTAGGGCACACAAAATGATATATATTAGTGTCACCATCAGCAGAAGGTTCCTACCCGTGAAAGGACAAAGTGCCCATACTATTTCCATTCTACACCGTGTTCTTGGGGAAATTTCAGCCCTGACAACAGTCCTATGCTATCAGAAGAACTTTTTACACAGTATGACAGACCTAAGTCATTGATCTGTTTTGTTCATTCCACCAGAGTATTGCAGAGGTATTACAGCAAGTACATCAAAGACATACCTGGAGTAAATTGCAGCCTGACAAAGACCACTCTTTCATCCAAAGAGTACTCAAGATAAATGCCCAGAATTTAAAACAAAATGGGGCCTCGGCCCTCTTCCTCTTCTGAGTTTAATGCTACATTTAGTTTTCCATCTACCTATTCTGCCTCTTTTTCGGCTATAAAATTCATGAAGAAACTCATTGTAAAGGTTGTTGATCGGATATCTGTGAACTGCAAGCTATTTCTCTTGAGACATGTTCTCTGTGTGAAGTTGTAAGATAGGCTGAGGAAGATATTTTTAGACTGAATATCAAGCTATTGGTAATGTTGCACTTGACTGGTGTTGCTCTTTAATATGACAAGCACATTTCTTTGGATCCTGATTTAAAGTAGCGACGATGTTTTTCTATCTTTGTCTTTAGTTTCATTACATTTCATTAACGATCCCACACAAAGAGGTTTTTAATGGGGCCAATGTTGAATTTTTTTTCAGTTTGTACTTGTATCACTGAAATTTGACATGGTTATAGTGGATGCATGTGTTGATGGTATGGGAGGGTTTTGAGACTCAAATATCACTCACACAAATAATTTGATAAAACTATAACATAAATTTCAAGGAGATGAAAAAAATTATTATATTTTATTGTCCTTTTCATGGTATGTATTTATCTCTGAGGGTTAGCTCAATTGTTCAAGTACCCATTGTCAAAGAACCTTAATTTTCTATTGAGAGGTCAGAAGTTTAATTTTTTCAATGCTCTCGGGGTCAGGTAAATGTTAAAATCACTTAACATTTAGCAATAAGTAGAAAGTATGCTTTACTTAATTGACCCCACATAGAGGGGGTTGTGAATGGGGCCAACATTGACATTTTTCAGTTTGTACTTGTACGCACTGAAATTTGACATGGTTATAGTAGATATACATGTTGATAATATGGGAGGCTACCGAGATTCGAATATGACTCACATAATTAATTCAGAAAAATTATAAAATAAATTTCAAGGAGATGAAATTATTTATTATTGTTTAATATCCTTATCATGAATTGTATTTATCCCCAAGGGTTAGCTCAATTAGTTGAGTACCCATCGTAAAATCACCTTAATTTTCTATTGAGAGGTCATAGGTATGCTAAATTCTAATCCCAAAGTACTCAACAATATTTAAACCTATGTATTGTCTCCTCCTAATTGAAAAGATGTCTTTGGTTTTTGGTTTAATTGATCAACCTAAATTTTGGAGGATAATACTTAAATATAATTCCACTCCCTCTTGTAATTTGTAATCCATACTTCCACTTATACCCTTTAACCCTATAACTTTAGTAACATATGGTCTCTAACATGTCACAATTCTCCACACCCTTAACTCACATAATCCCTATAACCCTGATAACTCATGAACCCATAAGCCCCAAACACTTTATAACCTAATATAAATCTACAACCCTCAATATTGAAATTTTAACCCTTGAAGCCTTTATCTCATAATATAAAATTTAATGCAACTATATATATATATATATATATATTGGGTTAGTTCAGAATCGGGACCCATTTACATTCTTTCTCTCATACTTGATTTTTGTCAAATATTATCAATAGACATTCAAATAACATTATATGTATATAGCGAGAGAGAGAGAGAGAGAGCGAGAGAGAGAGAGAGAGAGAGAGAGAATCCCAATAAATACTAAGACCCATAATTCATTCCAACATATAACCTTTATATTCCCTATCCACTTTAGTTATTATTACATCTAATTAGTAACACCTATGACCCATTTTATAACAGTTAAACCCTTTAAAACCTAACATATAGGCTATAAGATATAAACCATGTAACTGATGTCACATATAAAACTCAACTCCTAGCCCTTAAAATATAAGCACAACAAAAAAATTTAATTAATCATTAAAATCAGTACATCCATATTTCTCTTTTTTAGTAACCCATAACACTAATAATCCAAAAATTGTATCACACTTATCCCTACATAAATTCAGAACCATAAAAAAATAGGTACATTGTATTATCATTATAATCCATGCCGCATATAATGCTTGACATTACTAACACTTATATTGATAAATCCATATATTCCATATAATCTTATAAAATATTTCAATTTTAACCCTTATACTTAACACCTTTAACTAACATTATAGCCCTTAACATTTATATGTCTAATATAACCCCTAACTTGGATGACATAATCATAAGCATAAAACCTAACCAATATAAATCAAACCCTATCACCTACTATATGAAGAATTATCTAATAATAAATATAAAGCATAATCACTATAGCATATAACATAGAATTTCCATAACCCATATAACCATCCCTACAATTTTTATAACCTTATATGCCATATCAATCTAACAACTATAAATAACCTCGAAGTATAACAATAATTACCTTATAGACCTTATAATCCATATAATATCTATAACCCCTTAACACTATAGTCTCTACCCCCTCCCCCATTCCCCCTCATTCTTAACCATTGTATATTCTATTAATATCTATTTAAGGATAACTTCTAATTATAAAATAAAATGAAAAATTATTTAAAAGAAAAATTATAATCTATATTTAAATTTCAAATATAAATATAAACACTAATATATAATACATAATATATTAGACATTAGATACAATACAATGTGGGTTTAAATGTATTACATAGCCCCCAATTCATCATAAAGTTGAGATAATTTGGTCAGGTATGAGGTCATTGTATCTACCTTTAAAATCTCGGTGTTCCTCAATTTCTCTCTCAATGCCAATTCTTCGTTCTGATTTGAACCCTAGTACGTCTTTCAAAGATAATTCCACAAATATTTTTCATTATTCTTACTAGTGACATGAGAAATCACATGGTCTTTGATGGTATGAAGGATAATTCTCTTGGATTTCACATTATTCTTGTTATAAACAGCCAACGCTACCAAATCTAAAGGAATAACATAGGCATGATCAAGGATGTACTATACTTCATTTTCCTTGAGAATAAAATTGGTCCTTGCTTTCCATGGGCAGAAATCACTTCTCCCCTCCAATCTATCCTCAAAACTAAAACCAGTAGTGATGGAAAAAAAAAACTATTCCTCCTTTGATGAACAAAATAGATTTCTAATTTGTGTCCCACTATTAATTCAATATAAAGAACCAATCTCTTATACCATGTTAAAGACGCACTCATAAATTAAAACACTTTGTCTACATACAGGTATTTTTTCCAATAAAATTACTCATAAATATTTCATACTACTCAAAAAAATAAAGGTATGATTTTATGAACAACAACACAGTAGACAAATATGAACTTTAAATCAACAAATTATAGCAAGCAAACTCATCAAAAAGACTCAGAATTTTGGAAAAATTGCGTCCACAAAAAAACCAGGGGAAAAACTAGTGCAAGAGGGAAATTTTATTATTCTTATTCTTAGAGTTCTCATAAAATTCTCTACAACATAGAAATTCAATTGAATTAATAGAAACTTGTATCAACCAATTCACAACACTTTTTTCTTCAAATTTGTGCCACAAAATATCCTTGAATTCAGTTCCAAATTCCTCCCATATTTTTGTATAGTAGTATCGTTTGGTACAAAAATAAGTGCAACAAATCCTCCTTGATTTTCCTTGTGTGGAATCAGCTCAAATATACCTCAAGAAACATTTCAATCCCACTCACAAATATGCCTCAATTTCTATGCATAAACAACAAACTAAATTGATAATATGACCTGCAATAAATGTGTTGTATAGTGTTGTTGTACTTTTTTCTTTTGTTGGTACCTCTTCCTCTATTTGTGTGCCACTTCTCTTGCTTGAAAAATAATGCTCAGCTACCTTGGAAAGTGTGTCTCTTGACATATTCACCTTTTCCTCGGCTCGACCTATCCTCATTTCCTCTTGTGTCTCTCACACCAAATTAATAATGAGATCTCCTTGGGATTTGTGTAAATTAAAAATATAGATGGATATGTCTCTTGACCTCCCAGCTAGCCTCCAATATCAAACGTTGATATTTGATCTTAGCCTCTCATGATCCAATGGAGATGTTTTAGTCTTTCATTAACTTCAATTAAAGTTCATTTTATCTCTTATAAAGTTAATTTATTTCCCAAGTCACTTTAGGATATTATCCCACATGGTAGCCTCAAGCCAATTTTGAAGACACTTATCTTAGCTAAATTTAACAAATTCCACAATAGACATGGAATATGATCCAATTGATACTTTTTTAACAGTAAAAACTAAAGAAAATAAAAAAAAAACCACATCAAATATTAAGGATAAAAGTGCATATTTGATGAAACAAAAAAATTGTAGGTCAAAAGACCATAACAAAGTTTCTTCAAAACTCTCTTTCAACGAAACAAGGAAACTCAAAATGGAGATATTAATCATTTTAGCACCATCTTTAAAAACTGAGTGATTGTGATACCTAAAAATTATTTGAAATAGAGGATCCTATTTGAGATTTGGAGGACATACAAGCATTGAATAAGTATATATGGAATCACATTGTTGATTCAAATTCAGATCAAGGGTAGAAATTGTGAGAATCTTGAACAATATTTTCCTATGTAACCATTATTTACATCATAAAACAAGGTAATTCACAACATCAACCCCATTAGCTTGTGTGGAAAACAAGAAAAAAAATTGCTCAGTAAATTTGAACCACTACCAAATTCACTATCCCAAACAAATGTTTTAGTGAACCTCATAGTATTATTCCCCAACATATAATCCAAAACTAGTGCACATCATAACATCGCAACCCCAAAACAACTCACTTCACAACATCATAGACCTTATCCTTCATAGAATACCTTGTTTCTCTTTAGCGCACTTGTACTTGATATTCTTGCTTGGATACACTTCAAATGTGCTAAGTTATCATTTATTTATAGTGTTTCTATGTTCACTTATGAGACTGACTTATAAAAATTGGTTGAGCCTACCTATACTCTTTTGTTGGACCTACCTAATAGAATCGTCAATATCTCATCATTTCTATGGAGTTGTAGAGAGTATCATATATCATTGGAAAGTTCTTAGAATATATTTCTCAACCATATATTCTATGCTCCCATTTTAGTTAGGTATTTAAATTGAAAAATCCTTCAAATATAGGGCATCCAAACTAAGCATCATAAGACTTCCAAAAAAAATATTTCCAACAATATATATGTTGCAATATTCATCTTGCAAATATGTAGTCTCCCCTGTTCTTTGACATCAATGAAAACAATATTTCCAGCTATATCCCCCTTTTTCATTAATGGCAACCCTTTTTTAATTCTGCAACAATATTGTAATACTCCCTCTATATAGAACTCCCATTGTATCTACAATTATTCCCATGTATATAACTTCTCCCCTTTTGACATCAATGGAAAAAGGGTTTCTCCCCTAGGCTTGTGCTTCCTCCTATTGATGAGAGGAGAGGGATATCAATGGAAATACAGAGAGGGGGGTGAATCAGTATTATAAAAATTATCATTAATTTTTACTAGTTTTAACCCTACACCATTCATCATCAAATAATGAAAGAAATAACATAAAATAATATAGAAGCACCATGAAAACCATACACATGTGACATAGATATTTTAGGTGGAAATCCTTCTGGGAGAAAAACCACTGAATGTTTGTCCTCTTATTCTTCTCAATTGTGTCTTGTTTTGCAGTGTACTAGCATCAACCAATATGCAAGAACCAACTTTCAAAGCACCAAACTCAATCATCAGCAATCACCCACTCGCTTCAGGTACCGACCTATTGGAAGCATCCACTTCCTACAACATTTTCATAGACTAATATGTCTCAGGCACCAACCCCCAAGTTGTTCTCAAGCACCCACCTTAATGAAGCCATTACTTCTTGAATAGGAAGCCACCAATTTCCATAAAGGAAATGACCTTGAAATCACTGTGTAAACATCAATTTCATCCATTTTCAAACTATATCCACTTATGCTCAATAACATAAAAAAAACCACATTAACCTCTTTGTTGTATTTACAACACTAGCACAAGGTCAAACTATCAAACCCTACCAATATGCATACACCATCATTCTCTCTCACATACTTTTCTCATCATACACACTCAACAACAACTTTGCTCAATATACCTAGCAGCACAACAAATCATAGGCTACATGGCATCAATAATATCTTTGTAATATGCGAACCCTAGAAACATACTCTGAAAATTTCACTAACAAAATAACCTTCTCAATACATCAATAATTTCCTCTACTCGGCATACATATCATTGTCAACACACTCTCTCTTAGAACCATACAATACATCCTCATGTAAAATCAAAACTACAACAAGGCTCATACAACCATACAATATATCACAACAACTATGACAATAGAGGGCTTATACATCAAGAATACATGGAAGCTACCACAACCTCTAGCTTTAGTAATTAATCTCTCATTTATCAACTCAATAGAAATAACAATAATCTGCAACATAACCTTCATACATAGCAGCTACTCCCTGCACAAAAATTGTTAGCAATATGAAATATATAACATCTACAGAGATACTCTATTCTCAGTCAATAGTGAACTCATCATGTCAACTTATATCTCTATAATAGCTTGACACCAAAAACATTATAATAATTCCCACGATTTAATACTACAAGTGCTTCTCAAATCACACTACATAGGTCTACACACTTAATCTCAAATCACACCAGCAATTAAAATGTTCCTTAATTAAAGGATAGTGGCATCATGTAACTCTAATAATGCACATATGCTCAGGAAACAAAACATATGCTCTAGAACTACCATCACTCAATTCAGTCCCCATTATAAACCTGGTAACATCACATCACATCTGCAATATTCCATGTACAGGTGGTCTAACGACACAACTCAATTACGCGACACCCATGCACAAACTCAAACATGCTATATCTATTGATCCACAAAACATACCTAACACCATTTTATCCAATGCTACAGGTGTATATATATTGTTTTGATTAAGCACTGATAAAAAATGCACTAGTTATGAAAAAATTCATGCATAGGTGTACATTGCACTCTTCTATAGGTGAACATACTCAACCCATTTACATTGTACACAACATATTCAATTTTCTCTCATCGCACACTACTCAAGCAACACTTCAATCTGACAATGAAAATCATAGTCATTGGGTTCCAAGCACATTGTCACACTCATTCAATTGAGATGTATTCATTAACCTCAGTGATACATATTTAGAAACTATAATGTACACTCCACAACTCAATGCTCATACATAATCACATTCAACCTATAATCACACAAAGATATTATTCCAATGCACAACTATCTCCACTATTATGTGACCAAGTCATGGACTCAGTTGCACACATCAGTTATGAATGGTACAAGGGAATAATTAACTTCCAATTGTTCCCAGATCACATCATCATATAACAAAATTCGATTTCCAAACTTGTCATCGAGCTTAAAGATGTTGACCAAGCTCAATGAACTAGATCACTAGAAAATATTTCCATGTCTCCATATGGAGAACCAAATCATTATGGAAATCACACGACTCTGATCTATGAACCATAACATAACAATTTAATTGCATGTCAACCAGAAATCCAATCACAACTATTTATATTAGACATTCGTTCATGACTTACCCAGGCTTCTGATCACCATCGCTTACACTGATATTTTATTAGGAATAATGAAAACACCATCAGATGCAACCAAAACCATGATTCATAACCAAACAATCCTCAAACCAGAACAATGAAGAAAAAATCATGCAGCTAATGTTCAACTAGAAAATTTCCCAATCACACTGCATACACATGGATGATCCCACATTTGTGTGCACATCATGCAAAATGTAACCATCCACTACAAAAAAATTGGATCCATGCTTACTCTATCCAAACTAGTAATGTGATGCCTCTAAAAAAGAGAACAAATAATAGAAATTAAACCCTAAGAAAATACTCTTCCCTAATTCCTCTAGATATATCTTATCAGTTTAGAGGTAAATTCTGGATAAATTGATAGCCTTACTTTTTATATGAGCTCTTATTTTTGTAGTTATAAATATGGAATAAAAGGGATCGACTTGTCCTCTTATTTTTGTAGTTATAAATATGGAATAAAAGGGGTCGACTTGTCCTCCCACCGCCCCCCACCACCCAAAAAAAATTCGTTTTATGGAGCCATCCTATAAAAATATTTAATTTAACATTTTAAACCATTTAAAAAAAAACTTATTTTAAGGGAAAACTTGGTCAATATTTGTAAATTCCATGACCCACATCATTTACCCAAAGTACAACATATTTTAATTTAATTTTAAGACAAATTTTGCACCAAAACAATCATTCATTTTGGGCCACCATGACTAGACTTTGGGGCTTCGAAATTAAAAGCACATATTTCCTCAACTGTGAGGAACTACGTGGTGTACCACATGTGTATGGAAAGGTATTTATAGTATCTATCCAATCATCATACCACTATGCACCATAACCTAATCCATTGCATTTATAATCCTTGTTTAAGGTTACATACTAATGACAATCTTCACATCTTGACATCAATGACAGCTCTCATTTGACATCAATATAATCATATTCAACAATCAGGCCCAGCTAATATATTCAAATGTTTCACTAGGAAGGACTTTCATAGAAATAGATAAAACCTGTTACTTAATGGCAATGTATTCAAAATTGACACTTTGTTAGGCTACCTTTTCTTTTAGGAAGTAGTCCTTAATGGGAATATGCTTCATCTTTGAATGCATAAAAATATTCTTTGAAATGTTTATGCACTTGTGTCATCGCAAATTATTACATTAGTTGATCATATATGATACCTTGATAGCCTTCAGTGTTTTCCTTATCAAGAGAAATTGAGTGAAACACATTCTTGCTGCAATATATTTGACTACAACTATGGATAGAGAGATTGCAATTTCATTCTTACTCAACCATGATACTAGATAGTTTCTTACAAAGAATTATCCTCTATTGTACTTTTCTTGTCATAAATACTCCATTCCCAATCTTCATTTATACATGTTTTTTTACTAAAGTCCTTACTTCTGGAATACCATAAGCCAAAGTCCAGTGTGCCCTTCATATATATGAATATCCTTTTTGTTGTTGCACATGTATCTTCTTTGGTGTAGATTGAAATATTGCAACCAGTCCTATTTCTTGCATGATGTTGTCACATATGGTAGCCTACCAATCATTGGCATGTACAATGTTTTATTGTATTCTAGGGATTCATCATATTTACTCAATTTACTGTTGGAAACAATGTTAATATTAAGAGGAGGGGTGAATCAGTATGAAGGTTAATTTTAAATTTTATTCAAATTAAGACTAATTCTAAGATTAAGGATAATTTTAACTTTTATGCTAATTATTGCTTAACATTCAAACTAGGAAATAATTCATGTGTGCAGCCATTAAAAATTCAGAACAACATCCATATGAATCCACACAAGCACACATATCATGAGCAGAAAACACATGAGACATAAAGGTTTAACGTGGAAACCATTCCATGAGAAAAACCATAAAATTTTTTTTGTTATTTGATGTAAATAATAGAAACTAATCTATTACATCAATGTTTTCTTCTAAGCCACCATTCACAGGAAGCGCCATCTCCCTTTTATTTCTTGCTTACACCCACTAGAAGGAAGCACCAAATCCCTTCTTCTATAGACACCTTATCATCTTACCAGAAGCACCAACTTCATGGATTTGTTGCAAGCACCAACTTGCAGGAAGCACCAACCCCCAAGTTTTATTAAAACATTCACTAAGATGAAAGCACCAATTCCATGTATGCAAGCTCCAACCCAAACTCAATAAGGAAATTATTTCTCATTGTAATTGGCAGCCTCTTTGCCTGTTTTCAGCTTTTTTCTCCTCTGCAACCTTCACTACATTCAACCCTTGTAACACTTTGTTCTCTTCTCACTCTATAGCATCATACACTCATCTCATGACCCTCTACTCTTAGCACCGACAATCTCAACCTTTTTTCTTCTACATAGGCACTCGCATCCTCTCTCTATAGCACATGCACACTTGGCCTCTTCTCAACAGCACTCACACACCAAGCTCTCCTCTCAGCTCACCAACAACTATGTTGCTTCCCCCCACATTGCATAAATGTAATCCTGGGTTTTGTCCTGTGATGCACAGGGAACGATCTTGTCCCTGTTGTCATTCATGATGCCCAAGGGAGTAATCTATAAATGGTTGCTCATTTTTATGTTGCATCAAACTTCCTAGCCTCTGCAACCACATTAAACACTGAGAACAGGCTCTGAGCATTTTCTGCATTTTTTAACTCAAATCTCGATCCATTTTTGTACCATAGTAAGGCTCTCCATCCTTATTAATTGCTCACAAATCTCAAAATATACTCCAACATGGATTTTTTCTTCTGTGATAAAATATTTTGTCCTTGAGGCTATGTTCTTCACTTAATTTCTCATACTGTGCAAGTAAGATCATAGATGGCCAGCCTTTTCTCATGAAAGGCTCCATCAACTTATCTTTCACAGTCACGGTCCTTTCTATCTTCAACCAACACTCTTTTGCAGTTTCCCTTAATCTAATGAAACCAACCCTATTGTGTGCATTTAACTAAGTTTTCGACTCATTCAGTGGATGTTATCCATGACTGCAGTGCAATGCCAAAAGTGGCACACCTACCAAATATGGCACATAGTTTCCAAGAGCTACTAACTCGTTCCATTTCATTAAACATATGTCACTACCAAGTTTGAGGCTTGAATTGCCTAGTGCCTGAGTCATTTTTACTAGCATTCCTTAATGCTTACGAACTTGTGGATTTTCCATCCTAGCCCACTTGTATGCCTCACTTCCAATCTCCTCTAGTAAACAACTTCTTCCTCTTCCTTTAAGTTGGTAATGGAGCTTTCTGGTTTGGCCCACTTTCCACATGTTGACATGCCTTAACACCTTTCCCCTAGCACCTTTACCTGTTTTCCACCACATGACTAGATGTTGTGACCTTCGGCTAAGCCTCTAGCTACTATAATCCTTTGTTGGCATATGGGGGTGTTGTGGCCACAAAAATTCCCATAATTTGAATATTTCATAGGGCCCTCCTTATATACTTTGATAATACCACTTTTGAATTGTTTTAGCTTGCTTTGTTTTGAGTGACTTTAACTTTCCTTGGTCTTCATTTTTATCACACCATTATTTCTACATTTATAAGAACTTTCAAATGATAAAATTCACATAATATCAACATCTAAATTCAAAATTATAACCACTCAAAATTTTGAATTATATTAATCGTTGTGTGATTTGAATCAATAACTAAAATTTCATTCTTTTCTCAACGAAAGTGACTTTCATTTATTATATATTAAATATTCTATTGTATATATAAATTTATTATATATTAAATATTCTATTGTATACATTAATATATTAAATATTAATACACTTTATAAAAAGACTCAAACTTAACTAACACATATAATATAATATATGTAAAAAAATCATAAAACATGTTTATATATATTATAACAAAACACATTATACAATAAATATATTAACAAAATATTGTAATATAAATATATAATATACCTATATTATTTTCGAATCACATATCATTAAGTAAAATAACTCACTCCACTCACCATGCACACATTAAAATCAACGTAGCCTAACATTTGTTGAGATTCCTTTCAATTCTTGAATAATTTTCCCATTATTGGTCTCTTTAATACTAAAGGTAACGTTGAGAAATACTTTAAGGTATATCATTTTCTACTCCTTGAATAAGGAATCAAACTCTCTATCAGAGCGTTGGATTAGATTGTAAAACGGTTTGCATCACCAAACAAACATATTCTATCGAAATTCTATCGCAAATATATTTTAATGAAGTTGTTTTTAGTTTGATTTATTTTGAGTTTTTGGTGTTAGAATTTGGTGGGAAATTTTGAGGTAAAATTTTAATTTGTCTTGTTTAAACTATTTTTTTCTTACTGTATATAAGTTCAGCATCTTGAAAAATCCATAAAATATTTTAATTGTGTATAAATTACCTATTAAAATTGTGATTTCAATAAATTTCCACCAAATTTTAAAAAAAATTAATCCAAAAAATCCACCCAAACGCTTTACAAAAATGCCAATTACGCTCCGTAAGTTGATGGATCAACAACTAAATGAGCTCGACTGCATTCTAAACGAGAGGGAATCCCGGAAAATTTTGCCCATGATTAAACGTTATCATTGGTTGCACGCAGAGGTGGTGGTTAAATGGTTCCATATTATGATGGCTTTCATTTGTTGAAAAGGGAAAGCTTTTAGATCCCTATAAAAGATAAAAAGGGAGATACTATTTCAAAAATAAAGGGGGTTCTAGGCTCTCACAGAAGGGGAGCTCATAGTTCAGAAATGACGATGAGAGTCGAGTGGCACTATTGTCCGGTAACGCTTATTTTTGGGAGTTGTCTTTAGTGTGACTTTTTGAAGTTTCTAGTCGAGTGGCACTATTGTCCGGTAACGCTTATTTTTGGGAGTTGTCTTTAGTGTGACTTTTTGAAGTTTCTGGTGCCCAAATCCAGTGAAAATTTTTGAGTTAAAATTTTGGTTTTTGTTATTCAAAATGGTTTTTTGACTCTATATATGGATTCAGCACCCTCAAAAATCTCTAGGACACTTTGATTATGCAAAGTTAGCAATCAAACTTTTCTTTTCAAAGTCACCATAAAAGCTTTCAAAAAATCGCACTAAAGACTACTCATTATTTTTGTAGCTATTAGTCATTTAATACACTGCACTATGAGATATATTGTTCACCGTCAAATTTAAAGTAATTTAAATCTGATAATAGACCGTATATCTTACACTGCATTAAATGCAGTGTATGATCAATAGCCAGAAAAAATTAAAATAAAGCTCGTTTTATTGTCCTATGTTCCTTTTAACTATCGGCTGGACCTGAAAATTTCGAATCCAAAAAAAAATCAGAAATGAGTGTTTGTGTATTTTTGTATTATTCAAGTACTTGTCGTTGAAAAATTAGAATTTTATTTGACCTATCTCGTCAAAGAAGTTCCACATTTTAAAGGGTTGTATTTTTTTTATTTTTTTAATGGAAATTGGATTTATGATAATGAATTTTCATTTTGATACACAAACTGTAAATATTTTCAAATTTATTCTATTATTCAATGCTTTTTATATTGGTCTTAATTCTGTTCTAATTGGCTCATTAACTTATGATATCTGTGGCATTGTTTGTTATATGCTAATGAGTGTTTTGTTAATGTTTTTATTGTACGACGAGTCAAAATTGAAACGAGTTTTATTATAAATTTATAGATGTTATTTGTGTGAGTAAAAAATCATTTATTTACAAATTAAAAAAATCTTGATTTATTTTATGTTTTTGTAGAGGGATATCTCAACTATATAATATAAATTTTATAACTAATTCACATATTTCAATGAATATAAATATAAGTAAAAAAATGTTTTAGTAATTATTTAATAAATCATTTTTATATCTTATTGAACTATTTTGATAACATTTAGGTTCATCTTAATTTTGAATATATTCATAATCATTTCTTTTTTTCTTTAGGTAATTAGCTCTTGATTGGGAATGAGGTTATCATTTTCCTTGCTTAAGATAGGTTATATTCCATCATTTGCATCTTAGTATTAGTCTTTAGCTACATTTACATCAAATTCTTTATTATTTTCTCTTTTTGAACGATGCAAGCCTCACAGTGGCTATACTGAGCCTTGGTTTAAGTCCCACTTAAAGGATCATATTTTATAAATCCATATCATACAAATGATTCCCTTTCCTTCAGCTTGCTAATCACAATCATCATCACTTATCAACAAACTGAAGGCCATCATTGTACATATTGTACCTATTAGGATAGTGTAGGTTAGATTAACTTAGGCTTGTTTTAGGGTAACTCGAGACCCATTAACCAATCAGGATTGCCACTTCATTGGAAAAGAGTCTAAACAAGACTCCATCTTTGAAATTCCTCATGTGTTGAGTGAGGACATTTCAGGGATGAACAGGGTGTTGAATTCCCTTTATAACTTTCTGTGCCCCTGGTTCTCTGTTATTGGTATAACCTTGTGCCAATGCCTTAGTCATTCACAGTGACCCACTCATATACATATCCTTCTACTCAGTTGGATCTTGGATACTCAGATGCACTTAGCTTATTATAAATTGCAATACCTAAAGATTCGGGATTTAGTCCCCAGTTATAGCCCATTTGTGTGCCTCCTTCAAAAACCTTCGAGCTCATTAGCCATCTATGTTGTAAGTGTTGGTGTCCGGATATGAACAATGTTCAACCCTTTTTCCACATAAATTATCAACCCGAGGGCATTAGTTATTTCAAGACTAACATCAAAGTATATGCAGACACAAGCACATGACCTATTGTAGATCACATGTTTAAATCCATAATACACAGACCACTGTAATAACACCTATTGTAGATCACATGTTTAAATCCATAATACACAGACCACTATAACAACAATTAAGTAAACTGCAAAATTAAAAGACATTCACAGCAATTAAAGGTTAATTGTAACAGCAGTAATAAAATCACACTAAATCATAAAAATAATGCAATAAAGGAAAACGTAGCACTTGATCAGAAGAGTGGGCCCAACTCTTTGATCAGGGTTGCGGTACACTCATCAACTATAGAATAAACAGCAAGTTGATGTACATTCGATTAATGATAAAAGATCTGTATGTAAAAGGGCTTAACCTCAATTCACAGCCCGCAGGCCTCTTTATACAAATGTCCTGGAACCCTCGATTCCCCTCAACAACCCCATAGTTACAAAAATACATCTTGTTACAATGGTAACCTAGTTTCCCAGAAGGAAACTGTGAAAAGGCCTGAGATGGCACTGGTACAAATAATTCTGTTATGTTGTAACAGCAAATGAGGAAAATGTTGGAGATGATGGGTTGTTCCTTGACTCACGACTGTAACGCTCCTATTTTAGCCAAATCTGTAGAAATATCGGAGTTAATATGTAAAAAGGTAAAACCTCCATGAAAAATACTTCATTAACCAAGTATCCCATCAAAGATAAGGAAAAGGGTTTTACCTCATGCGTTTAAGAGTAATAATGGCACAAAAAGATAGAAAGATAAGGTAAAGTGGGAGAGGAAAGTATACATATATGGTACCCAACATCTCCCCCCAACTGGTCTATCTGCATGTCCTCATGCAGCTCGTCGTCTCCTCAGATCCAGTTTTGGACTGACTATGATTGGCATGAAGTTGTGTGAGGTCATACTCTGCAGCCATTTCTGTTCCTGGTGGCTTATATCCCTCTATCAAAACAACATCCTTCCACCAGTCTGGATCAACATTGTATGCAGGAGTATACCACTTGGCTCACAACCAGAGAAGGGAAAATTGAAACCATAAGCCCATCCATCTAACCCCACAGGTATGAATGCATGCCACGAAATGTGGCATTATATCTAAAGCTCGTGCAAAGTTGGGTGCCCAAAAATAGTTCTTGTCCTCTTACGGCTGAATATGAAAATATCCACCTTTTCTAAAAAAAATTCAGTGCTTCCTTGTGAAACATCGTAATATGGTCGACACATGGGTTAGTGCACCATTTCTAGGTTGCCAACATGTGTTCTTTACGACCCTCAATCTGTAGAAATGTACAATGATTGTTATAAATGTTTGAGGACTGACCATGCTCTATTCTCATCATTTATGGTCTTCCAGCTTGATTTTCTTCAAATGTATCCTAGGCCTTTCTCCACTTAATTTGATTGATGGTATAAGAGGTGAAGGCTCTTAAATGGATGTCCCCCACGAATGGAATGGGGTTAAAGGACTAGTCATGCCTTAAGTAATACCCATTCATGTAGAGATCGCACTAAAAGTGTTGTCCTATGATATCATGAATTTTTAAAATACGAAGAAATTTAATGGGGTCCTCAATTTCGTACCAAATCTCCTTATATATACTTTCAAGACCAAAGAAAATAAATTTTTCATGAAGGAATAAGGCGTAGCTATGTGCAGGAGGTCTGCAGGCCATTACCTGCTGTGTCAGGGAGAACATATTTTCCTTATCTGTTTGCAGCAACTACACTTGTTCTTCCAGTTCTTCTATTCTGGCCTTTTGTTTAGCCTGCTTCAGTCGCGCCTTATATAACTGATCCATTTACCCTGTGACGACTCTGGCAGCATGTTCTCGAACTCAAGTTGTTTCGTTATTATTATCACTCACAGCAGACTGCCACTTCTGGATCTCAGCGGCCAATAGAAATTCCCGACCTTCAAACAAATCTTTGATCGGGCTGGTATGGGTGGCTGTAGAGGAGACCTCAACTTTTGGCTTTATTTCCCTCCATTTGTAGATTTTTACCTTCTTTTTCAGCTGAGAGACTTGCCTTTTTAAATCTCGAACCTCCCTTTTTAGTCTCATGGTTTCACTGAACTGCAGCTGATACCTATTTTTGAGAGGTAACCTTCTTTTCTCACACTATTCAACACATTCTTGTTTAAAAATAAATTCAGTCTATGGGCCTATGTCAGGCTCAGGAGGTGGCGAAATTTTGCCGACGTTCTCAGTGGATTCTCTCGTTAAGCCTTTCTGGCTGGGCTCCCTATCTTCAAGGACTTATTTCTCTATATTCCCTTCGAGGACTCCTATCATCTAGTCGACATTTTCAATGACCACTCTATGTTCTGGTGTCTCCATAGGAGTTCTATCTTCTTCACGAGCCTCTAAGTGCTCCAACAGAGATTTAGTAGTGACTGGGCCAATTTTGGCCATGTCAAAAAATTTAAGAAATGGTGGGACAACTAATTCCTCTGTTAATCGTTTGGGCGAGCAGAATCCCCTCGGCCCTCTAGGCATCATGGACTAGAATGGAGAGTGGGGGATAGACTCATCATCCTCATTTTCGGCTTGAACTGTAACTTCATGCATTATTACCTCAACTAGGGTTGATGTTGGTTCTTTTGGAGTAGCATTGATTCCACAGCTTGTTTCCCTTCTGTCCTCTCTCTCTTTGTTCACCATTTCTTCTTCTAGTGTCGATACTAGTTCTTGTGGGACAGTATCGACCTCCTGGTTCACTTCTTCTCTACCTTCCTGTTCCTCATGAATTCTCTCTTTTTCCATAGTTGGTACCAGTTATTGAGGAATAGCGTCGATTTCACAGGTTAACTCCTCCTATTCTAGCCGAATTGGGGGTGGTTCTTGTGTAACACCCCCACCTGTATCAACATCCATATCTGTTTGGGAAGGTGATGTTGTTTCTTTCAAAACAACATCACTTGTCATTCCTCTTTCTGCCATTTCATTCCTTTCTTTTTCATTGACAAAAGTTGAGGATTGTATAACAGTATCGACTTCCTGCATGATGTCCATAAGTTCTTCCTCTGTGGGCTCTTCAAGCGAGGCTGGTTCTTCTGTGGTAGCCTCAATTGTGCCGTCAATTACTTCCTCTATTCTCATTTCTTCTTCTGTGGTATTTTCAAGCGAGGTTGGTTCTTGTGTGGCAGCCTCGACTTTGTCACTAATTACCTCCTCCATTCTCATCTCTTCAAGTTCATCCTAATCAACCATCATCTCTTCTTCCTTGGGTTCCTTCTGATCAACTTCCATTTCCATTTCCTCGGGTTCCTCTTGATCAATTCCCTCTGAATGTTCTTCTTCTACCAGTCTAGCCGGAGACGTTGGTTCCTCTTCTCTAGCAGCAATAATGGCTGCTACCTCCTCTTCTAAGGACCTGCATAGTTCCACCCAGGAGACCTGAAGCCTGCCTATTGCATGCACGACCAATAATCGTACCAATCCATGGTTAGAAAGCACTACCAGCATCCACTGAGAGCGCTGAGCCGACTGTGCCATGTGTTGCAGTTGTTTCAATAGAAAGAAGGGCATGTTTAAGGCATGCACCTGATCCTGTGGAAATTGAAGGTACGTTAGAATTTTAAAATGATACTTGAACAGAGTTGTGGCCCAGCCCTCATAGGCTATGTATTTTATTACAAAACCTACAACTTCATTCCAAGGATACGACACAGTTCTGCACTCATATCTTCTACCCATTTGAACGACACTTTATCCTTCTTGCAAGAACAATTCGGGAAATTTTGGGAGAGAAAATTTCTGAGAAAACCATTGCTGCCCCTGCTGTCTCAGCCCGCTAACCTCTGCAATTACCTCTTCTGTGACAGGAACTTCCAAAACTCTAACCTTCGAGTGGTTCTCCTCTAAATTGAGTGCGAATTCCATTGTGATTCCTCCATCAAACCCCTGCAATCTGTCAAAGTAGGTATCCCACCCTGCATCAACAAAGACATGCCATACCTCTGGATTGCTGTGGATTGAAGTTGTGTTTTCAGGTTCATGCTGCACAGCCAACCCACCCATACTGTGGAGACTTGTATCAACACTACTTGTAACAGCAGATTGTTGGGCAAGGTGGTGGGTACTAAATTCGTAGAAACAAAATGGTGAAAATGGAAAGGTGGTAATGGTAAATACGGACGGTAACTCTCGAAAACCGAGACAAATCATAAAAGAATATGGAAAGTGTGGTGAATAAAAATAATAATTGTTTCATATAGAGTGGACGATACATCTTCCGGATCCCAATACATATTAAATGATGATACCACATGTTGATGGCAATCGTAAGGTGTACCATGAACGGATTGTCATACTGATTTATGATGCATTTATTACGACGTCCTTGACTATGATGACACCCCCCCCAACTTAATTTTTTTTTCATCCGAGACATTAAGATCTTCACATGGGATATTTAATTAAATCGATAATAGTCACATGGAGGCGTACCTAATGGCCTACCTAGACAAAGTGACGGTTGGTAGGATGACGGCACAATAATGATGTGGATGGAGTAATAGTAGTATGAGTAACAACATCAGAGTAACAGCATCCGGTGTAACAGCATCGGGAGTAACAACATCAGAGTAACAACATCTGGTGTAACAGCATCCGAAGTAACAGCATCGAGTAGCAGCATCGATTAACAACATCGGAGTAACAGCATCCGGTGTAACATCATCTAGAGTAACAGCAGTGCGGGTAGCAACATCTAGAGTAACAACAATGTGAGTAATAGCATCCGGTGTAACAACATCTAGCATAACAAGAGTGCGAGTAGTAACATCCAGAGTAACAGAAATGTTAGTAACAGCATCCAGTGTAACAACATCTAGAGTAACAACAGTGTGAGTAATAGCATTTGGTGTAGCAGCATCGAGCAAGGAGTAAAAGCATCTAGTAGTATCCGGTGTAACAGCATCATGAGTAGCAGCAATCGAGTAACAACACCATGAGTAGCAACAACTGAGTAACAGCATCATGAGTAGCAGCAACTGAGTAACAACATCATGTGTAGCAGCAAATGATTAACATCATAATGAGTAGCAACAATTGAGTAACATTGTCATGTGTAGCAGCAACTGATACTTTGGAAAAAAATTATTTGACTTTTACTCCTTAGTAGTAACTCCTACAAAAAGACAATAAGATAAATAATATAATTCTTTATTATTTTATTATTATTATTATTTTAATTTTTAATTTTTTATAACACTAGTGCAGAGGAAGGATTCTCTATGCTAATGACCTTCAAACCAGATTTCTCAGAGAGTTGTTTAATACAAGCATCCTTAGAGGTCAGGCGGTGGTATAATCTCAAGAAATGTCCATTGACTATGAATGAAGCACGTGTATCATCAATTGTAACTAGCCTGACTGTTCCATTATCAAATACAACGTCCACCTCGTAAGGTCCCATATAATGAGTGCAAAGATTCCCCTTAAAATCCTTAAAACGGGAGTCATAAAGTAGTGCCCAATCTCCGCTTTGAAACACGCTCACCTTTGTTTTAATAAATTTAGTTTTTCATTCGCTGCTGATAAAATATAGTTCACATTAATAGACAACATTTGGGTATGATTTCATCGAGTTCATTAAGCTGAGCCAGTCGGTGTTTCTGAGCATCCGATATATCTAAACCAACTTCCAGAGCTGTTCTGAGCGTACTAATTTCAAATTCTATTGGAAACAATGGGGATTTCCCATAAACGAACTCGAATGGTGAAAGCTAGGTTGTATTCCGCCATGTTTTTTGGTATGCCCAGAGAGCTTCTCAGAGCTTCTAAGCCCAATCCCGACGATGGTATGCCACAATTTTTTTCAAAATTTTTTCCAATGTCTTGTTTTTTATTTCCACTTATCCATTCGCCTAGGGATGGTATGGATATGTCACTCTGTGCTTGACCCCATATTTTTGCATGAGCTTTGCTATCATGTGTGATGTGAATTGTGCTCATCTATCTGAAACAATCTCTCTTGGAGTACCGTAACGAGCAAAAATTTCTTCAAATAAAAAATTTGAGACCACCTGCTCTATTGCTTTCGTAACAGCTTTGGCTTCCACCCACTTAGTCACATAATTAGTACAGACCAAGATGTGAAATTTTTGTTGGGAAGATGGATTAAAGGGTCCAATGAAGTCAATAGCCCATTTTTCAAAAGGCTCGAGGACTACCTATGCCTAGAAATGCATTTCATCAGCTCGACTAGGCTGCCCCATACGTTGGCAACTATCACACCTCCTAACATTATTCTGAGCATCACGAAATATGGAAGGCCAGTAATATCCCATTTGTAGCACCTTATGGCCTGTTCTCTTTTCTTCAAAATTCCCTCCACAAGGGCCATCATGGGCAGCTAAAATACCTCATAAATAGCATCCTCAGACACACAGCGTTCGATCTTCTTATCTGCTCCTATATGAAAAAGGTACCTGGCCATCCAAGAATATCGGGCACTGTGATGGATAATTTTTCGTTGTTCCCTATATGACAAATGAGGAGGCACTTTCCCTGTAGTAAGATAGTTAGCAATATTTGTATACCATGAAGGTTTAGTAGAAACTACAAAAAGATGTTCATTAGGAAAGCTATCTTCTATGGGTGTGCATTCATCATTGTTATCCATTCTAGATAAGAAATCAGCCACTACATTATCTTTTCCTAGCTTGTCTACTCTTGTAATATCAAATTCTTGAAGCAATAGCAACCATATTGTAATACGGCCAGGAGTAATAGGTTTATTCATCAAATACCCGATTGTTGCGTTATCAGTATGGACAATAGTAGAGTACCCAGTGATGTAATGCTGGAACTTATTGACAGTGTAAATGACAACCATGAATTCTTTTTCTATCAATGTATAATTTAGTTCAGTAGGAATTAAATTCTTGTTGACATAGTAAATTTCGTACGGTGTTTTGTCTACCTACTGTCCTAAAATAGCCCCTAATGTTGTCTGAGAAGCATCAGTATGTATGTGAAATGGTAATGCCCAATCAGGTCCTTGGAGGATTGGAGCCATGCACACCAGCCCCTTAAATTTTTTGAAGGTTGTCTCACAATCTTCGGTCCACAAAAATTATGCATCTTTTGTTAGCAATTGAAAGAGTGGGTGTGCTATTTTAGCAAAATTTTCTATAAAACGTCTATAATAACCAGCACAATCAATAAAGCTACGTACCTGTGTGGGTGTTTTGGGTACCGGGAAGTGTAATATTACCTCTACTATAGCCGGATCAACTTGAATTCCAGCAGGTGAGAGCAAATGTCCCAATACTACTCCTTCTTCCCTCATCATATGGCATTTGACTGTACTCAGAGATACATGGGTCTGTTTACATCTTTTGAGTACTTTCTATAAATTTTCCGATCCTTCCTCAAATGAGTTTCCATATGGAGTAAAATCATCCATATAGATTTCAATGCTATCATCGACCAAATCAGAAAATATTCTCAAGATTTCCCTGTGGAAGGTAGCAGGAGCATTACAGGGGCAAAACGAGAGGACCCTGTATGCAAAGGTTCCCCAAGGGCATGTAAAAGTTGTTTTATCCTGGTCTTTTGGGGCTATCTGGATCTGGTTGTATCCACTGAATCCATCTAGGAAAGAAAATACTTCTTCCCAGCCAAGGTATCCAGGACTTGGTCAATGAATGGCAAAGGAAAATGGTATTTTTGCGTTGCCTTATTTAGGTCCCTGTAATCTACACAGATATGCCATTTACCATTCTTTTTGGGAACAATAACTAGCGGGGATACCCATTAGCTATCTGAGATGGGGTAGATGAATCCTACATCCAATAATTTTTTTAATTCTTCCTTGACAATGTTTTTGAGAGCAGGATTCATCCTCCGTTGAGGTTGTCTTACAGGGCGGAAATCTTATTTAATATAGATATGATGAGTGCATAAGTTAGCAGGGATAGCCTTCATATCGGTATAATCCCAGGCAAAATCTTCCTGATGATCTTGAAGGACTTTCAAAATTTGCTTTGTTTGTTGTGAAACCAGCTCCAAAAATAGAAGGAAAGAGATATCAACGCCTTAGAAATAAGCCACTTCAAGGGGGAAACCTCCAATACATTACATGAATGAACAGTTCTTGGATGATTCAAATTACAAAACCTTATTTCTATATATAGGAGTCACATGAATGAAAAATTCTTGGATGATTCAAATTACAAAACATCCTTTCTATATATAGGATTCCATGGGGCCACACTGTAATCCTAGTGGGGCCACAATGTAATCCTAGCCTACCTAACAATAATAATATAAGAGCACAATAATAACAATATGGGGGTTACAAGGGTACAATAATAACAATAAGGGGGTTACACTAACAACAATAAGGGACTATACTAGTAATATAGGGACCTAACATGCCCCTCCCCTTCAAAAAAGTGTTGTCCTCAACACTTGAGTAGCTCTGGGTGCTTCTGTATAAAATTCTCATCCTCCCATGTAGAATCTTCAGTGGGTAAGTTCTTCCACTTGATGAGATACTCTGAAATTGATCGATTATGTAGTTGTCGAGTTCTTGTTTCCATGACCGCTTCAGGTTCCAATATGATTTTTCCTTCCTCATCAAGTTCTGGCAATATTGTTTGAACTGGAAGATTTTCACCTATAACTTTCTTTAAGCATGAAACATGGAAAACTGGATGTACTCGCGAAGAAGTAGGAAGCTCCAATTTGTATGCCATAGTACCAATCTTTTGCAACACCTTGTAAGGACCATAGTACTTTGGTGATAATTTATTATCCTTCTTAGCTTGCTGGAGGGACATTTGTTTGTATGGTTGTAGCCGTAAAAATACCCAATCTCCTACATCAAAACTTCTCTCGCTGCGATGTTGATCTGCCTGTTGTTTCATTCGATTTTGTGCCAAATTCAGGTTATCCTTTAAGAGTTGGATAACTTCTTGTTGATGCTCGATGTGATCTTCCACTGCTTAAACCTTCGAATTTTCTATTAAAGATGATCTAATGGATGGTGGATGATATCCATAAAGTGCCATAAATGGGGTCATTTTTGCTGCAGTATGGAAGGAAGTGTTATACCACCATTCAGCGAGAGGTAACCACTTGACCCATTGTGCTTGTTTATCAGATACAAAAAAAATGAATATATCCTTCCAAACATTTATTTACTATCTCTGTTTGACCATCAGATTGAGGATGATAAGATGAGCTATGAGCTAATTGAGTACTCAAATAAGAAAATAACTCCGTCCAAAAATTTCCCGTAAAAATGGGATCTCTGTCGCTCACAATAACCCTTGGGCTTCCATGTAGCTTTTGAATTCTGTCCACAAATGTAGTAGCAACTGTACTTGCTTTAAATGGATGAGATAATGCACAAAGTGTGCATACTTGGTAAGTCTATCAACTACCACCATGATGACATTCTTTCCTTCAGACTTAGGTAAACCTGTGATAAAATCCATTGAAATCTCCTCCCAACGCTGACTTGGAATGGATAAAGGTTGTAGAAGTCCTGGGGTCTTAATTGTCTCCACTTTATTCTGCTGGCAAACCAAACATTCCGCCACAAACTTTTGAATATCAGATTTAAGGCCATCCCAAAAAAATTCTTTCTTCACCCTGTCGTAAGTTTTTAAAAATCCTGAGTGTCCTCCTAAAGGAGAAGTGTGCAATTCCAGAAGAATCTTTTGTTTTAGTTGGGAATTCTTACAAAGATATAAGCGATCTTTGTACCATAAGGAATCATTTTTCCAACTAAATGTATCAGATGTACTAGGATCTTGCTGCAACTTTTGAATGAGTGTCCACACTTCTTCGCCCTTCTTCCATTCATCCCTTGCTTCGGTTATCCAATCTGGTTGGATAATAGAAATGGCACAAAGCAATGCTTCCACCTCTTCATCCTTTCTTGAGAGTGCATCTGCAACAACATTTAGCTTCCCTTTTTTGTAGATGATTTCAAAGTCATAACCCAATATCTTTGTGACCCATTTTTGCTGCTCTTCTGAAGATAGTCTTTGTTCCAAAAAGTGTTTAAGACTATCATGATCATTTTTTACCTTGAAGTGTCTTCCCATTAGGTAATTTCACCATTTCTTTAGTGCATGCAGTATTGCTAACATTTCCTTCTCATAAATAGGTTTTTGTAAATACTTTCCTTTGATTGGACGACTTTCAAAAGCAATGGGTCTTCCTTCCTGCATTAAAACTGCACCAATTCCATTTCCTGAGGCATCACATTCCACAATAAATTTTTTTGTGAAGTCTGGCGTAGCTAAGACCGGTGCTAGGCACATTGCCTCTTTAAGATGTTCAAAGGCCTTAGTTGCTTCAGGAGTCCATGAAAATGCATCTTTCTTCAATAATGTTGTTAGAGGTGCTGCTATTCTCCCATAATTCTTAACAAAATTGCGATAATACCCTGTTAACCCGAGAAATCCTTGCAACTACTTTATGGTTGTGGGGACTTTCCATTCCTTAATGGCTTTAATTTTGTTAGGGTCTACCTTAACACCCTCGTGAGATACAATATGACCCAGATATTCCACCTCTTGTACTCCAAAGAAACATTTGGATGTTTTTGCATATAATTGCTTCTCCTCCAATAGTTTGAGCACCCTATCAACATGCTGAACATGATCCTTCCAAGACCTGTTGTAGATTAGTATATCATCAAAAAATACTAGCACAAATTTTCTAAGGAAGGGTTTGAAAATGGAATTCATCAACCTTTGAAATGTAGAAGGTGCATTGGTAAGGCCAAAAGGCATGACCAAAAATTCATAATGACCCTCATGAGTTTGAAATGCTGTTTTCGGAATATCTTCAGTGTTCATTCTAATTTGATGATATCCTGAATGAAGATCCAACTTGGTAAAATAAATTTCTCCATGTAATTCATCCAATAATTCATCAATCACAGGAATGGGAAATTTATCTTTAATGGTGAGCTTATTGAGCTCCCTATAATCCGGACACATGTGCCATGATCCATCCTTCTTGTGTGCCAATACTACAGGAGCAAAGAAAGAACTTTGAATAGGTTGAATTATACCCACCTCTAACATTTCTGCAATCATACGTTCAATTTCACTCTTTTGGACATAAGGATATCTATAAGGCCTGATGTTTGGAGGAACACTTCTTGGAATCAAATGAATAGCATGATCATGATCACGAATAGGTGGGAATCCTTTGGGAGTTTCAAACACCTTGGAATGGTTGTTCAAGACTTTTTGGAGATCTACAAAAATAGATGATTTTGATGTTGGAACTTTTAGTGAGCATAATTGTGAAATTACGCCTCATTGTTCTTTCTTTAGAAGCTTTGTCATGACAATAGAGCTTATTATCTTTCTCGACTTCCTTGCAATACCCCGTAATTCGACTTCCTTTCCTTCTAAAAAAAAATTCAAGAAAAGTTCTTGAAAATTAATAACTACATTCCCCAAAGATTGTAACCATTGTACTCCTAGTACAACATCAGCACCTCCCATAGGAATGGAAAGCATTGGACTATTCAATACATACTCCCCTATGTTTAGCTTGATATTATTTCATTTTCCAGAGCAATTTATAGTTCCTCCATTTGCAACCATCACTTGATAATCTAGTGTTGGGTATAGGAAACAATTCAATGCCTTGGCTACCTTACAATGAACAAAATTATGGGTGCTACCTAAATCAATCAACACTATTACCTTTTTCTTCTAGATATGCCCTTCTGTCTTGAGAGTTTGAGGAGTGGTAATTCCTGCCAATGCATTACACGATATGGTCGGACTGATTTCTTCTTCTTCTAGGGTTGGTTCCTAGTGTATATCCTCTTCTTTTGAAGTTTATTGTTCATCTTCTTCCTTCTCTTCACAATCTATGTAAAATAATTTCTTCTCAACACAATTATGACCTTTAGTGTATTTTCTATCACAACTATAGCAAAGCCCTTTTTCTCGTTTTTCTTCCAATTTCTGTGGTGTCAACCTTGTAGGTTGTGGAAGCCTAGGAGTAGCAACACTTCCTTCTTTATAGGTGTGAGTGGTAGGATTCCTTGTCGCCATAATTTTACATTCAATTTTTCTTGCCAACATGAATTCCTTCTCCAATGACCCGAGGGTTCCAAAAACCACTGACTTCATGTTGGATGTTATCATTTTAAATTACCTATGAGGAGATAGTACCTATGAGGAGATCGATCTTGGAGATCAATCCTGTGTTCCTCTGAAATATCAGTTACCCTTATATTCAATTTTTGGAAGTCCTCGATGTGCTCCCCCACTAAACCCTTTTGTTTGAGATTTATCCATTGGCTAAAGAAGGTGTTTCTCTTCATACCCTCATAATGTGCTATCATTTCCTCTGTAAAATTGACCAAGTGACAATTTTTTTACAAGAGAAAAGCCATCGATACCATACAAATGTATTTTGTTATAAATGTAAAGTTTCAATGCGTACCTTTGTGTGTTTTTCACATTATTGAGATCAAAATATTGCTCCATATGTAGTATCCATGTTATAGGATCCTTTACATCAAACTTCCTCATATCCATCTTTGGAATATGATGGTTCTTCCATCCAACATTAGAGTTTATGAAATCACGATTAACATTTATTTTTTTCTCATCATGAGTTTCCTCTACTATCTTTTCATCATTAGGAAACATTTCTTGTATCAACTTTTCCAAACCTTCGATGTATGCTAATAGATTATTCTTCATGTTTTCCATGTTGTCTTTCATTTTTTCATCGATCTTAACTTCCATGTCATTTGTTGCTCTTTGCGAAATGAAATTTGTTACTTGCTCTTGTAATTTTGATATATGTATGTTGCTTTAATTTCTTCGTCTTCATGAGTCATGTCTTCATGAGTCATAGTGAAACCTTATTAAGGCTTAATGGGTGTTTAATTCTTTTGGGGCCATTTGAGAATCCAATACGTATGGATTCTACAATATGCCCTTGGAATCAATTCAACTTGATTCTTCAAACAAGACTTATGCAATTCGGAAAAAAAATACACACCTTTTACTTGCTTTTGAGGAGCTCGATATTGAAATTGACTTATCTCTATACTTGCAGATCCTCAATATCTGAAATTCGGCCCTGTAGTCCTCTGAAGCATCTTTCAAATGCCACAAGTATGACTTGATTTGGATTCTTCGAGACAAAGTTATGTCCAATCTCCCACAATGACCTAATTATGGACTAGTTCAATAGAGAAAACTTGTACAACTTGCCACGTGTCACTGTTTGCTCCTTTGGCTCTGAAATTTATAGACATGAAACTACAGTCTGTGTACTTCCAGTCACTTTTTACAGAATTCTAATCCGATGCTCAAAGAGAGCATTATGAATATTTTCCCATGATCACCTCTTTGAGATGAAATTCGGGAGCCTGAAAAAGACTTACCTTCCGCAGATCATATCTACGAAAATATTGTGAACCAAGATTTGAAATTTTGCAAAGAGGTTCCTCAGGATTTCTGCTTCACGCTCTAACAATTTCAACTTCTGAATATTCGTAGAAAAATAGTTATAGCGAAAATTTCGTGATGACATTTTTAAGTGAAATTCAGGAGCCTCCAAAAAGCCCTAACTTCCACAAATCATATCTCCGCAAATATTGTAAACCAAACTCTAAAATTTTGCGACGATGTTCCTCAGGATTTTAGCTTCACACTCTAAACATTTTAGCTTCTAAACCTTCGTAGAAACAAAGTTATAGCAAAAATTCCACGATGACTCGTTTGGAGCAGTGAAACCCTAGAATCCAAAGCCTCTGATACCAAATGTTGTGAAACCAGCTCCAAAAATAGAAGAAAAGAGATATCAATGCCTTAGAAATAAGCCACTTCGAGGGGGAAACCTCCAATACATTACATGAATGAAAAATTCTTGGATGATACAAATTACAAAACCTTCTTTCTATATATAGGAGTCCATGGGGTCACAATGTAATCGTAGACGACCTAACAATAATAATTTAAGGGCACAATAATAACAATATGGGGGTTACAGGGGTACAATAATAAAAATAAAGGGGTTACATTAACAACAATAAGGGACTATACTAGTAATATAGGGACCTAACATTATCTGAGATTCAGACAGGTTTGGGTTGATATTAAGTGTTTTCCTTGGTTCAATCTCAATTGGAGTACTATCATGGGATGAGGTTATAGGAATGTCTTCGATGTAATATTCTGGTTCAATGTTTTCCTGTCTCTTGTAGCTCATAGCATATTCTAGAATATGTCGAGTCGAATCGGAAACAGAACTGGAATCATTAATGAAAGAATTAATGGCATCATCCTCGATTTCTGTTTTTAATTGAAGGGTCTGCCCAATAGTGAGGACTGTTCTAACGTCTTCATTTTCGGGTTCAGGCTCTTCTACAAGTAAAGACTTCTGACTAGGTAATGATTTTTCAGATGGGCTTGGTTCCGCAGGAGGATAAAGCTTGAGATTCTTTTTAATTGTCCCATTTGATATAATTATGTGCCCATATCGGTACCCTATGTAGGCATCTGTAGTTGCAAGCCAAGGCCTTCCTAGGATCAAGGGGTGACCACCTAATGAAGATCGGGCCTATAATATAAGGAGTTCCACAGGGTAATGCCCTGAGTCTACTGAAATGATCACATCCTCTAATTTCCCCACTAGTCTAATTATGGATCTGTATGCAAGTTCCAATATAGTAGGGGTTGGTTTAATGTTTCCAAGTCCTAATGTGTTCATTGTTTTAGCAGTGATAATGTTAATGGATGCTCCCAAATCCACTAGTACGTTTGGGATTTCAACCCCATTAATCTGTAATGTTACAATCGAATTCCCAGGGTCTTCGTATTTTACAGGCATGATTTTTCCTAATATGATATTGGATAGTCTGCCCACTATATGAATGGTTAATGGATCCTTAGGTTTCTTCCCTAGTTTCTTTGAGTATTATTCTTTCAGAGTTTCTGCATATATAGGTACATCCCTCATAGCTTGTAACAGGGGTATTTTAACAAAGAGATTCTGTAGTTCCCCTAGGCAGTCAAATTTTGCTTGAGGGTTTGGTTTACTCAAGGTCAATATTTCATGATATGGAGGAGAAGTTAAATGACCTTGATTAGGAAGAGCTTGGGGAGGTGTTTGATTTATTACGTTTTGATCTAAATTCTCCCTCATTGTTCTCTGTTTTGGTTCTATATCTTCACTGTCAAATTGTTCTGTAATGAGAGGCGAAGTAGGTGCATTTACTACCCGGCCACATCGTAGATTTATTTCATTAAGTCCCATGGTAGAAATGTTGTAAGATGGAAGGTTCAGAGTGTCTGTTTGTTGGACCCCTTTATTGTTCGAATTTGGGTTGGGCTAGATAGAAAGCTGGGGTCTAATGGATGAGTTTCCTGGGGGTACATTGGAGGGAAATTGAAGTTTTTATTGAGGCATAGACTGAGGAAACTGTCCAGTACGAGAGGGTCCATGTTAGGTATAATTCCATGAAGGATTCAAACTGGCTTGAGGAAACCATTGTTTCCAAGGGGGATACTGATATTGAGACCACATGGCTGAAAACAGTGCAGATTGGGGACCCATAGTAAAATTGTTAAACTACTAAGATGGGTCCTAAAACATACTTGGATTCATGGCTGGTGGTCGAGGTTGCCATGGCTTCTTCCACCCCATGAAGTACAACTAATCTATCATGCTTTCTTCACTTTCTCCTTGGAAAAATTATTTCAACCCAGGCAAGGAAGGACACGAACTAGTCGTGTGAGTCTGTTCATAGATTGCACAGGCTTCCACCATGTTCAACGGGCATTCCTTCAAAGGGTGCTTATTTCTGCACTGTGGGAAAAATATGGCCATGTTTTTTTCCAACTCCATCTACTTTTGTTTTTTCTGTAGAGTGTCCATCTAGGCTGATAGTGTGCTCATAATATCGGCCCTTAGATTTTCCAATAGATTTCCAATCTCTGCTTTTGTAACCCCTCCACCAGAAGTCTTTGATGAACGAATCCCTTGTCCACTCCTTGCAACTTCCTATGAACACTTAATACAATAATCAAAGATAGTATCGAAGTCTTCTTTCGAAATATCCCCTTTCCCTACTATATTCATAAGTTGCAGAGAATCTTCCCTAAGTGCTCAGAGAAGAATGATCTTCAGAATGTCCTTGTCTAGGTCACTATGTCTTGACCTCTGCAATATGTATTTAAATCATTATACATAGTCCTCCATGTTTTCATCCTATTTATGTGAAAATTTAAATATTTCCTCCTTAATGCCACAGGACTTACAATAATCTTGGTATTTCTCCAAGAAAGCTTCTTTATCCCTTCCCATGAGGTAATCGTAGTTCCTCCTAAACCCATCAACCATATCAGGGTTGTTCCCTTTAGGGTAGCAGGAAGTATCTTCAGTTTCTAAGCATCAGCAATATACTCATATCCTCGACAAACAATATTAAATTCAAAGAGGAATGTATCAGGGTCTTTAGAAGAAAGCCCATGGAAACTAGGTAAATCTATTAAAGGGATGGGTCTCATTGGTGCATCACCTTGAACATTTCCAATGGGAAAATCAATAGAGGAACTTACAGGTGCCATAAATACCCTCCAATACTCACTTGGAATTTCAACTGGTTTTGTAGCTGGTAATTGGAGTGATTCAACTGTAGGAGGTTGCACCATGCTCCCCTAGTCCCTTGGTGACTCAAAATATTTCAAGAATTCTTTTACCAAATTAGAATCTTTTGATTCAGCTACGGGAATTTTTATAGCCATGCCTTGGTCTTGTGGGGATGGAAACCCTTTTAGAGTTTCTCCTTCCCAATTAGAATTGCTCGGCTCATCTGATCCCCTACTTGTTATTTCTTCCCCTTTTGCTGCAGATAAGGAATTCTCCTCCACTGATACCCTATTTATTAAGTCTTCTGTCGTAGAAATAACACCTTTTGGTACCGTGGATGTCACTAGTTTCTCCACAAACTGTCCTTCGAACTTTGTCTAAACTCTAACCCTAACAGCAACAAGGGATAATGCCTCAAATCTATATTTTTCAATAATTTCCTGAATGTATGTCTTCCTTCCTAGATCCTTTCCTTTCTTTGGGGGTCTTCCTCTACCCCTCTTATTTATATCCTTCTTCATACAAATTGTGAAGAGGGTTCATCAAAGTAACAACAATCACTCAAGACTCGAAGTAGGACAGATAGATTCCTCCCTATGACGAGAGAATAGATTCAAATCAACAATAAAAAGAAAAAGGAAAATCGAAGTTCAAGACCTGAAGTAGGGTAATCACATGCCCTCCTCAGGACGAGAAGTTGGCCCAAAAAAAGAAAATAAAAATGAAATACTGGAAACTACGCCCAGGATTTAGGGCAGGGTTTCAAAATACTCTCCCTAAGATGAGGGATTAATTTTAATGAAAAAAAAGAATAAGCAGAAAAAAAAACAACATGTTATGCTCAGGACTTGGAGAAGAGTAATAAATGCCCTCCCTAAGATGAGAGATCGATTCTACAGAAAACAATAAAAATAAAGAAAGAAAAAAACAAATCACTTACGCTCAGGACTTGAAGCGGGGCAATAAATTCCCTCCCCAAGACAAGAGATCGACCCTTAGATCTGTTACAGATCCTATTATTACACCTGTTAGCCTTCCCCTGCAACGGCGCCAAAATGTTGGTGTCCGGATATGAATAATGTTCAACCCTTTTTCCACATAAATTATCAACCAGAGGGCATTATTTATTTCAAGACTAACGGCAAAGTATATGCAGACACAAGCACATGACCTATTGTAGATCACAGGTTTAAATCCATAATACACAGACTACTGTAATAGCAATTAAGTAAACTGCAGAATTAAAAGACATTCACAACAATTAAATATTAACTGTAACAGCATTAATAAAATCACACAAAATCATAAAAACAATGCAAGAAAGGAAAACGCAGCACTTGATCAAAAGAGTGGGCCCAACTCTCTGATCAGGGCTACGGTAAACTCACGAACTACAAAAGAAACATCAAGATGTTTTACATTTGATTAGTGATAAAAGAGACTTGTTACAAGAGCTGTTTGTAAAAGGGCTTAACCCCGATTCATAGCCCGCAACACTCTTTATACAAATGTCTTGGAACCCTCAATTCCCCTCAGCAACCCCATAGTCACAAAAATACATCTTGTTACAAAGGAAACCTAGTTTCCCAGAAGGAAACCATGAAAAGGCCTGAGATGGCGCTGGTACAAAAAATTCTATTACGTTGTAACAGCAAATGAGGAAAACGCTGGATATGATGGGCTATTCCTTGACTCACGGCTGCAACGCTCCTGTTTTAGCCAAATCTGTAGAAATATCGGAGTTAATATGTAAAAAGGTAAAACCTCCATGAAAAATACTTCATTAACCAAATATCCCATGAAAGATAAGGAAAAGGGTTTTACCTCATGCGTTTAAGAGTAATAATGGAAAAAAGAGATAGAAATATAGGGCAAAGTGGGAGAGGAAAGTATACAAATCTGGTACCCAACAGTAAGGTAGGGTCTGTTGCTGCACATATCGACCAATACCAGCACACCTGGGATGAGTTGTCTCTAACACCGCCACATATACCCAATGCCTAGTCAAACTATCGCTTCCTTATTTCCCTATATAAAACATGAAACTGGGAGGCCGCATTCTCATAACCTCTTATAGAATGAATTGCATACACCTTATGATATTTTCACATTCTGGGAAATTTTTGTTATGGGTTTCGTCTATTGACATTCCATCAAATTTTGTTCCTTGATAAATTGGATCCATGTTATCCGACATTGGTTATTAATTAACCTTTGGGATTCTAGGATTCTAGGACTCTGGGCATTGTTCTAGCTACCCTAGCTCAAGACCATCTCGTAATAATTTATTAATAAATTATCAAGCTTCCAGGCTTATGGGCTTATGGGCTTCTAGGTTTCTGGGCTTCTAGGATTTGGAGCTTCTAGGCTTCTAAGCTCCTGGGATTCCCGGATTATAGGCATTTTCCCTGCTACCCCTACTCAAGACTATCTGGTAACGTTTATTAATAAATTTTTGGGCTGACAGGCTTCCAAAAATTCATTGCAACTTTGACTTTGATTGTGCTGAATTTAGCCAATAATAAGTATTGATACAAAAGACCATTTCTATACTTCCACTTACTGTTGAAAATATTTTCAAAGCATTATCCAACTATTTCATAACCAAGAGAAACTGAGTTAAAGTCTTGATGTAGAAATTCCCCCAAATCCTGTGTCTCCCTAACCATCATATTCATATTTTATGGCTTCTCTATTAGTGTTTCTACTATGATGGTTCTCTACTAGATACTACAACCACCATGGCACTCCCCATGTTCTTGACACACCCTGCACATCAATGTTAGCACATGTTGCCATCATAGCTAGCCTAGTTGACATAAATTCCAACACACTTGTTGTCACTTGCCATCAGACAATGCCAACTTTCCAACACATCTCATAGCATGATTGTTGACATCAGTGCCAACACACTCGTTTCCACTAGCCATCCAAGTAATTCCAACTTCCCAACAATCTCCCCCTTTGGCTTTAATGGAAACACCTCATTAGTTCTCCTTAATGATGGCCAATCATCATGTTGAATTCACACTTTTCCTTGCATGAGAGGCCAATGGATTTCTCTCCTCTACATGGTCCATCACAACTTATTCTCCAATAAGCTTCTCTCCCCCTTTGACATTAGTGGAAAAGGGATATAAGCTACTTATTCTCCACCTTACAATCACTAATTTTCAATGGCAAAAGATATGGTTGCTAATGTGCGTTATTCTTTGCAAACGTCTTCTTCTTCTAGGGTTGACATCTTCATGATGGGGCACTTCAAGTTTGTCATCCAATCTGTTATCACCAAAATAGGACCTTGATAGGTTGTTGATCAGACTACCTCAGTGTAACTATTTCAAACCAATCTTTTAGCCAAGGCTTAGCCTCCTCAGCTTGAGAGGGCTCTCTCAAGGGTTAATTATTTTGTATAAAGATAGATGGCTAACTCTATGGTTTGTGATTTTGTATGTTTTCAGGTTGAAACATGAAGACAAGCTACCATTGGGCTATGGATTCAGTGATAGGGATAAGATAACAAAATAGCTCTTCTTATAAAACTAAGGCTTGCATATACTTCAATGAAAGTTTGACACATTCAAGAAAGTCTCAATATCTTGAGGTTCAAAGGAAATCAGAGCATGTGTGCATGCATTCTGAGTCACGATACATCAAGGTATTGAAACGAGAGTATTTAACAGAGATTTATCCAAGCTTAACACTTAAAGGAAGTCAAAGCATGAATGACCATGAATTCTGAGTAATAAGCATCAAACATTGAATAAAACCATCCACAGATAGGACCTAAGAACTCAATTCACCATAAATTAACACTTAAAGGAAGTCAGAGCATGTTCCCATGAATTCTAAGTAATAAGCATAAAAACTATGGAAGTAAAACACATGATAGAAGATAAATATCACTGAAGTACACTTAGAATCTCAGCTTCAGAAAAGTTAAACTGCTTCTATATATATATCAGCTCCTCCAAATTATTTACAAAAGTAGCCAATTCTGATAACATTTTCCAACCTTATGCAATTTGATTTCTTCCCTCTTATAGAGTGGTCATTACATCCTTGGATTCCTTCCAAAAATATGAGAAGAAATTTGAATTTGACACCTATCAACTTCTAAACAAACTTCATTTACAAACTGACAGTTAAACTGTCTGTCTTATAGTCCTAATACAACTAGGACTAAAACACTATTTATTATATCTTAACAACCTTTAACAACCTTAAATAACCATTAAAAACTATGTTTGACATCTATTTCTTCTAGACTTCGACCATGATGTTGTTTATATTCTTGTTGTTAGACCCCATCAACCTGCTTCTTATCCATTCCTGCAAAATAGGAGCATGTTCCCTGCATAATAGCTGAATGCCTCATTTATGTCCATTCGAACCAACTGCTGAAGAACTGGTGCTCAAAACATGTGGCAAATGTCTTATAACCTTCATTTGAATTTGACCTTCCAGCTGTGTAAATCCCGAACCTCCAAAATGGTGCAAAAACTGTCAATACTGCTGCGCTACAAAACTGTTGAGTCTGTTGTTTTCATGGCATAGACTTTTCCTTTTAAAAGCATGCTTCAAACCTCCATTTTTATGTGCCAAACTTCCTGGATCTTCATTGATATTCTACATATACCTCCCACCAACATCAAAGCTCAAAACCAAACCCTTTTCACCTTTGAAAATTGCAAAAATTCTTCAAACTGCATCCTACAGCAGTTTCGTAGCGCACTACGAAACTGCTGTGTGTCACCTTCAGCAGTTTCGTAGCGCGCTACGAAATTGCTAAGTCTTCACTTGTCACAGCTTCTGTTTGCACTTATTTTAGCTATGGCTGATCTTCAAACTGTGCTAGCTGTATTTCCATGTCTTCTACTCTCCTCTTAAGCCTTCTATTGTTTGCCCTTAGCTTGGTATTTACCATCCTAATGAATTTTGCTTCCACCAGCAATGAATTTCAAACTCACTTGATAGCAAGTTTTGAAAATACTAATATAACCTGAATTTGAATGAGCAGCCTTGCTTGAATTTGTTTCAGTTCTACCTTGCTTTAAATATAGTTTCACAGCCTCGCTTGAAAACTTTAC
Source organism: Pinus albicaulis (assembly GCA_034641835.2). NCBI lineage: Eukaryota > Viridiplantae > Streptophyta > Pinopsida > Pinales > Pinaceae > Pinus > Pinus albicaulis. The sequence continues at coordinate 222,290,318 of CM076574.1, forward strand.
AGCCTCACTTGAATACTCTACAGCCTTGCTTGAATTTGTTTCTGTAAACTCAGGTCTTTCACCACTAATTTATTCTTCAAAACATAAGCATGCATGCATTATTGTCTTGCATGAGACAAATGAAGTTGAAAACGACCAACTGTTTTCAAATTTGAAAGGACCAATGACAACTGACCCCTAATCAATGACAAATGACCCCAATTAATTACAATGAATGGTTGCATGCATGAAGGAGAACTCGTGGATGACACCTAATGATGAGGAATTTAATTGTATTTGACAGATGTGACAGCTCAAACGCAAAACTGAGAATCCCTGATTTCGTAGAGCATGATTTGAAAATTTGGGTTTTGTGCGCTACGAAATCACCAGCGTTTTCATAGCATAAAATCAAATTTTTACACTGAGCGCGCTACGAAAACGTGGTTTCGTGGCTTATTCATCAAATTTTCGAAGAAAAAAAAACTTTAAAAATGGGTTTCAAAATGTGGCATAAGATCTTTGAAGAGTGAAACAAGGTTAATGAACATTGTTTGGTGATGGAATGAGACTTTTAACCCATGATCTAGACCTTTAAAAATATAAAAATGACTCTAACCCTATCTAGCACTATGACTGAGGAACAAGTGTAACTGACCAAGTTTTAGAAAAATTTTATAGTGATAACACAATCTCAGATACAAACATCATAAACAAAGACATCTGCAAGAATTAGACATTAGTAAAACATATCTTTGATTCTTCTTGTAGATATTTTTTCTCTAGGAACTAGAGATATTTGATATGCTCCCCCTTAACATATACTTCGTCTTCTTTGACTTTCTCTGGTTCTTAATTCCTTATGTTAATAACTAAATTTTCTCTCTTCCAATGCATATTTTGTACCATTTAAAGGAATTGTTAGTAATTAAAATTGCTCATGGTATTGTTGCTACTATAAATACCATCCAATGGTGATGCATTTTGGCTTTATCTTCACTGTTGATGTTGCTACTAAGATTGTTCTCACTTCACTAGAGCATATTAATAGTTAATGCTTCTCCCCCTGAAATCATGCCTCTCCAAAATGGATTGTTTCTTAAATAACACCAATTGCATCAAAAAGTTTATACAAATTGGCCAATGTACCAGGAAAACTCATATAGCTCCTTCTCAAATAAAAATGTCCTTTTGAACAAAATGGTTGCTCCACATGAACCAAAGACCACCAATTGACATAGTGATACCAATTTAAAGCTAAGGTAAATGCAAATCTTATACCAATTGTGTTCATGAACACATGATTTCTAAGCATAATCAAATTCACAACTTAAATGGAATAATGATATTTCACCCAAGATGCAAACCTTTTATTTCCTATGCAATCACCTCTTTCTAAGACTAGTTATTGTTAACTAATATTGTTACTAAAGGAAATCTCCCTGAGCCAATGCTCTCTCATCTGTTGCATGTGCGTCTTTTCTTCTGTGAGGAGACTTATTTTGTCAACCTCACATAACTATGGGTATCTTGTCATTCCGTATTTCAGCCACAACACCTCTTCTTCCACAACATAAAATGTTGTTGTGTATTCCCCTTGAAACCATGTTCATTGTATCATCATTTCTCTTGCAATACTAATACATTCAAAATAAACCAATTCATAGGGACTCAGTCACACCTCCAATGTTCATATGCATCACTCTGTATACTTTACTATGCCTACATCTGACTTATTTGGCCTCCCTTGAGGCCACTCTCTTCCTTTAGTGAAGATAAGCAGAGGATCTACTCTGAAAGAGTAGATGTCCTCCTTTTTCTTCCGCACTTTCATTGGTCAAGTCCCAACAACAACATTTATTTCTAGCTTCTTCTCTACCATTTTTTGATATTTTTCTTGGTTTCATATGGGTAGAGGGAACTTATCCTTCAACTCCTATTTCTTTCTCCATATCTTATTGTTGCATTTTTTCTTTATTTATCCTCTTCTCAACTTTCTCCTTTGACAAAAAGAACTAAGGACAAACTCATAACCCTCTTCTCTTTTATTTCTTCTCACCCTCAATGGCCAACTTGCTCCATTTTTTTGCATCATCTACAAAATGGGCTTTTTTCTGTTATATTTGTAGTCCACTTCCTTGTGCCCAAAATTTTCATAAATGTAGCGCTCAACATCGCTTAAGGATGGGGTAGAGGAATTTTCAAATCTACTAACATTCTTGTCAAGTCCTATATTTCTTCCAACATGCCTTCTCATAGCCACTTTGTGCATTCTAGGTTGGCTGCTACCCAACACATCATGTTTTCTTGCATGCCATGTACACTTTATGGATTTTTGTCCAAAATTACTACAAGAAAAATAATAACCATGAAAAGGATTTTGAGGACTGAAGATACCTTTTATCTGAGGCTTTTGTCCATAAGGGGGAAAGGACTTTTGTTGGTTCTTCATGTGCCTTCCATGGATGTTTGAATTTTTTCCTTGAGAAATTCTATGTTTTTTTTGCTACATCCTCTGGATCTTACTCTCTCTTCTTTGATGCCTTTGTTCAACACCTTGTTGCTACTTCTTCCTTTGTTGTTGTTGATTTCCAAAAACCCCTTTTATTTTATAGTTGTTTGGACCTTAAACTTCCTTCTTGGTGCTTGAATATTCTTTGAGACCCAAAAAAAGTTTGATGACAGTGGATCTTTTCTTAGCAAGCATATCAGCCAAGGATTTCTTGTTATCCTCAATCTTAAGATATTGAGACAAGTCTTTATTTTTCCTTTCTAGTTCATGTCTTAGTGAAACTAATTCAGCTTGTAGTCTCTCACAATGAGCTTCTCTTTAATCTAGATGAATGGTTAACATCCCATTCAATCTACTATACTCTTCTTGTTGAGCATTTAGATCAAGTACTGCTTTTCTCAAATTTTCATTATCAAGATCATAAATTTTCAATTTCTCCTCCTGCTTGATATTTTCTTTTGATAGCTCCTTGATCTCTTTTAGAGAAGATATAAACTTCTTTCTAAAATAGATCCTTTCATCAAGATCCTTCTCTTCACTATTAGAGGTGTTATTTGAGCCACCACGAAGATCTAAATTCCTCTATGTGACCATAGGATCTTCCACGGCTCTGAGAAGTATCCCATTGTGGTTGCTCCCAAGGATTCTCTTATTATCTTCTACATGAGAACACTCATAGGATATCTCTCATATTTCTTCACTGAGTGTTCCTTTCCCTTGAGAGGTATCTTCTTCTACTATTTCTACTTAGGTAGGTCTATATTCATCACTACTAGATGCACATCTATCTTATTATTTACTTAAACATCTAGAATATAAAGGACCTATTTTCTTACATTTATCACAGAGTAATAACATACCTCCTAAGAAGCATGGTCTCTCATCTAGGTCCTCTTCTTCGCCATCCTTGGAGTGAAGATCAACATTTTTCTCATTGGAAGAAAGATCTACAATATTTTGAGCATAATTCCTTTGAGATGCCATTTTCTTCTTCTTCCTTTTCTTTTATCACCAGTAGCTACATGTTCTAAGTTCACTATTTGAGCAGTAAGGTTTATCAACCTCTTATGTTGCTGCGTAGTTTTCTCCTCCATAGAGACATTGCAGTTTGTTTAGAATTTACTTTGTTGTCTCACAATGCCTTACTTTGTCCACATCTGGATTAGACATCCCTTTTGTTGAAATTGGCAATAAAAAATATTGAAAATGGCACCTAGGAGGCTTCTAGTTTAATTTTCCCTTAGTTAAATTAGAACTAAATTGTAACTCCACATCACATGACAGCTTGTAAGTGTTAAGTGAGTCAGGAATACTTAGTTAGCTCACTTAATTCGAGTTGAGGGAAAAAATGGAGGCATGTAGAGTTATCCCTAAATTTTAGGGGTTCTACTTGCTGTTTATATTTAGTTGTAATTAGTTAACTCAATTATTTGAGTTAAAATCAGTTTAACTAGTTCTAACTGGTGGATGATCTTGTGAGAGGTCAATTGAATTAAATACGATTTAATTCACATGCAGTGATCAATCAAATAACTGATAATTCACTATAAATATTTTGTGCATGTCAATTATTAGAAAGGTCCTGTTGAGATTGGAGTTAAAGAGAAGTGTACTATCAGTTGTATAATCATCCTAATTGTACAGGTGGTGCATGCAGTCATAAGAAGGCCTAAAATAAATCATTACTGGATTAGAGAAAATTTCCTTTAAAAGGAGGAATGAAGGCACAAGTTTAATCATTGTTTTGGTGAGCAAGAGTTGGTGAGGCCAAGAAATCACAAGCACAAGTTTTTGTGTGGAGCTTGTGAGAGAAAGGTGTTCCAAGAGAAGCTTGTGCACAAGTTGGTAGTGAGACAATCAGCAGAATGTAGAGGTTTCTCATGAATGGAACTATCATTGTATTTTTTCATGTTCTTGAATTTATGGAATATAATAATAACGGGGTTTTTAGCTGAGGCTTTCCCCAGATTCATATTTTGTTGTGCAATTGATAATTCTTTCTCTTTCTTGTTTATGTTATTGTGAAATCGTAATTGGTTTCTGCAATTTGTAGAGTAGATTCAAGTATTTTGTTTTATAATATTAAAAATATTAATTTGAATCTACATTGATTTTTTACATGGTATAAGAGCACCATGAATCACAATAGAAGAAAATAATTCGAGTTTTTTTTTTAACAAATGAATCAAATTTGCAAATTTATTCTTCAAGACCAGCATCAGATCAAGATGTCTTTCTATGGATTGAGACTTTAATATGCCCTTGAGGTTAGTTTGAATTAAATAGCATGGAAGGATAGGATGGAGGTAGTTTTGGAGGACAATGGACTGAAGGAATTCATAAACAATGATATTCCCAAGCCTGCAACACCAGATGCCCAAAATCTTGATGCATGGAAGAAGAATGCAGCAAAGGCAAGAAGGATTATGTTAGAAGGAGTTTGAGATCATATTGTCTCGAACCTCCATGGAAAATTAATTCCATATGCTATGTGGAAATCCATAATAGATATTTTTTAGAATAGCAACAACCATAGGAAGATGGCGTTGAAATACAAGCTCAGAAAAATCAAGTTGGAGGAAGGTGAGACAATATCAAAATACTTGACGAAGTTAACTCAACTTCGAGATGAGCTTGGAAGTGTTGGTGTGACAATATCTAAGGATGATTTAGTGAGCCTAGAACTTCTAGGCCTTCCCAAGATCTAGAAAAACAACCAAGATTCAATAAATGGGAGGGAGGAGTTACCATAGTGGGAGTGATTATGGTCTAACTTGGTACATGAAGAGATAAGGTGAAGCACCACAGACGGTACCTCTTCCCAAGACAAAGAAGAAGATTTTTCATTAGTCAGAAAAGGTAAGAAATCCAATGGAAATAAGTCCCAAGGTGAAGATGGCAACAGAGACTTGTCCAAGATCAAGTATTTTCACTGTCAAAATTACGGGCGCTATGCCATGAAATTTCCACAAAAGGCAAGAAAGAAGGATCATGTAGTTGCAGCAGTAGGTGAAGCTAAGGCTTCACAGTTCAATCTTGATTTTACTCTCATTGCATGCATGGATAAGATTGTAATGGGATGCATGTGGTATCTCAACAGCGGTTCCTCATTCCATATGACGGGGAATGGAGATCTCTTCAGTAACTTGGAGGAGAAGGACATCCAATAGAACATAGAGTTTGGAGATGAAGGGACGTATAGCATGACCGACATATCTACAATTACCTTTCATAGGGAGTTTGGCTCCTCTCCCAGACTGACTGATGTTTTGTTTGTTCCAGGACTAAAGAAGAATCATGTTTCTGTAGCGGTATTGGAAGACTGTGGCTATGGTGTGATATTTATAAAAGGGAAAGGTTTTCCTTAGACACATCGACACAGGATGGGTGAAACAAATCAGTGTGTGAGTGAAGAAATTGTATGCACTTGAGTTTGAAGATGCATTAAAATCTTTGAGCAAGAAAAAGGTTAAAGACTTGATGGTTGAGATGGAGTATAAATTACCTCTCAACATGTAGCCTCAAAAGAAGACTCAGAAGGTTATGGAGAAGCCATAATTGGTGAAGCAAAGAGGATATTGAATGGAGGCTTCCACTCAAGAAGAGACCTCCAGCAGGGGGGGATTTCGATCCAAGTGGGTAGAGGGAGAACATGCAGCCACACCTCCAAGTGAGAGGTTGGGTGATTTGAAGTCATGATCCCAAGGAAAGATATTTTTTCAGGGTCCATTGAGATGTCTTGACTCATGGATCATTACCTTGCTACGGGGGCCCGCAATACACAGTAACATGATGGATTAGTGGTAATTGATGCAGTCAAATGTCAGATACTAGAGCATGCATTGGAGTTAGCAATAGTTCAGATGGAACAGATGCAGAGTAAATAGCAACACAAAGTTTTGAGTAGACAATGCAGTAGCTAGAAACAATTAGAGACTCTAGAGATATATGCATCATATTGATTCAGTTTTGATGATTTTTCAGTTTCAGAAGTTGCAGTAGAAAACAACACTAGAGAAGTGTTGCATGTAGAACATTCCAAAGCTACGAGATCAAGATAGAGTTGAAATTTATTTCTTGTTGAGAGGGTGTGTTGAAATTGGCAATAAGAAAAATTGAAAATGGAACAGAGGAGGCTTCTAGTTTAATTTTCCCTTAATTAAATTAGAAGTAAATTGTAGTTCCACATCACATGATAGCTTGTAAGTGTTAATTGCATTAGGAAGACTTATTTAGCTTAGTTAATTCAAGTTGAGGGTCAATCTAGAGGCATGTAGAGTTCTCCCTAAGTTTTAGGGGGTCCATTTTTAGTTTATTTTGAGTTGTAATTGGTTAACTCGATTATTTGAGTTAAAATCAATTTAACTAGTTCTAACTGATGGATGAGGTAGTGAGAGGTCCAGTGAATTAAATCTGATTTAATTCATGTGTAGTGATCAATAAGATAACTGATGTGAGAAATACCCAGCTGAGATTTGAGTTAAAGGTAAGTGTACTATAAGTTGTATAATCATCCAAATTGTTGTTGAAATTTTGATGTTCTATGGTGTTACAATCACTTCTATCCATAAATTCTTTATGTTGCAAAATAATTTAAGTAATTGTAGATAGAACATAAACCATATAAACCATATACATAATATAATACAGTCAATAACTCACTGAGACGCAGAGAACTTAGTTCAATGACCAGGGAAAAACCCACAAGGGGAAAACCCAACAAAATTATTCTTCTATTAGAAATCAATTGTTCAGTAGAGTTACAAAGTACAATTAGGGAATGAATAAGTTCACCCAAAATTTGAAGATATTTGACAGCAGTAGTTGATGCAAACACTAAATCACTTTGGCTTTCCAATATCTTCACTTGCTCTTCAAGACTCTTTCTCTCTCTCTCAACCTTCCTCTAGACTCTCCAACTCTCTCTTTCTCAAGTTTTAATTGTCCTCTCACAGGCAAAAGTGTGTTTCAAGTGAGTAAGAGACCTACAAATATATAGGAAGAGAAAGGAGGTTGAATTCATGAGGGAGTTTCTATGCCTTGAGGAAGAGTTACATATGCCAAAATAGGAGTGTAACTTATGCCATAAAAGAGAAAAGTGTAACTTATGCATTTAGGAGATAAGTGTAACTTACATATTAAATAGGTGTAAGTGAGTGTAAGAGGTGTATAATATAATTAAAGAGAGAGGAATGAATCCATTAAGATCCATTAAGAGAGAGAGAGAGAGAGAGAGAGAGAGTAACATATGCATTAATTGAGGAGAGTTACATATGACATGATTGAGAGTCTTGAATTTATTTTTAAAAATAATATAATAATATCATAAAGAGGATAATAGTAATAATAATAATATTGATGATTTAAAGTTGAAAATTAAACAATTGAGATTTATTAAGGAAAATTTAAATGATTTTTTATCATATATATAATAATAAATTGATGGAGTCTGATTTAATATTTTTGGAAAGTCATGGTTCCAAAGATAGACATGAATTTCTTTTTTTAGAAATTCATTTTATAGAGGTCAAAAATGAAAATTTATTCAAGGAAATTAATCCCATAATTGTCAATTTTCTACAATTGTACAAGTGGTGCATGTAGTCAGAATAAGGCCTAAAATAAATCATTCCTTAATCAAAGAAATTTTCCTTTAAAAGGAGGAATGAAGGCACAATTTTAATCAATCTTTTGTTGAGAAAGGGTTGGTGATACCAAGAAATAGTAATCACAAGATTGTGCGTGGAGCTTATGAGAGAAAGGTGTGCCAAGAGAAGCTTATGCACATGTTGGTGGTGAGACTGTCAACAGAGTGCAGAGGTTTCTTAAGAAGAGAAATATCATTGTATTGTTTCATGTTCTTGACTTTATGCAATATATAGATAGAATAGTTTTTATTTGAGGCTTTCCCTAGATACATATTGTGTTGTGCGATTGATAATTCTTCTCTTTCTTGTTTATGTGATTGTGTGATTGTAATTGGTTTCTGCAATTTGTAGAGTAGATTCAAGTATTTTGTTTCAGCATATTAAAAATATCAGTTTGAATCCATGTGGATTTTCTACACCTTTCATGATAATATTCTTATCTTCTCCATTAAGCTCATTTTTTTATCAATTCAATATGGAGCACCATACATCAACATTTAAAGTCATTAAATAGGCTTCCATTTTAATCCTCCATATTTCATATTCTAGTTCATTTTAAGTATAGAAATCCCTCTGCTGCTATCCAAACTTGATTAGCCATTGCTTCCCTTTGATATACCTTCAAGTGGTTAATATTTTTGAAGGAACTAGGCTCTGATACCAATTGTTGGAAACAATGTTAATACTAAGAGGGGGGGTGAATAAGTATTAAGGCCAATATTAAATTTTATGAAAATTACTTCTTAACAATAAAACTAGGCAATAATTCATGTTTGCAACCATTAGCAATTCATAAAAGCAGCCATATAAATCAATGCAAGCACACACATCATGAGAAACAAACACATGAGATGCAAACGTTTAATGTGGAAACCCTCCTGGGAGAAAAAACACCAAAGATTGTTTGTTATTTGATGTAAATAAATGCACCTACTCTATTACATCAATGTTTTTTTCTAAGCCACCACTCACAGGAAGCACCAACTCCCTTTTATTATTTTCTATAACCCACTATTAGGAAGCACCAACTCCCTTCTTCTATACACACATTTTCAGCTTACCAGAAGCACTAATGTAATGGATTTATTGCAAGCACCAACTTGTAGGAGGCACCAGCCCCCAAGCTTTCTTCATACACACACTAATATGGAATCACCAACTCTCTGTATGTGAGATACAACCCACACTTAATAAGTAACTTACTACTCATTGTAATTGGCAACCTCTCTTTGTGTTTTCATCTATGTTATCCTCTACAACCTTCACTACATTCAACCCACACAACACTTTGTTCTATGCTCACTTTGCAACATAATACACTCATCTTATGGCCCTTTACTCTTAGCACTAGCTCTCGTCCTTTCTCCTATGCATGGACACTCTCAACCTCTCTGTAGTACAGACACACGTGGCCTCTTCTCAGTAGCGCTCACACACCAAGATCTCCACTCAACTTACTAGAAACTACGCTACTTCCCCCAAATTTGCAAAACTACAATATTGGGTTTCGTTCCTCTATTTCATAGGGAACGATGTTGTCCCTATTATCATTCATGTTTCCCAAGAGTGTACTCTATGTTTTCCTTTTCATTTTTTTGTTTCATCAAACTTACCAACCTCTGCAACTACATTAAACACTAGGAATAGGCCCCTAATAATTTTCTCTATTCTGAAACTTAATTACCAATACATTTTTAGCTCTATGAGAAATTAATAAGAACGACGAGCCTTAATATCGTACACAAATTTAGTTCATCATGGATCTATTCTTTTGTGATCAAATATATTATCCCTGAGGCTTTTTTCCTCACTTAATTCCTCGTAGTGTGCAAGTAGGATCAAAGATGTCATGCTTTTGCTCATGGTAGGCTCCACTATCTCATCTTGCATAGTCATGGTCATTTATATCTTCAAGCATCACTCTTCTACAGTTTCCATTAATCTAAGGCACCAACCCTACTATGCGCATTTAACTCAATTGTCAACTAGTTTAATGTCTATTATCCATGACTATGTGCAGCGTTGAAAGTGTCACAATTTCAAAATATGGCACACAGTGCCCGAGAGCTTTCAACTTGTTCCATGCCATTAAATATATGATGCTACCAAGTTGGAGGTGCAGATGCCTTAGTGCTCAGGTTCTTTTTAATAACATTCCTTAAGGTTTATGGTCTTGTGGACTTTTTGGCCTGGCCCACATGTATGTCTCACTTCCAATATCCTCTTATAAGCAACTACTTCCTCTTCCTTTAAGTTGTTAATGGAGGTTCTAGGGTTGTCCCACTTTCCACCTGTTACCATGCCTTAGCACCTTTCCCCTAGAGAATTTAATTTTTTTCCACCACAAGGCTAGGTGATGTGACGTTCGGTTAGGCCTCAAGGCACTAGACTCCTTTTTTGGTCTCCAAGGGATAAATTCCCTTTATAATTTTTCACACCACTGTTCTTTGTTGTCAGTATAACCTTTGTTCCAATACCTTAGCCATTCACAAGGCCCCACTCATATACATATCCTACTACTGAGCTGGATTATGGATGCCCAGATGCCCATAACTTCTTATAAATTGAAATTCATCAAGCTTTCATGCTTTAGTCTCTGGTTATGGATAATTTGTGTGCCTCCTTCGAAAAACTTTGAGCTCATTAGCCATCTACGTTGCAAGGTGGGGTTTGTTACTACACCTATGGACCAATAGTAGCATAGTCAAGTTGATCTGTCTTAGACATCACCACACATTCCCAACGCCTAGTTAACATGTCACTTCCTTATTTCCCTCTATAAAACACAAACCCTAGAGCTCTCATGCCCATAACTTCTTATAGAATTAATTGCATATACTTTACAGTCATTCCACCTTCTGAGCAATTTTTTTAATGGGATTCTTCTATTAATGGTTCATCAAATGTCATTCTCTACTATCCTTCCATGCTATCCTACATTGATTATTAACAAACCTCTAGTCTTCTGGGATTTTGAGCATTGTTCCTGCTACCCTGACTCAATATCATCCTGTAACACTTTATTAATAAATTTCTAGGCTTCTAGGTTTCTAGGTTTCTAGTATTTTAGGCAAACACTGCTAATTATCAACTAGATTTCGTGCTTACAGGCTCCCGAGATCCCAAAATTTCAGGCTTCAGGCTTTCAGGAACTATCCTTACTACCTCATGTCAAGGCTATCCTATAACACTTATTAATAAACTTTTGGGCTTTCAAGCTTTTGGGAAAGAAATACAACTCTGACATTGATTCTCCTAACTTTGACCAGTAATAAGTTGCAATCCAAAAGGAATTTTTGGACTTCCACATATCGTTGGAAAGATTTTTCAATGCACTATCCAACTATGCCATAACCAAGAGCATTTGAGATAAAATAATAATGCAGAAATTCTCCCAAATCATGGGCATCCCTAACCATCATATTCATATTTTTATGGATTCTCTTGCTTACTATTATGATGGGTCTCTGCCATAAACTGCATCAACCATGGAACTCCCCCTGATATTGACACCCGCTTCATATTAATGGTAGAATATGCTACCATCACATCTAGCCTAATTGACATAAATGCCAACATACTTGTTGTCACTTTCCATTAGACAATGCCAACTATCCAGCACATCTCCTAGCATGACAGTTGACATTAATGCCAACATACTCGCTACCTCTAGCCATACAGGAAATGCAAACTGTCCAAAATTTACATCATGTGATCATGGGTGTATTGATAGGTGCACAATATTCCATCCTAAATTCCTTCAACATCCCCTTGATGAATTTGTTCTAAGAAATGAATATGCCTTTGTTGGATTGATAAATCTAAAAACCTAGAAAGAAATCCAATACTCTAAGCATGAAAATCTCAAATACTTTTTACATTTCTTCTATAAAATTTTAGCTTATTCTATCAAAATTACTTATAAAAATGATATCATCTACATAAACCAAAATGATTAATAGATATTCATTTTCTATTTTCATGCAAATATTTTATTTTCATACCCTCTTTTGAAACCTTGTTATTGTAGGTATTTTTCAAGTCTTAAATATTGATCTTTGGTAGCTTTCTTTATTCTGTAGATTTCTTTCTTCAATATGCAGACATAATCTTCATTTTATAACAGTTGAAATCATTTTTCTTATTCAATATATACTTTTTCTAGGCTAAATATCCATTTAGAAATGTTGACTTAACATCCAATTGATATACTTTTAAGTTCTTTAAATAATTAAACACCAAAAAATTTTTGGTTTCTTCTAATCTTGCAACAAGAGAAACTTATTCTTCAAAATCAATACCCTCAAGTTGATCATACCCTTTACATACCAATTTTTCTTTATTTATTATTACTTTTCCATCTTCATTCAACTTGTTTCTACATAGAAAACCTCTTCTAATATATATATATATATATATATATATATATATATATATATATCACCAAAAAAATAATTTTATAGATGATAATTTTGGAAAAATTTGAATGGTATCTTTGGATATTGGTATTCTATTTCGTGTTGTTATTTCTTTTCTTCTCCATATTATTCTTCCTTTCGTAATTATTTGTAGATTTCCTCATATGGATCTTCATTTTTTTGTGACTTTTTACTTCTAGGGTATTACTTCATCTACTCTTACATCAATACTTTTTACAACCTTGCATGGTGTTTTGTTATAGAATTTGTAGGACTTTCTTCCATATGCATAGCCAAGAAAGATATCTTGATTTTTTGTAGAGTAAAACTTGACTAAATTATCTTCATTTATATTTATATAGCACTTACTTCCAAATACTCTGAAGTATTTGACAATAGATGGTCTACCTTTCCATAATTCACAAGTTGTCTTTCTATTGTTCATTTTAATTTTTGATCTATTCAAAACTGATGTTATTTTGCTTATTGCTTCTCTCCAAAATGTGTCTAGCAGTTAGGCTACATTCAACATTGTTCTAGAAATTTCCTATATAGTTATGTTATTATATTATAAAACTACATTTTTATATGGAGTCCTTGCTACCAAAAAATGTCTCTTAATTCCATTATTCTCATGGAATTCATCAAATACATTAGATTTAAAATCAACTCTTATGTCTAATCTTAAGAAATTTATGTTTAAATTAGTCTCATATTCAAACAAGGCTTTTAAAGCTTTAAACTTATCGAATACTTGATATTTATACTTTAAGAAATGGAACCCATGTCATTCTTTTGTAATTAATGTTGAAATTTGTGACATATTTGGCATGAATTTCCCCAAGAGAAACCCAATTACCCCAAGGAGAAGCCCAACTACCCCAAAGGGAAACCATATTTCCCGAAGAATGAATTCAAAATTGGATGAAGGAAATTATTATTTTTAATTTTCTTGACACTCCTCTCACTATTTTTTAATGTGGCACAAATTTATTTGGGCAAGTAAAATCAAGACAATTGACAAATATATTTAAATATTATCAAAAGAAAATAAGAGGGCCTTCTCCTCAATTTGGATTCACAAATTGAAGGGCCACGTTGGCTCTAAGGCATCCTATTATCATTATAAAATAGTACACTCATCTATACACACCAGAAGGCACTCAGAGTCATTGATCAACAAACATAGAGGTTACACATTTTTAGCTGAAAGCATCATGAAAACCAAAAATAAAAATATTTCCAAAGGTTCAATTAGAAAATGGACCCACATGATTGCACCACCACGGGAAATTAATGATCAGGTGACCTTTTCTTCAATAGTTATGCGATCATGAAAATATCAATCAAGACCTCAGGTTGCGAACTTACTTAAGAAACACTCCAACTCTTGACATGATAGGCTAACGAATTTGATCCTTGAGCCCCAAGAATCCTTAAAGGAAAAAATATTGTCTCTCTCATATCATTTATGAGAAAATCAACCACATTGATGAGCCAAAGGAGGGAAGGATTGTCCAAAAATTCTATAAATACAAGTTCATGGAGAGCCAAAAACAAGAATAAGTAGTGCATTGTTTGGAACGAATTGGCTCAAAAAATGATAGAAATATATATATATATATAGATATAGATATATGTATATATATGTATATATATGTATATATATGTATATGTATATATATATATATATATATATATATATATATATATATATATGTATATATATATATATGTATATATATATGTATATATATATATGTATATATATATATATGTATATATATATATATATATATATATATATATATATATATCCGTATATATATGTATATATATATATATATATATGTACATATGTACATATATATATATATATATATATATATGTACATATATATATACATATATATATGTACATATATATATGTATATATATATGTATATATATATATATATATATATATATATATATATATATATATATATATATATATATGTACATATCTATATATAGATATATATATATATATATATACATATCTATGTATGTATATATATATATATATATATATATATATATATATATTATTAATAAATTGATGATTAAAAAAGTGGAAGGGCGCTTGATTAAATACAACCCAGGAGCCATTACATGAGGGGGAATGATATTTGATCGTGCCCCTTAGTTTAGAAATTAGTTAGATAAATTTATATAATAATTTAATACATAAAATTTCCTTCCTCTCGAAAATATTCTTTGTACTCAAAGCATATGTAATGGTGGGTGTTGTTGAAGAAACATTTTTGTATATTGTTTTACATTGGGAGAAAACCTCTAGCTGAAAAGAGATCAGTGCCCAATACATTTATTTAAAACTACAAAAGGAATTAATTTGTTGTCTGGCATCATTTTATAAAACCCCATAATATTTATTAAAACCCTTTAGTCTTCAATATTTGAAAAGTTCATTCAGAGTGGCCTTCTGATGTTGAATACAAATGAAAGAGAGAATGGCAAGAAGTGATGGTGGAAATTCTTAGATAACAGGTTGCTTCATACAGAATTTTTTATCTTCAACTTTAGAGGAAATTATGACATAATGAAATGGAAATTATAAAAGAGGATTGTATCGTTAAGGATTTTTAACTGTAATTTACAGAAACTCAAACTCACAGAATTGTAAAATCAAATTCTAACAACTTCATTACTCTTTTCTAAGAAGCAAACATTAACAAAAGAAGCAACAGAGAAAACTTATCATACCCAAAAAAAATTGGAATCAATGTGAAACATTTATTCAAATGCATATGAAGAGTGAAAGTACAAAATAATTATGATTGCTTCTGAGGTCCAAAATTCTGGAACCCTCACTTATCCCTTGAAAGTATTTTTTATACAAAAAATTGAAAAATACAATCATAAAACTGTCAACCTCCTAAACTACTTTGGGACCAACTGTCCTCATATTCGATCATTACATCTGAAAAATAAAAATTGCATTACAACAAAATATCTATACTATAATTCATGAAAATAAAACTAAATAAAACCACTTTTTCGATGAATGATTTTTAACTCTAGAACAGTAGAAGGTCATGTTGTATCAACTGTTTCTTTTGTGTTATCTGCATGGGGTGACATCCATTCCCTGCACTTCCTCCAAATATTTGTGTTTTTATTTGGGCTCTTGATAAACTTGACATGTGACATCCTGAAATTGGTGGTTCTTTTGTATGTAAGTTTTCAATAAAAAGATTTTTCATCATTCAAAGAAGCTGAAAATATTTATGCAGATAATTGACAATAGTATCTCCTTTGAGTACTACAGTTTTTTCATGTGTGGAGCCAATTTTTCTTTTAGCCTCCACCAAAAATGTCCCATAGGTCTCCCAAAGTAGAAAATCCCCCTGCTAATCCCAATATGATAGTAAAACCGCCCTAGTCCTTTTATCAAAAACAACATTGAACTTCATCACAGCTTCCTTCATTTCATTCAACTTTTTCTCTACCATTTTCCTATATGAATTTTTCATTGTCATATTATTGATCTCTATCACTTATTCAGCCATATATTCAACTCCAAATTATTTTAACTCATGTTCAAATTTATAGTTGAGAAAATCAATCATCCTCTTGTCAAATTAAGCCCTTTGCTGCAATTTATGTTTGCTAGCCATGATTATACTTTCTAAATCTCTGACAATTATTTTTTCTTATTAAATAATAATTAATAATTCCCAAATGATTTTAAATGTGTTAATAATTTCATTCCATAAAATCTCTCTTTCTTGAATAAGGGACATGTTCCCTTTTACCTTCTCTTTCAATTCTTTAATCATCTAGTAGGAAATTTGGCAGTCTTTCCTGTATTTTTTAACAGTCTCTTTTGAAATTAATAATTCATGCTTAGTAGCCTTGATGATTTTCATATCATTTTAAAAATAAATTTTATTCCTCTTCATCTCATTCTCAACAATTTTTTAACTCGGACATAAACTGAGTTAATTTTGTGGCTGGGTATTTTGAGTCTACTGACACCAGAAATGTACAAACATGTGAATTAATATGCTGCTGCAAGACAACATTCATTTCTTTCATCTTGGCCACTTCTGCATTCCTTTGTGTTGTAGAGGTAAATCCCCTCTGTGGACAGAGGTGATCCCTACTAGCCCAGATCAGGTCTAGCAACAATCGTATCACGCTAAGGTGCAAGTTCCTAATTGCAATAAACCAAATGGTGAAGAAGGATTAACTTGAATCCAACGATGTTGTTTGTAGAGAAGATGGTGCTCCCGTTTCCTTGCTCCAGCAGATCACAATCCTCTCGCTTGCCGCGATCGAACACCTGCACACACAAGAAACACGACAAACACAAGCGTAAAACCAAATATATGCAATTATGTATCAGTCAGAGAGGACACAACTCATGATCATAATGAACAATACGATTGGAACCATAACCAATAGTCACTTATCATTAATTCATACAAATGAAAATACAACCTGGCTCTGACGTTGAATCTTCCTTCGGCGGGTCATCAGCGGAATACGTCTCGGTAAAGCTCGTCGGGGATGGGGACAAGCCTCTCTCTTCAACCGTCAATCTCCTTGCTATTGATTTGGCTCTATGAGGACTATTGCAACATTCTTTAAGCTATGAAGGCTCTTCGAGACTAGCTTGCAAAGGAAAATGGAAAGCTTATATAGATGGTGGAAGGGGAGTTGAGATCCCTACAATCATGGGATTGGCCCTATCCTCAAGGAAGCTTCCATGAGAGGTGGAAAACCACTTTCTCTACATAGAGATCCGAAGCCAACCTCCAAACTCAATTGAGAGACCAGTTCAGGAATTGGTTGGAGTCAATCTTCCGCCATTTATTTTTTAAAAACACTCCTTATTAAGCCTGGCGCGAGTGCGAATTTGGGACAGAGCGCCAGTTGGCGCACCCTTTTTGGAGGATTTCCACCATTGGCGTGGGTATAACACTGATGAGTCACGCCAAGGATAAAAAGGCTATTTTTAGGGTTTTTTACAAGGATTTGTCTTCAGGGGAATGAAATTCCATGTTCAGGGGAATGCCATAAAAGTGTTTTTAGGTCATGTCACTGCTCACAGGTCACGGAATAAGCCCTCCAATGTGCGGGACGAGAGATTGCAGGGACGGTGACAATTTTTTGTGTAACAGATGCCCCCTAAGCATGAGGCTTGAAAGAGAGAGAGGGGTGAAATGCTTTACGAGAACGCGTCCAACTGAAAACACTGTCGTCGGAAAGCCTGCGTAGAGAAGTACAACTGATATCTCAAATAAATGATATATATGCGGTATGGGCACAGCCATCCATAACAGAGTATAAAAGAATCCAGATCAAAGGCATGGACGTAGCCATCCAATAAGGATCAATAAAAGAGACTCAGGTATGGTCGCAGCCATCCAATCAGTGAGTCATGTAACCAATCATAATAATCCACAAAATCGCAGCCTGGATTCTAACAAACGAAATCCAGGGTCTTGCGCTCCATCTCGACCAGAACAAAGTACAATTTCAAGCATGTGAATAAGTGAGCTGAAGTCGAACATGCAATAACATCGCCTGATTACCAGCCAATGATGAAAGTTGTTAACAGACACGAGAGGTACCACCAATAATGACAATGGTCCTCAAGGTACTATAGGTACAATCTACAGCATGTGAGTCAGTGAGATGGTGTCTAACACCCATATAATGACTCGATCGGAGGCCAATGATGAAAACCTCGCATCAAACGCGAAGAACCTGCCATTGAGGCATGCAGGATCCAAGGTACCAGAAGGGAGTCTCTAGATCAGCTTCCCGGATAATGAGCTGATGTCGACAGGAAGTGACCTTGATCGAAGGTGGTCCATAGTGTTTCCCACATCATCGACGCAAGATAGAGGAACATAATGTCTTCGTGAATCAGGATCAGATGAGAATCAAAGGAAGGTTGAGACTTTTGTAGAGGTCAACTTCTCTTAAACATATCGGCGGCACAACAGTGGATTTGGCAGTATTTGACATCAATAGATCAGGGGTCATGATGACGAGGCAAAAAGCAGATGAGAGGTCAAAAAGGATTACCCAAACCCATGGAGGCAATCAAATAATGAGGTGAGATGTCCCCAACCCAACATGAATGCAGACAAGTGCCATGTTCAAGATCGACATACTGTCGACGCGACAATGATTTTGGTTCCATTTTCCCCACCATTTCTGGCGAGTACCCCAATTATTTTTGAAAACAAGATTGAAGGGGATAGCATATTCTTGTAATATAAGTCTGTCCTTTGGGCGAATCCAACCTAGTACATTTAACGAGCCCTAGGAAGGAGAAACTTGAATATCGTCATTACGACTGGATCCGATGTCATCAGGGTTTAACGAGTCTGACAAAGGAAGAACTCGGCATCTTTTCATGTTTAGAGAGTTTGAAAAGACAGCAGAAAAGTAAACTCCAATGGTCCCTTTTCGTAAATAGTTCCTCATATCTGAAAAGGTAGAAAACTATGTATGAGAAAACCTCCTAGTCACGATAGGCTAGGGTATTCCTTTTTCGTAAGTAATCCATCCCAACCCGAAAAAGGGGTAAACGTATACTGGGTAGATGTTGTTTCATGGCCACTTTAACGAGATCAAAACGACAAGGGACCCGACAATCTTTTCATGTTTAGAGAGTCAGAAAAGAGATGAAAGACGACTCCAAAATGACTTTTTTGTGTTTTTACCAAGTCTGAAAAGGTGTAAAATATAACTCGTATCACCGTCGAAGTTGTGGAAAAACCTATCGTTGCACAGAAAAGCAAGTTGAAAATCCATTTTTCGACAAAATATATTAAAATATTGAGAAAAATGACTTTTAAAACCTAATTTTGACTTCAAAAGTTATAAATATGCTTCAAATGGTAAAAAAAAATTTACTTTTACTTTTTACCTCACTTGGAGGGCAGTGGTAGTCTGTTTGTGTGCAAACTTGTGGCAGTGATTGCGACTGATCCGGGACATCATTCAGATCCTCGTCTGTTCCAAGTAAAAGGTGCTTCCTTAAGCTCTATTTTGATCCATTTTTTATGATTTTTCATTGTGCACTAGACCTCTGGGGGGAACCTTTTAAAATTTTAGGGCCCGCTCCATTGGCACGGGTATCGGGCATAGACCCACGCTAATGGAAATTTTCTCACAAAGGGGTCGCGCCAATGGCGCAACGCGATTTTCCGCTTTAAGTTTTCAAAATGTGAGCCATCCATATGGATTTTCAAATGCAACAAATATCTAACAATGCATTTTTAATCATGTTGATGCAGATATCCGGGCGCAATGGTTATCGAATGGAAGGAGAGGGAACATGGGGAGGAAGATGAAATGGCTATGGAAAATGAAGCCTGTATGAATGCACTCAGGAACTGTGGACTCAAAAAATTCTTCCTCACGCCATGCTTACAAGCTCAACCTGAGCTATTGCAGTACCTGGTCAGCATATGGGATGAAAACGAAGAAGTGTTCAAACTTCGGGACCAAGTATTAGCTCTTGAGGTCTCTAATGTTTACTTTATAACCGGATTGTCGCGCAGAGGTCCAGTGCCAATCATAACCGGCAGTATACCTTTCGAAGAGAAAATGGACATGGTAATGGCAAGAGTGTGCCTAGGGGCACGAACAGGATCGGGAAGCGGGAAGGTGGATATCCATACTGTCCGCGACCTAGCACTCAAGGTAGTGCTTCATACCATTACGCGAGTTGTAGGATCGCAGTCTCTGCATGAGGCAACAAAAGCGCAGCTCCTATTAGCCTTCGAGTGTATGAATCCTACACTATTCGATTGGGCTACTGCAGTGAAAACCAACATAAAGAGGTAGCTAACAAAGTGCAAGCAAGCCAAACTAAGACAGTTTGGATACGGTTCCATTCTAGTGTCGTTCATCCTGGAACGACTACCCATTTTCCAAGGCCAAGGGGCAATAGTTGTTGAGCCAGTACCAAGAGAGCCATGGATGGCTTGCTGGGCAGCACTTATGCCCAGGTTAGAAGGGGGCCAATAGATGTCTTAGAGACCCGAGATCTTTGGGTGGTTACGGCACCAACTGATCGTGGTCGAGGATTGGCCTTATGCTGGGACCGATTTCACTGGAGATCCCGATCTTCCGCTCTCGGAAGGGGAGGACTGGGAGGAGGAGCTGGGTATGATTCTCTTTTTATTTTCATGTATTTATGATTGTTTTTTGGTAATACATGTCTGTTCTAACAACAGTTTTATGTGTATGCAGACGTTGGCCTAGATAGGCCCGCGGGCATGTCGCCCATTGCACGGAGGACCCATCTTGCACATGACCCTTAGGCTGAGGGTGGTGAAGGGAGCGAACTAATCCAGAACCTAGAGGGAATTGCCCAGGGAATCCTAGACTATGCACGGCTGGCAGACGTCCCATTAGCTTACCAGCGACACACTGTGGGGGTGCTTAGTCGCCTCCATAGACTGTTGAGGCAATGGGTGTGTGCGGTGGCATGTTACCACGAGCACCACGCTGATTAGCTATTTAGGGCTTTCATATGCATATTTTTTGAGAGACATGTTGTCTCCGGCTATTATTAGACAAACATGTATATTTTTTGATTTTATGTGATGTACTGCAAACTATTCGACACATATATCTATATATCTATTTCTGGATGGATATTTTTACATGTGATGATGTTTTTATATGAAATGCAAATGACTAATACAATGTTATCTTAATGCATCAGTTGCATAACAAACGACCCAATGAAAAATTTCACATAATGTATCTAATCACA
This sequence comes from Pinus albicaulis, assembly GCA_034641835.2. Taxonomy (NCBI): domain Eukaryota; kingdom Viridiplantae; phylum Streptophyta; class Pinopsida; order Pinales; family Pinaceae; genus Pinus; species Pinus albicaulis. The sequence goes on from CM076574.1 coordinate 222,311,688, forward strand.
CATTTTATTTTTATGCAAGCTTAAAAGCACACATGAAAGCACACATGCAAACTATGCTTGGAAATTAGTTTTATTTTTATGCAAGCTTAAAACACAAACTATGCTTGGAGAAGATGGGCATGCCCCCAGCATGGTGTCTCAAGCTCATGTAATGACCTACCATTTGTGGTGTTCATCTAATTCTTGGGTCGATGATTCAATTCGTCTACATCTCTTCCAGCGCACTCTTACTGGCGCTGCTACTAAGTGGTATATTGAATTACCCCGTGGCATCTTTCAAGATTTAAATACTTTAGCAATGGCTTTTCTGACTCACTTTCAGTTACCGGTTCGCTATGAAGCTGGGACGCATCTCCTGACTTTGTTAAAGTAGGATAAAGCCACCCACATATTTGATCATATTCATGAGTGGTGACGTCGTTGTAGGCTGATCAAGTTTGATATACCTGATCAACTACTAACTCATTGGTTCACCACATCCTTCGTTAACAAAATCACTCAAGATATTGCTATGGGGGCATGTGTGACTGAAGAATAGGCCATTGCGTGTGCCTAGTATCTTGATCTGGTATACTCTCAGTCTAGCACTCTTTATGATATTTTGACTAATGCTCCACGCCTGGGAACCTCTAAATCTCCACCTACCCCAGCGATGGATGGTGTTATTGGTTCCGTATCTCAAAATTCTCGAAAATCTTCAAACGGGAAGCAGAAGTCCAATTCTTCCAATAATTCTGCTCTCCCCGCTCCTCCAGATTCTGGTAAGACTGCGGAGGTCAATGCCATTCAGGCTAATCCTACGAAAAATGCCTCCAGAGGAAAGAAGAAGGGCAAAGGAAAATCCAAACCTAACGCCCCTAAACCAAAGTCTTCTAAACCTCGTACTGAGGACGGTTCTCAACGTAAACCGAAGTACCCTTGCCTTATTTGTGAAGGAGATCATTATACCAAGGATTGTCCCCGACGATCTGAAATTATTCAATTTCTCAAAGGCTCCAAAGGGACTCCAAAAGTTCTTAAAGAACCGTTCCCGTCTCAGCAGACCCAGATGGTTGAACAACCTTCACCATCTGCACCATTTGGGTCCCAAGTCTTTATGATGAATGGTGCTGCACCTGTCTCTATTGCTACGCGTTCGAAGGATTATTCTGGATCGCGTCAGGCAACTGGGAAGGAAGTTGTGGATGGTCCACCTCCTCCTCCTATCTCTGGTCCTTTGGAAATTGAGAAGCCTACTGTTGAACCTGTTTTGAGGCCGCCCTCTAAAGGTGTTTTGCAAAGATCTTCCTACAATCCAAATGGCCATGCCGCTCAGCACTATAATATTGTTGAGGATTTGGCACAGGCACCTTCTGTTATCTCCACATTGGAAGTCCTTCAAATTTTCCCTTTGCAACGAAAAGCTCTATTGTCTGTGATCGGTGGAATCAATCCCACTGATTCTAGTCTTCTCACCTTCGACCTAGAAAACTTTACCCCCTGACTTCCGCATCAAATTGCTCTTGTGATACAAGTTGGGATCAACGGTCTTAACATCCATAGGGCCATTTTGGATGAAGGTGCTTCTACCTGTGTCATGTTGTCCACCTACTGGAAGGCCATTGGCTCTCCGGCGCTTTCATCATCTCCAAATGCCTTAGAGGCATTCGATGGTCAAGAATCGAAACCCCTGGGTGTTCTCGAGAGTTTTCTGATTACGTTACAGGGGAAGACAGTCAACATAGAAGTAGAAGTGGTTGACACCAAGCTTAACTACAATATGCTTCTTAGCCACAGTTGGACTCATGCCATGTTATGCGTGTCGTCCACCCTCTTCCGACTTCTTAAGTTCCCTCATGAGGGAAAAATCGTTACTGTGGATCAGTTGTCTTTCTTCACCTCCACCTCTAAGAACAATTTTCCTTACGTGGATTAGATCCCCAATCCCCCTGACAGTGTAGGACCCAATATTTTCAAGGACCTCGTTCTCATGGGTATTTTTCCTGCGCCACCACCGCACACCATTTAAGTTAATATGATCTCTAGGTCTGACAACCCATGGATCATCCCTTCGCCTGAACAGGTGACTGATTTTGGAGAATCGATGCCCTTAACTCTAGTAGAGATTAATCATTGTGAATTCGTTGCCGCATCCGATCCTCCTCCTTCTTAACATGCTCCCTCTAGCATGGCTTTAGATATCTATTCTCAATCCCCCTGGCTCGGCAAGGCCGACTCGCCTGATCCTCATAAAGAGATTTTCCCTTCTGACGAAGCCATTGTTGAAACAATGTCTCTTGAGGAGCTACCTTGGAGCGATGAGCATCATCGTTCCTCCTTCATGCCCAGCCTGGGGGCAATGTCTGATTCTCTAGAGCGTGATGTATCTGGTCATCTCTCTCCTGAGCCTCCTCCGTTGAGCTCACCAGAGCACAGTTCCTCTTCTTATGTCAAGCTCCTAAAACAATGAAACAAGTTGATACGAGGATAGTTATTTTGAGTGTGTCAACCTCGTTAAAATAATGAAACACGAGCACGTTCAATTCGAGTTTTGTTAGATTCAACCTTCACTCCATTTCCTATGGGGGGCATGTACCTCGAATTGAGACACCATGCTGGGGGCATGCCCATATTCTCCAAGCATAGTTTGTGTTTTAAGCTTACATAAAAATAAAACTCATTTCCAAGCATAGTTTGCATGTGTGCTTTCATGTGTGCTTTTAAGCTTGCATAAAAATAAAATGTGTGATTAGATACATTATGTGAAATTTTTCATTAGTTCGTTTGTTATGCAACTGATCCATTAAGATAAAATTGTATTAGTCATTTTCATAGCATATAAAAACATCATCACATGTAAAAAGATCCATACAGAAATAGATATATAGATATATGTGTCGAATAGTTTGCAGTACATCACATAAAATCAAACAATATACATGTTTGTCTAATAATAGCCGGAGGCAACATGTCTCTCAAAAAATATGCATATGAAAGCCCTAAATAGCTAATCAGCGTGGTGCTCATGGTAACATGCCACCGCACGCACCCATCGCCTCAGCAGTCTATGGAGGCGACTAGGCACCCCCACAGTGTGTCGCTGGTAAGCTAATGGGACGTCTGCCAGCCATGCATATTCTGGGATTCCCTGGGCAATGCCCTCTATTTTCTGGATCAGTTCGCTCCCTTCCCCACCCTCAGCCTGAGGTTCATGTGCAAGATGGGTCCTCCGCGCAATGGGCAACATGCTCGCGGGCCTCTCTGGGCCAATGTCTACATACACATAAAATTGTTGTTAGAACAGACATGTATTACCAAAAAAAAATCATAAATACATGAAAATCAAAAGAGAATCATACCCAGCTCCTCCTCCCAGTCCTTCCCTTCTGGGATTGGAAGATCATGATCTCCAGTGAAATCGGTCCCAACATAAGGCCAATCCTCAACCACGATCAGTTGGCGCCATAACCACCCAAAGAACTCAGGTCTCCAAGACATCTGTTGACCCCCTCCTGACCTGGGCATCAGTGCTACCCAGCGAGCCATCCTTGGCTCTCTTGGTACTGACTCGGAAACTATTGCCCCTTGGCCTTGGAAAATGGGTAGTCGTTCCAGGATGAACGACACCAGAATGGAACCGTATCTAAACTATTTTAGATTGGCTTGCTTGCACTTTGCTAGCTACCTCTTTATGTTGGTTGTCACTACAGTAGCCCAATCGAACAGTGTAGGATTCATACACTCGAAGGCTAATAGGAGCTATGCTTTTGTTTCCTCATGCAGAGCCTGCGATCCTGCAGCTCGCATAATGGTATGAAGCACTACCCTGAGTGCTAGGTTGCGGACAGTGTGGATATCCACCTTCCCGCTTCCCGATCCTGTTCGTGCCCCTGGGCACACTCTTGCCATTACCATGTCCATTTTCTCTCCGAAAGCTCTGCTTCCGGTTATGATTGGCACTGGACCTCTGCGCGACAATCCGGTTATAAAGTAAACATCAGATACCTCAAGAGCTAATACTTAGTCTCGAACTTGGAACACTTCTTCATTTTCATCCCATATGCTGACTAGGTACTGCAATAGCTCAGGTTGAGCTCGTAAGCATGGTCTAAAGAATAATTTTTTGAGTCCACAGTTCCTGAGTGCATTCATACAGGCTTCGTTTTCCATAGCCATTTCATCTTCCTCCCCATGTTCCCTCTCCTTCCATTCGATAACCATTGCGCTCGGATATCTACATCAACATGATTAAAAATGCATTGTTAGATCTCTGTTGCATTCAAAAATCCATTTGGATGGCTCACATTTTGAAAACTTAAAGTGGAAAATTGCATTGCGCAATTGGCACGACTGTTTTCCTAAAAGTCATGCGAGTTGGCACGACCCCTTTGTGAGAAAATTTCCATTGGCGCGAGTCCGTGCCCGATACCCGCGCCAATGGAGAGAGCCCTAAAATTTTAAAAGTTTCCCCCCAGAGGTCTAGTGCACAATGAAAACTCACAAAAAATAGATCAAAATAGAGCTTAAGGAAGTGCCTTTTACCTAGAACAGACGAGGATCTGAATGATGTCCCGGATCAATCGCAATCACCGCCGCAAGTTCGCACACAAACAGACTACTGTTGCCCTCCAAGTGAGGTAAAAAGTAAAAGTAAATTTGTTTTTACCATTTGAAGCATATTTATAACTTTTGAAGTCAAAATTAGGTTTTAAAAGTCATTTTTCTCAATATTTTAATATATTTTGTCAAAAAATGGATTTTACACTTGCTTTTCTGTGCAGCGACAGGTATTTCCGGAGCTTCAACAGTGATACGAGTTTTATTTTATACTTTTTCGGACTCGGTAAAAACACGAAAAAGTCATTTTGGAGTCATCTTTTAGCTCTTTTCTGAATCTCTAAACATGAAAATATTGCCGAGTCCCTTGTCGTTTCGATCTCGTTAAAGTAGCCACGAAACGACATCTACCCAGTATATGTTTACTCCTTTTTCGGGCTAGGATGGATTACTTACGAAAAAGGAATACCCTAGCCTATCGCGACTAGGAGGTTTTCTCAGACATAGTTTTCTACCTTTTCGGATCTAAGGAACTATTTACGAAAAGGGACCATTGGATTTTACTTTTCTGTTGTCTTTTCAAACTCTCTAAACATGAAAATACGTTGAGTTCTTCCTTTGTCAGACTCGTTAAACCCTGATGACATCGAATCCAGTCGTAATGACGATATTCGAGTTTCTCCTTCCTAGGGCTCGTTAAATGTACTAGGTTGGATTCGCCCAAAGGATGGACTTATATTACAAGCATATGTTATCCTCTTCAAGCTTGTTTTCAAAAATAATTTGGGTACTCGCCAGAAATGGTGGGGAAAAATGGAACCAAAATCATTGTCGTGTCGGCAGTATGTCGCTCTTGAACATGGCACTTGTTTGCATTCGTGTCGGGTTGGGGAAATCTCACCTCATTATCTTATTACCTCCATGGATTTGGGTAATCCCTTTTGACCTCTCATCTACTCTTTTCCTCTTCATCATGACCCCTGATTTGTTGATGTCAAATACTGCCAAATCCACTGTCGTGCCGCCGATATGTTCAAGAGAATTTGACCTCTGCAAAAGTCTCAACCTTCCTCTGATTCTCATCCGATCCTAATTCATGAAGACATTATGTTCCTCTATCTCACGTCGATGATGTGGGAAACACTATGGCCCACCTTCGATCAAGGTCACTTCCTGTCGACATCAGCTCATTATTCGGGAATCTGATCTAGAGACTCTTTTCTGGTACCTTGGAGCCTGCATGCCTCAATGGCAAGTTCTTCACGTTCGATGTGAGGTTTTCATCATTGGCCTCTGATCAAGTGATTCTATGGGTGTTCGACACCAGCTCACTGATTCACATGCCGTAGATTGTACCTATAGTACCTTGAGGACCATTGCCATTATTGGTGGTACCTCTCGCGTTCGTTAACAACTTTCATCATTGGCTGGTAATCAGGAAATGTTCTTGCATGTTCGAATTCAACTCACTTATTCACATGCTTGAACTTGTACTTTGTTCGGGTCGAGATGGAGCACAAGACCCTGGATTTCGTCTGTTAGAATCCAGGCTGCGATTTTGTGGATTATTATGATTGGTTACATGACTCACTGATTGGATGGCTACGACCATACCTGAGTCTCTTTTATCGATCCTTATTGGATGGCTGCATCCATGCCTTGGATCTGGATTCTTGTATACTCTGTTATGGATGGTTGCGCCCATACCACATATATATCATGTATTTGATATATCAGGTGTACTTCTCTACGCAGGTTTTCCGACGGCAGTGTTTTCAGTTGGACGCGTTCTCGTAAAGCATTTCACCCCTTTCTCTCTTTTGGGACTCATGCTTTAGGGGGCATCTGTTACACAAAAATTTGTCACCATCATTGCAATCCCCCGTCCCACACATTGGAGGGCTTATTCCATGACCTGTGAGCAGTGACATGACCTAAAAACACTTTTATGGCATTCCCCTGAACATGGACTTTCATTCCCTTGAAGACAACTCCTTGTGAAAAACCCTAAAAATAGCCTTTTATCCTTGGCACGACTCGTCAGTTTTATACCCACACTAATGGGGGAAATCATCCAAAAAGGGCGTGCCAACTGGTGCTTTGTCCCAAAGTCGCACCCGCGCCAGGCTTAATAAGGAGTGGTTTTTAAAAATAAATGGTGGAAGATTGACTACAACCAATTCCTTAACTGGTCTCTAAATTGAGTTGGGAGGTTGGCTCCAGATCTCCATGTAGAGGAAGTGGTTTTCCACCTCTCATGGAAGCTTCCTTGAGGATAGGGCCAATCCCATGATTGTAGGGATCTCAACTCCCCTTCCACCATCTATATAAGCTTGCCATTTTCCTTTGCATGCTAGTCTCCAAGAACCTTCATAGCTTAAAGAATGCAGCAATAGTCCTCATAGAGCCAAATCAGTAGCAAGGAGATTGAAGATCGAAGAGAGAGGCTTGTCCCCATCCCCGACGAGCTTTACCAAGACATATTCCGCTTACGACCCGCCGAAGGAAGATTCAGCGTCAGAGCCAGGTTGTATTTTCCTTTGTATGAATTAATGATAAGCGACTATTGGTTATGGTTTCTCTCATATTGTTCATTATGATCATGAGTTGTGTCCTCTCTGACTGATATATAATTGCATATATTTGGTTTTACGCTTGTGTTTGTCATGTTTCTTGTGTGTGCAGGTGTTCGATCGCAACAAGCGAGAGGATTGTGATCTGTTGGAGCAAGGAAACGGGAACGCCATCTTCTCTACAAACATTAGCGTTGGATTCAAGGTAAGCCTTCTTCACAATTTGGTTTATTGCAATTAGGAACTTGCACCTTAGCGTGATACGATTGTTGCTAGACCCAATCTGGGCTAGTAGGGATCCCCTCTGTCCGCAGAGGGGATTGGCCTTATTTAGGGCTTTCATATGCATATTTTTTGAGAGACATGTTGTCTCCGGCTATTATTAGACAAACATGTATATTGTTTTATTTTATGTGATGTACTGCAAACTATTCGACACATATATCTATATATCTATTTCTAGATGGATCTTTTTACATGTGATGATGTTTTTTATATGCTATGCAAATGACTAATACAATGTTATCTTAATGCATCAGTTGCATATCAAACAACCCAATGAAAAAGTTCACATAATGTATCTAATCACACATTTTATTTTTATGCAAGCTTAAAAGCACACATGAAAGCACACATGCAAACTATGCTTGGAAATGAGTTTTATTTTTATGCAAGCTTAAAACACAAACTATGCTTGAGGAAGACGGGCATGCCCCCATCATGGTGTCTCAATTCGAGGTACATGCCCCCCAAGCTTCAGTCCATAGGAAATAGAGTGAAGGTTGAATCTAACAAAACTCGAATTGAACATGCTCGTGTTTCATTATTTTAACGAGGTTGACACACTCAAAATAACTGTCCTCGTAGCAACTTGTTTCATTGTTTTAGGAGCTTGACATAAGAAGAGGAACTGTGCTCTGGTGATCTCAACGGAGGAGGCTCAGGAGAGAGATGACCAGATACATCACACTCTAGACAATCAGACATTTCCCCCAGGCTAGGCATGAAGGAGGAACGATGATTCTCATCACTCCAAGGCAGCTCCTCAAGAGACATTGTTTCAACAATGGCTTCTTCAGAAGGGAAAATCTCTTTAAGAGGATCAAGTGAGTCGGCCTCGCCGAGCCAGGGGGATTGATAATAGATATCTAAAGCCATGCTTGAAGGAGCATGTTAAGAAGGAGGAGGATTGGATGCGGCAACGATTTCACAGTAATTAATGTCTACTGGAGTTAAGGGCATCGATTCTCCAAAATTAGTCACCTGTTCAGGCGAAGGGATGATCCATGGGTAGTCAAACCTAGAGATCATATTAACTTGAACGGTGTGTGGTGGTGGCGCGGGAAAAATACCCATGAGAATGGGGTACTTGAAAATACCGGGTCCTACACTATCAGGGGGATTGGGGATTTCATCCACGTAAGGAACGTTCTTCTCAGAGGTGGAGGTGAAGAAAGACAACTGATCCACGAAATTTCCTAAATGCACACTACATGCCACATTATATCATTTCATTCGATGAAAGCTAATTACGAGAGAGTTAAGAGCTTTTCACACAATAACAAAATGATCAGACAACAACCAGTAATGTCTCTAATGCAGCTAATGGAAACTAAAAGCTTTTCTTTCAAAGTTACAAATTACTAATAACACAGAAAAGATTTAATTCACACTAACTAATCAAACTAAAAGAGATTTTTTTTTGTATTTTCAATGTTTAAGAGCAAAGTGCACTAAACAAAATGAAAACTAATGAAAAGATAAATTTGGGAAGTGATATCAAAAGAGTAAAAACAATAAAATTCCACTCAATGCAAACACACAATCAGACCTCAAATTGACAAAACAATCCCTCAAAACCAAGAGAATCCCAAAGACTCAAATGAACCCTGTAATCTAGGCTCAAAGCGAGACAAAGCGGAATTAGAATGAGGAAGAAACCAATCACTCAAATAGCACAATAAAACGATAGAAAACCACCAAATGAATGCAGAGAAGCAATCACAAGGTTGAATGAACAAATAGAAACCAAAAATTCCCACGGGAGGCTCGACACACTATAGCACCTAGATGCCCTAGGGATAGAATGTAAAATCGATAGAAATGGGCAAACAACCAAAGGATGAAGGTCACAGTCAATCAATCAAGGATCCAGAACACTCAAGCAATCGTCAAAATGAAACCAAAAACACAAATCAATCTTAGAAAGCTCAAAATAGAGTAAAGCCTAGCACCTTCAGGATTGGCGCAACTGTCAAGCGAAATCTAGCGCCAGAACAGGATTGGCGCGGGTAATACACTGGCAACATGCGCTAATGGGCGCGACTGTCAGGATAATAAGCACGCCAGTCGAGTTTACTATGGAAAAATAAAAAGAGCAATCCAAGAAATAGACTAGTGATGGTAAAGCTTAAAAAAATCCAAACACACAAAAAGAGCTAGCCAAAAGAGCTAATCAAGCAAGCAAAGTCAAAAATCGACCAAAAATACAAGACAGTACTCCAAATCAACGCTCCCCAGCGGATTCACCAATTTGTTGTAGAGGTAAATCCCCTCTGTGGACAGAGGCAATCCCTACTAGCCTAGATCGGGTCTAGCAACAATCGTATCACGCTAAGGTGCAAGTTCCTAATTTCAATAAACCAAATGGCGAAGAATACTTACCTTGAATCCAACACTATTGTTTGTAGAGGAGATGGTGCTCCTGTTTCCTTGCTCCAACAGATCACAATCCTCTCACTTTCCACGATCAAACACCTGCACACACAAGAAACACGACAAACACAAGCGTAAAACCCAATATATGCAATTATGTATCATTCAGAGAGGACACAACTCATGATCATAATGAACAATACGAGTGGAACCATAACCAATAGTCACTTATCATTAATTCATACAAAGGAAAACACAACCTGGCTCTGACGCTGAATCTTCCTATGGCGGGTCATCAGCAGAATACATCTCGGTAAAGCTCGTCGAGGATGGGGAAAATCCTCTCTCTTCGATCGTCAATCTCCTTGCTACTGATTTGGCTCTATGAGGACTATTGCAACATTCTTTAATCTATGAAGTCTCTTGGAGACTATCTTGCAAAGGAAAATGGCAAGCTTATATAGATGGTGGAAGGGGAGTTGAGATCCCTACAATCATGGGATTGGCCCTATCCTCAAGGAAGCTTTCATGAGAGGTGGAAAACCACTTCCTCTACATGGAGATCCAGAGCCAACCTCCCAACTCAATTTAGAGACCAGTTCAGGAATTGGTTGGAGTCAATCTTCCACCATTTATTTTTAAAAAACACTCCTTATTAAGCCTGGTGCGGGTGCGACTCTAGGACAGAGCACCATTTGGTGCACCCTTTTTGGAGGATTTCCCCCATTGGCGCGGGTATAACACTGACGAGTCGCGCCAAGGATAAAAAGGCTATTTTTAGGGTTTTTTACAAGGAGTTGTCTTTAGGGGAATGAAATTCCATGTTCAGGGGAATGCCATAAAAGTGTTTTTAGGTCATGTCACTTCTCGCAGGTCATAGAATAAGCCCTCCAATGTGTGGGACGGGGGATTGCAGGGACGGTGACAAATTGTTGTGTAACACTTTGTAACATTTCATGAGTTAGCACCTCTTTCTCTTTCTCTACCCATGCCACTTTTGTAGCCATTGGATGTTCGACAAAAGGTAACTTCAGTTTCTTCATAAGAATTTGAATCTCTGCTTTAGCACCCTATAATAATTTATGGAATGTATTTCTATCTTCAGGGTTCACCCCAATTTGGACAACCAACTTTTTCAATTCTTCATTTTGAGTAGTTAATTCCCTTGAATTTTCTATTTCCATTTTTAACGGTTTAACTGGTTTTTCAAGCATACCTTCAGATTTTCTAGCAACTGAAAAGGTTTTATTTAGTTCATTATACATTAATTCTTTGATCTTCCTATGGAGATTAATTTTTTCAAGAAAAAGTGGGAAAATTTTGGGGGTTAATATTCACAAGTGGCCTGATTTTTTATACTTTTTTCTAAAAAAAATATTTGTCAATTTCCATTTTGTCTAAAAAGAATTTTCCGAAGTTTTATAGTATGATATTATTTAACCTTAAAATTCGCCAATATCTTATATATACTAATATAATATAATTGCACATTTAGATATTTTTACAAAAATTTCATCAAAAGTTTCATAATTTCTCTATTATAGATTACTAATATTCGCCAAGGTTTCTAAGCTTTCAAAAAGATATCCATCCTTAAAATTTTCCCTAGGTAAAAGTATCTTCTTATCATCTAATGTCAAATTGGCAGTCTTAAAACATTTTGAAGAAGAAATAGACAATGCATAAGAATGAGAAAATGAAATCCTTAGCTGATTTCTTTCTAAATCCATAACAGATAATAATCTTGTTTGATAATCTGAAGAAGATTGGGCGTCCACCTGGGATTTCATATTTTCTATGATTTGTCTATTTTTTCCTTCAATTTATGAAAACATCTACTTTATCATGGGGATAGAGTTATGAGTAGCTTCCTCTGGAAGGGGAGAATATGGTGTGCAAATTGTCTCCCCCAACTGCAACTAGAAACTAGAAACTCATGCTACACTGCCTTCATCGGATAATCTTATTCTCTTATCTACTCCATCTGCATCTTCATCCAGATCAACAATCTCTTCCGAAACCTCACTTCAAATTCTTCTTATTTTTTAAAGGGATTTCAACCTCTATTCCTCCTAATGAAATAGACTGCCCTCTATTGGCCATTTTTCAATTTGTGGTCAAGATTCATGCAATAAAGGATCATATCCATTTTATACTCTTCTCTTTTAAATTACATGAAATGGATCATAGGTCTATTTCTCTCCCAACAGTAAATCTATCCCTTCAAGTAATTTTTGTACTTCCTCTACTTCTTGTCTAGTGTTTATAATGAAAGTTCTAATGGTTCTTATTAATTTAAAAATATGTCCTTTCCTTGCTGGAACAAAATGCACTTGGTTAACATTTACACTCTATATTATAAATTCCAAAGCAGACAACCCCATAGGAATAAAGGTTGGGAATATGTAAGGTTAAACCCTATATCCATACAACCTAATTTCAGCATGATCCTCAAAAGAATATCAGTCTCCTACTTTCACATCTCTACTCAATGGAAGAAAATATTGAGCTTTAGGAAATATACAGGGTGTAGGTGAACTATTAATAATTTAATATGCCACTCAAAAGGAATGAGGAAGCTAAATCCATTAGGCCTTCACTCCTTGAATTCCTTCTCACCACATTAATCCAAAAAACTATTGATTATTTATTCTTATGGGGATCCATGATGTTTAATCCAAAATGCATGAACTTTTCAACATGAGTATACAAAAAAAGATAAGTAATTAAGGAAGGGAATATGAATAGCCAGTGAGTGAGAGGTTCATGAACTGAGTATTGACTACCCCCTCCCAAAAATCAGGTATATCCAAGACAACTTCAGGTTTCATCATCAGACTAAACAGACATAAGTGACTTTATCAACAACTGAAACATCTTCTCTTCCAAATATTTTAGCTAGAATTTGAAGGAAAAACCTGACATCTTCATAAAAATAAATAAAAATAAAGGGAATTGAGTTGATTCCAAAGAAAATTGTTTTCCATCAGTCATCAGGTGGAACATAATTTGGGCATACTTCGATCCTGAAAAATCTTCAAAATAATCTAACAAGGTTTCTTCAAAGAAAGAAGTGTATGTACTTGCATAGGGAAAGCACAATTCCTACTGAATTAGGAGGGATGACGCTTGTAAAATGTTTTCTCCTAATCTATTCATCAAAAAACACTTATGTGGGTACATGGATGACACTAACTAGTAAATAAATTTCGAGATTAAGTGAATTTCAGAAATAAAAGCTAAAAGAACACCAGACCTAATTGCAGTAGCATAAATTAGAGAATTAACTTGATTAAGAAGGATATAATGCTAGTAAATTTCAAGGTGATTTATAGTGCAGGCAGTGTCAAAAATTTCTATTTCAATATCCATGAGTGGAATGTGGGAAGATGACTTGGCTAAGATTTTTTTCTTTGAAATTTTAGATAATTGAAGCGATTGATGACTGAATAAATACCTAGTGCTAGTGGATAGTGCCGACTAGGATGCTAGTTGGCATATCCACTAGGATGCTAGTTGGCATATTCGAAGACCACAAAAGAAAGAGAAATAATAAAATGTAAATGGGAATGAGTGAAAAATGGGGTTTTATAGGTTGAATGGAAGAACAGGAGGGAGAAAAGGAATTAAATTCTTTAGTAGGAATTTTAAATTTACTTTACAAGGTAAATTTAATGAATGATATGACACAAAAGGCGACAGGTGGCAAAGGGAAAAGCAACATAGCAGGAGGAATAGTGGGGTAGGCTCTCTTGCTGATATAACCGCGCTCACTTTTTGACATCACCGCGGAGGCATTTTCTTGTATGGGACATTTTCGGAGGAGTGCCTCCACAGTTGATCTGGGCCATTGATTTAGAGTCAACAGGCTTGCCAAAAAGTCTTTGAAGAGGCATTATTGTAGTTAAACATCGGATGGATTGTGTTGTCAGGTTTGCCACATCTCGTGGGCCCCGTCACACAATCTCATCCCCTATGTTGAACATAACCAATGTTTAACTTTTTTGCTCGTTTGGTACATGGACCCACTATCATATATTTATTGCTTCACTAATTTCATGATAAGTGCATTGACCATGAATATTCTTCTTTAATCCATAATTAAATAACTAAAAATATTTAGTCAAGTAAATCAAAACTTCAAGCATTTTCTCCTTTTCTCTTTTTTTTATTTTTTTCTTTTGTTTTTATATTTGATTTTTTTTTTTTTGCAAAGACATAATCTATACACATTCATAGCAAAATTTAAAACTAGTTACAACATATCCTAGGAGGTTTCTTCTTCTTGTAGTTCTTTCCACTTAATTAGTTATTATTTTCCATACCTGTGATCGCAACTTCTTTTCCCTGGTGGAAATGATACCTTTTGGTTCTAAAATGATGTTCCCTTTTCTGTCTAATGTCAGAAGTGTTTTATCTGTCACTTGATGTTTTCCCAATACTTTTTCAAGGCAATTGTGTTGGTGTGTTTAGTGCACAAGTGTACTAAAACACCGATGCTTGATAGGAGTTATTTCTAACCTACAAGCATTGGTCACAGGGAAAAAATAGTTGTTAGATGGTTAGTGGAAACATACTAACAGGTAGAAAAACTATTTTATGAAGCATAGCATGCTACAAACAAGAAGATGAAACAAAACAACAATAAAACATAAACACAAGCTCAATCAAGTCAAACGAGCTAATAATACGAATAGAGAACTAATCCCCTCTTATTAGTCTCTATTAGTAAAGAAGTGGTAGAACGTTACACACTTGCAGTGAGTCCTTAGAGTTATGGAGCTCTAATAGCCAAAGCAAGGAGGTCTTTCCCCTTCAGCTGGTCTGCAGGCCTCTCTCTTCTCCTCAAATGAGTGATTGGATGTCGGACACTTGGTGAACTTCTTCTTAGGGATTGAGGTGTTGTATGGGAAACAACTGAACCCCTTCACTCTATTGTTGTTGGGACAACACACTGTTGGTTTTATCATGGGAAATTTGGCCAACATAACAATGTGTTCTCATTTTTTTCTTCTCATGGTGGAATTTTATAGGAAAAATTCAAATTCTTCTTCCCTCTTGGTACAATTGTGGATAGTGACCCAAGAGTGGGAGTTGATTCCATTTGTGCTCACTTGAGGTATCAAGGTGGCTCTAGGTAGCTATTCTTAGGTGACCTCAAATGGAGAATCTTTTCCTGAAGTGTGTCAAGTGGTCCCAGACGGTGACCTTCTATCATGCTCAGGACTATGCGGCTTATTGGGGGAAAGCATCGCAGACCGTCGCGACTATCGAAGAAAAATGCGTGTGGAGCGCACTTTTCCTATGTCTTTTGTGCGCAAATTGATAATTTTGCCTCTTGACCTTAGATATTTTTAAATTTTCTAGATTATCTAATGTTTCTTAGCCCTGTAAATCCTTCAGCTCGGCATTTCATGATCTCTTTTGCTTTTCCGATTTTCCAGTGATAATAGCAAGATACATAGAAGACATTGTGAACACGACTTTTATCAGGAAGGCTTAAATGATATCCTACTTGGATTATCTTGTTGTTAATCTGGTATTGCCCATAGAACCTTGGTGCCAATTTGTTTTTCCCTTCTATTATAAGGAAAACTTCTTGTAAGGATTAATTTTAACAAATACCCATTCTCCAAATTCAAATTCTATTTTTGTTTTGTTTTGGTGAGCCTACTACTTCATACAATTTCTTGCAATATTTAAATTTTATTTTAGTTCTTGAAAGACTTTTTTTTTTCTTCTAATTGATCTTTAATTTCTGTAATTTTTGTCTCGATACTGGAAAGTTCCTTCCACTTAGGAGGTTCATAACTTTACAGATCTTGAAATGGAGTTATTTTCGTTGAAGTGTGATAAGTGGAATTAGACCACCATTCGGCGATATGTAACCATTGAGCCCACTTATTTTTTTTGTTTGTTGCATAAAAACATAGGTAGGATTCTAAACATTTATTGACAAATTATGTTTGACCATTTGTTTGAGGATGGTATGTTGAACTCATGTTGAGGTAGGTTCCTATACGTTTGAAAAAATCCCTCCAAAAAATTCCTTTGAATTTGGCATCTTTATTGCTAACAGTGACCATGGGAAACCCATGTAGTTTATAGATATTATTTAAAAATATATTGGTGATTCTTTTACTAAGTCTGATTTCCTCATTCCTATGAAGTGTGCATACTTGGCGAGTTTCTCAACTATTACAAGAATTATTTCCTTGCCAGCATACACGGGTTGCATCGATAAATTCCATTAATATTTCTTCCCACTTCTAATTTGGAATATTTAAGGGATGGAGCAGTCTGGAGGTCATAATGTTCTCATTTTTATTTATCTATGATTTATCACATTCTACTACATATTTTTTAATATCATTATTCATTCCCATCCATAAAAATTATTGGCGTTCATTATAGTAGGTTTTAAAGAAACCTACTTGTTCGGATGACAGTGAATCATGGGACTCTTTGAGAACCTTGGCTTTAATTTGGAATTTGGACTTAGGTAAATTCTTCCCTTATACCACAAAACATCAATTTTCCATTCAAATTTTGAATTCTGAGGAGGGTTATTGATTATAATACTTGTTTCTTGATCATTTGCATACTCAATTCGAATTTCATTAAGTCATTTTGGGATAGCAATTGAAATTGCAACTAATTATGATTCTTCATCTTTTCAGTACATAGCATATGCTACTACATTGTCTTTCCCTTTCTTATGTAATATATACATATCGAAGGAAGCAATTTTTTCGATCCATTTTTGTTCTTTTGTAGAGGATTTTTTTTTTTGGAGGAAGTGTTGAAGACTATTGTGGTTTGTTCGTACTAAGAACTTACTTCCCAAAATATATTTCCTTCACTTGGCTAACACTTTGCATAATGGCGAGCATTTTTGTATTGTATGTAGACTTGAGACATTCTTTCTTGTTTAGTTTCCTTCTTTCAAATGAGATTGGATGACCTTCCTGCATCAATACTACTCCTATTCCAAAACCTGAAGTGTTGCATTCAATTAAAAAAGGCTTTGAAATGTTTGGAGTTGCTAATACAAGTTCATTGGACATAATTTATTTTAGTTCTAGAAAACACTTGTCTTCCTTATCATCCCATTGAAATGAGTTATTTTTCAAAAGCTTTGTTAGGGCTGCAGATATATGAACATAGTTTGAAATAAACCTTCAATAGTATCAAGTCAACACTAAGAATCCTCTTAATTTGGAGATGTTAGCTGGTTTGGGTCATTCTTTTACAACTTTTATCTTATTAGGATCTAATTTTACTCCTTCCTTAGATGTTATGTGTTCGAGGTATTCTACCTCTTCCTTCCCAAATGTTCATTTTAACATCTTTCCAAAGAACGAATGTTCTTATAATATAGTGAGAACTTGATCCAGATGTTGTAGAGGCTCCTTCCACATTTTACTATAGAGTAGAATATCATCAAAGAACACTAACACAAATTTCCTTAGATATGGACAAAATACCTCATTCATGGTAGCTCGGAAGGTTGTTGGAGAATTATTTAATTTTAAGGGCATTACCTTAAATTCATAATGACCTTCATATGTTCGAAAGGTTGTCTTCACTATGTCCTATAACCTTATTCTGATTTGGTAGTATCCTGATATCAAGTCCAATTTTGAAAAATATTGGGCTCCATGAAGTTCATCTATAATTTCATCTATAAAGGGGATCAAAAACTCTTTCTTAATTGTTACCTTGTTTAGTCCACAATAATCTACACATAGACTAAAGTATCCATCCTTTTTAGGGACTAGAACCATTGGCGCAGTGTATGGGCTTCTAATTTTTGTGATGATTCCACACTTCAAAAGATATTGGACTAATATTTTGATTTCAATTTATTGATGATATGGATATCTATACAGCTTGATGTTAACAGGGTTTGACCCTGATTTTACTTTGATTATGTGATTCATTTCTCTTTCAGGAGGCATATTCATAGGAAGATATACATTTTTGTGCTTTTGAATCAGTATTTTAACTTCAAATGGTATTTCTTTAACTTCATACGATTTTTCGCTAACAAATCTTGAAGCCAACATCTCCATCTGATGACATTACACTGCCTATGTTGGTTTTCCCTTTCGGATCAGTTTCATCATCTAGTATGATGATACAATTTGATTCTTGGGGGAATGGAACCCATATAACTTGAATTTCTTCCCCTCCCACCTAATATTTATAAATTAATTTTGATTGTTGATAAAAAAAATTTCTCAGTTTTGTAGCCATTGGATACCTAGGACCACATCCACTCTTCCTAATGGTACAATGTAGAATGGAGATTCTAGATTGTATTCTTGAATTTTCAATTTGGATTTATGGAATTTTTTTGTGTAACCAGGTCCAAAAATAGAAGAAAAGAGAGATCAACGCCTTAGAAATAAGCCACTTGGAGGGGGCAACCTCCAATACATTACATAAATGAACAATTCTTTGATGATCCAATTTAAAAAACCTCCTTTCTATATATAGGAGTCCATGGGGCCATAATGTAATCGTAGTGAGCCACAATGTAATCCTAGCCGACCTAACAATAATAATTTAAGGGCACAATAATAATAAAATGGGGGTTACAAGGGTACAATAATAACAATAAGGGGGTTACACTAACAATAATAAGGGATAATACTAGTAATATAGGGACCTAACATGCCCCTCCCCTTTAAAAAGTGTTGTCCTCAACGCTTGAGTAGCTCTGGGTGCTTTTGTATAAAATTCTCATCCTCCCATGTAGAATCTTCAGTGGGTAAGTTCTTCCACTTGATGAGATCCTTTGAAATTGATCGATTTCGTAGTTGTCGAGTTCTTGTTTCTATGACCGCTTCTGGTTCCAATATGATCTTTCCTTCCTCATCAAGTTCTGGCAATATTGTTTGAACTAGAAGATTTTCACCTATAACCTTCTTTAAGCATGAAACATGGAAAACTGGATGTACTCACAAAGCACAAGAAGCGAGGGAAGCTTCAATTTGTATGCCATAGTACCAATCTTTGCAACACCTTGTAAGGACCATAGTACTTTGGCAATAATTCAATATCTATTTCTTAGCTTGCTTGAGGGACATTTGTTTATATGGTTGTAGCCGTAAAAATACCCAATCTCCTACATCAAAACTTCTCTCGCTGCGATGTTGATCTGCCTGTTTTTTCATTCGATTTTGTGCCAAATTAAGGTTATCCTTTAAGAGTTGGAGAACTTCTTGCTGATGCTCGATGTGATATTTGACTGCTTGAACCTTCGAATTTTCCCTTAAAGATGATGTAATCGATGGTGGATGATATCCATAAAGTGCCATAAATAGGGTCATTTTTGTTGCAGTATGGAAGGAAGTGTTATACCACCATTCAGCGAGAGGTAACCACTTGACCCATTGTGTTTGTTTTTTCGAAAGGAAAGGAAGTTGAATTACGGGGTATTGCGGGAAACGGGAAGGATAATAGGCTACGATTCCAAATGTTGTGTAACTTGACTCAAAAATAGAAAAGTGTGTGAAATAAGCCACTTCGAGGGGGAAACCTCCAATACATTACATAAATGAACAATTCTTTGATGATCCAATTTACAAAACCTCCTTTCTATATATATGAGTCCATGGGGCCATAATGTAATCCTAGTGGCCCACAATGTAATCCTAGCCGACCTAACAATAATAATTTAAGGGCACAATAATAATAAAATGGGGGTTACAAGGGTACAATAATAACAATAAGGGGGTTACACTAAAAACAATAAGGGACTATACTAGTAATATAGGGACCTAACAAATTTCACTACTTTTTAAATTTTATTTCCATCAGCTACCATCACTTTCATGTTGGGCATGGGATATGTGAAAAATTTAATCCTTTTCGCCATATTTGAGTCAAAAATTTTGTGGGTGCTATCACTATCTATTAGAACCATTACATTTCTCTTTTTGATATGTCCTTTTAACTTTAATGCCTAGGGTTAAGATATACTTGTCATGGATAATAATGACACTTGCGGAATATTATCACTATCTAATTCTAGTTAAAATTGTGGATAATATTCAAACTCTTCTACGTCTGATTCTTCATTATCTCAATCATTGGTTTCTTCACATATGTGCAGGTTCTTGGTCTCTTTTCCTTTAACACTTTAATGTTTAGAATCCCATTTTTCACCACAACGTTTGAACTTTACTTCTTTCATTCTTTTAATTTCCAAATTATTTTTTCATCCTCCACGCAATTGCGGTGGAACATACTTTGTATTATCCACATTATTATTTTGGAGAAATACTTGTCTCAAATATACTCTGAAATTTTGGTATTTGTATCCTTTTGAGCTTATTTTCTACAAATTTTGATTTGTGTCTTAATTCTTCTATAGAGGTGATTTCATGGAGCTTAAGATTTTCCTGGAGATGTGGTTCGAGTCTCATAATGTATGATTGAAAAAGACGAGTTTCTGATAACCCAGGTAGTCGTGTAGCTAGAGTTTCCCATTCTCTAATGTATTCATCCACATCCTTTTTTATTGAAACCTTGTTAGTGCCAAGAAGAAATATTGTTAATTTACACCTTGAATCCTCTTAAAGAATAAATTTTTACCTTGTTCTAACTGATAGCATGTGTCATTTTATTCCACCACATATACCAATATATGTTTTTCCTTCCATTTGCATGGATGCATGCCTAATATTTTCATCTTCATTGTCAATATTGTAAATATGTAAATATTCTTCTTCTTTATTGAACCATGCAACATTGTATTTCTTGTTACCATCAAAATTTGAAAGCCCAATTTTTTCTCTTCATTGATATGAAACAATTATTGGATTGAAGAAGCGGTATTGATTCAAGAGCTGCATATTTGGGTGTTGATTCCTGAGCTGCATGTTTTGAAAATTAGTGTTACTATTTTGTTAATTGGGTATGGAAGATGCTTTTGGATATTCATGGGTCTAATGTGAATCTAATGAGTTTGATGTATCCAAAGAATCTTGGTGTTAAGTAGCTTAGTTATTTTGGGGTAGTTGATCAGGTGTAATTTCAACCTTTCACAAATAGACTTCAACCTCACCATTATTTCATTATGAGTTACTATTGCTTCATTATAATTTTGATCCACCTTATCTGAAAGGATTGCATGATATTTTTTTAAATTTTTTTTATGGTAATGCTAGAGTTGATTCTCTATTCTCTTCATCGTGCCCTAGATATCCTTGATTTCTTCAGCATGTCCAGTGACTTTAGTCTCAATTTCTACCTATTTTTTATTAAAATCACTCATCGTCATTGACGACGACATTGATCGAGTGTGTGGTGGAGTATATTTATCTAGTTTTAAATCAATTTTTTTATTATTATTTTTTTAATATATTTTTTTATTAACTATAAATTATATGATATAATTATATTATTAAAGATATATAAGAGCTAACTATATAATAAACTTAGACAATGCAATGGTGAATAACCTATATGTATATATGTGACTCAAAACCAAGAAACATAAGATCAACGGATCAACTTATAATATATATATTATCTAACATCAATGGAAATGAAAATTTGTGAAGTGGAACAATGTGACGCTTGATGAAAAGGTGGGGAGACAGATAACGACTTACAAGGGACATGATCGGGTGAACATAGTTGACAGGATGGGGAGACATATAATGGCTAACAAAGGATATGTTCAGGTGGATAGTTAGTGTGAAAAGGATGAAGACACAGGGATAGAGGAGAAGATCAAGGATTTTTGAGACAACAGAAAGTGTTTAAAAATGGAACGAAGGGTGTGTTTTTTTGTGGCAAAATAAGAAGAATAGAGTGCGGTGAGACATTGGTGATAAACGGGGTCACTGAAAGGGTGACAACAGTTCTATGATGGAGTTGCAAAGGTCGACATCACATAGTGGTTAGATGGTGTTAACACAGTGGCAGATGAAGTCAAGAGAGATGATGGTGTTCACTATGGAAAGAACTACGGAAAATGTGAACAGTGGAACAACAACAAAACAGGGAACGATTTAGCATGATCTTGAAAACCCTGGATAGAGGATGGAACATTCTCTGATACCAGATGGAATGAATTAGCTCATAAATTGATAGAAATAAATATATATAATTAATAGCTTGATGATTACAAAATTGGAAGGGCCCTCACATAAATACAACCTAGGAGCCATTACATGAGGGGGCATGATCTTTGATCGTCCCCCTTAGTTTAGAAATTACTTAAATAAATTTGTACAATAATTTAATACATAATAATGTTACGTTTCTAAATTTCTCCCAAGAAAAATAGCATACCATTGTGAGGATAATTGCATCATTGAGAGAGTCTTTTATGCTTCTTTGAGATAGAAAGAGCTTTCAAAAGAGATTGAGAAAAACAAATACTTGTTGATAGTTTTTTAGTACCATTACTCAAACAATTCTCTTCACTTGTCTTTGATATTTCTATTGAAACTCTTATACCACCATAAATCAATAAAGAGGATATTTTTTCTATACCTATGTTGATTTGATTTGCTTCATCAAGCTTGTTTATGTCTTGTTTAGTGTAGTTTTGTCTTAGTTTTGTTCATCAATTGTTTCCATTACTTTCAATTCTTTGTTGGTTCTTATTTAAGCACTAATATCATCCTATTGTTTGTATGCTCCTTGTAGGTAACAACAAACTCTAAGGAATGTGTTTTTTGGATCCATAGTCAATGAACACACAAATACAAAATGATGACTCGACATGTGTCCTTTCTTTGATCTAATTGGTTGTTTTGCAGGACCTTTCTCTATACATTTTTACTACATTTGGCTTATGTAATTTCTCTAGAACTTTTTAGGCCCTCCAGGACCTGTTCTTGGCCTAAAAAGAACCTCTATTCGATTTTCACGTTGGTTGTAGGGCTTTTACCTCTGACAGATGCATGGGTTGCACATATGTGCAACACATAAACCGCATGATACACAAAAAGCTCAAATTTTCATTGTAATTTCTCTTTCTTGAGTGTTGGGAATCCTTTAGTGAACTGCCTACACTTCTACAAATTTTTACAGTTTATATAGGTTGTTTAATTTATTTAGTAACCATTCTTAGTAGGAAAATTGCTTATTTTTTACTTTGAAAATTTGCACCACACATAGCTTAACTAGGGGAAA
Source organism: Pinus albicaulis (assembly GCA_034641835.2). NCBI lineage: Eukaryota > Viridiplantae > Streptophyta > Pinopsida > Pinales > Pinaceae > Pinus > Pinus albicaulis. The sequence goes on from CM076574.1 coordinate 222,334,613, forward strand.
GTAAGTGGCCCAAATCCACACATGATTTCTATATTGTTTTTCTCAATTCCAATAATCACACATAACTTTATTAGGAGGAAAGTAATTTTCCATAATACACATATATTTTCAACTTATTTTTCGCATTCCAGACATAGCTTAATCAAGAGGAAATTAAGTGGTCCTAATCCACATATATTTTCAAACTTGTTTTGGTAATTTCATAATTCACATCACATAGCTTAATTCAGATGAATTTAAGTGGCCTTAAATACACATATATGTTTTATTAACTAAAGCTTTTACTTCATTTTCATATCGGGAATAGGACCAGGTGTTATTAAAGAAAGGGAGTAGCCCCTTCTTCCCTTGTGTATTTCTGACGATCCTGAGCTTTCATCTGAAATATTTCACAAACCACTTGGTTTCCATCTCCCTTTAGGCTCACATGGTGTAATTAGGAAGGAAGTAAGTGGCTCATAATCCACACATTATTTCTTTTCTTACAAGAAACATGCACAACATAGTGTAATTATTGGAGTTTGTAAAGGATCACTGCATATCCACATCACTCCACATTTTGTATGCTCACGATTTCACTTGCACAAACTTTACACTGCACACACTAAGCTATTATAACATTTGTACAAAGGGTATCTAATTTCCACAGCTTTTGTACTTAGTTTATTTTAGCTTACATTGTCACACCATAAGTGAAGTAAGACTCTAAAAGCAACCATAATTTGAACACATTAAATTCCCCACAGGAGCCGCAACAAAATTTATAGTTCAAGTTAGGACCATTAGGGATAGGCATCCCATAATCAACCATGGTAATTTTACATCTTTGAAATATAGAATTTTTATTTTAGGGTGCTTAAAATTTTTCAATCATCCTATGGAAAAGAATACATGGGCATGCCAGAAACTTTATTCAGAGGGGGTTAGGCTTAAGTCTCAGTGTGTGCAGTTCTCCACGAGGGTACCTGAATCATTTAGGGATCCACATTTTTTACTAACTACCAAGAAGCTCAAGACTCAATCTATCCCATGGGACAAAGCTAACCTTAGCATCCAAAATTTTAGGGAATCTTTCCCTATAGGTTGAGGTGTGGGAAGCAATAAAATTTCTCGATAACTTGGTTGATTCTTGGTTGCTAAAAGCATTGTCGATACTTTCAATACATAACTTCAATACCTATCCAAAATATATCATCACGACACCAAGTTAATTTTGAGTGGAAATGAAGTATAGGTCTTTTAGTATTTTTTATCATACGCAAATAAACAAAAACCTTGTAATATTCCCAAATGGGAAAATCAACAATATATGCACAGAAAATGCATTTTTCAAAAATTTATGCTATAATAACTCATAACATCCCATGTATCCATTGGTTTATTCATTATAGTAGCTAAATACAAAAGGAGATCAGAAACAAATCATGATGGATGAGATAAATAAGCCTCCCACACCCAAAACAGCCCAAAAATAATGAAACCCCAAGACTACTGCAACACAGAAATACTGTAGCAAGTGACAACATAGTCTAATCAGGTTTTATATTCCAAAATTATAGAGACAAATGGATCTATTGTTATATTAATCAATAATGCTAAAAAACTAAGATCTAGTCTCTTTTACACCAATCTAAGAGAACCCGGGAAGGGTTTCCGGAAATGCACCCAAATACAAATGGCGATCTACATCCCTAGGACTGAAGATTCACTGCAAACTGAAGCTCATGAAAATAGAAGTCTGAAATAATATGGATCTGATATCTATCTCCTCTAGGGCCTCCTCCAATGAAAATTTGAACCCTTCACCTACAGGAAAACACTCTAAAAGAGCCAATAGATCCTCTTCTGAAACTGCCCTCCAAAATAACACAATTCCCAGTTGAAACTGCGTTGTAAATTATGGGGATAAGTTGGCCTGATGCCAAAGATCTGAAATGTGCTCAAGAATCCTCCAAACTGATCTCCCAAGAGAATAATCCTTCCTTCTATGAAAAACTAGCTCATAAAGTGGGTTTATCAACCCTCCACTACCACACCCTGCAACACAACACAATATTCTGCAGAAAATGTGTTGTAGCTAAAGAATGAATCTTGGCCAAAATTTCGGATATGTGGAATGATAGATTATGACTCTCCCAAGAGCTAATCAAAGGGAATAGGTTGGATTCATGACCGGGAACACCCTGTGCTAAACAGCACTAGCAATCTTAGCTAAATAGCTGAGGAGAGAAAAAGTCTAAACAAACATATCAAAATAATAATCATAAGCTAACCTCGTATGGCTTCCATCCTCTTCCTTATAAACAATGTGAGCCTTCTCACCTTGGGTCCCACTCATTAGGGTTTCCATCATCATGCACTTAATCTCCCTCCAAAATTGGGTTGTCCTATCATTAATGCCACTCCTCCATAACAGCGATGTTTGATTTGGTCAAATTTGACCTCTTCAACCTGCTCCAACCCCTTTTCACACTTAAGGGTATTCAATCTGGCTTGTATACAACTATCTAAACCAACCCACATTCATACTGGGTTGTCTCTATTGATGATTCACTTCCTCCATCCAACTGTGTTGACTTGGTCAAACTTGACCTTGTCCACATGCATTAGCCCCTGTTCACACATGAGGGTGCTTAATCCAGCTATGAATATGATCCATTTTCACATTAAGAGGGATTTTATGCCTACTAAAAATATTTATGGGCCTCCCTACCCATGTATTCATCTAACTACATGTTAATATCAAAATTAATATTCCAATTAGCTGCATGCTAATTTAGGAATATTACAGTCCTCCCCTCCCAAATGTTGCTTGTCCTCAAGAAACTACAAGGATAGAACTGAAGAGCCTCCTCTCCTCCTCCTGTAGTATCCTCATATGATAAAATCCTCCAAGGAACAAGGTGTTGTCTCATCAATACATCTTCAAGTTGCCCCTCCCAAGTATGCAAGTTAACTTTTGGTGACCATCCCAAATAGTTACCATTATGTAGAAGTAAAACACCCATAGAAGTAACAATGTGTTGTCTAGAGGCCTTCTTGAGGCATGGAATCTAAGATGTGTTGGGAAATATCATCCCCATGTGATTCTCCCATCCCCAAGCTATCATCCATACAAAATGAGCCACCCTCCAAAATGGTAACTCATGAAAAATCTCCTCCACCTTTGGATACTGCAATGTAGGTGGGCTACATAACTGATCATGGTAGACAAAATAGCCTACCCCGTGTTTTCTCTCTCTCCACTTATGATAAGTTTACAGTAGCTATTGATTTTGGGCTGCAATAATGTTGTCATCAAGAGGCAAGAAGAAGACTGGATCTTCAATGATCCTCTCTTTAGAGTCATGAGTTATGTTGGCCCAAACCATCCCATACAAATTGAATGGTACATCATCACCATATGGTATCCAAATCAGAAATATTCTAAAGGTTATGTGAAAGTTTGGATAATACCAATGGTTTCTCCAGTGGATAAAGCGCAGTTTTACCAACTACTGTTTCAGAACATTGTGTGGCAAGTTGTCCTCCAACAAGTTACTAGCTGTGCATGTTTGCTCATCTACTACGAGGTATTAAATGGAATTATATATTAGCTGAGCATAATAAGAATAACACCACACTTTCCCAAGGTCATGCAAAGAAGGGTTATCTCCATCATAAATTTTGGTCCTATAATGACCATGAGACCCAAAAATAATCTTTCCCTCTTGTGGAGCAATGCACTGTACATATATGGTGAGAAGATGAAAATACTTTATGAAATGATCAATAAGTACAGAAATACATTTATTACCATTCATAGTGAGTAGGATGAAAGTGAGGTCCACAGATGAGTCCTCCCATGATAATCTTCTCATAAAGATCTAAAAAATGAAGGGATGCATACTCCCCTTGAAACACTCCATCAATATGTACATACTCCTTAGTGATAGCATTGTTGGTCTTAGTGATAAGGCTCCTGCCACTCCGTGACTCCATTATTTGACATGCCATATGCCAAATTCATCCACCATCATGCTGCTATATGTGGGAGTCCCCTTCCTACATGGAAGTACCTCCTGATCCTCCAATGCTGAAGGGTAGCCTCTTTGCACTTTGATTGTGCCATCCCTTTCTCCTGAAATATCATGCCAAGTATGGGAGAAAATATGCCCATACTCTCCCAAGAGTAGCCAAAGCAAAAATAACTCTTACTACCCCCTCACACCTCCATCATACAAATCATGAGGTGAAGATATGGTGATTGAAATAAAGAATGGCATATCAACACAATGCACCCAAACTCCTTGCTGCCATATGATGCAAGTGTCCTGCCAAGTTTCCTCCACCAACATACCCTTTGAAGAAGGATATATCACATGATGGAAAAACTCTTTCAGGAGTAGCCAACGCAGCCATGCCTCATGTTTCCCCGTGTCATAGATATGTAGGTGACTCACCAACCTCTTGCTTACTATCCACACCCTTTCATCCCCATGTGGGTGTCTGCTATCATGCTTCATCTTGGTATTCCTCCAATGGAGAATACCATCCTCCCATATTAGATTTATACTCTTGAATTTCATGGGATGTTGAAATGAAACCTCTTGGAGATCTCCCAGTGAAGACCCCTCACCAATGACCATATTGAATCCATAAGGATCCAAGTATGTTGAAGGCAAAATCTCCTCATAGTGTTGTACAATTATCATCCAGAAAGACCCATCACAATGCTGGAATATAAGATGCCTCTCATCAATCATCTACTCATCTAATTCACACAAGTGTAATGGTCATAAAAATGCCCTAATGATATTTTGGCCCCCAACTCATCACCGCTGCTCCATGTCAGCATTTTTGACCTCCATAATGGTTTTTTTTCTCCCTCATGCTCATGCTCAATGTTGAACATATAGTTTTGCATTGTATTGTCTAGGAAAATGCACATCCTATCCTCCAAAAATCCACACCCCAACCCCAGGAGTTGTGTGCATATCAATAAATAATAATCAAGATGATTGTTTATCCTCTCCTTGAACAACTCAAGGCTTCACAGGGTAGTGAAAGTATGCTACTCCCAATCAACAATATGCCTTGACCCTTGGTCATGCAATGGCATATTCCCACAATCCTCCATAAGATGTGTTGAAATAACAGAAAGTGGAAACATATGCATACCTTGGTAAAGCTTGGGAACATCTTGTATTGCTACAAGGGTTCCTTCCTCCTATGTGATGGCTTCCCCAACTGCTGATGATGATGGTTTCTCTTCCATAGTTGTATCAACATTGGTACAAGTCTCCTCAAGTGGTGGTGAAGGCTTCTCCTCCTCTGATTTCTTCTTATCAAATTTCTTGATCAACCTTTGAGTAAAATCTTCAAATGAAGTCACTCTTGCATGAATCAAATGGCTGAACCACTAAATGTTTGCTTCACCCTCAAGGTACGGCGCTACAATCTCAATAACCTCTCTTTCTACCACTGGATGTAGTAGGAAGGATGCATCCAGCTTCATTCCCCAAGCCCTTGATGTACATGTGGATGACCCATAAAAAGTAGACAATAGAAATCTATTGCCCTTTATTTTCCTATTGCTGCAAGGTCTTATTTCTTCTTCAAGCTAAATGAACTATGGAATATTTAGAGTTTCCTTGAAAGCTTTAGGTTGAGACTTATATTCTGCCAAGTATCTACTTAAGATCTCATGTTCCAAGTGCCCTCCATCTCCATGCCTCTCGTCTCCTTCCTCAAAAGGAAAGGGAATAGTGTATCACTTTGGATCTCTCTGCAACACCGGTTCTTTCTTCTGATAATAGGAAGTACATGGGTCTTCCTCTTCTTGAAACCCTCTAGAGGTCTCATTGTATCTCTCTTCTTTCATCTGCTTAACCTGCTTGCAGAGGTTCTTCATAGATCTGAAAAGTGATGAGACAAAGCTCACTCCTTCCATCATTTTAGATCTCTTATTCTTCTTATATCATATTGGATGAAGTACATAGGCTGAGCCAAGATTATGCTCTGATACCACTGTAATATTCCCAAATGGGGAAATCAGAAATATATGCACAGAAAATGCATTTTTCAGAAATTTATGCTATAATAACTCATAAAATCCCATGGATCCATTGGTTTATTCATTATAGTAACCAAATTCAAAAGGATATCAAGAAAAAAATCATGATATATGAGATAAACAAGCCTCCCACACCGAGAATAGCCCAAAAACAATGCAACCCCAAGACTACTGCAACACAGAAATACTTCAGCAAGTGACAGTGTGGTCTAGTGAGGGTTTATACACCAAAATTATAGATACAAATGGATATTCTGCTACATTCATCAATAATTCTCAAAAAATGAGATCTAGTCTCTTTTACACCAACACAAGAGAACCCGGGAAGGGTTTCTAGAAATGCACCCAAATAAAAATGGTGATCTATAGTCCTAGGACTCAAGAGTCACTAAAAACTGAAGCTCATGAAAATAGAAGGCTGAAATAATAAATATTTGATATATATATCCTCTAGGGTATCCTCCAATTAAAAGTTGAACCCTTCACCTACAGGAAAACACTCTAAAAGAGCCAATAGATCCTCCTCTGAAATTTCCCTCCAAAATACTGCAATTCCCAGCTGAAACTGCATTGTAAATGATGGGTATAATTTGGCCTGATGAAAAAGATCTGAAATGTGCTCAATAACCCTCAAACTGATCTCCCAAGAGAAGGAACCCTTCCTCCTATGAAAAACTAGCTTAGAAAGTGGGTTTATCAACCCTCCACTGCAACACCCTGCAACACAACACAATATTCTACAAAAATTGTGTTGTAGCTGAAGACTGAATCTTGGCTAGAATGTTGGATATGTGGAATGATAGATCAGGACTCTCCCAAGATCTACTCAAAGGGAAGAGGTGGGATTTCCGATCGAGAACACCCTATGCTAAACAACACTAGCAATCTTAGTTAAACAGCTGAAGAGAGAAAAATTCTAAACAAACATATCAAAATAATAATCATAAGCTAACCTCATATGGCTTCCATCCTCTTCCTTATAAAAACTGTGAGCCTTCTCACCTTGGGTCCCACTCATTAGGTTTTCCATCATCATGCACTTAATCGCCCTCCAAAAATGCATTGTCCTATCATTAATGCCACTCCTCCATAACAACGTTGTTTGATTTGGTCAAAGTTGACCTCTTCAACCTGCTCCAGCCCCTTTTCACACTTAAGGGTCTTCAATCCAGCTTTTATACAGCTATCTAAACTAATCCACATTCATACTGGGTTATCTCTATTGATGATTCACTTCCTCCATCCAATTGTGTTGACTTGGTCAAAGTTGACCTTGTCCACATCATGCATTAGCCCTTGTTAACAGATGAGGGTGCTTAATCTAGCTATGAATATGATCCCTTTTCACATTAAGAGGGATTTTATGCCCAATAAAAATATTTATGGGCCTCCCTACCCATTTATTCATCTAACTAAATGTTAAGAGAAAAATTAATATTCCAATTAGCTTCATGCTAATTTAGGAATATTACAAACCTTTTACTTGTTTGATTGATCAAATAGAATAAAGTTAAATGGGAAGTAACCACTTAATTTTTTCTTTGTTTTATGTATGTGATTTATTTTCTTTGGTAAAAATTCCCATCTCACCATATCAATTTCACACACTCCATCAAACACCATAGGGGACCCCACGGTACCCCATCGCTCTAGGCATTTTCAAAACCTACCCTTGTTATCGGGAGGTGTTCCAGGTCTCTCACCATTTCGTTGTAGAAGAAATAATTCGTCTATTGTGATAGGTTCAACATTTTTTGGAGAAACCTTCGTCGGTATCCATTCCCCTTAATGTACACCCTTTACTACCCCTCAAGGAATTCCACACACTACCTCTTAGGGGAGTCCACACACTACCCCCCCCCGGGTAGTTCCAAACATACTTCCTCACAAGGGACCCATTTGCACACCACATTTAATTTTTTTTTACGACGGAGAATAACAATTGAATCCAATTTCTCACTTCATTGAACCTCCCATACTTAAGAAATATTACAAATTACCCCATTGCACATAATCTACAATGGCCCTCTAGGCCCACCAAGTTGCCTTATGATATACCAAAATTTGAAGTAAAATAGGGAGAGGATCCTGGAAACCATATCATGACCTTTCATTTATGGAGCTCATCCAAAAACATCATAGATGACTTAGTTCAATTGAGACTCCTTCAATCCACCCTCATTGGACCTGTGGCGAAATGGTACGTAAGAGAGGCCTCAGGTTCTCATAGAACCTTTGAATACTTATCTAGGTCATTTCTCACCGTTTTTCAGCTACCAATTTTCCATGATACTAACTTAGAGCTTCTCACCCACTTCTACAAAATTACCTCCACACATATTTTGGACCATGGCCATGAGTGGTGAAATTTCCATAGCCTATGCAAAGTGCATGTAATATAAGACCTTTTCCTCAATTTTTTTCTAAAATCTCTTGTGTTGAAAATAGAAAAATATGTGGCCACCACCATGCCCCAAATAAAATATGAAGTTATCAGCAAATCTCAACAATTTGAGCTCATCTACCCTCATTCAGGGTACATTTACTACGTTCTACCTAATGCCCCTCGATTACAGTCATTTGGACCAGATAAACTAGGAGAATTAAATGTTTCAGATAGTTTAATTAGGACCATACCCAAAATCAAACTAGAAACACTTCCAATAGTTTGAAAATGCGTACAATGGAAAACCTCATTTCCAATCATATGGTGCTCCACCTACAAATCAAATTCCACCCAACATGGGATATCATCTGAATCAACCTACGCCCTCTAAAAACCTTACCATGCAAAGTAACTAGTACTCTAACATTTAGGGTAACCAATAATGTCCCGTGTAGGGTGGCCAATACCCTCCACATGCCGAAGAGGTGGTGTTTACATCTCAAACCACTTACACTAACCCAGGGCAAGGGAACCATTACTACCCTTTCCAACACCCCAACATACCAACCCCATGGCTCGGCCTAACGTCAAGGTTAATTTTGTGCAACCTTATTTCCCACAAAAACATCATTCATTTGAACAAATGGACATGAAAAACCCTCCAAATGCCAACAAGAATAAAGGAAAGAACAAAAAAAGGGGGAACTTGGTAAGGGAGTAAACAACCAAAAAAACCTATGTAGGCATCGGCTAGGTTAAATCCCCCTAACCAAAACCATAACCTAAATCAAAATAGTAATAGCCCACGAAATCATAACTAGAACCCTATTATATGAACTAATAATTCTTGTGATATTTGTGGGGAATATGGGAATTACACCCATCATTTCCCTCAACTCCTATAGTTGAAGAGGATGAGAGAAACCAGAGGGTAGGAAAGGCCAAACTGGAAACCTAGAGTCATGCATAATCCTTTCCCACACCAGGGAGTAGTAGAAACCCAACACGAGCCCACCCCCCACCAGTATCAAAATCCAACTTGGGGAAGTTCTAGTGACCCAATCAATCGTGACATTTTCATGGCTAGAGAATATGTTCTCTTGCAAAAGCATCCGAAGTAATGCTACCACCATAACAACTTTCAAATTTCCTTGACCCCTTGTCAAAAGCATCCCAAAGATTATAAAAATGTCAAGACATCATGTAGGTAATAATTCAAAGGCATATCACATCTATAACATTGTTGAATACTTCTCATAGTCGCATTTTTCCATGTCAATGCTAGAGCTTTTACAAACCTGCCCAACCCAACAGAAAGCCCTTTTTCCTTCATTAGGCATATTCAACCCTTTCGATTCACATTTGATGGCTTTTAATTTGGATAATTCTACACCACAACTTCCATCTATAGTTTCTTTCCAAATCTCGATTACCATTCAAAACATCACCATCCATTGTTTCATCATTGGTGAGGGGGAATCTATGTGTATCATGTCCAAATAATTTTGGAAGAAATTAGGATCCCTCGAACTCACTGCTTCACCCATTACACTTAGGGAATATGACGAGTTCCCCTCAGCCCCCATAGGAATTTTTCAAAATGTCCCAGTAGATATATCTAGCAAAATGTTTCTCATTGATATAAAAGTCCATGATGTCGAACTAGATTATAACATCATGTTGGGTCATCGTTATATGAACTACATGATAATTGTAGAAACATCATTATTTCATGTCATGAAGTTTCCTCATGATGGGAACGTTGTCACAATATATCAATTCACATACAATGAAAAACTTTAATTTTCCACCCTGAATGGTGTATTACCCTTCATAAATGTTATAAGGGATTTACGATTGTGGAGAAAGGTATCTCCCCTAGGTTTTGTGGTCAACTTAGAACAACAGAGAGACAAGGAACTCAATTCTTTTCCTTAAAGTAAATAGATAACAGAGTGAGGCCTACCTGGAAACTATTGCTCACTTCGCTCCTTCTTTAGCTTTGAAGCTCCAATTCCAACTCTTATTTCCAAAATTAGAACCTGCACATTTAAATAACACAATCCAAGAAACTACGAGATGTATGCAATATCATCTAAATACTCTATTCAATATATCAACATGGTATCAAAATAAGTGAAGTAATGACATCACATAGAGGAAAACAGAGATTATTTTCATTAATATAAATGGAAGGATATTACAACCATAAGTGGTAATTGATCTTGTAGAAGAACTCGTCCAAGTTTTTGACTCATCCTTTCCATGTCACAATATGCACCTCCAGTCACCCTATGCATGTGATGATAACTACTTAATGCAGCAGCATAAGGGAAGAATCACTCTCCAAATACAACCATTCATTCACTAACCTTTGCATAGGCAAGAGGGTAAATATATAGAAGGATGGGGTAAGTTGGGATTTCTTATCCAATTACAATTCTAAGGTTTTAGATCTACCTTTGATGGAGGGATAGGATCAAAGTATAAGTGGAGAAAACTCAAAAGTAGGGTACAATTGGATCTGAATGTTAATCCAAGGTTAGTAGTTGAAACAACTTCTAGAAACTCCTAGAAGATGAATCTCTTGGAATCCCGACCATTCTCTTGGAATTCTAGAACCAACGCAAGTGCAAATGAGAGAAACCTAATGGTGACCAATTCTAGCCATAGTGGAGCAACCTGTAGGTGATCGCAACTCAGTAGGCTTGCACAGAACATTGGTCCTCAAACTGGCTCAGATAGGTCAGTTTAGGATTAAAATTCTGAGGGAGGAAAAGTACATGCTTAGGGATTTGTGAAATATGATGACAAGGGGAATAGGATGTTGATTGATCCCATTAGTAGGCTCACTTGATTGAATGTGAAAAAATTTCCTATATTATAATTACCCCTAAAGCGCAAATTCAGAGATGGTGACTGATGACTGCAGTGCTTTACCTTTTGAAAAGTAGGGATCAAGGAAAACTGGCGATATTCATCTGTTACAATACATTTATCATGACATCTTGATGATGAGAGAAGCATACCCATACTCATCTCATAAGCTAACATAACATGTACAATGACCAAAACATGCGTCCATGGATGCAACTAATGGAATCATGACTAGATGATTGTTTATATGATCATGACCATCATACATTGTGATCTTTGCATAACTCCTAATATCACAACCCATATGGTTGAAACTAGATATGGGGTCTTCTATCTCATTCACATGACCAACTAATGTATGATTATATCCATGTGAATCAATGATATGGATTAGAACACAATAGACACCATTTGATTAACGAAAAATGACGCAAGCCATTAATAGATATGAGAGAAACCATCGATGATGTTAATGGCTCTTAAGGTACTATGGTACAATTGGTATGGTGTGAGTAAATGATTTGATGTAGAATGCCACATATAATATTTAGGTTGAAGGCCATTGATGTAAACTTGTTACTGATAATGAGGAAACTTACCATTGATGTATGTAAGCACCAAGGTACCAAAGGGGAGCTTCTAAGTCAACTTCTTGGATGATGCACTGATGTCGACACGAAGTGACCTATCGCAGGAGGGCCATAATGCATCCCCCATCAAAAACAAAAAATGGGCATCATGATTGAGACAGAATGATCCAAATAATACTGATGTGGAACTGGATCAGGAAAGGCAGACATGAAATGAACGATTTAGAGTATTGTAGCAGAGATCAACTGAAGGACTTCTCTTGAAAACCTATGATATTGAATGGAAATGGCAACATTGACCCAAAACTGAAATAGAGGCTCTTAAAAATGGTATGATAACTAAGGGATTGGTATATTACCCAACCTAATGGCCACAAAGATGAAGTGGAAAGTGTTTTTTTCAAGAGTAACTCACTTCCATTTAGCAAAATGGAATCCCCTATTTTCCAAATTTCCCCAACCATATTGGTTAGTACCTCTTTATCTTTTAACAAGCTTGAGGATGATAAAATATGCTTGACCTATAAGTTCATCCTTCAGATGAATCCCTCTAAGTATATTTAACGAACCTTGATAAGGAATGGTTCGGCCTTGTCATGTTCGACAAGCCCATCCCTATTTGATGTTTTAACGATTATAGTGAAGGTAAAACTTGGCATATTTTTCATGTTTAAAGAGTTTTAAAAAGAGGGGGAAAAGAAAGCTCCACATGTCCCTTTTCATAAATAGTCTCTTAAGTCTTAAAAGGTAGAAAAAAATATTCAATAGAAACTCATATACATGTACAACTAAGGTATTCCTTTTCAATAGTTAGTTTGTATCGGTCCGAAAAAGGGTTAAACTTATACGAGTAGTCGTCTTTTCATTTAATTTTATGAGTTCTAAAAGACAAGTACTCAAAAATATTTTCATATTTTTGGATTCTGAAAAGAGTTGAAAGAGGACTCATGGAGAAACGAGTGCTATAAAAAGATATAAATTGGTTTCGGCTATGATGGAACTTCTCAAAACATGAAAACGTCAAGAGGCTAGCTAATAAGACAACTCATTGCAATGGTTCCTCAGGAAATGGAAAAAACCAAGTGAAAGTGTATGATTGGCCAAGAAGATGGTGAAAATGGAATGAGAAAAAACAAGGCTAATCAAGAAGAAACAGATGGATAAAAATAGCAGTCATGAAGGATAAAGTGGGAATGGTTTCATTTTTGCAGAAGCTTGAATCATGGGAAACTATTCTTGAAATTTGTTTCATTTTTACACAATCTTGAAACATGTGGAAAAACCATGCTTGGATTTGGTTTCATTTTTACACAAGTTTGAAACGGAGACAAAATTTGCTTGAAAATTAGTTTTCATGCCCCCCAACATAATGACTTAATTCTAGGTACATGCCCCCAAAGCTTCATTTCATTCACCAAAGTATACTATTGGTTACTAACATGTGGATGGAATGAAGGTTCATTTATGAGATCAAGTGAAAGAATCGACTAGGAATTTATGAGATCTAATAAAAGACTCGAATTAGAAGGGAATTTGTTTCATTTTTTAATGATCTTGACACAGTAAAATAACTATGCTCATGACACCTTCTTTCATTTTTAAGGAGCGTGACACAAGACAAGGAACTCTACTCTGAGACCTTGTTTCATTTTTTAAGGAGCTTGACACAAGAAAAGGAACTATGCTCCGAAGACCTTGTTTCATTTTTTAAGAAGCTTGACACAAGAAAAGGAACTCTACTCCGAAGACCTTGATCATGGCCCATCAAAGGCCATGGCTTCCAAGAGGTTTTTATCATATTGGAGAACAACGCTCTGGAAGGGACACATATCAAGGGATCTAATGGAAATATGAGGCTCCAATGCCCCTAGTACATGATGCACTACATCATTGAATAGATCATCAGTAGATGCGAGCATGGAACAAGTTTCCACATAATTAACATGTGGTGGGGGAGATACCACTTTCATATAAGGAACATTTAGGGAAGATGGTTGATTCAGAGTCAAATTAGGACTAACAAACGAAATTTGGTCAATGGTCACTATTCTTCCTTCATGCAAGCAACAAATCACATGAAAGAGGGAAGAAAAAAGAGCTCCCATGACATAGACATAGTCATGCCCAAGGATTAAATTAAAATCCAAAGGGCCTTGGACAACCATCACATCGATATAGATTATTTTTCCTCCCAAATTAATAGGCAACTTAGTAAGGATCCCTAACGGTTTATTGGTTCCTCTATTAAAAGACAACATATTGTGGGTAATAGGCACATGCTACAGAGAACCTAAATATTTCCAAGAAGGTGAGGAAAAAATACTAATAGATGCTCCTTCATCTATGATTGTGTTAGGTATGACCACATTATAAGCCTATACTATGATCTGGAAGGGAATGTAAGGAGGAATACAATATCCTTCCGGTCGACTCCAATCAAAGGAAATCACCAAAACACTTGAAGGGGGTATTGTAGGAACGAGAGAACTATTTCCTTTTGCCATATGAATGGGATGATTGTCCCCCTGTATCATGGGAATGAGAGGGTTTCCCTCCAGTTCATTAGAATCTAAAGAAACAAGAAGAACCTAAGTGATATGAACTTCACTCTATATGGGAAAGGTACGATCAAATGAAGGTGGAATAGAGTCAACCATGTTCTCTACCAATGGATGGTCAGCAATAGACTCATGGGATTCACACTCAGAGAGATTGGGATTAACTAGAGATGAATTATAATCAATCACTTCACCAACTAGTGGATGATCAAGGGAAATATTTTGATAAATAGTCGGAAGTAGAGGTTGAGAAGTTCTACGGTTTTCCAACACTTTTGAGGTTTCATCAATATAAGGAAAAAGGTGAATAGGATTATTTTCTTCACATAACTTATGGGAAAATTTTACTTTAATTTTTTTTCCGTGGACCTTACTATCACTAGTTGAGGGTTTGTCACCAGTATGATCTCCATAAGCTTACAAAAAAGGCCGATGTGAGCATGTGGACCACACTTCTAATATCTTGGGAATACCAAAAAAATCTCTAAGAAGGTGATCACCCTTACATAACTTACAAGGGAATTTTACTTTGAGGGGCTATTGGAATATTTCTCCATACTATTGCATTGTTAGCAATGGTTTCTTGGTTTCCCCCTTGCTTATTTTTCTTCTTCTTCTTCATCCTCTTCTTATTCTTCTTAAATTCCTAGTTACTAGAATCAAGAATTTCGCCAGGTAAGGAGGAATAAAGGGATGAAGGAACAACAGATGAAGAAGGAAAAGGATCAACATGAGGTTGATATTGTTCAAGTGGAGGAGAAATCGGTTAAGAGGTATTTTAGACATTCAGAACCATATGGGTCGAAAATAACCAAACTGGAAAACCAATGGTAGATCGAGGAAGGGACAACATTTCCATATCAGGAGCACCAATATTTCCAAAACAAGGAAAATGAATATGATTCCCGTCAGAGGGGTTTCCTTGATTGGTAGACTCGGGAACCGTTGCCATTAGTCTCAACCTAAGATCTACTAAGGAGTTGTTCCACTGGGAGGATGTCATTCCATGGTTAATTAATTGATATTAGAAATTAAAGACATAAAACAAAAACAAATAGGGGTAACACTAGGCATAAAGGTTTACCAAGAAACTGTGAACTACAATATACACCTTGGTGAACCAAGGACTTAATGTACGTGCATGAAATCTCCCTGAATGTTGTGCTCGGTGTATCATGGTATACAATTCAGCCGACACAGTTACCTATGGCGAGGATAGAAACCTATAAGGGACTCCCAAAATATACTCGATGGTACATGGGAGTATAGTTTGTAGTAGAGTTGTGTAATGTGTAACCGTTCGGTGAGAGCGTTCACATATACTTTTCATGTGTTGAGCACCATCCCATATACCCGAAGGTATGTGGATCTACCATTGGTTTTCCATTTTGGACATTCAAAACCATATGGGTCGAAAATAACCAAATTGGAAAACCAATGGTAGATCCAGGAAGGGACAACATTTCCATATCAGAAGCACCAATATCTCCAAAACAAGGAAAATGAATATGATTTCCGTCAAAGGGGTTTCCTTGATTTGTAGACTCGGGAACTGTTTCCATTTGTCTCAACCTAAGATCTACTAAGGAGTTGTTCCACTGGGAGGATGTTATTCCATGGTTAATTAATTGATATTAGAAATTAAAGACATAAAAAAAAAACAAATAGGGGTAACACTAGGCATAAAGGTTTACTAAGAAACTATGAACTACAATATACACCTTGGCGAACCAAGCACTTAATGTACATGCATGCAATCTCCCGAAATGTTGTGCTCAATGTATCATGGTATACAAGGTGGCCAACTCAGTTACCTATGGCGAGGATAGAAACCTATAGGGGACTCCCAAAATATACTCGACGGTACATGGGATTATAGTCTATAGTAGATTTGTGTAATGTGTAACCGTTCGGTGAGAGCATTCCCATATAATTTTTATGTGTCGAGAACCATCCCATATACCCGAAGTTACATGGATAATGATCCTGTACACTTTAGTACATGGAACAGGATATCACCCTCGAAATGCAATGCTGGAAAAAATCAACAACTCCTACATTTAACGACGCCATAACACATCTCTAACCTATACCTCTATGTGTTTCGTTAAGTTTCAAATTCTCCTTAGGTTAATTGAGATGAATTTGAGAGTTGATCTTGAATTATGTTTCGATTTCAAGGCTCAAAAATCGATTTCACCTGAACACACCTATGATGCAACTAACTTGACAAAAATAACTCTTTTCATTTTCGATGAAAGTTATCTAGTGTAGGGAAGAGGTGAAAACAATGATGCAAAAATCAAATATGTAGCAAAAAATAGCTTCTGAACTAGATCTTTCAATTTCACTATTCCAATTCAATTCATATCATTAAAAGATACTAAACCATACAGTGTAATCTATGCATGATTACTCTGAAAACCATGGAAATGTAACATATGCAAATTTTCCTTTATTGTAGTGAAAATTAGAATTATAGCTATGTAAATGTGATCTATGCAAGAGAATTATTCAAAACAAACACAAGAGGATTCCAATGAAATCAATGTAATCTTAGATTCCATGAGCAGAGGACTCAACTTGAAATTGGGTGAAAATTCCAAAAATCAAAATTGATGTCACTCAAAGGTGATTAAAATTCATACACAATTCATCCCCACCCCAAAAATTAACACTCATACACAATTCATCCCCCTCCCCGCCAAGGGGGAAGTTTTTGAAAAACTGAAAGCAAAAACATGCAATTTTACCCTATGGAATTCCAATTTTCACACATGAAACCCTAGATGCAATGCATGAGATTTTTATTTTCAACACACTTAATTTTATAAATGAAGAAAAATAATATGAAAATTTTCAATTACTAATTCAATTACAATTTCTGAAATGAGGACTCAAACAACAATTCATCCACGCGATCAACAATCAAACAAAATCAATTTGCAAGCAACCAAATGATAAGAGCAAAGAAAAATCAAAAACAATTCTTACCAGAGGAAAAAAAGCACAAATGCGAACCAAATGGAGGTTTTAGAGAGACCAAAAGACACCCAAGGCTCGGGGAAGTTCAACTGGAAGTAGGTTGATGAAAGAGAGGCTAAAAACCAAGGCAAAAATTATGCAAAAACAGGGAGAAATGATGGTGCAAAGAGGGCACCAGTTCTTTGCAACAATGGGTTAGAGTGGGACTAGGTGAGGTGAAATTCTCTTTCAGAGGCATTGTGGGAGCTTTGGGCCTAGGAAAGAGGTTCCTGACACAAAAATTGCAAAAAAAATTGAATGAAGCCACTTCCTAGGTCTGTTCTTGGTTGGATGATGCAACAAAGGTATGTCAAGGAGGTAATCAAATACAAAAGACAAAAAAAACCATCAGGGGATTTACTTTGCTCCCCAGCGGAGTCATAAATTTGTTATATGGGATTTATTATTGAGGAAAAAGGTATCTCCCCTAGGTTTGGTGGTCAACGTACAAAAATAGGGAAACAAGGAACTCAATGTTTTTCCTTAAAGTAAATAGATGACAGAGTGAGGCCTACGTGGAAACTGTCACTCACTTCACTCCTTTATTTTGGAAGCTCCAATTCCAACTCCAATTTCAAAAATTAGAACCTTCACAATTAGATAACACAAGCCAAGAAACTATGAAATGTATGCAGTATCATCTAAATACTCTATTCAATACATCAACATGTTGTCAAAATAAGTGAAATAACAACATCACATATAAGAAAATAGAGAATTATTTGCATTAATATAAATGGAAGGAGATTACAACCATAAGTGGAATTTGATCTTGTATAAGAGCTCCTCCAAGTTTTTGACTCATCCTTTATGTGTCACAATATGCACCTCCAGCCACCCTATGCATGACATGATAAATACTTACTGCAGCAGCACAACCATTCTCCAAAGCCAACCATTCATTCAACAGCCTTTGCATGGGCAAGAGAGTAAATATATAGAAGAGTGGGGTTGGAGTTATTATCCAATTACCATTCTAAGGATATAGATCCATCTTTGATGGAGAAATAGCATCAAAGAATAAGTAGTGAAAACTCCAAAGTAGGGTAGGATAGGATTTGAATGTTAATCCAAGGTAAGTAGTTAAAACAACTTCTAGAAACTCCTAGAAGATGAAGCTTCTGGAATCATGACCATTCTCTCGAAATTATAGAAGCAACGTAGGTGAAAAGGAGAGAAACCTGCTAGTGACCAACGTTAGCCACAGTAGAGCAACTTGTAGGTGATCACACCCCATTAGGCTTGCAGGGAGCGTTGTTCCTCAAACTGGCTCAAATACAGAATTTTAGGGTTGAAATTCTGAGGATGAAAGGTACATGCTTAGGGATTTTTGAAATATGATGACAAGGGGAATAGGATATTTATCGATCCCATTAGGAGACTCACTTTATCATATGTGACAAAATTTCCTATAAAAATAGGGTCTCACAAAGATTTGGTCCCATCTTTCACTTAAACGGGCCTTGGGATGTTCAAGGCATCATCACTTCTAGGTACACACCTAGGAGACCCACCTCTAATCGAGATTGTGCCCACAGTCCTGGTGTGTATGATTATTTCATAAAACACATCCCAGTCTCAAGAACCAACTAAAGACACACCTAGCATAGTAACTATAGACTCAATTTCCCTTTCATACACAATCACTCAAATTCCTTTCTTGTATCCCCTTGCTAGTTTCATCTGGGACCAAGTCATGGCAACACTTACATTGCCAAACATGGCTCTCGAGATACCCATCTAGTATTTTTCCTCACAGGTCATGTCATTAGTTCAAGCATCACCTCATCTGTATTGATCCCTATTGGTACTCCTCTCAATACTGTATGTTCTTTCCCACATACTGTAGTGACACCAACAAGTGCCAACAAAAAGGACAAACATAAATTTAACAAGGTGGAAACCCCAACCACTTCCTATCCTAGGAAACCTTTGCCCTATGAATTATGCGCGATGTCAGAAAACCCCACCAACCAGTGCCCAGAACCAATGGAGTTAAAGGCTATTCTTCACGCCCAAAAAAATCCAATGGCCCCACCTCCACCTCTAGGAGACAAAGCCATGCCATCATGTAATAAAGGCTTAAGTTCCAACTATCCATGTGCGATTTTCGCACAACATGGTCACTACACTCACCATTGCCTTGATCTCCCTCGTTATCAAGATGCATTGGGAGCCCTTACCCAAGCTAATTTTGTGATTCATTGCTTCCCAACACCTAAGTAGCAGATGACATGTATAAAATTATTTATTTTATCTTTAAGGAAGAAGCTTCACGCTTGATTCATCTTTGTGCTCATTTTCATTCTACCTCTCACCCATTGTCACTCTCCAATAGGATCGAATGATAAAGGTTCCCATGTAATCTTTGCCAAAACCTTCCAACTTGTATGCCCTATGCAATATACTAGGCCATATGATCAATCAATGCCGAGAGTTGAACAAAATTAGGGACCTTTCTTCCTCATTCATCCACCTTCCTCGACATGTTCGATAAAATTAGTCTAGATGCAAGTGAAACCATTTTTCATTTGTTCCAAAGTCCATCATATGAGAAACTGCCAATACCCCCCTCAATTTTGAGAAGCAAGGGCATATTTACAGCGAACTGACGTTGAGACCAAAAACTCTCCCCCCACAGTCAATGCTAAGATCAACAGGTGGCATGCATCTTTAAAAGATGCCCCACCTCATGACACCAACCATTCATCATCGTGACGAACCATGATAGATGTTGTTACATATACCATCTATTACATTGGAACAATTCTTGTATTATAGGTAGCGCACCCTTGCAATATTTGTACCAACACCTTTCATAATTCAGAGACATGTCTAATGTTGAAAATATTCAGATAACTTAGCATCCGACAACGTCCACTTCAGATAATTCTTAAATAACCTCCTCCCACAGAGGGATATTCCTTGGCTCCTAGGGCATAGAGACCCTCTCGAGAACCTTCTCCCACCACCACCTGGTGCTGATGATACCCAACACCACATACAATTCATTTCCTTGTTTGTAGGAACCATGATTCACATCATATGCTCATCATTTCTTGATGTCGAGAATGTTATTTCGATTGTGAAGGTTGTACTACTTCTGACTATTCAAACCCATGCAATTTCACATTGTCAACATCATTGGGTTCTATGACAGCAACAACTGAATCATTTTCTTGTTGGTCAACCAACAACACTAGGTCCCAATCCCATCCTCATGACCTCTCACAACCTCTAGCACTATTAGACAATATTTTTCACTCAAATGAAGATATTCTAGAAGCCATGACAGAACTGGAATTCCCTTGGGACACCATGCATCACCACTCTTTCTTTTCACCCAAAAAGGGATTCTCATATACTAGCACAACATGCCACAATATCTGCATAGTAGAAACAAAGGACTTCCTACCACCAAGACAAGTAGATTGGTTCAAAAATACCATCCATTCACCATATGCATTTGAGTAAGGAAATATGTCCAATATCTCACCTACAGTCAAGGTGGATATTTCCACCAATATTGACATAGTCAAAGAAATCTCGTTGGGGGTAGCTTGTTCCCTGGAAGAAGTGACCTCATACAAAATTTTATTTCAAGAATATAGGAACATTTTTTATCTGGTATTATTTAGAAATTCCAAGAAATAGTCCTACCATTGTGGAGCACCACATCGACATATGTCCTAATTCTTATCCAGTTAGGAAAAAGAAATGACATCTCCACCCTTCCAAGGTAGAAGTAATTAAAAAAGAAATCGACACACTTCATAAGGTTGGTTTCATCTACCCTATCACTTACACATCTTTGGTTTATAACCCTGTACCCGTCATGAAGAAATAGGGCACCATTCGAGTTTGTACGAAGTTTAGAGATCTGAAAAAGGAAATTCCTAAAGACAATTATCTAACACCCTTCATTGATCAAGTAATTGATGCTTGCACTATACATGAATCCTTATCCTTTATGGATGGATTCTCAAGGTATAACCAAATTAATATACAAAATACTACTCAGTAAAAATCATCATTTACCACCCCATGGGGCACATTTGCCTATTGTGTCATGACCTTTGGCCTTAAAAATACTAGAACCTATTACTAGCGAGCCATGAATTATATTTTCCATGTCTTGGATCATATAATACTAGCCTTTTTAGATGACCTCATAATACGACCCAAAAAGTTCTCAACCCATCTAGAAGATCTCCACTTGGTTTTTCAAAGGTGTCGGCAATAAAAACTATGCTTGAACCCCCTCAAGTGTCTCCTGTGTTTCAACGCAGGACAACTACTAGGATTTATAATTTCTCAACAAGGCAGTAGGGTCGACCCTTTGAAGGTCCAAGCCATCCTATAAATCCCACCTCCAATAACTTTGAAGCAATACAAATCTTGCAAGGTAAGGAGAACTTCTTACATTACTTCATCCTTGATTACGCAACTTGTGCACATCGTCTCTTACGCCTTTTTTGCAGGAAATTCTATTTCAGTGGGATGAATAAGCTCAAAAATTATTTGAGACCTTGAAATACACATTATCAGATGGCACCACTGATTAGCCCCCCTAACCAGACCAAGGAATATACCCTATACCTCTCATCATTAGAGGTATCCATTGTGGGGGTATTAGTCCAAGAAGGAAATTAATAGGATAATGTCATTTATTACATAAGCAAGAACCTCTCTAGGCCCTCTTTAAGGTATGAGCCAGTAGAAAAAATTTTCTTAGCCCTTTTACACTAAGTACAGAGGCTTTGACATTACATCATCTTGTTGACTACCACCATAATCTTGATCATTAACCCCATGATATACTTGCTCACTCATCGTATGATGAACCATAAGCATGCTCAATACCATATGTTTTCTCCCTTTTCACCTAAAAATGTTGATGTGCCTTCCATGTTTTTTGGTTCATCTTATTCAATGCATTCTAGTTTTCATATTGTTTCATCAAGATGTTTTCACTTGGGGTATTGGTTTTTGAAGTTGTAGGTTTCTTAGAATTTCTCGATAAAATCATACCCCTGACACCAGTCAATAGTTAAGGTATCATTCTACACTCATCATGATAGGATTCCTCCAAATCTTTTCATATCTTGATATCATTTCTCTAAAATAAACCATATGGTTCACCATCTCGACCACGTTTACCATCACCTTCCATCTCCACACGATAAACGTCGACGTAGGTCGATAGAAATTACCCTACATGGATTACCCCATTTTATAGTCCCCTTCACACTAGTGGTATCCATGAACATTCCCCCGGGCTTGGGAGCAATTTCTTATGCATTTCTAGAAGATCATCCTCATAATTCTCTTCTTCGCTCATTGCTTACCAACCCCATTCCCGAGCCACCATTCTTTCTCATTGTCGAATTGAATCGAATGCACATTTTCATTCTAAATTTGGCCTAACACTCCTCCATATAGCAACAACCCATCTATGTCACTTCATCTTCCTCACCAACCTCACACCAAGGCCAATAAATGAGGCCCTCGCCCTAAGATAAAATCCAATATATTGTTTTCTTTGGGAACCTGTGTCCCGGTTTATACATCCCAAACCACTTTTACATTCTCTTAGTAAGTGTAAAAATATTTTTTAAGGAAAAGGATTCTCACCCATATTTTGTGCTAGTTACCCGAAAAAATCCTTAGCTTTCCTTGGTTGTAGATCACTCTTTTTACCCACACCATTACTCATCATTCACTCATTACCTACCATGACGGTCAGAACATAATCATACCCACCTTGGACATCCTAGAGACTAAAGGAGCATTTACCCCATAAACTTTGATTTGACTGCCGCCACTTACATTATGTCTCCAACCTTGGGAAATTTTGTGTATATACTCATATTTTCAACTCTCACTATCATTCCTTTTTTAACCATCATGTTACAACCAACTACTTTAACTTCACATAGATTACCCAAACCAACTGTTGGGTGATTGTTTCTCCCTTCCTGTCAACATCAACACTCATCTTCCAATATCAAAGAAATTCTTTGGTTGCTCCTCCCTTTAAGGGACAACCTCGGGTGGCACAATAGAAATCATTATCGCCTATTGATGTCATCAGTCTCCCTAAAATTTAATACCAACACAAATTTTTCATGTCATAGTAGTATCATACTTTTTGACCATTTTAGTTCTCTCATTTAGCCAAATACTCATGAATCCCATAGCACCTCATTTACCACTTCTTTACATTTGATGCATGGGTGCACCAAGATTTGAAGACCCATGCATCCCATAGTACCTCATTCACCAATGCTTTACATTTGATGCATTGGGGAACCCAATCCAATCTATTTTTCGGAGACACCCCTGAGGGTGAAAGTAGTTATATTCTTCAGCCAATAACATGTCAACCACATTAACACTGACTTGAAAGGACCATTTCCTGTATGATTTTAATACTTATTCATAGTCATAATAATGACCATGAGATATACCCGCCTCGTATAGACACTTTTGTATCAGTACTTCTTCAGAGCATGGTTTTATTTAGTTCCTAGTGTTGGGTGTGGAGCTTGATTATCTTCTTTATTTA
Organism: Pinus albicaulis; assembly: GCA_034641835.2. NCBI lineage: Eukaryota > Viridiplantae > Streptophyta > Pinopsida > Pinales > Pinaceae > Pinus > Pinus albicaulis. The sequence continues at coordinate 222,358,671 of CM076574.1, forward strand.
TATGTATCACAACGTTGGACCCATGTTCTTAACAGGGTAGAAATTATGCCCATCGTTGCTGCCTTGGGGGTCCAAGGGGGGCAGCTGCGACTTTTGGACCCCCCCGCCCTTGGCAAAGGGTTTCAGGGGCGTTGCCCCCGAAGCTAAAAATAAATGTAAAATTTCCTTGTAAAAGTATTGTAATTTCTAGTCAATATGGGTCGTTCATTAAGCAGATGATACAACGGTAGTAGTTATGTTAAATTTAGGGTTTTTTTATTAAAAGGAAACCCCTCATTTTGTATGAGGGTATTGTATTGCGGCTATTTATTGTATGTTTATTCTCAGAGTGATAAATAGAAATGGAGACTGTGATAGGTAACATAGGATATTACAGTGGATCTGATGTAGGGTGTGTCTCTTCATTATGTTGGATAATAGAAAGGAAGGACTGCTTGTTCGGGGTGGATGTAGCCCAAATTGGGTGAATCACATATATCTGTCTCTAGTTTTATATGTTTTCATTGTTTGTGTTTTTACATATTTTATGTGTTGCATTGCTCTGTATTATATAATTTTCTAACAAATTGTATCATATCTGAAGGTTTTTTTGGCTGATAAACTCACAAGAAAGAAGGGTTCCTAGTTCGAGTGGGAGAAAAGGCAGAAGATGATAAGTTTAGGGTCGAGAAATTTAATGGCCAAAACTACTCTATGTGGAAGATGAAGATGGAAGATTATCTGTATCAAAAATATCTATACCTACCATTGATCAGAAAAAACAAATAATTCAGCGAGCATGAGAGACGCAGAATGGGATATTCTTGATAGAAAGGCACTCTAAATAGTACTATTGTGCCTCACGGCATTGGTAGCCTTCAATATGTCAAAGGAAACAACAACAAAGGATTTAATTAAGGCATTTCCTAAACTATATGAAAAACCATCGGCCTCAAATAAGGTATTTCTTATGACATGTTTATTTAATATGAAGATGTCGGAAGGTGGATATGTTGTTGCCCATTTAAATGATTTTAATACGGTTACCAGTCAGTTATGTTTTGTAGGGGTAAACGTTGATGATGAAGTTAGGGATATGATATTTCTGTGCTCATTTCCAGAAAGTTGGAATGGTTAAGTTACGTTCATTAGTAACTTTGTCTCTGGATATAGTACTTTAAAGTTTTATGACGTTGTCGGTGCTATCCTTAGTGAGGAAATGCGACGGAAAAGCTCCAGCGAGACATCGGGTAATGATTTGAGTGCAGAGACTAGGGGAATAAAAATGGAAAGAGGAAAGAGCTCAATATATCGCAGTAAATCAAGGAAAGGAATATCCAAGTCCAGATCGGAGATAATGTGCTGGAAATGCGGAAAGAAAGGACACCTGGAGAAATATTGTAGATCTCAGAAGGGAAAATAAGGAAACACGCAATAAGAAAAAAATCATGAAGAAAATTTGACAGGTGATGTGTTACAAGATGCTTTGATTCTTTCTTTTGAAAATCTTATTGATTCCTGTGTGGTAGATTTAGGGGCCTCACTCCATGCCACATCTGATAAGAAATATTTTCATGACTATGTTCAATGATATTTTGGACAAGTTCATTTGGGTGATGATAAACCCTGTAAAATTGCTGGAATGGGTAAAGTTCTTGTAAAATAGAAAAATGGAAACCATTGGTTATTAAAGGAGGTAAGGCATGTTCCAAATCTGAAGAAAAATATGATTTCAACAGGGTAGTTAGGCAGTGAAGGTTGTGTGACAACTTTCATAGATAAAACTTGGAAGGTCAGTAAAGGAGCCCTAATAATAGCAAAAGACGAAAAGTTTGGTTCATTGTATTTATGCAATGGTATTTCTAACTTTGTTAATGATTTAACTTCCAAAGGATAAGATGCAACATTATGGCATCATAGGTTCGGACACATGAGTGAGAAGGGGATGAATATTCTTCACTCAAGAAATTTGTTTCTAGGTTTAAAGAATATTGATTTGGATTTTTGTGAGAATTGTATTTATGTAAAATAGAAGAGAGTCATATTTCTTAGAGTTGGGAAGGAAAAGAAGAGAAAAAAATTAGAGCATGTGCATACAGATGTATGGGGACCTACTCAAGTATCATCTCTCGGTGGGTCTTGTTATTATGTTGCTTTTATTGATGATGCAACTAGAAAAACTTGGATTTATTGTATTCAGAATAAATATGATGTATTTCATACTTTCAAGAAATGGAAATATTTGGTTGAGATTGAGACAGGAAATAAGTTGAAGTGTCTAAGATCAGAAAATGGAGGTGAATATTGCAGTAAAGAGTTTTATAGTTACTGTTTAGAGCATGGAATTCATATAGATAATACAATTCCAAGAACACCACAAAAAATGGTGTGTCAGAAAGGATGAACAGAACAATCATGGAGTGTGCAAGGTGCATGAGATTGCATGTAGGATTTCCTTTACAATTTTGGGCAGATGTTGTAGATATTTTTTTTTATCTAATAAACAAAGGGCCTTCAGGTTCCTTTGATGGTGGTATTCCAAAAGAGGTATGAACAGGTAAAAAGGTAAACTGCTATTTTTTAAAGCCTTTTCATTGTGAGGCCTTTTTCCATATTAATAAAGATAATAGAATAAAGCTTGAGGAAAAAATCAAAGAAATGTACCTTTATTGGATATGGTGTTAATGATTTTGTTTATCGCTTATATGATTTTGAAAATCAAAAAATCATTATGAGAAAAGATGTAATATTTAGTGAAAAGGTCTTGTATAATAATCAGTTGCAGGAAAAGAAACAAGAAAAAGAAAACAAAGAATACACAGTTCTTGATGAGATCACAGAAAAGTAAAGGTACCTGAAAATAATAATAATGAACAACGAAAACGACAACAACAACCACCACAACAACAACAGGCACCTCAAACACCTGAAAGTGGTGTCAGAAGATCTACCAGGATAAGTAGACCCCCTAAACGATACTCTCCTTCATTATATTATTTCTTGTTTGTTGATTCTGGTGAACCCGAATGTTATGAAGAAGAAATGTAGGTCGAAATGAGGAAGAAGTGGGAGCTAGCCATGAAAGAAGAGATGGAATCCTTAATACATAACCAGACTTGGGATTTAGTTAGGCTTCTTGCAGGTAAAGCAACATTGCAGAATAAATGGATTTATAGGTTGAAGGAATAAGATGGAGGAAAACAGAGGTACAAAGCTAGACTTGTGGTGAAGGGGTTTTCACAGAAGAAAGGTATTTATTTTGATGAAATATTTTCTCCTGTTGTTAAGATGACTTCAATCAGAACTATTTTAAGTCTTGTAGCAACAGAATATTTGCATATTGAACAGTTAGATGTAAAGAAAGCATTTCTCCATGGAGATTTGGAGGAAGAGATCTATATGCCTCAACCACAAGGATATGAGGTCAAAGGGGAAGAAAATTAGTGTGCATATTAAAGAAGAGCTTTTATGGATTAAAACAGGCTCCAAGGCAGTGGTATCTAAAATTTGACAGGTTTATGTCTGAACAAGGTAATACTAGATGTCACTCTAATCATTTTGTTTATCTGGGAAAGAAAAATGATGGAATCTATATTATATTGTTAGTGTATGTAGATTACATGCTTGTTGCAGGGTCTAACATGTAGGAAATAAATTTTCTCAAAAGAAAATTGGCAAATTCATTTGCAATGAAGGATTTGGGGGCAACAAAATAAATCCTTGGTATGAGAATAACTAGAGACAAGAAAAATCGCAAATTAACATTGTCTCAAAATGAGTACATACAAAAGGTGTTAAAAATATTTAATATGAAGAATGAAAAACCAGTTAGTACACCTTTTGCTAGCCATTTCAAAATTAGTAAGGAGATGTGCCCCAAGACCCAAGAAGAAATGGATTATATGTCTAAAGTTCCATATGCATCAGTAGTTGGAAGCTTAATGTATGCAATGGTCTGCACAATGCCTGATATTGCACATGCAGTGGGAGTTGTAAGAAAGTACATGAAAAATCCAGGAAAATCACATTGGATGGGAGTGAAATGGAATCTCATATATTTGAGAGGTACCAAAAACCAAGAATTATGCTTTGGTGGTTAAAACATTTCTCCACGGGGATATGTTGATGGAGATATGGCAAGTGATAGAGATAACAGGAGGGGCATACAAGGTATGTATTTAATTTAGGTGGAACAATTTTTATTCGGGTTTCAAAAATCCAAAATTTTTGTTGCACTTTCAATAATAAAAGCAGAGTATGTTTCTTCTACAAAGGCTAGTAAAGAAATTATTTTGTTACAAAGGTTTATGGATGAATCAAGTAAGAAGCATGAGATGGGTATGTTATACAGTGCAGCCAAAGTGCCATTCACATTGCAAAGAAATCAACATTTCATTCCAGAACTAAACACATACATCTCAAGTACCATTTCATATGATCAGTAGTGGAAGATGGATAGTTGAAGTTGGAAAAGATACACACTAGCCATAATCCTATAGATATGCTAACAAAAGTTGTAACCAGGGGGAAACTGAGATTATGCTTAGTTTCAATTGGTCTTCAAGTATGATGATGAAGATGAGAAATAGCCAGGTCCAAAGTGGATTAATTGTCCAGCAAATGAAGGAGAAGAGGGAGTTGCTACAATGAGTCTCCAAGTGGGATATTGTTAGGTGTGGAGCCTGATTATCTTCTTTAATTATATGTATCACAGAATTGGACCCATGTTCTTAATGGAGCGGCAACAACGCCCTATCATTTAAATTTTGCCTAGAGGGTCCGAGGGGGGGGAGGGGGTGCTACGACTTTATCGAGCCCCCCCCATGTAATATCCCAAATCTGGAATTTTCTACTGTATTAGGAATATCTTAAGATATTCCAATTCCTTCCTCAGTGAGACATCACAAGTCCATTTAAAAGATTTAATGTTGGGGAATTTACAGGATATAACTCCTTTCAAAGAAGGGAGAGATACTGAGGCTATCTGGCCCTTCACACACTCTGCCTATGGATATGTAATATTCCACTTTGGGAATTTCTGCTACAGGGTCCTTGAGGATGCTGTATAAGGAAGTTGCTACAAAAATAAGACATAAAAACTCTGGGATGCCCTAGAAAACATCTCATACAACTCATATGCAGAATATGAGCTCAAATAAATACTTATACATGGGTTATTCAGATCTCCCCAATCTAGGTCCCTAAAACAATACTCAATGAGAGAGCTATAGCAATACAAGAACACAACTAGAAACTCTGCATATCTGAAATACACCATAAGATGGGAAATTCTACATCCATCATGATATTATGATACATCAGCATAAATATACAACAAATATTTGAGGGGAAAGCCACTCAAGCTTTAAGAACCAACCTCCACTGAATAAGCAATGAAATACAAGAATTGTTGCAACTCCACAAAATGCCGGAGTAGCTGCAACTGCGCAATGTATATGAAGGCATAGCTATTGAATATAAATGAAATACATATGTGGCTGAAGGAATACAACAAATAATCCCAAGAACAAGAAATGGGCTGAAATACAAGATTGCTAGAAATGCCAGAGAAAACCAAAATGTGACAACAGAGTTGTCACTGCAACTGATAAAAAATGAGAATGAGGTTGTGGCTGATTTGAAATATGATTGCCCTCCTCTGATCATATCTCTAATACAAAGTGCTGATCACTTTGTCTCAGAAACACACTCCTCTGAAGCTCTAGAACCCCTCTCTCACTGCCTCCTCCAAAATAATGTAGTTTCCTCCATGGACTGCGCAGTGGGAGATGATGGAATGTTGGCCCGTGCCAACTGATCTGATATGAAGCCCAAGAATCCTCCTTGCAACTCCTCTAATGAGTGGATCACTCTTCCACTGAAGAAAACAAGACAAGAGAGACTCCATGAGTTCCTCTCTTGCTGCACCTAGCAACGCAACATCCTCTCTGCTGCAGAAATAACGTTGTAGAAGATGAATGTAGATGTGGCCAATGCCAGATTGAGGAAATGTAGCTCAATCCTCATCATTCCTTGAGGAATAGGTAGGGATTCCCGACCGGGAATGCCCTAGTGCCCGAGGGCAACATCACCCTGCTAAACAGCCCAGGGATGCAAGCTTTGCAGACCCAAACTCTGAAATTCCAAATCATAACATAATGAAAATGGGCTGCCATATCCTCCATATAAAGAAATGACCCTCTTCTCCACCATGGTCCCACCAATTAGGGTTTCCACCCTCATGTGAATCTCTTCCCTCCAAAGTTGCGCAGCTTCTCTAGGAAGCCTCTTCCTCCTTGGGCAGCGATGTTGACTTTAGTCAAAGGTGACTAATCAAGTGAGATGGGTTCCATTCACACCCTTGGTGTTTATTTCAACTGCTTTATTCTCCTCCTTTTCACATGAGGAGTGTTATTTCTTCATCTAAAAGGGGCTAAGGTGTCTTCTTGCCCATTTTATTAACAAAAATAAAATGTGCAACTATAATGTTCCATTTTAGCTTGAGGCTAAAAATTGGGAACATTACAATCCTCCCCTCCCACATGTTGCTTTCCCTCAAGCAACTACATAGAGAGAACAAAATTTTCTCCCCCTTCTTCTCTGGTGGCCTCTTCATCAATGGTCCCACCACTTCTCAAATATGCTGCAATAAATCTGCCCTCCAATGCTCTCTCCCAAGTGTGCAAGCTGACAACAATGCTCCTCATGGAAAGATAGAAGGTGTAGTGGAATCATTCTTAAATGTGTTAAGGCCTCCTTAAGGTAGGAGTGATGATATGCATGGGAAAATGCTACTCCTAGTGATGATCCTCTCATCCATGCAATCATCTAAATAAAATCTCAACCCCTGATTTCTGTAATGTGTTGGGGTTGAATGGAGAGTTGTGCTTGTGCTTCTCATGATGGCCCTCTATCCATTTGAAGTGTTCATGGGTTTGTCTCTGTCCTTGGGCTGAAATGGTATGGCCTCTAAGAATGGCCCAAGCTACCCCATCAATAAAATCAGCCATGAAATGCCTCCTCAAATTCTCCAAGTGGTTCCTCCCACAAGAAGAGACAAGTAGAAATGTGGCAATCATGGTTTTCCCATGGTGTCTCCTGCAAGATAAAACATATACAATGGGGAGAATCATGCTCCAAATGGGCTGTACATCCAATACTCTCCAAATATTTCCCCTAATTCCCCTACAAACATCAATAATGCAAGGAGAAATATACAATAAAAGCAAGTTTCCAAATGACAACCGGAGAGTGGTTCAAAGTTCCACCCATGGAACCTGCGCAGTGCCTTTTGGCCTGCCTCAAAATCACAAATAACAAGTTCTTTACTAGCCACTTTTTTTCTGACACAAACTCCTTAGAAGATGGAATCATAAAATTACAAATTGGTGCCAATGGTGCACACCAAGAAGCATGTGGCTTCCCCCACAAACCATCATAAGAATAGCCAAAATCAAGGCTACAAGTAGCTGCAAGTACATCCTCATGAAAAATGCAAGAAGGAACAAGCCCCCCTGATACATCATGCTCCTCAATCAATGAAAAGAAGTACAATACAAAGTATGAGATTATACCTCCTCCATCATGCACTAGAGCTCTTGAGCTGAAATGGCTCAACTGAATGCTCTCCCTCTCCTCCAATTAGTAAGGGAATGGTTGTGCCAAACTCTCCAAAATCAACTAGGCTATGCATCTATCCATATGCTAATGAAGATCATGATGAATGCCCTCCAAAGTGAACTCCTCTAGCAAGGAAAAATATGCATCCAAGTGCATAGCTAGGAAGTCTTCATGTGTTGCATGCAAAAGTTTCTCCTTGAGACTAGAAAATCTAGTCAAGAAGAGTCTGCCACAATGATAGATGATCATATCATCCACTAAGTATCTGCCATCTCCATCAACGCCATCCAAAAACCATGCATGCACCAAGATCCTGGGACCTCTCAACTAGAATTTGAGTCCTCCAACATGAATCAATCCTCCACATAGACAGCGTTGGTAATCTGCAATAAAGTGCTCCATCACGTTGTTGCCTGCTACCTTGACATCCCCTCATGCCAAAGTCATCCTCCAAATTTCTTCCATGCCATCATGCAGCTGCTCATGCTCAAATACAAATGATGATCTCTGAAAAGGAGCCTCCCATGAGAGACTATCACCTCCAAAGAATCTCCTGATCCTAGGCAATGTAAGCATGAGTGGCCCCCATATACTCCAATGCATGAAATATTCCTTCCTCAAATGAAGTATCCTCCCTCTCATCAAATCTATGGAGCAATCATCTGACATCATGAAGATGATATCCTCTATCCATACAACAACTCTATCTGTGCAGTGAAACTGGTGAGAATGGGTGGTACTGAAATTGAGAGAGTGTATCCCTCCTCCTTGTGCTCATCCCCAAACTCTCTGCGCTGTAATGGAATCCTGCAATGTCTCCACCCCTCCAGAATCCAATGAGTGGTGAACCAAGTGGTATGATGCCTCTCATCATCTCTAGATAAAATGGCCTCCCAAGTGAAAATCCTCCAAAAGTGATACATCAGGATAGGAAGTGGACTGTATATACGAGAGGAATGAAAGGTCCTCTCTCTCTACTATGCAGTGTAGCCCTTCTCCTATGTGAAGAAAATATCTGAAGTAGATAAGGGTGAATGCCCATCATCCCTTCATGCTGATCCTCTCGATCTTCTTCTTCTTCCAATAGTGCAGCGCTGTAGGTTCTTCTATGCACCTCCTCTCTACCAACATGTGAGTGTGTCTCCTCCTTAATGAGAGGCCTTGGCCTTGCTTAGAGAGAAATATCTCCACACCCTCAAAAATGGAAGAGTGCCCTTCATACAATGGGGGTCTTGCCTCTAGCAAGTTGTTCTCCTGATTTCTCCCCCTCTAGAAAGATGGAATGATCTTTGTTTCATGGTTCCCCTCCATGCATGCAAAGTGTTTGAAGTTTTGTCACACCATGTTTCACTTTGGTTTTCATCAATCCCCTTTGAAAAACTCTTGGTGACTTCAACATATGATCTCTCATTTGCATGAAAACATGAAATAGAACTCTGAAATCAATCATCATGAACCATACCTTTGAGTTGCAGCGTTGCTCCTCCAAAGACCTCAACTTTTCCCATCCACCCTTCTTGCAGTAGCTATGGGCAATGTATTGTGCTGTATATCTACATGTGTGGCTTAATGCTCACACCCTTCATGAAAATAAATAGGGCTTGATCATTCACAAACCTTTTCAGAAAATTCCTACAAATTTTCCCTTTCGTCAGATCTTCAATGGTGTTCCCAATGGTCTGGAAAAGAAAGGAAACCTCCTCTTCCTTCATTCCTCTTTCCTTGTTTCCTATATAAATCTCCTCTCTTTGGAGAGAAGCTCCTCTTGATGATGGAAATATATCTTGGGCACAGGCTGAGCCAAGATCATGCTCTGATACCACTGTAATATCCCAAATCTCAAATTTTCTGCTCTATCGGGAATATCTTAAGATATTCCAATTCTTTCCTCAGTGAGACATCACAAGTCCATTTCAGAGATTGACTGTTGGGGAATTTATAGGATATAACTCCTTCCAAAGAAGGGAGAAACCCTAAGGCTAGCTGGCCCTTCACAGACTCTACCTATGGATATGCAATATTCCACTTCGAAAATTTCTGCTACATGGTCCTTGAGGATGCTGTATAAGGAAGCTGCTGCAAAAATAATACATACCAATGCTGGGATGCCCTAGAAAACATCTCATAAAACTCCTATGAAAAATATGATCTCAAATAAATACTTCTAGATGGGTTATTCAGATCTCCCCAATCTAGGTCCCTAAAACAATGCTCAATGAGAGAGCTACAGCAATACAAGAACATAACCAGAAACTCTGCATATTTGAAATACACCATAAGAGGGGAAATGATACAGCCATCATCATATTATGATACATCAGCAGAAATATACAAGAAATAGTTGAGGGGAAAGCCACTCAAGCTTTAAGAACCAACCTCCACTGAATAAGCAATGAAATACAAGAATTGCTGCAACTCCACAAAATGCCAGATTAGCTGCAATTGCACAGTGTATATGAAGGCATAGCTGTTTAATATGAATGAAATACATATGTGGCTGAAGGAATACAATAAATAATCCCAATAACAAGAAATGGGATGAAATAAAAGATTTCTAGCCAATCTATAAATATTGCTAGAAATGTCGGAGAAAACCAAAATGTGACAACAGAGTTGTCATTACAACTGATACAAAATGAGAATGAGGTTGTGGCTGATTTGAAATATGATTTCCCTCCTCTGATCATGTCTCTAATACAAAGTGTTGATCACTTTGTCTCAGAAACACACTCCTTTGAAGCTCCAGAACCCCTCTCTCACTACCTCCTCCAAAATAACGCAGTTTCCTCCATGGACTGCGCAGTGGGAGATGATGGAATGTTGGCCCATGCCAAATGATGTGATATGAAGCCCGGGAATCCTCCTTGCAGCTCCTCCAATGAGTGGATCACTCCTCCACTGAAGAAAACAAGACAAGAGAGACTCCATGAGTTCCTCTCTTGCTGCACCCAGCAACATAACGTCCTCTCTGCTGCAGAAATAACGTTGTAGAAGATGAATGTAGCTATGGCCAATGTCGGATTGAGGAAATGTAGCTCAATCCTCATCCTTCCTTGAGGAAGAGGTAGTTATTCCTGACCGGGAACACCCTAGTGCCCGAGGGCACCATCACCCTGCTAAATAGCCCGGGGATGCAAGCTTTGCAGACCCAAAGTCTGAAATTCTAAATCATAACATAATGAAAATGGGCTGCCATATCCTCCATATAAAGAAAGGAACCTCTTCTCCACCATGGTCCCACCAATTAGGGTTTCCACCCTCATGTGAATCTCTTCCCTCCAAAACTGTGTAGCTTCTCTAGGAAGCCTCTTCCTCCTTGGGCAGCGCTGTTGACTTTAGTCAAAGGTGACTAATCAAGTGAGTTGGGTTCCATTCACACCCTTGGTATTTATTTTAGCTGCTTTATTCTCTTCCTTTTCACATGAGGAGTGTTATTTATTCATCTAAAAGGAGCTAAGGTGTCTCCTTGCCCATTTTATTAACAAAAATAAAATGTGCAACTATAATGTTCCATTTTAGCTTGAGGCTAAAAATTGGGAACATTACACCCCACCCCCCCTGGCAGGGGATTTCAGGGGTGCTGCCCCCGAAGCTAAAAACATATATAAAATTGCCTTGTAAAAGTATTGTAATTTCTAGTCAATATGAGCCATTCATTAGGCGGATGATCTTATGGTAGAAGTTATGTTTAAGTTAGGGTTTTTTTTCCCTAGAAGGAAACTCCTCATTTTGTATGAGGGTATTGTATGCTTCTTTTCAGAGCGAGAAACAGAAAGGGAGACTGTGATAGAGATCATAGGATATTACAGTGGATATTTTGTAGGTTGTGTCTCTTCATTTTGTTGGATAATAGAAAGGAAGGATTGGTTGTTCGAGGTGGACGTAGCCCAAATTGGGTGAACCATGTATATATGTGTCTCTTTGATTTTATATGTTTTCTGTGTTTGTGTTCCCGCATATTTTTGTGTTGCATTGCTCTGTAATATATAATTTTCTTACACCCAGTCAAGGATATTTCCCTAATCATATACGTAGTAAGTTTTCTATCTCTCAAGAAGTTATCAATAATCTTAGTCAGATCAGCAAAAATGTGATGTGTTTCGGTTGTACACTTTCTCATAAACTCACACATCAAGGGTTAATTGTTATCATTAGAAAATTGTACACTCATATGTATGCACTATAAGACACTATGGGTCAGTGATCAACACACATATAGGTTACATTTTCAGTTGAAATCATCGTGAAGACCAAAAATCAAAAGTGTTCCTAAGGTTCAATAAAAAAATGGACTTGCGCAAGTGCACCACTACTAGAAATTAACGATTATGCAGCCTTTTCTTCGATAGTTGAGTGGTCGAAAAAATCCCAGTCATCTTATTTATAATGAAAACAACCACATTGTTGAGCCAATGGAGGGAAGGAGAGCCAAAAATAATAAGAAGTATCGCATTTTTATGCTGCCAAAATTAATCCCAAGCAATCTAGCATGATATTGAGCGGATAATTCCATCATTGAAAGAGTATTATATGCTTCTTTGAGAGAATAAGAGATTTCAAAAGATATTGAGAAATGGAAATCATTGTTGACATTTTTTTGGCACCATTTCTCAAAGAATTCTCCCTAGTGTCTTTGATACTTCTATCGTAACTCTTCTACCACTAGCAATCAATAAAGAGGATCCTTTTTCTATACCTTTTTTTATTTGTTTTGCTTCATCAAGCTTGTTTGTGTCTTATTTAGTCTAGTTTTTACTTAGATTTGTTCATGCATTTTTTCCATTATGTTCAATGCATTTTTGTTTCGTATGTAAACACTAATATCATCCAATTATTTGTATGATCCTTGTAGGTAACAACCAACTCCAAGGAAGGTGTTTTTGGTACCCATAGTAAAAAAAACACACCAATACACACCTCTTGGCTCCTCCAAATATTTGTATAAATAAGAGACCTTATGGTTCATTCAAAACACATCAAGTGCATCACATAAAAGGTAGAAATATTATTAGGTATCCATAGGCCTGAGATCCCTAGCCAACGTGGAGAGATGGTGGTTTTGGTGTCATTTCTTGTGTCTAGGCTTGGACAAATTAGGGAATAATTCAAGCTGGGTTGGAAGGGATTTTCTGTGCATATTTTGGTGGTTTTTTTTTCTTGAAAACAAGGTCGAAACCTTTGTCTCTCTATTCTAATATCTTCACTCAATAAAGGTAAGGTATAGATCCTTGAATTTTCCCTCATACCATTATGAAAATTCCACACATATCTATGATATTATAGGAGGGTGGAGCCCTAGATTGGAGTTGGTTTTGATATCATTTGGCATTTGAATTAATGAAAACTATTAGTTGAATTTTTAGATGGTTTTAGGCTAGTTTTTTAGTGCATATGTCAAGTTTTATTTTTGTGTTTTGGATTGTGGTATATCTATTGCAATAAGGAGATTTGAATCCCTCACATCAATACAACAATGACTTGCTTGGATGTTGGAATGGGGACTACATTCCCTCGTGACAATGTTCAACGATTTTAAGGAGATTGAGCCCTTGAATTAGGGCTCATGAAATACCTACAAGAATCCCTAAACAAGGCCAATATGTTTAGGTATATGTGCGCAGGGAAAAAGTGTTTTAATGCATAAAAATAGTCTTCCAAGAAGAGGTAATTCGTCTTTCCTTGTTTGATGTTTTACAAGATGGGATAGGTCTTGGTTGGTCAAATTGTATGGTTGTTTTTGTACAGTGTTAAAGGTTGTGAGAAAGTTTCTATAATAGCCCTAATCTAGAGGATATAAAGGGGAGTTAGTGGGAAATCACAAGAATCCCTTAGCATTGATTTTAGGAGGAGATAAAGGGGGCCAAAAATGGATAGTTATCAAGCCCTTGTTCATTGACCTCAAAGGGATTATTTTATGTGATTGGGAAGTGTTCTTATGACAGTGAAACTTGACTTTATGATAGCGATATATGGAAACAATTTGACATTTATGTATTGCAGTAGTTATGTCAATTATGTATGAATTGAGCTTATGAAAGTGATGTATGGATTGTTATCATAATAGAGACATTTTTTGCAGTGATTCTTGTAAATATGACAGTGATATTTGGGAGGATATTTGTGTATTTATGGTAGTGATATGAACGTGACACATAAAAATGGTATTTTCTTCTATGGAAGTAATTTTTATGCTAATTTAGATATATATCTATGTTACTTACAGTGATTTGGAGGCGGCCCTATCATAGGTCTTGTGAATTCCTCCTTGATTGACTTGTCTATTGTCATTTTACAAGGATCCTATATGATCCAGTATTAGCCCTAGAAGGCCTAATGTGATTAATTTTTAAATATATGTGTCTCATTATTATTGTACCTTGTATCACAACTGAAAATTTGATGAATATCTAAAGAAGAAGAAGAAATATTTTTTTTGTTTTCCCCCTTCTAGGGTTTTTCCTTGGTCTTTGACCAAAATCTTAGTGTCTCTATTGTGTATGATTTACTATATTCCTCCTTTTTGTTCTAGTGCATTATTGAGTTTATCTCTATATATTTTTTTATGATGATATGGGGTGAATGTAATGTAAAAATAATTGAAAAAATTAAAAATGAAATTATCTATAGTAGAGAACAATCTACCCCTAAAAATCAACGATCATCAATAAGAAATATAAAATAATTTTCACCCTTTAAAAGTTTTGTTCTTTATAGCATGTAAAGGCCCAGGCTACAAGTTCCAACAAATTTGATGTTAATTACTCCTTTGTTTTGAAACTAACCCTTGTAAACTTCTTTTGATGACATGGATTGCAAACAGAGTCAATAGGTTTTGACATCCTTGGCATATCTCTTACTACTTGTGTCTGATTGATTCATACTATATTGTCAAATTTTATATGACTCGTCCTTTTATGCCATAACCATCTTTCATCTACTTGTATTGTACATCATTTTTCTCATTTGAATTTAACAAGGACATATACATTGTTTAATTTTTTGTTTGAATTTTCCACCAATCTTCCTGAACATGGTTTCCTTATCTCACATCCTTTAGAATAAAATTTGAGTTTGCAACCTTAATCACACATTTGACTGAAACTTAAAAGGTTTTTTTTTAACCCTTAAACATACAAAAGATTATATGTTTTAATATTTCCATCATCAATACTAACAATACCTTTACCAACTATCCTTACAGAAACAATATCCCCAAAGGCAACATTGCCTCCTTTTTCTTCCTTTAGGCTGAGAAAATTAACTTGATCCCCTATCATGTGTTTTGAACATTCACTATAAATTTACCATTGGCTTTCTTTATTTTGAGAATATATTGCAACTCCACATTCTTCCTTATTTTGTGCTTCTTACTACCTTTTCCACATCTTTATGTATTCTTCATTATTCCTAGTAAGAACATATTCTTTCTTGTTTTTCTTAGGATACTTTCTTATGTTGCTTCTATAGTCACATGTTATGTGCCCATATTTATTTCACATATAAATTTTAGTATAGTAATAAATTAGGGAAATAAATGAATTGTCGTTTCTATCAACAAATCCGTGAGAATTTCTAGTATTGTTTCTCACATAATCATTCTTTGAGGTCTTATAAAATTTTATTATAGTTGATACAACAACCCAAAAAAAATTATGCTTCCCAAATCTGGAGTCCCCGTTTACTTAACACTTTCTTAAACTTTCCCTATGAATCCATAAAACTTTACCTCTCTTTTGACTTGACTCTAATTGCATTGTTTTCTGGCAAGACTAGCTATAAGTCGTGAAAGACTTGTATCTCTTATTCTAATCACAAGTCATAATTACAACTTGAAATTATATCTTTCCTATCTTATAGTGTTATGATTTTTGTTTTAAACTATAGAGCTAATCTCCTAAGTTTCAAATCGAAAAACTAGTGCCTAGTGACCTTTACTCTGGCTTTTAGAACTTTGACTTGTGACCAAGGCTATATGAATACCACCCTAGTTTCCATTCGCATATTTAGTGCCTAGTTCCTTATTGATTTCCTTGTAGAAATGTGACTTGCGATTAGGAATTCTCCTCATTTCACACTAGAAGTGCAACCTAGACTTATCACATGTGACTTAACCCAGTGGGGTTTTTCCACTACAACTGCCTCATGCATGCACCTTAATTATATAATCAAAACATCCCTTTCTCATTTCATTGTGAACACCAACATTAGATGAGTGAGTTATCTCTCTAGATTGAGGTTGTGATTGTGATATTGCCTAGTAAGTAATTCACCCTCTCCTATCGTTACATTTTTTCTTACTCTTTGGGAAACTAATCGATTCATGTACCTCTGCCTCAAATACTTATACCCTCTCATTCTTCTCTCTTATTACTCTCTACACTAAGTTGATATATGAATTCTCGAGTTCACTCTTTTAACAATCTAAGGAATGCTCTTGCAAAAACTCTCTAATCCCTACTCGATTATAATATTTGGAAATCATTTCTCATAACCTCAAGGTTTTTTCTCCTGGATTGAACACTCATATCATCATCTAATGGTATTTTTATTTCACATATGGATGAAAAATTCACGACCTTTTTAATTATTGTGTTACACCTTCTAATATTTTTCTCACAATTTGCATTTGCATTGGCTACTTAGAATATTGTCTCTAAATCTCATCACTTGATATTAGACTTCATGCCATGGATTTTTTTCCCCCTATCCCTACATCACAAATCATGATTCAAGTAATCACTCAAATCCTTTGCGACATAGGAATGTGATCTACAACTTCAATACAAGACTCTTCCCAAATTTCAAATTGAAATTCAGGTGAGTACTAAAATCCCTTTTGATCTAAATATATGATTGGAGACTAGTATGGGAGTTCCCATTTGTTGAATTCACAAGTCACTTCCCCAAGCCCTAGTGACACTATAATCCTAATATGTAACTAGAATAGCACTTGGATTTGTGACTGCACTAGAGTTTCAATTTGCAACTGAGATAAAATTTGAATATGTGACTAGCTTATCTTAGCCTCTACTGATGTGATTTGAGACTAACCTTTTCCTTTCAAAATCGAAAGCTAAACCATTGTATTTTTCTTTGTGGATTTGCAATAATTCATTAGTTTTGAAATTACCTAACATCTTGTTTCGTTAATGAATATTTTTGAGATGTCATGAACTATTTATTTGGATTTCCTCAACATTTTTTCCTCTTCTATTGAAATGGATCCGCCAATTATAAAAGGACATGGAAAAACTTATGGGAGAATAGAGAGTGGCATAAAAGGAATTGTGGTCATCCTTCTAAACTACCCATATACATAGATACTACTTGTTATATTGACAAGACAACCTAGCTAACTTGGGGTGGTATTTACTCAAACTTCTCTAGGAAGGACATCCCACAAGATGAAGAATACTTTCAGGTCTACATTAATGTGAAGAATTATTGTCTACATAAATTTATCACACACCCTCAGATCTTCCCTTATGCAGAGACTATAAAATGGATTCTTAAGTATACAAATGAAGAATAGTGTTAGGGCCCTATATAACTAATGTAGTCCCTTATTGTTGTTAGTGTAACCCCCTTATTTTTATTTTTTTACCCCTGTAGTCCCCATATTGTTATTATTTTTCCCTTACATTATTATTGTAAGGTCAGCTAGGATTATATTGTGACCCCATGGAATCCTATATATAGAAAGGAGTTTTGTCATTTGTTTCATCCAAGAATTGTTCATTTATGTAATGTAAAGGAGGCTTCTCCCTCGAAGTGGTTGATTTCTAAGGAGTTGATCTCTCTTTTCTTCTATTTTTGGAGCTAGTTTTATAAAATTTGGTATCAGAGCGTTGGATTCTAGGGTTTCATTGCTTTAAATGAGCCATCGTGGAATTTTCACTATAATTTTTTTTCTACGAAGTTTCAGAAGCTAAAAAAACCCATTTGCAAATAAATCATGAGGAAAGTCTTGTAAAAATTTCAGCTCTTGGTTCGGAATATTTTCAGAGATATGATCTCTGGAAGTTAGAGTTTTTTTAGGCTCCCGAATTTCATCTCAAAGAGGTGACCTTCGGGAAATCGTCATAACTCTCTCTCTGAGTATCAGATTGGAATTCTGTAAAAATTGACGGAAATTAAACGGACCATAGTTTCCTATGTATCAATTTCAGATCCAATGGAGGAAATAGTGACACGTGGTATTCTGTAAAAGTTTTCTCTACTGAACTAGTCCATAATTAGGTCATTGTGGGAGATTGGGCATAACTTTTTATTAAAGAATCCAAATAAGGTCTAACCTATGGCATTGGAAAGAAGATTCAGAGGGATACTGAAGGGCCAAAGATAAAAGCTTGGGGATCTAAAATTATAGAGATACATCAATTTCAATATTGAGCTCCTCAAAAGTAAGAAAAATTTGTGTATTGTTTTTTTAAATTGCGTAAGTCTTGTTTGAAAAAATAGTGTGAACTGATTCCAATGGCATATTGAAGCATAGATATCAGTATTGGGTTCTAAAATTCTCCCTAAAACTAATTCAAAACCCATTAAGCCCTCATAAGGCTCTACTATGACTCATGAGGAGGAATAATTGCAACATGATATATCAAAATTAGAAGAACAAGTGCAACAAATTTCGCTCTCGCAAAGAGTAACAAAAAATGAAATGGAAGCTAAGATGGAGGGTTTGAAGAAATGAGTGGAAGCTAAGATCGATGGTTTGAAGAAAGGTGTGGAAGCTAATATGGATGGTTTGAAGAAAGGCATGTAAGCTAATATGGATGGCATGGAAGCTAAGATGGATGGTATAGAACGCAACATGGATGGTTTGAAGAAAGATGTGGAAGCTAAGATGGATGGTTTTAAGACAGAATTGGAAGCTATGATGGATGGCGTGGAAGCTAATATGGATGGTATAAAAGGAAACATGGAATATTTGAAGAAATACTTGGAATTTTTGAAGGAAGGTTTGGCAAGGTTTCTACAACAAAATATTCCTAATGGTGAAAAGGTAGTAGAGGAAACTCATGATGAGAACAAAAGAAACGTTAATGATGATTTCATAGACTCTAATGTTGGATTTAAGACCCACTATATTCCAAATATAGATATTGGGAATTTTGATGGCAAGGATCCGATAACTTGGATACTACAAATGGAGCAATACTTTGAGCTCCATAATACGCAAAACACACAAAAGGTACGCATTGCAACTTTATATTTAGAAAAAAATCAGTTTGTATGGTATCTATGGATTTTTTCTTGTAAACCACTGGTCACTTGGTCAATTTTTATGGAGGAAATGATAGCACATTATGAGGATACAAAGAGAAACACCTTCTTTAGCCAATTGATAAATCTCAAGCAAAAGGGTTCAATGATGGAGCACATTGAGAACTTCCAAAAATTGAATATAAGGGTAAATAATATTCTAGATGAACATAGGATTTATGTCTTCATAGGGACTCTAAAAGATAAAATCCAACATGAGGTTCGCCTTTGGGAACCTGATACATTGGAGAAAGCATTCAGGTTGGCAAGAAAAATTGAAAGAAAAAGTATGGAGACAAGGAAGCCTACCACTCACAGCTATAAATATGGAAGTGTTGATACTCCTATTTTTCCACAACCTACAAGGTTGACACCACAACAATTGGAAGAAAAAAGAGAAAAATGGCTTTGCTTTAGTTGTTACAGAAAATGCACTAAAGGTCATAAGTGTGCTGAGAAGAAATTATTTTGCATATATTGTGAAGAGGAGGAAGAAAAGGAACAAGAAACTTCAAAAGAAGAGGATATACACCAAGAACCAACCCTAGAGGAAGAAGAAATGAATCCGACCATATCCTGTAATGCATTGGCAGGAATTACCACTCCTCAAACTCTCAAGATAGAAGGGCATATCAAGAATAAAAGTGTAATAGTACTTATTGATTCGGGAATTACCCATAATTTTATTCATTGTAAGGTAGCCAAGGAATTGAATTCTTCCTATATCCAGCACCAAAGTGTCAAGTGATGGTGGCAAATGGATGAACTATAAATTCCTATGGAAAGTTAAATATCAAGCTAACCATGGGGGAATATGTATTGGATAGTCCAATTCTTTCAATTCCAATAGGTGGTGATGATGTTGTACTAGGAGTACAATGGTTACAATCTTTGGGGATGGTAGCTTTTAATTTTCAAGAACTTTTCTTGAATTTTTTTTCGGAAGGAAAGGAATTTAAATTACAGGGTATCACAGGAAAGCAAGGAAGGATAATAAGCTCTAATGTCATGACAAGGCTTCTAAAGAAAGAACAATGAGGCGTCATTTCACAATTATGCTCATTAGAATTTCCAACATCAAAATCATCTATTTCTCTAGATCCCCAAAAAGTCTTGGAGAATCATTCCAAGGTGTTTGAAACTCCCAAAGGACTCCCACCTATTAGTGATCATGATCATGCTATTCATTTGATTCCATGAAGTGTTCCTCCATACATGAGGCCTTACAGATATCCTTATTTCCAAAAGAGAAAAATTAAATGTATGATTGCATAAATTCTAGAGGTTGGTATAATTCAACCTAGTTAAAGTTATTTCTCTACTCTAGTAGTATTGGTGCACAAGAAGGATTGATCATGGCACAGGTTTATAGATTATAGGGAGCTCAATAAGCTCACTATTAAAGATAAATGTCTCATTCTTGTGATTGATGAATTATTGGATTAATTACATGGAGAAAATTATTTCACCAAGTTGGATCTCCATTCGAGATATCATCAAATTAGAATGAAGACAGAAGACATTCTGAAAACAACATTTTGAATTCATTAGGGTCATTATGAATTTTTCGTCATGCTTTTAGGCCTTACCAATGCACCTTCTACATTTCAAGGGTTGATGAATTCCATTTTCAAACCCTTCCTTAGAAAATTTGTGTTAGTATTTTTTGATGATATAATAATCTACAACATGTCTTGGAAGGATCATTTTCAACATGTTGAGAGGGTGCTAGCCTTAGCCTTTATCCAATCCAAATCAATGTTGGGAGGAGTTTTCAATGGATTTTATCATAGGTTTACCTAAGTTCGAAGGAAAGAGTGTCATCATGGTGGTAGTTGATTAGCTTACCAAATATGCACACTTTTGTACATTATCTCATCCATTTAAAGCTAGTACAATTGCTATTGCATTTATGGAAACAATTCAAAAGCTACATGGAAACCCAAAGATTATTGTAAGCAATAGAGATCCCAATTTCACTGTAAATTTTTAGACGGAATTATTTTCTTGTTTGGGTACTCAACTAGCTCATAGCTCATCTTATCATCCTCAATCCGATGGGAAAAGTGAGATAGTAAAAAAATGTTTGGAAGGATGTCTTCGTTGCTTTGTATCTGATAAAAAAACACAATGGGTCAATTGGTTACCTCTGGCTGAACGGTGGTATAACATTTCCTTCCACATTGCAACAAAAAAGACCCAATTTATGGCACTTTATGGATATCATATGTCGTCCATAACATCATGTTTAAGAGAAAATTGTAAGGTTCAAGTAGTGGAATATCACATCGAGCATCAACAAAAAGTTCTCCAACTCTTAAAGGCTAACCTAATTTTTGCCCAAAGTTGAATGAAACAATAGGCATATCAACATGGTAGCGAGAGAAGTTTTGATGTAGGTGACAGGGTATTTTTACAGCTACAAGCATACAAAAAAATGTCCCTCAAGCAAGCTAAGAAGGATAATAAATTATTTCCAAAGTAATATGGTCCTTACAAGGTGTTGCAAAATATTGTTACTATGGCATACAAATTGGAACTTCTTGCATCTTCTCGAGTGTACCCAATTTTCCATGTTTCATGATTAAACAAATTTATAGGTTAAAAACTTTTGGTTCAAACAATATTACCAGAAATTGATGAGGAAGGAAAAATCATATTGGAACCTGAAGTAGCCACAAAAACAAGAACTCGACAGCTACGAAATTGATCAATTTCAGAGTATCTCATCAAGTGGAAGAACTTATCCACAAAATATTCCACATGGGAGGATTTGAATTTTATACAGAAGAATCCAGAACTACTCAAGCATTGAGGACAACACTTTCTTGAAGGAGAGGGGCATGTTAGGGCCCTATATTACTAATTTAGTCCCTTATTGTTGTTAGTGTAGCCCCTTTATTGTTATTTTTGTACCCCTGTAGTCCCCATATTCTTATTATTGTCCCCTAACATTATTATTGTTAGGTCGACTATGATTATAGTGTGACCCCATGCACTCCTATATATAGAAAGGAGGTTTTGTCATTTGTGTCATCCAAGAATTTTTCATTTATGTAATGTAAAGGAGGTTGCCCCCCCCCCCCACCCCGAAGTGGTTGATTTCTAAGGCGTTGATCTCTCTTTTCTTCTATTTTTGGAGCTCGTTTCATAAAAAATAATTTTCAATCAAAGGTGATCAGGGAGAACCAAAGACATCATTCACAATAACTAATATCAAAATTTGTTATAAGTTGTCCAAACCTCAATAATTTTAACACAAAATGGTTGGTTCACTTTGATGGATTAGCTAAGGACATTTTGAAGACTTGGTGGAAAGAAAAAAGAAAGCTTAAGTAAAGAGTAGATGGGATTTATAAGACCAAATCAATCAAAATATTTTATCAAATGCTAACTGCTAGGATATGTAGATTGTATGGAAAATAAAGCATGGAGACTTTCAAGAGAATTGGTTTGCCTTGATTCATGCATATACCACTAAAGGGGCCATCTTCAACTGGGAAAATATGTTAGCATCCTCCATCAAATTGATTATCCAACCAATAGATGGAGCAGTCAAGATTCTATATGTCATCTTTCTTGTTTGATGTTGTGTATGAAAAATGTGATTTTGAAGGACTAGATTTGAAATGGAGTTCTCATTAGAAGAAATACCTGTGCACATCTACTTTAAGATACTGTGGAATACAATATATAAGAGAATGCATGATAATATTGTTCAATATTTCATCTATCCCATATATCATATACTCGTTGGTACATATTCTCAATGCATGTCTGATATAATATGGAGCTTCTCTACATGATATTACATATTGGTTTCCTCTTGGTTATTATACTTATATTACACATTGGTTTCCTTTCATCGAGTAATGGATCCACTTCCCCACATGCTAAGTGAGTTAAAAGGAAGAGTAATGCTAATTAAACTATAATCCTTAGGTTTCTATATCATTTATGAATGGAGCATCAAATAACCTAATGTGCCCAAAGAAATACCCAAGAAAAATTGGATAACTGAAAAGGATAAAGTATATGTTAGGATCGAAATTCAATCACATGAGAAGTTGAGAAAAGATGTGGAAAAAACAATGTTAGCTTATTTGACCTTGCATAATGGGCTTGAATCAGGCTTGAATCTATTGTCAAGGTACATAAAATACCTTTCATTGGTGCACTAGGATAAACAAGATCACAAGAAGGGATAAAGGAATGGATTCAAGAAATTTTGGATCTAATAAAGAAAGCTTTTGTAAGAGGTGATTTAGAGGTTACAAAATAGGTGATCACGTAGTGTTGTTGAACCCGTGAAGCTACACACAAAGCTCACAATGTTATTGAACCAAGTACAAGCTAAAAATCTGAGCTTAATACCTGATGCATTAGAATGCCTCATGAGATGTGAAGATAAACTAAAACTTAAGATCTAGTTGATCTCTTGTGAATACAAAATTTTGCAAGAATATTTGGTCAAAGATCTGTAGGACAAAGGTTGTTGGTATTTACATCACTGATTTAGCTAAATGAGAATGTTGTGTTTCATTGATTTTGATAGAATTTGTATTTTATTAGAAGAAAAATAGAGTTTCGATAAAAGAGTCCCATGGAATATGAAGATTCATGAGGAAGTTGAAAGATCATGGTAAGTAAATTTTCACCTCACTTTGTATAAATATACCCTCATGGCTAGATGTAAAGTGGTTGGAGTTTTGAACTTCATTTGAGAATATTGTTTTGAAGATCAAATATATCTTTTTCACATTTCAAGTGGTAGATTTACATCTCCATTAATGGATTTCATGGGTACTTCATGTGATGGTGTTATGGACATTTCATTTTAATTTTGAAATTATTTGAGCCTAAACATGAATTTTGTACATGTGTTGTTGAGAATTGTGAGACTTTTCTCTTGGTGTTTCAATGGTATATGTGCATGCTTCGATGTGTTTAGTTAGTGAATCATTTTGTTGATTTAAGCACATATTGCACTTGGGATTATATGTTTTTCATGCTTTCATCATGTTTATTATTTCTTAGGAACTAATTTGTAATTGATAAATGAATCTTTCCCTTATGTGTTTTAATTGAAGTTTCTAACATGCTTCTTTAATATTCATGTCATATTATTTTATTGTTGTTATGTCTACGGAATCTCATATGTAAATATTCCATAAAGTTGCTTTAACTTGTATTTATCAGAAGTTTTATTTGTTTTCTAACATTTGATGCTCATTTCATCCAAAATGAATCATAAATCATTATGGTGGTAGATAGTCCCACGTAATGGATAGGACTCCTATCACAAACAGTGTAGATTCTAACTGGGATTTTGCACTAAGGAGATACCCTAACTATTGGTGGCAAAATTTATCCCGTCAACAAATTGGCACTAGAAGGAGGGTTTCCATGTATGGATGGTACAAATTCTCATACTTTTTCTCAGATTTATGAGCTAGAAAATAACTAACCCCATTCCCATTCACTGACTCTTCCTACATAGGAAATTCCTGAAAGTTAAGCCCCTCCACACAGTCTCGAACCAATATTCAAATTTACTTATGGTCACTTAAAAACCCTTCGGCCTTTACCCATGAATATTCCAAAAGGCTTGGACTATTTCCTGTTACATCTATCGTACCTCATAAACACTCAATGCAACCTCAAACAAGTCACTAAGGAGTATTCTTTATATAGTGCATGAGTTGATTAACATGTATTTGGATGATTTAGTAGATGTTTTGGAAAGAAACTCGAAAGGGGGTATCGATGGTCAAGTTTATTTTTAGAATATTGAAGGGGAGAATCTAGAACGTGAAAACCAAGGACCACTTGAGAATTGTGAACACCTTGAGTGACCCGAGGACGAAGAGAATTTACAAAACAAAGGGAATTTGTGGAATAATAATGAAGGCTCAGACCCATATTCAAAGAGTGATGACGACAATAAAATGGTCAGGAATTAAGCATAACCTTTGGCCTGGATGGCACACTCTACTCTTCATATCCAAACTATTCTTCATGATTTTCCTCATCATCCTAAGAAAATATCCCACTAAGTGTTACCTGGACAAAGGGATTTCTACGGAAAACCACATCAATATTTCTCATCCATCACAAAGGATTATGAATGTGAAACATGAGGACATTTCTTGCAATTTGTTTCTTTGCACATTCGAGAATAAGGTTGTTTTATGGTATCATACTCTTCTCGTAACATTTATTAGGAGTTGGGATGAGTTTATCAATGTTTCATGAATATATTAAACAAGTCTCCATGTGATTTGTTTCACCACGAATCTATCACAATTGACTACTACACCTCATTGTTGTCATATAACATTTCTATGTTCATTAAGAGGGCAGCGAAGACTACATGGGTTGAGAATTTTTCTAAGGCCATTTTTTTTAGAAGGACATGATCACCATAGGAGTGCATGAAGTACACACTAGGGGAATTTTGAGGTCTAAAATGGGTCTCCTTAGGAAATTATAAAATAATAGTGAAAATAATAAGACAATATTAGATTACATCATCAAATTTAATAGGGAAAAAAGAAAAACTACTTTTTCAACTCGTATTTTCAACTTATCTCCTTATGGGTTTACTTGGATTTTTTGCGGGAACACTGTTGGATGAAAAATTTGATTCCTTGTCCAAGGAGTACCCACGTTGCATACTTTCAAACTCTTCTACATGAAAATTTATAAATACATTAAAACGTGATTGCAAT
This sequence comes from Pinus albicaulis, assembly GCA_034641835.2. NCBI lineage: Eukaryota > Viridiplantae > Streptophyta > Pinopsida > Pinales > Pinaceae > Pinus > Pinus albicaulis. The sequence continues at coordinate 222,384,269 of CM076574.1, forward strand.
CACGTTTTTTCATGTAGTTCTCATTTTTCGTGTAGTGGGGTCCATCGAAAGTATGCAAACATGGGTACTCCTTGGATGAGAAATTAAATTTTGCATCCAACGAGTACGCCCGCTCGAAATTTAAGTAAAACATTAGGGAGATAAGTTGAAAATAAAAGTTGAAAAAGTAGTTTTATTATTTTATTATTTTTTAATAATTGTACTTTTATCATGGTTGACATCATCATCTTGAATCCTATTGGTTCTTATAAAGTTTATTTTGGTTGTACATTTTTCTTAGGAGGCCCATTTTATACCTCAAAATTTCTCTAATGAAGATGATCCAAAGACTACTAGTAAGAAATCTCAAGCTTCCTCTAGTAAGTCTACTGATAAAGATGTGTTTGATTTTGAGAGCCTAACAAAATCTCTCAAATAATTAACTAATGAAGTGTCTAATATGAAAATAAAGACCAAAAAAATTTATTTTGGTAGCAAGTATTTCAATCCTTTCTTCAAGAAGAGTAATAATCAATCGACTAAGTCGGCACAAAGCTCAAACATGAATGTCAACGTGGAAGAAATAAGCATGGAAAATTATTGTACTTTTCAACAAGATGCCCATTCTAAGAAAACATGATCGCAATGGATGCATAACCTCAATTTAATGGTAAGTAAATTTATTGATACTCATACCATTGAATACCAATCTGATCATTCAAAAGAGGAAGAAGAGTTTTCTCCTCCTAAAGGTAATGTTGAAAATGCAGCAAGATGATGGAGCTTAGTGAAATGAAGTCGCCTTCACTAAGTGGGCCCACAGGCAAATTCTGGCGCAAAGTCTATTTTTAGACTATGTCTATTTTTAGACATATGGAGCATGGTCCAGGGGTTGCAGTATGTTATTCTTGGAGTATTGGTCATGTTAGTAAAAATAGATGGACCTCTATTTTTTGACCTATAGTTCGATAGGTCGATGTTTATTTTTAGACTGCCTATCCTAAAAATAGGGAAGTCAAATATTATTTACCCTTAATAATATTTGGACTCTAAACAGCAGTTTACTCTCTTGGAGCACTTCAGTTCGAGCCTTGGAAGTGGCTCATGCATCTGACAGAGGAATTACGTTATTCCTAAGGGTTTGGTGAGCTCATGCATGGTTGACTTCAGTTAGGACTTCAGTGGCAGAAGTTTGGTGGAGTTAATGAGACAGTTAGTGGAGTTGTGTTCGGTTTAACTTAGTTGAACTAGTTGAGATTAGTTTAACTAGCTAATCAACTAGTAATGAGTGGAGTGAATTAAATAATATTTAATTCATTAATTAGTAACTCATTATTCAACTCAAGAACACATCAGTTCACTACAGTGCATGGACAGTTCAGTGGAGACCAGTGAAAGAGGCAGATGAAAGGGTGGAGTTAGCTATCAGTGGCGACATCAGTTGTGCATGAGATTTGCACCACACTTGGAGGAATTTCCCATGATGATTGTGCTTTCAAGCCAAGGAGATTCGAACCTTGGATCTCTATATAGACAGGCCTAGATTGCGCAATAGAGGCAAGGCAATTGGCGGTGAGTTTTGAACCAGTAACCTGTTCAAAACTGAGCTAGTTTGTGTGTAACTTTATGAGAAAGTACTGAGTACTTGTGAGGAGTATTGTACCGAGTTTTTTACATGATTTCTCCATTATAATATACACAATAGCTGCGGGGTTTTCAGCTATAAGCTTTCCCCATACATACTGTGTTAATGTGTATGATGATTTGATGTGCTATCGCTTGTTTTAATTCCGCATGTGTGATGATCTGAGTGGAAGAGATTATGTGTTGCATATAAATTCGAATTGTATGTGATCAGGATAGTCTCGGTGGATAATTAATCATTATTCAGCAAATTTCTACAGGTAATGTTAGATCATATCTAATGGTGTTGAATATTGTTAGAGACAGTGAGTCTCAATTAGTTGGTGAAGTTTTGGTCAGAGATAATCCTCTTGCTAATCCCCCTAATACATACAATTTGAGAAGTAAAATACCAATGGTTGAATCTACCTTAGATGGTAAAAATAAGGTGCTTTTGAGAAAAATATCAGCCTCGAAATACCCTGCTTAGAATTTGACTCCACAATCTTCAATTGGTTACGGCTGAAGGGTAAATTAGGGAATCCTAAAAGTAATTCAAAAACTCCTGAGGCAGCTGAAAAGCCTTATCTACCAATATCCTCTTCCCTTCCATCCAAATATGAGAGTGTATTTTGTGATATGGATTACAACATCATTGAATATCTGAATAAATTCTTAGATAATATTTCGCTCTTTGAACTCGCCAAGTTTCCCGGATAGAGAGATTTTATTCTCAAGACTTTCACATCCATATATTCAACAAAAAAATCCACTTTGTTTTCCAGTAATTCTCCTTACAGCCAACCCAAAGCTGCGGTAAGGCTTGAGTCTATTGTGAATGCGGCTAATGTTAATTTGAGATCATAGGAACCTCCATTTTTTTTGGCATTTGAGATCTTTAATTACAATGTGCATAGTTTTTTAGTTTAATAAGGTGCATCAACCAATGTTATGCCTTTATATGTATGCAAAAAATTAATTCTAAACTAGAGAAAAAATATTCAAATATCATTCAACTTGACAGATCCGTACAAGTGGTGGGAGAACTCAATAATGTTCTAATTATATTGTATTCTAACTCAGGCCCGATACATCAATTTATAAATATTATGGTTATTGACATTTATAAACCATACAATATCGTTTTAAGCATAGACTATTCCAGTAATATCCAAGGATATCATGCCATGGATTGGTCCCATTTATGGCTCCCCTATATAGGACACAACAATCAAATTAAGGTTAACAATGAGCCACACATGAAGTACGGTTATTGAGCTATAGATGCCAAATGAACCTATCAATGTTGCTCGAGTTGGGAAATTGTTTCATAGAATCAAACATTGGTTTTTACTAAGCCATGTCATCACCCATCTCAGCAGATACACAATTGGAACTCCTTCCTTGTCTCTATCTAGAGAAAACGAATCATGTATTATAGACGTAAATATTTTTAATTTAGGTACTAACCACGTAAATATTGAAACGTGGACTTTGTATTATGATGGATCAAAGACGCGGGATGGAGTTAGTGCAGGATGCATCCTAATGGATCCCAATAAGAATAATTGTTTGATTTATTTCCATTTCAAATTTCAATGCACTAACAACATCGCAGAGTATGAGCCATTTATTCTTGGTCTAAATAAAGGCATTGACCTAAAGGTAGAATGCTTGAAGTTAAATGGTGATTCTAAAATTATCACTAGACATGTGTGTGATACTATTCATTGTATTTCACCTCATCTCAAAAAATAATAACATGGGGTATGGTGATTGATTTATGCTTTTAAAGATTTTAATATTAAATCAATCCCAAGAATTAATAATGTCATAGCTGATAAATTATCTAATGTCACCACAATATTTACAACACTTAGGGATGGATTCTCTATAGAAATCATTTATAAACCTATTGTCCCTTATAATGTAACTAACTTACGCATTTTCAATGGTGATAAAAAAAATTTGAAATTTCTTGCTAACACATATATATTCAAAGATGTGAAAATAAATGAGGAGGAACACGATAGAACCTTGCATGAAATAACTAACGTATGAGAGGGAAATTCAATGCCCAAAGGTGTTGTATCACTAAAGAAGTTATTTAAATTTCAAAATCGATTCAAAGGACCTCCTAATACAAAAACCCAAAGTACAATGCTATTGCGTGAAAAATTTGATACTGGGACAGAAGAAGGCCCCAATTTTTTCAATCTTGGTACTCCCCCCCCCCCACGAAGAAAAAAAAAAAGGAGAGGCAAGCATTTATTCATCTATTCAGATGGTATTAAGATGTTTTCACTTGGAATTACGAAGACCTTAAATAATATGCTATAAAAATTATTCAACATATCATTACTATCAAATATGGTGTCAAGAATTTTCAGTAGAAACTAAGAAATGTACATCCAACACTTGAGCCTCTCATTCAAAAAAAATTAAAGCTGTTGGATGCAAAAATTATTTTAAAATTAGGCATTCAACATGGGTCTCAAACCTAGTCCTCGTAAGTAATAAATCTAGGGATATCAGCTTATGTATTGATTTTTGAAATCCAAAATTAGCTTTAGATAAAGATAACTATCCAATTCCCTCAATAGATAAGATCCTCCATACAATATTAGGTTCTAATGTGTTCTCACTATTGGATGGATTTTCTGGCTACAATCAAGAATTGGTAGCCAAACCAAATAGACTAAAGATAACTTTCATAACTAAGTGGGGAACATTTTCTTTTAGATGTATTCTCTTTGGACTAATGAATCGTAGAGCTACATTTCATAGAGCAATAGATATTGCATTTAGACCACTAATTGGCTAGACTGTGGTGGTGTATATAGATGTTATCAAAGAAAATGTATGATCATTTACATCATCTGAAATCAATTTTGGAATGTTGTAGGAAATATGGTATACCACTGAATCTGAAGAAAAATATTTTTGTCATGTTCGAAGGGAATCTATCAGGACATATCATTGTGAATATTGGTATTACGATTGATTCTGAATGCATGAAATCCATCACTCAAATTCTGTATCCAAATAGTAAGAAATCCATGCAATCATTTTTGGGTAACATTAATTTTCTTCGAAATTTTATTTCGGATTACGTCCAAATTGTGAAGCTACTACAAGATATGATCAAGAAGGATGTGGTTTATAAATGGAACCAAAAGGAGAATGAATATTTTTCCCAAATAAAACAACATATAGTTTAATCTCTTACCCTCTAAAATCTCAATTTTGACAAAGATTTCATGCTGTATACTTTTGCTTCAAGTAATTTATTAGTGGTTGTTCTTATACAAAAGGATTATCAAGTAAATGGATGGTTTATCTCCTCTATGAGCACAATAATGGAAGGTTCATAATTGAATTATGCATATATGGATAAGTAAGCTTACGATGTGTACAAGGTTGATAAACATTTTAGGTTCTACATTTTTAAAAATCATATTATAGTATTAGTTCCTCATCTCACAATTAGATCTTTGTTTGTGCAACAAGAACTAGGGGAACAAAGGGCCAACTATATGACTTTCCTACAAGAATATGACTTGGAATTCAAGCCTTCCCATACAATCAAAGGTCATGGACTATGTAATATTGTTTCTAAAGTTGTGTGCCCCCATGAAGAAGAAATTTAGGATGGTAGCAAGAGATTGAAATGTATAACAATGATTCAGCACCCTCACCCATTTTTTTAACATACTGGTATGTATAAATAATGAAATATATAGAACAAGGGACTTTTCCTTTTAATTTATCAACAAGAAAAAAAAGAGCCATCATATTAAAAGCCTCTTCTTATCAGCTAGTCATGGAGATATATTTTGAAAACACCATAATGAGTTTTTTTTGAGATGTTTGGAGTCTTCTAATACTGATAAGGTTTTAGAGGAACTTCATGATTGATCGATACGACAACACATAAGGTTATGAGAGCACATTATTTTTGGCCTATATTGTTTAGGGATGCTTATGCATATGGCCGCAAATGTTCCAATTATCAAAAGTGTGCTTGTAGAGAAAAATTATCACCCACACCACTGTAACCCATTTCATCTGAAGAACCATTTCAACAATGGGGCTTAGATGTTGTTGGAGAAATCACTCCTCATTCCTCGAAGCAACAAAGGTACATTCTCACAACAAAGAATTATTTTACAAGGTGGTTTGTAGTCGATCCTATCATACAAATGAATGACCGGGAGATAATTCAATTTCTCAATCAAAACAACATTACCAGATTCAGTGTTCAAACCTCAATTGTCTTTGATAATGCTACATATTTCTCATCATTGAAATTATATGATTTTTCTTTAGAGAATGGGATTGAAATAAAACATTATGCTAATTACTATCCCCAAGGAAATGGACTGTCCAAATCCACTAATAAAAATTTTATATGCATCATTAAGAAAATTGTGCTCACTTAGCAAAGAAATTGGCATAATGATTTAATAGGTGCTCTTGGTGTTTATCATGTTACTCCTAAGCCTTCATTTGTTACTTCTCCTTACTTATTGTATACATAAAGGAATCAATCTCATCACTCAATATGTACCTACTTGATTTACATTTATCCCAAGAGTCACAAAGTAAGTCATGCCTAATTATGCAAAGGATGATTGACACCTTATTAAAAATTGAGGAAGAGATGTAAAAGGCCAGGGAAAAATTCGCCTCCCATAAAAACTAGATCAAATGATGGTTTGTAAATAATTATGCATGTGATAGGGAGTTTAGTGCAAGATACCTTGTCTTGAAGTGGGATAAAGTCCACGAAGACAAGGGGAAACACACCAAGTTTGAATCTCTAGGATTGATCCCTTTGAAATCTGAGAGAAACTTGGTCTACACACTTACCATTTTCAAACATAGACGAAATATTGAATCCCTTCCTATGAATGGACAAGATCTGAATTTTTATTTCCATTATAAACTCTTGTAGCTACTTTCCTCTATGTAAATATTAATTTTACGTCATTTTTCATTTCAGGACTTTTTTTTCTTATCATGCTTTTATTTCCTGTAATTTCCTATTTCACCAAAAATCCTATGTACATAAAGGATTTATGTATAAATATATTGCATTGGAACATTATTAATAAGTCGAATAAAGAGATTGTAGTAACTTCTCAATCATTGGTTATAATTAAGATCTATTTCCACTACTTATGCCTAGATATCTTATAAGTTCAATGATATCTAAAGAAAAATACGAATTAGATTATATGGCAGACTCTAGTTAGGTGGAATACCCCATACCCTTATTAGTCTCTTTATTACCCAAGTTGGATTTTAAACTCAAATAATGCTATAATTGTGTTAACCTAGGGGTTAAAGAAGGGAAAAGGATAAAACACATAGTGAGAAAACCAATTTCAAAAAATATTAGTCGCTAAAACACAAGAAACAACCTCTCTAGTCATAAAATAAATCGGGATCCCTCATCCACATTAGCACAATGAACGCCCAATATGAAAATTGCATCAAAATAAAATTAACATAAAAAGGGTAAAGGCATGAGAAATTATTCTTGCACAAATAAGTGATGTAAGAAACTCCCTTGGGGCTATGGACACTCATTCTGAGCGAAGCAATGGTTGTGATTTCTTGAGTGACATTGTCGAAGCTATGGATGCTCGCTGGAAATGGAGAAACACCGGAGACTCACACTAAATTATGAACATTATTAGCTCACACATACCTTTTCTTGATCCCCTATTGAAGCCATTAGCGTCAACTCCTAACTTATAAAGCCTGTTTGAAGCAAGCCAACCAAAGTGATAGATAGACTATACCATAACTAGCGCTAAAAAACGAGACTAGTGGGGTCCATAAGTCTAAGACAATACTTCCAAGAGATTAGAATCCATCTTAAGCAAGGGATAAGAAGATATTTTGAGGCCCTACCCATAAATTTCCAATTGTTGTATTAGTTACAACAACCCAAAATTTTCAATGCTTTCAAAATCTGGAGTCCCCCTTTACTTAACACTTTCTCAAAATTTCTCTACGAATCCCTAAAACTTTACCTCTCTTTTGACTTGACTATAATTGCATGAAATTATTGCAGGAATAGTTATGATCCTTGAAATACTTGTCTCTCGTTCTACTCGCAAGTCGCAATCACAAGTTGCGGTTATATCTTACATATCCTATGAAGTTTTGATTTACGGTTTAGACTATAGAGCTAATATTCTAAGTTGAAAATTGCAAAACTAGTGCCTAATTAGCTTCACTTTGGCTTCTATAAATATAACTTGTCACCAAGGCTATATGAATACATCCCTAGTTGCAAGTCACATCTTTAGTGCCTAGTGCTTTATTGACTACCTTGTAGTAATGTGATTTGTGACTAGGCATTGTCCTCATCGCACAATGGAATTGCGACCTAGACTCATTGCATGTGACTTAACCCAATAATTATTCTCCTTTGACTCCCTCACACATGTGCCTTACTTATATAATCAAAATTCCCCTTTCTCATTTAAGTTTGCACACTAGAATTGGACAAGCAAGCCATCTCTCCAAATAGAGGTTGTTATTACAATTTTTCTTGGTAAGTAACGCATCCCCTACTATCATGAAATTCCATCTTATTCTTTGGGAATCTAATCGATTCAACTACCTTTTCCCTTAAATACTTATATGCTTTCACGCTTCTCTCTTATTCCTCTCAATGCTAAGTTGAGATATTAATCCTCACGTTCTCTCCCTTATCCATCTAAGGCATGCTCTTGTACAAACACTATGATTCATACGTTATTATCATATTTAGTACTTATTCACATATCCTCAAGGGTTTTTTTCATGGGTTAAACTATCGTATCACAAATTAATGGCTTAGTATTTTTCATATGGACCAAATCCACGTCATTTTTTAATTCTCACTCTACACCTTCTAAGATCTTGCTCACAATTTGCATTCACATTAGTACTTAGAATACTATCTCTTAATCACATAACCTAATCTTACTCTTTATGCCATGGATTTTCTATCCACCCCTAACCCTAAGTCGTAAATTATGATTCCAATGAGTACTCAAAGCCCTTGTGATCTAGATATCTGATATGCAACTAGTATGGGAGTCCTTACTTATTGAAGTCACAAGTCACTTCTTAAAGCCTCATTGACACTAGAATCATAATTTGCAACTAGACAAGGACATGGATCTGCAACTGCACTAGATATTGAAATTTGTGATTGAGCTAAAATTTGAATCTGCGACTAGCCTATCTTAGCCTTTTCTGATGTGATTTGTGACTAACCTCATCCTCTCAAAATTGCAACGTAAACCATTGTATTTTGCTTTACGGATTTGCAATAAGTCATTAGTTTCGAAATATTATAATGACTTGTTTCGATAATGAATATTTTTGAGATGTCAAGAACTATTCATTTGGATTGCCTCAGCATTTCCTCCTCTTTTGGGGAAATGGCTCCACCCATTATAAAAGGATCTAGCGGAAATTCTAGGAGAATAGAGAGCAGCATAGAAGGACTTACGGAAAACCTTCCTAAACTACCCATATATGTAGATATCATTTACTATATTGAAAAGACAACAAATATGACTTGGAGTGATATTTACTCAATGTTGGAATGGGGTCTCCTAACAAGCTGCGAAACTGGTCCATTTTGATTACTTTTGATTATATTTAGTGTAGCGCAGGGGTTTTGGGGCGGGTCAAAGCCCTAAACGCATTGTAATGGGTCAAAGGGTAAACTAGGGGTCCGAAAACCATGGGTTTCGGACCATATGAAATTCAAAGCTATATTGTTATAAATAGAGATGTATTTTGTATCAAAAAGGATAGGAATTGATGAGATATTGATGCAATCTGTTGTTTAAGCCATTTGTTTGGGTTTTGGGGAATGGAATCCTGCTGGCTGTGTGTGCGGAGATCCTAGTCCAGTTGTGTTCGGACGCTGCTACTGTGTGCGCAGGTTGGGAAGGGAATTGTAAGGAAAGGTTGATGAATGAATGAATGTGAAGGATTATTAAAGATCTGAATCTGTCGGTATTTTTGTATGAATTATTGATCATTACTGTGTTATGTATTTTCTGTCTTTCTTCTGCAAAATTCTGTGTACGGAATGCTTGGATCTAGATCTATTCCACTTTGTTTATGTAATGTTGTGTTGATGTTATGAAAATTATATAAGTAGATCTAGTGAACGTGGATGCAAATAGATACATAATTAACCCTGCGAAGAAACAAGGTAATCTGGGAATTACGAAGTAGAACGCAGCTCTGCTTGCCTTACCCTTCCTTTCTCAGGGTGCGAAAACCTGGTTCCAGCACCCACCCATACTACTTTGGGTGAGAATGACCTGCGAAAGCAAGTCACTACCAAAAGGGCCAGTAGTATAGGGGTTTGTTGGCAAACCTAGCACACCGAACTTGGGTCAGGACCCCTCAAGCCAACACTCAAACTTATCCAGGAAGGACATCCCATAAGATGAAGAAGACTTCTAGGTCTACATTAATGTGAAGAAGTCTTGGCTACATAAAACTTTTTACACCCTCTAGTCTTCCCCTATGCATACTATAGAATGGATTATTCAACACAGATGAGGAAAAAATTGCAATCAAAAGTGATCAAGGCAAACTAATGGCATCATTCAGAACAACTGACATAGAAAGTTATTATAAGATGCCAAAACCTCAAGAAAATTTCAACACAAGATGGTTGCCTAACATTGATGGATCAACTAAGGAAAATTTGAATACTTGGTGGCAATAACCAAGCAATGTTAGGCATAGAGAAAATGGGAGTTATAACACCAAATTTCTTACAAATTTCTATCAAATTATAGGTACTACGATATGCAGGTTGTATAGAAAATCAAGCACCAATATCTTTCAAGAAATTTGGGTTCCCTTTATTCATCCATGCGCCACTAAAGGGAAAATATTCAACTGAGAAAATATTTTATCATCCTCCATCAAATATAATATCCAAGAAACAAAGAATACACTAGATATGGAGCTGTAATATATATATCTTGTTGGATGTTGTATGTGAAAAATGTGATTTTGAAGGACTAGGTTTGAAATGGATTTATAATCGAGAAATACCTATGAACATATACTTTATGAGCTTGTGAAATATAGGATATATGGGAATGTATGAGACATTTGTTGAATACTTTATCTCTCCCCTACATTATATGCTCTTGGGTACATAGCCTCCATGCATGTATGATAGAGCCAGATGTTTTCTACATGATATTAAAAATTAGTTTCCTCTTGGTGATTCTACTTACATCAGTGTATAGTGCCTACAAGCCTCCACATGTTCTTCCCACATTCATTACGGAAAAATTAATATTGTAGGAAGTGACTCGCCAACTTACTACATGATTTTCCAAGTCACTAGTCAAATCCAAGATATCCCCATGGCTTGTCTTTCCATCACATATTGGGGCTTACTCCATTAAGAGTTTAAAAGAGACAGGAGTGGAGGTTGAAGAATTTCAATTTGGGAAAAAGTATACAAGAGAGGGTGGCCATGAATCAATATTGTAAACTCACTGAAACTCTGAATTTATTTATTTATTTTTCATATTTATGTATTGTTATTTTCATTAAGGAAACTACATATTCACTTGATTATAAATCTCAATAGCATATCCACTTAACTAATTTTTCTTATATTTCATCATTTTACTTTAACCAGTGTATCATTACTTCATTAGCCTCTAATTAAACAATAACCATGATCAGTAAGAAGAAAATAAATCATCACACATAGGAAACACATTAACACATGAGGGCACCATGATTTTTAGGAGGAAACTCAATGTGGGAGAAAACCACTTTTTTCGTCATCTATGTATTCGTCTTTTATTATAAAGGAAAAAAATTATATTGTTGCACCCATGCGAGACTATACCAAAACGCAAAAATTCACCGCAAGGCTACAACTTTATCTCATTTCTTCAGCACCTGTTCTAAGGAACTCCTAACTTCTTGATCTCATTTACGACCCACCTAAGGGGGATCTGCCCTTGGAACATATTTGCTTTACCACCATTGGGAGGAAGCTTCGACTCCCTCATTGAAGGCTCCAACCCTCAGCACCTCTATGGACCATGTTTCATAATATTTCATACTGGATCCACCTGACTTAAATCATCAAACCTGTAGGCCACTTTTCATCATATTTTAAAACTAGACACACTTCCATCATTTAAGCCCAATATCAAATAATAGTTCTGAAATCAATCATTGAATCAAATCACCCAATCATTGAACTAATTGAATCAATAAATCAATCACTGAATATCAATCAACCAATGTAACTACATCAAACCAATCCATATTAGATCATATCAATGCACAACCACTCATAAGTATACCATACCATATATTGTTCATCACAGGAACCAAATTTTGTCACTGCAAACCCTAATCAATCATATGTCAGAATGCATACGCTACTTTTTTAATCATACCTACATATGTACGTGCTTCCCCTAAAGAAGACCTACATAAATATCTCAAATTACTCACACTTAAATATGAATCACTATCACATTGAACCAATCACTGAATCACATATTGAATCCATCACATATTACTGAACCAAATACAGATCACCACATAGTAGCATCATCATTAATCAGCATTCCATTCCACAATCAGTTCAACCCAAATAATATTGTCAAACACATATTATTATGAGAGAGAAATCATCGATAGATAGCAGTAAACATAACATAACTGATCAAACGTCATTAATAACCCATACTACAAAATCATAGCATGTATACGTGAATTTTACAAAGGACATCCACATATGTACATTCTTCCCATTCTTAACACCTGCACACATATTCTAAACTTTCATATAATATATATACAACTACCCATAAGAAGATCCACGAATGTATGCAAACTCTAAGACGAAATCCAACATACATATCTAAAATCACTAAATCATACCTTCATTGCAACCACAAGATTTTTCAAGCCCAAATTCTTAGCATACACGCTATTACAGTCTCACATTATTATACCATCATCATAGATATATCAAATCATAAATAGATTAACCAACATGTATTCATTTCAAATCTGATCCATCTCCATGTTCCCTAGTGAACACATGTTTCAACTCATAATCATTCATAAACAACTCATCACATGCACACCAAACACTTTGATCTCCATCTCCTTATATAGCTTTAGCCTTTGAAAATACCTTAGGTCAATCCCTTGTTCTTGGTATTATTTAACGAGATCAAATATCCCTTGTATCACTCATTACTATGGTCCAATACCATGGTAAAGACCCTTGCCATTCCAACTACCATGGTTCAGATTATGTACGTGACTTCTCTTCACCATGCCTACATATGCACACGACCTTGCTTCACAGGACCCACGTATACTTTCCCAAACTTCATCTTTATTTTTCCTTTATCTTTGAACTTGACATTCCTTTGTCCATCATCTATGTTACATTTGTATCAGCCACCATGTTAACATCTCTATCAAGTAGGTTTCCATCAAGGACAACAAATTAGCCATAATGTCAACATTGCAATGCTTCATATTTTGTGAATTGAATTTTCGTACATATGATTTGAGAGGTATCGTCATGGGACATTGCAAAACAATTGGATATAGTTAGATATATATTTTAGCCACCAAGGAAGAGGAGGAAAAGGTAAATAACTGTTACAATACGTCCAAGGATTTAGAAACATCTCTCCAAGTTGACAAAGGGGAGAAACCATAGTATGACACTCAAGAAAGCATGAGCTTGGATGCAAGGAAAGTTATTCTTAAAAGAAAAGAGGGACAAGAAGCTAGCAAAGAGAAGAAAATTAAATAAAAGGATGATATAGGAAGAAGTTAAACTTAATCATGAAGAAGAAGAAAACAAGAAGAGGAAGAAAATATGAAAAATCAGGAAGAGGAAATGCAGAAATGAGAAGATGTCAAAAGGAAAAACGCAAAAGCTACAAAGAAAAGAGGTAGCAATGAAAAGGAAAGAAGAAGAAGAAAGCATGAGAAGAAAAATATATTAAAGAAGAGGAAGAAAGGAAAAGAAAGGAAGAAGAAGAAGAAACCAAAATGCAAGAAACTCACTAGCCAAGTAGCTTGAACAATAATTGATTGATAAGGAGCATGAATACAAGGTAGCAGAAGATAACAGGTTGAAAATTCTGGAGACATAGATGGAGTTTCCTACCTTGAAAATCTCACCACCCATTCCTATAACTAATGGACATTTTTTTGAAATATGTAATTTGGTTTGGTCTTCATAATGACAGATGTAATCATGATTTTATGTATTTAATGAAAAGATAAAAACAAATGTATTATTGTAAGTCTTGAGGCATGGGTTTCATGCTCAAGATAATTTATTTATAGGTCAAAGCACCCATTGAGTGATTCTAGATTTTTTATAAATTCATCGAGTCATTTTCATGTATGAATGACCCATTTGGGCATGTTACATATTGTAAATAAAAAATTATTGAATCATAATCAAGTTAAAATACCCACAAAGATCTTGTCATGGCACAAATTTCAAGTCAGCCTACAGAAACTTCTACTCGGCCTAAAGGATGAAATTTGACCCTATGTGAAGCCTATATAAAGAATACCTCGACCACATTTCGAACACACACTCTCACTCACACAAGTTTGATCTTAAGGATGAAAGGAAGTGTGAAGAAGAGGAATACTAAAGGAGGAGAAAGTTCGAAGTTTTGGATTTGGTTTTGGGTTACTTCTCTCCACACGTGCGAAGTAATTAGGGCACACATTGTTGCACTGACGCTGAGTTATAGAATTGAAGTTAGGTCACCTAGAAGAGTTGTTCTGGAAGCTGAATTCTCTAGGAGAGATAATCTACCCAAGCGAAGGAGAGAAGTTGCAATTCCTGGGCATAACGAAGTTACAATCACTGTTTGTGGTTGCAGTTGCAATTACAGTTTTCGATTGTAGTTGCAATTGCAGTTTTTTATTGCAGTCAAAGTTGTAATTTATGGGAAAGCTGAAATTGCAGTTTCTGGTAAGTTTGAAGTTGTAGTCGAAATTGCAATTTTTGGGCAAGTCAAAGTTGCAGTTTCTGGGCAAGTTGAATTTATACTTGCAGCTGCAGTTATGGAGTAGGTCAAAATTGCTGGAAAAATAAATTATTCAAAAAGGAAGCATTGACCTAGTCTTGGAGGGGTTCTTGTTCAAGGGTCAAGGTCTTGAAATTCTTCAATTGAAGGTTCTATAATAATAATAATTCTTGTGGGTTTTCCTCTCAAGCTGGAGATATTTTGGCCCCGGTTGATCGCCTACATCTTGTGTCCTTTGTCTCATTGTTCTTTATGGTTTGGTAGTTGTTTGATGAAGAATAACACATAATAATAATCAAGTACAAGAAGAAACTAATTAATAAAATTAAAAAGTCCTCACAAGAAGTTATCGTTATTAGATAAATCATCTAATATATTTTCCCTAGATTTCTCAACATGGTATCAGAGCTAAGGTAACAAGTCAAGGAAGGGTGGATCAACAAGGGACGGTCAAGATTTCAAAAATTAAGGATATCAAGGGCATAAAATAATCAATAAGGTTCTCTCATCCCCAAGACAATTTGAAAAACAAAGGCTACTTCATTATCTTCAAAGGAAGTGTCAAAAACATTAGATCAATCAAAGAAGAAACTTCAAAGTTAAAGTATTCATGAGATCTACTCTCAAATCATCATCTAAAGGTATAAGACCTCAAAATACCCTATCTCTACTCAAAAAATAAAATACCTCAATTGAAAATCATCTTGAAGATTACTCTTCCAAGGAAAGATATATCAAAGGAATTGTCAGCATCAAGGCATCATCAAGAAGTCATCCTCAATCATCATAAAGAAAAAGCATGAAGTTGAAGACTTCATCTTCACTTGACAAGTAAGTATTTATACTTTTCCATATATGTATATATATATAGTAAAATGACTTCATTTTGCAAGGATATCAACAATTTGGTTGGGTCATCGAAATGCCTTGCATGGAAAATACGGATAGACCTAGTCCTCAAGGAAAATGAAATTATTAATTATGTCAAAGGAAAAGCATTGAAACCATATGAAGAGTAAGAACTATATAATTATATGAAAAGGGATATAAGGGCTCAAAGGATACTCATAGAATCCATCAAGGATTCTCTCATTGCATATGTCGAAGGATTGGAGACATCAAAAGATATATATGATAAGCTAGCATATTTATTATCTGAAATCTCAACAGGACAAGCCATATCACTAAGGTCTGAACTATACAATTTGAAAGTGTCAAAGGATGAAGGGATATATACATGTCTTACTAAAGCATCACAAATAAGGAATCAACTTCAAGATCTAAGAGAGACAATATCTGATAAATAAATGATTACCATTGTTCTAAATGCTCTAACTAATGAAAAAGGAAACCTTGTATCAAAGGCCTATGAAGAGGAGAAAGCTATCCCTTTCAATAATTTTTGCTAATTATGCAAGAGTGAAGAACATAGGTTGAATGAAAAAAGTGAAACCGGATGAGATAGACAGGTTTGAACATTTGTTGGCATGTCAAGAAGAAAAGGGATATTTGGAAAGTTTGGTCTTCAGGAAAAAGAAGAAGAACAATATGTCAAAGATTCAATGCTATGGATGTAGAGAATATGGGAACTACAAGAAATATTGGCCTAATATTAAGAATTACAACAACAAAAGAGGAAGGGAAGAAGCCCATATCACTTAAGTGGAAGAAACTGGAAAGAAGAAATCCAAGAAGGAGGAAGTAAAATATCTCTACTACTATTGAGATAAGTCTACTCCACCTAGTTCTTTTCAATTTTTGTGAAATATATCTATCATGGTAGGGAACATTATAAGCATGATATGATGCATCAAGTTAGTATATGGCATCATAGAAGCATATGATTGAAAGCAATATCTCTTCATAAAGAATCATGAAAGATAGTTAAAATAGAAGTCTATGCTTGTCACCTATAGAAGGATATATATCTTCTTAACTTCATTGAGAAACGTAAGTAGCTATTATGGGAAGAAGAAATTCATCTAGTATAAAAGCTCATCATACATCACTGAAGAGGATCATTTTCCAGCTGAGGATTATCAAGATCCTCTATTGGAATCTTCACTGGAAGGCTCACCTCTTAGGAGAAAGTGTTTCACTGATAATTACACCTTGTATGGGATTCACGGAGTAAAGTTATGATGTTATAATATTCGATGCAGGTTAAGATGATTGAAGTTCTTTCAATCAAGGAAGTTGTTGAAGGAATTCTAGATGACCTAAAAGAAGAGATGAGGTATGTATGCATATATTTGGATAAAAATTGCATGTCATATGGTTGCAGGGATAAATGCTCTACCTCAAGAGCATGGTCAAAATAAAGGATCTCATCTTGAGAAAGGATGCATGAAGGCATGGTTCACACATTGACTAGATGAAATCAACATAATATGTCCTCATATGAAGTATGAGGTGGTTGAAAAAATTGGAGGAACTCTAATTCGAAGTTCCTAGAAGGAAATGTGTGACAAAAGAAAGGAATGGATCGTCAAATATTAAATTCTGAAGAAAGAAATAAACATCCAAGAACTAAAGAGGTTTTGACTAGGTATCTCCATGGGAAATATATGAAGATTCTAACGAAGTTTGAAAAACAAAGATACCCTTGACATCATATAAATTTTGGAGATGTGTCAATATGTATGCAGGATGTTGATGAAAGATGTCATGATGACAGACTATCACAAAGGTAATCATGATTTAATGATTCATTTTTCTAATTTTTGAACAATATCTCGATGGGTTGTTACATAGCTACCAAAGGAAGAATTGTAGATTTCGTCTACAACTAATGCTCATTTGGTAGGATGAAAGGTCCTTAAGGAAACATGACATGAAGAAGGTAGCAAGGAATGAAGAAAGGTCATATATGGAAAAATGAATCAATTTCTAATGAAAAGAAGGATGACATGACTGACATGATTCTTGAATGAAAGTGATGGATGGTTTGTACCCTACGAAGAAGTTCCAAAAAGGATGGATACTCTTGAATAAATAAAAAGAAGCTTCATGACATCGAAAGGAGGAGCTCTTCAAGTAGCTCAAGGTCCCATAATATCCACCGATGAATGAGAATTTGTTGTTGAAAATTGGTTCCTAGTAGAGAGGGAGCTTGGAGACAGGTTTCTAAATTGGTAGAAACTTGGAAGCAAATCCCTAAGACAAGAAGGAGTTTAGGTACATTCCTTCCTTAGGAATGAGTACATTCATTCACTGGAATAGGTATATCCTCCCTAATTAAGAGGGAGAGATAGACACACCATTATTGTCTTCAATTGGGAAGATATAATGGAGGATTGGGTAAGCATCTGGAATTTGATACTCTTTGAGGATGTAGTAGGGCACCCAAGATAAGAGGAGTCATGAAAGGACCGATATTCTTTGAGGAATGGGAATTCAAGATAAGAAAAGTCCCGGTGGAACATACTCTGAGAGAACCATGGTGGGGTATGCTCCGAGAGAGACAATGATGAGGGTGTCTATAAATTATTGGTCTCGCCAACATTGTGCTCTGACCTTATGGAGAGATAGAGTTGTTATTCAAGGCCTTTCTATGTGACAATTATGGATGATATGATGTTATACAGATGAGTTACCAATTCGAATCTTCTTATGAGAATTCTCCAGATTGAGAATGTCCAAGTACCTTGTATGGATTATGAATACCTCCCTAGTTAAGAGAGTGTTGAAATATGTAACTAGGTTTGGTCTTCATAATGACAACTTTCACATCATGATTTCATGTATTTAATGAAAATAGAAAAATAAATTGATTATTCTAAGTCTTGAGGCATGGATTTCATACTCAAGAGAATTTATTTATAGGTCAAAGCACCCATTGAGTGCTTCTAGGTTTGTTATAAATTCATTGAGTCATTTTCATGTATGAATGACCCATTTGGGCATGTTATATATTGTAAAAAAAATATTATTGAGTCATAATCAGTCACAAGACCCTCCAAGACCTTGTCATGGCACAAAGTTCAAGTCGAGCTAAGGAACATTATAGTCGGCCTAAAGGAATTAATTTGACCCTATGTGAAACCTATACAGAGAATACATCGACCTCATTTGGAACACACACTCTCACTCACACAAGTTTGATATTAAGGACAAAAGGAAGAGTGAGGAAGAGGAAGGCTAAAGAAGGAAAAAGGTCAAAGTTTTTTGCTTCATTTTGGGCTGCTGCTCTCCACATGTAAAAAAAATTAATACAATTATGTATTACCTAGATTCTCTTGATCTAACAATAATATGCCACTATTAAATACAGAATCCTTCTACTTAAATCTTTGTGGAAATTTAATCGCCAATTGCAAACACATGAAGAAAGATCAATCACACATAACACAGATGTTTTTACCGGGAAAGCATAAAGCTAAAATCCCCACTATATTATATTATGTATATATCATGGATCATGAAACAATCTCATACAAAAATCTAATCCAAGAGCTTTCAATACAATATAAAATCGTCTCACACTGTCATACAAAAATTGGCATATTCATGCACCAATTTACTGTCTCCTGATAGCCTAACTCCACTGTGCAATCCCAACTGATCACAATCCCTGAATGAAATTCGATCTTGCCTTGCCTTGACTGCACAATCCTCATTGGCATATCCAATGTGTGTTTGGTTGCAAGTGTGCACCCACTAATGTCACAACTAATATTCAAACTGTCCCTTTCACCTATCTCTCAATTGGGTCTCCACTGGATCTGACATTCATGTAGTTAACAGCAGTAAATATTTAGTTGCATGTAAGATCACTCCATGTGAATTAATTTAATATTTAATTCGTTGATCTCTCACCAGTGTATCTTTAGTTACAACTAGTTACAACTAGACACAACTGAGTTTAACTCACTTAACTGAGTTAAATTACTTTACAACTCACATACCTACACATCAAACTTTGTTACAACTTTGTATCACTTAGTTACAACGAAGTCCACTTGCTTTTCCCACCAACCAATGTTAGAACTCGAAATTCCTTCAGTCAACTGGTTTTCCACATCAATTAACTAAAATCAAGTGCTTCAAGAGATTAGATTATTATTTATTGTCTAATTATTATTAAGGGATAATAATAATCGACATGCATTCTATTTTTAGACATGCAATTCACGAACCGAATTCGCACAAGCATTCCAAAAATAGATGCCCATCAATAAATATAATTTTCTCAACCGTCTATAAATAGACTCCCACTATAAATAGAATTTTCTCACCATTCTAAAAATATACATACTCCTAAAAATAGCCTACGGGCCCCACCTAGTGTAGGTGCTTAATTTTCACTAGGATAATCATCTTCTTGAATCTCAACACTCCCTCTCAACAAGAAAGGGATTATCCTTCACCCCAATCCTGTCTCTATTATATTTGAATTTTCTCCTGGTGAGTGCTTTCGTCGGAATATCTGCATCCTCATCTTCCGTAGGAATGTACTGAAGCAACATGATCTTCCATTGCACACAATCTATGATATGATGATACTGGATATCTATATTCTTAGATCTATCATGAAACACATGATTAATCGAGAGTTTAATGCAACTTTGATTATCACAATGAATCACTGTAGGATCTAAATGACAACCAAACAAACCGACTAGGATCTTCCTCATCCAGACAGCCTCACATGCAGCTTGACTTGCTGCCATGTATTCTGCTTCTACTGAACTGAGTTCCACGGATCTCTGTTTCCTGCTGTACCATGAAAAAGTTGTAGATCCAATAATAAAAACCCCTCCTGATGTGCTCTTTCTTTTTGTTGGGCTACCCCCCCAACCTACATCCGTGAAGCCATGCAACTTCACCTAATCTGTCTGTGTGTACCATAAGCCATACTCAGATGTGCCCCTGAGATATCTTAGGACATGCTTTCCCGCCTTCCAAAAGAGCTTGGTAGGCTTAACCATCGCTTGACTAAGTTGGTACACCAAATAGCATATGTTTGATCTTGTATTAACTAAATACATGAGCGAACCCACCAACTATCGATAGACAGTAGCATCCACTACCTCTCCAAATGTAGCGTCCTCTTTCCTCCAGTTTCCTGGAAGAGGAGTATCCATGGGTTTGTAGCCCTACATGTGAAACTTACTGATTATCTCCATTTCATACTTGCCTTGAGACAAAAAAAGTTCACCTTGTCACTGCCATATTTCCAATCCAAGGAAATAGTGAAGGACGCCCATATCCTTCATCTCAAACTCCTTTGCAAGGTCCTCCTTGCATGAGTGTATCAATTGCTCATCACCAGTTAGTATTAAATCATCAACATAAAGAACAATGATTAAAATCTTACCCTCCACCACAATTTGGTATAGAGTTACATCCGCCTCACTCTTGAAGAATCCAAGTCTGGTGAAATAGCTATCGATCCGAGTGTACCAAGCATGAGGTGTTTGCTTCAACCCATACAATGCTCTTTTGAGTCTGCACACATGTGACTCGCTACTAAAGATCTCAAATCCCTCAGGTTGCTCAATGTACACTTATTCCTCAATGATCCCATTAAGGAACACAGTCTTCACATCCATCTGATGAATATGCCAACTCATCTGCGCTGAGAGAGCAAGGATGGTCCTTATGGAAGAATACCATGTGACAGGTGCACAGGTTTCTTCATAATCAATCCCCTCGATAAGTGAGAAGCCTCGGGCCACAAATCTGGACTTGTATTTCTCAACACTCCCATCAACAACTTTCTTTACCTTGTAGATCCATCTTGAACTTACCATTTATTTATCAACTGGCCTTGGAACAATTTCCCAAACAATGTTTCTGACAATGGATTCATACTCCTCCACCATTGCATCTACCCATGTGGGCTCCTGCACTGCTTCCTGAAAGGAAGATGCCTCAGTCACAATACATTTTCTCATGAGATCCATGTATCTAGTGAAACAATTAGGAGACTGTCTCTGTCTATGCTATGAAGTAGGGACTCCTACATTCTGTGCCACATCAAGCTTAAGCCTCTCAGCTTCTGTGGTACGCCTTCTGCCAGTTCTGATGTTGGGCTCTGCATGAGTGGACTCCTCCACTCCATGAACCTCCTCATGTGGTTGATCCACATCTAGAGAATCGTCTTTGGGAACAAGAAGTTCCTCCTCTGCATGCAAGTCTATCTCCCTCTCAAGCGACAACTTCATGGCTTTCTCGTCATTGAATTTTATATCTCGTCGCACCACAGTCATTTTATTGTTTGGAAAATACACACAATAATTATGGGGTGTTTATGTGTACCCCACAAATATCCCAGCTTTAGCAGTTGGCTCCAGCTTCTTCCTGGCATTCTTGGTCACATGCACATAAACATATGATCCAAAAACCTTAAAGTGAGAAACATCTGGTTTCTTACCAGTAAAAGCTTCTTCAGGTGTACTCATTCCAAGTACCCTATGAGGACAATGATTTTGCACATAAACTGCATTATTGCATGCTTCCACCCACAAATGCATTGGTAGGCCCTGATCATGCAGCATAGATTGTGCAGCACCCACGATCGTTTTGTTCTTCCTCTCCACGACCCCATTTTTCTGTGGGTTATAAGGAGCTATTAGTTCTCTCTGAATTCCTTCTTTGCTACAGAATTCTTTGAATTCGTTCGAGATGTATTCTCCACCATTATTGCTCCTGAGAGCCTTCACTTTCTTCCCCAACTCTTTCTCAACCAATTCCTTAAACTCAAAAAACTTTGAGAATGTTTGATCCTTCTTCTACAGGAAGAAGATCTAGCATTTATGAGAAAATTCATCAACAAAAATAACATAATACATGTGTTTTTTTTTTGAAGCAACTGAGAATGGTCCACACACGTCTGTGTGAACTCTCTCCAGGATCACCAAAGTATGGTTCTCCTTTTCATGAATGGTGGACTTTACAAACTTACCCATAGTACATCACTTGCATTGATCTAACTGCACAAGTGTTACCTTGGGAATTCCAATAGAAATCTGCTGCAAAATTTTCAAGGTGCCAAGGTGAAGATGGCCCAATCTCCTGTGCCATAATTCTCCCTCATCCCTGCTCACCACTTCTTCTTCTTTGCCCACCATTGTAGCACAACCATCTACCTCCAACTTGTATAGATTCTTGACTCGAATCCATATCCTCTTGGTTTGACCCATTGTTTTATGTCGCATGAAAGCTTTTCCATCACTGAAAACAACTTCATAACCTTTGTCCTCCAACATCACGACTAAGACCAAGTTTTTCTTTAGACCTCGAACATGCATAACATATTTCAAAAGAAATGGTTTACTTTACTCCCTCTCAAAGGTAATGGTACCAATTCTAGTCGCACTGTATCTTCCATCGTCGCCCATCTCTATATGCATTTGGAGATATTTCTCCTCCAAGTCATTGAAAAGCTCCTTATCTCCCATCATGTGGAAGGAAGCACCACTATCAAGATACCACACCGATCCCATTACGCTTGAAACCAAGCATGCGATTAAAGAGAAATCAAGTTCAAATTTCAAGGCAAGGGCCTCACCAGCTATAGCTCTAGCAGCCTTCTTGTTCTTCTTTTTCTGTGGGTAGTTAGTGGCTAGATGCCCATGTTCATGACAGTGAAAACACTTCACCTTGGACAAATCCAAATTCTTTCCTTTAGACTCAGATTTTGAATGGGATTTCTTCCCCTTCTCTTTCCTTGCCTTGGCATCCAAAGCACAATCCTCTTCATCATCATGCTTTGATGAAGAGCCATCTCTGGTGTTTCGCCTGAACTCCTCCTGCACTAGATCTAACCACATTCGTTCCAAATCCAACAATTTTTCCCGTCCGTTGACAGAGTCTTGATAACTATGCCAACTCTTAGGAAGTCCCAAGAGAGAAAAACTCACCAAATTATCATCAGCAACCGTGATTCCCACATTCCCCAGTTCATCCCAACATTGGACAAACTTTGTGAGATACTTAGGAATATTTTTTCCCTTCTCCATCTTGATCTTTCTGATTTTATCCTTCAGCGCCAACTTTCTATGGTCGCTGCTGCTTTGGAAAATATCCGTGAAAGCCTTCTACATTGCAAATGGAGTGGCTTTCCCATGGAGGCTTGAGACAATATGGTCTCACAGACCTTCCAATAGAATCCTTCTCGTCTTCGCTACTTTCTTTTGCTAGACGTCAAGTAATGCAGCATCCGTCGAAGTGGGCTTATGAACATCACTGTCGATGAATTCCTTCAAGCCATTATCTTCAAGCACCGCCTCCATCTTATCCTTCCATGCAATGTAGTTAGAGTTTCTCTCGAGTGCATACTCTAGCCACAAACCATTGAAAGCCATTTCGATGTTTACTCAATTGTCGTACCAAGAAATTCTTGCAGCAAATTTGAATTGTTCCCACCAACAAACTCAACTACTGCTTCAATATTGCAATCTTCTTTGCTCCGATACCATGTAGAAATTTTTAATACAATTATGTATTTCCTGGATTCTCCTGATCTAACAATTATATTCCACTTTTAAATACAGAATCCTTCTACTTAAATCTTTGCGGAAATTTAATCGCCAGTTGCAAACACATGAAGAAAGATCAATCACACATAACACGGATGTTTTTACCGAGAAAGCATAAAGCTAAAAACCCCACTATCATATATTGCATATATATCATGGATCATGAAACAATATCATACAAAACACTAATCCAAGAGCTCTCAGTACAATATACAATCGTCTCACACTGTCATACAAAAATTGGCATATTCATGCACCAATTTACTGCCTCCTGACAGCCTACCTCCACTGCGCGATCCTAGTTGATCACAATCCCTGAATGAATTCGATCTTTCCTTACCTTGACTATGCAATCCTCATTGGAATCTCCAATGTGTGTTTGGTTGCAAGTGTGCACCCACTAATGTCACAATTGATATTCAAATTGTCCCTTTCACCTATCTCTCAACTGGGTCTCCACTGGATCTGACATGCATGTAGTTAACAGTAGTAAATCTTCATTTTCATGTGAGATCACTCCATGTTAATTAATTTAATATTTAATTCACTGATCTCTCACTAGTGTATCTTTAGTTACAACTAGCACCACTGAGTTTAACTCACTTAACTAAGTTAAACTACTTCACAACTCACATAATTACACATCCAACTCTGTTGCAACTTTGTATCACTCAATTACAACTAAGTTCACTTAAATGTCCCACCAACCAACCTTAGAACTCGAAATTCCTTCAGTCAATTGTTTTGCCACATTAGTTAACTGAAACTAAGTGCTTCAAGAGAATAGATTATTATTTATTGTCTAATTATTATTAAGAGATAATAATAATCGACATGCATTCCATTTTTAGACATGCAATCCACGAACCAACTTCGCACATGCATTCCAAAAATAGACGCACATCCATAAATAGAATTTTCTCAACCATCTATAAATAGACTCCCACTATAAATATAATTTTCTCACCATTCTAAAAATAGACATACACCTAAAAATAGCCTATGGGCCCCACCTAGTGTAGGTGCTTAATTTTCACTAGGATCATCATCTTGTTGAATCTCAACACCACACGTGAGAAGGAATTAGGGCACATATTTTTGTAGTGAATAAGACTTGTAAAATTGGAGTTAGGTCACCAAGAAGAGTTGTTATGGAAGCTTAATTCTCTAGGAGAGAGAATCTACCCAAGAGAAGGAGAGAAGTTGCAATATCTGGGCATAACGAAGTTGCAGTTGTAGTGTCTAGTTGGAATTGCAATTGTAGTTTTTGGTTGCAGTTGCAGTTTCTGATTGCAGTCAAAGTTGTAGTTTTTGGGAAAGTCGAAATTGCAGTTTCTGGGCAAGTCGAAATTGCAGTTTCTGGGAAAGTTGAAGTTGCAGTTTTTGGGCAAGTCGAAGTTATAGTTGCAGTTCCAGTTGTTGAGTAGGTCAAAGTTGCTAGAAAAATAAGTTATTCAAAGAGGAATAATTGAATTGGTGTTGGATGGGTTCTTTTTTAAGGGTTCAGGTCCTAGAATTCTTCAATTGAATATTCTATAAGAATAATAATTCTTGTGGGTTTTCCTATCAGGTCAAAGAGATTTTGTCTCTGGTTGATTTTTTACATCTTGTGTCCTTTGTCTCATTGTTCTTTATGTTTTGGTAGTTGTTTGATGAATAAGAACACATAATAATAATCAAGTACAAGAAGAACCTAATTAATAAAAGTAAAAATTCCTCAAAATCAGTCATCATTATAAGAGAAATAATCTAATAGCTTTGCCCTAGATTTCTCAACACATTTTCCATCACAGGAATTAGGCATTTTAGTAGCAGAAGAGGAAGCAGTATTGGATCTCTCCATACTCACTTTTGATGAAATTAAATGTAAAATGATACAACGAAGGTGCAGATATTGGGCCAAGAATCCAAGAAAACCCATATCGATCACTATAGAAAGGGAGATAGTTACAGAGACTACATTGAATCTCGGAGTAATAGCTTCTGCCAAAACTTCTTTTGTAGTTTCCACATATAAGAAAATCTATTGATTGTCTAAATAGGTCAAGGATTTAAACTAAAAACTAGGAATTATACTTTGTTCATCACACACTCCCAAGGTGGATCTATTCTTGAACACGTTAAGGTGCTAGAGGAAGTTATGGGTCTAGTCTATTATGAAATGGCGTCCCTAAATCAAGTAATGGATCTATTTACCTACATGCTAAGTGAGTTAAAATAAATAGGAATGTCAATTCAACTATATTCCTCAACAATTGAACTCATATATGAATGGAGAATGAAATACCCTAATGTGCCTAAAAAAATTTCCATGAAACTTTAGATAAGAGATGAAAAGGATAAAGTAGATGACAAGATCAAAATGCAATCACATGAAAATTTGAGTATGGACATGGAAAAAAAATTGTCTCTTATAAGATCTTGCATAACGGGCTTGAATCTCTTGTCAAGGTACATAAAATACCTTCAATTAGTGCACTAGGAAGAATGAGATCACAAGAATAGGTCAAGTAAGAGATTCAAGGAAGTTTTGCTCTGATAAAGCAAGTTGCTGCAAGAGGTGATTTAGCGGCTACAAAAGAGGTGATCACGCAATGTATTTTTGAACTCATGAAGCTCACAATGCTATTGAACCGAGTAAAAGCTAAAATTCCAACCTTAATAGCCAATGCATTATAATGTCTCATGAGATATGAAGATGAACTACAACATAAAATCCAGTTGATATCTCATGAATACAAAGATTGGAAAGCCATTAGGGGAATTTTGAGGTCTAAAATGGGCCTCCTAAGAAAAATGTAAAACTAAAATAAAATTTATAAGAACCAATAGGATTCAAGATGATGATTTCAACCATGGAGGATGATTCACCATTTTTGGAGTAAAAAAGTAAAAGGATTAAAAAATAATAAAATTATAAAACTACTTTTTGAACTCGTATTTTCAACTTATCTCCTTAAGGATTTACTTAAATTTCGAGCGGGAGTACTCGCTGGATGAAAATTTTAATTCCTCATCAAAGGAGTACCCATGTTGCAAACTTTCGATGGACCCCACTACACGAAAAATGAGAAATACATGAAAAAACATTATTCAATCATGTTTTTCACGTATTTCTCATTTTGCATGTAATAGAGTCCATCAAAAGTATGCAACATGGGTACTCCTTGGATGAGGAATCAAATTTTGCATCCAACGAGTGTTGTTGCTCGAAATTTGAGTAAACCCATAGGGAGATAGTTGAAAATACGAGTTGAAAAAAAGTAGGTTTTTCTTTTTTCCCTCTAAAGTTTGATGATGTATATCTAATCTTATTTTATAATTTCCACTATTATTTTATAATTCCTTGGGAGGCCCATTTTAGACCTAAAAAATCTCCTAACTATATTTGGTCAAAGATATACAAGTAGAGGCTCTCAATCTCTCCATCACCAATTTAGCTAAATGAGAACGTTTTGTTTCTTTATTTTTTTTAATGTGTGTTTTATTAAAATTAAAATAGAGTTTAGATTAACGTGTCATGTGGAATATGAAGAGTCATGTGGAAGTTTAAGAGTTATGTGGAAGGTCAAAGGTCATGGTATGTCAAAGGTCACCTCACTTTGTATAAATATACCCTCATGGCTAGAGATGTAATGGTTGGAGTTTTGGACTTCATTTGAGCATATTGTTTTAAAGAGCTTATGGATCTTTTTGAGAATTCAAGTGGTGGCTTTGCATATCCATTAATGGATTTCATGGGTACTTCATATGATGGTGTTATGGAAAGCTCAACTTCATTTTTAAAATATCTTTGAGCCAATGGAATTCCATGCATGTGTTGTTGAGCATTGTGAGACTTTTCTCTTTATGTTTCAATGGTATATGTTTATGATTCTGTGTTTAGTTGATAAACTAGTTTGTTGACTTAAGCACATATCATACTTAGGAGTGTATGATATTAATGCTTTCACGTTTATTTTCGGTTAGGAACTAATTTCTAATATATAAATGAATATTTCCCTTTATACATTTATTTTAATTGAAGTTTGCTAACATTATTCTTTAGTATTCAGTCAGATCCATATACCAAATAGGACTCCTATCCCAAACGGTGAAGATTCTAGTTTGGATTTTGCATCGAGGAGATCCCCTAACTGTTGACGATAAAAATTATCCCATCAGTAGATCCTATATTTCTATCTCTCACATCATCACTTCTTGCCTAATTTTTACATTGTTGCTCTATGACCAAAATTATTGGGAAAAAAATAGCCAAAAAATAGATTTTTGTACTAGGTTGTGAAAGGCCTTCTTAATGGAGTAACTCTTCTGAACTCATTATTATTGTCCTTGTGAGAAGAATTAGGTTTTTTTTAGTCCCCATTTCCATTCATATTATCGCTTTCATTGTTGATGGAGCCTTTGATAATATTAGCATAGCTTTTAGAATTTTCTTCATTTTCATCTTCTAATGGATTTATGACCTTAGTCCTTACATTTCCCTCAAGGGTCTTTTGTTTATCGTTGTATCCAAGGCCTGTCTTGGTAAGTGCTGGCCTCTGGCACCTAAGAATATTATCTAAGAATTCAACGCTCTTTCAAACCTTCAACCTTCTATTCAACTTATCAATTTCTAGCAAAGTAACATATCAAACATGAACAGTAGCAAGTTTTCACTTTTTTAGAGTTGCAAAAAATCATCCGATTTTGAAAAGTGATGATTCATAATATACCTTTTTTGGCATATTTTCAACACTTCAGATTTTATTATGTATTAAACATGCACATTTTTTTTTTTTAATGTTAGTGATTTTCATCACAATTTGATAAGTGTTGATGCCAGCATCAACCCCCCTACTTTTTGGCTTATTTTTTATACTTTAATTTTTTTTATATAATTAAGTACGATTTTTTTTTTAAATCTTCGTGATTTTCATTCGACTCATGCAGGGTTTCTAAAGCATCAACTTTTTTTCTAGGGATATCTTTGACACTTTAAATTTCTTTATGTTCTAAGTATGCACATTTTTTTAAAACTTTCATTATTCTACCATTTTTCAAGTTCTCTTATTTCTCTTCTTGTTTTCTTCCTAAAATGTTTTCTCTTTAAGGGTTTTCTGAACTCTTTTTTTTTTTTTTTTTTACAATCATTTTTTATAATGAAATTTTTAATTTTTTTTCCAAGTTTAAAAACAATAATAAAATTAACATTTTGAGGTTAAGATTTTTTATATATTTATTTATCGTTAATTAATACTTTAATACACATAAAATAATTATCAGTAAAAAATAATAATTAACATTTGCATAGAGATATAATTAAAAAATTACGTATTTCATAAACCTTTCACTAAAAATAACATGTTAAAAAAAGTTTTTATGAAGAAATTGAAGTAAAAAAGTTGAAAAAATGACAAATTTTATGAATTTTTTATTAAAAAAATGAAATTTTAATTTTTCCAAAAAACATTGATTCAAATAAAATTTTAAGTAAATAAAAAACCATACAATTAAATTAAATTTAAAATAAATATATAAAATTAAAAAAAAACATTAAAAAGGCATAAACATAAACCATAAAAAACATTAAAAACAATTATTAAAAAAAAAAAACAAAAACAAAAACATAAAAAGAAAAATAAAAAATATAAATAAATAAATAAAACATTAAAAATTTCAAATTTTAAAAATAAAAATAATAAAAAACATTTAAAATTAATTAAAAAACACACACACACACATATATATATATATATAATTTAAAAAATATAAATACAAATAAACAACATAAAAAAATCGTAGCTCATCAATTCTCAAAATCAATAAGCTAGGCGAGGCTTGGTTTATTCCAGGAATCGGCCAAACCCCACCCAACCGGCCAAGAGGTCTCGAGCCAAGACTGGCAAAACTTCGTCAAGCTCCACCCACCCTGCCTATGGCACCTCAACCGATCAGGAAGAGCTTGACATTATTTTCAATGTCTTTTTATATTTTTTTATTATTTTAAGTGTTTATTTTAATATATATATATATATATATATAATATGTTTTTTTTTTATTTCTTATTTATTTTTATTTATTTTTTTAATGTTTCTTTTGTGTTTCTTTAAATATTTAATTAAGTATTATTTGTTTTTTATTTTTTTATTTTTTTTGTTAATTTAAAAAAAAAATTTAAAAATTTAAAATTAAATTATGTTTTTTTGGAAATATTCTCAAATTTTTTTATTTATTATTTTATATTATTTAAATTTTTTATTTTTTAAAGTTAATTTTGACTTTTTAACATTTTTTTATGTTTGATATTCCTTTGTATATTTGAAATTATTTTTGTCATTTCTTTGATGTTTTAATATATATTTGTATTTTCTTTTTCTTTTTTTAAGTTTTAATATATATATATATATATATATATATATATATATATATTTGTTTTATTTATTTTTTCAAGTTCCATGTCGATCATTAACTAGCAATCTGATCGCTTTATGTGTCAATTTGATAGTTGATTTTAAAATTTCATTATAATAGATCAAGTATGCTCCCACAATGTGTCAATTTCATGGTTGGTTTTTAAATTTTTATAGCAATGTGTTGATTTTGCCTACACTGTGTGTCAATTTGATAGTTGATTTTTACATTTTTGTTGCAATGTGTCAAATTGTTTTCAGCTAAGATTTTAAAATAGTTATATTTTTAGCATGTAAAAACAAATATTCTTGGTATAATGACTATTTCATTCAGGAATCCATTTTAAAAGTTTTTCTTGTCAGATCATTTTCCCATAATGTCATGGTTGAAATATGTTAAAACTTTAGGGTTTTTGTGGTCATGATCTTCGGTTTTAATCTCATGGTTGAAAATTTGTGAAAAACTTAAGGTTTTTCTAAGTCGTGATATTTTATCTTTAACACCATGACTGAAAATTGTTGGAATTTTAAGGCCTTTCAGAGACGTGATATTTTATCTTTAATTCCATGCTTGAAAATCATTGGAATTTTAAGGGTTTTCGGAGTCATGATATTTTTCTTTAACGCTATTGCTAAATAATGTTGAAAATTTACCCTGAAAAAATAAAAAAATGTTATTGCAACATCAACCCTTGTTGTTTTCAAGATGTTTTTTGCACAAAAAAATTAGCTTTCATTTCCATTTTTTAAAAATGTCAAAAATTTACCCCGAGAAAGAAAAAAATAAGAGCGTTGATGCAACATCAACACTTTTCGTTTCAAGGATGTTTTTTGCACAAAAAAATTGGTTTTCACTACCATTTAAAAAAATGATAATTTACACAAAAAAGGTATTGCTGCCACATCAACACTTTCGATTTCATTAGGGGAATTTTGAGGTCTAAAATGAACCTCCTAAGGAAATTATAAAATAATAGTCGAAATAATAAAAAAATATTTTGATTACATCATCAAAATTTAGAGGGAAAAAAGAAAAACTAATTTTTTAACTAGTATTTTCAACTTATCTCCCTATGGATTTACTCAAATTTCAAGCGAGAGCAGTTGTTGGGTGCATAATTTGATTCATCGGCCAATGAGTGCCCATATTGCATACTTTCGATGGATCCTGCTACACGAAAAATTAGAAATACATGAAAAATGTGATTACCATCATATTTTCATGTATTTCTCATTTTTTGTTTAGCAAGGTCCATTAAAAGTATGCAACATGGGTACTCCTTGGATGAGGAATCAAATTTTTTATCCAGCGAGTACTCTCGCTCGAAATTTGAGTAAAACCTTAGGGAGATGAGTTGAAAATACAAGTTGAAAAGTAGTTTTATTATTTTATTATTTTCTAATCTTTTTATTTTTTAACCCCAAAAATGGTAAATCATCCTCCATGGTTGACATCATCATCTTGGATCCTATTGGTCCTTATAAAATTTATTTTGGTTGTACATTTTTTTTAGGAGGCCCATTTTAGACCTCAAAAGTTCTTTAATGTGAACTATTTTTTCATGTCTTTTTGGGGTTTTTTTGCTAGAGTTCTCATTTTTAGGATACAATTTCAATTTGATAGTTTTTTGGTTTCACAAGTTTCTTTCTTAAATAAATGATTTCAACTTCTAGCTTTCCCAATTTTTGTTATTTTCTTTCAATAGGCTTCTCACCACTTCTATCATTTTTGTCTCTTCTAATTAAGTCTTCAAGATGATAATATTTTTTCCTATTTTGACAAAATCATGATGTTGGACATTAGGTTCAGCACTCCCCGTGTGTTTCATGACATGGACTAACCGCCTCTCGTGGATCCTAACTATGACTATTGTATTGGAGACTAATTTTTGTCAGTTTTGGTCTAATGGAAATGATGATTCCAACAAGTGGTATCATAGTAGGTCCCTATAAAATCAATCTAACCACTGAAGGGAAATCATGCAATATACCAAAAATGGAGTTCCTTTATTTTATGGGAAAAACTTTGCACTATGGAATAGAAGGATGCAGGTACATATTCTTACACATGATATTTGGGAATCAGTTCAACAGGGATATGATGGAAAATCCTCTCCTCCAACACATAAAAATGGTAAGAAACTTGCCAAATATGATGCCAAAGCCAAAAATTCCATTATGAGTGGACTCACTCAATCTTTTTATGTTAAGGTATTAGGTACTAAAATAGTTAGGGAACTTTGGGACGTGCTTCAAAACATATATGAAGGATACTCAAAGGTCAAAGAAGCAAAATTTCAAATTAGCAGAGCTCAATTTGAACAACTAAATATGATAGAAGACGAGAACATTGCAGTTTTCTTTCAATACCTTGGAAGGACTATGAGAACCAACTGATAAAAAGACTATTGTACGAAAGGTCCCAACATCTCTTCCAGCAATATTTAATCCTAAATTTTATGTCTTAGAAGATAGATATGACTTGAAAAAACTTAACATTGATGAGCTACATATGATTCTTACAGGTTATGAAATGAGGATTTAAGAGGAATATGATCTATCCAAACGAGAAGCACCATTCACAGCATCCAAGAAGACCATTAAAGGCAAACATGAATCAATACCTAACTCCAGTTGTTGCGAGGAAGAGGAATTTTTAGATGAAAAATTTGCGAACTTTACGAGAAAGACGAAAAGAGGAGTAGGTAAGTTCAAAGGTTAGCTTCCATTAGTTTGTTTCAATTGTGGCGAGATTGGTCCCTTTGCAGCTAATTGTCCTTATAATGACTCAGGTAATGAATATGAAGCACCTTGGAAAGGGAATAAGGGTCAAAGAAGATTCAATAAGCAAGGTAAGAGGGAGGGATTTAAGAAAAAAAAATTATCTAAAGAAGACAATTTCTCATCTAATGAAGAAAGAAATTGTGATGAAGAAAACAACACGGGAAGAGTATTATTCATGGCTAAAGACAATATGAAGAAATCACCTGAAGAAGAAGAAGAAGAAGATATGGATGAAATTCAAATTCAAAACGAGAGAGACAGAGTTATAAAGGATATTAAGGTTGAAAAGGAAAATGTCAAACCCCTTGAAGTTGAATTGAATATACCAAAAGATCATGAAAAAAGCCTCAATAATAAGAATGAAGAATTAAATAAAGTCATTTCATCCTTAAAGTACAATTAGAAGAAGCTAGAAAACTTGAAGAGTTTCTCAAAAGAGAACTTGAAGAAAACAACAAAGGGAGGGAAGATTTAGAAGTAGAGGTAGTCTAGCTACGGACAAAAGCACGAAAATAAAATATCTAGTAAAACTTTGCAAGCATCTCTAAAACATTGGATAAGCTCATCAAAAACCAAAGGCCAAATCAAAATGAAGGACAAATATCATCAAGAAGATCATCCAGACAAGATAATTCATTCAAGTACACTAATTTATTTCATGGTTATTGTTTTACATGTATTAACTTTGGACATATGGCTAGGAATTGTAAAGCTTATGGAAGGTACAATTATCAAGGGCATTATCAAAACCATAAAAGCAGTTCACATGATCATGAGACAACTTTCACGATGACTTTGTCAACATAAAGTACATGTCAGTTGCTCCATTGCTTAGGCCAAAAATTGAATGTTTCAAATGCCATAACTATGGCCATATAGCTTGTGGTTGTAAGTACAAGGAGGAATCTTTCATGAATGACAACCACAACATTGAATGCTAAAAATGTTGTAACTATGGGCACATAGCACAAGATTGCAGGTACAAGTCGAAATTAACCATGAATTACGAACTTAACATCAAGCACAAGAAGTTCTGGAGAAGAAAACAGGTACAAGAAGATTAAGAAAATAAGAAAGTCTCAGCAACCATGCTTCCAGGATTTGTAAGGGAAAAATTCATGATGAATCAACAAGGACATTGGATGATGACAAGGTTCAAGAAGATCCAACTCAAGAGGTTGATGATACACTATTTTGCAGAAGCCAGCTTGTTGTCTCCCTAAGTATTGAAGAGGGGGAGTCTCTGCAGCATTATTTGCAAATCAATAGTTGATAGATATGCAATATTATGGGTAGAATAGCAACTTCAAGTCAGATGTTTCAAGTTCATGATATTATAACAAGTTTAGAGGGAGAAGAACATTCAAAGGAATATATCGATCATTAGAAGAACTCAAAGTAATCAACATTCAGAGCTTGATGAATAGCAGGTTGGAAGTACAAAATTGCATAAGGCCATGGCAAGGCATAAATTCAGTAATGGAAATCTATATGAAGCATAGCATAACAGGGGGAGACATGTCATTGCAGCAAGTATTTAGGAAAGCATTTTGAAGACTTACAGGTACTTTGCAGGAAGAAAGAGAAGGCTTCTCGTTAGGGGAGCATAAGAAAATTATAGATTCTCAGAAGCAGACAGATAGTCAAGAGGAGCCACCCTTTACCATTGATGTCAAAGGGGAAGAGAAATCATGAGAAGGAGATCGAAGCATGAAGTCAGGGGGAGATATACTTGCAGAAGGAGTATATGTGTTTTCATCAATGACAAAGGGGGAGATTGTTGGATGGTGTTGTCATTGATGTCAACCTTGGCATTTGAACACTCTTACATTTGTCTAAATTACATCAAGTTGGAAGCTCCACTTATGGATGGCTAGAAACCCTAGTTCTAGGGTTTGGGTTCCCTAGACTAAAGATATACCTCGCACTTCTCAAGGGTTTTTAAAGAAACTAATCATTGATTTTGTCCCAGAGATCCTCTTCAATGGATTCTCTTCGTCGAGTCAATTCTCGTGGTATGTGGCACGCCACAAATGGCCTCCCGGTTTGAGAGATATTCCTATTTGAAATTGAAGACCCAATTTCTAAGCAAAGACCCACAAGGTGGTGACATGGCACCTCAACATTGGCCAGCCAATCATTTATTTCAAGGACGATAGGTTTTCAATATAAGGTGTGAATAAATGTTTCTTGAGGATTATTAAATATTGTTTTGGTCTATAAAGGGATTATTCATTAAAATACACTAA
Source organism: Pinus albicaulis (assembly GCA_034641835.2). Taxonomy (NCBI): domain Eukaryota; kingdom Viridiplantae; phylum Streptophyta; class Pinopsida; order Pinales; family Pinaceae; genus Pinus; species Pinus albicaulis. The sequence continues at coordinate 222,419,884 of CM076574.1, forward strand.
ACCCTAACCCCAAAGTTAGACGGCCTCTTTGCTTGGTCTGTAAGACATGTAAAAGTTAAAGTTTTCATTCCTCCTCGAAATGTGTATTTGATTATATCCTAAGAAGCAACCCTATATAAGGATATGTCTATAAAAGGACACTTATCCTACCCTTAAAAGTATGCAATTTAAAAAAATAACCTTGTGAAATCTTGTTCTGAAATGCGGCCCTTATGGAGACATTGAATATCTGAAGAAAAAGGTTTTTGTTTTGGTTTATGTTTTTAGTTTTTGTTGAGGGTGTATTTGGGAAATTTGTGACAGGATCTCGTTGCAATTATGTATGTGTTCTTGAGCCCTCATTAAGCCTTGTGAACAACTCTTTAGACTTGCGGATCTTGTAGTTTTTCTTTTGCGGATCAACCCTAAGGACCTGCGGACTCTATTCTTGTACATTTCGGCACTCTAGGGAATTTGCTTCTGAATCAAAGAATCACCATTTCAAGAGCCAATTATTTAAAGGTCTCAATTAGCCTTTCTCAAGAGAACAATATTAATTCAACGATCATCTTTAATCAAGCTTTGTAGTATCTACGGCCCTGTGAAATACTGTCATATAAGTCGAGAGGCCACGTTAAAAAAGTTTTGCATTGAATCCTTTTCATCTAGTTGCAGATAGTGAAGTATAGAAAAGAAGTAGTGAGGGCTTATTAACATATCTATGGATCTGTTTGAAGTTCTGGAACAGCTCGTCCCCTCTGTTAGGGCATAACTCGGAACCCTTTTCAGACTTGAACGATTTTTGTGGCAATCAAGGACAGTGTATCATTGAAGCTCCTGGTGCATAGAATTAAAGTTGCTTGCAGATCTGATGTATCCATGGAGACAATCTGAAGAGCCCTCAAATGAGCAGCCTAACCCCATAGAAGTTGTTCTTCCTTTCAAGTTCATGAATGATGCTGACTTCTTGGCATACTACGGCAAGATTCCACACATTACTCTGAGGAAGTTTCGGTCTAAATTATCTATACACACGTCTTTGTCTCATCAAAGAGAAGATCAGCCGAATGTAGCAATTCATAGGCCTGTACATTTCATTTTTTTGTACCTTCGATAGTGTCATTTGAACTCTGGTGCAAACCTACAGTGTTAATAATTCATCACCAAATTGATTGTTGGTATTAGAATAACCATCGTGTTGACAGCTAAAGGTATTGACATGCCCACATCCTTGGCCACGAGGATTACATTGTTGTCAGTATGCCATCTTGAGGCATCCGCTTACATTTGATGTGTCAGTGAATTTATAACGGATGGTATATTGGACACATTACATATTGCAAATTTTATATAAGCATAGCGGCGCCCGATTATAAGATCAAAGTTTTCATTATAATCATAGTATCGTTGTTATATAGTTATTCTGGATCAAAATTGGAAAATGAAGATGTTAGACAAATTGTAGAATGGTCATCTTATTATATGGTTTAATATAGCATGAATCGAGAAAAACACTGAGAGAGGAGCTCAGAGACGAATCTTTTTTAGTGGTTTTAATGCGACAAAGTCTTAAGTTTGACACTCACCCCACTCATGTTAGGGGAGATTGTTGGACATTTGGTTTAGCACTCCTCATGTGTTTTGCAACATGGACTAACCGTCTCTCGTGGATCTTAACTATGGAAATTATAGCAAAGACTAATGTCTACGGGTTTTGGTTTAACGACAATCCTAATTCCAAAACATGATCCTTATTTTCATATTTCTGCAATTGCTCCTATTTTTCATTCTTCCCACGAGTTTGTTTATTTATTCTAAGGCACTAACGAGTTTTTCTTCAAAATTCACTTCCCCATCAATCTCTTCTTCTAAATCTGATTTTTCTTTCTAATTGGCCCCATTTTCTTTATCAGTAAACTTTTTATCTATGACTATGAAAAGGAATTCTTTGTCAACCTCAGAAATATCTCTATCACTTTCTTTAGACAAGATATTGTCCTCTCTCGACTAAAAACACTCTTCTTATTATATTTTCATTCTTGTTGTGTATATAAGGTTTGTCTTACTCTACCACAATTAAAACATTTAAAAGGTAGCTTACATTTGTAATATCCTCTTTTTAGCTTTCTCACAATTGTAATATCCTCTTTTTAGCTTTCTCACAAGTGCTTCGTGTCTATTAGATTCATGGCTAGAACAATCACAAGATGTGTCATTTTGTCTTTTTTAATGCTTTGAAATTTGTTTCCTTCTATGTTGGTTTTTATTTGTCTGTCCTCATTTCATATGTAGTGAGAATCCCATGTAGCTATCCATCATCAGTTTCTCCATATCCTTCATTTCTTTAGTGGCAAAGATCTTGGCGTCAAATCTTAAGGGGAGTGACCTTAGCACTTTTTTCACAAGCATTGATTGTTCAACCTTCACACCAAGCCCTCTAATGGTGTTGACAATTCATCCACATGGAGGAAATAGGCTGCAACATTTTCATTTTATTCATTTTCAAACTCTTGAATATCTAGTGTGATTTTGGAGCTTTTTCTTCTTCACCTTGCCATTGCTTCCATAAATGTTTTGAAGTTTGTCCCAAATTTCTTTTTCCAATTCACAATGCATCACCTTGACACATTCTAATTATAATAAACCATATAAGATAGAATTTATGGTTTATTGCATTATGTTCACTAGCCTTCTTCACAATTGTATTTGTTGGATTTTTGGTGGTTATATAACCAGTCACGACTAATTTCCAAATATTAAACCTAAGACATTAAATAAGTTTACATACTTATACTACGTAATGCATAGTGTGTTCCATCGAACAATGTGGGTTTGTGAATAAACCTTCTTGGTTGGCCATGTGTGCTCTCAAAATCTACCTTGCAACATTTAGATTGTTTTCAAAGGAACCTGCTCTGATGCCAATTGTTGAATTTATGCTTATACTAAGAGGGAGGATGAATCAATATAAAGTCCTTTTTTATTATTATTAAACTCAAATCACAGACCACAAAGTTTGACGTGGAAACTCTTATGAGAGAAAACCATAGAAACTTGTCTTTATAAACGTCTATAGGCATGAACTTATTATTAAAAAGATTGCAAGAACCACCCTACTAGCACTAATCTCCTTAGAAAAGCACCAACTCAACAAGATATTGTAGTTTTCTGGATAAATCCCTCTTACGAACAAGAGAGATCTCCCTAGTATCCCAACAGATAACTAGAAACAAACAACCATTTGAATATCTATGTCCCTAAACTAATAGTATTTGTATTATCAAAACTTAGAAATAAGGAGGTAATGTTCCTACCTTTCAACGATATATTTGATGTAGACCTTGCCTTTCGTCCCGAATAATTCCTTCAATGCTGAGAAGAACCTACAATCACAAACATGCAAAGAATCAAAAGTGCCTGCGGTATATAATAATCCAAACACCAGTTTAACTTAATGATCAAGGAGATTAAGAATTTTCACTGTTTTAATGAATCTAAAAACAACACAACGAGAAAAAGGTATCCATATGTATTATCAGGAATATAAAGAGCAATCTTACAACCTGAGCCTTGATGTCATACAAATTTCTTCTGTATGCCTTCACAATTGTGCTCCTTCGTTTGACAACCTTTCCTCTCTAGAATGACAAGCATAGGTTTATCTTCAGTGAAATCTTATGTGCAGAGTACAATCTCCAATGTGCATTCTACAATCTATACCTAACCCTGAAGTTTCGACTCAATTTATAGGATAAATTATGTTATGACACTAGCTCCAAAAGTAGAAGAAAAGAGAAATCAACGCCTTATAAATCAGCCACTTCGAGGGGGAAACCTCCTTTACATTACATAAATGAACAATTATTGGATGATACAAATGACAAAACCTCCTTTCTATATGTAGGAGTCCATGGGGTCACAACATAATCATAGCTGACCTAACAATAATAATGTAAGGGCACAACAATAACAATAGTGGCTTTTATGGGGGCTACAGGGGTACAACAATAACAATAAGGGGGCTACATTAATAACAATAATAGAATAAACTAGTAATATAGGGACCTAACATGCCCTTCTCCTTCAAAAAAGTGTTGTCCTCAATGCTTGAGTAGCTTTGTATGTTTCTGTATAAACTTATCATCCTTCCATGTGGAATCTTTAGTGGGTAAGTTCATCCACTTGATGAGATACTCTAAAATTGATCGATTTCCTTCCTTACCAAGTTCTGGCAATATTGTTTGAACTGGAAGTTTGTCACCTATAACCTTATTTAAGCATGAAACATGGAAAGCTGGGTGGAGTCGAGAAGAAGTAGGAAGCTCCAATTTTTATGCCATAGTACCAATATTTTGCAACACCTTTTAAGGAACATAGTACTTTGGTGATAATTTATTATCCTTATTAGCTTGCTTTAGGGACATTTGTTTGTATGGTTGTAGCTATAAAAATACCCAGTCTCCTACATCGAAACTTCTCTCCCTGTGATGTTGATCTTCATATTGTTGCATTCGATTTTGTGTCAAATCTAGGTTATCCTTTAAGAGTTGGAGAACTTGTTGTTGATGCTTAATGTGATATTCTACTGCTTGACCCTTAGAATTTTCTCTTAAAGATGATGTGATGGTGATGCAGGAGCATCCGGATTTAGTCAGCAATGTGATTGTGTGTTCACATGTTGTGGCTAATAGGAGATGGAAAAAAATTGATTATTAATATTTTATTTAGTTTTAATTGTGAGAAGTTAGTTTGTTTTGATTTCCTAACTTAAATAGGAATAAAAAATAGCAAATTGGTTCTCCCTGCTAAGATCTCAAGTCAAGTAGATTAGATCATTAAGATAGGATAGAATTAGGTTGTTAGAGTGGTTCAGCGGATTGCTAATAAAAGACAAGAGAACCGCTTTCCGGGTATATATCAGCATCAATAGGTGAGAGTGAGGTGTAGAATAGGTGTGAGAGAGGTGTGAACAAAGACAATGGACAAAGAGGAGAAGAAATATAAAAATTCACCCATCAAGGGCTCGACTATGTGTATTTTTCACCACTGTTAATTCCAAGTGTGTTTGTATTTTAAATTCTTCTATCTGTATTAAAATTTCGTTTATTTTTATTTCTTTGTTGAGTTTGGATATCACATTGCACACAGCGGGGTTTCCATTTAATATGTTTATGTCAAATTAGAATCAAGCCTGTGAAGTTGCAATACATAAGTTCACAATTGTTTTGGCATTGATCGCACATCGCATCTGGAGAAGGGCCACTAGACATGCGAGCAGTGGAGATACAGCATGGACCGTTAGATCTGGCATATATCAACGGTGGAGATTAAATTGCAACTAGTGAAATATCACACATCGGCAATTTTTATGCTTACATGTTAAGACATTGCACGGTAAATGATTTAAGTTGCGATGCAATAAAGACGGGAGGTGGCGAAGTGATGTGGAACATATCGCACATCGCATGCGATAAGGTATAGCGGCAATTGCAGAAATTGGACATTAGTTAAGTTGCGAAGCTGCGGGGAGGTAAGTTATTAAAGTTGTGAAGTTGCAATCCCACGTGACTAATCAACCAAATTGTGTGGGCCCATAAACCGCAGGTTCCACGTATATTCTAAAAATTTGCAGCGTTGCTGCATCATTTGGTATCAGAGCAGAAGTTGAGTTCTATTCTCAAGAATTGAAGCAAATATGCCACCCTCGAGAGGAGTTGGCATAGGTCGGGGAAGACTTATAGCCAATGCAATTTTTCTAGAAGATATTTGACACCTTTGTACAAGGATGGAGACAATGTAGACTGCTCAAAGGAGAGCACCTGATGAAGGAGATGTCAGTGTTGCAGAGGAATCTTCTAAGGAAGAAGAAGAGGAAGAAAGTGAGGCAGCGAAATTTTTCAATATATTAGCAAAGGTTAGAGGAAAACCAAGAGTGAAGATTCCTTCATATGAGGGGAACCTTAAAGTGGACGAGCTGATGGATTGGATCAGTTCAGTGGATAATCATTTCGATTTGAAAGAGGTCGAAGATAAGAAGAAGGTAAAATTTGCAGCTACCAGGTTGAAGGACCATGCATCTATTTGGTGGGATGAACTACAGACATCCAGGGAGAGAAATGGAAAGCCTAATATCAAGCAATGGGATAAAATAGTAAGTAAAATGAAGAATAAGTTTATGCCAAAAGACAATCAGTTGAATCTTTTCAAATAGTTGCAGAATTTGAGGCGGAAAGGAATGACTGTCAAGAAGTATGCATAGGAGTTTAACAAGTTGAGCATTAGATCAGGACATGTTGAAGATGATATGGAGAAATTAGCCAAATACATCAATGGTTTAAGGTATGATATATAGGATGAAATCTGTCTATTGAGTCTGAGGACGATTGAGGATGCCTACCAAGCAGCTTTGAAGGGAGAGGAAAAAATGTTGAGGAAAAAAAGTCAAAAGAATAGAGGTAAAAGTCCAACAAGAGGAAGAGGAACTTTCAGATCAAGATTTCAACACTCACAGAATGAAGCAGGAGGTTCGAGTAGTAGACTGCCATAGAGAGGAGACTTTAGTAGAGGGAAATTTTCAGCCATAGGTAGAGATCGAGGAAGAGAAATTCGGTGTTACACGTGGAGAATGGGGACATGGATCATGAGATTTTCCTCATAACAAACCAGGAAATAAGCGGAATGTGAATGTAGCTGAGGCAAAGGAAGAAAATGCTCAAGTCACAGGAAAAGAAGAGTCACCTGAGGCAGGAGAGTCTTTATTGCTAAAAAGAGTATTTCTTAAGGCAGAGAAGGAAGAAAATGAGTTAGCGCAAAGGAAAAGCTTATTCAGGACTATGTGCAAATCAAAAGAAAAATGCTGCAAAGTTGTGATTAACAGTGGAAGCACTGATAATATTGTTTCCACATAGATGGTTGAGAAATTGGGGTTGATTAAGATGGTACACCCTACTCCCTACAGAGTTTCGTGGCTATAGAAGGGACATCATATTTTCGTGGCAGAACAGTGCAAAGTAGAGATACATATCGGTACATATAAGGATGTCATATTGTGTGATGTGATGCCAATGGACGTGTACCATGTATTGATGGGAAGGCCTTGGCAATTTGATAGAAAATCCATTCATGATGGCAAAAGGAATACCTATACCATAGAGAAGGATGGAATGAAGCACATATTGCTGCCTTTGGAGGATGAAGTAGACAAAGGAGCAGCTGGGAATAATGTTGTGTTGACTAGTGGAAAGGAATTTCTACAAGAAGTCAAGAAGGAGAAAGAAATGCATTTTGTTGTTCTGGGTAAACCCAAGGTAATTATCACTTCTACTAATTTAGACAATATGCCTGTGGAAATTAAAAATCCGTTAGATAATTATGCTAATATAATTTTTGATGAATTACCAAGTGAATTGCCACCAATCAGAAGTATCAGTCATCACATAGATTTAATACCTGGTGCAATTTAACCAAACAAAGCAGCATATATAATGACCCCTAGGGAGAATGAAGAAGTTGGAAGATAGGTATAAGAGTTTTTAGATAAAGGATTGATCAAAGAAATCATTAGCCCATGTGCAATATCAATCGTGCTTAGTCCAAGGAAAGGAGGTGAGTGGCACATGTGTACTGATTCCAGAGCCATAAACAAGATCACTATTAGGTATAGATTTTCATTTCCACGCATAAATGGTTTGATGGATTGTTTAAGTGGGTCAAAATATTTTACTAAAATAGATCTAAAGAGCGGATACCATCAAAAAAGGATTAGAGAGGGAGATGAATGGAAGACTGTATTTAAGAACAACAGTGGGTTGTATGAGTGGTTAGTGATGCCTTTTGGGCTCACTAATGCACCAAGTACATTTATGAGACTAATGAACAAGGTATTAAAAGAGTATGCAGGAAAAATTTTGATAGTCTATCTTGATGATGTTCTGATTTTTAGTCAGAGTAAGGAAGATCATCTGGAACATATCAAGCTGGTGTTAAATACTTTGCAAAAGGAGAAGCTACTTATAAATTTGATGAAGTGTAGTTTTGTGAAGAATGATCTCACTTAATTGGGATTTATAGTCTGAGAAGAAGGCTTGAGGATGGACCCAGAAAAGATCCAGGTAATACTGGATTGGCCAACTCCGAGAAGTGTATTTAAGCTAAGGAGTTTTCATGGTCTTTAAAGTTTTTACAGAAATTTTATAAAAGGCTTTAGTCAGATATATGCACCAATAATTGAAACAATAAAGGAGAGAAACCAACCATTTAAGTGGACAGAAGCAACAAATCAGAACTTCAAATTGTTAAACAAGAAAATCATTGAAAGACATGTTTTGGCCTTACCAAATTTTAATAAAATATTCCAAGTTGAGATTGATGCTAGTGGGATAGCAATTGGAGCTGCCTTGAGTCAAGAGCAGAGACCGATGGCTTATTTCAGTGAAAAGTTAAATGAGGCCAAGAGGAAGTATTCATCCTATGATAAGGAGTTCTATGATGTTGTGCAGGCTTTGAAGAAATGGAGGCATTATTTGTTTCCCAAATAATTTGTGTTATATTCTAATAACCATGCACTGTAGTTCATAAATAATCAGCCGAAGTTGAACCAAAATCATGCTAAGTGGGTGGATTTTTTGCAGATTTTTACCTTCGTAATCAAACACACAAGTGGTAAGTCAAAAAAATTTGTTGATTCTTTGAGCAGATTAAATCTAGTTATGCAGGAATTGAAGATTGGAATTTTGGGGTATGAAGAGATGATTGATATGTATAAGGAAGGCACAGATTTTAAAGAAATATATGCAGCTATTTCCTGTGATTCATAATAGAAGCCAGTGGTTGGACTACCTGATTCAAGGAGGATTGTTGTTCAAGAACAATAAACCGTGTATTCCTAAGTGCTCAATGAGGGAAAATATGATTAAATAAAAACACAGTGGAGGATTTTCCAGACACTTTAGACAGGATAAAACATTTTCTCAAGTAAGTGCTTTTTATTATTGGCCAAAAATGCAAGTTGATATCAAAAATTTGGTTGAAAAGTGCAGGATTTTTCAACATGCCAAAGGAAGAAGCCAAAACACTAGGTTATATCAACCATTGCCAATACCCAATAGACCTTGGGATGTTGTCAGCATGGATTTTGTTTTGGGTTTGCCAAAGACTCAAAGAGGACATGATTCCGTCTGTGTTGTCGTAGATAGGTTTTCTAAAATGGCTCATTTTATTGCTTGTAAGAAAAATAGTGATGCAACTCACATTGCTAATTTGTTTTTCTCTAAAGTTATAAGATTACATGGACTATCTGTGGGTATTGTTTCATACAGGGATACAAAGTTCGTTGGACACTTTTGGAGGACTCTATGGAGGAAGCTAGGTACAAACCTCAATTTCAGTTCAGCCTATCATCCTCAGACAGATGGACAAACTGAAGTGGTGAACAAGAGCTTGGGAAATAGATTAAGGAGTTTGGTTTACAAAAATCTAAAGCAATGGGACTTAGCACTTGCTCAAGCTGAATTTTCCTATAATGATACTCCTAATCGAAGTATCGGAATGAGTCTGTTTCAGAATTTTTTGGGATGCATCCAAGAGGTGTGTATGAACTTAGAGATTTGGGCAAACAAGAGACGAGTGCAAGGGCTGAAGAATTTGCAAAACAGATACAAAAGTTGCAGGAAGATGTCAAGCAAATATTACAGAAAAACACCTAAAAGTATAAAAAAAGGGCTGATATGAAGAGGACTGAAAGGGAGTTTCAAGTAGATGATTTAGTCATGGTTTATCTGAGGAAGGAAAGGTTTCCAGTCGGGACATATAACAAACTAAAAATGAAAAATATATGGCCATGTAGAATTTTGAGGAAGTTTTCCTCAAATGCATATGAGATTGAGTTACCAGAACGATTTGAGATATCACCCATATTTAATGTTGCATATTTGTACCCATACAAAGGAACATAGGAAGAACTACAAGAAGAACCTACAAAAGAGGAGGACCAAACTTTGAATTGGAAGGAAAACATGCCAAAAACAGCAAAGAAAGAAGTGGAAGCCATTCTAGAGAAAAAAGAAACAAAGAAGACTAGAGGACAGACCTATTATCAATATCTAGTCAAATGGAAGGGACAACTAGTGGAAGATGCTAGTTGGGTGACAACATCAAAGTTATAGAAGTTTAATGTGGATCCTGAAACATTGATAGATCAATTTTTTCTTCCCCGGGAGTCTAATGCAAGAGCATTCATATTTAGCCAGCAATGTGATTGTATGTTCACATGTAGTGACTAACAGGAGGTGGAAAAAAATTGATTATTAATATTTTATTTAGTTTTAATTGTGAGAAGTTAGTTTTTTTTATTTCCTAACTTAAATTGGAATAAAAAATATCAAATTGGTTCTCCCTACGAGGGGATCAAGTCAAGTAGCTTAGATCATTAAGATAGGATAGAATTAGGTTGTTGAGTGGTTCAGCAGAGAGCTAATTAAAGACAAGAGAACCGCTTCCGAGTATATATAAGCATGAATAAGTGAGAGTGAGGTGTGGAATAGGTGTGAGAGAGGTGTGAATAGAAACAGTGGATATAGAGGAGAACCAATGTATAAATCCGGTGATCAAGGGCTCGACTCTGTGTATTTTTCACAACTGTTAATTCCAAGTGTGTTTGTATTTTAAATTCTTCTTTCTTTGTTAAAATTCCGTTTCTTTTTATTTCTGAGTTTGGATATCGCATCGCACACAGTGGGGTTTCCATTTAATATGTTTATGTGAAATTCGAATCAATCTTATGAAGTTGCAATATAGACATTCACAATTGTTTTGGCATTGATCGCACATCGCATCCGAAGAAGGGCGACTCGACGTGCAAGCAGTGTAGATACAACATGGACTGTTAGATCTTGCATAGATCAATGTTGGAGATTAAATCACAACCAGTGAAATATCGCACATCGACGATTTTTATTGTTACAGGTTAAGACATCACACAGTAAGTGATTTAAGTTGTGATGCGATAAATACGGGAGGTGGAGATGTGATGTGGAGCATATCGCACATCGCATGCGATAAGGTATAGTGATGATCGCAAGAATTTGAAATTAGTTAAGTTGCGAAGCTACAGGGAGGTAAGTTATTAAAGTTGTGATGTTGCGATCTGTCGTGACTAATCATCCAATTTGTGTGGGCCCATAAACTGCAGGTTCCGCGTGTATTCTGAAAATTCGCAACCTTGTTGCATCAGATGGATGGTGGATGATATCCATAGTGCCATAAATGGAGTCATTTTTGCTACAGTATTTTAGGAAGTGTTATACCACCATTAATCCATAGGAAACCACTTGACCCATTGCGCTTGTTTATCAAATACAAAACAACGAAGATATCCTTCCAAACGTCTATTCACTATCTTTATTTTCCCATCGGATTGAGGATGATAAGATGAGCTATGAGCTAATTGAGTACCCAAACAAGAAAATAATTCCGTCCAAAGTTTTCCAGTAAAAATGGGATCTCTATCACTTACAATAATCTTTGGGTTTCCATGTAGCTTTTGAATTGTTTCCATCAATGCAATAGCAATTTTATTTTCTTTAAATGGATGAGATAATGAAGAAAAGTGTGCATACTTGGTAATTCTATCAACTACCACCATGATGACACTCTTTCCTTCGGACTTAGGTAAACCTGTGATAAAATCCATTGAAACCTCCTCCAAACTTTGACTTGGAATGGATAAAGGCTATAGAAGACTCGGGGTCTTAATTGTCTCAACTATATTTTGCTAGCAAACCAAACATTAAGCCACAAACATTTGAATATCATATTTAAGGCCATCAAAAAAAAAAAACTTTCTTCACCCTCTAGTAAGTTTTTTTAAATCTTGAGTGTCCTCCTAAGGGAGAGGTGTGCAATTCCAAAAGAATATTTTGTTTTAGTTGGGAATTCTTACAAAGATATAAGTGATTTTTGTACCATAAGGAATCATTTTTCCAATTAAATGTATCAGATGTACGAGGATCTTGCTGCAACTTTTGAATGAGTCTCCACACTTCTTCATTATTCTTCCATTCATCCCTTTCTTTGGTTATCCAATCTGGTTGGATAATAGAAATGGCACAAAGAAATGCTTCCACCTCTTCATCATTTCTTGAGAGTGCATCTGCAACAACATTTAGCTTCCCTTTTTTGTAGATAATTTCAAAGTCATAACTCAACATCTTTGTGACCCATTTTTGTTTCTCTTCTGAAGACAGTTTTTGCTCCAAAAAGTATTTAAGACTATCATGATCATTTTTTACCTTGAAGTGTCTTTCTATTAGATAAGGTCATCATTTCTTTAGTGCATGTAGTATTGTCAACATTTCTTTCTCATAAATAGCATTCTGTAAATACTTTCCTTTGATTGGACAACTTTCAAAAGCAATGGGTCTTCCTTCTTGCATTAAAACAACACCAATTCCATTTCCTAGGGCATCACATTCCACAATAAAGTTTTTTGTGAAGTTTGGCGTAGCTACGACCAGTGCTTAACCATTGCCTCTTTAAGATGTTCAAAGGCCTTAGTTGCTTCAGGAGTCCATGAAAATGCATCTTTCTTCAAGAATTTTGTTATAGGTGCTGATATTCTCCAATAATTCTTAAAAACTTGCAAAAATATCCTGTTAACCCAAGAAATCCTCGCAACTGCTTTATGGTTGTGGGGATTTTCCATTACTTAATGGATTTAATTTTGTTAGGGTCTACCTTAACACCTTGTTGAGATACAATATGACTCAGATATTACAACTCTTGTACTCCAAAGAAACATTTGGAGGTTTTTGCATATAATTGTTTCTTCTCCAATAGTTTGAACACCCTATCAACATGTTGAACATGATCCTTCCAAGACCTGTTGTAGATTGGTATATCATCAAAAAATACTAACACAAATTTTCTAAGGAAGAGTTTGAAAATGAACTTCATCAACCCTTGAAATGTAGAAGGTGCATTGGTAAGGCCAAAATGCATGACCAAAAATTCATATTGACCCTCGTGAGTTTGAAATGTTGTTTTCGGAATATCTTCAGTCTTCATTCTAATTTGATGATATCTTGAATGAAGATCTAGCTTGGTAAAATAAATTTGTCTATGTAATTCATCCAATAATTCATCAATCACAGGAATGGGAAATTTATCTTTAATAGTGAGCTTATTGAGCTCCCTATAATCCGAACACATGCGCCATGATCCATCCTTCTTATGCACCAATACTATTGGAGAAGAGAAAGAACTTTGACTAGGTTGAATTATACCAACCTCTAACATTTATGCAATCATACATTCAATTTCACTCTTTTGGACATAAGGATATCAGTAAGGCCTAATGTTTGGAGGAACACTTCCTGGAATCAAATGAATAGCATGATCGTGATCATGAATAGGTGGAAGTCGTTTCGGAGTTTCAAACACCTTGGAATGATTATCCAAGGCTTTTTGGAGATCTGGAAAAATAGATGATTTTGATGTTGGAACTTCTAGTGAGAAAAATTGTGCAATTACGCCTCATTCTTCTTTCTTCAGAATTTTTTTCATGACATTATAGCTTATTATCTTTCTCAGCTTCCCTGTGATACCTCGTAATTTAACTTCCTTTCCTTTCGAAAAAAATTTCAAGAAAATTTCTTGAAAACTAAAATCTATCGTCCCCAAAGATTGTAACCATTGTACTCCTAGTAAAACATCAACACCTCCCATTGGAATGGAAAGCATTGGATTATTCAATACATATTCCCCCATGGTTAGCTTGATATTATGGCATTTTCCAGAGCAATTTATAGTTTCTCCATTTGCAAGCATCATTTGAAACTTTGGTGTTGGGTATAGGAAGCAATTCAATTCCTTGGATACCTTACAATGAATAAAATTATGGGTACTACCTAAATCAATAAACACTATTATCTTTTTCTTCTTGATATTTCCTTTTATCTTGAGAGTTTGAGGAGTGGCAATTCCTGCCAATGCATTACAATATATGGCCAGAATCATTTCGTCTTTCTCTAGGGTTGGTTCCTGGTGTATATCCTCTTCTTTTGAACTTTCTTATTCATTTTCTTTCTCCTCTTCACAATCTATGTAAAATAATTTCTTTTCAACACACTTATGACCTTTAGTGTATTTGTTATCACAACTATAGCAAATCTCTTTTGCTCTTTTTTCTTCCAATTGTTGTGGTGTCAACCTTGTAGGTTGTGGAAGTCTAGGAGTAGCAACACTTCCATATTTATAGATGTGAGTGGTAGGCTTCCTTGTCACCATAATTTTACATTCAATTTTTCTTGCCAACTTGAATGTCTTCTCCAATGAATCAGGTTCCCAAAGGCGAACCTCATGTTGGATGTTATCCTTTAAAGCCCCTATGAAGACATCAATCTTGTGTTCCTTTGGAATATCATCTACCCTTATATTCAATTTTTGGAAGTTCTCAATGTGCTCCACCACTGAACCCTTTTATTTGAGATTTATCAATTGGCTAAAGAAGGTGTTGTTGTTTGTATCCTCATAATGTGACATCATTTCCTTCGCAAAAATTTACCATGTGACAATTTTTTTACGGGAGAAAAGCCATCGATACCATAAAAATGTATTTTTTTCTAAATATAAATTTTCAATGCATACCTTTCGTGTGTTTTGCATATTATTGAGATAAAAATGTTGCTCCGTCTATAGTATCCATGTTACAGGATCATTGCCATCAAACTTCCTCATATCAATATATGGAATATGGTGGGTCTTCAATCAAACATCAGAGTTTCTAAAATCATGATTAAATGTTATTTTGTTCTCATCATGAGTTTCCTCTACTATCTTTTCACCATTAGGATTCATTTCTTGTATCAACTTTGTCAAATGTTCCATGTATGATTTTAGATCATTCTTCATGTCTTCCATTTTTTCTTCCATGTCTTTTTCAAACCATCCATCTTAGCTTGCATTCCTTTCTTCAAACCATCCATCTTAGCCCCCACGTCTTTCTTCAAAACTTCCATTTCATTTTTTGTTTCTCTTTGCGAAAGTGAAAGTTGTTGCACTTTCTCTTGTAATTTCGATATATCATGTTGCACTTCTTCCTCTTCATGAGTCATAGTAGAACCTTCTAAGGGCTTGATGGGTGTTGAATTCTTTTTAGGGGGCATTTTAGAACCCAATACTGATATATATGCTTCAATATGCCCTTCGAATCACTTCAAACTAATTTTTCAAACAAGACTAATGCAATTTTGAAAACAAATACACACATTTTTCTTTCTTTTGAGGAGATCAATATTGAAACTGATGTATCTCTATAATTTCGAATCCCTGAGACTTAAACTTAGGTCATGTAATAGCTCTTTGAGTCTTATTTCCAATGCCATAGGCCTAACCTAATTTGAATTCTTGAAGACAAATTTATGCCCAATCTCCCAAAATGACATAATTATGGACTAGTTCAGTAGAGCGAACTTGTACGGGGTGCCACGTGTCATTGTTTCCTCCTTCAACTCCGGAATTGATATACAAAAAACTAAAATATATGTACTTTCGGCCACTTTTTACAAAATTCCAATCTGGCACTCAGAGAGAATTATGACGATTTTCCCAAAGGTCACCTCTTTGAGATGAAATTCAAGAGCCCGCAAAAACCCTAACTTCCACAGATCATATCTTCGAAAATATTGCGAACCAAAATCTGAAATTTTTACATAAACTTCCTCAAGATTTCTTCGCAAATGGGATTTTTCTTAGCGTCTAAACCTTCATAAAAGAAAATTTATAGTGAAAATTCCATAATGACTTGTTTCAAGCAGCGAAACCCTAGAATCCATAGCTCTGATACCAAATGTTATGAAACCAACTCCAAAAATAGAAGAAAAGAGAGATCAACACCTTAGAAATCAGCCACTTCGAGGGGCCAACCTCCTTTACATTACATAAATGAACAATTCTTGGAAGATGCAAATGAAAAAACCTCATTTATATATATAAGAGTCCATGGGGTCATAATAAAATCCTAGCCGACCTAATAATAATAATTTAAGGGCACAACAATAAAAATAGTGGATTTTATGGGGCACAATAATAACAATATGGGGGCTACAGGGGTACAACAATAACAATAAGGGGCTACACTAATAACAATAAGGGTCTACACTAGTAATATAGTGACCTAACAAATTGAGGAGGTTTCAGATCCATTAATAGAGGGATGAGATCCTCTAATGAAAGTATTAGGGTTCCTTCATCCAAGGGAATAAGTTCCATGATTGGAGGGATATAACTCAAACTGGGGCGACTCAAGAGCCTTTTAGTTGGAAGAATATGTGCCCAACTATGCTTCTAGAAGTTACTTTTCACTTTTACTTTCTTTTAAATGGGTTTCACAGGTTTTATGGGAAAACAAAGCACAAATGTCCGTAGATAAAGGTAGGAATATTAGCACGTGTAGGAAGTGACCGCAAAAGGCACACAGGAAACTTTTAAGATATTTTAAGAGATTTTTCCCAGTTCCCAAGACTTGGTTAAGGAATATAAATGTTTTGACTTCTACGGAAGCATGAGTATGGATGGTGATAGATCCATATTGACAGTGAAATTTCATGGTGAAAAAATGACGTGTAACAGATTGCCCCCTAAAGTGCGAAGTTTGAGAAAATATTTCAAGAGAGTGAAGTGCTTTATCGGCCCAAGGACTGGATCGGAGACATCGATTGAAAACCTGTAAGAAACATTCAATGCAAATATATAATCATCACTGAGGTAGGCATTCCCATACTCAAAGAAAAACTAACTATATGTTCTGGTACAGATATGACTTAGATTTACATCAATAGTAGACACAGAATGGACGCAGCCATCTGTTATGAATTAGTCCACTGTATCATGAATACATAACTCCTCGCAACCTGGATGGTTGAAAATAAATCCAGGGTCTTGATTTCCACTTCTCGAACTAGTACAAATATAGCCATGCAATTGATTGTTTCGAAGTCGAACATGGTAGAAACCACTTGATTACCAGTCAATGATGAAAATCGTTAACAAGTGTGAGAGAAACCACCAATAATGAAAATGGCTCTTAAAGTACCTCAATACAATCTATGAAATGTGAATGAATGATTTTCATTTGAACACTCATAGATTCATTCGATTGAAGGCCAATGATGAAAACTTGTCGTTGAAGGTGAAAAACATGCCATTAGGGCATGCATATTTCAAGGTACTAATAGGATTTCTAGATCAAATTCCTAAATAATGAGATGAATTCGATAGGAAGTGATCCGTCGCAGGAGGGCCTACAACATGAAACCATTATGTCAAGTTTTGAAGAAATATTTTTCAAGGATTAACTTAGGGATGGCCAACACAAATGGAGATAAATATTTGCAATGAATAGTGAATTTGAAGTTGAACTTTCTCTTGAACACATAACAACACTGTAAATGACTTGGCAGCATTAGACTTAAAGATAATATCCAAAACCGGTTGAAGACTTGTAATGAGGTTTGATTAACTATAATACAAAAGGATTACCCAATCCAAACACGTGTGCGACAAAGTGTCGTGTTCAAGAGCAACATGATACTTTTAAAACAAGTATAAAAGATGGATTCTTTTTCTCAAATTTTCCCCCACCATTACTCGCAAGTACCTCATTATTTTTTTCAAGCTTAAGGAGGATAACACTTGTTTATTGTGTAAGCTCATATTTCAGATGAGTCCATCTCAGTAATTTTAACGAACCCTAAGAAGGAGTGGTTCAATCCTGTTGTAATTAACAGGTCCTGCACTGTTTAATTTTAACAAGTCCAGCATAGGGTCAACTCGGTGTTTTTCAGTTTTAGGGAGTTAGAAGAAAAACATAAGTAAATCCATAGTGTTATTTTTCATAATTTTAGTCTCTCGAACCCAAAAAATGATAAAATTATGTAGGAAAGAACTCTACTAGCCATGCTTAGTCAACGTATACATTTTTCGTAATTAGTCTAGTTCAGTCCGGAAAAGGAGTAAAATTATATTGAATAGATGATTATTAATTTATTTTGATGAGTTTGAATAGTCAAGTGCTTGGAAATATTTTAATGTTTAGAGAGTCTGAAAAGGGACTTAAAAGAGGACTTCATGGTTTTGCTTTTTCGTATCTTTTTAGAGTCTGAAAAAGTGATAAAAGTTTACTCTATCGTCAAAATGGTTTTTTTTTAAACAAAACCCGTTCTCTCGACAAGGAGTTTTTACCATAGATCTTCTGAAGCTGATATCCAGGAGGACCGACTAACCATTTCACGAACCGTCAGTTCTAGGTATTTAATCTCTTCATTATCTTGTATTCTATCAGTTTACTTTTTCATTTTAAGTTTCCAGATTATTTTTTGGAGGAAAAAAATTCCTAGAATCCGCCCTCGAGGGTGCACAGGTTTTCCTAATAGAACTTGCGCACCCCGATGATTTTTTAACATAAAAAATTATCGTGTCGTCATGGTTTTTATATGTAAATCGTGCGCAAAAATGCACAGTCTAGGAAATAAAATTGCGCAAGCGTCATGGGGTTTTCAAAAAATGGTTTTCTTTCCATAAAAATTGCTTTAAGTTATCCCAAAAGTTTTATAATGTTTCTAAATGATTGTTTGCAAGAAATTTGAAACAACCATGCTTGAGTGGAGAGAACATGAGCATGAATCGCATGATAATGAAGCCATTGATAGCCCAAAAATGCTTCGAGTGTTAAAGAATTGCAGTTTATACAAATTTTGGTCTATACAAGAAATGAAGGACCAAGTGGATATCATGACCTAGTTGGTTAATGCCTGGGATGTCCGGGAACAATGTTTCATCATGGGGGATCACAAGCTCATGATTGAGGTAGAGGATATTTATTTCCTCACCGATTTACCCTGAAGGGGAAGATACATTTCCTTGTTCGGCACACGACCAGGAGGATTACCTGCTGCTTCCTATATGGTGCAATATTTCACACAAGATTCGCAATTGAAGGATGGTCAAATCGATATAAAGACCATCGAATGACTTGACCTCAAAATCATTGCTTTCACAGTTACTCGATTATGTGGCAGCGTGGCTCCTCATGTGGATATCAAAGCACAAATGTTGTAAAAATTTTAATACAAATTATGTATTGCCTGGATTCTCCTGATCTAACAATTATATGCCACTGTTAAATACATAATCACTTCTACAAAAATTCTTGTGGAATTTAAAACACGATCACCAATTGCAATATCAAGAAGAAAGATCAATCACACATAACACAGATGTTTTTACCGGGAAAGAATAAAGCTAAAAACCCCACTATCATATATTATGTATATATCATGGATCATGAAACAATCTCATACAAAAATCTAATCCAAGGGCTCTCAGTACAATATACAATCGTCTCACACTGTCAAACAAAAATTGGCAAATACATGCACCAATTTACTGCCTCTAGACAACCTGCCTCCACCGCGCAATCCCAACTGATGGCAATCCCTGAATGAATGGAATCCTTCTTGCCTTGAATGTGCAATCCTCATAGGCACATCCAACGGTGTGTGTGGTTGCATGAGTGCACCCACTAATGTCACAACTGATAGTCAAATTGTCCCTTTCACCTACATATCAACTAGGTCTCCACTGCATCTGACATGCATGTAGTTAACAGTAGTAAATCTTCAGTTGCATGTGAGACCACTGATTGTGAATTAATCAATAATTAATTCACTGATCTCTCACTAGTGTATCTTCAATTACAACTAGCATAATTTAGTTTAACTCACTTAATTGAGTTAAACTACTTTACAATTCACATAACTACACATCCAACTATGTTACAACTTCGAACCACTCAGTTACAACTAAGTCCACTTGCATGTCCCACCAACCAAACTTTGAACTCAAGTTTCATATAGCTAACTGATTTGCCACTTCAATTTACTATTTCCAAGTGCTCATTGAGAATAGATTAATGTTTATTGTCCACCTATTATTATGGGATAATAATAGTCGACATGCATCTATAAAGAGAACTTGCACATACATCTAAAAATAGAACATCATCTATAAATAGAATTTTCTCACCATCTATAAATAGACATCATCTATAAATAGAATTTTCTCATGCATCTAAAAATAGACTTCCACTTAAAAATAGCCTAAGGCTCCATCCTAGTGTAGGTGCATAATTTTCACTGGGATCTTTTTGTTGAATCTCAACACTCCTTCTCAACAAGAAAGAGATTATCCTTCACCCTGATCCTATCTCTATGGTATTCGAATTTGCTCCCGGTGAGCGCCTTTGTCAAAATGTCTGAATCCTGATCTTCTATAGGAATGTACTGAAGCAACATGATCTTCCACTGCACACAATCTTTGATATGATGATACCGGATATATATATGCTTAGATCTATCATGAAACGCAAGATTAATCGAGAATTTAATGCAACTTTGATTATCACAATTAATCACTGTCGGATCTAAATGAGAACCAAACAAACCAACCAAGATCTTTCTCATCCATATAGCCTCACATGCAGCTTTACTCACTGCCATGTATTCGGCTTACACTGAACTGAGTGCCACAGATCTCTACTTCCTACTGTACCAAGAAACTGTTGTAGATTCGATACTAAATACCCCCCCTGATGTGCTCTTTCTATCCGTTGGGCTGCCTACCCAATCTGCATCTGTAAAGCCATGCCACTTCACCTCATCCATTTGTTTGTACCACAAGCCATACTTAGATGTTCCCCTCAAGTATCTCAGGACATGTTTGCCCGCCTTCCAAAAGAGCTTGGTAGGCTTAACCATCGCTTGACTTATTTGATTAACCACATATCATATGTTTGGTCTCGTGTTCACTAAATACATTAGCGAACCCACTAACTGTTGATAGACAGTAGCATCCATTACCTCTCTAGATGTAGCGTCCTCTTTCCTCCAGTTTCCTGGAAGAGGAGTATCCATGGGTTTTCAACCCTCCATGTGAAACTTACCCAGTATCTCCCTTGCATACTTGCCTTAAGACACAAAAATTTCACCATCTCGCTGCCATATTTCCAATCCAAGGAAATAATGAAGGAGGCCCATATCCTTCATCTCGAACTCATTTGAAACGTCCTCCTTGCATGAGTGTATCAGCTGCTCATCACGAGTCAATATTAAATCATCAACATAAATAACAATGATTAAAAGCTTACCCTCCACCAAAATTTGGTATAGGTTTGCATCCGCCTCACTCTTGGTGAAGTGAAGTCTGGTGAAATAGTTGTCTATTCGAGTGTACCAAGAACAGGGTGCTTGCTTCAGCCCCTACAGTGCTCTTTTGAGCTTGCACACATGTGACTCGCTGATGAAGATCTCAAATCCTACAGGTTGCTCTATGTACACCTCTTCCTCAATGATCCCATTGAGAAACGCAGTCTTCACATCCATCTAATGAATGTGCCAACCCATCTGCGATGAGAGAGTAAGGATTGTCCTTATGGAAGAATATTGTGCGACAGGTGCAAACGTTTATTCATAATAAATCTCCTCGATCTATGAGAAGCCCTGGGCCACAAATCTGGCCTTGTATTTCTCAACACTCCCATCAACATCTTGATTTACCTTGTAGATCCACCTTGAACCTACCACTAATTTATCAATCGGCCTTGGAAAACTCTCCCAAGCACTATTTTTGACAATGGAGTCATACTCCTCCACCATGGCATCTACCCATGTGGGCTCCTGCAATGCTTTCTGAAAGGAAGATGGCTCGGTCACAATACATTTTCTTATGAGAGCCATGCATCTAGTAAATCAGTCAAGAGACTATCTTTATCTACACTGTGAAGTAGGGGCTCCTACATTCCGCGCAGCATCAAGTTTCAACCTATTAGTTTATGTGGTACGCCTTCTGCCAGTTCTGATGTTTGGCTCTACATGAGTGCACTCCTCCACTCCATGAACCTCCTCCTGTGGCTGATCCACATCTAGAGACTCATCTTTGGGAACCAATAGTTCCTCCTCCGTATGCAAGTCCAGCTCCCTCTCAAGCGACAACCACATGGCTTTCCCCTCATCGAATTTTATATCTCGTCGTATAACAGTCATCTTACTGTTAGGAAAATACACACAATAATTATGGGGTGTTTCTATGTACCCCACAAATATCCCAACTTCAGTAGTCAGCTCCAGCTTCTTTCTGGCATTCTTGGTCACATGCACATAAATAGATGAGCCAAAAATCTTAAAGTGAGAAACACCCGGTTTCTTACCATTGAAAGCTTCTTCAGGTGTACTCATGCCAAGTACTTTATGAGGACAACATTTTTGCACATAAACCGCAGTGTTGCATGCTTCTGCCCACAAATGCATTGGTAGGCCCTGATCATGCAGCATTGCTCATGTTGCACCCATGATCGTTCTGTTCCTCCTCTCCACGACCCAATTTTGCTGTGGGTTATGAGGCGCTATGATTTTTCTTCGAATTCCTTCTTTGCTGCAGAAGTATTTGAATTCTTTAGAGATGTATTCTCCACCATTATCGCTCCTCAGAGCCTTCGCTTGCTTCCCTGACACTTTCTCCACCAATGCCTTAAACTCACAGAACTTTGAAACTGTTTGATCCTTCTTCTGCATGAATAAGTTCTAGCATTTACGAGAAAATT
The DNA here is from genome assembly GCA_034641835.2 of Pinus albicaulis. Lineage (NCBI taxonomy): Eukaryota > Viridiplantae > Streptophyta > Pinopsida > Pinales > Pinaceae > Pinus > Pinus albicaulis. Next base: position 222,442,514 of record CM076574.1, read on the forward strand.
CATCAACAAAAAGAACATAATACCTATGTTTTGTTGTTGAAGCAATCGAGAATAGTCCACACACGTCTGTGTGAACTCTCTCAAGGATCACCGAAGCACAGTTCTCATTTTCATGAGAGGTGTACTTTACATACTTCCCCATGGTGCAACCCTTGCACTGATCTAACTAAGCAAGTGTTCCCATTGGAAGTACAGTAGATATTTGTTGCATGACTTTCAAGGCTCCATGATGAAGATGGCCCAATCACCTGTGCCATAATTCGCCCTCATCCCGTCTCACCACTTTTTTCTGCCTTGCCCATCATGGCAGCGCGGCCATCTACCTCCAGCTTGTAGATATTCTTAACTCAAATCCCTGTCCTCCATAGCTGAAAACAACGTCATAGCCTCTGTCCTCCAACGTTGCGACTAAGACCAAGTTTTTTCTTCAGACCTGGAACATGCATAACATATTTCAATTGAAATGGTTTACCTGATGAGAAGCACAACTTATAGCAGCATCTCGACCACTGACTGATGCAGTCGAGGCCCTCACGGATTTGGAACAAAACCTGGAGAGTCTAACCATTGATATCCCAGATACTGGGACAGATGATTTTCCTCTCAAATACCAGAGGCATGTGACAAGGGTTCCCGGTCCATTTAGGTGATACATGCGCAGAGTGGCATGCGCATACTCTGCTATCATGATCATCATCATGGATAGCTAATAGTTGATTTAGATGGAATTTTTTTGTATCAATATGTTTAAATCATAAGGTATTTGATATCTATGATCACAGATGATGTATATTTTTTGACACATTATGATAAACAACAATTTTGACCTAATGATATTACTACTTTTGGTCTCTAAGTATCTTGTTCAATATGTATTGAATATTATTTTGATTTACATTCAACTTTGAAAATGTTTATTTAAAACTTGATTAGCCAATGCATCAGATAACGTGTTTAAATTTCTTGAAATGTGTTGATATTCAATGTAATCAAATTGTCTTTCCAAGAGATGGAGCCTTAAAAACATTCTTAACAATAATGGATTTATGATTGCATAAACATTGCTCAAATGTAATACAATGAGTTGTGAATATAACCTAACAATCAAATGTTGAACTCCAAATGTAATGGCATCAAATAATATCTCAATGACTGCACTATATTCTGTAATATTGTCCATTGTTTGACCGAGGAAAATCCCATGAATAGAAACTAACTCATCAGTGGGTGAATAGATAACCCAAACAGCAAAAGATAAGTTTTGTGTACTACGACAAGCGTCGTCAACAAATTCAATGTAAGTTTGAGGGAATATCGACATGTGCAATATCGAGAGTAATCAAGATAAGCAGCAAAAGTAGTAGAAACTCACCAAGCAGAATAACTAATCTAAGACACACTTTTCTAAAAATGTAACTAATGTACAATGAATATCTTTACACGATAATTCATGCATAATATCTCTTTAGATAAAGACCATTTATGGGCATATCTAAAGAGAAACTGTCATAATCAACTAATTCATAGGCCCCTTTTACGAGCACACGCTTAACAATATAAGGTTCATGCCACATTTGTTCAAATTTACCAACGCCCAGTTTATCGTGAGCTTGATCGTATACTAAGATTAGGTCACCTTTTGCATAGATATGAGGGTTAACTCTTTGATCATATTGTGTCTTAACACATTTTTATGAGCTTCAACACCTAATGCAGCGGTGTGGCAAGTCTCATCTAATTGTGCTAAGTATAAGAAGTGTTTTTCCTCTTTAGAGGTAGTTGGTAATAACTCAATGGCTAGTTTGAGCGAAAAAAATTCACATTCGATGGGTAGAACAACTTCCAAACTGTAAATGAGTTGAATAGGAGTAAACCCTATAGATGTTTTTGTAGAGGTGCAGTATGCCCACAGTGTGGAAAAAATCATGGTGTGCCAATTCGATTTATGACTTACTACAACCCGTTTAATCATATTGGTTAAAACTTTGTTTACAACATCAACTTGGCCATTGGCCTATGGGTAATACGGTGTGGAATTATCATGGCGTAGGTTGAGTTGAGTGGAAAATTTATTCATCATAACATTTCATAAGTGGCTGTCATGGTCCGTAAAGATAGCTTGAGGGACACCAAACCTAGAAATCACATGATTGAATATGAAAATAGATGTAGTTTCACTGTCGGCCTTAAATGTAGGCATCGCCTCGACCCATTTGGTAAAGAAATCTACAACGAGAATAATATACACATGCCCCTTGTCTGAGTGAGGGTTAGTAATGAAATTGGTGCCCCATTTTTCAAATGGATCGATAGCTATGATTGGGTGAAGAGGAGTGGGAGGTGCACGCATATTTTGATCAAAATTCTGACAATTGTGACATTTTCTAGTAGCAAGGATACAATCTTTGAAAAGTGACGGTTAGAAATAGCCAGTGCGCAATATCTTTTGGGTTGTGGCAAACTCAGAAATATGACCACCACATGCTCCAAAATGGGATTCATTTAAAACTCTTCTGGCTTCTTCATGAGTTAAAAAACGTCAAAAAACAGAATCGGCACCACGATGGTAAAGAGTGTCACCAACAATATTGTATTGTTGAGACTATATCGAATCCTACGTCAATCAGAGCATGAAATTTTAGGCAGAAAGGTTTGGGTTTGAAGATATATAATGATATCTCCATACCAAGGATATAATGTGTTGATCAAAAACAGAGATTCATCGGGAAGATGGTCTTCTGCCACAGTTTCAGATTCACTACAGGGAAAGTCACACATAAGTTCAGCAAAGGCTAGTGATTTCTTGGATTTGGATTTTTAAAATTCCAAATCGAACTCTTGTAGGGTAACTATCCACTTAGAATATTTTCCCCCGAGTAATTTTTTGTCAAATTGTACATCATAGGGTTGCAGTCAGATATCACGGTTGTTTTGCGTAACAGTATGTCGTGATAGAATCTTTGGGCAGCTTGAACGACTGCCAAGGGAAATTTCTCCACACGTGCATACTTTATCTTTGTCGGTGTAAGATTCTGACTTAAGTAATAAATCACATGTTCATTGGTGGAGCCATCCTCTTGAACTAAAACCATTCCAATGGTGGAATCAAACGCAACTAAATACAAAAAGTAATCTCAGTGATAATCAAGTGGATGCAACAAACGGTGCATATTTTAAGTGCATTGAAAGCTTTATCGGCAAGCTCGTCCCAAATCAAAGGAACATCATGTTTTAATAACCGAGTGAAACCTTTACTTAACTCTGCATAGTTAGCGATAAAACGACATAGAAAGCTTGCTTCCCCCTTCCAAACTCTGGAGTTGGAGAAGAGTAGAAGGAGGAAGTAAATTGATGATGGCCTCAACCTTCAAAGGGTCGACACGAATCTCTTCTTTAGAAACAATGAAACCAAACAATCATCCTGATTGTACACAAAATACACATTTGTGTGTATTCAAACGAATATTGTAATGCCTACATCGCATAAAAATGGCACATAAATGTGTATAATGATCTTGTATGTGCAAATATTGAGCAAGTAAGTCATTCAAGTAGGGTTGCACAAAGTGTTTGATATCCTAAAATGCATAAGACATAGCTCATTGAAAAGTTTCGCCAGAGATTTTCAGTACAAAAGGTAATTTACAATATGAAAACGTTCCCCATGGACATATAAATGTGGATTTAGGTTGTGGATTTAGGTTGATCAACGAGGAGAATGTTTATTTGATTGTAACCAAAAAATCCATCCATAAAAGAAAATATTTTGTTTCCGACACAATCATCAAAAATTTGGTCGATGTAAGGATAGGGATAATTTTCTTTGGGACAAGCCTTATTAATATCCATGTAATCGACAAATACTTTGATAGTTCCTTGTTTCTTGGTCACTGGAACTGTGTTAGATGCTCAATCTGTCAATGGAATAGGATAAATGAATTCAGCACGAAGTATTTTTTCAACTCCAGCTTTAATAGTAGTAGCTTTCACGAATGTATTGGACGTAATCGTTGTCTAATAGGTTTAGCATCCGGGTATGTCTCAATTTCGTGAATCACAATTTTAAGATCAATTCTTGGCATTTCTTCGTAAAACCAGGAAAAAATGTCTCAGAATTTCTGAAATAGGGCTTTGTACATTTTGATTTCGTCAATTGAGCATGACACACCTATGTAAATGTTTTCAGTTATTTCGGGTTTGATTGATATGTCAATTGGAATTTTCGTGGAAATATTTCCTAAATTTGTCTCAGAATCCGAATGAAGGACTGACATAGGATTTTGAGGTTCGTTAACATAATCAATCAAAAATATCGTTGAAAAGTAATTTTCAACTCTATCAAGGTCTGGTAGAAAATAGGATCGATGATGAAGATCGTCCCAAGGTAATTCATCTAATGACCAAATTTCACAAATATTTTCACCACTCGAAAATATGTGTTGACAAGGATTAGAAAAAGATGGTTTGGTTGAACTTGGTAGAGAAGAAGACTCATCACTGACCACATTCACTTGATTAGTATTGGTTGATGAAATGTCAAAATGTGATTTCACCACTACATATGTCGATTCATATGGACTCAAAGGCATTTCATTTCCATAGTAATCCAATTCATATTTTGAAGGCACAATCCATGGGCCATCAAATGGTATTGTGCTTGATGTAATCATGTTGATATTGGAAATGGTTTGAGGCACGTTAGGAAGCAGTATAGCGAAAGTTCCCATAAGAGCGGAATCCTTAACTATTCCTGATGAGCTCCATCATTAAACATATTTGGAGGGGTTGATGGTCACCTTGTTTCCTTCTTAGATCTCTTTTTCTTGCATTTTTATTATTATTTGGTTTTATGATGCTCGTATAGGTGGTGATTAAGGCTAACATACTTTGAGTGCCTAATATGAGGTTGAGTGCAGAAAATCATGATTTATTAATCATTTTTATAAGGATTTTATCATAAATACTTGGAGGAGACAACAAGGAGAAATTATTGGAGGATTTTCCACCCTCCTTCACTCTCAAAGGCAGCCAAAAGATCCCAAATATTCTCTCCAACAATTCGAATTTCAAAGGCAACCAAAGGATCCCCAAGGATTCTCTCCAGGAATTCGAATTCCAGAGGCAACCAAGCAACTCAAAGAGGAGTGCACTCAATCTTTGTTTACTTGGATTCAAGTGGACTCAATCACTATTTTCTAGGGAACTGTTGGTAGCTTACATGTAGAATAAATAGAGCAAAGCTAGAGCTAAGAAGAGTTATTTGATTCTAGTTGAAACTTTGTTGCAAGCTATTGAGATTTTTATTATTTTACTCAATGATCAAAGTTTCAGATATGTATGAGGTTATTCTTTTATGAAATAAGAAAACTGATTTCATTCGGATGATTAAGGTTTAAGAGAGCTAGGCTCGTGGGTTAGGGCCCAATCCATGTGCCTTAGCCTCTTTGTTGTTACTATCTTTTCCTTTCTTCCATTAAGCTAATTTTCTTTCTGTCATTCAATTAGTTCTACTTCTCATAGTTTCATCGGTGCTTAGTTTTTTTATTTCAGTGTGTTTTTGTAGTTTTCATTTTCTTGTGAGTGATAGAATAGAGGATAAAAATCAAGAAAATATGTGGATGAAGACCCCTTCTCATCTCTGTAAATAGAGCTCGAGGAGGGCTAACCTTCCCACAGGACCAAAAACTGCTTTTTGTTCACTGTTTTGTCACGTGTTTCCTCTATTTTTCATACATGAATCCACAACTTTGTTTGCAGGAATAAGCATCAAAATCCCCAGGAAGATCATCAAGTTGTCTCGCTTCATTTCCCAACTCTGTTCTCATGCCTGAGCAATGTTGTTGTGCCTCAATTTCCCTCCTTTTTATCTTATTTTCATCCATCGCCCTTTTCATTTCCAAAACGTTTGAACAGAATTAGAATTAGACCTCCGCCCCTTTCTCCTTGAAACTCTCGCTAGTCGTACATCGCCCCATCGCAAATCACAAATCTCTTGTGATCTTTGTTAACGCTCTCTCATTCCAAACCCGAATGCGATATCCCTTTCTACTTCCCTTCGCTGTTATTTTATTAAAAACAGTCAAAAACAATAGAAACCGCATTTTTCCCCTTTGGACTTACCATCGCTCCTCATCGCAAATCGCATCGTTTTTTCATTTCCTTTAAGATTTACCGCTTCCAAACGCCGATTGTGATATTGCGATTGCACTCCGCCGTCGGTCCCACCGCCATGTCACCCATTACAATCGCACTTCGCACCTTTTCCTTGTTTCTTTAAGACTTACCACTTACAAACACCAATTGTGATATTACAATCACACTCCGCCGCCGATCCCACTGCCATGTCACCCATCGCAACCATACTTCGCACCTTTTCCTTATTTCTTCAAGATTTACCTCTTTTAATCATCGATTGCGATATTGAGATCGCGCTCCTCCGCCGGTCCTACTACCACGTCACCCATCGCAACTGCACTTCGTACATTTTCCTTGTTTCTTTAAGACTTACTGCTCCAAACGTCGATTATGAACTCTGTCGCCTCGCAAATCGCCTTTCGCAGTTCTTGTTTTGTTTCTTTTAGTAGGTTGAGACTACGGTAGGTCCAAGGAAACTAAGAATGACTCTAGGGCCTGATGAATCCCTAGAGGACCATGAAGAAAGGTTTCAATTAAACTATAAGAGAGCCAACTGTACTCTTGATCCCGCATCACTTAAACTTGTACTTCTTAGAGGGATCATTGAAGAGATGATAGAAACCTTGAATATGCTATCGAGAGGAGATATCTACCAACAACCCTATGAAGAAATCAAAACTGTCTTCTAGAACCATTCTAGGGCATTTAGGAAGACAGGGAGAGATGGCCAGACCACATCCAATACCCTTTCCTCTTCCACCTTCATAAAACATGAGATTGGAAACATGCTAAAGGACTTCAAGGGTGACATGTTGCACACCTTTTCTTTGCAAATGGACACAAGGCAGGTCAAAAGGAAGCAAGAGGAAGCATAGAGAGCCTTGGCCATCTTTTGTCCTAGATGTACCAGGAAGCACCCAAGAAATTAATGTCCACTGAATCTCATAGAGGTTTGCTTAGTCTGTGAGGAGAATCATGCCACAGAAAAGTGTCCCTCCTTACTTGGACTTAAGGTTGTATATCAAGGTAGGGAAGCAATGCCAGAGAAACTCTGTTTCATCAACCAGAGAAGGCCTCAAGGCCTTCGGCCATATCAACAACGTATGAAAGGTGTACCTTACTCTTACTATCACAACAATCAGAGTGCACCCATGCAACATTCCTACACCCCCGCTCCTCTATCCTAGTCTACACCTCTTATTTGGCCTTACAACCCTTCATATCATCCTCAACGAGTAAACCAACCATTCCAGTAGTATGTTCCACAACAACCTCAATGGAACAATCCATCCCAAGGATGGAGGCCTCAACAAAATCAACCACCTTCTCTAATTCCTCCACCCCAACCTCAACCTCATCTTACTCATGCTTATCCAACTAGGCTACCTATACCTGCACAGCCCAATCCGAACCCGAACAACAGATAGACACAGCAGGCTCCCAGTGGAGAAACATCATATCCAGCTTATGTCGCAAAAATACAGGATGTTAGCCTCTGGTCGGGAAGAGTACTCCCAGACAACCATCCTCCATCTCCACCTATCGAGGTTGAGGAGGAAAAGGAATAAGGTAACACTCAGATCCAACAACCTCCTTTTCCCGAGCGCTTGATCCACCCTAGTCAACACACCCCATAGGAGACTGGACTCCTGGGAGAACTCGAAAACTTGTGTGTAAAGATATCACTTCTTTAGGCCATTAAGGATGTCCCTATCTACAATAGGCTCATCAAAGAAAAGTGCTTCAAGAAACCTGGGAGAAGGAAGAGAGATACCCCCACCATCAATGTGGTAGGGCAATTGTCTAACCTAATGCTAGGGAAGGTGATATTTCCAAAGTACCTGGACCTTGGTAGTCCAGTTGTTGATGTGCATATAGATGGTTTCATAGTCCCCAACACTTTGATTGATCTAAGGGTTTCTATCAATATCATGACCAAGGAAACTATGTTGAAACTTCATCTCCAAGGGACTTTGAGGAAAACCACAACAGTTCTGCAACTTGCAGATCGGTCCATAGTAACTCCAGAAGGAATTGTTGAGGATGTTATGGTTACCATTGACTCTTGGGAGTATCCTAGAGATTTCTTGGTCCTGCAACGAAAACACTAATTTAATGGTTATCCCCTCATCTTAGGGAGACCTTGGTTAGCCATTATAGATGCTTATATTAGTTGTCAGGTCAGAAACATGAATATCAAAAATGGGCCTTTATCTAAACAGCTAGTGTTATATCCTCCAGCCAAACCTTCCATTGATCATGATATCCCTATATGGTTGGAGTATGAAAAATATGAGTTATATAACACTGCCCCTATGTGTACCGTAGATGTTATTCTTAGAGGGGGGCAGCTTGATGAAAATGAACTCATCGACCATGCCATTCAAAACCAATCCTCCACTAACATTCCTCTCAAAACCTTACTCAAAGAGTCAGAAAGCCAACCTTGAATGGAAGTGAACTCAATTGATTCAACCTCTGAATCCACCAAGGCTATTGAGTTTGGCCCATCCAGATCTCTGAAAATCAACCCAAACCTCTCAAATGAAGAAGAGAAGCAGTTGTGCCAGCTTTTGAAAGAGAGACTAGATGCATTTGCTTGGGATTACAAAGACATGAAAGGGGTGCATCCTTCAGTGTGTAAACATCATATTTACATCAAAGAAGGATGCAAGCCTGTGAGACAACCCCAAAGAAGGATGAACCCGGCTCTAAAGGAGATAGTCAAAGAAGAGTTGCAGAAACTATTGGATGCAGAGTTCATATATCCTATATCTGACAGTGAGTGGGTATATCCTCTTGTTTTAGTCCCAAAGAAGAAAGGGAAGTGGCAAATTTGTGTTGATTATCAAGAAATTAACAAAGCCACCAAGTAAGACCATTTCCCTTTACCATTTATAGACCAAGTCTTGGATGGCCTTGCGAGGAAGAATTTATTTTCCTTCTTTTATAGGTTCAGTGGGTACAATCAAATTCGAATTAGCCCTAAATACCAAGATAAGACTACTTTCACCTACCCTTGGGGTACCTTCGCTTATAGAGTGTTACCCTTTGGGTTGTGCAATGCCCCAGCTACCTTCCAAAGATTTGTCCTTAGCATCTTTTACGAGTTAGTCCATGACTCTATCGAAATCTACATGAATGATTTCACACCATATGGGGATGACTTCCAGGAAGGTCTCTCCAATTTGGGTAAAGTAATAAGAATTTGCATTGAGATGCATCTCTCCTTGAGCCCAGAAAAGTGTGATTTCCTAAAGGAAGCATGGGTTGTATTAGGATACTCCATATCCCAAGTACGAATACAAGTAGACCCGAACAAGATCACTATCATCAAAAGGGTACCTGCTCCTCAAAAGCAGAAAGATGTCAAGAGTTTATTAGGCTTAGCTCGTTACTATAGAAGGTTCATCAAAGATTTCAGCAAGATGGCTTCACCATTATTTGGGTTACTGGCCAAGGATTCTGAGTTTATTTGGTCCAGTCCTTCTTAAGAGGCTTTCGAGCTCATTAAGGAAAAGTTGACTATTTCCCCCACACTTTGAGGTCCAAATTGGACTCTTCCTTTCCATATCCACGTTGATGCATCTAACAAAGTTGTAGGGTAGAATTAGCACAATTAGAGGAAAAAATCTCTTATGCCATTTATTTCATCAACAAGAATTTGTGAAAGGCCGAGCTGAATTATACTATTACTGAGAAGGAGATGTTAGCCATTGTTCATGCATTGAACAAATTTAGGCATTATGTAACTGGATATCAAACCTTTGTTCACACTGACCATGCAGCCATCAAGTATTTAATGAACAAACCATATGTGAATGCTAGGATAATTAGATGGTTGTTACTTTTGGAGGAATTTGATTTGACTATTATTGATAAACCTAGAAAGGAGAATGTTGTTACAGATTTTTTGTCCAGGTTAGCTCTCCCTGCAGGAGAGGAAGGAATGGTGGATGACCAGCTGCCAGATGAGCACCTCTTTGCTATATCAGCACTCTCACCATGGTTTTCTGATATAGCCAACTACTTGGTTGTTGGGAGACTCCCTCCTAATCTTTCATTCAGGGAGAGGAGCAAAATCATCAAAAAAAGCGCCCCTTTCACATGGATTGGGGGAAACCTTTTCAAGATAGGCCATGATAAAATTCTAAGGAGATGTGTGAGGGAGGAAGAAGTTTTTGATATCCTCTTTGCATGTCATGACAACCCATGTGGAGGCCACTTTACTGCAAAGAGAACTGCTTACAAAGCTTTGCAAACAGGATACTATTGGCCTACCCTTCACCCAGATTCCAGAAGATACACCACTAGTGCCAAAGGATGGGGAAACCCACGCAAAGGGATGAGATGCCTTTGCAACCTCAGGTGGCTCTTGAGCCATTTGACAAGTGGGGCATGGACTTTGTTGGACCTATCGATCCACCATCCGGACAAAAGAAGTATATCATAGTCTGCATTGATTACCTAACAAAGTGGGCTGAAACAAAAGCAGTAACGGTAGCAACCGAGGAGAAAGTAGTAGAATTTCTGAGGGAGAATGTGTCTTACAAGTTTGGATACCCCACAGAAATAGTCACTGATCAGGGAGCACAATTCACCTCTCACCTCATTGAGAATTTTGTGAGGAAGCACAAGATTTAGCATAGAAATTCTACTGCCTATCACCCTCGGGCGAATGGCCAAGTAGAAGTAACTAACATATCTTTAGAGAGCATCCTCACCAAGGTTGTGAGCAGCAGAAGAAAAGATTGAGCAGACATATTGGTGGAAGCTACTTGGGCCTACAACACTACTTGGAAGACAACAACAGGATTCACTCCCTATGAACTAGTCTATGGTAAGAAGGCTCTACTTTCATTTGAGTTTGAATTAATTACTTTAAGAATGGAAGCTGAGTGAAATCTAGATCTATCAAATGCCCAAAAAGAGAGGTTGAAACTAAATGGATTGGATGAGTTCAGAATGAAAGCACTTATTCACATAGAGGTAGTCCAGCTGCAAAGGAAGGTCTAGCATGAAAAGAACATCAACGGAAAGACCTTCCAAGAAGGAGATTGGGCGTTGTTGTATGATTCAAGGTTTAAAGATTTCAAATGCAAGCTGATGACAAGATGGTTGGGACCTTACATAGTGGAATTTTTTTCTGAAAATGACGCAATTCAAATCAAAGCCATAGACGAGGAAGGAATCCCCTTGCTTGTCAATGGTCACAGACTTAAAATTTACAAGAATCCTTTGTCAAGGGCAGAGTTTGTAAATTCAATAAGCAGAGAGGTGTATGTAATGGGAAACTCCATAGTTTCCCACACCTCCTGAAAAAATAAATAAATAAAGATCCATGGGTGAAAACCTCTCTGAGGCACCCAAGGAAATCTTGTGGGTTGAAAACCTCGATGGAGGCGGCTCACTTGCTCAAAAAAAAAGAGAAGAAAAAAAGAGAATAAATATCCCTGGGTGAAAACCTCTCCAAGGCACCCAAGGAAAGTCTATGGGTTGAAAACCTCCATGGAGGCAGTGCATTTTCTTTCAAAAAAAAAAAAAAAGAGGAGAAAAAAACAAAACAAAAAATTACATCTACATCTCTGTGTTTTATGTTTTGCAGGTCATTAATGATTTCTAGAAACACAGGGAAGCATTCATCTTCTTTTCCCTTCTTCTGTTTTACCATCCATCCCATCATTCACTCCATTCATTTTCATAACTTCCTCTATTCCTGAGCACAATGTAGCAAGGGAAGCAAGACACAGATTGCTACAGACATCAAGCAATTCCTACAGCGCAGAAATATGTTCTTGAACAACAAGAAAAACAAGGGAGGAGCTCATGAAGCAGACCCCAGGAAAGACGAGTGCCATCCATGGCCTCTGGAGCACCCCCCACGCAGCATCTACAATGGAAAGGAACATCAATGAAAGATCAGCAGCTCACTCAGAAAGTTGCTCACTCAGAGAACAGAAAATAGTGAAGAACACAACATCTAAAAGGCTTATCTCCTCAATCCAACACCTGCAAACGCCTTGGAAACGGCAAGTAAACTCAGGTATAGCTTCTCACCCCTCACTATGCATCCATAATATCCAGAAATAATTAAATTTGTAGACTTAGAGTTTAAGGGGCAGAAAGGTGGCCAGTTAGCTTGGCCACCATCGTTAAGTATGACTAGGAAGAAATGCAAAGTCACGCCACCTCGGCATGCAAAATAAAATAATTTAAATCAGGTGGAGTAGAGGAGAACGATGGGAGGAAACACGCAATCCATCATGAATTAACAGGGAGAAGGAAACAACTATCTACAACAAAAACTGGAGTTGAGTCGAGTTACATAAGTGCTCCAAAATTAGTTGCACAATTTAATAAAAAGAGACCCTGTCTCATCCAAACCAGTAAATTAAAAGTTTTTAAGGGGAGAGAGACTGATGGAAGTCGGAACACAACAGTACCGAGAGCGGGCTGTGTATTTTAACAAAGCACAACATCAGCAGCAGAACAACGTCACCCTACCCATGGCCTAGTCCTCTCTCTTAAATATGAGGAGGGAAGCTTTTATAGCAACCCAAACAAGGCGGGATTCCACTCCTCGCCTTAGAGAAGACTAAGAAGAACCAATAGAAGAGGAGGAACAAGAAGAAGAGGAAGAGACAAAGGGCCAAGGAAAAACAGAAGAGATGGCCATATAAGTCATAGAGATAGCAGACAATGGGCAAGAAACAGACTCACAACACAGCACCACATCCCCTCAATACAAAGAGTAAGTTGCCACCGTAGCTCCTCTAAGCGCAAAGAGAAAAAGGCAGACCTCTATGTATTTCAGAGTTGACAAGATTCAAAGAGAGCCAGAGACTCCTCCCACGAGCCCGATTATCATTGAAGAATCACCAAGGGAGGAGGAAAGAATCGAAGAAATAGTTCTGAAGGAGCAGATGCAGATGGCACGGGCAGAGAATGTAGCACTGAAGGAGAAATTGCAAAAAAAGGGGGAGCAAGTAGCCACCATGGCAGACTTATGCATAGAATCCCTTCATCACAGATTCCCTTCTGACTCATATGTTGTGTACCTCAAGGAGAAATGGCTTCTATTTCAAAACAAAACTCTAGCCTCCCATGGATCACTACCTTTCCAAGATTGTAGGAAATACATGAATTTCTACAATCAAGCTAACATGGTTGATCAGGCAAAGATGTTAGAGCTTTACATGCATAACCTTGTGTTGACACATCTGGATATTTGGGACCCCAATCCTACAATGGGGGATATGCAGTTGATGGCTCTAGTATCTTGGATGGTGAATGAGTACATTAGAGCAAAAGAGATATGGAGGGTCAGGGGAAGAAGGAATACAGAACCCTTATATATCAGACCAGAATTGTTCAGCCCAAGAGGAGTAATCCTCAACTATCGAGAGATTGAAAGGGACCATGCACTGGTTGAAAGTTACCTTCAGACTCAAACCCAGGTGATAGGCCACTTTGATTATGTTTCTAGGCAGCTAGAAGATGAGTGCATTATGGCCAGCCAGAGGAGATGGAACAGTGTTAATTTTGGGCTACTAGGTCCAAACTCCATGTTGTGATGCTCAGATGAAGATGCCAATATTTTTATTGGATTCCTCTTTCGAAGAGGTAGAAGATCGATCTAAAGATCATCTTGATCGGATGAGAACAACATGTATTTTGAATTTTTTCCACATGTGCAAGGTCAGCCTAATTTATCCCACATGCATTAGAGATGTGTCACACACCCCCAAAGATGCCTATATATTGGAGAGATTTGGATTTCACTTAATACACACATTTGGTGGAGGCATTTTCTTCTCTCTTGGATGGTAATGGAGCAGCGTTCTTGGTTCTGCATTTAGGGCTTCTTGGTGCAGCGTCTTTGTGGAGTATTCTTGATGAGACGTCTTGGGGTTGTGTGACACATTGGGTTGGCTGGCCTTTTGAAGACTTTGTTGGTTGAAGCATCTTGCTGACTGCTATAACGCCACCATTCTTTATCTCTATTTTTGGTTTGTCTTCCATCGATCTATTGGTATTTTCTATATGCATCTTACATTCATTAAGCCCTAGAATTTTAAAGTATATTTGCATCTAGCAAAAAACATCTTCAGAATTTAACATGGTATCGGAGCCAGGAGAAGACAAAGCCCATCTAGTTGAGAATATAGGGCAGCGAGATAAGAATTGTTTTCCGAGCTACTGGAAGAAGGCTTGTATTTCTAATTGTATATTGAGTGGAGGGTTCGAACAAAAAACTAAAAACTTCAGCGAATGGAAGGAACCTATCATATGATGGAACCCACAGCTAATAGGAGGGCTTACGTGTTGTGAACAGGGGTTGAATTAGGAATGGTTTCCTGCCCTAACCAAGCCGTGGTTAACAACAGTGAAACCTACCTCAAACAATTAGCAATACACTCAAGGAATACCTCTAAAATTTCGTTGAGAAGAAGTCATAGCAAGGGAGCATAAGACAGCGTGGAGGAACCTAGAAAATAGCATGGGATCTTTTGTGATTAAGTCATAGTGTTGTAAGTGACAGTGTGGCATTTTTAAAGTTGTTTTGGCAAGTGTCGAGGGGTGTTTTTGGATTCGGATTGCAAGGATGGAAGACCACAGCAAGGAGGAGAAGGGCGTTGTTGTTTAAGGACAGAATAGTGGATTGTGTGGAGGAGACAGCAACCGCAGTCCACTGTTGGGCTAGGCTGCATGCCATAGCCAGCAAGTAGAGCCTATAGGAGTTGCGTTCATGCTGGACAGCGGCCCTATAAGGCAGGAGGAGTCTCCCTAAGGTGGACCGCAGTTATATTGGAGGCTTGTTGCTGAGTTGTGAGGAGGTTAAATGTAGCGTGGTGTGCCCTAACCAGTGGCGCAACAGTACAACAGTGCAGCCTGGTGACAGCAATGATGTTGTGATGTGTATTGGATCTAGGTGTGATGTTGATGTGTGCTAAATCATTTTGTTAACCTAACAATAGTAGGAAGATATATGTATGACAATATATCAAGAAATCTTTGTGATACCTTCAATATGAATGGTCCATCTTGGTAGACTAAAATCCTTGTAAAGCAAAGTCTCAGTGATGGATTCTCCATCAATCAGGAAGCTTATCCATAACTTGATATATGATAGTACAACATAATGGAGAGCCTCCATGTTCTCCTGTACAAACTTAATTTACACAATGACAAAAGTATTTGACTAGAGCATTGAATTGAAATTGGACAGTGGTAGTGATGAAGGAGTGACAAGCAGTGAGGACTATTATTGCTACATCAAGGTGCGATGTATGCAAGTCCATCCTAGGGTCACTATATTATTGGTCTCATGGTGTGAATTGTGAGCACCCAACAATAAATGTTTCTATATGACTCGTGCTTGAAAGTATTATTTCAAGGCAACATTGGATTGTGATCTTGATATGCAACAGTTTCTGAGGGCAGTTCATTGAAAGTAGGTTAGAAGCAAATCAATATCATCAAATCAAAATAAAGACATGCCCGAGTACCTTCCAGCAGTTGATTCTGAGAATGGGCATTGTTACCCTTTAGTTCCATTAACTCATATACTAAGTACAACCATAGTAACATGACAGTGAATCCTAATACAGTGGCAGTGATGAAAACAGTGATCTGAGGATGTATCCTTGACAAAAGTCTTTTGGAGCAGTGTTGGTTGCAACATATGACCAGATATTGTAATCATGCGCAATAGCAGTGATAAGTTGCAGACTATGTACAGGCAGTTAGAACAACATGGGCAGCAGCTGAGGTAATTGTTGTGGCAACAATGAGTATGTACGTAGAGGCACTAAGAACAGCATTGGCAGCAACTAAGGGAATTGATGGGAAAGCGGAGTTTAAAGCAGCAATATTCTCTTTGAGATCTGATTGGTACATCAAGAACAGAGGCCAAAGAAACGCAAGTGGAAAGCATCTTCTACAAGTAAGTCATTTTTATTTGTTCTTGATGTGTAGGAAGATATGGACAGTGACATATGGCAGAATCTATATGATCTTGCTCTGTGATATCTTCAAAGACATATGAAACATATATAACCATGAAGTTTGATATCTTCTATTTTGTATGGTTGTGATAAATAATACTATGGCATCACTAAAATCCATGATATGATACCTATCAAGATGTATGACAGACATATGACAGTATATGGCTATGATTCTTGAATGGCCTTGATAATGGGTGAGTAATTTAGGCCCATGATTACAAAGCCCATTCCAAGTTAGTGTCTGGGATGCCCAATCATGAGGAAATTTGTCAGTATTGTGACAAAGGAAAGCATAGGGGACTTTTCCTCATTCCTCAAGTGTCACAAAGAAATCTGATGCATTTTAACTTATCTGATATGCTGCCTTGGGAGGATGTTCCTATAGATTCCTTCTCTCACAAGAGGAGCTGGAATTAAGAAGGATACTACAACTGTATATGCTCCTGAACTAATATCATTGCTGGAAGAAAGAAGACCCTCATGGCTCAGAGACATATGGCTCCAAAGGGGGGGAATTCTGGGAAAAGAAAGAAGCCATATAAATACCAGAGGTACCTAGCTACCATTAGTACAATATATGCCTGGATCATGTGAAGAAGTTGTAAAGCATCAAGTCTAGAAGGATGCGATACAATAAGAGTATGAGTCCATTATGAAGGATGATGTCTGGGATATGGTCTCCAGACCGCAGGAAAAAATTGTTGTCACCTCGATATGGCTCTATAACATCAAGCATGGATCTGATGGGAGTGCTGAAAAGTACAAGGCAAGATGTGTTGCTTGAGACTTCTCTCTAGGAAGGCATGGATTATGATTGCACCTATGATCTATTAATACCCTTGTTGCTATGCAAGGATGGAATCTTCATCAGATGGATGTGAAGACTGCCTTTCTGCATAGGGAAATAAAGGAAGAGGTGTATGTAAAGCAACCTCTAGGGTTCGAAGTCCAGGATCAAGACACCTATGTTTGCAGGTTGAAGAAATCCCTCTATGGGTTGAAGCTAGCCCCCAGGACTTGGTACGAGAAGATAGATAGCTACTTGATGAAGTTGGGCTTCACTTGTAGTAATGCTAATTCAAACCTTTACTTCAAGGTTGATAGAGAAAAGCCTCTCATTCTGGTTCTCTATGTGCACGATCTCTTCCTGACAGATGTTGGCCCTCTCATTCATCAGTGTAAGAGGGAGCTCGCTTCTGAGTTCGAGATGAAGGACCTGGGACTGATGCATTACTTCCTAGGCCTAGAGGTCTGGCAGAGACCTAGTGAGATTTTCCTTTCTCAAGAAAAATATATTGTGAATCTGCTGGAAAGATTTGGAATAATGGACTATAAGTCCTTGTTGACATTGATGGAGCTCAACTTTAAGAAGTTGAGTGGCAGTGTTGTTGGGCCCGTGCTAGCAAATACTATTGAGTATCGTTAACTCATAGGGGCCCTGATGTTCTTAGGGAACATCTGTCTAGACGTATGTTGTGCAGTGAACATGGTTGATCCTCATAACATTCACTAGGTTGGTGCCAAGAAACTCTTGAGATATCTTTGGGGCATAATAGACCATGGGCTGAGACACATTGTCGAGAGTTTGAAACTCCATGGATATACTGATGCTAATTGGGCTGGCAGTGTGGTGGATCGCAAGAGTACATCTGGATGCTGCTTCACACCTAGGTCTGCTTCGAGCAGGAAGCAGAAGTCGATTACTTTGAGCATCGTTGAGGCCGAATACATTACAGCATGTATGGCCGATTGTGAAGCCATTTGGTTGCGAAAGCTCTTCAGTGAGTTGTTCAAGCATGTGCTAGATGCCACCATTATCCTTTGTGATAACCAGAGGGGGATTTGTTTGTTAGAGAATCTCGTGTTCCACGATCGATCCAAGCATATTGATGTCTTGTACCATTTTATATGGGATATGGTATAGCGAGGTGTCGTAAGGCTCAATCATATAGGAACTGATGAGCAGGTCGCGGACATTCTCACAAAGCCCTTAGGAAAGGTCATGTTCCTAACCTTCCGTGAGAATCTTGGAATCATGGAACGACCCTATTTGGAGGGTCCTATTGGGCAATGAGCTCTAGGAGCTCCAAGGGGACTTTGGGGATAGTTTTTTCGAGCTATGAGCAACCACAGGGCTAGGCTTGCCAAACCTTGTTGGTGTGCTTCCGCCCCACCGTGATGATATTGAGCTAGTTTACCTCTCTTTGATCTATGCCCCATATACATCCTACCCATGGAGTTTCAGACTCATGGGAAGTACCTCTCATTTGGCAATTGAGGTGGGAAATGTGAATAGAGACCATAGCAAGACTAATGGATGCATCGGAGATTGCCGTACTCTCTATGTCTAGGATGGCACATGTTCAACCACTCAATCTAGGATCAAGTTTAGCGAGGTTTCGAACCTCCAACTGACTTTGGGTCAGTGAAACTAACTTCGGGTTAGTATATGACTCTCTAGAGTCCAAGAGAGGTTTCGGACCTCCAACTGAATTCGGGTTAGTGTATGACTCTCTCGAGTCAAAGAGATTTTTTGGACCTCCAACTGACTTCGGGTCAGTGAAACTAACTTTGGGTTATTATATGACTCTCTCAAGTCTAAGATAGGCTTCGGACCTCCAACTGACTTCGGGTCAGTGAAACCAACTTCGGGTTGGTGTGTGACTCCTTTGAGTCCTATAGAGGTTTCAGACCTCTGAGCTAATTTTGGGTTAGCTGTGAGTGATGTCTTTGTGACTCACCTTTTGTTTTGAAATAAAGAAGCCAGTGAAGCAATTTACGGCGAGATGAAACACAATGTTTGGATGGCACTGGTGGATGGAGTTCTCCCTAGTTGAGAGGGAGTGTTAATTTTTTGCAACTAGGTCCAAACTCCATGTTGTGATGCTTAGATGACGATGCCAATATGTTTATTGGATTCCTCTTTCGGAGAGGTGCAATATCGATCTAAAGATCATCTTAATCGGATCAGCAGAACATGTATTTTGAATTTATTCCACATCTGCAAGGTTGGCCTAATTTATCCCACATGCACTAGAGATGTGTCACACACCCCCAAAGATGCCTATATATTGGAGAGACTTGGAGTTCATTTAATACACACATTTGGTGGAGGCATTTTCTTCTCTCTTGGATGGCAATGGAGCAACGTTCTTGGTTTTGCGTTTAGGGCTTCT
Source organism: Pinus albicaulis (assembly GCA_034641835.2). NCBI lineage: Eukaryota > Viridiplantae > Streptophyta > Pinopsida > Pinales > Pinaceae > Pinus > Pinus albicaulis. Next base: position 222,461,835 of record CM076574.1, read on the forward strand.
TGGTGCAACGTCTTTGTGGGGTATTCTTGATGAGACGTCTTGGGGTTGTGTGACACATAGAGTTGGTTGACCTTATGAAGACTTTGTTGGTTAAAGAATCCTGCTAACCGGTGTAACGCCACCATTCTTTATCTTTGTTTTTGGCTTGTCTTCCATCGATCATTTAGTATTTTCTATTTGCATCTTACTTTCATTAAGCCCTAGAAGCTTAAAGTATATTTGCATCTAGCATAGAACATCTTCAGAATTTAACAAACAGCCTCCCTCACAGCCTCAAGGACAGGGATTACCATACTCCAGAAAAACTGAGGGGTGCATTAGAAAGGGCACCATTATACAAGAGGGCCATGCAGGCCAAAAAGATCCAATGGTTGGTACTAAAGCTCAGCCCACCTTTGTTGATGGGGTTGAATGATGAAAATGACACAGATGCACAACATAGAGAATGGGAGAATGCAGAAAAGAATAATGGTTTTTACCCCCTTGGGGAAACTCCCACACTTCTTCCTCAGGAAATCAGGGGGGCTATCTAAGCAATGAAGGAAATGCAGGAGGAGAATTAGTTTCTCAGAGGATAAGCAACCATTCAGTAGGGGGGTGATGATGAGTTCCATCATTAGACATATTTGGAGGGGTTAATGGTCACCTTTTTGCCTTCTTAGATCTCTCTTTCTTGAATTTTTATTATTATTTGGTTTTATGATGCTAGTATAGGTGGTGATTAAGGTTAACATACTCTGAGTGCCTGATATGAGTTTGAGTGCAGAAAATCATGATTTATCAACCATTTTTATAAGGATTTTATCATAAAGACTTGGAGGAGACAGCAAGGAGAAATTATTGGATGATTGTCCACCCTCCTTAACTCTCAAAGGTAGCCAAAGGATCCCAAACATTCTCTCTGGCAACTTGAATTTCAAAGGCAGCCTAAGGATCTGGAAGGATCCTCTCCAGGAATTCGAATTCCAGAGGCAATCAAGCAACTCAAAGAGGAGTGCACTCAATCTTTGTTTACTTGGAGTCAAGTGGAATCAATCACTATTTTCTAGGGAGTTGTTGGTAGCTGCCCTGTAGAATAAATAGAGCAGAGATAGAGCTAGGAAGAGTTAGTTGATTCTAGTTGAAACTTTGTTGCAAGCTATTGAGCTTTTTATTATTTTACTCAGTGATCAAACTTTCAGAGATGTATGAGGTTATTCTTTTATGAAATGAGCAAACTGATTTCATTCGATTGATTTAAGTTTCATAGAGCTAAGCTCGTGGGTTAGGACCCAATCCATGTGCCTCAGCCTCTCTGTTATTACTATATTTTCCTTTCTGCCATTAAGCTAGTTTTCTTTCTATCATTCAATTAGTTTTGTTTCTCATAGTTTCATCACTACTTAGTTTTTTCTTTCAGTGTGCTGCTGTATTTTTCATTTGCTTGTGAGTGATAGAATAGAGGAAAAAAACCGAGAAAATTTGTGGAACAAGACCCCCTTCTCATATCTGTCAATAGAGCTCGAGGAGGGTGAACCTTCCCACGGGAACAAAAACTGCTTTCTGTTCATTGTTTTGTCAGGAGTTTCCTCTATTTTTTGTACATGAATCTGTAGCTTTCTTTGCAAGAATAAGCATCAAAATCCCCAGGAATATCATCAATTCATCCCGCTTCATTTCCCATCTCTGTTCTCATGCCTGAGCATTGTTGTTGTGCCTCCATTTCCCTCATTTTTCTCTTATTTGCATCCATCGCCATTTTCATTCCCAAAACGCTTGAACAGCATTAGAATTAGACCTCCACCCCTTTCTCCTCGAAACTCCCACTCACCGTACCTCGCTCCATCGTAAATCGCAAATTGATTTTGATATTTGTTAACGCTCTCTCATTCCAAGCCCAAATGCGATATCCCTTTCTACTTCCGTTCGCTACTCTTTTATTAAAAACAATCAAAAACATTAGAAACCACATTTTTTTCCCTTTGGACTTACCATCGCTACTCATTGCAGATCGCATCGTTTTCCCATTTCCTTTAAGACTTACCACTTCCAAACACTGATTGTGATATTATGATCGTGCTCCGCCTCTAATCCCACCGCCACGTCACCCATACCAATCACACTTCGCACCTTTTCCTTATTTCTTTAAGAATTACCACTTTTAAACGGCAATTGCGATATTGCAATCGCGCTCTGCCACCGGTCCCACCACCACGTCACCCATTGCAATGGCACTTCGCACCTTTTCATTGTTTCTTTAAGACTTACCACTTTCAAACGCCGATTGTGATATTGCGATCGAACTCTGCCGTCGATCCCACCTCCACGTCACCCATCGCAATTGCACTTCGCACCTTTTCCTTGTTTCTTTAATACTTACCACTCCAAATGTCGATTCTGAACTCCACCACATCACAAATCACCTTTCGCAGTTTTTGTTTTGTTGTTGTTAACCTTTACTGCTTCAATCTTGCAACATTGCAATTGCGATATCACAGATTGCATATCACACTTCTATATGCCATCGCATATTTCAATCATTCCACTCCAAAAGCATATTGGTGCCATATCATAAGGTTTTATAAGGATTAAACCCCCGCTTTCCACTCCTAAGCCATGTTTCTTGTGTTAAACCCTCTAATAGCCTCTTTAGCCCTTTTCTTTCCTCCAAGTTGCAAAATCAACACTTTTTCAATTAGGATTAAGTCATGGATAGCTTAGTTGCATGGGTAGAAGCATGGTAGATAGACCATATGATAAATAGAGTGCATTTAGCCACTTGGCCAAGTTAAGTGTAGTCTAGAATTAGTTTCCTTTCTACCATTCATTTTCAGCAAGTTAAATTTAGCTTACTTTCAGTCATTTCCTTTCTGCAACTTAGTTTAGTTTCATTGAAGTGTGACAGACTTCACTGAGAACCCTTAAAAATAGAACCATTTTGTAAAGCAGAAGAGGATGACATAAACATAATGCATATGTTGTATATATAGCACTGTCACCTCAAGTTTTTACGAACCCCGGGTTGATAAAGTAAAGTAGGGAAACCCTTGGGAGTTGCAGCACTCTTGGTGCAATACTAGGGCTCACCACTTTTTGGCACCATTGTCGAGGAGGTGTCTAGTAGATGCTTTGATTATTTTTTTAGCATTCTTTTCCTTTTTCCTTTATTTTCATGTTATTTCAGAAATATTGAAAAAAATAAAAAAATATTTGCTTTTCATCCCTCATAGGACTAGGAATACTCAAAGACAAATCTTACCTAAAACCCCCACATCACCTCCTAGCCACCCTTCACTCTTCTTCAGTGGCAGTGAGATTGCACCCCTATAGGAGAGCCTTCTGAATATTTTGAGGATCCTATTAAGGATGAAAACGAAGACCTTGTTTCAACTGAGGGACCTGCTTCACCTCTCTTACCCATGGCTGGGATCTAGAGAGTCTTTCCCATAAGAGAGGCAGAAGGAGAAACTAAGATGAAAATCATTAGCCCCTCAACTCTTCCACACTTCTATGGACTTACCTCTGAGAACCCTGACACATTCATGTTTTAATTTGTTGTTGTCTATAGGAATTATGACTACACCTCTGATGATCAAAAGTTGAATCTATTCACATCCACCCTTAAGGATGCAGCCTTGCGTTGATTCATGGGTCTGCTTGGGGACATCATCACTACCTGGGCAAAAATCAAAGAGACCTTCAACAAAGGGTTCAGAGACTACTGTAGGTCCAAGGAAACTAAGGATGAGATATTTGGGATAACTCTAGGGCCTGATGAATCCCTAGAGGACTATGAAGAGAGGTTTCAATTAAACTATAAGAGAGCCAATTGTACTCTTGATCCTCCATCACTTAAACTTGTACTTCCTTGAGGGATATGTGAAGATATGATAGAAACCTTGAATATGCTATCGGGAGGAGATATCTACCAACAACCCTATGAAGCAATCAAAATTGTCTTCTGGAACCATTCTAGGGCATTTAGGAAGACAGGCAGAGCTGGCCAAACCACATCCAATACTCCTTCCTCTTCCACCTTCATAAAACATGATATTGGAAACATGCTAGAGGACTTCAAGTGTTACATGTTTCACACCTTTGCTTTGCAAATGGACACAATGCAGGTCAAAAGGAAGCAAGAGGAAGTAGAGAGATCCCTGGCCATATTTTTTCCTAGATGTACCTCGAAGCACCCAAGAAAATAATTTCCACTGAATGTCATTGAGGTTTTCTTAGTTTGTGAGGAGAATCATGCCACAGAAAAGTGTCTCTCCTTACTTGGACTTAAGGTTGTATATCAAGGTGGGGAAGCAATGCCAGAGCAACTCTATTTCATCAACCAGAGAAGGCCTCAAGGCCCTCAGCCATATCAACAAGGTATGCAAGGTGCACCTTACTCTTACTATCACAACAATAAGAGTGCACCCATGCAACCTTCGTACACCCCCACTCCTCCATCCTGGTCTACACCTCCTATTTGGCCTTACAACCCTTCATATCATCCTCAGCCAGTAAACCAACCATTCCAGCAGTATGTTCCACAACAACCTCAGTGGAACAATCCATCCCAAGGGTGGAGGCCTCAACAAAATCAACCACCTGCTCTAATGCCTCCACAACAACCTCAACCTCAGCTTACATATGTTGCTCCACCTAGGCTATCTATACATGCACTGCCCAATATGAACCCGAACAACACACAAGCACAACAGGCTCCCAGTGGAGAAACATCCTATCCAGCTTATGTTGTGGAGATACAGGAGGTTAACCTTCAGTCGGGAAGAGTACTCCCAGACAACCATCCTCCATCTCCACCTGTATAGGTTGAGGAGGAAAAGAAAGAAGGTAACACTCATATCCAACAACCTCCTTTTCCTGAGCACTTGATCCACCCTAATCAGCGTACCCCAGAGGAGACTAAACTCTTGGGAGAACTGGAAAATTTATGTAAAGATACCACTTCTCCGGGCCATTAAGGATGTCCCTATCTACAATAGGCTCATCAAAGAAAAGTGCTTCAAGAAACCTAGGAGATGTAAGAGAGATACCCGCACCATCAATGTGGTAGGACAACTGTCTAACCTAATGCTGGGGAAGGTCATATTTCCAAAGTACTTGGACCCTGGTAGTCCAGTTGTTGATGTGCATATAGATGGTGTCATAGTCCCCAACACTATGATTGATCTAGGGGTTGCCATCAATATCATGGCCAAGGAAACTATGTTAAAACTTAATCTCCAAGGGACTTTGAGGAAAACCACAACAATTCTACAACTTGCAGATCGGTCCATAGTAACTCTGGAAGCAATTGTTGAGGATTCTATGGTTATCATTGACTCTTGGGAGTATCCTACAGATTTCCTGGTCCTGCAACCAAAAACCAAGTTTAATGGTTATCCCCTCATCTTAGGGAGACCTTGGTTAGACACTACAGATTCTTATATTAGTTGTTGGGCCGGAAACATGACTATCAAAAAAGGGCCTTTGTCTAAATAGCTAGTGTTATATCCTCCAGCCCAACCTTCCATTGATCATGATCTCCCTATATGGTTGGAGGATGAAGAAGATGAGCTATATAACGTTGCCCCTATGTGTATCGTAGATGTTATTCTTAGAGGGAGGCAACTTGATGAAGATGAACTCATCGACCATGCCATTCAAAACCAGTCCTCCACTAGCATTCCTCTCGAAACCTTAATAAAAGAGTCTGAAATCCAACCTTGGACGGAAGTGCACTCAGTTGAGACAACCTCTGAATCCACCAAGGCTATTGAGTTTGGCCCATCCATATCTTTGAAAATCAACTGAAACCTCTCGAATGAAGAAGCGAAGCAGTTGTGTCAGCTTTTGAAAGAGAATCTAGATGCATTTGCTTGGGATTGCAAAGACATGAAAGGGGCACATCCTTTAGTGTGAAAACATCATTTTTACATCAAAGAAGGATGTAAGCCCGTGAGACAACCCCAAAGAAGGATGAACTCGGCTCTGAAGGACATAGTCAAAGAAGAGTTGCATAAACTATTGGATGCATGGTTCATATATCCTATATTCGACAGTGAGTGGGTATCTCCTCTTGTCTTAGTCCCAAAGAAGAATGGGAAGTGGCGAATTTGTGTTGATTATTGAGAACTTAACAAAGCCACCAAGAAAGACCATTTCCCTTTGCCCTTTATAGACCAAGTCATGGATGGCCTTGCAGGGAAAAAGTTATTTTCCTTCTTAGATGGGTTCAATGGGTACAATCAAATTCAAATCGGCCCTGAAGACCAGGATAAGACTAATTTCACATGCCCTTGGGTTACCTTCGATAATAGATTCTTACCCTTTGGTTTGTGCAATGCCCCAACGACCTTCCAAATAGCTGTCCTAAGCATATTTTTTGAATTAGTCCATGACTCTGTCAAAATCTACATGGATGATTTCACACCATATGGGGATGACTTCCAGGAAGCCTCTCCAATTTGGGTAAAGTACTAATAAGGTGCATTGAGATGCATCTCTCCTTGAGCCCATAAAAGTGTGATTTCTTGAAGGAAGTAGGGGTTGTATTAGGACACTCCATACCCCGAGTAGGAATACAAGTAGACCCGAACAAGGTCACTATCATCAAAAGGGTACCTGTTCCTCAAAAGCAGAAATATGTCAGGAGTTTCTCAAGCTTAGCTCGTTACTACAGAAGGTTCATCAAAGATTTCAGCAAGATGGCTTCGCCATTATTTGGGTTACTGGCCAAGGATTTTGAGTTTATTTCATCTGATCCTTGTCAAGAGGCTTTCAAGCTCACTAAGGAACAGTTGACTACTGCCCCCATCCTCTGAGGTCCAAATTGGACTCTGCCTTTCCACATCCACACTGATGCATCCGACAAAGTTGTAGGGGCATAATTAGGACAATTAGAGGACAAAATCCCTTATGTCATTCATTTCAACAACAAGAATTTGTCAAAGGCCGAGTTGAATTACACTGTTACTAAAAAGGAGATGTTAGTCATTGTCTATGCATTGAAAAATTTCAGGGATTATGTAACTGGATATCTGACCCATTAGGGGAATTTTGAGGTCTAAAATGGGCCTCCTAAGGAAATTATAAAATAATAGTGAAAATAATAAAATAAGATTTCATTATATCATCAAATTTTAGAGCAAAAAAAAAGAAAAAACTACTTTTTCAACTCGTATTTTCAACTTATCTCCCAAATTTTTTTACTCATATTTTGAATGGGAGTACTCGTTGAATGAAAAATTTAATTCCTCTTCCAATGAGTACCCATGTTGCATACTTTTGATGGACTCTTATACGAAAAATGAAAAATACATGAAAAATGTGATTGCAATCATATTTTTTGATGTATTTCTCATTTTTTGCAAAGAATGGTCCATCGAAAGTATGCAACATAGGTACTTCTTAGATGAAGAATTAAATTTTGCATCCAACGAGTTATCCTACTTGAAATTTGAGTAAAAAATTTGGAAGATAAGTTGAAAATAAGAGTTGAAAAAGTAGTTTTATTATTTTATTATTTTTTAATCTTTTTACCCTTTTACTTAAAAAATGGTGAATCATCTCCCATGGTTGGCATGATCATCATGAATACCATTGGTTCTTATAAAGTTTGTTTTGGTTGTACATTTTTCTTAGGAGGCCCATTTTAGACCTCAAAATTCCCCTAATGTTTGTTCACACTTACCATGTAGCTATCAAGTATTTAATGAACAAACTAGATGTGAATGCTAGGATAATTAAATGGCTGTTACTTTTGCAGCAATTTGATTTGATTATTACTGGTAAACCTGGAAAGGAGAATGTTGTTGCAGATTTTTTGTCTAGCTTAGCTCTCCCTGCAGGAGAGGAAGGAATGGTGGTTGACCAGCTGTCAGATGAGCACCTCTTTGCTATATTAGCACTCTCACCATGGTTTGCTGATATAGCCAACTACTTGGTTGCTGGGAGACTCCCTCCTAATATTTCATTCAGGGAGAGGAGTAGAATCATCAAAAAAAGTGCCCCTTTCACATGGATTGGGGGAAACCTTTTCAAGCTATGCCCTGATCAAATCCTAAGGAGATGTGTGAGGGAGGAAGAAGTTTTTGATATCCTCTCTACATGTCATGAAAGCCCATATGGAGGCCACTTTGATGCAAAGAGAACTGTTTACAAAACTTGAGAATTGTTTACAAAACTTTGCAGGCAGGATACTATTGGCCTACCCTTCACCAAGATTCCAAAAGATACACCAGCAAGTGTGACCAGTGCCAAAGGATGGGGAAACCCACGTAGGGATGAGATGTCTTTTCACCCTCAGGTGGCTCTTGAGCCATTTGACAAGTGGGGCATGGACTTTGTTGGACCTATCGATCCACCATCCGGACAAAAGAAGTATATCATAATCTGCATTGATTACCTAACAAAGTGGGTTGAAACAAAAGCAGTGACAGTAACAACCAAGGAGAAAGTAGCGGAATTTCTGAGGGAGAATGTGTTTTACAAGTTTGGATACCCCAAAGAAATAGTCACAGATCAGGGAGCATAATTCACCTCTCACCTCATTGAGAATCTTTTGAGGAAGCACAAGATTCAACATAGAACTTCTACTTTCAATCACCCTCGGGCGAATGGCCAAGCAGAAATAACTAACAGAGCTTTAGAGAGCATCCTCACCAAGGTTGTGAGTAGCACCAGAAAAGATTGGACAGACAGATTGGTGGAAGCTACTTGGGCCTACAACACTACTTGGAAGACAACAACAGGATTCACTCCCTATTAAATATTCTATGGTAAGAAGGCTCTACTTTCGTTTGAGTTTGAATTCAATACTTTAAGAACCGAAGCTGAATTAAATCTAGATCTATCAAATGCCCAAAAAAAGAGGTTGATGCAACTAAATGGATTGGATGAGTTCAGAATGCAAGCACTTGTTCAAACAGAGGTAGTTCAGCTGCAAAGGAAGGTCTGGCATGACAAGAATATCAAAGGAAAGACCTTCCAAGAAGGAGATTGGGCGTTGTTGTATGATTCAAGTTTTAAAGATTTCAAAGGCAAGTTGATGACAAAATGGTTGGGACCTTACACAGTGGAAAAATGTTTTGATAATGGCGCAGTTCAAATCATAACCATAGATGAGGAAAGAATCCCCTTGTTTTTCAATGGTCACAAACTTAAAATTTACAAGAATCCTTTGTCAAGGGCAGAGTTCGTAAATTAAATAAGCAGAGAGGTGTATGTGATGGGAAACTCCATATTTTCCCACACCTCCTAAAAATAAATAAATAAATAAATAAATATCCATGGGTGAAAACCTCTCTGAGGCACCCAAGGAAAGCTTGCGGGTTGAAAACCTCGATGGAGGCAGCTCACTTGCTCAAAAAAAAGAGAGAAGAAAGAAGAAAAGAGAATAAAGATCCATGGGTGAAACCTTTTTGAGGCGCCTAAGGCAAGTCTATGGGTTGAAAACCTCCATGGAGGCAGCCTACTTGTTGTCAAAAAAAAAAAAGGAAAAAAAAACAAAAACAAAAAATTAGTTCAGCATCTCTGTGTTTTTTGTTTTGCAGGTCATTATGATTTCTAGAAACACAGGGAAGCATTCATCTTCTTTTCCCTTTTGTTGTTTTACCATCCATCCCATCATTCACTCCATTCATTTTAATAACTTCCTCCATCACTTCCATACACCACATTCCTCCATTCCTGAGCACAATGTAGCAGGGGAAGCAAGACACAGATTGTCACAGACATCAGAGAATTCCTACAGCGCAGACATCTATTCTTGAACAACAAGAAAAACAAGGGAGGAGCTCATGAAGCAAACCCCAGGAAAGACAAGAGTGCCACCCATGGAACCTGGAGCACCCCCCACGCAGCATCTACAATGAGAAGGAACATCAAGGAAAGATCAGCAACTCACTCAGAAAGCTGCTCATTCAGCGAGTTTCTCACTCAGAGAACAGAAAATAGTGAAGAACACAGCATCTAAAAGGCTTGTCTCCTAAATCCAGCTCCTGCAAATGCCTTGGAAACGATAGGGAAACTCAGGTATAGCTTTTCATCCCTCGTTATGCATCCATAATAGACAGAAATAATTAAATTTGCGGACTTTGAGTTTAAGGGGCAGAAATGTGGCCAATTAGCTTGGCCACCATCATGAAATATGACTAGGAAGAATTGCAAAGTCACGCCACCTGGGCATGCAAAAGAAAATAATTTAAATCAAGTGGATTAAAGGAGTATGAGGGGAGGAAACACGCAGTCCATCATGAATTAACAGGGATAAGGAAATAGTTGTCTACAACAGAAACTAAAGCTGAGCCGAGTTACATAAGCACTCCAAAATTAGTTGTGCAATCTAATAAAAAGAGACCATGTCTCATCTAGACCAGTAAATTAAAAGTTTTTAAGGGGAGAGAGACCGATAGAAGCCGCAGCACAGCAATACCGAGAGTGGGATGTGTATTTGAACAGCGCGCAACAACAGCAGAAGAACGGCATCACCCTACCCATGGCCTGGTCCTCTCTTGTAAATATGAGTAGGGAAGCTTTTATAACAACCCAAACAAGGCAGGATTCCACTCCTCAGCTTAGAGAAGACGAAGAAGAATCGGTAGAATAGGAGGAACAAGAAGAAGAAAAGGAAGAGACAAAGGGCCAAGGAAAAATAGAAGAGATTGCCATAAAAGTCATAGAGAATGCAGAAAATGGGCAAGAAACAAACTCACAACAAAGCACCACATCCCCTCAATACAAAGAGGTAGTTGCCACCATAGCTCCTCTGAGCACAAAGACAAACAAGCAGACCTCTATCTATTTCAGAGCTGACAAGAGTCAAAGATAGCCAGAGACTCCTCCCACGAGCCCAATTATCATTGAAGAATCACCAAGGGAGGAGGAAAGAATCGAAGAAATAGTTCTGAAGGAATAGCTACATAAGGCACAGGCAGAGAATGTAGCACTAAAGGAGAAATTGTAGAAAAAAGGGGAGCAATTAGCCACCATGGCAGACTTATGCATAGAATCCCTTCATCATAGATTCCCTTGTGACTCATATGATGTGTACCTCAAGGAGAAATAGTTTCTATTTCAAGTCAAAACTTTAGCCTCCCACGAACCACTACCTTTCCAAGATTGTAGGCAATTCATGAATTTCTACAAGCAAGCTAACATGGCTGATCAAGCAAAGATGGCAGAGTTTTATGTGCATAACCTTGAACTGACAAATTTGGATATTTGGGACCCCAATCCTACAATGGGGGATATGCAGCTGATGGCTCTAGTATCTTGGATGGTGAATGAGTACATTAGAGAAAAAGAGATATGGAGGTTCATGGGAAGAAGAAATAGAGAACCCTTATATATCATACCAGAATTGTTCAACCCAAGAGGAGTCATCCTTAATTGTCAAGAGATTGAAAGGGACCATGCACTGGTTGAAAGCTACCTTCAGACTCAAACCTGGGTGATAGGCCACTTTGATAATGTTTCTAGAAAGCTATAAGATGAGTGCATTATGGCCAGCCAGAGGAGAGGGGACAACCTCCCTCGTAGCCTCAAGAACAGGGAGTACCACACTCTAGAAAGACTAAGGGGTGCATTGGAAAGGGCACCATTATACAAGAGGGCCATGCAAGCCAAAAAGATCCAATGGTTGGGACTAAAGCTCAACCCACCTTTGCTATTGGGGTTGAATGATGAAAAGGACACAAATGCACAAGATAGTGAATGGGAGAATGCATAAAAGAATAATGGTTTTTACCCCCTTTTGGAAACTCCCACACTTCTTCCTCAGAAAATCATGGGGTCTATCAAAGCCTTGAAGGAAATGTAGGAGGAGGATTAGTTTCTCAGATGATGAGCAACCATTCAGTAGGAGGGTGATGATGAGCTCCATCATTAGACATATTTGGAGGGGTTAACGGTCACATTTTTGTGTTCTTAGATCTCTTTTTCTTTCATTTTTATTATTATTTGGTTTTATGACGCTCATATAGGTGGTGATTAAGGCTAACATACTATGAGTGCCTAATATGAGGTTGAGTGCAGAAAATCATGATTTATTAAGCATTTTTATAAGGATTTTATCATAAATACTTGGAGGAGACAACAAGGAGAAATTATTGGAGGATTTGTCCACCCTCCTTAACTCTCAAAGGTAGGAAAAGGATCCCAAATATTCTCTCCAGCAATTCGAATTTCAAAGGTAGCCAAAGGATCCCCAAGGATTCTCTCCAGCAATTCAAATTTCAGAGGAAGCCAAGCAACTCAACGAGCAGTGCACTCAATCGTTGTTTACTTGGAGTCAAGTGGACTCAAAACTATTTTCTAGAGAGTTGTTGGTAGCTACCCTATAGAATAAATAGAGCAGAGCTATAGCTAGGAAGAGTTAGTCAATTCTAGTTGAAACTTTGTTGCAAGCTATTGAGCGTTTTATTGTTTTACTCAATGATCAAACTTTCAGAAATGTATGAGGTTATTCTTTTATGAAATGAGTAGACTGATTTCATTCGAATGATTTAAGTTTCAGAGAGCTAGGCTTGTGGGTTAGGGCCCAATCCATGTGCCTCAGCCTCTCTACTCTTACTATATTTTCCTTTCTGCCATTAAGCTAGTTTTCTTTCTGTCATGTAATTAGTTCTTCTCATAGTTTCATTGCTGCTTAGTTTTTTCTTTCAATGTGTTGTTGTAGTTTTCATTTTCTTGTGAGTGATACAATAGAGGAAAAAAACCAAGAAAATTTGTGGATCAAGACCCCCATCTCATCTTTGTCAATAGAGCTCGAGGAGGGTGAACCTTCCCACAGGACCAAAAATTGCTTTTTGTTCATTTTTTGGTCACGTGTTTCCTCTATTTTTTGTACATGAATCCGCAGCTTTGTTTACAAGAATAAGCATCAAAATCCCCAGGAAGATCATCAAGCCATCCCGCTTCATTTCCCAACTCTGTTCTCACGCCTGAGCACTGTTGTTGTGCCTCCATTTCCCTCCTTTTTCTCTAATTCGCATCCAACACCCTTTTCATTCCCAAAACGCTTGAACAACATTAGAATTAGACCTTCGCCCCTTTCTCCTGGAAACTCCCGCTCATCGTACCTTGCTCCATCGCAAATCACAAATTTCTTGTGATCTTTATTAACGCTCTCTCATTCCAAGCCCAAATGTGATATCCCTTTCTACTTCCCTTCACTACTCTTTTATTAAAAACTGTCAAAAACATTAGAAACCACATTTTTTCCCTTTGGACTTACCATCACTCCTCATCGCAGATCACATCGTTTTCCCATTTCCTTTAAGACTTACCACTTCCAAATGCTGATTGCGATATTGCGATCGTGCTCCGCCGCCAGTCCCACCGCCACGTCACCCATCGCAATCACACTTCTCACCTTTTCCTTGTTTCTTTAATACTTATCGCTTTCAAACATTGATTGCAATATTACGATCACGTTCCGTCGTCGGTCCCACCGCCACGTTACCCTTCACAACCGCACTTCGCACCTGTTCCTTGTTTCTTTAAGACTTACCGCTTTCAAACGCCGATTGTGATATTGCGATCACACTCCGCCGTCGGTCCCACCGCCATGTCACCCATCACCACCACACTCTGTTGTTGGTCCTATCGCCACCATCACCCATCGCAACCACACTTCACACCTTTTCCTTGTTTCTTTATGACTTACTGCTCCAAACGCCGATTCTGAACCCTGCCGCATTGCAAATCGCCTTTCGTAGTTTTTGTTTTGTGGTTGTTAACCTTTACTGCTCCAACCTTGCGACATTACCATTGCGATACCGCAGATCGCATATCGCACTTCTATTCGCCAATGATAACTCCGCCATCGCATATTTCAATCATTCTGCTCCAAAAGCATCTTGGCGGCATATCATAAGGTTTTATAAGGATTAAACCCCCGCTTTCCACTCCTAAGCCCTATTTCATGTGTTAAACCCTCCATTAGCCTCTTTAGCCATTTTCTTTCCTCCAAGCTGCAAAATCAACACTTTTTCAATTAGGATTAAGTCATGGATAGCTTAATTGCATGGGTAGAAGCATGGTAGATAGACCATAGTATAAATAGAGTGCATTTAGTCATTTAGCCAAATTAAGTGTGGTTTAGAATTATTTTCCTTTCTGCCATTCATTTTCAGTAAGTAAAATATAGTTTCCTTTCTGTCATGTCCTTTCTGCAACTTAGTTTAGTTTCATTGAAGTGTGACAGACTTCACTGAGAACCCTTAGAAATAGCACCCTTTCGTAAAACAGAAGAGGATGACATGAACAAAATGCATTTGTTGTGTATATAACACTGTCACCTCCAAGTTTGTACGAACCTCGGGATGACAAAGTAAAGTAGGCCAGCCCCTGGAAATTGCAACACTCTTGGTGCAATACCAGGGCTCACCACTTTTTGGCGTTGTTGCCGGGGAGGTGTCTAGTAGATGCTTTGATTTTGTTTTTAGCATTCTTTTCTGCTTTCTTTTCTTTTCATGTTATTTCAAAAATATTAAAAAAATACAAAAATATCTGATATTCATGCCTTGTAGGACTAGGAATACTCAAAGACAAATCTTACCTAAAACCCCCACATCACCTCCTACCCACCCTTCAGTCTTCTTCAGTGGCAGTAAGATTGAACCCCCTATAGGAGAGCCTTCTGAATATTTTGAGGATCCTATTGGGAAGAAGAAGAAGACATTGTTTCAACTGAGGGACCTGCCTCACCTATCTTACCCATGGTTGGGATCCAGAGAGCCTTTCCCATGACAGATGCAGATGGGGAAACTAAGATAAAAAAACATTAGACCCTCGGCTCTTCCACACTTCTATGGACTTACCTCTGAGGACCCTGACACATTCATGTTTGAATTTGTTGTTTTTTGTAGGACTTATGAATACACCTCTGATGATCAGAAGTTGAAGTTATTCCCATCCACCCTTAAAGATGCAGCCTTGCGTTGGTTGATGGATCTTCCTGGGGAGAGCATCACTACCTGGGAACAGATGGAAGAGACCTTCAAAGATAAGTACAAAAACTATTGTTGGTCAAAGGAAACTAAGGATGAGATATTTAGGATGACTCTAAGGCCTGATGAACCCCTAGAGGACTATGAAGAGAGGTTTCAATTAAAATATAAGAGAGCCAACTGCACTATTGATCTTGCATCACTTAAACGTGTACTTCCTCGAGGAATCAGTGAAGATATGATAAAAACTTTGAATATGCTATCAAGAGGAGATATCTACCAACAAACCTATGAAGCAATCAAAACTGTCTTCCGGAACCGTTCTAGGGAATTTAGGAAGACGGGCAGAGATGGCCAGACCACATCCAATACCCCTTCCTCTTCCACCTTCATAAAACATGAGATTGAAAACATGCTAGAGGACTTCAAGTGTGACATGTTGCACACCTTTGCTTTGCAAATGGACATAATGTAGGTCAAAAGGAAGCAAGAGGAAGCAGAGAGATCCATGGCCATCTTTTGTCCTAGATGTACCAGGAAGCACCCAAGAAATGAATGTCCACTGAATGTCATAGATTTTTCCTTAGTCTGTGAAGAGAATCATGCCACAGAAAAGTGTCCCTCCTTACCTAAACTTAAGGTTGTATATCAAGGTGGGGAAGCAATGCCAGAGTAACTCTATTTCATCAACCAGAGAAGGCCTCAAGGCCCTCAGCCATATCAACAAGGTATGCAAGGTGCACCTTACTCTTACTATCACAACAATCAGAGTGCATCCATTCAGCCTTCGTACACTCGTACTACTCCATCCTCGTCTACACCTCCTATTTAGCCTTACAACCCTTCATATCATCCTCAGCGATTAAACCAACCATTACAACAGTATGTTCCACAACAACCTTAGTGGAACAATCCATCCCGAGGGTGGAGGCCTCCACAAAATCAACCACCTGCTCTAATGCCTCCACCCCAACCTCAACCTCGGCTTACTCAACCTAATCCACCTAGGCTACCTATACTTGCACAACCCAATCTGAACCCGACCAATTGACAGGCATAACAGGCTCCTAGTGGAGAAACATCCTATCTAGCTTATACCATGGAGATTCAAGAGGTTAACCTTTGGTCGGGAAGAGTACTCCCAGACAACCATCCTCCATCTCCACCTGTCGAGGTTGAGGAGGAAAAGGAAGAAGGTAACACTCAGATCCAACAACCTCCTTTTCCTGAGCGCTTGATCCACCCTAGTCAACACACCCCAGAGGAGACTAAACTCCTGGGAGAACTGGAAAACTTGTGTGTAAAGATACCATTTCTTCAGGCCATTAAGGATGCCCCTATCTACAATAGGCTCATCAAAGAAAAGTGCTTCCAAAAACCTGGGGGAAGGAAGAGAGATACCCCCACCATCGATGTGGTAGGACAACTATCGAACTTAATGCTAGCGAAGGTGATATTTCCAAAGTACCTGGACCCTAGTAGTCAAGTTGTTGATGTGCATATAGATGGTGTCATAGTCCCCAACTCTTTGATTGATCTAGGGGCTGCCATCAATATAAAGACCAAGGAAACTATGTTGAAACTAAATCTCCAAGGGACTTTGAGGAAAACCACAACAATTCTGCAACTTGCAGATCGGTCCACAGTAAGTTCGGAAGGAATTGTTGAGGATGTTATGGTTACAATTGACTCTTGGGAGTATCCTACAGATTTCCTAGTCCTGCAACCAAAAACCAAGTTTAATGGTTATCCCCTCATCTTAGGGAGGCCTTGGTTAGCCACTGCAGATGCTTATATTAGTTGTCTGGCTAGAAACATGACTATCAAAAATGGGCCTTTGTCTAAACACCTAGTGTTATATCCTCCAGCCCAGCCTTCCATTGATCATGATCTCCCTGTACGGTTGGAGGATGAAGAAGATGAGTTATATAACACTGCTCCTATGTGTATCGTAGATGTTATTCTTAGAGGGGCCATCTTGATGAAGATGAACTCATCAACCATGCCATTCAAAACCAGTGATCCACTAACATTCCTCTCGAAACCTTAGTCAAAGAGTCTGAAATCCAGCCTTGGATGGAAGTGCACTCAGTTGAGTCAACCTCTAAATCCACCAAGGCTATTGAGTTTGGCCCATCCAAATCTCTGAAAATCAACCCAAACCTCTCGAATGAAGAAGAGAAGTAGTTGTGCTAGCTTTTGAAAGATAATCTAGATGCATTTGCTTCGGATTACAAAGACATGAAAGGGATGCATCCTTCAATGTGCAAACATCACATCAAAGAAGGATGCAAGCCCGTGAGACAACCCCAAGGAAGGATGAACTCGACTCTAAAGTACATAGTCAAAGAAGAGCTGCAAAAACTATTGGATGCAGGGTTCATATATCCTATATCCGACAGTGAGTGGGTATCTCCTCTTGTCTTAGTCCCAAAGAAGAATGGGAAGTGGTGAATTTTTGTTGATTATCGAGAACTTAACAAAGCCACCAAGAAAGACCATTTCACTTTGCCCTTTATAGACCAAGTCATGGATGGCCTTGTGGGGAAGAAGTTCTTTTCCTTCTTAGAAGGGTTCAATGGGTACAATCAAATTCAAATCAGCCCCGAAGACCAGGATAAGACTACTTTCACCAGCCCTTGCGATACCTTCGCTTATAGAGTCTTACCCTTTGGGTTGTGCAATGCCCCAGCTACCTTCCAAAGAGCTATCATGAGCCTCTTTTCTAAGTTAGTCCATGACTCGGTCGAAATCTACATGGATGATTTCACACCATATGGGGATGACTTCCAGGAAGCTCTCTCTAATTTGGGTATAGTACTTAGAAGGTGTGTTGAGATTAATCTCTCCTTGAGCCCATAAAAATGTGAGTTCCTAAAGGAAGTAGGGGTTGTATTAGGACACTCCATATCCCAAGTAGGAATACAAGTAGACCCGAACAAGATCACTATCCTCAAAAGGATACCTGCTCAAAAGTATAAAGATGTCAGGAGTTTCTTAAGCTTAGCTAGTTACTATAGAAGGTTTATCAAATATTTCAGCAAGATGGCTTCGCCATTATTTGGGTTACTGGCCAAGGATTATGAGTTTATTTCGTTCAGTCCTTGTCAAGAGGCTTTCGAGCTCATTAAGGAACAGTTGACTACTGCCCCCATCCTCCGAGGTCCAAATTAGACTCTGCTTTTCCACATCCACACTGATGCATCTAACAAAGTTGTGGGGTAGCATTAGGACAATTAGAGGAAAAAATCCCTTGTGCCATTTATTTCATCAGCAAGAATTTGTCAAAGGCCGAGCTGAATTATACTATTAATGAGAAGGATATGTTAGCCATTTTCCATGCATTGAACAAATTCAGGCATTATGTAACTGGATATCAGACCTTTGTTCACAGTGACCATGCAGCCATCAAGTATTTAATGAACAAACTAGATGTGAATGCTAGATAATTAGATGGTTGTTACTTTTGCAGCAATTTGATTTGACTATAATTGATTAACCTGGAAAGGAGAATGTTGTTGCAGATTTTTTGTCCAAGTTAGCTCTCCCTGGAGAGGAAGGAATGGTGGATGACCAGTTGCTAAATGAGTACCTCTTTGCTATATTAGCACTCTCATCATGGTTTGTTGATGTAGCCAACTACTTGGTTGCTAGGAGACTCCCTCCTAATCTTTCATTCATGGAGAGGATCAGAATCATCAAAAAAGCGCCCCTTTCACATGGATTGGGGGAAACATTTTCAAGCTAGGTCGTGATCAAATCCTAAGGAGATGCGTGAGGGAGGAAGAAGTTTTTGATATCCTCTTTGCATGTCATGGCAGCCCATGTGGATGTCACTTTGCTGCAAAGAGAACTACTTACAAAGCCTTGCAGGCAGGATACTATTGGCCTACCCTTCACCAAGATTCCAGAAGATACACAGCAGGTGTGACTAGTGCCAAAGGATGGGGAAACCCACGCAAAGGGATAAGATGTCTTTGCACCCTCAGGTGGCTCTTGAGCCATTTGATCATTTTGTTGTCTTGTGATGGAAAAGGTTCTTTAAGAGCAGCGAGTGTGGGAAAAGCTTTGACAAATTTATATACCTTGGCCCAATGTAGGCACTCTTTTGTGTTGTGACCCTTGTCACAGATAAGATAGGGATAACGAGGTTTCCTTTTTTTGTCAGATGGTTCGGTTTTTTCTGCTTTCTCTTTTGGAGAAT
Source organism: Pinus albicaulis (assembly GCA_034641835.2). Taxonomy (NCBI): domain Eukaryota; kingdom Viridiplantae; phylum Streptophyta; class Pinopsida; order Pinales; family Pinaceae; genus Pinus; species Pinus albicaulis. Next base: position 222,480,966 of record CM076574.1, read on the forward strand.
TGTTTTGTTTATTTTTACCCTTCCATTTCTTCTTATTATCGGACGATTTAGTTTTTGCAGTAGATGATTCTATGACATGGATTTCGGCAAAAGTTTCTAGAGAAGAGTTTCCTTTGGGTGAATCAGGTAAAGTTATGATTGGAGTAGTAGATTTCGATTGTTTATTTTTACTCTTTGATGCTTTAACTGTATCAATTACACCGTTTGCGACATGAGAACCAGAAGGAGTTGTAATAAGTTGACCTAGACGAGGTAAATCAGGAACTTTTTCATACAATGTACTAGACTATGTATAAACAAGGTCTAGATATTGGGCTTGAACAATAACCTGTTCTTTTGTTACAACGCCTCCTTCAGCTACATCTTCATTAATCCTAGGGAGTAATGATTTGATAAACTATTCAGCTAGAATTTGATCTGGGATGGAAACTTTAATTAAACGATGTATGTGTCGCCATTCGTGGATGTGATCTGAAATGTACGTAGATGCACTTTGTTTAAGTGGAGTCAAAAGTTTCATGCCATTATCATAACGAACTGGTAATTGAAAATGAGTAAGGAAAGCAATTGCTAAGGCATTGAAATTGTTGAAAGAGCCTTGTGGTAACTCAATGTACCACTTCGCGGCTAAGCCGATCAAAGTTCTTTGAAAAAATATTATACGAATGGAATCATCGATCAAAGAGATGGATGCACACCACAGATGATAAGTCATAACATGGTTTGAGGGGTCTTCTCCTAGTTTTCCTTCAAACTTCAGAATGTCACTGGGAAACTTAGTAGGCATGGTCGACCAAAACGGAAGATAGTAAATCAGGTCATTTGTTAGCCAAGACGTGTCTGGAAAATCTAAAGTTGTTATGAAAGGTAACAACCTGTTAGGGTCTTGCTGAGCGAATTGATAATGTTGAGGGAGAGACCAGTATTTGGAGGAGGGTATCCAGCAAAACATGGGATAGCTTGAGCAGTTGGAATTGGCACACTTCCAGGGTATCCAAGGGTAGCGATACCAAGTTGAGGTTGAGCTGGTATCTGAAATGTATAAGCAGAGTATGGTTGGCAATGGAAAGATGGATTTTGTCCCAATTGTCCATATTGTAATTGCCCTTGAAATGGCTAGCCTTGAACAAATTGACCTTGAAGAGCTTGACCTACCAAGGGTTGTCCCTGAATAGTTTGACTTGTAAAAGGTTGCCCCTGAACAAGTTGACCAACAAAGGGTTGTCCTTGAATAAATTGACCTACAAAAGGTTGACTTGTTTGCATAGTTTTTGTACTAGGTTGTCCCACAAATGCTTGAGGAATCGATTGGACTGTAGGTTCGGTTTGATGGGTAGTAATCTGAGGGATAGTCTATGTAACAGTTGTCATTAACATTTGAAGGGCCGTAGCAATAGAGACTTGGGTGACTCTTGGGATAGGTGTACTTGGTTGTTGAACAGATGTTTACACAACATATTGGATAGGAGTACCAAGAGTACTCGGACCAGCTTGCTAACTACTTGGCACATTAACCTTTGGGGTAATTTGAAGTGCGCCTTGAACAGGTTGTTGGACTTGGGTGTAACCAAATTGTCCAAGTGGTTGAATAAGTTGATTATAAGGCATTTGCGGGGTAGGTTGCAAAGACTGTTGAGAAAACAAGGGGTTCAACATAGTGTTTATCCCTAGATAAGGAGTTCCTATTAAGGGTTGTGACGCATAGGGTTGACCATAACCAGTTTGAGGCATTAGGACATAAGGTTGATGATGCCCTACAACCGTTGGATAGGTTCCAATAAAAGGTTGTCCTCGTTGAAAAGACTATTGTTGAAAAGGTTGTTGCCCTTGAAGAGGTTGTTGCCCCCCAGGTGCTATATAGCCACCATGTGAGTTAGCTTGAGGGATATTCCCGGAAAACATATATATATATGGGTGTGTGTGTGTGTGTGTGTGTTCTATAGTCAAAGGTTGGGTGGTAGACTCAAATAGGCTAGTTGACATAGTAGAAGCTTCAGATAAAGGAAATGCTCCTGAAAAATTCGCAAAAAGCGACTGGTACCCAACAAGAACAGAAGGACCACCATACAAAAATATTGATGTTGAAGAAGAAAAGATGGATGACTCAGTAGGCATGCTCTTAAAAGGCATGTTACTGTAATTGGGTAAAGAGTAGAATGGGATTCGATGTCGTGGATGTTCGTAACCAGAATTATGTAAAAAATCGGTGAATTGGAGATACCAAGGATCCGATTGAAAGGGACTAAAAGTTAAATCCAAAGGGTATATCGCTTCACTATACCTTAAATCTAAAGTTTCTTCACTGGAGAGAATTTCAATTTCTTCTTCTTCGTAAAATATTTCTTCAATGCTAATAATGCTAGGAGGAAGATCCTCGGTGATGAGAAGCTTTACTCGAGGTGAACGAGGACGACCAGGAATTGGGGCTATAACATTCAAAGGTGACTCAAATGAAGTGGAATCATACTCAAGTTTAGATATTTCAGGTTCAATGAGTTGTGTATCTGAAAACTCACCAGTGATAGATTCAACTATAATTACTTCAGAAATTTCTAGTTGATCTTGTTCTGTTTCAGTTATCTGAGGTTGATTAACTTCAAAATTAGGATGTATTATGATAGATGATTCTCCTTGTTCAGAAGACCTAATTCCTGATGATTGAACCCTTTCAGTTTTTATTTTTCTAATTGACTGGGTGTATATTCAGGGGGTTTCCCTTGCATTCTACATGAATGTCCAGGTAATTCAGCCACGATTAATTTCTTTAACACACGAAATCAAAAGATTTCAAAAAAATCACACCAAAGGCCTCTAAAAGTAATAAAAAAATGAACACGCGCTACAAATTCTAAAAATCAATCCACACACAAACAATATGTTTCCACAATAAAATCACTAGTTGGTGATGAAATCCAACCTCGTAGAGATTAATGTGGAAAACTAGTGGTTGGAATAGTTACCCTGGCAACCTGCTTAATGAAACAGTCTGATGCAAGTAACTCCACTATGCCATCTTGAAGTGAAGACTACCCTCCGGAAAGTCCAAGTGAGTCTAGTCAATGTTTGCTCCAGGTACAATGGGACCTTCCCTCCACCATCACCTTGGGAAAAATCCTAAAGATTATAGCCACTAAGGTTACCAGCTGAGACAATTGAACCTGGGGGAATAGTCCATGGCCCGATATACACGCAAGGGTAGAGTATCAAAGCTCAATCCCCTTGAAAGCTCCTCGACATGGTAAATACGAGGTTTACTAACAAGTAATTCCAGCCTTCGCAACAATGGTTAATCTGAAGTTTACCAATTGTAATACGCGCACATCTTCTATCTTTACCAATGAAGTAGGTACAATTACTCCACCGGGTTCGACATGACCTCGTGTTTGACTCTTTTAAGAAGAGCTTCCCAGAGAAATATTGTAACAATTGGGTTATTTCCTACTGTGATATGCTACTTGTTTGTTCTATCTACTTTGGAAAGTTAATTACTCCTTATTCCAAAGCACTTGTCTTGAGCTAGATTGGTGGAATGAGCCCTAGAAATTGTAAAAAATATCTAGATCAATTTTATTAAGCGTTGTATTAATTTGGATGTTGTTTACACGAAGGGGTATGGAAATGAAACTCAATGATGTTGTGACCGACTCAAAAAATTAATGTAAATTAATCAACAATGAATATGCAATTCTTTGTTTCGATGAATTTATATTTAAGAGAATGTAAAAGTATTTTTGAACTCAAAGAAGTACAAATTTCCTAAAAGATTCCATAACAATTCAATAAATCAATTTCATTTTGAAGCATAACCAATATCACTTTGTAATGAAAACCTTCGTTGATTCAAAGCTAAAATACACAATTTTATGAGCAAACAATCTTCAATTCTTCAAACCCTAAAAAATGTAAAAACTTTTCAAAAATGAAAGCTCTTAACTAACAATCTAACTAACGATACCTATAAGTGTCCTTTCATGATTTCTTTCAACTAAAAGCAAAATAAATCGTTTTTCACTTTAACAAGCAGAAACAATTTCATAAAAGACTACTTTTTGAGACAATTCACACTTCACTTATCTAGAAGTTTTCCTTTTGCAAATGAGCAAAAAACAATCACTCAAACAAGCGGAACTAACAAGACACCTCGTAGCTCTAGAGGGAAATAACAGAAAAACAATGATCTAGGTAGTGAATCTATTTCCCCAAACAGAGCAATTAATCAAACCAAGGCAAACCCTACTTGAAATTGCAAAAAGGATGATCTATCAAAAAGACTCTAAGGTAATTTGGAAGAGTTCACAAACAAACTCTGAGAGTTGGTGTAAGTCAGGTTGAACCTCTAGAAATTTGTTATCAAACACAGAGAGAAAATATTTATTTCTTCATAAATTCTCAGGGGGTACACAGGTTGTCAGTACATACTTGTGTGCATATGCATTGTAGTAAACTAAAAACTCGTGTGGATTTGCGCTCTATTTATCACAGAAAACAACACAGGGTAGAGAAGCTTTTAAAGAAATAAACACAAGGCATTCTAATTCAGAGGATCTAACAATTCATAAACCCAACAACACTCAGACATAGTCAAACTAGAAAAAAGGAGAGCTAAATCAAAAGAATCAAGAGAAAACTAAGCTTGTTCCCGAGTGGAGTTGCCAATTTGTTTTCTGGACAAATCCTTCTTACGAACAAGAGTGATCTACGTAGTATCCCAACAAATAACTAGAAACAAACAACCATTTGAATATCTCTTTCCCTAAACTATTAGCATCCAGATTATCAAAACTTAGAAACGAGGAGGTAATGCTCCTACCTTTCAACGAGATGTTTGATGTAGACCTTGCCTTTCATCCCAAAGATGTCCTTCAATGCTGAAAAGAACCTGCAATCACAAACATGCAAAGAATCAAAAGCACCTGCAGTATATAATAATCCAAACACCAGTTTAAGTTAATGATCAAGGAGAATAAGAATTGTCATTTTTTAATGAATCTAAAAACAACACAATGAGAAAAAGGTATCCATATGTATTATCAATAATATAAAGATCAATCTTACAACCTAAGCCTTGATGTCATACAGGTTTCTCTCGTATTCCTTCCCAATCATGCTCCTTGGTTTGACAAGCTTTCCTCTCGACAAGTTTTCCTCTCTAGAATGACCAACATAGGTTTATCTTCAGTGAACTCTTATGTGCAAAGTATAATCTCCAATGTACATTCTACAATCTACCACTAACCCTGAAGTTTCAGATCAATTTATAGGAGAAATTGAGGAGGTTTCAAATCCATTAATAAAGGGATGAGATCCTCTAATGAAGGGTTTGGGTTCCTTCATCCAAGAGGATAAGTTCCATGATTGGAGGGATATAGCTCAAACTGGCGTGACTCAAGAGGCTTTTAGTTAGAATAATATGCGCCCAACTATGCTTCTAGAAGTTACTTTTCGTTTTTACTTTCTTTTAAATGGGGTGCACAAGTTTTATGGGAAAACAAAGCACAGATGTCTGTAGATAAAGGTAGGAATATCAGCACATGTGCAGGAAGTGACCGCAAAAAGCACGCAAGTAACCTTTTAGAGTTATTTAGAGATTTTTTCATGTTCCCAAGACTTGGTTAAGGAATATAAATGTTTTGACTTCTGAGCAACCATGAGTATGGATGGTGATATATCCATATTGACAGCCAAATGTCATGGTGACAAAATGACGTGTAACAACTGTGTAGGCACCAACCTACTTGAAACACCAATCACCTTAGCTAAGCACAAACTTAGCAAGACCTCTATAAATACCAACCTAAGGTATTCATACAAAGAGTACTTTTGAATTCACCTGCATGCTACATCAAACATTTCACAAGGATCACCATACTCTTAACTTTCATGCCCCAATGTCTCTCCTTGCTTCATATCCTCGACATAACTTCAAACCCTAATTAGATTTAGCCTTCACGCCCTAGTGAACCTCATATTATCATTCCCCAAAATATAATCCCAGACTAGTGCACTTCACAACATCACTACACCAAAACAACACTTCACAACAGTGTAGACCTTAATCCTTCATAACACACTTCAAATTTCTTTTGAACGCTTGTATGTGACCTTGCTTGGATACACTTCAAAAACGCTCATTTATTATTTATTTATAGTGTTTCTATGTTCAATTATGGGGTCAACTTGTTAAAAATTGGTTGAGTCAATGTGTACTTTCTAGTTGGACCAACCTAACATAATCTTTCTCATCTCCTCATTCCTATGGAATTAAAGGGAGTGTTATGTACTGTTGGAAAGGTCTCAGAACAAGTTTTTCAACTGTATATCTTATGCTCCCATTTGAGCTAAAGTATTTAGAGTAGAATGGCATTCAAAGTAGGGTATCAAAAATTAAGTATCCAAAATCCAAAAAATGATATTTCCAATAATCTCTATCTTGCAATCTTTATCTTGGACATATGTAGTCTCCCCCAGTCTTTAACATTGATGACAATAATATTTCCAATAGATAGGGATACCATTTGTTTAAAAATTGAGTGAAATTGTACTTAATGAAGATTAAAAAACATAAAGGCAAGAGACATGTATTATGATGTCTGGCAAGTAAACATCAACTCCCCTAGTGGAGTCAACCATATTTTTTAGAAGTCGATATAAAATTTGTAGATAGAAAAACTCAGTCACTTGAAGTGAGAAAATCTAGTTATAAATGAAAATTTATCTATCATAATAAAAATAAAAATAAAAACAATAGCACAAATTGACAAATAAATATTCGATTACCCTTTGGAATCAACCATATTCTCTAGAATTCAATATAAAAATTATAGATATGAAAACTCCTATTCAATCAATCAAAGTGGAAAAATCTAGTTAGAAATGAAAATTTATCTATCATAATCAAAAGCAAAGAAAAAAAGGAACAATGGCACAGATTGAAAAGTTGATGCATACAAACTTTGTCATGTTTAAAGATCCATCCTATCACTACTTAACATTTTCTCTATCACCACTCACCAAGAAAACTGGTGAACACTAAAGCACCATTCACTAATCCATATATCAAAAGGAAGCTCAACTATGAACCTAATTGTCCCTAAATTACAAATGGAATAACAAAGAATAATATTAAATTAAAGAAAACTCGATATACCTTCAAAAATATTGTGATTCCAATTTGAATTATTCCTAATGACAACTTCATAATCATAGTGGAAGAAACCCTAATAAAGCATCTCAAAATACAGTGAAAAAGAAAATCGCTTTAGGGTGGATTAACCCATTTTTAATGTGATAATGTTATTCCAAACTTTGAAGGTCTTACCATCTGATTTGCTAAAATAACACACCTTGCGAAGCAATAAAAAAAAAATGAAGGCATACCTTTCAATCAGCAATGTGTTTAGAATAAGGCATCCTTCAAGATGATGTACAAAATATAAATCAACATTATATAATACTAATTCATTGTATTTCGTAGCAATAATAAAAATTAATCATTTTAGTATCATAATCAATCGACGCCATGACCAATCAACGAGTATTTATAACACCACGAGAGCTCTTGTAAAATCATCAATCACATAGTATCAAATACATTTTATTCTTTATCGATGTTTATATTATATCATATTCACATTGTATATTTTTTAGTCTTACGATTTTTGGAACCAAATAGTTCATGATAGTGTGCTCCCTTTGCAAGAAGCATATGTTGTCTAATAAGCTATATTACATACTTCCAAGATCTGTCTTTGAAAGGTTTTGCTCACTATGAATAATAAAATCTTCAACAAAGACAAAACTTCTGTCAAAGCCTCTTCAACCACAATATCCTTTATAAGAAAATGTATTGTAGCAAGCTTTTTTTGAGAAAATAATGAAGACTAATTTTGAAGGTAGAGAAAAAAATTGATTGGTAGAATGAAGGTTGTTTACATGGGAGACCCCACCAAAGGCTTTGAACTCTAGCATTAAACCAAGCAAGCTTAGAACACCTAGCTAAATGACATAAACAATGGATGACAAGACTTGTTATCTTCTTTAATGGTGCAACAACTAGACATCTTGAGGGGTTTGGCAAACAAACCTAGAGGGCAGCTCTTCTAAGATAATGCTTGGAGGATCAATTATTTCACAAATTGCCAAACAAAAGAAAATATGATTTTAAAAAGTCACATATCACCTAGAGCAAAGTCTGTCCCAATCATACACTTTGAAGAATCTCTTCTAATAAGTTCCATTCCAAATGGCCAATCATTGGCTAGTCATAGTATAAAAGCACTAGAAAGAAGCAAACATATTCTTGCACCCTCTGAAATTGTTACATTGTCACAAGGGAGAAGGAAATTCAATATTGATGTAGATATAAAAGCTACTAGACTCTATCCTCATGAAGAATAAGCTCTGAATATGAGCTGGTGGGAAATAGGAAAGCTACTAGATGCTATCCTGGTGAAGAATAAGCTTGGAAGGTAAGTCGGTAGGCAATCACCTCTACCTCAAGACAACATTCTCTGTGAGTATCATTTTTGCAGTTTTCTAGTTAATATGGTAGTTGGTTCATTTTACATGACAAGCCCACCACCTTTAAATCCTTGGGAAAGAATGCCATGAATAAAGGGGACTGGTGCACCCCCAGATTTTTTCATTTTTAGTTTTTACTTTGTTTGGCATTAGGGGCAACGACCGTGTCCTCTTTAAATGTGTTATTCTATTACATTATTTTACCCTCCATGTTGTTTTTCGTTGTTATGGGTTCATTCTTTTGAATCTCAATTCTGTCATTCTTTAAACCCCTTATCAGCAATATTGCCTGACCTTGTTTCATTCTCTTACTATCATTTTCTTAAATTATTGCACATTGTTAATGAATTTATCTGTTTCCAATTCAATTTTTCTCATAATTAATGTGCATTTCTAACTTGATACTAGATTTATAATTTATAATATAGAAAATGAATATGATGTAATGAATAAGGCAACCTATTAAATAGAAGGGCGGTAAAAAATCAGTTTCAGGCATATTGATAGTCGACTTTTCAATTGGCAGTAGTGCAAAGGGCTAAGAGGAAAGTTGTTATCCTCCCCTACACATACAAATCCCACTTTTTGATATGTTTCCTCTTTTCGTGAACCAATTGTTGGTTGTTGCCCTAGCCTTGAGCCTTGATGAATCTGGTTTACCGTAAGTGTCATTCTCGAAATGAGGGAAAGTACCTAGTGGGTTTCTCAAAGAAATGCATCACACGAGAATTAAAACAAAAAATACTAATAGTCAATTTGTAGTGGCATGTTGGTTATAAAATTTACAATTCATGCTTGATGCCACAATAGTTGGAATCTATCATATTGCAATAAATTCTGCATGTCATAAGCTAAAGGGGGTAAACAAACTAAGTAGCTTGCAGAGTAATCAATGCTTACTAGCTCTCTCATTGTATTTGCAGAAGAAATTAATAGTTAATTATGCTGGCAAAGACCAGTTCTCCAGAATAAAGAAACACACTTTTTTCCCACATATTCAAATGCCAATAGTCTTTTCTAAAAACAAACTTGTTTTAAAAAACACAACCTCAGACTTCATGCACAATTACATAGCACCTTCTTTATAATGTTAAAGAGCACAAAAAATATTAAATCGCCACAAAAGAGAGTATATTTCACTAGCCTGCAAGCTTCTCTCACATAACTCTGTATTTCCTAAAATGAAGAGACCAAATATGTTAAACGGACTACAAAAGCAACATTAAGTTATAATATGGTGAAATATGGAAAATGGAATAAACTAATACAGACTCCAAATAGCAAGAAGAATATGGAATGCCCAATAAACTAACGAAGAAACATTTCAACGACTTTCTCTTGATATGCTTCCCAAAAATCTTAAAAAAGCCAACGTGAGACCTGATATATTCATTCTCAATATGTTAAAGGAGCATTGAACTTGAGCTGCCAGAAAGAATGGATACTTTTGACCCATTCATTGACCAGAAACAATGGAGTGACATGAGCCATCAAACTTTCCAATGATTCTAACCAGGTATTCCTCTGTTACCATTCAGATTGAAGAAACGTGAGAAGAGACATTTACATTACAAATCTGAATAATGAGCCCAATTTTATTGATTTTGCCAATATCACAACCTATATTGGGCCAGGGAACTTTCAATGCACAAAGCTCAGCTGCAAATTCAGGCTGCAATTAATAATGAATATGTACAAAACGAATAAATATGAAGGGAAAAACGGATTAGAGTACATATTAGAATAGATTAAACAGGACTCCGAAACTATGAAGAGACGTGTGGTTATTCATGGGTAAGAAGATCATTCAACAATGGACGATCCAATTCAAGCCCTCCACCAAAATCTATCTCATTGCCCCGATATCTGTTGTTAAAGACAAGGAAAAGCACAGTTAATTATCCACATCATGAAAGAAACTGTAGGAAATGCATATCAATACTGCATCTTATCAGACATCTAGCAATGATTTGTCTATATCTAAGCATTAGGAGAAACATGGAAGCTAGACATGGACCTCTCAGTTTAATATGTCATCAACGAATAGCAATACCTTGCATACATTGTTTGAGTGCGTTCAATTTGTCATGCCTTATGCTGGTTGAAGGATAAATGGATATAGCCACAAATTATATCCTGAACTATTGATTGAATGCTTGTAAATTTGTGACTAGAGAACAAAAATGAATATGAAAGTTTCATCGCTACCAATAAATGTTTCAGACACATTCGTGTACAGGTTATTTTAACTAGTTCAAAGCCTTCTATCTAATATGTTTATCATGCTGAGATTTTCTCATGGTTCGTCAATCAATTGATGCTCAAATTAACCATTGAAGTATCTCTTAAAGGAACTATTCTAAGGGTATAAACTCTAATGTAGCCACATCTTTTTTACCTTATGCTTGGTCAACCTTTTATATGTAGGTAAATGTGGCTGAACATTCTACGAATTTGAATGTTTCCGGTGTGTCCACAACAGAATCCAGCCTTTTACCATACAGTAGCCAAACTGAATTATGGTTGGTCGACTTTTTATATGGAGTTAAATGCAACTAAACGTTCTGTGAATTTTGATGTTTCTGCTAAGTCCTCATCAGAATCAGACATGCAATCTTTGCCAAAAGTGCAATTTTGGATTTGATAAAATTGTTGTTTTTAACGCAGAAATGGATTTGGCACCTTCAAATAACCCTATTGCTATCAGATTGTTCAATGTTAATGTTATCACAAAATCTAGCACCTTAGTGCAAACTCTTCACAAGGTGTCAATATTTAACAGAACATCAAAGTGTTACCATTGTCACTGTTACCCACCAAAATCGGTAACCCTATAGGAGAAAAAATTTCTCCTATCCTTGATAGCAAGTTGGTCAGCCATGGCCCATATAGCATGCAGCCCCTAACAGCTGCCACTAGCTGATGATGACATGCCATTATAGCTCCACCACTTGCATCAGCCATGTGCTTCTCCCCCGTTCGGCATGATCACATGGACAAAGGTGGATTTCCTCTCAAAAGGTACTTTAATCATTTTGCAATTGGGTGTTTATGCTTGTTTGTATTTGGGCATTTGATATAGATTATGGGGTGATATGCTGGTTGCGATATACTCGACCTCGGCAATACTGTGTGCAACAGTTGTTTGCTTCCTGCTCATCCAATAAATCATAGCAGAGCCCAAACTGAAGCAACCTCTGGATGTACCCCTTTTGTCTTTTGCGCTTGCTTGCCCAAACAGAATTGTATATCCCTGCAGCTATATATCACTGTTCGAGACATATCTTAAACCATAATTAACTATACCACGTAGTATTTCAATAAATGCTTTGCTGCAATCCAAATATATGTCTTGGTTCCACTTGCAACTAGCTCAAAGTGTTCACTACAAAGAAAATGTTTGTCTCGGTATTAACCAAATACATCAGGGAGCCAATCAACTTCTGGTACATGGATGAATCTACCAAATCTGACTAGGAGTCTCTCAACTTCCTTAGATTAGTCACCATGGGAGTTGCCATAGATTTACAGTCCATCAATCCAAACTTCCGGAGGATCTTGATAGTATACTTTCCTTTACCTAGGAAGATTTCACTAGGCTTCTACCATACTTCTAGTCCCAAATAGTAGTGCATCAAGCCAAGATCCTTCATATCAAATTCAGAGGTTAACTCCCTCTTACACTAAATAATAAGATGTTCTACACATATAAAAAATAAGTCATCAACATATAACAATAAAATCATAGGTTCATTTTTCTTAACCTTAATATATAGGTTTGGATTAGAAAAACTTTTGGAGAAACCAATTCTTATCAAGTAGCCATCAATTTTTAAGTACCAGACTCTAGGTGACTACTTAAGTCCATACAAGGCTTTCTTCAATCTGCAAATAGGAGACTCCTTCCCATGAACCTCAAAACCGTGAGGTTGTTCTATGTAAACTTCTTCCTCAATCACACCATTGAGGAAAGTAGTCTTTACATCCATCTAATGTAAATTCCAACCCATAAAAGAAGCAATAAAAACAATAGATCTAATAGTTCTGTACCTAGCAACTGGAGCAAAAGTCTCATCATAATCTTCTCCCTCTTTCTGGGAGAATTCTCTAGCCACAAATCTCACCTTGTACTTGTCAATATTGCCATCCACTGCATGTTTAATCGTGTTTATCCACTTGGAGGTCACCACTCACTTCCTTTTAGGTCTTGGCACAATCTCCCATACATCATTCTTCATAATAGATTGATATTCTTCCATCATGGCATCCTTCCAAACTTGTTGGCTAGCTACCTCCTCATAGTTGGAAGGTTCATAATCAATGAGATTAGTCATCAGTGTTTGTTAAAATTGGACAACTAGGTCCAAACTCCATGTTGTAATGCTCAGATGAAGATACCAATATTTTTATTGGGTTCCTCTTTCGGAGAGGTGTAAGATCGATCTAAAATTGATCTTAATCCGATGAGCAGAACATTTATTTTGAATTTATTTTTAATAACTTCAAATATGTGCAGGTCGGCCTTAAGGTTTTACACCCCCAGCGGATGTGTCACACACCTCAGTGATTGATATAAATAGAGTCAACGTTAGGGGACTTTTTCACTCATCTCATCCTCACACATTATCTCATCTTCTGATTTAGTACGAGCTCCTTGGAAGCAGTTTTGGTTCACACGTGGGAAAGAAGGACGAATTTATTGCAGCTAGGGTTTGGACGAATTTACTGCAGCTAGGGTTTCCACGCAAGTTTGACCAGCGTTGACTTTGGTCAATGCATGGTACAAAGAGGCTGAATTTTGGTGGAGACTTTGATTTTGGAAGGTCGTACATATTGGCACAAGAACCGAGGTCAAAAGGTTGACCGAAGCTCGAGCTGCGTTGACTTTCTTACTGTTGTCTTGCATTGACTTTTCTGGAGTTGACTTTGAGTTGACCGTGTGGTTGTTTTGAGCACTGTTGTGACACATGCTGGGTTCGCTGACCAAGGAGACTTTGCTGGTTGAAGCATCCTGTTGACCGTTGTAACGCACCACCACATTTTCCTGTTTCTGGTTTGTCTTCTATAGATCCACTAGTATGTTCTATCAGCATTTTACTTGATTGTTTATGTGATTGTTGTAGTAAAAAGTAAAATTGCATCAAGCATAGAACATCTACATAAATTTACAGTGTTGCATATCCAGAATACTTCTTAGGTCTCTTGCTTTCCCTGAAGGCACCATGTGGTGTTGCATGTCCTTCTGCTTCCTGCAAGGTAGAACTAAGCCAAGTTGGCCTCTACTTGATTTTAGGAACAACAACTAGATCCATTGGTTCACTAGGCCCTTCTAGCTCTTCTTGATGATCTACGAGATGTCAACAACAACACACAGATTATACGTTAATCACACATCTATCCCTATTAATTTGAAATTTAACATTACTTCATGAGATTATTCCCATCTAATTAGGCATCTGCCAACTAAAAAGGTCACTTGTTCTTAAATCAAGAGTCCTATTGTTGATAGATATATTTTCCAAATTAACTCAATGTGAAGAGCATCCAAAACATTGCAACCGCCACTTGAGGTTGTCATGGCAATGAAATCCAATCAGCATTTAGTGACCCAAAAGTCCTCCAAAGACTAGAAAAATAGTGGGCAATGCAAATATTTTTTCCAAGTGGAAGAAACTAGAAGCTCTATACATATGGGTCGGTGAGGAGCATGCAAAACTCAAGAAATTTAAGAGAGAAATGAAGAAATTCCTAACCTAAAAAACCATAATCAAGAGTTTCTCACACAAACTAAGGAATTAGAAGATGAGAAACAGTTCAATAAGAAATTACAATAGGAAATCAAGATCTCAAAATGAAATTTGACAAGAACTTATCAGAAAAATATGATGAAATTTCTTGCCTAAAAGATGACAGTCAAAAACCACTTGGACAAATAAAGAAGTCCAACGATAAGAAGTTGTGTAATCAGAAATTAGAGCAAGAGAAACAAGATCTAGAGAAGAAAATCAACAAGAACCTATCAAAAAAAGATGAAGAAAATTTTCACCTGAGTAACCTTAATCTAAAGTTGCTTGACAAATCAAAAAGTAAGTCGATGTGTCAGAGAATGATGAATATATTTCAAACCTGAGGGATCATAAATAAGAAACTAAAGAATGATAAACAGAAACTACAAGAAAATTTAAAGCAACTTACCAATAAGAAAACATTGACCGATCCTATTGAACTAGAGAAGTCTTTAGACGTAAAAATTCAAGTCATGCAAAAAGGAACCAACATAGATCTAATCGACATCACAACTCAGAAATGTGAAAATCCAATGGAAGTAAGGATATCTTCAAATGTTGAAATACGAAAAGTGGAAAATCGAAGTGCCCTTACTAATAAAAATTCAATAAACAACAGAGTAACATCAGTGTATGAAGAAGACATAACACCTATCACCTCCTAGGTTGACCCCAAGGGAAACTTAGACAACCTACCCATTGTCACAGAAGAGCCCTGCCTTTCTCTCGTTATACAAAATGAACTCTAGCCTAGAGGGGAATCCCATGTTTAACTAAATTCAATGTATTGTAGATAAAGTGGCAGCAAAGGAGCTAAGGAAACAAAATTATCTTTTATATTTTCATAACTTTCTGATCGTGGATGAAAGGGCAGACCAGTGCCTTATTTTGTTTGGACGATGAAGTTGTGCATGCAAATTCATAGGGAAATTATTTAAGAGATATAGGGGCTGGTTTTGGCTGTAAAATACAAGCCTTTCGCAGCCCTAGATTTGGAAAACAAAATATCACAAGTTGATCGAAGCAAAGGGACTCTCTGACAAACTTCACATTCAAATAAATCTATGAGTGGGCTTATCAAAAGATAAAAACCATCCACTCACTCACAAAATGACATCTAGAGCATGTGTTTCATCTTCTTAAGACAAAGTAGCAAAGATGGTTTATGAAAACCTCCTCCAATGTAGCGGGACTACTCCTCTCTGGCTCCCAAATCAACTTTGACAATCCAAACCTGCAATACATGTTGAAAATTGGCAGCCCGGAGATGAATTTCCTTAAATAAAATTCATTTCTGACAATTCTGGACTCACTTTCTAAAAATAGAAAGCCATGTCTAGCATCTCAAGTATGACTTTCCAGAAATAGTAAATCACCTTGTATCAATTTGTAATCAAGTATAATTGATGGAAAATAACTCAACTTATCATTAATCAATCCTAATAGTTCAATTTTGACTTGATTATCAATATTATCATCATTATTATCATTATCCTTATGATACTATGATATTATTATCAAAAAGAAATTCAAGTCACCTTATCTTCATACTTCGCACTGCTCTCTCCTTAATGTCTCACATGACTCTATGTTACACTCTCTCTTACTCTTCATTAAAGACTTGGCATATTCCTCTTACACACTCATTAAAGGCATGTCATAAATAATTCCTCTTACGCACTCTTTAAATCATATGGAACACTCTCTTAAATACATAAGTTACAAAGGCATGCGTACCTTTCCTTAAATGGCATTTGTTACCCTCTCCCTTTAATGGCATGAGTTGATTGGAATGTATCAAGTAAACAACATGTCCATTGATACATTCCAATCTCATTATTTCAGCTCCTATAAATGCAGCAACGACTTATCAAAAGTTCAATGCTACAACTGCCATAAGCATGGCCACTATACTCGTGACTATCCAGAAAATAGAGGAGCACCAAGATCCAACTACAAAAATCGTAGCAACAACTTCAAATCTGATTATAGAAGAAGAAGAGAAGCACTTGTTGCTCGTAAAAAACTATCGTTCTTCCAAGACTTCAAGGAACCCAAAGTATGATAATAATTCAGCTAAGACACAACCAGAGTATTTTCGCATTTCTTCTCTTTCTAGTTCCTCTCCTGCAGATTCTTGTGATGGTTGGTTGATAGTGATGCTTCAAGACACTTTACTGGTTATAAAGAAATTCTCTCAAATCTGGTTGAGAGGAAGACAGATCTGAAAATTATACTTGGAGATAACTCTACATGTCCTATAAAGGAATCTAGTTCTATTTCTTTTCATCTGGATAATGGTAAAACTATCTCTTCAATAAGTTTTGTATGTACCTGGTTTGAAAAAAAACCTTGTATCTATATTTTTCTTAGAAGATGAAGGAATGAAAGTTGCTTTCATAAAAGGAAAATTTCTCACCTGGCCAATGGGATCTAGCATGAGAGAAGCCTTCACTTTGGGATCGAGATTTGAAGGTCTTTATAAATCCAATGGAAGACCAATCCGTGCATTGATTCATGACAACAATCATCAATGTGAAATTTGGCACCGAAGATTCGTTGATCAGCACTGTAAAGCATTGTCTCATGTGAGAAAGACGGTTTTTGAAATGTCGAAGATTACAGTGGATCATGATGGGGTCTGCCAAGGGTGCGCAAGTAGAAAACATGTAAATGGACCATTCCCTTCAAACAAAAGTAAAATCAGCCAGGTACGTCACCTTATATTTTCTTATTTACGTGGACCTATGCCTATAACTTCTCTTGGTGGCTACTTGTATTATATAATTTTTGTGGATTATTTTTCTTGCAATACGTGGATTTTCCTTTTGAAAAACAAAAGCCAAGAATTTAACATGTTCAAAGACTTCAAATATCTGGTAGAAAAACAAACTAGAAAGTAGATCAAAATCTTCAAATCTGACAATGGAGGAGAGTTCATGTCAAATGATTTCATTGACTTCTGCAAAGCAATTGGAATTGGGAAAGAGACCACATAACCCAGAACAAAATGGTGTGGCCGAAAGAAAGAACAAAACTATCATGGAAGCAGTCAAAGCTATGTTGCATGATCAAAAGCTACCAAAGTTTCTATGGGGTGAAGCTGCTAACATTGTTGTCTATGTCCAAAATAGATCTTTACACCAAGCCTTAAACAACAAGACTTTTGAAGTAGTCTTCACTAGTGAAAAGCCTGAGGTGGGGCACTTGAGGATCTTTGGTTACCCTGTCTACTTTCATGTGCCAAAGGAAAAAGAGGAACAAGCTGGAAGCTTCGGGTAAGAAAGGTATGTTTGTCAATTATTGTGAAAATTCTAAAGCTTACAGAATATACATGCCTAGTCAAAGAACAATAGAGTTAAGCAGAAATGTAACATTTGATGAAGATGCATCTCTTGGAAAGGCAAGAGATACTCCTCCTGCTAATGTTGAAAGTCAGGATGATGCCTTGGATGCTCAAAAAAATCCTGAGCTTGAGCCTAATCTTGTTGATGAACCCAAGGAACCCATGGATCCCTTGGATCCTCCTGCATGTGATCCTCCTGCTAGAAAGAGACCATTATGGCTTCGTGACACTCTACAAGATGTTGATAGACATGTTTCCCCCAGAGAAATCTTAGGAGAAAGCAAGAAACCCTGTCGGTTTCAGGGATATGTTGTAGCAATGAGCAACATTATTCAAGTTGAACCATGCACTTTTGAAGAAGCAGTGCAAAATCAAGTATGGAAAGATGCAATGGTCGTATGAGTCCATCATACATAATGATGTATGGGAAGTAGTTCCAAAACCCCAAGGTAAGACTGATGTGACTTCTAAATGGTTTTCCAAAATTAAACATGGTGTGAATGGAAGTATTGAAAAATATAAACCTAGATTTTTGGCTAGAGGTTTCTCTCAGAAAGAGGGAATAGACCATAATGAGATTTTTGCACATGTTGCCCGATATACTACCATCCGATCTATTGTGGCTCTAGTTGGTAGCCAAGGATGGACTCTTCACCAAATGGATGTGAAAATTTCTTTTCTGCATGGCTTCCTCAAGGAAGAAGTATTTGTGGAGCAACCCCAAGGCTTTGAAGTACATGACAAGAAAACTCGTATGTAGACTGAAGAAAACTCTCTATGGATTGAAGCAAGTCCCAATAGTCTAGTATGCTCGCATTGATAGCTTCTTGATGAAGCTTGGTTTTACCAGAAGCAATGTTGATCCAAATCTCTACTTCAAAGGGCCCAAGGTATGCCTTTGATTTTGGTATTATATGTTGACAACTTATTCTTGACAGGTGGAGAACCTCTTATCCTCTAGTGTAAGAGGGAGTTAGCTTCTGAATTTAAAATGAAAGTTATTCATTTGATGCACTACTTTCTGCGTCTAGAAGTATGTCAAAGACCTGGAGAGATTTTCCTTTCTCAATGGAAATATGTTTTCAAGATTTTGGAAAGATTTGGTATGACAGAATGTAATTCCATGAATACAACTTTTACTGAACACTAGATCGGACATATGTTTTGCGGTCAATACTCTAAGCCAATATATGATTAAACCGTCACATGCACATTGGATTGATGCAAAGCATGTGCTGAGATACTTGCATGGGACCATCAATCTTAGATTGAGATATAATGACGGAGATGTGAGACTACATGGGTACCCTGATGTTGATTGGGTTGGTAACTCTGTTGATAGAAAGAGCACATCTGGATGCTACTATAGCTTGGGATCTACCATGATATCTTGGATGAGAAGAAAACAGAGGTACGTAGCCCTTAGCATGGCTGAAGTTGAGTACATTGCTGCCAGCATAGCTAACTGTGAGGCAGTATGGTTGAGGAAGCTCTTTGGAGAGTTGTTTGAGCATGTATTAGATACGACGGTAATATACTGTGAGAGTAAGAGTGGGATTCGACTTGTGGAAAATCTTGTGTTCAATCACAAGTCCAAGCACATTGAGATTAAATATCACTAAATCTAGGATATGGTGTAGAGAGGCGCAGTGAGGTTCCATCATATTGCACTTGTTGATCAGATAGCTAACATACTTACCAAACCTTTGCCGAAAGGGAAGTTCTTGGTATTCAGAGAGTAGCTTGGACTAATGGATGTGACCCTCCCTAGTGGGGGCGGTCATGGATGATTGAGAACATTGAGCTCACAAATTGGGAATGGAGCCAGGAGAGCTCCTGGGGTTGAGAGAACTACTGACTGTAAGATGTGCGCAATCCTTGTCATGTGTTGACAAGTTGTAATCCCCACTACCATCTAGTCTGGGACTTGCCAATAGTATACCCCAATATGCATCCTACCCACAAGCTGGGCTTCTTTGAATTATCACCTATCTGGCCAATGGGTGTAGCTTGGTCGTGCGCGATCCTTGTCATGTGTTGACAAGTGTTAATCCCGCCAAGCAAAGATGAGACTTGGTTGTGCGAGATCCTTGTCATGTGTTGACAAGTGGTAATCCCCCAAAAGTCTGTGGATGCAGATGTTTTACCACTTGACTCTTATGGTAAAGCTTGGTTGAGCGTGATCCTTGTCATGTGTTGACAAGTGGTAATCCCCCCAAATCTGTGTCAAGATGGGAAGAACAGTGGATATAAGGTGATAGATGAATCTCCCCTATGATGATTCTTCTTCATTAGATTGAGACATCATTTTCCAGAGCAGAGATGAACAAAGATGAGCAGAAAAAGCAGAGATATTTGCTCCAAAAGGAAATTCCTCCCTAGCTAAGAGGGAGTGTTGAAAATTGGCAACTCAAGCAACGATAGACTAAAACTACAGAAAATATTAAAAAAAAAAAAAAAATTACACCATCAATACATGAGAAATTGAAGCCAAAAGATGAGCTGAGCCATTTTATTAATGTCGGGAATTGAGTACAAAAGAGGTGTTGGAATAGGTGCACCTAGGCCTACTCAAGGTAGGCTGGAATACTTCTCAACCCAAGCTGAAATGACTCTTTGCGACTGGCTTTGCGTGGCTCTAGTGTTGCGCTGCTCTGCCCAGAAATGTTGTTGTTAGCTGACTTCAGACTGCTGGTTTGGCCACTTCCACTGCTCAAAAAATTTTGGGCTTTTAACCCTGGACTCTACTCAAAAAACCCACGAAGGAATTGGCCAAATGTTGACCCCGGAATTTCGGCCCTATTTTCCCCTAGCTCCACTAGCTGCTGGCTGAGTTAGGATCTTTGTTTGACAACTTAAACCTGCCCAAAAAATTCTGCCAAATTAATCTTGGCTTCTCCTCAATAAACCTAGAAAGGGTTCGTCCTAGTTTTTGACCTCGGAAATTGGCCCTATTGGGCTTGGCTCAACCAACTGCTGGGAAATTCAACTCCTGGCTAGAATTGCTGGTAGAAGTCTCCAAAATGCTGCCCAAAATCCCTGGTAGGCAGGGCTAGCCTCCCCCCCAAATCTTCCTGCTGAACTTCTCTTCTCTCCCACACTCCCGACACTTCCTCTAGACTGCATTGCGCAATCGTTGTGCAATCTCTGCTACCTCTACGCAGTCCTAAAGAGACTACGCAGTCCTGTTGTTGTTGGTATGTCAACTCCTCACCAAAATTGTGGAACTACTCTCCTAATTGGGCACTCGAAGTCCCCTGAGGTAGAGGTTGAGATCTCTGACTGAAGATCTCGTGTGGTAAACAGCACGACAAACTTGGCACCTGGCACAAGCGTGCTATGTCAAAATGAAAATCAAAATAGAAGATGAATGAATGAGGAAATGAGTTGCCTTCACTTCCTTTTATCAATTCAGCCCCCAACATTCCCTTGGGCCCACCATGGACTGTGTAGTCCCCTCATCCAACCATTCACTACGCTGCCCCCATAGAGCCTCTCCTATGTTGCCACCTAGGGAGCTACCTCCAAATCGAATGCTGGCCACATGGACCCCACTAAGGCTACAATTTTTCCTTTTGAACTATAGGAGTATGTCGTAGTTTTTCCCTTAATTATTAATTGTGGGTCTCGACACACCTTATTTCTTCTTGACATTAGAAACATCAAAATTTATCAAAAAATAATATTCTAATTAGCAAAATTGCTAATTGGGGATATTACAGTCCTCCCTGCCCAAAAATTGCTTGTCCTCAAGCAATGCCTAAACAAGCATCCTCCGACGCTCCCCACTATCACTGCAAAAATGTGCTAGGGACCCAGATGTGCCACTGAATCATCCTTGACCTTTGCATCTCCCTGATATGAAGGGGCCCCTCAATACCCGAATCCCAAGCCATCATGTCCAACATGAAGCTCCCCCTATTCCACTCACCATCCTGCTAAGAACAAGTACCAGGAGCCCTCTGAACACTATCAGTGAGTAGGGAATCATTATAATATGGCACTATGCTCAACTCCTCATGAAGTTTCCCTACCAAGTAGTCTATCCCATGCACTCCAAGAGTAAACCCTCGAAGATACCACCTAATCGCTGCAGAGATAGCGTCTCACTCACATGAGCCCCTCCTACTATAATCCCGTTGACCAACCTACCATGCTAATGAAGTCCCCAACTCCATCAGTGACTCGCTAAAGCCCAATGGAAGATCTACATGATCTCCCCATGTAGTATACATCTCATCCCTAAAGGTTATCAAGCTGTGTAGAGTTGTAATGCTCGAGTCCCCTGCTAATCTCGGAGAGGTTCCACCCTGTTGACGTTGTGCCACTCTGACTATGAGATATTCCCCATCGTGCGCAGGCTGTATCCCTCTCTCATTGGAGCTTGTGGCGAAAATCTATGAAGGCCAAGCTCACCCTGCTCGGGCATCTCCATGATGTTGATATCGACCCCTCCACTGTGAATCATGACCCTGAGCAACAACATGATAAGTTTGCCTCGCCATGCAATGGAGGTCTCAGTGCTCCCCCATGTGTGAAAACTAAGGTGGACTAGATCACCCTTTACCATGTCCCTGCTCATCACATAGTGGATTTATCCACCTACCCAACAAATACCTGGATTCCCCAACCATACTGGGAGCTCACAACTCCCACTCCTCACGAGATGTCGTTGCGTAGTGCTGCTACTTGCTAGAACCCGTCTGGCCCTCATCTCTGACCCCTGTCTGTATACCTTGGGTGGAGCCAAAGTATCAGGAGTCTGTCCCACGCATGCATACCTATCCTGCTCCTGCCAAACCACGTAGTGAAATCAGCCATCCTAACTCTTGATGATACACCTGGACACTGCTCGAAATCTGGGTACCCTCCTGTAGACGAAGTCTACCATCCATCGTCCCTCAAGCTCCTGTGACACCTCAAGTTGCCTCGCCAGAAGGGGGTCATGCATCTCCCTGAGCGTGGGCTCAAAGGTGGTGCAAGTGCTATGCAGAAGATTGGACTACCCCCAAGCTTGCATCCACCAACTCGAGTCCTGACCATATGCCACAACTCAACAGCCTCTCTCCCAATGTACTGTGACACGTCCAACTGTCCAAGATGATCCTCCTAGGTCCTGTGGCTCATGATGAGAGAATCAAGAGATGATATCCAGGTCCCTTGTATCAGGGTGCAATGCTGGAGAGTGAAAAATGGAAGCTCACGTTCGGCCCTGTGATCAACTTGCGCTCCAAATCTAAGTGTGCCAAACCCAATGGTGTGCATGATGTCCTCGTCAGCAAATCTCTCCGGCGAGAACACTCTGTCAACCTGTTGTGTGTCATCATGTTTGGATGCACATAAGTACGCACCCTACACTCCTCTATATAGCAATGAACTTTGCAGCACAACTCCATGCACCATTGGTCACCAACACTCATTTCCTTGCCCCCATGTACCATAGGGCATCCCATATTTGCCCATGCACCCATCATTTTTCTAGTACATCCACCATGATGTGATCTACACCTCCTTAGCTGTGAGTGGCCTAACACCACACCTACTAGAGGGGATATCCTTGTTGTGTCGATCTTTGGTGACCCATGTGCTCATGGGATATCCATACAATGCCCAGTCCGATGGCCTACCCATGCCATCTCCTCCCACCAGCTCCTGCCAAGGAATGCTAATCATCTTGTGACCCCATGCAAAAAAAACATGCCAATATAGCCCATGGAGTCTGCTCACAAACTACCTGGATGTTAGTTATGACCAAAACTTCCCTAAGGAATGCATGTGCTCAGTCGCTAGATCGGTTGCCTCATCAATGACATAGCCATCTTGCATGTCTAATATCGGATAGGATGCCCCACCTGGATCCCAATTCCAACCTAGACCTCCAATGCCTTCAATGTCTGAAAGCCCCCACTGTGCTTTACTCCAGACTACGATCATCTCCATGAGTCCAGCCCATTCTACCAAATATCGACTCAGAATATCTTGCCATCCAATCTCGAGAGAGGAATCAAATGCAAGAATCCCTTCACAGAGAACAATCCCTCCATCTTGCGAGTGTTGCACCCTGCCCAACTCATGTCGCCTCATCTCACCGTCCTAGTCAACACCCAAAATATGTCTAGCTGATTTTGCCTCTCCCTCTCCAATGTGCAGAGGCAACCTACTAGTGCTACAAGCCCCATCTATGTACGTCTAAAGAGGGCTGCTCTAATGTCCTAATGTGCACACTAGCTGGACCATTAGGGAATCCAATCGCTCCCCAACGTGAGTAAGTTTGCCTACTGACTCGGCACAAACTGCTCTCATGACCTCCAACCCCTCGTTCTGTTGCAGAAAAGCCTCTCGCACTGTCGTGGTCCTCTCCTTCAACGCTATAAGGTCTGCCTGGAAATGATGAAACTGTTGTGGGCGACCATCATCTAACACCACTGTATCCCTTGGCACCTCACCAATGGATGGCCCTATGGGTGTATGTTCCACTCTCTCCTCTATGACGTCAATCAGAGCGGTCAAGGGAGTCTCCGACAAGGGTGACTCCTGCGTCAGACTAGGTGTCTCTACGAGCTCCCCACAATCCTGTGTTCCCTCATCCTCCAAGTGCGAGGTAGCCATTTTGATGGCTTCCCCCTCTGTTATTCAGTTAAGCTGGAAAAAGGAATCCAACTTTTCCACCCGATCCCGAGCTGTGCACTTAGTGGATCCATCATACGTGGAAAAAGGTATCCTCCCAATGGTACGCTGCAACTCTGAGCTATGTGTGCTAGACCCCCATTGTTTCTGCCTTTTTCATCCTGCTTGAGCTGGCAGTAATCTCTGAAGGACAAAGTTACTCTGAAGTTTTCCCCCATGGACTGTCATTCTTGGAAATAATCTCCCATGGGTATATGATCATGTCGTCTACCTTGCTCACTCGATACTGAAGGTAAAAATGTAGGCATTGTGGTTATGGTTGGCCTACTAAAGGCTGGCAGGTGAGTGGTTGGTAAAGGATAGTCACATTGTTGTGAGACCCCTGAAGTCTCCCCAAATAGGAACTCATGATGGAGTCTCTTATCCCTATTATGTTGCTTGAGTCCTTCCAACATTCCCTTATGTCCTTTGGCTAAATAATTTAGGGCCTTTAAGATGCTGCCAAATGTTGCTTCTCCTTTGCTCCTTGACTCCTCCATATTTTCCACCTCTACTGCCTTTGGTGGGTAATGTTTTGGCTATCTTCTAGTGTCATAGACTGCGTGCTCTACATGCTGAGCCAAGTCTATGAGCTTTGATACCACTGTAATATCCCCAAATGGGAAAATGACAACAATACAAGCAACAATAGAGTAAAACTATAGCAAAAAATTACACCGTCAATACATGAGAAATTGAAGCCAAAAGATGACTTGAACCATTTTATTAATGTCGGGAATTGAGTACAAAAGAGGTGTTGGAATAGGTGCACCTGGGCCTACTCAAGGTAGGCTAGAAAACTTTCAACCCAAGCTGAAATGACTCTCTGCAACTAGCTCTGCGTGGCTCTGGTGTTGCGTTGCTCTGCTGAGAAATGCTACTGCCAGCTGACTTCAGACTGTTGGTTCGCTCGCTTCCACATCTTAGAAAATTCCAGGCTTTAAACCCCAAACTCTACTCACAAAACCCACAAAAACCCGCGAAGGAATTGGCCAAATGTTAAACACAAAATTTTGGCCCTATTTTCCCCTAGCTCCACTAGCTGTTGGCTAAGTTAGAATCTCTGTTTGACACCGCAAACTTGCCTAGAAAATTATGCCAAATTAATCTTGGCTTCTCCTCAATAAACCCATAAAGGGTTCGTCCAAGTTTTGAACTTGGAAATTGGCCCTCTTAGGTTGGCTCACCCAACTGCTAGGAAATTCGACTCCTGGCTAGAATTGTTAGTAGATGTCTCCAAAATGCTGCCCAAAATCCCTGGTAGGAGGTGGCTAGCCTCCCCTCCAAATCTTTCGACTGAACTTCTCTTCTCTCCCACACTCCCGGCACTTCCTCTAGACTGCACGTCATAAAAGATTCCTCTTACACACTCTTTAAAGCATATGTTACACTCTATTTTAAATACATAAGTTACAAAGGCATGCATACCTCTCCTTAAATGGCATTCGTTGCCCTCTCTCCTTAATGGCATGAGTTACACACCTCAAGCCATGCAAGGTTCCTCCTTTCAAGGCATGTATCTCATGTCTCCATAATGGTTTAAGTTACTCTTCCATATTTGGCATACGAGTTACTCCAAGGCATGCTTCTCCTTTATGGCATGAATTTGTTGCTCCTCCTATATATATGGGACTCATATCTTCTCCCCTCATTTCTTGTGCATTGTGAAAAAAGGTTTTGAAATTGAGAGAGAGAGTTGGAGATACTTGAAGAAGATTGTGAGGAAGAGAGACTTGGAGAGTAAGAGAAAAACTTGAAGGTTGATTCAGTGTTTGCATCAATTGCTTCTGTTAGTGATCTTCATACTACAACTTGTTCAGATTTGGGTGAACTTACTCATTCTCTTGATCTCTCATTGTACTTTGTATATTTTTTGAACAACTAATATCTAATAGAAGAAGAATTTGGTTGGGTTTTCCCCTTGTGGGTTTTTCACTAGATATTGGGCCTAAATTCTTTTTCTCATTTTGTTCTTCATTTTCTTCCATTGCGGATTTGGTTTATGTTCTATCTACAATTGCTTAACTAGTATTGCAACATAAGAAGTTTTGTAATAGGTGATTGTTATAGAATAGAACATCAGGTTTTAACAACACAAGCTATTGATATGCACCAAGAATATTAGCCACACATAAACAAAGTTGTACATCCATTCCACAATAGCTTAGACAAAGATAAGGAAATTTTATACCAAAGCTTGGTAACCCTTGCACTGACACATTACAAATGGAGAGAGTAAAGCCTTATATATGTTCCAATTCTATCTCCATTTACAATAAAAAATTGTATTTTCCTAGATCCATTAGTCCTCTAAGGAATAATAATAAAATAACCCTCAATGACATAATTACTAACAGTGGCAATAAGTTGTTGAAATCAACAATTTCCTCAACACCCCAAGATGACCAAAAAGTTAACAACCTCCTCATTTTTGCTAACCTTGGCCTTCACGTGTCCACAAACCAACTTCTAAGGAAATCGACCCACCAAGGTCAATAAAATATGCAATAAAACCATCCACAAATGTGTTGAGAAATCTATAGGGTAATGATTATAATTATTTCTCTTTACTTAATAATTTCTTGTGATGTATTTTTACTTATTAGCTTTGTTCCTTATTATTATATGTGTGAATCATTAAACAGCTACCAAAACAAGAAGAACAACAACACAGAAAATAGGCTACAAGTCAGGGCCAACACCTCTACTTTTCAGAGGAAAACCTGCAAAGCTCTTCTCTTCCTTATAGATTCTTCAATTGACGAATTCCATGACCATAAGACAGAGACCAATACCCTCCAAGGCCAAGACCAACCTCTTCAGATGATGTGCTAACCTTGATCTAGTCAAACCCGGCCAAATCTCTTCCGGTAGCACTTTTTCGACCTTCTGCAACAAGATTCTCGGCCTCCACTGCAGATCTGAAATTTTGGCCTCCCTGCAGCTGCAACGGCCACACATGTGAACTTCAATCTTCCTTTTGAGCCTTCCTTTAACCTTCGCTTGACTTTGTCTGGCTTTTGGAGCTTGAGGATGACCCTTGGTGACCTTCAGTTGACCTCCTAGCCATTTTTTCTCCAAGATCAAACTTCTAGATAGAAACCATAGATCTGTTGCAGAAACCCTACTCCTCATTAGCATGTGTGAGAGAGAACAGCCCAAACAAAGTCTCCTTCGTCCTCTTCCTTCTTCTTTGCCTTCTTCTTCATCTTCCTTCGCTAGAATGAGTGGTGAGTGAATGTGTCCCAAGGAGGATGAGTTCTCTTCTATATATAGGCTCTTCAAGGTAGACGTGGCTCTTTCTTTAATGTCGACTTGCCAGTTGCCAACTTGGTCTTGGAGGGCATTCCAACACTTTTAAAGACGAAAACAATTTTCTTTACAAGTTACAATGTGCCCAATAGAATCTTCAACTTCTGACAATGACTCTTGATTTCTTGACCTAGGACAAACCCTAGAAGCACTCAATGGGTGCTTGACCTATAAAATAAAAGACCTTGTGCATGAAACCCATGCCTCCAAAAATAATAATAATAATAATTTTCTTTCATTTGATAATTTACAAGAATCAAAAAAGCATTTCATACTTATGAAGACCAATGATTTATAGACACCATCATGGCATCATCATTGTCTCTCCAGGTACATACTGCACCCAGGTGTTCCCTAAGTATTGTTGATTTCTGGTAGCATCGGATGTGCTCTAAGTCTCAAATTTTGCAAGGAGGATTAGACACATGTATTCCAAAATATCCAGAAAGCATTTTGGGAAATTCAACCCGGATGGGGTTTTATTAAAATAATTAATTATTTTTAATGAGAGCCCAAATCTAAACTTAGGGAATTAAAATAATTGAAGTATATTAATAGAATTGGGTGTGAAACTTCTAGAAAAAGACGAAGATCGAATCAATATGGTCTAAGGCATTGATTATGTTTTAATTTGGGCCTTTGGTTATCCAACGAGAAGATTATAAGAAGGACTTCGATGGGCATTTGGAATATACATCGAGTAAGTCTAGAGATCGCTTCCTCAAGTGAGCAGTGTAGAGAAGTTGGAGAGATCATCAAGTTGATTCGATTGCAGTGAGGGGCAGTGATAGTTCCAGTTGGAAATCTTTCCTGAGCCAGGAATACATCTCAAAGAAGGCAGAGAAGAGGGCGCGGAAGAGGCGGCATAGGGGCTACACTGGGCAGCGCAAAGCCACTCAGAGGCAGTGCTAAGGCTCTGAAGAGATCCACAATTTTGCTAAGGATCAATCAGATCCAATGCCGGAGTGTCGGGGTGTGAGACTGAAGGGGCAGAAGATCAACATCCAGCCATCAAAACGACCAGCAAAAAGAGGTGAAGAAGTCCCCAGCCAGAGTGACGCAGATCTACGTAGAGGTAGTGTGGGGCTATCTAGTTCAGTGTTGGGTCAGTGTCGGATCTCCAATGATAGTGTGAGGTAATCCTCACTAATTCTCTGTCAATCAGATTCTCTATGGATAGCCAGATTTGGGCATCCAATTGTATTCAGAAAAACTTCTGTGTAATAATACAAACCCTCAATTGCTGCATTGGTTTTCCCGCATTGGGTTTTTCCGAGGACATTAATCCAAAAATAATGGTGTCGTGTGTTTAACTTTCTTGCTCAAATCTTGTTTCCGCATTTATTTTCCACAATTAATTTAGTGAAGGTTGCAGTGTATTTTCTTCAGTGTTTACTTGTAGAACACAATCAATAACTTGTATAATTTATCAAGTACGAGAAATAATATCAATTACTGCAACAAGATTTTGGGAGTTACGAATTTTCACATGGTATCAAAGCAGTGCAGGTGAAGCAAGAGAGAAAATCGGAAGATCTCTGCGTTGAAGAGAAAGAGGGAGATTGAATAGCTGCATAGGCAGCAGATCGAATCCCCAAAGGATTGCACAGTCCAAGCCACGAGGGAAAGATTCCTGAAGAAAGTCTCTCTCTGAGTGAGTCGACAGAAAGGTAATATTTCCAATTTGTGATGTGTCAGCGGCAGAGGGAGCAGCGCAGCATAAGCTTTAGCGCAGAGCAGTTTTCTGTGGGACACAGTTTTCTACAGCATTTTGTGCAAAGAAAAGCATCAAAAGGAAGCAAAAGACACTTTTTGAGAGAATTCTGAGCCAGGGAATTCTAATTCTCAATTGTTGAGCAGTAGTACCAAGGAGCAGATCTACTAACTCTTGCAAGGAGTGTGTAGGCCAGCCTAGCATTCAGAGGGCCGAAATGGCAGCAAACGGGTTGATAGATCAAGATCGGTTTGTGGGAGCCTCCAACTATGTGATTTGGCAGGCAAAGACTACTTGTCTATTAGATGAGCATGATCTCAAGGCCTTTACCGATATTGTGGTAGCTGTCCCCATGGATGCAGATCCGTTGAAAGCCTATGAGAAGGATATGTCGAAAGCCAAGCATTTGATCCTCGACGGAGTGAGGGATCATGTTGTATGTCACGTTGCTAGCAAAGGGACTGCCAAAGAAATGTGGGATGCCTTGGCAACACTATATCAAGGATCTTTCGAGCAGGAGAAGATGTTCTTGCTGAAGAAGATATGATTTACAAGGATGCAGAAGGGAGAATGCATTGATCCATTCCTTGCAAAGCTTCAGGAAGCCAGATATCAGTTGGAACTTGTCGAATCAGCACTTCAGACCACAGAGATGGTCAGATTGGCCCTAAACTTTGTATAAAATGAATGGCAAGTCTTTGTCCAGAGCATTATGGGCAGAGAAAGATTGCATGATTGGGAATAGACGTGGGCCCCTCTTCAGCAGGGAGAGATGAGGCGAGATATGATCAAGTGCAAACTTGATGGCAGCAGCAGCAGCAATGGGTCAAAGTCCAAGGAGGAGGAAGAGAATGCAGCCCTTGCATCTAAGGGGTAGCAGGAGCAGTGAAGGAGGAAAAAGGACGTCTCAAAGATCAAGTGTTTTCGGTGTGGTGAAATGGGTATGCAATGTCATCTAAAGAAGAAGGACAAGGATGAGAAACATGATCTGCAGGCTCAAGGTTGCTGGTAAGCGACCATCGTCCCCCCCCCCCCCTTTGATCTTGCTCCCAAAGGGGGTGGAACCACTAAATTTATTTGCCCCCATTACAATAAAGAATACACAGGTTCATACACCCGTGCCAGAAGGCACCTTTGTGGGAAAATACCATGGGATGGAGATAAAAATATAGGAATCAAAATTTGTGTAAGTGTGCCAGCAACAGATAGAGAGAAATATAGAAAGGAAGAGGAGACTGCCCTACAAAAATCTAAAAGATCTAGGGGTTTCATTGATTCTTATGCACCATCAGGTCCATCACATCATGGACAAAGAAGTCCATCAACTTCCACCCATGGCGGTAGATATGGAGGCACACCTCGACCAAACATCTCCTTAAGGCATAGAACCATATCCGATTTCCTTGACAAAGGGTCTAGGAGTGATGTGGATTCAAAAAAATTCCGATTTCTCTATTCCCTCAAAGGATACAAGAGCCCTGGGTATGACAAGGCCAGAACCGTGGGACTTGATCATGAAAAAGCTAAAATAACTCATTCTTTGAACAGAATGACAAGTTCTTGGAATGAGCATGGGGTGTCCATTGTATCTGATGGATGGACAAATGTAAAAGGAAAGCCATTGATAATTGTTCTGGTTGTGTCTGTTAGTGGTGCAATATTCCTTTCAGCATATGATTATTTAGAGAAATTCAAGACCAGCGTTAACATTGTAGAAGCATTACTTGAAACAATTGAAAGTATTGGGCCATACAATGTCGTCCAAGTCCTCACTGATAATGTTGCTAATTGTAAGGTAGCGAGAGCAATTATTGAGGATAAATACCCCAACATATTTTGGTCTAGGTGTTTGGTTTACAGAAATGAACCTTTTGATGCATGATATAATTAAAAACAAACAACCTCAATACAAATGGCTTGGTGATTTGTACAAGAGAGGTAAAAAAATGATAAATTTATTACAAATCATAGCAATACCCATGGGCTTTTCCGTACTCACTCAAAATTGGAGTTGTTGAAGATAGCAAAGACTATATTTGCTAGCTATTACCTCACCTTCAGGTGCCTTTTGAAGGTAATAGAGCCATTGGCGGCCATGGTATCAAGTCCAAACTGGCAGGTATTAAAGGACAGGGCAACAACAATAGTTGATAGGCAAGGTTTTGAATAGGTGGAGAAGACCGCTCTTGATCCTTTGTTTTGGGCACGTGTGAGGGAAATTTTGAATTTCACCAAGCCCATTTATCACATGATTCGCTTTTCAGATACAGATAAACCAGTGATTGGGGAGGTGTATGAGCGGATGGATAGCATGTTGGGGAAAATAAAAGATGTTGTTAAGTAAAATGATCCCGACTTGTATTCAATGATTCACGACTATGTGTGTGCACGGTGGAATAAACTTAATGTTCCACTACATGCCTTGGCATATATCCTGATGCCAAAATACCACTCTCCATCTTGGTTGGGCCAACCTGCACCTAGAGGTGGGGTTAGGATCAAACCTCACATAGATCCAGAGGTACAAGAGGGATACATGAAAGCATTAGACAAGTCGGTCCCCAACAGGGAGGAGTGTGCTAGATTGTGCCTTGAATTAGGCAGATACTTCAGTTGCACTGGTAACTTTCGTTCTTTCCATGCAATGGAAGATAGAGACATATTTGATGTTCTCACATGGTGAGAAGCATATGGCGGCATGGCGCTTTTGCCAAAGTTGGCAAAAAAATTTCTCTCACAAGTTGTAAATACTTCTTCTGCAGAGAGGTGTTGGAGCACCTATAGCTTCATACATAATGTGAGAAGAACCAGGCTCAAAGAAAACCGAGCAAAAAGCTTGGTTTATGTGCACTACAACTTGAGGTTGTTGAGTCATTATTGTGATCAAGCTTATGAGGATCAATCATATAAAGTTTGGGACAACAACCCAAAGGACGATAATTTGGAGGACGACACTATACATATGGAAGAATTGGAAGTAGAACTTTTGAGGGATTATGATGGAGCAACAACAGCCATGCCACCGCCACACCCAGGGCCAATCCTACCATCCAGTAGCAGTGCGGGTGATAGTGCCAGTGTTCGATTTTCAGCTATTGTTCCTTTGCAGATTCAGCCTCCACCTACATCTTCACATGGCCCTACGCCTTCTAGTTATGGTCATGGTACTCAAGAGAGTACTAGAAGACCACCATTGCCTCGTGGTTCTCACAAACTAGACATTTCTCGTGGGCGTGGCAAGGGGCCAGCCAATAGATAAAATAGATTTACAATTTACTAGTCTTTTCTATTTTCTAGTAGTTTTTAACTTTTGTAAGTGTTGAACAGTTGAAACTTGACTCTTTCATATTTACTATGATCATTTTTGTAAACAATATATGACAGTGTAAGTTTGAAGTTTGAATTTGAAAGGCGAAACTTTGAAGTTGGCATCTATAAGTTTATAAGCCATTATGAATTATGAATATGATGCTTCATGAAAGTTGAAAGTTGTTTCATTTTGTTTCATTTTATAACATTTCATTTCATGTTAAATATTCTTTGTTGTAATGGTTATTGGTTACACTTAGCTTACAAGTATAACAACAGTGATCAATGAATCAATGATGATAAATATTATATATTGAATTTTGAAATCAATGAATCAAAGATGATAAATGATATATATCAATGATGATAAATGTTATATATTGAAATTTAAAATCAATGAATCAATGATGATAAATGTTATATATTGAATTTTGAAAGCTTGAAACTTTAAGATTGATGAATCATGAGACTCAAGAGTCAATATGTTGTATGTGTTCTAACTTGTGGTTGTGGTTGATGAAGATTATAACTTCTAGATGATTGATGTTATATGGTTCAATCTATGTTTTTATGTTTTTTATGTCTAATTCATCATTCTACATGCTTTTGTTGACATATATGCATCAAAATATAAAAAATATATAAAAAGTATATATATTTAAAAAAAACGCTCCCCGAAACGCTCCTAGACCGGGAGCTTTTGAAAATGGCGCTCCCCCTCCTACTCTCGCTCCCGCTCCCAAGTAACCATGCGCAGTCTGCAACTGCAAGGATCGAGGAGGAGTTCGCCATGATTGCCCACATATCTTCAAGGAAGAAATGAGGTGATTTAAAGTTGTAGTTCAAAAGAGCTACAGTTGGGCAAGATCCTTGAGGAGTCCACCTCTTAGATCAATACCTTGCTATGAGTGCCCAAATCAGCAGTAGCAGGATGAACCAATGTCAGTTGGTATAGGGAGTGTTGAAGTGACAACGCATTGGCTAGAGAGCACCAGAGTCTGAGCAGCGCAGAACAGAGTTGGCAGTAGTGCAGGAAGGCACAGCGCAGAGTTAGCAGCAGTGCAGGAAGGCACAACGCAAAGTCAACAGTAGCGCAGCAGCTTTAGAGGGTCAATGCAGAGTCTAGCAGCAGTAAGATCTTCAGTATCAGATGCATCATGCTGGACACTTAGTTTAGTAATTTTGGATGTTTTTCTACTGTAGCAAAAGCTACAAAGTTGTAGTGGAGATGCAGTTGACAGCACTATTCAGAGTTAGCAACAACATAGATGCAGCAGCGCAGTAGTTGATGGGCAGTTGTGTCAGTTATTAGTTGCGCAGGGGAAGATGTTACAAAGTCAGTGTAATGCTTCAGCAAGATGCATTATTAGAGCACATTCCTTGCTAAGAGGGAGTGTTGATTTCTGGTAGCATTGGATGTGCTCTAAGTCTCAAATTTTGCAGGGAGGCTTAGACACATGTATTCCAAAATACCCAAAAAGTCTTTTGGGAAATTCCACCAGGATGGGGTTTTATTAATATATTTATCATTTTTAATGGGAACCTAAGTCTAAACTTAGGGAATTAAAATAATTAACGTATAATAGTAGAACTGGGTGTGAAACTTCTAGAAAAAGACGAAGATCGAGTCAATGTGATCTAAGTTGATGATTATGTTTTAAGCTGGGTCATTGGTTATCCAACGAGAAGATTATAAGGACTTTGATTGGCATTTGGAATATACAGAGAGTGAATCTAGAGATTGATTTCTCAAGTGAGCAGCGCAGAGAAGCCGAAGAGATCATCGAGTTGATTCGATTGCAGTGAGGGGCAGTGATAGTTCCTGTTGGAAATCTTTCCTGAGCTAGGAATACAATGCAGAGAAGGCAAAGAAGAGGACGCAGAAGAGGCAGCGCAGAGCCACGAAGAGGCAACGCAGAGCCACGAAGAGATCTACAATTTTGCTGAGGATCATTCAAATCCAGTGTTGGAGTGTCGAGGTGTGAGACCAGAGGGGCAGAAGATCAGCATCTAGCTAGCAGAATGACCAATAGAAGGAGGTGATGCAGTCCCCAGCCATAGTGACGCAGATCTGCGAAGATGCAGCGTGGGGATGTCCAATTCAGTGTTGGTTCAGTGTCGGATCTCCAGTGTTAGTGTGAGCCTTGAGGTAAACCTCACTAATTGTCTAATAGTCAGATTCTCTATGGATAGCCAGATTTGGGCATCCAGTTGTATTCAGAAAAACTTCTACTTAATAATACACTTCAAACTGCAGGAAGGAGTCAAGAGAGGAAGGAATCACTTCATATTTTATGAAGATTTCTGAAATACAAGATCAACTGCAGGAATTGGGAGAATTAATGTTTCATAGAGAAATAACTACAGTGGTACTAAATGCTCTACCGGAGGGATGGGGAATCTTCAAATATCTATGGGAAGAAAGAAGAAACACCATTCCAGGATCTATGTAAGAGACGAGGTTAAAAGCTAAAGTTGATATGGAATCAAATGGAGAGAATCAAAGCATATGCTTCCATGTCAAGAAGAAAGGGAAGATTTGGTAAGTTTGGTTCTTAGAAGAAAAGGAGAAACATGGATAAGTTATGATGCTAAATGAACTTGGGCACTATAAGAAATATTGTCCCAAATATAAGGACAAGAGGAAATAGGAGGAAGCCCATGTTGCCGAAGAAATAAAAGAAACTAATTCAAAGAAGCCTAAGAAAGAAGAAGTGAAAGATCTCTACTATGATTGAGATCATCTTCCTCTTTAAGAGGTATCTGTTGGTTGTAAAATAGTATGTTAGGAAGCATTGTATATTAGATTGGCATCATGATGAAAGCATTGAAGAAGGAGCACTTCTCATAGGAGGATGTTTGAAATACACTTATGTAACAACTATGCTATAAGTGGCTCCTAGGAACCTCACTGAAAACAACATTTATGTAAGGCAGTCATCTAGATCAAGGGTCATCATTCAATAAACAATATGGAAACAAGTGCTGACATTTTCTAAATGGAATCCTCTTTAGATTCACTGGTTAAAAAGAAAGCAAAAGGTTTCTTCGAGAATTCTAACTCGCAGAATTCTGGGATTAGAATATGATGGCATATTGATGAAGCAGGTCAAGAGAATGAAACTCTTTCATTCTGAGGAAACCTGTTGTAGGATGACTCAGGAAAAGAATGAGGTATATGTATATATATGTTGTCACTAGATGCCATGAAGTCATCTCATGTGGTTGCAGGTAGTATACTTCTATCTTTAGAAGTATGATCAATATAGATAGAAAAAACTCTTTCGATACACAGGTTGCCAAGAGGCATGATCTTCACTAGATGAAATCAACATAATATGTCCTCATATGGAATATGAGGTGATTGTACATTATCAAGGAACTGCACAAAAGTGTGTGGAGAAAGAAAAAGGAAGAGATTGTGGGAAGTAAAACTATGGCAGGAAGCAATCAACATCAAAGGAAGCCAAGAAGACTTGACCAAAAAATCTCGTGGGAAGATATGTAGACTCTGATAGAAGTCTGGAAAAGATGGAGACCCTTGACAATACATATCTTTAGGAGATGTGTCAATCTATAAACAAAGGATTGTGATGCCTACAAGAAGATGTCATGGTGAAAGATCACCACTAAGATAACTTTTGATTTAAAAGTTCATATTTATAATTAATTAGTATCTGATGAGCTTATGCAGGGCTGCCAAAGGCAAGTATATGCCTTCCACAAATTGATAACCAAATGACAGGATGAAAGATCCTTGGGAGAAACATGGTTCAAAGAAAAGCAGCATGGCATGAAGCTAGACGAGATGAGAAGATTGATGGATCACTTTCTGACAGAAAACATGACTCTTGGGTGAAAGTGATGGATGATTTGTGCCTTAACGAAGAGATCGCAAAGATGAAGGTTCCTCAACAACGAAGAAATTCAAGACATCGAATGAAGGAGTTCTTCATGAGTAGTTGGGTGCCTCACCATTGCTGCTGTAGGTCCCTAGTTAAGAGGGAGCATGGTAATAAGTTTCTTACTTGGAAGAAACTCGGTAATTCCTAAGCCAAGAGGGAAGCTTAGGTACATTCCTTTGTAAAATATGTCCTCCCTAGTTGAGAGGGAGAGATAGACACATCATTCTGATCTTCACCTGAAAGACAGAATGCGGGATTGGGTAATCATCTTGCAACCGATATTCTTTTGGGACGCATTAGGGCATCCATGGAAAGAGTAGTCGTTGAAGGACAGACATTCTTTGAGGATTAGTTATCCTGATAAGAATAGTCCTATGAGCTCATACTCGGTGAACACTCAGGTGGAGTATGTATCTTGGAGACAATGATGAAGGTGTCTATAATCATTGTTCTCGCCAGCATTGTAGCTCATGGTCTCGTGGAGAGATGGAGTTGTTAGTCAAGGCCTTGCACTGTGACAATGCTGGTTAATATGATGCTATAACCGATGGATTACCAATCAAATTCTTCTTATGAGATTCTTCAGATTGAGAGTGACCATGTACCATTATGATTACCTCCCTATTTAAGAGGGAGTGTTAGAAAGAGTAACTAGGTTCGGTCTTCATAATGACTTGTAATTATGAACTTATGTAACGAAGAAGATAAAGATAATAAAATGTATTTTGTAATACTTGCATCATGGGTTTCGTGAGCAAGGAGTTTTTATTATAGTTCAAAGACTTCTTCTTGATGTCTTTAGGGGTTTTGTCATCTTGTCATAAATGTATAATTTAGAGTCATGTATATGAAGTGTTGTTACACTTGTAAAGGAAAATTGTTGATGTAAATGTATGCCTAAAAGACCTTGTCAATATGCTCCTTGAAGTCGGCTCAAATGTGTTGGATACACTCCTTGTCAAGTCAACCCACAAACAACTGTTCAAGTCGGCTCACCCACAGAAAGACATGTCGGCCTAGAAGAGGGAGACTGCGGCCTCATTTGGGCAAATTAGTTCAGACAAGTTTTGTGATCAAGTGCAAAGGAAAGGGTATGTTTTGGTGCAAAGATTGGACATTAATCTGCGAAGGAAAGAGAGGTACACTTACCTCTAGTTTTGGCTCTATTATACCTTGCATATCCAAGTAAGCCGAGACCTACTACAGCAAAGGATAAAGGTTGCTATCAGTGTGTATTACAGTGTTGTGAGAAGAGGAAAATATAGTGAAGGAGGTTGTTGTTAGATGAAGAAGAGAGATATAATATCTCTATCTTGGAGCAACATATATATCTGGTATATCTTGGAAAGAGGTCGAAGTTGACTACAGTGAAAAAGAGTCACTACAGTGTGCAAAGGATCTCAGACTTAGATATAAAGAGGTGCAAAAAGAAGGCTAAGGAGTCTCTAGTAGGCCGATGCTAGATCAAAGGAGGACAATAAAGAAGCACATTGTTTAGTGCTAGGGACCAAGCTTCCCTAGTGTTGGTGCAAAGCAGTGCAAAAAAGTAAGAGAAACATAAGGAGCCTAGAAGAGCAGTGACAAGGTCTTGGAGGCATACTGAAGTCAAGGGTCTGAGTCATGGTCTTGGTACTCGTCAATTGAACATCTATAAGAAGAATTACTTTCGGGTTTTCCTCTCCAAGAGGGAGAGGTTTTGGCCCTGGCTTGAAGATCATAAACTTTGTGTCTCTTGTGTTTTGATAATTGACTTGATGAAAAACATAATAGGCTAACTAAGATAAGATCTAATTGGAAGAAGCTTAACAAGTATAACACAAGCAGTTATCAAGTAAGAGAATTGAATTAAACATTGCCCTAATAACTTCTCAACAGGGAGAGACCAAAGAAACCGTCCATTAATTAATGTTGTTGCAGTATGCTCCCAAGGGGCTATGTTTTTGAAGGTTGTTGATTGCAATGGAAGAGAGAAAGATGTGTCTTTCATATCCCCAATTCTTATTGATGCAATAGAAATTTTGGGGCCACATAATGTTTTCCAAGTCATTACAGACAACCACGAGTTTGTAAAGTTGCAGGTTTGATTGTGGAGGGTCGATATGATCACATCTTTTGGACTCCAGTGCAGTACATTCATTGAACCTTATGCTTGCCAATATTGGTCAGATTGAATGGATTAATGAAATATATGTAGCAACAAAAGAAATCCAAATGTTCATAACCAATCATTCAATGTCCCAAGCCAGATATCGAGGTTTTGCAAAGTTGGAGCTACTGAAGGTACTCTTTTTTTTTATATCAATATTATTTCAAATTTTTATTAGAAATTCGTAATTTTAATTACAAATTTATCTATGATTTCTCATTTGGGATTTGACTTTTTGAAACTTGTAGGTTTTTGAAACTCGTTTTGCCTCACACACTCTTGTCATAAAGAGGCTTGTGGAGGTGAGACAAGCATTACAAGTTGTTGTCACCCCTAGAGAGCCTCGAGTTGCCAAAGACCAGTGCCTAGGACATCTTAGGACAGGAGGTTTTTCAGGTTATTCTGCATGCTTATAAAAAGGAAACTCCTGATAACAAATAGATTGAGATAGTTTGAAAGGTGGTCCTAGATCTCAAAGAAAGAAGAATAGTAGCTGATAAATTTGATTGTGAAGCGAAGAGCTTGCTCAGAATGGGCCTAAAGTAGTCATGAAATAGAGCTATTGCAAACAGGGCCGAACGTGAAATTGATAAACAGTCATAAAAGTTAATCAGGATGACAAACTAGGTAGAATGAGTAGGAAAATCAAATTGAGGTGGGCTTAAATGGTACAAGAATCCACCCTTTATAAGACCTTAGAGGAAAACAGTATGACAAGAGAACTTGAAACAGAGATCGTGCCTCGAGCTATATTTAAGGTGCTACTGTAAATTATGATATGAGTATCGTTAGAAGATAAATTCATACATAACCCATAGAACACGTGCGTTCCGAAAGCGACAATAACCAAAAAGAAAATCAAAGTGAAATGATCATTAAGCTAAACAAACATATAACACATTTGCAGAGATACATATTGTTCATCCATTTCATTAGGAATCCATCGTCGCAATAAACAGACGTTGTATTATTCTTTAAAATGGCGCTTCAGATATACATTGAGAGAAGAACCCCAAAACTACAAAACATGATACGCAAACTACACACTTCTTCTGGCAGAAAATTCAGAACCTTTTCTCAGTTTGCGGTTTGATCTTTTATAGTGTTTTACATGGATATTCAAACCAGATATTTTGGGACAAAATATTCTTTAGCGATACGGCAGTTGTCAGTCCTAAACAAAAATGATGAGGCTCAGTGACATCTCATCCTAAACAGCATGGTCCGACACAGACTGTAACAAGAACATAACAGAAAATAGAAAACATAAAGAGTGCACAGGGTGAAATCAAGATTTCACCCAGTTTTACATTACACGGAAATTTGAAAATCAAAGGTTTAAAAAAGGCTACGTGGGCCATATCAAGATATCCATCATTTGTTGCTACGCCGAGGAGTGCTTCAGCTTTCTGGACGACGTGGCCGAGCTGAAGATGAAGAGGATCCAAGTGGACGAAGCGGAGGAAGTGGCAGTTGCTGTGAAGTAGAAGAAATTGGAGGATTCGCATACTCACAACATTTTTGCCACAAAGTTTCCCTAGTTGATGGTATTGTGTTGTAGGCCTCGAACAAAGTCTGCATGTTAGTCAGCTCCATATAATCCACGCAGACTGCAAGGAATATCTTCACCTGATAGAGAAGGAAGAATTCTTTGCGTAGTGCAGCTATTATGGTCTCTGCCTTTAGCCAGGCTGTTTTCTCCAACGATATATCTGCATTACACATGATTTCTAACATCTTTTGATCATAGGCCGTTAGTTCATATAGTGCACCTGACTATGGATCCCAGCATGGTGGGAGGCCAGCTTCTACCAGCTTACCCCACTGTTGGTCGAACTTCTCCACTCCCTTTGATACGAGCGCCAGACAACCCAGCGTATTTGCGCATTCAGTTTCTTTCTCAATTACTCTCTCGACCTCAGTAACTGTCCTGAAATGGTCCAATATTCCCTGTGCATGCAATTCTTCCGGGGAGAGTTCATTGAGGTACCAGATAAACTTCTTTGCTATGGTGGCCTTTTCTTCCCCTGCTCTACGTCTAGCCTGCAATTGAGTTCTAAACTCATGAATTGCGATCTTCTTGTCATTTATCAATACAAGGAGGTCCCAATGCAACTTAATCTCCGCTATGATCTCTGCCCAAACAAGTCGCCTTGCCTCCACGATTGACATATTACCCTTGATCTATCCCTTGAAGTCTTTGATGGACTAATCCTACTCCTGGGCTTCTTTGCGAAGATTTTCTACCTCTTTTTGTAGGGATGTCGTCACCATCTGGTTTGCTGCTAGAGTAGCCTCAGACTCCTGTAGGAGTCGGCGAACTGAGTAGGCGACATCCTCTGACACCCTTAAATCGGACAAGGCCTTGGTGAGTTGTTCAGGAGCCGTCTCGGGATCGCCTGATA
Source organism: Pinus albicaulis (assembly GCA_034641835.2). NCBI lineage: Eukaryota > Viridiplantae > Streptophyta > Pinopsida > Pinales > Pinaceae > Pinus > Pinus albicaulis. The sequence goes on from CM076574.1 coordinate 222,522,075, forward strand.
TAGAGACCATGCATGTATGCTGGTCCCATTTGACCTGCCATTCTGACAACCTCTGTTTAAGTCCGACAATCTCCGTGACCTTCTGGGCATTCTCTTCCTGTTGCTTGGCAAGTGAGTCAGCGAGAGTCGTTTTCTCCTTCTCTACCTGGACGAGCTCCTCCGTCTGCACATGTTCCTCACAAGGCATGTTCAGCTTTCGTTTCAATTCCTGGTTTTCCACTTCTACCTTAGTAAGAAGGTTTTGCAGTGCTACATTATTATCAACCCCCTTTCCTCTTATTGATCTCATGAGGCTCTCCAACTAGGACGCGGTGGCTCTGGCGCTATTCTTCTCTCCTTTTTGATGCTCTATTACCAACTTGAACCTCTTTTCGAGCTTCTTTAAGACTAGTGCATGTTTCACCACCTCGGTTTGTAGCATATCCCCGATACACTGGTGTAAATCTAGCTTGTCTAGTAGGGGAATGTTGCTTAGGTTAAAGATTATTTCCAAAGCTTTGTATTGGGCTCCAGAACCAGATGGCTGCAACGCTGCGTGCTGGATGGCTAATATAAAGTGTTCCTTATCCATATCTAGCACTGAAGAAAGCCTGGAATGGTGCTTATCTACGAACTCTGCCAGTTCAACCCTCAGTTTTTCCCTAGCTAATCTGTTTCTGGTATTGATCTCCTCTCTTGCCTCCTGCTTGTCCACTGCGACTGCCTACGAAAGTTCTAAGGGGGATGACGAGGAGGCATTGTCAAAAGAAACATGAAAACCTGGCTTGTCCTTGTCAGGACCCCTTAACTCAGGAATCTCCTCATCGGATAGCTCAACCCCTATGTCATCTGGTGCTTGAGTCCTCTGTTTTTTATTAGGGTGAGCTTCTTCATCAGTGTCCATGACCTCCTGGCTTCCTGAGGGGTCTTCCTGTCCCTGTTCTTATGTCCCAACTGACCCATTATCTCCTTTCCCTTCGGCAGCTGAGGACTCAGCCTCCATGTGTGCATCCAAAGGCCACACATCAAGGTTAGCTCTCCATGTAATGAAAGGCCTAGTCTCATGTGTATAAGCTGTTGATTTTATTTTCTTCTTCCTACTGGTGAGGAATCCCTTAGGGTCATAGTGCCAGACGTTTCCCTGAGGGAGGTTCATCTCTTGCAGCATTTTTTCCATGGTTGAGAGGGCATGCCTCAAATTTATGAAGGGACCGATTGAAGTTGGGAGTTTGAGGATGTATCCTTTCTTCGCAGGTACGAAGTGGACCCGATCGGCCTTCAAGGCCTATCGGATGAATTCGAGGGCAAAGACTCGCATAGCTGGGAACACTGGCAGGTGGTAGGGAAGTACCTCTGCACCGTAGACTTTGATCTTGGTATGGTCATCAAACAAATACTAGTCCCCTGTGCAATCCTCCTCGTTAAACTATAGCCAGTCCTTCTGCTCAGGAAAGATTCTAGGCGAAGGGTTGTCATGTATAATGGCATAAGCTATGGACATGAACTCATTTATAAATTTTTCATACCCCTTCCCCTCTAGTTGCTGGCAAACTGTCGTAGTCCACTCAAAGACGATTCTGGGTTGGGCATTTATCCTCAAGAATCTGCTCAAGCCTAGACTTTCGAATCTATCCGCGTGCTCGAATAGGAACAGGTAAAACACAAGGGAACGGTACTTGAAAGAACCAACCGAGGAAATTTCTTGAAACTGAGCCTGGATAGCCAAAGCTAAGAAAGAGGGGATATCCAAAAGGATGTCCGCCTGCATCATGAACCATAGAAAAGCTATGCCCTCTTTAGTCACCTGGTCAACCTCCTCAGACCTTAACAACCCCAAGATGAGTGCTAGGATGGGATGTACATTGGTTCGGAAAGTCGACAAGGGAATAGAGTTCGTGAGCGGGAAAGATGACAGGCGAGAATCTGAGAGGAGGCTGAGGAAACCTCTTTGTTTTTCCCAGGGTAGCTTTGAAAAATGACAGGAGAGGGATACCTCGGAGAACTCAACATAATCCTGGCTGGGAGGGTAGCGAATGGCTTTCCTTATGAGTTGGGGCGTAATGCAAAAAATCTTATTGTCCTGGGTAGAAAGAAAAATGTCTCAACGCTCGTCATAGGCCTCCCCAAGCCAACTAATGAACTCGGGAACAGGGTACATGGTTGGAACGATTTGGTAATACAGACCCGACTCAACGACCCTAAACATGTCCTTGCCTTTTCGATGATAGTCGAAAAACTCGGCTCTGGTGTGGGCTACACCAAACGGGTAGACTGGGTCATGAATTCGTGCGTGGGCATCAGTGAGGGGCTCAAGTCCAGGAGCAATCCTGACCTCGTGGGCATCAGTGAGGGGCTCAAGTCCAGGAGCAATCCTGACCTCGTGGGCTTGTGGGGTTTTAGGTGCAGACTTCTTGGTTTTCGTTTTCTCCATGACCATTTGAAAATAAAAACAGAAGGGAAATAGTGAAACAAAAAAAATGACTAAATACCTGAGAGTAGTGAGGTAGCCAAGGGGAAGGCGACGCGGGTTTGAAAATGACCTTGCACTTGAATTTTAACCTGTTCTACGCGAAAAGTCGATTCATAACCAGTAATTTACACAGTCGAGGATAAAACAAGCTTATATTAGACCGGGTTTTACGGAGTATGAGACAGGGTGACAATTGTAGGGCTGGCGTCATAAGGATGTCGACAATGGGACACGTGGCGATGGGTAATTCGCTGGCAACAACAGGGTTGGTGGGAGCCACGTGCTAAACAAAGCAGGTACTGGCCTTCATACTGCCATCCTAGACTTACCTTACCTTTTTATTCACCGGCGCCAACTGTCATCCTCGGTGGGCCCCTTTTGAACTTCGGCAAGGTGCATAGGAGTCTTCGGGCCGATTTTCTAACCCCGCGAAACGCTTGTATTTGGCCCGCTAAAAGGTGACGTCACCTTTTCCAAGGGCCCGACTTTTGACATCGCAAGGCTCTTTTGAGGCCGACGAAAAGCCTTTCTCGCGAGCTCTGTGGCTCATGGTTCCGTCGCAAAGCCATGAGCACTGCTTCTTGCTGTGTAGTGGCCTCAATAGGTCGAGTCACCGCGCCTACCCTTTAGGGACCTTCCCTCCAAGACCTTCACCATTTACTCAGTCCACCATCCTTCTTAGCTTCTCGACTTTTATACTTGGCCGCTCCTTTTGCTTGATAGATGAGGTGACTAAACAACACAAGCAATGGTCATTAACCCTCTTTGGGAATCATGGAGGACTTCCACTTCTGGTAGAGGGAAGAAAACCAAGTCCATCATTCTTGACGATGCATGGTGGGACAAGATCTAATACCTTTTTGTGGTTTATTGAACCAATAATGACCTTGATCAGGGCATTTGACACAGATACACCTTGCTTGGGGGAAGTTTATGAAAACATTGATAGTATGTTAGAGAGGATAAGGGAAATTATCAGGGCAAGTGAAAATGACCCTTTTGAAACATTCTATTATGAAGTGAAGGACATAGTTACAGAAAGGTGGAACAAAATGACCACACCATTACACCTTTTGGCCTATGCATTGCACCCTAAATATTATCATTCCAAAATTTTGTCTTTATGTGGTAGAACAGCGCCAAACAAGGATTCTGAAGTGGTACATGGATACAAGATAACTTTGAGAAAATTTATAGAGATATGGGAGTTGTAATGGAAGTATGCCAAGAATTTGGAAGATTTATAAAATCTACTGGTAGTTTTTCAGATCCAGCAGCTATGGATGATCAAGGTCATCTTGATCGTATTACTTGGTGGGGCTTCTATGGTGGTGATAGCATTCATCTCTCTACTTTAGCCACCAGGTTGCTATCACAAGTTGCTAGTTCCTCATCACCTGAGAGGAATTGGAGTACATATGGCTTCATTCATTCAGTGAAGCAAAACAGGCTAGGAGTGGCAAAGGCTAAGGATCTTGTGTATGTTCATTCCAACCTATGTCTTCTATCACATGTTGAACAATAGTATAAAAAAGATTCGAGCAAGATGTGGGATGTGGAGTCTGAGATTTTTGACTTGAACCTGACACTGAATGCCATGACACACCTCAAACTACTTGAGAATATTGTTCCACCACCATTCCATCCTACTGATGCAACTTCCTACATTCGAGGAACCCCATCATCTATTCATGATGTAGAGTTGCAATATGCAGAAGATAATGTAGATCCATTTGAGGATATGTAAATGTATTTACTATCATCATTTATGATATTATAATCATTTTTGTTACTTTGTATGAGGGAGGATGCATCATTTCAGTGTTTTAGTCTTCATATTTATAATATATCTAATGGTTTTAGTTCTAAAAGTGTTTGATGGTTTCACGGAGTATTTGATTTTTGAACTCTAAAGTGTTTTTTAAATTTAAAAAATATTATTATATTTTATTCTTTTTGTACCTAACATATCCTTGTCGTATCTGGATCCTGGATTTTAAAAAAACTAGCGAATCTGGATCCTGATCCGGATCTGTATCTGTATCCGTATCCGTATCTAAATCCTGGTAACTTAGACAAGAGCCCAAGTAGGTTCTAAAAAAATTTAAAGAACTGATTTGTTTCGGAAGAATCTATCAAGTCATTTTTGTGAGATTGGTTATGTTTTTGCTTCTGTTAATTAAAGTTAAGAACCTAACTATACATTGATTCAATAGATCTGTAATATGTTAGGTCAATTAATTGTTGGGTGCTAGGTTTGTCAGAAAATTAACAGATACTACCCTTGATTGCAGTTTAATGTTCAGCCTGAGAGAATCTTATTCACTTTATTTATCAGTTCTTCTATAAGGATTTTAATTTGTTCTTCTTATGTTGGATATTCCGCTATAAATAAAATTTTGCTCATTTTCGTATGCTTACTCCTCAATCTGATACATATTCAAATGATTTCATTTCCAAAATTTTAATTGTCTACATATTCGAATTATTTTATTTCCATAATTTTATTTTATTTATTAGTTGCTTTTAATTTATAGATAACAATGGCATGTTCTATTCTTAAGAGCAATTTACTTTAATTTTCCTTATTAGCGCAATATCAAATTCTCGTTTAGCAACCACATTAGCTTAATCACAATGATAGTAAATGTTGATAGAACATAAACAAAATCTAGAAGACAGGCCAAGACAAGAGGACACAATATTTGGCGGATGTTTTAATTTTGGGCAACTAGGTCCAAACTCCATGTTGTGATGCTCAGATGACGATGCCAATATTCTTATTGGATTCCTCTTTGGGAGAGATGCAAGATCAATCTAAAGATCATCTTGATCCGATGAGCAGAACATTTATTTTGAATCAAATCCACTTATGTGCAAGGTCGACCATATTTGTAGTGTAGGCTTGGAGCCCCAACAGATGTGTCACACACCCTCACTGTTGGATATATATTGGTCAGCGTTGGAGGTCATTTTCACCATCACTCACCACACATTCTCTCTCTGCATTTGATTGGTTGGATCATCATCTTGGAGGCTACTCTTCACTCACACGTGGGAAAAACAACAGCTAGGGTTTCGGATCTATTGTAGGGTTTTTAGCATTGACGAAAGTCAACACTTGGTCAACTTGACCCGAAACTCTCCCTAAACTTCGATCCCTGCAATCTGCATTTTTGGCACAAAAATCGAGGTTTGACATTGACTTCAACTTGGTTGCGTTGACATTCTGTTGCTACTGTTTTGCATTGACCGTTGACTAGACAGCGTTGACTTTTGTTGACTATTGTAGAGCTATCTAAGAGGGTTGTGTGATACATTCTGGTTGGCTGACCATGAGGAGACTTTGCTGGTTGAAGCATCTTGTTGACCATCGTAACGCACCACACACATATTTTGTTGATCAAGTTAAGTGTATTTTTGGCTTGTCTTCCGTCGATCTATTGGTATGTTCTATCAGCGTTTTTACTTTCATGTTTATGTGATTGCTATTTAATATCGGGTATAAAGTAAAGTTGCATCAAGCATAGAACATCTACAAAAATTTACATGGGATCGGAGCTAAGGTGAAGACAGCCCAAGTTTGTATTGAGAGCAATAATCAAAGTAGTATTTGTCAAGGACTCATGGGTATCTCAAATTATAATGGCTTCAAAGTTGATGACAAGTTGATTGGCAAGGCTTACTTCCATGCTTGGAAGATGTCTTTGGATTTAATGTTGAAAGACCAAGATGTCATGGACTATGTGCAGGGTAAAATCCAAGAGCCTCCATCATCTGCAACTGTTACCACTAAGTCAAAGTATAAGAAAGGGGAAATCAAAGCAAAGCTGATCATCCAGGATTCCATCCATAAGAGTCTGGTTGCCTACATCTCTGAGCTGGGCACATCTAAGGAAACGTATGATAAGTTGGTCAATATGTTCAAGGCCAACAATGCAAATCAAGTTCTTTTCTTTAAGAACCAATTGAAGAATCTCAAAAAAGGTGGGGATGAATCCATTCAATCTTACTTTCTGAAGCTAACCGAAATCAGGAATAATCTTCTTGCCATTGGGGAAACAATAGCTGATCGAGAAATGGTTTTCACCACACTTGGAGGTCTCTCCTCTGAATGGCATGTATTCATTACTACCATTCTCAATAACAATGTGATTCATGATTTTGACAAAGTGTTGTTGAGATGCACTCAAGAGGAAACAAGAATGATGGAATATGAAAATGAAGGTAATGTTGTCTTCACCGCTCATGCTAAGAAGAAGAACAATGGTGGTCTGAGGAACTATGGAAGAGCAGGGGCCCGAGAAAAGAAAGGAAAATGTTACACATGTAACAAGATCAGCCACCATGCTATAGAATGCCCAAATAGAAGGGATTCTCACGGGGATGATGACAACAACAACAAGAAAAATGGAAATCAAAGGAACAATAGGTTCAAAGGAAAGAGGAAGGCTCCCTCCAATCACAATGGAAATGGGCAACCCTTCAAAAGGTCAAGAAATTCCAGGTATGAGGAATCTAATGTTGTTGATGATAAGAAAAATGAATTCATTCTTGAATCTTCCCTCTCTACTGCATCTCCACGCGACACCATGGATGTTTGGTTGATTAATAGTGGTGCTTCAAGGCACCTCACTGGGTTTAAAGAAGTGCTCTCTGATTTGATTGAGAAGGATACTAATCTGAAAAATTATCCTTGGAGATAATGCCACCTATCCTGTGAAAGGGACAGGGACTGTGACCCTCCACTTATCTCAAGGTCAAGTCCTCCGCTTGCAAGATGTACTATATGTACCTAATTTGAAGAAGAACCTTGTGTCTATTTCGGCCATGGAATACAAAGGTTTCAAGGTGGCATTCGTTGATGGGAAGGTACGCATCTTGAAGAAGAGTTTCAAGGAAGCTCTCACGATTGGGTTTAGGGTTGATACACTCTACCAGGTTGGAGGAAGCCCACTGAGAGCTATGACATGTGATACTATTTGTCAAACCGAACTATGGCACCGGAGGTTTGGAAACCTTCATTACAAAGCCCTTCCCGAAACAAGGAAGGTGGCGACAGGGATGCCCGAATTCAAAAATGATCATGAAGGTGTATGTCAAGGTTGTGCCAAAGGAAGCAATACAAGGGGACCTTTCCCCTCAAGTGTCACGAAGACATCTGATATCTTGCAATTGATACATTATGATTTGTCTGGCATGCTGCCTGTGACATCCTTGGGAGGATGTTCTTATTATATGACATTTATAGATGACTTCTCTCACAAGACCTAGATATACTTCTTGAAGCAGAAGGATGAGGCTCTCATATGGTTTCGTATTTTCAAAGCCTTGGTGGAAAATCAAACAGGGAAGACGATCAAGATTTTGAGGACCGATAATGGCACTGAATATGAACGAATGAGTTTAATAACTTTTGCAGAGAAGTTGGCATCAAGAGGGAGACCACAATGGTATATACTCCTCAGCAAAAAGGCGTTGCTAAAAGAAAGAACAGGACATTGTGGAAGCTGCCCATGCCATGCTATGTGACCAAGGTCCTCCAAAGTTTCTAAGGGGAGAATCTGCGAACACCGTTGTGTACGTACAAAATCGATACCCGCATTCCTCTCTGGACTCCAAAATTCCCGAAGAGGTTTTCTCTGGTAAGAAACACAACGTCTCCCATTTTAGAGTTTTTGGTTATCCCGTTTATTTTCATGTGCCGAAGGAGAAGAGAAGCAAGCTAGATGCTCCTGGGAAGAAGGGAATGTTTCTGGGCTACAGTGAAACTTCAAAGGCCTATAGAGTCTATGTGCCTGGTCAAAGAGAAGTGGAGATTTGCCACGATGTTACCTTAGATGAAGAAGCTTCCCTTAGGAAAGTGATAAATCTTTCGAGCTCATGAAGTAAGGTCTGGGAATCAGGAAGAACTGAAGGATGAGATGATGCCCAATGTTGAAGGACCGATGGACCCTATTGATCCACCTACTAGAGAAGACCCGTATGGCTCCAGGATACTCTCGAAGATGCTGAGAGACATATGGCCCCAAGAGGGCCACTCCGTGAAAGCAAGAAGCCGAATAGATACCAAGGGTATCTAGCAGCCATGAGTACATTCGTACAATCTGAGCCCTGATCATTTGAAGAAGTCGTAAAGCATCAAGTCTAGAAGGATGCTATGCACGAAGAGTACGAGTCCATTATGAAGAATGATGTTTTGGATGTGGTTTCGAGACCGGAGGACAGAGCTTTTGTCACCTCGAAATGGCTCTATAAGATCAAGCATGGATCTGATGGTAGTGCTGAAAAGTTCAAGGCAAGATTCATTGCCCGTGGCTTCTCTCAAAAGGAAGGCGTAGACTATGATGATATATTTTCACCTGTGGCCCGATATACCACCATCTAATCTATTACTACCCTTGCTGCTATGCAAGGATGGAGTCTACATCAGATGGATGTGAGGACTGCATTTTTGCATGGTCCGATAAAGGAAGAGGTGTATGTGCAGCAACCTCTGGGGTTCGAAGTCCAGGATAGAGACTCTCATGTATGCAGGTTGAAGAAAGCCCTCTATGGGTTCAAGCAAGCCCCCAAGGCTTGGTACGAGAGGATAGATAGCTACTTGATGAAGCTGGGCTTCACTCGAAGTAATGTTGATCCGAACCTTTACTTCAAGGTTGACAGAGAAACGCCTCTCATTATGGTGCTCTATGTGGACGATCTCTTCCTGACATGTGCTAACCCTCTCATTCATCAGTGTAAGAGGGAGCTCGCTTCTGAGTTCGAGATGAATGATCTGGGACAGATGCATTATTCCCTAGGCCTGGAGGTTTGGTAGAGCCCTGGCGAGATTTTCCTCTCTCAAGGAAAATACATTGTGAAGTTGCTCGAAAGACTTGGAATGGTGGACTGTAAGTCAATGTCGACACCGATGGAGCTCAACTTTAAGAAGTTGAGTGGAAATGTTGTTGGGCCCGTGCTAGCAAATCCTGTCGAGTATCGTTAACTTGTAGGGCCCTGATGTTCTACACCCGTCTGGACATATGTTTTGCAGTGAACACTTTGAGTCAACACATGGTTGATCCTTATCATATTCACTGGGTTGGTGCCAAGAATCTGTTGAGATATCTTCGGGGCACGATAAACCATGGGTTGAGATACACTGCCAAGAGTTTGAGACTCCATGGATAAACTGATGCTGATTGGGTTGGCAGTGTGGTGGATCACAAGAGCACATCTGGATGTTGCTTCACACTTAGGTCTGCTTCGATATCATGGATGAGAAGGAAGCAGAAGTCGATGGCTTTCAGCACCACTGAGGCCAAATACATTGCAACAAGTATGGCCTGTTGTGAAGCTGTTTGGTTGCGAAATCTCTTTAGTGAGTTGTTCGAGCATGTGCTAGATACCACCATTATCCTTTGTGATAACCAGAGTGGGATTCGTTTGTCGGAGAATCCCGTGTTCTACGATCGATCCAAGCATATTGATATCAAGTACCACTTTATCCGGGATATGGTACAGTGGGGCATCGTATGGCTCGATCATATAGGAATTGATGAGCAAGTCGCAGATATTCTCACAAAGCCCTTGGGGAAGGTCGAGTTCCTAACCTTCTATGCGAATCTTGGAATCGTGGAACGACCCTATTCTGAGGGTCCTATTGGACGATGAGCTCTGGGAGCTCTGGGGGGCTTTGGGAATAGCTTCTTGGAGCTATAAGCAACCACAGGGCTAGGCTTGCCGAACCTTGTTGGTGCGCTTCTGCCCCACTATTATGATATTGAGTTGGTTCACCTCTCCTTGATCTGTGCCCTGTATGCATCCTACCCATGGAGTCCTGGACTCATGGGAAGTACCTCTCATCTTGGCCAACGAGGTGGGAAAAGCTAGAGACCATTAGTAAGATCGATGGACGCATTGGAGATTGTCATACTCTCTATGTCTAGGATGGCACGTGTCCAACCACTTGATCTGGGATCAAGTCTAGTGAGCTTTCGGACCTCCAACTAACTTCGTGTCAGTTAAACCAAGCTGATTTTTCACACACAAAAATTTTATCTTTACTACAGCAGTGCTATTTTCAGTTTTTAGGACAACAAAGATGTCATTGGGATTGAGGGTGGAAGATAAGTTGGATGGGCATAGTAATTACAGCGTTTGGACAGAAAGAATGCAGAGCATCTTTGAGGAGGGAGAAGTCAGGGATATCATGGTTCATACCCAACAGCAGCCTGTTAATGTGCCTACTAATGCTATTCAGTTGGCAGCATTTAATAAAAAGAATAACAAGGGAAAAAGGTTGATTCTGGATGGTATTAAAGACCATGTGATTCCTCATGTGAGAGGAAAGAGACATGCTTATGAGATGTGGTCTGCCTTGACCAATCTCTACCAGAGTACCAATGAAAACAGAAAGATGGTCCTAAGGGAGAAGTTGAAGACCATTAAGATGGAGAAGAATGATAGTGCAACTGATTATCTCACAAAGATAACTAATGTGAGAGATGCATTGGCAGCAGTTGGAGAGGTCATTCCAAACACTGAGTTGGTGTGGATTGCAGTGAATGGCCTTCCTACTTCATGGCTGAATTTTGTTGATGGGGTTTGTGCACGTGCGCCCCCTCCCACATGGGAGAGGTTTTGGGATGATTGCATTCAGACAGAGATCAGGAAGAATCAGCTTGGGGCAGCCAAGCCAGTTGAGCAGAATGAGGATGTAGCATTGCTGGCCGGAGGCAAGAAGCTTGCTTCCACAAGTGGTGGTGGGGGCAAAGGAAAAAGTAAAGGTAAACAGGAGAACACGCAGAAAGACTACTCCAAAGTGAAGTGTTGGAGTTGTTAGAAGATGGGACACTATGCAGTTGTGTGTCCAGAGAAGAAGAAGAAGGGGAAGAACCAGACCATGGCAGCATCGGCAGAGATTGAGGACTTTTCAGATAGATTTGACCGAGAGTTTGGGTTTAGTGCTTGTGAGTCCACTAATGCAGGATCACCTGCCACGGAGGTTCAGAGGGTGCATGCATTTCCCTCGACTAGCGAAGCATCTTTGGGTATCTGGTATGTGGACAGTGGGGCTTCGCGTCATATGACAGGAGTCTGTGAGTACTTCTCAGAGCTTTCAGAGAGTAGCACTAATATAGAGGTAGTACTCGGTGATGATAGTTTTGTTAGAGCAGTCGGTGTGGGGACACTGACATTTGATAGGGAACCCAAACCTCCCTTGAAGGTGTCAGCTGTTTTATATGTGCCAGGGATGAGGAAGAACCTCATATCCGTCTCAGCATTGGAGGATAGAGGGTATGAGATATTGTTCAGGAGAGGACAGGTGCTGATATATCCTAGGGGTACTCCAGCTGAGTCAGCTAAAGTGATAGGTGTACGCCATGCAAAGGTGTACAAGTTTGCATTTCAGCCCCTTATGGCATTGAGCAGTAGCACCGACAGCAGAGCTAGCAGTTCTGAGCTGTGTGAGATTTGGCACCGCAGGATGGGGCACATGTATCATGGAGCCTTGAGGACATTGCGGGAGATCACTACAGGTGTGCCAGATTTCAGTCCTGATCACATTGATACATGCAGAGGATGTGCGATGGGCAAATTTGCCAAATCCCCTTTTCCCAGTAGTGACAGCAGAGCGAATGGGATACTTGATTTGATTCATTCCGATGTGAGCAGTCGGATGTCTCATGTTTCCTTGAGTGGATATGAGTATTATGTGTTATTCATTGATGATCACTCCAGGAGGACCTGGATTTATTTCTTGAAGACCAAGTGTGAGGTCTTCAAGCGGTTTCAGGAGTTTAGAGCTCTTGTGGAGACACAGACAGGTCAGAAGATCAAGTCCCTGAGGTCGGACAATGGAGCTGAGTACACCCTTGGAGAGTTTGTTGAGTATTGTGCGGAGGCAGGCATTAGGAGAGAGTTCACAGTTCCTTACAACCCCTAGCAGAACGGGGTTGCGGAGAGGAAGAAAAGATCCATCATTGGGGTTGCCAAAGCCATGTTACATGATCAGCGGTTACCTTTGTTTTTGTGGGCAGAGGCCTGCAATACTGCTGTATACTTGCAGAATAGGAGTCCGCATCATGCCTTGGGGCATGTGACTCCAGAGGAGGCTTTTTCTAGGAAGAAGCCTAATGTTGGTCACTTTCGTATCTTTGGGTGTATTGCATACTCCTATGTACCCAAGGAGAAGAGGACCACACTAGAGCCCACTACAGAGAAGGGTATCTTTATGGGCTATAGTGAGACCTCGAAAGCCTTTCGAGTCTATATTCTTGCTTCGAGGAAAGTTGTTATCAGGCGGGATGTGAGATTCGAGGAGGACCAGGCTTTCAGGAGGTCACAGGAGTTAGAGTATCTGGATCAGCCAGACCCTCAGCAGCAGTTGAGTCAGTCACAGAGATCCAGTGGGCAGGGATCAGGAGGATCCAGAGGTACATCTACGACGATGTCTGGTCCGTCAGTGGGCAGTGGCTCACAGAGTCAGAGGGGTGGTGCTTCGGGCAGCATGCAAAGCAATCCACAGAGCAGTTCACTAGGGAGTCCACTGATGGACAGTTCACACGGTACTTCAACATCTACAGGTTCAGGTTCAGGCAGGAGGACAGCACACAGACAGTCAGGAGTTCAGACTTTTGATGGGGAGGAGGAGTTTCATTCTCCAGTGGGACAGGTGTGCTCAGGGAAGAGGAAGCCCAAGTGGCTTCAAGATACCTTGAGAGAGGCCACATCTATTGCTGGGCCTAAGAGGCCGGTTAGAGAGAGCAAACCACCTGAGAGGTTTTGTAGCTATATGGCGATGGTTGCCAACATCCTTGACTCTGAGCCTTCTAGCTATGAGAAGGCAGCTAGCCAACAGGTCTGGAGAGAGGCCATGCAGGAGGTGTATTCTTCTATCATGAAGAATGATGTTTGGGAGGCAGTGTCGAGGCCTGAGGGCAAATCCGTGGTTACTTCCAGATGGCTTTACGAGGTAAAGCATGTTGCAGATGGCAGCATTGAGAAATTCAAGGCAAGGTTTGTGGCTAGAGGGTTCTCCCAAGTAGAGGGAGTTGATTATGAGGAGACCTTCGCTCCCGTGGCTCGATATACTTCGATCCACTCCATTATATCGATAGCAGTAGAGATGGGTTGGAAGATCCACCAGATGGATGTGAAGACCGCATTTCTCAATGGCTTCATACAAGAGGAGGTGTACATTGAGCAGCCACAGGGCTTTGAGGTACATGGGAAGGAGTCCCATGTGTGTAGACTGAAGAAGGCCCTTTATAGCCTGAAGCAAGCTCCCAGAGCTTGGTACTCCAGGATAGATACATACTTGCAGCAGATGGGTTTCACAAAGAGTGAGGCAGATCCAAACTTATACTTCATTGTGATAGGTGAGGAGCCTCTCATTCTGGTGTTGTATGTGGATGACTTGGTCATTACGGGTGCAGAGAGACTCATAGAGCACTGCAAGAGACATCTTGCGGAGGAGTTTGAGTTGAAGGACATCGGCTTGATGCATTACTTTTTGGGTTTGGGGGTGTGGCAGGAGGGGCATTTCTTCCTGGGGCAGGGGAAGTATATTGTGGACATCTTTGGCAGATTCCACATGGAGGATTGTAGACCCATGTCGACACCGATGATCACCAACTGGAAGAAGCTTCATGCTTCGGATTCCGAGTTGGTGGATCCCACATTGTACAGACAACTGATTGGTTCCTTGATGCATTTGGTCAACACCAGACCAGATATCTGTTTTGCAGTCAACACGATGAGTCAGTTTATGTGTGAGCCTAGGAAGGTTCACTGGGTGGCTGCAAAACACATTTTGCGGTACTTGCAAGGGACAGTGGATTATGGTCTGGACTATAGGCAGGGGGATGGAGTGAGATTGGCAGGTTACACTGATTCTGATTAGGCAGGTTGTGCTTCTGAAAGGAAGAGCACTTCAGGATGTTGTTTTGGGTTGGGTTCGGCAGTGGTGTCGTGGTTCAGCCAAAAGCAACAGTCAGTAGCATTGAGTTCAGCGAAAGCAGAGTATATGGCAGCCAGTCTAGCTAGTTGTGAGGCCATCTGGCTTCGCAAGATGTTGTTTGGCTTATTTGGTCAGCCGTTGAGACCTTCAGTGATTTACTGTGATAATCAGAGTTGCATTAAACTCACAGAGAATCTAGTATTTCATGATTGGTCAAAGCATATCGGCATCAGATATCACAGCATCAGAGACTGTGCAGAAGGGAGCTGTGAAGCTCGAATATATTCCCACTGATGAGTAGGTTGCAGATATTCTTACCAAAGCCTTACCACGGGGCAAGCATGTCTACTTCAGAGATAAGATGGGTGTGGTGAGGAACACCTTTCTCGGTAAGAGGGAGTGTTGAAATTTGGTTACCGGAGGACAGGTGGTTCCCTAAGGCTTTGAGCTTTGGCCTAGGGAAAAGTGTCCAAAAGAATTTAATTTTTCTCCTAAAGTGGCTTTATAAAGTTATAAAGTAAAATCTAATTTAAAAGTGACTTTACGTGAAAAAGTTACTAAAGTCTAATTTTAAAGTGACTTTAATAAAGTTAATGTAAAATTAGAAAGGAAAAGTGACTTTGGAAATAAATGACTAAGTGGGTCTTTATTAAAGTGGGGTGAATTAAAAAATAGAAAGTGAGATTTAAAAGAGCATTTAATCTCAGCCCTAGATCTAAAGCTATTTCAGCCATTGGATTTGGGGATAACCCAAAAGTCACTTAGAGTTCTATTAAAGGAGGAAAATGAGAGAAAAGGTCATTCATTCATTAATTCTTTCATGAGCAGATTGAGAAAAGGAGAAGGAGAAAGTTGAAGAGAATTTTCTGAGCAGTGAGAAGAAGGAGGGCAACAGCACTAACTTTCAGCAAATCCGTATAGCAAGGCAGAGCATGAAGTTCGAGGCAAGTGGGCACGAATTTCGAGAAAAAAACTGCAGATTTCGAGGGAGGTCGTACAGCCCTTCCGACACTGTTTTCGAGGTTGTTCGTACAATTTTGAACAAGGCTGCAAACATCACGATTGGGATTAAATCGGCGAGGGGAAAAAATCGAAAATTTTTTTTTGTAAAAATAGGGAAAAAATCGGTAAAAATCGGGAAAAAATCGACACATACAAAAATATTCATTTTTTTTCAATTTTTTTAATATCTAAAGCACCCACAACATAAAATAAATGCATTAACACATAAATATGAAAAAAAAAAAAAACTAATATATAAGACGTGTAATATCATGTCTAGTGCTACATCACACATAATAGTGAATCATGTCCTGAATACTAAGTTCTGAGTCTCAACTCACCCTCAAAATATCAACAAAAAATATCATAATGTATCTCATATCATGAGTCATAATGTTATATACAAAGGAATGCACCAAATAACCTATACTACTGCTCCTCTTGCGAGAAAATGTAACAGCTTTCCCTCTAGACGAAGAAGTTGGCGGGGCTGGCAATGGACTCTATTGTGCTCCAGATCCTGAAGCACCAGGAGCTAAAGTAGGCAGACCACGTCCTCGACCGGTAGCAGGGGTAGGTGGTGTCACCTCCTCCTCCTGTTGTTGCTCCTCCTCCTCCTCCTCATGAAACTCATCATTAATTCATCGCTACTAGAAATGGGATGATCAACAAAAGATACATAAACATCATCTAGCTCAAAGTCTTCAGACTTGGATTGCTCAACCTTATAACATGATAGAAATTGAAAAAGTTTAACATGCCTAACCAATGATTTTGGTTTGAGTGAAGGGTTCATCTCCTCAACCTTAAAATGTGGTAGAAAAAGATTAACATGCCTAACCAGTTGTTTTCCTTTGAGTGAAGGGTACATTCTTGTTAAGGCCATAGTAGGGGAGTTCAACAATCAATACCACCAACATCAACAAAGTTCAACAATCAATGCCACCAACATCAAGGTTCTTAAAGGACTTCATACACTTGATCAAATGCCAATCTCATACCCTTACACATAATAGACTCAAATGGAAACAATGTAAATCCCCAAACCATGAAACCCTGAAAACCATTAAGTCTGCTGAATTTTGAGTGAAATCTAAAATTCTAGTTTCTCCATATGAAATCCAATGAGGTCGAAACCACTCTTAAACATCCTGAGTCATTTCATGGTAATGTTAAAAAATTTTGCAGCCCTCTCATTTTCCTGACACACCCTGTTGGCAGTTAATGGTAATGTTAAATTCTTAAAGTAAAAGGATGAAAATGAAAAATAAAGGAAATATCACTTTTACTTTAAGAATTTAACATTACCATTAACTGCCAACAGGGTGTGTCAGGAAAATGAGAGGGCTGCAAAAATGACAAAAAAAAAATCGATTTTTGAACTTATAGGGTTGTTGTTTGATGGGCCCATGATTTTTACCAAAAAAATCTCGATTTTTTGGCGATCGGCGATTTTTTCAAAAAATCGAGAAAAAATCGCCGATAAAATCGTTGAGTTGAAAAAATCGTGATTAAATCGCGATGATTGCAACCTTGGTTTTGAAAGCTGTAATTTCTGTTGTAATTTTTTTGTTTTGTGGACATGGAAACCGAGGTGGAGTTTGGCACAATTTTCGAGATAAGTTTTCTAAGTTGCTGTAATTTTTTTGCTATGTAAATTTTTGCATCATTGTAAAAGCAATATTCAGAAAATAAAGAGAAGCTTTCAAACTGGTTTTCCCCAAGAGTTGTAGGGGGTTTTTCCAAAGTCATGTTGACCAAAAATCACTGTGTTAAAATGTTTTGTGTGGCTATTTTAGTCTGTTGATTTTTATTTCTACAATTTCCAGCACTGTGAAAATTTTCTAGAATTTGTGTTTTCAGAAAATATTTATTTTCCAACTTGTTGAATGTAAGGCTATGGGAAAGGGTATTTAACTATTTGGAGAAATAAGGTGAAACTGAAAAGCGGGGTGGGAAAATAGAAATTTCTACATTTGAGACTCCATGCATATATTGATGCTGATTGGGCTGGCAGTGTGGTGGATCGCAAGAGCACATCTAGATGTTGCTTCACACTTGGGTCTACTTCGATATCATGGATGAGAAGGAAGCAGAAGTCAATGGCTTTCAGCACCACTAAGGCCAAATACATTGCAACAAGTATGGCCTGTTGTGAAGCTGTTTGGTTGCGAAATCTCTTTAGTGAGTTGTTCGGGCATGTGCTAGATACCACCGTTATCCTTTGTGATAACCAGAGTGGGATTCATTTGTCGGAGAATCCCGTGTTCTACGATCGATCCAAGCATATTGATATCAAGTACCACTTTATCCGGGATATGGTACAGCGAAGCATCGTATGGCTCGATCATATAGGAATTGATGAGCAGGTCGCGGATATTCTCACAAAGCCCTTGAGGAAGGTCAAATTCCTAACCTTCTTTGAAAATCTTGGAATTGTGGAACGACCCTATTCTGAGGGTCCTATTGGACGATGAGCTCTGGGAGCTCTGGGGGGCTTTAGGAATAGCTTCTTGGAACTATAAGCAACCACAGGGCTAGGCTTGCCGAACCTTGTTGGTGCGCTTCTTCCCCAATATTATGATATTGAGTTGGTTCACCTCTCCTTGATTTGTGCCCCGTATGCACCTACCCATGGAGTCCTGGACTCATGGGAAGTACCTCTCATCTTGGCCAACGAGGTGGGAAAAGCTAGAGACCATTAGCAAGATCGATGGACACATCGAAGATTGTCGTACTCTCTATGTCTAGGATGGCACGTGTCCAACCACTTAATCTGGGATCAAGTCTAGTGAGCTTTCGAACCTCCAACTAACTTCGTGTCAGTTAAACCAACTTCGAGTTGGTATGTGACTCCTTTGAGTCCTATAGAGGTTTCAGGGCTTTGAGCTGATTTTGTCAGCCGAGAGTGATGTCTTTGTAAATCACCTTTATGTTCTGAAATAAAGAAGCCAACATAGCAAGTTATGGTGGGATGATGCACGATGTTTGGATGGCACAGGTGGATCGAATTCTCCCTAGTTGAGAGGGAGTGTTAATTTTGGGCAACTAGGTCCAAAATCCATATTGTGATGCTCAGATGACGATGCCAATATTTTTATTGGATTCCTCTTTCGGAGAGGTGCAAGATCGATCTAAAGATCATCTTGATCTGATGAGCAATATTTTGAATTAATTCCACTTATGTGCAAGGTCAGCGAGATTTGTAATGTAGGCTTGGAGCCCCAACAGATGTGTCACACACCCTCACTAATGGATATATATTGGTCGACGTTGGAGGTCATTTCACTCTCACTCATCACACATTCTCTCTCTGCATCTGATTGGTTCGATCATCATCTTGGAGGCTTCTCTTCACTCACGCGTGGGAAAAATAGCAGCTAGGGTTTCAGATCTGTTCTAGGGTTTTTAGCGCAAAATTTACCCGCGTTGACTTTGGTCAATGCTTGGTCAACTTGACCCGAAATTCTCCCTAAACTTCGATCTCTGCTATCCGCATTTTTTGGCACAAAAACCGAGGCTAGACATTGACTTTGACTTGGCTACGTTGACTTTTTGCTCTTGCTATTTTGCGTTGACCGTTGACTGGACAACGTTGACTTTTGTTGACTTTGGGGTCACTGTTGTAGAGCTGTCTGAGAGGGTTGTGTAACACACTCTGGTTGGCTAACTGTGAGGAGACTTTGCTGGTTGAAGCAACCTGTTGACTGCCGTAACGCACCACACACATATATTTTGCTGATCAAGTTATGTGTATTTTTGGCTTTTCTTCCGTCAATCTATTGGTATGTTCTATTAGCATTTTACTTTCATGTTTATGTGATTGCTATTTGATATCGGGTATAAAGTAAAGTTGCATCAAGCATAGAACATCTACGAAAAACCGCAATGTGGGGAAAACCCTTTGATCAGATTCTTCTTATTATTCTTCAATAGATTAGCAGAGAGAGAGAGTACAAATATCAAAATAACTTGCCCAAAACGGTCCTGTCAAAATCAACAATCAACTGCAACCCTAACCGGAAAGTCAACATTGGTCAAAGGGGCTCCAAAATGTCCTCCAAGCAGCTCGGTCAACAACAATCCAATTCGACCTTCCAATAGGGTCAAAGTCAACCCAAAATAGTCAAGTCAAACCCAGTAAATGTTGTAAAATATGTGGTCAAACCTAAAGTAAACCTCAGTGAAACTGCTCCAAATTCCTCGAAATTTGTGCCAATCAATACGGCCTCCTAAATTTGGATTTTTTACCTAAAAAATGCAATTAAAGGAGAAGGGTTGACCCTTGGTCAACGCTGCCCTGTTTTCTGAAATCCAACCTGTACTTGACCCTAAAATCTTTGACCTCCTGCCACATGTGCGAAGAGAAAGAGAGTTGCTCCAAGTGTACGAACCAATCAAGAGAGGAGAGAGTTGGTTGATGTGATGTGCGAGATGATTCCAAATGAAGAGAGGGTCACTTCTATTTATACAATTCGTTGAGGGTGTGGAGACACATCTGTTGGGATTCATCAGCCTACATTTGATTCTGGCCGACCTTGACAATTTCTACATGTGTGAATAATAAATTCAAAATCACACTTTTGTTAGTCTGAACAAGATGATCTTTATATCAATCTTATACCTCTTGAAAAGAGGAATCCAATAAAAATATCATATCCATCATATGAGTTGTCCAAGCTGGAGTTTTGCCCTAGTTGCCAATTTTAACACTCCCTTTTAATTAGGGAGAAATCCACTTGCAAATCCATCTGCCAACCTGTACCATCTTTGTCATCCCTGCTCTGCTTTGCTCTACTGAACCATGAAGAAATAATGAAGAAGAACTGCTCGAGAGTGAGTCACAAGACCTTGCCACTCTCCATTGACCAAAGTCAGTCCAGAGGTAAAGCCTTAATTGATCCCAGATCAAAAAGTTTGAACACCATGCATCCTAGCATAGAGAGTACAGCAATACATGATGCGTCCATCGGTAGTGCTATGGTCTCTATCCTCATTTCCCAACTCATTGGCCAGATGAGAGGTACTTCCCATGAGTCTCGAACTACTTGGGTAGGATGTATGTGGAAACATCAACAGGGAAAGAATGTATCACATCCTGCTCAGAACCACCCGTAGGGAAAGGTTGAACCACATCCTATAAGCATGCAAACCACCGAGGGTAGGGAAAGGATGAACCACGTCCTACATGCATGCCAACCAATCAATCATAGGGAATGACCATTCAACTCGTGGGGAAAGGATGAACCACATCCCATCGACATGTCAACCATCAATCGTAGGGAATGAGAATCCTACATGTGGGGAAAGGGTGAACCACGTCCCGTCGACATGTCCATACGCAGATGCCTAAATGCATCTCTCACGGGGGTATCCACAGGAGAAGGTGAACCACTCATCTTGCTCATATGCCATAGGAGAAGCTGAACCACTCATCATATGCATATGTCATCAACAGTAGGGAAAGGTGAACCGCACACCCTACACACATGTCAACCATCATGGGTTATCATCGGGGAAGACGAACAACCCACCCTGTACACACCACACCACTAGGGGGAGGTGAATTACTCACCCTATGGTCACTCATACTCAAAAAAGTACCCCAAAGCCCCCCTAGAGCTCAATGTCCAATTCATGTGGGACCCTCATAGTAAGTTCTTTCCATGACTCCAAGTCTCTCACAGACGGTTAAGAATTTGACCTTCCCCAGGGGCTTCGTGAGAATATCTGCGACCTGTTCATCAGTCCCAATGTGATGGAGCCTTATTGCTCCTCGTTGTACCCTATCTCGGATAAAGTGGTACCTGATATCAATATGCTTGGAGTGGTCATGGAACACAAGATTCTCTGAAAGACGAATCCCACCTTGGTTGTCGCAGTAGATTACAGTGGTATCCAGCACATGCTCAAACAACTCACAAAAGAGCTTCCTCAACCAAAAACCTTTGCAACAGGCCATACTAGCAACAATGTATTCGGCCTCAACAGTGCTTAAAGTAATAAATTTATGCTTCCTGCTCATCCAAGATATAAAAGCGAAACCTAGTGAGAAGCAACATCCAGATGTACTCTTATGATCCACCACACTGCCAGCCCAGTCAGCATCAATATATCCATGGGGCCTCAAATTCCTAGTGTTAGCTCTACATAATTTGTAAGATTGGAAAGAACAAATGATGGAGAACAACATCAAACCAATTTGGAGTCCAGGACCTAGCCTTCCTAAACTCAGAGAGGGCTCTTTCTGTTCTTTATGATTTATGATTTAGCTTGATGATTATAACTGTCGATATTAGGTTAGTTATAGAGATCATGAGAATTTTTTATTTTGATTGGTTGGGTGGTTGGACAGACAGAGCTGTGAAGCTTAATCCATTGGGCTATGGAGTCATAAGAAGTTGAATTGTGCATCAACTTTTTCAAAGGGGCATTCTCAGGGTAAGCTAACTATGCAGACTAGATCTTACTGGCAGTGTGAATATCAGTTGAGAAAAACTAGTGAATTCAGTAATAGCTAAAGAGCAGTTAAGAATTCTTTAACTATACTTCAAAGGAAAACATTAAGATAACAAAAACAAACAGAATTAAGGTGCTCTCTTAGCAAATCTTAATCTAAAACTTTTGTTTTGTAATCAGAGAAACTGATGCACAGCATCAAAAGATAGAGGAAAACATTACCACAGAGGAAAGAACATCACCATTAACATAGCTCATGAATCCTGTGAACAGTCTCTTTGTTATTGATGCTCAGCTCAAAACAGTTACAGTGCTCCAATACAATGATCTTTTACAACACAGAGTCTAACAAGGTTCCAACCCTTGATAATGAAAATTCGAGCAGTATTTAACTAAAACTTGAGTCGGTTGCCCTAATCTACTTGGGTCAAACTTCCTTTATTACAAAAAAACTAAAATTAAACAGGCATGGCCACGCAAGGCTTTGCGCAAAATATCTCTGACAACATATCGCCTGTAAAATTAATTTTGAGCAGCTCTTTATGGATCTAAATGCTTTGATGGCTCTAACATATGGTCCTGCTTTTCAACAGATCGGTGTTGGGTAATTAAGTCCGGTGCAGCGCTGGCTACTTTCATATTTTGATGCTAGTGCTGATGTGCTTTGTTGTCCCTTCAGTCTCTGCTGTTATATCTCTGCATCAATGCCCGACTCGACCTTTTTTGTCTTTTTCCTTGTGACATTCAGCCTCGCCCTGTCCTTTACCCCTTGTCGAGTCTGAGCCGAGTCTTTCTGTCGTGTGTATCCTATTTCCCAGTGTTGTGAACATCTCGATATTATCCCGATTTTATCTCAAAATCACCATTTTTTGGCCTAGCCGATGTTTGCCGATTTTTACCAATATTTTGATGGTATCTTGATGTTGCCGATGTTTGCCGATTTTTACCAATATTTTCTCAATTTTTACGATTTTTTGGTTTTCTAGACCCTTGCCGAATTTATCTCGATGTCGATGTTCGCAACATTGCTATTTCCTCATAAATGGCGCACAGATCTTATATGCCCGATCATGGAGGGATGGCGATTGGCGGACATGGACGGAATGGACGACGACGGGGAGAAAGGTCCCACCTCATCGCAAATCACATTTCGCTCATTTTAAAATTTACCCTTGTGCCCATCCTGAAATATTTGCGATCTGCGATTGCGATTTGAATCTTCGTCATTGATCGTTGCTTAGATCCAACAATCCTCATTGCTCCCTTACTGTAGTTTGTCGACCTTGTCTCTTTGGTTGCGCCCGGTCATTTCATATTTGTTCGTGGAATACTTGCCCCGCATTTCACGACTTGACCTACTTTAGTGTTCACGACTCGACCTTAACGTGTGCACGAATTGACCCGATCTCGTTCAGGACTCTGCCCTTGCTATTTTTGCTAATGGTCTAATGTTGCTCCCTTTTTTGGCTTACCAACAACATTTTCACCTTCTACTAAACTGAAAGGCATAATAAATTCTTTTGAAGCTCTTTACAGTCAGGCTTTCCCCTTTTCCTAAAAATAAATGATGGCCATGGAATATTATTTCAGTATGGAAATCTAAGCAATAATCAGTCACCTGGTGATACTGTGAAATAAAGGAGTCTAATAGTGGCTCCAGTTGGGGATGGCAGCTCCTTCAGGAGTTGTTAAGAACACTGTAGACTAGTGGCCTTATCCATTGGGTTGATCCCATCCTGCAACCTGATCTACTACCCTCTCTGTGGTTGAAAACCTTCAAGCTGAAGTCAAAATTCTCTGCAAACTGAAGTCTGCAACACACAAAAACTGAAAGGTAACCTAAATCTGAAAAACTGGAAAAATGCTCAAAGTACTGAGCTCATTTGCATACCTACATACCCAATCTACGATTCTAATCATTTTTTCCTCCTTTTTGAATTTCTAACATATCACCTATCCCTTATTCCTCCTATTGGTTCAGATTAGGCTGTTGAACCAATGTCATTTTCTACCTATCTACATGATAAACCAAGATTAAATGGTTCAGCAAATCTTCATTTTCTAACCTATCAGCAGAAAATTCAAAATTGTACAATCATGCTTGAACTATATGATTGCACATAACCCTTCTCAAAAATAGTAGTCGCATTTTGATTTGCAACACTTTTAGAAATATTTATTTTTTTTGTGTGGGGCTTTCTTTTTGCTTATCAGATTACGTTTATGGCCTTCACTTCGGGCTTCAACCTTGTCCAACGGATTATTGAAAATTGTAAAGCTATGGTATTCACAATGAGGAAGGTTTAATTTGAGTTATTAATAGAAATAATGTTTTAGCATTCTACCATTGACAGGACCCCCAAACAGCTCTGTTCCATCCATCTCTTGTAAGAAAAATGCATTATTTCCTCTGGAAGAATGAATAAGGTATGGGCCTTTCCACAGGTTGTCAAACTTGCCATGCTTACCCTTATCTTCTCTTCTGGAATCTCATTTCAGCACTTTATCTCCGATATTGAAATCATTTGCTTTTGTCCTTTTGTCAGAGATCTTTTTCATATTTTCTTGTACCACCTAAGGTCTATTGTACACCTCTTCTTTGGACTGTTGCAGCTGAATGGTCTGGCTTATTCTTCTTTGTACAACATTTTCTTCAACCTGCACCTCTTGAATGAGTTTCATGGTTGGCACTCCTAAGGATGTTGGGAAAACTGCATCCATTCCATAGACTAACTGGTATGGTGACATGCCAAATGATTTCTTAGTTGTCAGTCTATCAGCCCATAATGCATGCACCAATTTGTTATGCCAGGATTTCTTAATGTCTTCCAGCAAATTCTTGATGATGTTGACCAGGTTCTTGTTAGAGGATTCAGCTAGTCCATTACCTTGAGGGTAATAAGTTGTTGAATGCCCCAAAGAAATGTGATATCTATGGAAAAAATGCACCATCTTCTTGGATTTAAAAGCAGCAGCATTATCTGTAATAATTTTCCTAAGACAACTAGATGTTGGCTTCAAGGAATTTGATAATCACTAAGTCAGTAGCAGTTCTGGAAGGAATGGCCTCTATCCATTTGGTAAAATAGTCTGTAGCAGTAAGAATCCATTTATGCTAAGGTAGGCTGAATTTCTCCAATGAGATCTATACCCCATTGCTAAAAAGGAGCTTCAACAGAGATTGGCTGTAAGAGCAAAGGCAGCAGCTTTCTTTTTCCCTCAAAAATTTGGCATTTATGACAGGTAGCTACCATTTTGTGGATGTCTGCGAAAAGAGTAGGCCAATCGAAGCCAGCTCTAAGGATCTTGTTAACAGTGGTTTTCCAGTAGAGATGGCCTCCACAATCCCCTTCATGGAATTCTTTCATAACCCTATCTGCATTTTCCTTAAGCAAACATTTAAGCAATATGGCCCCAGAATCTTTCCAATACAAAATATTTTCTAGGATGCAGAATTTTATGGCTTTCAATTTCAAGAATCTAGCTTTTGTTTTGGACAAACTAGGAGGTGCATTTAAATTAAATACAACATATAATAGATCTGCATACCACGGAGAATTTAGGAATGCTTCCTCAATAGGTGGAGTCGCCAACTTCTCTTGTTCATCCAATGAATGAATCATGTTAATATCTAATGCTTGAAAATTTGTTTCAGCCATCAATTTGGCCAATCCCTGCCCTTCGATTAGTTTGGTGGGTCTGATCACTAAATCATACTCCAAGATGACAACAATCCACTTGCCTATTTTTCCATCAGGATCCTGTGTTAGGATGTCTTTGACAAATGTATTAGGCACAAACGCAATGATGTTTGAATGTAGAATGTAAACTTTGAATCCTTCAGTGCTTTGATCAAGGCCAAAGCCTTCTTTTCCATGATATTGTACTTCAAAGGTGCATCTCTTAAATCTTGGCTGAAAAAGGCTATGGGTTGCTCTTGTCCCTCTTTATTTTTTGCAGCAATTGTATGCACTGATGCAAAGGAAAAAATGATGAAATCCTTGGTGAAATGAGGATTGATCAGAACCGGTGCCTTTGTGAGTGCCTGCTTTACCAGGTCAAAAGACTGTTTAGCCTCCTTGGTCCACTTGACTCATGAATCTCTCTTGAGCATGTTAGTGATATCCCTCATGAGTTCTGCAAGGTTTGGTATAAACCTTCTTAAAAAGTTTATCTTTCCAATGAAAGATTGCAGCTCCTTGATGTTTCTGGGATGACTAATTTGTAGTATGCACTCAATCCTGCTAGGGTCAATCTTGATTCCTTCTTACGATATGATGTGGCCTAGAAGCTTTCCTTCTTTAAGACCAAATAATGATTTCTTAGGATTCAGAGATAGACCGAACCTTCTAAATGGTTATTTTCAGTATTGCATACCCACACCCCTACACCAGAGCCAGCTTTGCCACAAGAACCATCAAAACTCAGGCTCCAACAAGGTTCAGGTTCAGACTTGTGTTGCACGATTTCCATTTGGTCTGACTGTTCTCTCTTCTAATATTCTTCTCCTCCAACTACTTGTTCATTAATATTTTCATCATTGTAAATAATAAGTGAATCAAGGTCAGAATGGACAAAGTAAAGGGGGTAGTTATGAGACTTTCTTGACTGCTCACCATGTATTTCATTAGAGTTTCCCTATACAGCCTCTTTTGTTGGCCGAAAACTAGTATGGTAGCATAAGTCATATCCATCTGGAGGGTGCCTTGAAACTTGGCTCCCCACAAGCGTGATAAAAGCATACCATATTTAGTAGAGATGTTAGCCACCACTATGTCCATCACTAGACTCTTGGCTGGTATCTGGGCTAAAGTAACATAGAGATCTTAAATGAGGCCTAGACATTTCACTTTGCTGGAGTCAAATGAGTACAAGTCTTTCTAGGGTCTAGTTATCTCCAAGCCAAGACTCTCCATAATCGCCTTTGGCATGAGATTATGAGATGCCCTTGAGTCTAACATGGCATTATGGAGGATCTTATCATGAACATTCATACTGACATAAAACAGGGGAACACCTCCCTCCTGGAATTTACCCTCAACTTTTGGCCCAAACAAAACTCCAAGTTTGTCATCATTTAGATTGACAGTGTTAGTAATTTCTCCTATACTAAGCGCTTTTAGGACTTGGGACCTATATACATCCTTGTTCACCAATTTAGTGAGAGGGATGGAGATTTTTATTTTGGCAATTTCATTCTCAATGCTGAATGGTATCTGTGTTTTTGGCAGATTTGAATCAGTCTTCTCAGGCACTATTTTTGCAGCAACTTCAGCTTGTTGACTCGTATTAGAGATATCAGCTGGAACAGTGTTGCTGGTGCTGCGTTCTAGATCATTCTTTCCTAGGAGCTTAGCAATTTTCTTTAAACTCTCTGATGTTTTCTTGGGATGAACTTCAAGGGCCTTTTCAACAGAGTTTTCAGAATTCTCTCTTGAGAATATCCAAATTTTTCTTGCTTCGAAGGCTATATTGTTTATGCACCTCCATGATGGCATTCTCGAACCCTTGTTTACAATCTTCAGACTCTTTCAATTCTACTTCAATTTGAGTCAAAGAGAATAAATCTTGTTCTTCTTCAGTGAGGAAAACAATATCTTCAATATTAATTATTATTATATTAATGTGACTTTCTTCTAGTTCTTCAACCACTCCCTCATCCTCATCAGCATAATTTTCTTGGAATGGAGGCCTCATTTTCTAGTCAGGTCCTCTTTGTTCTCTCTGTCGTATTTGAGGGGAGTTTCTTCTAAAGTTTTGGTTTCTATTTTGAGGAGTTGGCTGATTTTCCCTGGGGACAAATCTCTCATTCAAGTCGATCCTCTCCATCATCCTCTCCATGGTTCTAACCAGGCTCTCAATCTTAGCATCAGATGTGGAGGCTGCAGGCTCTTCACTAATAGTGACTCTCTTCTTATTTCTCAATCTAGCCCTTTTTGCAATCAGATTTGCTTCCACACTTACTGCACCCCTCTGCATGGCTTCAAAGGTAGGAGGATCCCTCTCTCTCAGCTGATAAACCATCTTAGGGTCAAAACCATCTGGAAACTTCATTAGGGCTAAACCTTATGGGTGTTTCATGTGAGGAGGGAGGGTGTTGTATACACTGTTGAACCTGGTACAATAATCTTGGACACTCTCTCCAACATTTCTCTTGATGTTTTCATATTCTGACAAGATTTGGAGAGGATTTTTCTTAACTCCCCATTTATTTATGAATAGTTGGTGAAGGGCAAGGAGGTCATGTATACTATTAGGGGTTAAGCCTTTAAACCACTTTCTTACTTCTCCCCCTAAACTTTGAGCAAACATTCTCAATTGAATAGTTTCATCCTCTATCTCTTGGTAATCAAAAGCGTCATTCATTTTGTCCACAAGTTGTTGAGCAGTTTCAGGGCCAGTTCCATCAAAATGTGGGATTTTGGACTGATAGTCCCGTGGCATAGGCACCATAGGTAGTGGTAGCACTAATGGAGCATATCAGGTGCCATGATTGGTGGTGGGGGAACCCAAGGAGGGTTGTTAAGAGGAGGGTTTACCAAGGGAGGTGGAGGGTTAAATGGAGGAAGGTGGACAATCGGTGTATATGTGGAGGTAGAGGCTTCCCCAATAGAACTTTGTTGTAAGATGGATGGATCAAAAACTGTCTGGGCTATCCAATTCTCAGATTTGGTCATGAACAAGCTTTGCTCCAAGTGTAAGTCGGACTAGATATCCTGCAAGGTTGCAAGGTTTTCAGGGAGGGAACTTACTTTGTGAAGAGGATCCTGCAAGGTTGCAAGGTTTTCATGGAGGGAACTTACTTTGTGAAGAGGCCTGCTAATAGTTGGATTCTCAGATCTAGGAGTTCTTCTTAGGATTTTCTCTGGATTGCCAACTATGGCAGTGGGGATTTGGGTCAGGATGGGATCTGGTAAAAATTCTTCTGGGAGCCAGAATTCAGACCCAAGGTATAAAAACCAATCTGTAGCAATTACTTAAAACACACAGTATTTAGACTAGGGTTTCTGAGTTCTGATGAAATACTAAGATTTTCAATAACTCCCAGTATGGTCGCCCTTATGTTAGCTCTCCGTAATTTGTAAGATTGGCAAAAACAAACGACAGAGGACAACATCAAACCACTTTGGAGTCCAAGACCTAGCCTTCCTAGACTCAGAGAGGGCTCTCTCTATTCTTTATGATTTATGATTTAGCTTGATGATTATAATTGTTGATATTAGGCTAGTTATAGAGATTATGAGAACTGTTGGTTTTGATTGGTTGGGTGGTTGGACAGACAGAGCTGTGAAGCTTAATCCATTGGGCTATGGAGTCATAAGAGGCTGAATTGTGCATCAACTTTTTCAAGGGGGCTTTCACAGGGCAAGCTAACTATGCAGATTGGATCTTACTGGCAGTGTGAATATGAGATGAAAGAAAGCAGTGAGTTCAGTAATAGCTAAAGCACAGTTAAGAATTATGTAACTATACTTCAAAGGAAAACATTAAGATAACAAAAACAAACAGAATTAAGGTGCTCTCTCAGCAAATCTTAATCTAAAACTTATGTTTTGTAATCAGAGAAACTAATGCACAGCATGAAAAGACAGAGGAAAACATTAACACAAACGAAAGAACATAACCATTAACATAGCTCATGAATCCTTTGAATGGTCTCTTTGTTATTGATTCCTAGCTCAAAACAGTTACAGTGCTCCAATACAATGATCTTTTACAACACAGAGTCTAACAAGGTTCTGACCCTTGATAATGAAAATTCGAGCAATATTTAACTAAAACTTGAGTCGATTGCCATAATCTACTTGGGTCAAACTTCATTTATTACAAAACAACTGAAATCAAACAGGCATGGCCACGCAAGGCTTTGAGAAAAATATCTCTGACAACATATCGCCTGTAAAATTATTTTTGAGCAGCTCTTTATGGATCTAAACGCTTTAATGGCTCTGACATATGGTCTTGCTTTTCAAAAGATCAGCGTTGGGTAATTAAGTCAGGTGCAATGTTGGATACTTTCATTTATTGATGATGGTGTTGATGTGCTTTGCTGCCCCTTCAGTCTTTGCTGTTATATCTCTGCATCAATGCCCAACTCGACCCGTTCTGTCTTTTTCCTTGTGACGTTTAGCCTCTCCTTGTCCTTTGCTCCTTATCGGGTCCGAGTCGAGTCTTTCTGTCATGTGTAGCCTATTTCCTCATAAATGGTGCACAGACCTTATCTATCCGGTCGTGTAGGGATAGCGGTTGGTGTACGTGGACACAATGAAGGACGGCAGGGAGAAAGGTCCCACCTCATCACAAATCGCATTTCGCTCATTTTAACATTTACCCTTGTGCCCATCCTGAAAAAATTACAATTTTCAATTGCAATTTGAATCTCTGTCATTGATCGTTGCTTAGATCCAATGGTCCTCACTACTCCCTTACTGTAGTTTGCCGACCTTGTCTCTTTGGTTGCGCTTGGTCATTTCTTATTTGTTCGTGGAATACTTACCTCGCGTTTCACGACTTGACCTTCTTTAGTGTTCATGACTCGACTTGAACTTGTGCAAGAATTGACCCGATCTCGTTCAGGACCCTGCCCTTACTGTTTTTGCTAATGGTCTAATGTCGCTCCCTTTTCTAGCTTACCAGCATCATTTTCACCTTCTACTGAACTGAAAGGCATAATAGATTCTTTTGAAGCTCTTGATAGATAGGCTTTCCCCTTTTCCTAAAAATAAATGGTGGCCATGGAATATTATTTTCAGTATGGAAATCTAAGCAATAATCAGTCACCTGGTGATACAGTGAAATACAGGAGTCTAAATACAGGAGTGATACAGTGAAATACAGGAGTGCTTAAAGTAATCAATTTATGCTTCCTACTCATCCAAGATATAAAAGAGGAACCTAGTGAGAAGCAACATCCAGATGTGCTCTTATGATCCACCACACTGCCAGCCCAGTCAGCATCAATATATCCATGGAGCCTCAAATTCCCAGTGTAAGCTCTACGTAATTTGTAAGATTGGAAAGAACAAATGACAGAGAACAACATCAAACCAATTTGGAGTCCAGGACCTAGCCTTCCTAAACTCAGAGAGGGCTCTCTCTGTTCTTTATGATTTATGATTTAGCTTGATCATTATAACTACTGATATTAGGTTAGTTATAGAGATTATGAGAATTTTTGGTTTTGATTAGTTGGGTGGTTGGACAGACAGAGCTGTGAAGCTTAATCCATTGGGCTATGGAGTCATAAGAGATTGAATTGTGCATCAACTTTTTCAAAGGGGCATTCTCAGGGTAAGCTAACTATGTAGACTGGATCTTACTGTCACTGTGAATATCAGACGAAAGAAAGTAGTGAATTCAGTAATAGCTAAAAAGCTGTTAAGAATTCTTTAACTATACTTCAAAGGAAAACATTAAGTTAACAAAAACAAACAGAATTAAGGTGCTCTCTTAGCAAATCTTAATCTAAAACTTTTGTTTTGTAATCAGAGAAACTGATGCATAGCATGAAAAAACAGAGGAAAGAACATCACCATTAACATAGCTCATGAATCTTGTGAACGGTCTCTTTGTTATTGATGCCCAACTCAAAACAGTTACAGTGCTCCAATACAATGATCTTTTACAACACAAAGTCTAACAAGTTTCCAACCCTTGATAATGAAAATTCGAGCAGTATTTAACTAAAACTTGAGTTGGTTGCCCTAATCTACTTGGGCCAAACTTCCTTTATTACAAAACAACTGAAATTAAACAGGCATGGCCACGCAAGACTTTGAGCAAAAGATCTCCGACAACATATCGCCTATAAAATTAATTTTGAGTAGCTCTTTATGGATCTAAATGCTTTGATGGCTCTAACATATGGTCCTGCTTTTCAAAAGATCGGTGTTGGGTAATTAAGTCCAGTGCAGCGTTGGCTACTTTCATTTATTGATGCTAGTGCTGATGTGCTTTGTTGCCCCTTCAATCTCTGTTGTTATATCTCTGCATCAATGCCCGACTCGACCTGTTTTGTCTTTTTCCTTGTGACGTTCAGCCTCGCCCTGTCCTTTACCCATTGTCGAGTCTGTGTCGAGTCTTTCTGTCGTGTGTAGCCTATTTCCTAGTGTTTGTGAACA
The DNA here is from genome assembly GCA_034641835.2 of Pinus albicaulis. Taxonomy (NCBI): domain Eukaryota; kingdom Viridiplantae; phylum Streptophyta; class Pinopsida; order Pinales; family Pinaceae; genus Pinus; species Pinus albicaulis. The sequence continues at coordinate 222,554,053 of CM076574.1, forward strand.
TCTTGATATTATCCCAATTTTATCTCGAAATCACGATTTTTTGGCCTAGCCGATGTTTGCCGATTTTTACCAATATTTTCCCGATTTTTACGATTTTTTGGTTTTCTAGACCCTTGCCGATTTTATCTCGATGTCGATGTTCGCAACATTGCTATTTCTTCATAAATGGCGCACAGATCTTATATGCCCGGTCGTGGAGGGATGGCGGTTGGCGGACGTGGACGAAATGGAGGATGGCGGGGAGAAAGGTCCCACCTCATCGCAAATCACATTTCGCTCATTTTAAAATTTACCCTTGTGCCCATCCTGAAATATTTGCGATCTTCGATTGCGATTTGAATCTTCGTCATTGATCATTGCTTAGATCCAACGATCCTCACTGCTCCATTATTGTAGTTTGTCGACCTTGACTCTTTGGTTGCGCCCGGTCATTTTTTATTTGTTCATGGAATACTTGCCCCGCATTTCACGACTTGACCTACTTTAGTGTTCACGACTCGACCTGAACGTGTGCACGAATTGACCCGATCTCGTTCAAGACTCTGCCCTCGCTGTTTTTGCTAATGGTCTAGTGTTGCTCCCTTTTTTGGCTTACCAGCAACATTTTCACCTTCTACTAAATTGAAAGGCATAATAAATTGTTTTGAAGCTCTTAACAGTCGGGCTTTCCCCTTTTCCTAAAAATAAATGATGGCCATGGAATACTATTTCAGTATGGAAATCTAAGCAATAATCAGTCACCTGGTGATACTGTGAAATAAAGGAGTCTAATAGTGGCTCCAATTGGGGTTGGTAGCTCCTTCAGGAGTTGTTAAGAATACTATACGGCTGTACGGCCTCTTGGAAATCGTGCCAAAAAGCTGCTGTACGGCCTTCTAGAAAATCGTGCCAAAATCTGCCTTGGAATGTGTGCCAAACTCTGCTGTACGGACTTAGCTGACTGCTTTGCCTTAGGTCTGTGCCAGGCTGCTTGTCTCCTTCTCCTCAACGCCCCGAGAAATCTCCTTGCTCTCTTTCTCTCCTTCTCCCAATCTGCTCATGAAAGAATGAATGACCTTTTCCTCCTTTTACTCCTTTAACCTAACCCTAAGTGACTTTTGGGGAATCCCTAAATCCAATGGCTGAGATAGATTGAGATCTAGGGCTGAGATTAAATGCTCATTTAAATCTCACTTTCCATTTTTTAATTCACCCCACTTTAATAAAGACCCACTTAGTCTTTATTTCCAAAGTCACTTTTTCCTTTCTAATTTTATATTGACTTTATTTAAAGTCACTTTAACTTTAGTAACTTTATCACTTAAAGTCACTTTAAAATTAGATTTGACTTTATAACTTTATAAAGTCACTTTAGTAACTTTATCACTTAAATCACTTTTAAATTAGATTTAACTTTATAAAAAATTATAAAGTTACTTTAGGAGAAAAATTAAATTCTTTTGGACACTTTTCCCTAGGCCAAAGATCAAAGCCTTAGGGAACCACCTGTCCTCCGGTACCAAATTTCGACACTCCCTCTTACCGAGGAAGGTGTTCCTCACCACACCCATCTTGTCTCTGAAGTAGACATGCTTGCCCCGTGGTAAGGCTTTGGTAAGAATATCTGCAACCTGCTCATCGGTGGGAATATACTCAAGCTTCACAGCTCCCTTCTGAACATAGTCTCTGATGAAATGATATTTGATCCCGATATGCTTTGACCTGTCATGAAATAATGGATTCTCCGTGAGTTTAATGCAACTCTGATTATCACAGTAAATCACTGAAGGTCTCAACGGCTGACCAAATAAGCCAAACAACATCTTGCGAAGCCAGATAGCCTCACAACTAGCTAGACTGGCTGCCATATACTCTGCTTCCGCTGAACTCAATGCTACTGACTGCTGCTTCCGGCTGAACCATGACACCACTGCCGAACCCAACCCAAAACAGCACCCTGAAGTGCTCTTCCTATCAAAAGCACAACCTGCCCAATCAGAATCAGTGTAACCTGCCAATCTCACTCCATCCCCCTGCCTGTAGTCCAGACCATAATCCACTGTCCCCTGCAAGTATCGCAAAATGTGTTTTGCAGCCACCCAGTGAACCTTTCTAGGCTCACACATAAACTGACTCATCGTGTTGACTGCAAAACAAATATATGGTCTAGTGTTGACCAAATACATCAAGGAACCAATCAGCTGCCTGTACAATGTGGGATCCACCAACTCGGAATCCGAAGCATGAAGCTTCTTCCAGTTGGTGATCATCGGTGTCGACATGGGTCTACAATCCTCCATGTGGAATCTGCCAAGGATGTCCACAATATACTTCCCCTGTCCCAGGAAGAAATGCCCCTCCTCCTGCCCCACCTCCAAACCCAAAAAGTAATGCATCAAGCCGATGTCCTTCATCTCAAACTCCGCCGCAAGATCTCTCTTGCAGTGCTCTATGAGTCTCTCTGCACTTGTAATGACTAAGTCATCCACATACAGCACCAGAATGAGAGGCTCCTCACCTATCACAATATAGTAAAGGTTCGGATTTGCCTCACTCTTTGTGAAACCCATCTCCTGCAAGTATGTATCTATCCTGGAGTACCAAGCTCTGGGAGCTTGCTTCAGGCCATAAAGGGCCTTCTTCAGTCTGCACACATGGAACTCCTTCCCATGCACCTCAAAGCCCTGTGGCTGCTCAATGTACACCTCCTCCTATATGAAGCCATTGAGAAATGCGATCTTCACATCCATCTGGTGGATCTTCCAACCCATCTCTGCTGCTATCGATATAATGGAGCGGATCGAAGTATATTGAGCCACGGGAGCGAAGGTCTCCTCATAATCTACTCCCTCTACTTGGGAGAACCCTCTAGCCAAAAAGTCGCTTTGAATTTCTCAATGCTGCCATCTGCAGCATGCTTTACCTTGTAAAGCCATCTGGAAGTAACCACGGATTTGCCCTCAGGCCTCGGCACCACCTCCCAAACATCATTCTTCACGATAGAAGAATACTCCTCCTGCATGGCCTCTCTCCAGACCTGCTGGCTAGCTGCCTCCTCATAGCTAGAAGGCTCAGAGTCAAGGATGCTGGTAGCCATTGCCATATAGCTACAAAACCTCTCAGGTGGTCTGCTCTCTCTGACCGGCCTCTTAGGCTCAGCAACAGATGTGGCATCTCTCAAGGTGTCCTGAAGCCACTTGGGCTTCCTCTTCCCCGAGTGCACTTCTCCCGCCGGAGAATAAAACTCCTCCTCCTCAACATCAGGAGCCTGAACTCCTGACTGTCTGTCTGCTGTCCTCCTGCCTGCACCTGAACCTGTAGATGCTGAGGTACCGTGTGAACTGTCCATCAGTGGACTCCCCAGTGAACTGCTCTGTGGACTGCTCTGCGTGCTGCCCATAGCTCCACCCCTCCGACTCTGCGAGCCACTCCCCACTGACGGACCTGACATCGTCATAGATGTACCTCCGGATCCTCCTGATCCCTGCCCACTGGATCCCTGCGACTGACTCAACTGCTGCTGAGGGTCTGGCTGATCCAGATACTCTAACTCCCGTGACCTCCTAAAGGCCATGTCCTCCTCGAACTTCACATCCCGCCTGACAACAACTTTCCTCTGCGCAGGAATGTAAATCCGAAAGGCCTTGGAGGTCTCACTGTAGCCCACAAAGATACCCTTCTCTGCGGTGGGCTCTAGTTTGGTCCTCTTCTCCTTGGGTATGTAGGAGTATATCATGCACCCAAAGATACGAAGATGACCCATATCAGGCTTCTTCCCAGAAAAAGCCTCCTCCGGAGTCATGTGCCCCAAGGCACGATGCGGACTCCTGTTCTGCCAGTAAACAGCTGTGTTGCAGGCCTCTGCCCACAAAAACAATGGCAACCCCTGATCATGTAACATGGCTTTGGCAGCCCCTCCGATGGATCTGTTCTTCCTCTCCGCAACCCCGTTCTGCTGGGGGTTGTAAGGAACAGTGAGCTCCCTCCTAATGCCTGCCTTCGCACAATAGTCAACAAACTCTCCAAGGGTGTACTCTCCTCCATTGTCCGACCTCAGGGACTTGATCTTCCGACCTGTCTGTGTCTCCACAAGAGCTCTGAACTCCTGAAACCGCTTGAAGACCTCACTCTTGGTCTTCGAGAAATAAATCCAGGTCCTCCTGGAGTGATCATCAATGAATAAAACATAGTACTCATATCCACTCAAGGAAACATGAGACATCCGACCGCTCACATCGAAATGAATCAAATCAAGTATCCCAGTCGCTCTGCTGTCACTGTTGGGAAAAGGGGATTTGGCAAACTTTCCCATCGCACATCCTCTGCAAGTATCAAAGTGATCAATACTGAAATCTGGCACACCTGTAGTGATCTCCCGCAAAGTCCTCAAGGCTCCATGATACATGTGCCCCATCCTGCGGTGCCAAATCTCACACAGCTCAGAACTGCTAGCTCTGCTGTCAGTGCTACTGCTCAATGCCAAAAGGGACTGAAATGCAAACTTGTACACCTTTGCATAGCGTACACCTATCACTCTAGCTGAATCAGCTGGAGTGCCTCTGGGATACATCAACACCTGTCCTCCCCTGAACAGTACCTCATATCCTCTGTCCTCCAAAGTTGAGACGGATATGAGGTTCTTCCTCATCCCTGGCACATAAAGAACATCTGACACCTTCAAGGGAGGTTTGGACTCCCTCTGAAATGTCAATGTTCCCACACCGACTGCTCTAACAATTCTGTCATCACCGAGTACTACCTCTACATCAGTGCCACTCTCTGAAAGCTCTGAGAAGTACTCACGGACTCCTGTCATGTGACGTGAAGCCCCACTGTCCACATACGAGATACCCGAAGATGCTCCGCTAATCGAGGGAAATGCATGCTCCCTCTGAACCTCTATGGCAGATAATCCTGCACTAGAAGACTCACACGCAATGAACCCAAACTCCCGGTCAAAGCGATCTGCAAAGTCCTCAACTCTGCTGAAGCTGCCATGCTCTGGTTCTTCCCCTTCTTCTTCTTCTTCTCCGGACACACAACTGCATAGTGTCCCATCTTCTGACAATTCCAACACTTCACTTTGGAATAGTCCTTCTGTGAGTTATCCTGTTTACCTTTACCTTTGCCCCCACCATTGCTTGTGGAAGCCTGCTTCTTCCCTTTGCCTTTCTTGCGTCCTGCCAACAGTGCTACATCCTCATCCTGCTCAACTGGCTTGGCTGCCCCAAGCTGACCTTTTCTGATCTCTGTCTGAATGCAATCATCCCAAAACCTCTCCCATGTGGGAAGGGTCTCACGTGCACAAACCCCATCAGCAAAGTTCATCCATGAACGGGGGAGGCCATTCACTGTAATCCACACCAACTCGGTGGGTGGAATGGCCTCTCCAATCGCTGCCAACTCATCTCTCACATTAGTAATATTTGTGAGATATCCAGCTGCACTATCATTGCCCATCTTAATGGTCTTCAGCTTCTCCTTCAGGACCATTTTCCGGTTCTCATTGGTACTCTGGTAGAGATTGGACAATGCTGTCCACATCTCATGAACATTTCTCTTTCCTCTCACATGAGGAATGCAATGATCTTTGATTCCGTTTAGAATCAGCCTCTTACCCTTGTTGTTCTTTTTATTATATGCTGCCAACTGAGTAGCATCAGTAGGCACATTCACAGGGTTCTGTGTGGTATGTACCATAATGTCCCAGACTTCCGCCTCCTCAAAGATACTCTGCATTCTCTCCTTCCAAACACTGTAATTTGTATGCCCATCCAGCCTATCCTCCACCCTCAATCCCAAAGACATCCTGATGTCCTAAAACTGAAAAATAACACTGCTGTAGTAAAGGTAAAAATCTGTTGTTTGTGAAAAATCAGCTTGCTGGAATTTTCTGAGTGAAAAATCAGCAAGCTGTAATTTTCTTCCTTGCTGTCCTAAACTGCTCTTTCAGCACTCAAGCTCCGATACCATGTAGAAAATTCTATTTCCCACCCCGGTTTTCAGTTTTCGCCTTATTACTCCAAAATCGTTAAATGCCCTTTCCCATAACCATACATTCAACAACTGGAAAAATAAATTTTGCTGAAAACAAAAATTCTGGAAATTTTTCAGAATGCTGTAAATGCAGAAATAAAATAACAGCAGTAACAAACAGTCATTCAACACATCATAACTCAGTATTTTTGGTCAAGGTGACCCTGGAAAAACCCCCTACAACTCTTGGGGAAAACCAGTTCGAAAGCTCCTTCTTATTTATGGAAAAATGCTTTTTACAGTGAGAGAAATATTCAGCAAAAAATCAGCAAGTAAACTTTTACAACTTATCTCGTTTTCCGTGCTTAACCACCGCCTCGGAAAATGTGCAAACAGCAAAACAGGAACAGCAATAAATGCTGTACGGATTTTCTCGTTTTTTGTGCCCAAAAATCTGCAATAAATGCAGCGGTACAGCCACCTCGAAATCTGTGCCAAAACAGCAATAAATGCTGCTGTACTGACCTCGAAATTCGTGCCAAAAGACAGCAGAAACTTGTTGTACGGAATCTGCCTCGATTTCCGTGCAACGGTACAGCCACTTGCTGTACGGCCTGCCTCGAAATTTGTGCCAAATAAAACAGCCCCTTTGCTGCCTCGAAATCTGTGCTGAAACTGCTGTACGGCCTCTTGGAAATCGTGCCAAAAGGCTGCTGTACGGCCTTCTAGAAAATCGTGCCAAAATCTGCCTTGGAATGTGTGCCAAACTCTGCTGTACGGACTTGCTGAACTGCTGCCTTGGAATGTGTGCCAAGCTACTGTCTCCTTCTCCTCACTGCCCAGAAATCTCCCTTGCTCTCTTGCTCTCCTTCTCCCAATCTGCTCATGAAAGAAATGAATGACCTTTTCCTCCTTTTCCTCCTTTAACCTAACCTTAAGTGACTTTTGGGGAATCCCTAAATCCAATGGCTGAGATAGATTGAGATCTAGGGCTGAGATTAAATGCTCATTTAAATCTCACTTTTCATTTTTAATTCACCCCACTTTAATAAAGACCCACTTAGTCTTTTATTTCTAAAGTCACTTTTTCATTTCTAATTTTATATTGACTTTATTTAAAGTCACTTTAACTTTAGTAACTTTATCACTTAAAGTCACTTTAAAATTAGATTTGACTTTATAACTATATAAAGTCACTTTAGTAACTTTATCACTTAAGTCACTTTTAAATTAGATTTAACTTTATAAAAAATTATAAAGTTACTTTAGGAGAAAAATTAAATTCTTTTGGACACTTTTCCCTGGGCCAAAGATCAAAGCCTTAGGGAACCACCTGTCCTCCGGTAACCAAATTTCAACACTCCCTCTTACCGAGGAAGGTGTTCCTCACCACACCCATCTTGTCTCTGAAGTAGACATGCTTGCCCCGTGGCAAGGCTTTGGTAAGAATATCTGCAACCTGCTCATCAGTGGGAATATACTCAAGCTTCACAGCTCCTTTCTGAACATAGTCTCTGATGAAGTGATATTTGATCCCGATATGCTTTGACCTGTCATGAAATACTGGATTCTCCGTGAGTTTAATGCAACTCTGATTATCACAGTAAATCACTGAAGGTCTCAACGGCTGACCAAATAAGCCAAACAACATCTTGCGAAGCCAGATGGCCTCACAACTAGCTAGACTGGCTGTCGTATACTCTGCTTCCGCTGAACTCAATGCTACTGACTGCTTCTTTCGGCTGAACCATGACACTACTACCGAACCCAACCCAAAACAGCACCCTGAAGTGCTCTTCCTATCAGAAGCACAACCTGCCCAATCAGAATCAGTGTAACCTACCAATCTCACTCCATCCCCCTGCCTGTAGTCCAGACCATAATCCACTGTCCCCTGCAAGTACCGCAAAATGTGTTTTGCAGCCACCCAGTGAACCTTCCTAGGCTCACACATAAACTGACTCATCGTGTTGACTGCAAAACAAATATATGGTCTAGTGTTGACCAAATACATCAACGAACCAATCAACTGCCTGTACAATGTGGGATCCACCAACTCGGAATCCGAAGCATGAAGCTTCTTCCAGTTGGTGATCATCGGTGTCGACATGGGTCTACAATCCTCCATGTGGAATCTGCCAAGGATGTCCACAATATACTTCCCCTGTCCCAGGAAGAAATGCCCCTCCTCTTGCCACACCTCCAAACCCAAAAAGTAATGCATCAAGCCGATGTCCTTCATCTCAAACTCCGCCGCAAGATCTCTCTTGCAGTGCTCTATGAGTCTCTGCACCTGTAATGACCAAGTCATCCACATACAGCACCAGAATGAGAGGCTCCTCACCTATCACAATATAGTAAAGGTTCGGATCTGCCTCACTCTTTGTGAAACCCATCTTCTGCAAGTAAGTATCTATCATGGAGTACCAAGCTCTGGGAGCTTGCTTCAGGCCATAAAGGGCCTTCTTCAGTCTGCACACATGGGACTCCTTCCCATGCACCTCAAAGCCCTGTGGCTGCTCAATGTACACCTCCTCCTGTGTGAAGCCATTGAGAAATGCGGTCTTCACATCCATCTGGTGGATCTTCCAACCCATCTCTGCTGCTATCGATATAATGGAGCGGATCGAAGTATATCGAGCCATGGGAGCGAAGGTCTCCTCATAATCAACTCCCTCTACTTGGGAGAACCCTCTAGCCACAAACCTCGCTTTGAATTTCTCAATGCTTCCATCTGCAGCATGCTTTACCTTGTAAAGCCATCTGGAAGTAACCACGGATTTTCCCTCAGGCCTCAGCACCACCTCCCAAACATCATTCTTCATGATAGAAGAATACTCCTCCTGCATGGCCTCTCTCTAGACCTGCTGGCTAGCTGCCTCCTCATAGCTAGAAGGCTCAGAGTCAAGGATGTTGGTAGCCATCGCCATATAGCTACAAAACCTCTCAGGTGGTCTGCTCTCTCTGACCGGCCTCTTAGGCTCAGCAACAGATGTGGCATCTCTCAAGGTGTCCTGAAGCCACTTGGGCTTCCTCTTCCCTGAGTGCACCTCTCCCGCCGGAGAATAAAACTCCTCCTCCTCAACATCAGGAGCCTGAACTCCTGACTGTCTGTCTGCTGTCCTCCTGCCTGCACCTGAACCTGTAGATGCTGAGGTACCGTGTGAACTGTCCATCGGTGGACTCCCCAGTGAACTGCTCTGTGGACTGCTCTGCGTGCTGCCCATAGCACCACCCCTCTGACTCTGCGAGCCACTCCCCACTGACGGACCTGACATCGTCATAGATGTACCTCCGGATCCTCCTGATCCCTGCCCACTGGATCCCTGCGACTGACTCAACTGCTGCTGAGGGTCTGGCCGATCCAGATACTCTAACTCCCGTGACCTCCTAAAGGCCCTGTCCTCCTCGAACTTCACATCCCGTCTGACAACAACCTTCCTCTGCGCAGGAATGTAAATCCGAAAGGCCTTGGAGGTCTCACTGTAGCCCACACAGATACCCTTCTCTGCGGTGGGCTCTAGTTTGGTCCTCTTCTCCTTGGGTATGTAGGAGTATGTCATGCACCCAAAGATACGAAGATGACCCATATCAGGCTTCTTCCCAGAAAAAGCCTCCTCAGGAGTCATGTGCCCCAAGGCACGATGCGGACTCCTGTTCTGCAAGTAAACAGCTGTGTTGCAGGCCTCTGCCCACAAAAACAATGGCAACCCCTGATCATGTAACATGGCTTTGGCAGCCCCTCCGATGGATCTGTTCTTCCTCTCTGCAACCCCGTTCTGCTGGGGGTTGTAAGGAACAGTGAGCTCCCTCCTAATACCTGCCTCCGCACAATAGTCAACAAACTCTCCAAGGGTGTACTCTCCTCCATTGTCCGACCTCAGGGACTTGATCTTCCGACCTGTCTGTGTCTCCACAAGAGCTCTGAACTCCTGAAACCGCTTGAAGACCTCACTCTTGGTCTTCAAGAAATAAATCCTGGTCCTCCTGGAGTGATCATCAATGAATAAAACATAGTACTCATATCCACTCAAGGAAACATGAGACATCCGACCGCTCACATCGGAATGAATCAAATCAAGTATCCCAGTCGCTCTGCTGTCACTGCTGGGAAAAGGGGATTTGGCAAACTTGCCCATCGCATATCCTCTGCAAGTATCAAAGTGATCAGTACTGAAATCTGGCACACCTGTAGTGATCTCCCGCAAAGTCCTCAAGGCTCCATGATACATGTGCCCCATCCTGCGGTGCCAAATCTCACACTGCTCAGAACTGCTAGCTCTGCTGTCGGTACTGTTGCTCAATGCCAAAAGGGACTGAAATGCAAACTTGTACACCTTTGCATGGCGTACACCTATCACTCTAGCTGAATCAGCTGGAGTGCCCCTGGGATACATCAACACCTGTTCTCCCCTGAATAGTATCTCATATCCTCTGTCCTCCAAAGCTGAGACGGATATGAGGTTCTTCCTCATCCCTGGCACATAAAGAACATCTGACACCTTCAAGGGAGGTTTGGACTCCCTCTGAAATGTCAATGTTCCCACACCGACTGCTCTAACAACTCTGTCATCACCGAGTACTACCTCTACATCGGTGCCACTCTCTGAAAGCTCTAAGAAGTACTCACGGACTCCTGTCATGTGACGTATTTACTTGTCCACATACCGGATACTGAAAATTTTCCAGCTCATCGAGGAAATCCATGCTCCCTACGAACCTCAGCAGTAGCTAGCAGCTGCTAGAAGACTCTGATGAACTGGCTCTCGGTCAAGCGATGCGCAAAGTCCTCAGCCTCTCGTGGAAAATTTTATATGCATGCTCACGGATTTCTTCCTTCTTCTTCTTCTTCTCCGGACACACAACAGCATAGTGTCCCATCTTCTGACAATTCCAACACTTCACTTTGGAATAGTCCTTTTGTGTGTTATCCTGTTTACCTTTACCTTTGCCTTTGCCCCCACCATTGCTTGTGGAAGCCTGCTTCTTCCTTTGCCTTTCTTGCGTCCTGCCAACAGTGCTACATCCTCATCCTGCTCAACTGGCTTGGCTGCCCCAAGCTGACCTTTCCTGATCTTTGTCTGAATGCAATCATCCCAAAACCTCTCCCATGTGGGAAGGGTCTCACGTGCACAAACTCCATCAGCAAAGTTCATCCATGAACGAGGGAGGCCATTCACTGCAATCCGCACCAACTCAGTGGGTGGAATGGCCTCTCCAATCGCTGCCAACTCATCTCTCACATTAGTAATCTTTGTGAGATATCCAGCTGCACTATCATTGCCCATCTTAATGGTCTTCATCTTCTCCTTCAGGACCATTTTCCGGTTCTCATTGGTACTTTGGTAGAGATTGGACAATGCTGTCCACATCTCATGAACATTTCTCTTTCCTCTCACATGAGGAATGCAATGGTCTTTGATTCCATCTAGAATCAATCTCTTACCCTTGTTGTTCTTTCTATTATATCTTTGCCTTGGCGAGTAGCATCGGTAGAGCACATTCACCGGGGGTCTGTGTGGTATCATACCTGTCTCCAGGACCACCCTCTCAAAGATCTCTTGCATTCTCTCCTTCCAAATGCTGTAATTGGAATGCCCATCCAACCTATCCTCCACCCTCAGTCCCAAAGACATCCTGCTGTCCTAAAACTGAAAAATAGCACTGCTGTAGTAAAGGTAAAAAATTATGTTTGTGAAAAATCAGCTTGTTGGAATTTTCTGAGTGAAAAATCAGCAGGCTGTATTTTTCTCCTTGCTGTCCCAAACTGCTCTTTCAGCACTCAAGCTCTGATACCACGTAAAAAAAAATTGTTTTCCCACCCCGGTTTTCAGTTTCACCTTATTACTCCAAAATAGTTAAATACCCTTTCCCATATCCATACATTTAACAAGCTGGAAAATAAATTTCGCTGAAAACACAATTAGAAATTTTTACGGAATGTTGTAAATACGAGAAATCAAATAAAATAACGATTAACAAACGAGTCATTCAACACATCATAACTTAGTATTTTTGGTCAAGGTGACCCTGGAAAAACCCCCTACAACTCTTGGGGAAAACCAGTTCGAAAGCTCCTTCTTATTTCTGGAAAAAATGCTTTTTACAGTGAGAGAAATATTCAGCAAAAAATCAGCAAGTAAACTTATACAACTTATCTCGTTTTCCGTGCTTAACCACCGCCTCGGAAAATGTGCAAACAGCAAAACAGGAACAGCAATAAATGCTGTACGGATTTTCTCGTTTTCCGTGCCCAAAAATTTGCAATAAATGCAGCAGTACAACCACCTCGAAATCTGTGCCAAAACAGCAATAAATGCTGCTGTACTGACCTCGAAATTTGTGCCAAAAGACAACAGAAACTTGCTGTACGGAATCTGCCTCGATTTCTGTGCAACAGTACAGCCACTTGCTGTACGGCCTGCCTCGAAATTCGTGCCAAATAAAACAGCCCCTTTGCTGCCTCGAAATCTGTGCTGAAACTGCTGTACGGCCTCTTGGAAATCGTGCCAAAAAGCTGCTGTACGGCCTTCTAGAAATGCCACCGCTTGAATGTGTGCCAAACTCAGCTGTACGGACTTGCTGAAACGCTGCCTTGGAATGTGTGCCAAGCTGCTGCCTCCTTCTCCTCACTGCCCAGAAATCTCCCTTGCTCTCTTGCTCTCCTTCTCTCAATCTGCTCATGAAAGAATGAATGATCTTTTTCCTCCTTTTCCTCCTTTAACCTAACCCTAAGTGACTTTTGGGGAATCCCTAAATCCAATGGTTGAAATAGATTGAGATCTAGGGCTGAGATTAAATGCTCATTTAAATCTCACTTTTCATTTTTTAATTCACCCCACTTTAATAAAGACCCACTTAGTCTTTTATTTCTAAAGTCACTTTTTCATTTCTAATTTTATATTGACTTTATTTAAAGTCACTTTAACTTTAGTAACTTTATCACTTAAAGTCACTTTAAAATTAGATTTGCTTTATAACTTTATAAAGTCACTTTAGTAACTTTATCACTTAAGTCACTTTTAAATTAGATTTAACTTTATAAAAAATTATAAAGTTACTTTAGGAGAAAAATTAAATTCTTTTGGACACTTTTCCCTAGGCCAAAGATCAAAGCCTTAGGGAACCACCTATCCTCCGGTACCAAATTTCAACATTATTATTGATAAAATCAGGATTAGTATACCACGAAATTTATTCTTCCAGCCAAGCCATCTATGCCAAGATCGAATCGCAAATTAATGTATGGTCGAAGGAATCTTGGTAACGGTCGCCATTTCTGTAGCAAAGATTCTCGAGTGGAGGACGTTGTACAGGAAATGTACTCTAGTAGTAGTCGTGATGACAGACAAAAGCGTGAGCAGCTTCGGCAAGAAAGGGATACGGCTAAATTTGTTCAAATTGCGGATGCCCAAAGGTCACAATAGCAACCAGAGGACTCTCGTTTTGTTCCCACCTCTGGCACAGTAAGAACTGCAATGCAGGATCAGTGGAAGACATTGAAGTTTGGCTTTGCAACCAAGGCTGCTCTTTCCAAGACTTCTTCAGGTGCTGCCTCCAAGAAAGCAATAGTTCTTTCGAAAGTGTCATCTGTTGAAATTTGGTACCGGAGGACAGGTGGTTCCCTAAGGCTTTGATCTTTGGCCTAGGGAAAAGTGTCCAAAAGAATTTAATTTTTTCTCCTAAAGTGACTTTATAAAGTTATAAAGTCAAATCTAATTTAAAAGTGACTTTAAGTGATAAAGTTACTAAAGTCTAATTTTTAAAGTGACTTTAATAAAGTCAATGTAAAATTAGAAAGGAAAAGTGACTTTGGAAATAAATGACTAAGTGGGTCTTTATTAAAGTGGGGTGAATTAAAATATAGAAAGTGAGATTTAAATGAGCATTTAATCTCAGCCCTAGATCTCAATCTATTTCAGCCATTGGATTTAGGGATTCCCCAAAAGTCACTTAGGGTTAGGTTAAAGGAGGAAAAGGAGGGAAAAGGTCTTTCATTCTTTCATGAGCAGATTGAGAGATCAAGAGAAGGAGAACAAGGGAGATTTCTGAAGAAAGAGGAGAAAGAGAGCAGCTGATAGAGACTTCAACAAAGGTCGTACAGCAGCAAAGAGGCACGGTTACCAAAGCAGAAATCCATACAGCAAGTGTTGGGCACATTTTTCGAGGGAGAAGCACAGTTTTCAAGGAAGGTTGTACAACAGCTTCAGCATTTATTTCTGGGCAGATTCTGGGCACAAAAATCGAGGAGAGAGACTGCTGGTTGGTGGCACGAATTTCTAGAAATCCGTACAGCAGCAAAACAACAGCTTCAGCACAGATTTCGAGGCTTAGAAGCACGGAAATCGAGGAGAGAGGTTTGCTGTACAAATTCGTACAGTCCGTACAGCAGTACGGCCGTACGGCTGGGCACATATTTCGAGAAAGGCCGTACAGCATTTAATGCTGTAATAAATGCTGAAAATTTTATGTTTTTGTTTTTTTCTGTTCTGCACGTTTTCCAAGGCGGAGTGAATGCACGAAAATCTAGATAAGTACAGTTGTTTGGTTGCTGAAATTTTTGCTGTAATTTCTGCCTCACTGTAAAAGCATTTTAAAGAAATAAGGAGGAGCTCTCAAACTGGTTTTCCCCAAGAGTTGTAGGGGGTTTTTCCAGGGTCATGTTGACCAAAAATATCTGTGTCAAAATGTGTGAATGACTGTTTTTACGCTTGCTGATTTTTAATTCTGCATTTTCTAGCATTCTGAAAAATTTCCAGAATTTGTGTTTTCAGCAAAATTTATTTTCCAGTTTGTTGAATGTATGGACATGGGAAAGGGCATTTAACTATTTTGGAGAAATAAGGTGAAACTGAAAACCGGGGTTGGAAAAACAAGAAATTTCTACATGGTATCAGAGCTTGAGTGCTGAAAGAGCAGTTTGGGACAGCAAGGAGAAAAATACAGCCTGCTGATTTTTCACTCAGAAAATTCCAGCAACCTGATTTTTTCACAAACTGAATTTTTACCTTTACTATAGCAGTGCTATTTTTCAGTTTTAGGACAGCAGGATGTCTTTGGGACCGAGGGTGGAGGATAGGTTGGATGGGCATTCCAATTACAACATTTGGAAGGAGAGAATGAAAAGTATCTTTGAGGAGGCAGAAGTCTGGGACATTATGGTGCATACCGCACAGAACCCTGTAAATGTGCCTACTGATGCTACTCAGTTGGAAGAATATAATAAAAAGAACAACAAGGGTAAGAGACTAATTCTAGATGGAATCAAAGACCATTGCATTCCTCGTGTGAGAGGAAAGATAAATTCTCATGAGATGTGGATAGCATTGTCCAATCTCTACCAGAGTACCAATGAGAACCGGAAAATGGTCCTGAAGGAGAAGCTGAAGACCATTAAGATGGGTAATGATAGTGCAACTGGATATCTCACAAAGATCACTAATGTGAGAGATGAGTTGGCAGCGATTGGAGAGGCCATTCCACCCACTGAGTTGGTGCAGATTGCAGTGAATGGCCTCCCCCGTTCATGGATGAACTTTGCTGATGGGGTTTGTGCACGTGAGACCCTTCCCACATGGGAGAGGTTTTGGGATGATCAGATCTCGTATTGCAGAGATCGAAAGGTCACTGGGGCAGCTGCCGCTTGAGCAGATGAGGATGTAGCACTGTTGGCAGGACGTAAGAAAGGCAAAGGTAAAGGTAAACAGGATAACACACAGAACGACTATTCCAAAGTGAAGTGTTGGAATTGTCAGAAGATGGAACACTATGCAGTTGTGTGTCCGGAGAAGAAGAAGAAGAAGGGGAAGAACCAGAGCATGGCAGCTTCAGCAGAGGTTGAGGACTTTGCGTATCGTTTTGACCTAGAGTCTCGGGGTTCACCGCATGTGAGTCCTCTAAAGGCGGATCATCTCGCCATAGAGGTTCGTAGGAGTATGCATTTCCCGACTCACGGAGCATCTTCAGTATCTAGTATGTGGACAAGTGGAGCTCTTACGTCACATGACAGAGTCCGTGAGTACTTCTCGCGAGCTTTCAGAGAGTGGCACTGATATATAGGTAGTACTCCTGATGACAGAGTTGTTATAGCAGCTAAGCAGGGGAACACCGACATTTCAAAGGGAGTCTAAACCTCCCTTGAAGGTGTCGATGTTTTTTATGTGTGGATGCAGAAAGAACCTCATGGTGCTCAAACTTTAGAGGACAGAGGATATGAGGTACTGTTCAGGGGAGGACAGGTGTTGATGTATCCCAGGGGCACTCGAGCTGATTCAGCTAGAGTGATAGGTGTACGCCATGCAAAGGTGTACAAGTTTGCATTCCAGCCCCTTTTGGCATTGAGCACTAGCACTGACAGCAGAGCTAGCAGTTCTGAGCTGTGTGAGATTTGGCACCGCAAGATGGGGCATATGTATCATGGAGCCTCGGTGACCCCGCAGATCACTACAGTATGCCGTACTTCAAAGATCGATCACCTCGATACTTGCAGAGGATGTGCGATGGGCAAGTTTTCCAAATCCCCTTTTCCCAGCAGTGACAGCAGAGCGACTGGGATACTTGATTTGATTCATTCCGATGTGAGCGGTCGGATGTCTCATGTTTCCTTGAGTGGGTATGAGTATTATGTCTTATTCATTGATGATCACTCCAAGAGGACCTGGATCTATTTCTTGAAGACCAAGAGTGAGGTCTTCAAGCGGTTTCAGGAGTTCAGAGCTCTTATGGAGACACAGACAGGTCAGAAGATCAAGTCCCTGAGGTAGGACAATGGAGGAGAGTACACCCTTGGAGAGTTTGTTGACTATTGTGCAGAGGCAAGCATTAGGAGGGAGTTCACTGTTCCTTACAACCCCCAACAGAACGAGGTTGCGGAGAGGAAGAACAGATCCATCAGAGGGACTGCCAAAGCCATGCCACATGATCAAGGGTTGCCATTGTTTTTGTGGGCAGAGGCCTGCAACATTACCGTATATTTGCAAAACAGGAGTCCGCATCGTGCCTTGGGGTATGTGACTCTGGAGGAGGCTTTTTCTGGGAAGAAGCCTGATATTGTCATCTTCGTATCTTTGGGTATCACATACCCTTACATACCCATACTCATGGGGCTACATGAGACCCTCCAAGGCCTTTTCGATTTACATTCCCGCACAGAGGAAAGTTGTTGTCGGGCGGGATGTGAAGTTCGAGGAGGACAGGGCCTTTAGGAGGTCACGGGAGTTAGAGTATCTGGATCAGCCAGACCCTCAGCAGCAGTTGAGTCAGTCACAGGGATCCAGTGGGCAGGGATCAAGAGGATCCGGAGGTACATCTATGACGATGTCAGGTCCGTCAGTGAGCAGTGGCTCGCCGAGCCAGAGGGGTAGTGCTCCGGGCAGCATGCAGAGCAGTCCACAGAGCAGTTCACTAGGGAGTCCACTAATGATACCACGGCACTCAAAGATCTACAAGTTCAAGTGTGCAGAGACAGCATGCATACTGAGTTCGTGCTCCGATGTTGAGGAGGAGGAGTTTTATTCTCTAGCGTGAAGTATGCTTCAGGGGAAGAGGAAGCCCAGGTGGCTTCAGACACCTTGAGGAGAGCCACATTTGTCGGGCCGAGCCTAAGAGGCCTATCAGAGAGAGCACTACCCTAAGAGGTTTTGTAGCTATATGGAAATGGTTGCTAACATCATTGACTCTGAGCCTTCTAGCTATGAGGAGGCAGCTCGCTAGCAGGTCTGGAGAGAGGCCATGCAAGAGGAGTATTCTTCTATCATGAAGAATGATGTTTGAGAGGTGGTGCCGAGGCCTGAGGGCAAATCCGTGGTTACTTCCGGATGGCTTTACAAGGTAAAGCATGCTGTAGATGGCAGCATTGAGAAATTCAAGGCAGGGGTTGTGGCTAGAGGGTTCTCCTAGGTAGAGGGAGTAGATTATGAGGAGACCTTCACTCCCGTGGTTCGATATACTTCGATTCGCTCCATTATATTGATAGCAGCAAAGATGGGTTGGAAGATCCACTAGATGGATGTGAAGACCTCATTTCTCAATGGCTTCATATAGGAGGAGGTATACATTGAGCACTGACAGGGCTTTGAGGTGCATGGGAAGGAGTCCATGTGTGCAGATCAAGAAGGCTCCTTTATGGCCTTGTTAAGTTCCCAAACTTGGTACTCCAGGATAGATACATACTTGCAGGGATGGGTTTCACAAAGAGTGAGTGCGTATCCGAGCCTTTACTATATTGTGATAGAGGAGCTTCATTCTGTGTCGTATGTGGATGACTTAGTCATTACAGCAGCAGAGACTCATAGAGCACTGCAAGAGAGATCTTGCGACGAAGTTTGAGATGAAGGACATAGTCTCTGATGAAATGATATCGGGATCAAATATCATTTCATCAGAGACTATGTTCAGAAGGGAGCTGTGAAGCTTGAGTATATTCCCACTGATGAGCAAAGCTGCGTATATTCTTACCAAAGCCTTACCACTGGGCAAGCATGTCTACTTCAGAGACAAGATGGGTGTGGTGAGGAACACCTTCCTCGGTAAGAGGGAGTGTTGAAATTTGGTTATCGGAGGACAGGTGGTTCCCTAAGGCTTTGATCTTTGGCCTAGGGAAAAGTGTCCAAAAGAATTTAATTTTTCTTCTAAAGTGACTTTATAAAGTTATAAAGTCAAATCTAATTTAAAAGTGACTTTAAGTGATAAAGTTACTAAAGTCTAATTTTAAAGTGACTTTAATAAAGTCAATGTAAAATTAGAAAGGAAAAGTGACTTTGGAAATAAATGAACAAGTGGGTCTTTATTAAAGTGGGGTGAATTAAAAAATAAAAAGTGAGATTTAAATGAGCATTTAATCTCAGCCCTAAATCTCAATCTATTTCAGCCATTGGATTTAGGGATTCCCCAAAAGTCACTTAGGGTTAGGTTAAAGGAGGAAAAGGAGGGAAAAGGTCATTCATTCTTTCATGAGCAGATTGAGAGAGCAAGAGAAGGAGAGCAAGGGAGATTTCTGAGCAGAGAGGAGAAAGAGAGCAGCTAATAGAGACTTCAGCAAAGGCCGTACAGCAGCAAAGAGGCACGGTTACCAAAGCAGAAATCCGTACAGCAAGTGTTGGGCACATTTTTCGAGGGAGAGAAGCACAGTTTTCAAGGAAGGTCGTACAGCAGCTTCAGCGTTTATTTCTGGGCAGATTCTGGGCACATAAATCGAGAGAGACTGCTGGTTGGTGGCACGAATTTCTAGAAATTCGTACAGCAGCAAAACAGCAGCTTTAGCACAGATTTCGAGGCTTAGAAGCATGGAAATCGAGGAGAGAGGTTTGCTGTACAAATCCATACAATCCGTACAGCAGTACGGCCGTACAGCTGGGCACATATTTCGAGAAAGGTCGTACAACATTTAATGTTGTAATAAATGCTGAAAAATTTCTGTTTTTGTTTTTTACTGTTCTGCACGTTTTCCAAGGCAGAGTGAATGCACGGAAATCAAGATAAGTACAGTTGTTTGGTTGCTGTAATTTCTGCCTCACTGTAAAAGCATTTTTCAGAAATAAGGAGCTCTCAAACTGGTTTTCCCCAAGAGTTGTAGGGGGTTTTTCCAGGGTCATGTTGACCAAAAATATCTGTGTCAAAATGTGTGAATGACTGTTTTTATGCTTGCTAATTTTTAATTCTGCATTTTCCAGCATTCTGAAAAATTTCCAGAATTTGTGTTTTCAGCAAATTTATTTTCCAGTTTGTTGAATGTATGGACATGGGAAAGGGCATTTAACTATTTTGGAGAAATAAGGTGAAACTGAAAACCGGGGTGGGAAAAACAAGAAATTTCTACATCATCAGTTTTCAGGAATAACAGTGATGAAGAATCATAACTATTTGTGACAAAATTACTCGGATATTCTTTAGATTTACATAGTATTCCATCAGTTGTGGTCCATGGGAATGACAGCAACAAGGAATTATAATAACTATCCCTGACAAGGATTTATATATCCTCTTCAAATATAGAAGAGCAATAAAGATCAGTCGTCTCTCTCGTGAGAAGTTCTGTTAAGAACAAATTTACGAATTCCTTGTGTTAATCATGACACGTTGGATCCATGTAAGTACATATAGACCTTATTGACCAACTGGAACCAACTGCTGAAATAGACTATGACTACACATCTAAATTGCTGTAAAATTTGAACGTGTAAATCACGCAGTTCGTGTGTTCTGTGATCAAAATATTTCGGCGCATACCCTCTGACAGGAGTACGATCGAGTGTTGATGAATGTATCTGCATGCTCAAGTGTGACTTGTTGTATTTTTACAGTGCGATGTAAAACAATGGTGGGTTCTTGCAAACCATATGCTGAAGATATCCTTGTATTGGCAAGTCTAGTAAGCAAGCTATTCATCTTAAAGCAGAAAGGGGACTGTTAGGAAGCTGAAAGGCCCTGTGAACAGTACTTATGATATGACAAATCACTGTTAGAGGGCACTCAGATATAGGCCCATAATATTGGAGGAGCATTAAGGCAGATCGATCAGCTGATAAGTGAAGCAGCAGAGGACCTTGTGAGCAGCTGAGGCAGAAGTATTGGAGCAGCAGTACTCTTTGAAGGTATAGGAGGTAGAGAACCCTGCCTGGTACATCAAGGACAAGAGTCCAAGGGATGTAAGTGAAGTGCATTTTCAGCAAGCAGTGATGAATGTGATAGTTCTAAATCTGTGATTCTATGTCACTGTCATTATGATAGTGACATAGACAGACACCCATGTTTATGAAATTCATAATAGTTGTAAACTTGTGATAGTATTATAGCACAATGATAAACTTGAAGTGTGAACTAAGAAGTCTTTGCAGCCTTTCAGTCACGTTGTTGGAGTCTTGAACCATGCTTAGCAAAGCCTGTAAAGTTATGAATAAATGATTTCCATTATTTTGACAAGCATACGATACATGTCAAGATGTATGGAAGCAATATTACTGTATATGGAAATGAGTCTTTAATGGCTTTGACTATGAAACTCCTTACCAAGCTGGTGTCTTGGATGCACTCATTTAAATTAGAAGTCTTCTCTCGAAAGAGAAGCTGGCATTAAGAGGGAGAATATATTTGTATATGCTCCTGAGCGGATATTGCTGAACGAAAGAAGATCCTCATGCCACAGGGACGTATGGCTTCAGAGGGGGAAATTCCGGAGGAAAATCAAGAAGCCATATAAATACCAGGGGTATCTAGCAACCATGAGTACAATATGAGCTTAAATCATTTAAAGAAGCTGTAAAGTATCTAAATCTGCAAGGATGTGAGGGTGATGGTTCCTAGACCACAGATCAAAACAAAGTTGTTGTCACCTCGATACAAGATCAAGCATGGGATCTGATGGGAAATTGAGTTGCCTGAGACCTCTCTAGGAAGGCACTGATTATTATTGCACCTATAATCTATTATTTCCCTTGCTGCTATGCAAGGATGGAGTCTTCATCAGATAGATGAAAAGACTGCATTTCTGCATGATGCAATAAAGGAAGAGGCGTATGTAGAGCAACCTCTGGGGTTTGTAGTCCAGGTTCGAGACACCGATGTCTGTAGGTTGAAGAAATCCCTCTATGGGTTGAAGCAAGCACCCATAGCTTGGTACGAGAGGATAGATAGCTACCTAATGAAGTTGGGTTTCACTCGTAGTAATGCTGATCCCAACCTTTACTTCAAGGTTGATAGAGAGAAGCCTCTCATTCTAGTGTTGTATGTGGATGATCTCTTCCTGACAGGTGCTGACCCTCTCATTCATCAGCGCACGAGGGAGCTCGCTGCTGAATTCAAGTTGAAGAACCTAGGAAAGATGCATTACTTCCTAGGCCCGGAGGTCTGGCAAAGACCTGGCAAGATTTTCCTTTCTTAAGGAAAATACATTGTGAAGCTTCTGGTAAGATCTGATATGGTGGACTGCAAGTCCGTGTCAACACCAATGGAACTCAACTTCAAGAAGTTGAGTGGCAGCGCTGCTAAGCCCGGATTGTCAAATCCTACTGAGTATCGTCAACTCGTAGGGGCCCTGATGTTCTTAGTGAACACCCGTCCAAATATATGTTTTGCAGAGAACACTTTGAGTCAACAGATGGTTGAGCCTCATCACTTTCACTGGGTTGGTGCCAAGAATCTTCTGAGATATCTTCGGGGCACGATAAACCATGGGCTAAGATACACTGTCGGGAGCGTGACACTCCTTGGATATACTGATGCCAATTGGGTTGGCAGTGTGGTGGATTGTAAGAGCACATCGGGATGTTGTTTCAATATTGGTTCTGCTTCGATCTCATGGATGAGCAGGAAGCAGAAGTCGATGGCTTTGAGCACCACTAAGGCCGAATACATTGCAGCAAGTATGGCCTGTTGTGAAGCAGTCTGGTTGCGAAAGCTCTTTAGTGAGTTGTTCGAGCATGTGCTAGCAGCTAGATACCACAGTGATACTCTGTGATAATCAGAGTGGGATTCGATTGACCAAGAATCCTGTGTTCCACAACCAATCCAAGCATATTGATATTAGGTACGATTTCATCCGGGATATGGTACAGCGAGGCGCCGTAAGGCTCGATCATATAGGAACTGATGAGCAGGTCGCAGATATTCTCACTAAGCCCCTGGGGAAGGTCAAGTTCCTAACCTTCCATGAGAGACTTGGTATCGTGGAACGACCCTATGATGTGGGTCCTGTTGGACAATGAGCTCGAGGAGCTCTGGGGGGCTTTGAGGACAGCTTCTCGGAGCTATGAGCAACCAAAAGGCTAGGCTTGCCAAATCTTGTTGGTGTGCTTGGACCCCACCGTTGTGATTATTGAGTTGGTTCACCTCTCATTATCTGTGCTCCGTATGCATCCTACCCATTGAGTTCAGGGCTCATGGGAAGTACCTCTCATTTGGCCAATGAGGTGGGAAAAGCTAGAGACTAGTAGCAAAGACTGATGGACGCATCAGAGATTGTCGTACTCTCTATCTAAGATGGCATGGTCCAACCACTTGATCTGGGATCAAGTTTTGTGAGGTCTCGGACCTCCGCCTGACTTCGGGTCAGATGAACCAACTTCAGGTTGGTTGGAGACTCTTTGTGAGTCCGATAGAGGTTTTGACCTCTGGGCTGAATTTGTCAATCGGGAATGACGTCTTTGTGATTGACCCACTTCTGTTCTGAAATAAAGAGGCCAGCAAAGCAAGTTACGGCGAGATGAGCCACGATGTTTGGATTGCACTTGTGGACGGAGTTCTCCCTAGTTGAGAGGGAGTGTTAAAATTGGACAACTAGGTCCAAACTCCGGGGTGTGCTACTCAGATGACGATCGCAATATTTTTATTGGATTCCTCTTTTGGAGAGGTGTAAGATTGATCTAAAGATCATCTCGATCAGATGAGAAGAACATGTACTTTGAATTTATTCCACTTATGTGCTAGGTCGGCCTGGAATAAAATATTGACTTAAATGTCTTAAAGGACGTGTCACACACCCCTAAAGATTTCTATATATGGGAGAGACTTAGAGTTCATTTGACACACATTGTTGTGGAGGAATTCTCTCTCTCTTGATGGCATTGGAGCTGCCTATTCCTTGTTTGGGTTGTTCTGGGGTTACGTGTGACACGCTTGGCTGAATGACCTATTGGAGACTTTGCTAGTAGAAGCATCTTGCTGATCGCCGTAACGCCACCATTCGTTATCTCTATTTTGGCTTGTCTTCTATCGATCTATTAGTATGTTCTATCTTCTTCAGTATTGTGCCCTAATCTAAAATGGCATAAAACATATGCAGACATTAACACAAATGTATTGGGCACAAATGCAATGATGTCTGAATGTAGAATGTAAACTTTGAATCCTTCAGTGCTTTGATCAAGGCCAAAGCCTTCTTTTCCATGATATTGTACTTCAAAGGTGCATCTCTTAAATCTTGGCTGAAAAAGGCTATGGGTTGCTCTTGTCCCTCTTTATTTTTTTGCAGCAATTGTATGCACTGATGCAAAGGAAAAAATGATGAAATCCTTGGTGAAATGAGGATTGATCAAAACCGGTGCCTTTGTGAGTGCCTGCTTTACCAAGTCAAATGTAATATCCCCAAAGGGAAATAACCAGTAATAAACAGAAATACACCAATACAGATATAGAAAATATAACGCTGAACCAGATCACTGAATCATAGCACATGGAATACCAGAAACTGAGCCATTTTATTAATCAGAAAGTACATAGAGAGGAGTACAATAAATCAGAGTAAGTGCACCTATCCTTGCCCTAGGCAAGTGGAGACCCTCTCAACCGATAATGGCTGCAACAAGGACAGCGTCCTAGCTGCTCTGAATGCTGAAGATGAACTGCGCTGGTACTGGGGCTGAAGACTGAGGAAATGGCTGATCTCCAACTGCAAACCCTCTCCAATGAA
The DNA here is from genome assembly GCA_034641835.2 of Pinus albicaulis. NCBI lineage: Eukaryota > Viridiplantae > Streptophyta > Pinopsida > Pinales > Pinaceae > Pinus > Pinus albicaulis. Next base: position 222,578,411 of record CM076574.1, read on the forward strand.
AAACGCTGACTCTGCTAGTGACAGCGCAGAAATAGATGGGGCACTAGTCACCCAGACCTCCAAACAGATAGATCAGCTACTGTGGGTTAGAAAACGCTGTTGAGCCTACCTCTCCCAAGTCTGCTCATCAGATCAGCGTCCTACCAAGCGGATCTGCTCCTGAATGCTTAGATCTGCTAGATCTGAAGCCTCCAAACCAGATCTGCGTCCTTCCCTTCCTGATCTGTGTCCTCCCCTATCAGATCTGCTACCAAACCTTCAGATCTATACTGGATCTGACAATATCTCTTCAGATCTACAGCTTCTAGGGCTGGATCTGATGTTAACCCTTCAGATCTGGACTAGATCTGCCAATATCTCCTCAGATCTGCAACTCCCCAAGCTGGATCTAGGGCTAAACCTCCCGATCTGCAACATACAAGACTAGATCTGCAAGTATCTGCTCAGGTCTACCCTTTCCAAGATTGGATCTAACAATGGGCCTTCAGATCTGCAACCCTTCTCTTCAGAAATAGACAGCGTCCTTGCTCTCAGGCTAGACAGCGTTCTTCTCCTCCTGAACAACGTTCTCCCTTGCCAGATCTGGACTGCGTCCTTCCTGGGACAGCGTCCTCACCCTCCTGAGTAAAACAGCGTCCTCTCTCCTGATGAGACAGCGTCCTCTCCTCACTGAACTGCGCAGCCACAAGAGGGCTTTCTCCTCCTCGGATTTGCTTCAGAAACTGCTGCTGCTTTGCTACTGGAACTGAAAAGTGTACTCAGAACAAACCTTACTAGGGCGGGCACTCGAAGTCCCCCGAAGCTAAGGGTGAAACCAGAAAACCTTACCAGGGCCGGCACTCGAAGTCCCCCGAGGCTAAGGGTGAGATCTCCGACCAGAGACACTCGTGCACTAAACAGTGCTGCAGACCGACTAAACAACCGGCGTGCTGAAGCAGACAAAGTCTAGCTATCAATAAGAATATCAAATCATGAATGATCAAATGAGGTGAGAGCCTCTCCTTTTATAACATCAAACTCCCTCCAAAACTTAACTCTCCCTGGATCTGCGCAGTTTACCTTGGGTTAGCCTGATGCCTCCCCCATCATATCCACGTGGACCCCCAAGGCCCCCTCTCTAAGTTACAACATCAATCTACTAGGAAAAAGAACACTTTATTATAAAGTGAGGTGACTAAAGTGAGGTGACCCCTCTTATTTCTCACTTTATTTATTATTTCTATCTAAAGCGGCAAAATAAAGCAAAAATGCAATATTCCAATTAGCAAGGCTAATTGGGAATATTACATCAAAAGATTGTTTAGCCTCCTTGGTCCACTTGACTCATGAATCTCTCTTGAGCATGTTAGTGATATCCCTCAGGAGTTCTGCAAGGTTTGGTATAAACCTTCTTAAAAAGTTTATCTTTCCAATGAAAGATTGCAGCTCCTTGATGTTTCTGGGATGACTAATTTGTAGTATGCACTCAATCCTACTAGAGTCAATCTTGATTCCTTCTTCCGATATGATGTGGCCTAGAAGCTTTCCTTCTTCAAGACCACATAATGAATTCTTAGGATTCAGAGATAGACTGAACCTTCTAAATGGTTATTTTCAGTATTGCATACCCACACCCCTGCACCTGAGCCAGCTTTGCCACAAGAACCATCAAAACTCATGCTCCAACAAGGTTCAGGTTCAAACTTGTGTTGCACAATTTCCATTTGGTCTGACTGTTCTCTCTTCTAATCTTCTTCTCCTCCAACTACTTGTTCATTAATATTTTCATCATTGTAAAGAATAAGTGAATCAAGGTCAGAATGGACGAAGTAAACGGGGTAGTTATGAGGCTTTCTTGACTGCTCACCATGTATTTCATTAGAGTTTCCCTATACAACCTCCTCTGTTGGCCCAAAACTAGTATGGTAGCATAAGTCATATCCATCTGGAGGGTGCCTTGAAACTTGGCTCCCCACGAGCGTGATAAAAGCATACCATATTTAGTAGGGATGTCAGCCACCACTATGTCCATCACTAGACTCTTGGCTGGTATCTGGGCTAAAGTAACATAGAGATCTTAAATGAGGCCTAGACATTTCACTTTACTGGAGTCAAATGAGTACAAGTCTTTCTAGGGTCCAGTTATCTCCAAGCCAAGACTCTCCATAATCGCCTTTGGCATGAGATTATGAGATGCCCTTGAGTCTAACATGGCATTATGGAGGATCTTATCATGAACATTCAAACTGACATAAAATGGAGGAACACCTCCCTCCTGGAATTTACCCTCTACTTTTGGCCCAAACAAAACTCCAAGTTTGTCATCATTTAGATTGACAGAGTCATTAATTTCTCCTATATTTAGCGCTTTTAGGACTTGGGACCTATATACATCCTGGTTCACCAATTCAATGAGAGGGATGGAGATTTTTATTTTGGCAATTTCATTCTCAATGTTGAATGGTATCTGTGTTTTTGGCAGATTTGAATCAGTCTTCTCAGGCACTATTTTTGCAGCAACTTTTACTTGTTGACTCGTATTAGAGATATCAGCTGGAACAGTCTTGCTGGTGCTGCGTTCTAGGTCATTCTTTCCTGGGAGCTTAGCAATTTTCTTTAAACTCTCTGATGTTTTCTTGGGATGAGCTTCAAGGGCCTTTTCAACAGAGTTTTCAGAATTCTCTCTTGGGAGTATCCAAATTTTTCTTGCTTCGAAGGCTATATTGTTTATGCACCTCCATGATGGCATTCTCAAACCCTTGTTTATAATCCTCAGACTCTTTCAATTCTACTTCAATTTGAGTCAAAGAGAATAAATCTTATTCTTCTTCAGTGAGGAAAACAATATCTTCAATATTAATTACTATTATATTAATGTGACTTTCTTCTAGTTCTTCAACCACTCCCTCATCCTCATCAGCATAATTTTCTTGGAATGGAGGCCTCATTTGCTAGTCAGGTCCTCTTTGTTCTCTCTGTCGTATTTGAGGGGAGTTTCTTCTAAAGTTTTGGTTTCTATTTTGAGGAGTTGGTTGATTTTCCCTGGGACAGATCTCTCATTCTGGTCGATCCTCTCCATCATCCTCTCCATGGTTCTAACCAGACTCTCAATCTTAGCATCAGATGTGGAGGCTACAGGCTCTTCCCTAATAGTGACTCTCTTCTCATTTCTCAATCTAGCCCTTTTTGCAATCAGATTTGCTTTCACACTTATTGCACCCCTCTGCATGTCTTCAAAGGTAGGAGGATCCCTCTCTCTCAGCTGATAAGCCATCTTTGGGTCGAAACCATCTGGAAACTTCATTAGGGCTAAACCTCATGGGGGTTTCATGTGAGGAGAGAGGGTGTTGTATACATTGTTGAACCTGGTACATTAATCTTGGACACTCTCTCCAACATTTCTCTTGATGTTTTCATATTCTGACAAGATTTTGAGAGGATTTTTCTTAACTTCCCATTTATTTATGAACAGTTGGTGAAGCGCAGGGAGGTCATGTATACTATTAGGGGTTAAGCCTTTAAACCACTTTCTTACTTCTCCCCCTAAACTTTGAGCAAACATTCTCAATTGAATAGTTTCATCCTCTATCTCTTGGTAATCAAAAGCGTCATTCATTTTGTCCACATGTTGTTGAGCAGTTTCAGGGCCAGTTCCATCAAAATGTGGGATTTTGGACTGATAGTCTCATGGCATAGGCACCATAGGTAGGGGTAGCACTAATGGAGCATATCAGGTGCCATGATTGGTGGTGGGGGAACCCAAGGAGGGTTGATAAGAGGAGGGTTTACCAAGGGAGGTGGAGGGTTAAATGGAGGAAGGTGGACAATGGATGTATAAGTGGAGGTAGAGGCTTCCCCAATATAACTTTGTTGTAAGATGGATGGATCAAAAATTGTCTGGGCTATCCAATTCTCAGAATTGGTCATGAACAAGCTTTGCTCCAAGTGTAAGTTGAACTGGATATCCTGCAAGGTTGCAAGGTTTTCAGGGAGGGAACTTACTTTGTGAAGAGGATCCTGCAAGGTTGCAAGGTTTTCATGGAGGGAACTTACTTTGTGAAGAGGCCTGCTAATAGTTGGATTCTCAGATCTAAGAGTTCTTCTTAGGATTTTCTCTGGATTGCCAACTATGGCAGGGGGATTTGGGTCAGGATGGGATCTGGTAAAGATTCTTCTGGGAGCTAGAGTTCAGACCCAAGGTACAAAAACCAATCTGTAGCAATTACTTAAAACACACAGTATTTCGACTAGGGTTTCTGAGTTCTGATGAAATACTAAGCTTTTCAATAACTCCCCGTATGGTCGCCCTTATGTTAGCTCTCCGTAATTTGTAAGATTGGCAAGAACAAACGACAGAGGACAACATCAAACCACTTTGGAGTCCAGGACCTAGCCTTCCTAGACTCAGAGAGGGCTCTCTCTATTCTTTATGATTTATGATTTAGCTTGATGATTATAATTGTTGATATTAGGCTAGTTATAGAGATTATGAGAACTGTTGGTTTTGATTGGTTAGGTGGTTGGACAGACAGAGCTGTGAAGCTTAATCCATTGGGCTATGGAATCATAAGAGGCTGAATTGTGCATCAACTTTTTCAAGGGGGCATTCACAGGGCAAGCTAACTATGCAGACTAGATCTTACTGGCAGTGTGAATATGAGATGAAATAAAGTAGTGAGTTCAGTAATAGCTAAAGCACAGTTAAGAATTTTGTAACTATACTTCAGAGGAAAAAACTAAGATAACAAAAACAGACAGAATTAAGGTGCTCTCTCAGCAAATCTTAAACTAAAACTTTTGTTTTGTAATCAAAGAAACTAATGCACAGACAGAAAAGACAAAGGAAAACATTAACACAGAGGAAAGAACATCACCATTAACATAGCTCATGAATCCTTTGAATGGTCTATTTGTTATTGATGCCCAGCTCAAAACAGTTACAGTGCTCCAATACAATGATCTTTTACAACATAGAGTCTAACAAGGTTCCAACGCTTGATAATGAAAATTCGAGCAATATTTAACTAAAATTTGAGTCGGTTGCCATAATCTACTTGGGTCAAACTTCATTTATTACAAAACAACTGAAATTAAACAGGCATGGCCACGCAAGGCTTTGAGAAAAAGATCTCTGACAACATATCGCCTGTAAAATTAATTTTGAGCAGCTCTTTATGGATCTAAACGCTTTGATGGCTCTGACATATGGTCTTGCTTTTCAAAAGACCGGCGTTGGATAATTAAGTCTGGTGCAATGTTGGCTACTTTTATTTATTGATGATGGTGCTGATGTGCTTTGCTGCCCCTTCAGTCTCTGCTCTAATATCTCTGCATCAATGCCCGACTCGACCTGTTCTGTCTTTTTCCTTGTGACGTTTAGCCTCTCCCTGTCCTTTGCCCCTTATCGGGTCCGAGTCGAGTCTTTCTGTCATGTGTAGCCTATTTCCTCATAAATGGCGCACAGACCTTATATGTCCGGTCGTGGAGGGATGGCAGTTGGTGGATGTGGACAGAATGGAGGACGGCAGGGAGAAAGGTCCCAGCTCATCACAAATCGCATTTCGCTCATTTTAACATTTACCCTTGTGCCCATAATTTGCGATCTACGATTGCGATTTGAATCTCTGTCGTTGATCGTTGCTTAGATCCAATGGTCCTCACTGCTCCCTTACTGTAGTTTGCCGACCTTGTCTCTTTGGTTGCGCTCGGTCATTTCTTATTTGTTCGTGGAATACTTGCCTTGCGTTTCACGACTTGACCTTCTTTATTGTTCATGACTCAACTTGAACTTGTGCAAGAATTGACCAGATCTCTTTTAGGACTCTGCCCTTCCTGTTTTTGCTAATGGTCTAATGTTGCTCCCTTTTCTGGCTTACCAACAGCATTTTCACCTTCTACTGAACTAAAAGGCATAATAGATTCTTTTGAAGCTCTCTATAGTTAGGCTTTTCCCTTTTCCTAAAAATAAATGGTGGCCATGGAATATTATTTTTCAGTATGGAAATCTAAGCAATAATCAGTCAAATGGTGATACAGTGAAATACATGAGTCTAACACCTGGCAATGTATCTCATTCCATAGGTGATTGTTCCCAGGAGATATCTCGCAGCAATCCAATGCATGTGATGAAGCTCGACCATAAATTAACTTAACGTATTCACTGCAAACCATATGTTTGGATGGGAGTTCACCAAGAACATCAAGGCCCCCACGAGTTGACGATACTTGGAAGTATTTCCCAAATCAGGCCCAGCAACACTGCTGCATAGCTTCTTTAAGTTGAGTTCCATCAAAGTAGTCAGAGACTTGAAGCCCACCATCCCAAACCTTTCAAGTAGCTTCACAATGTATTTTCCTTGAGAAAGGAAAATCTCACCTGGCTTTTGCTAGACCTCCAAGCCTAGGAAGTAGTGCATCAACCCTAGGTCCTTCATCTCGAATTCGGAAGCCAACTACCTCTTGCAGTCATGACTTAGAGGGTCTACACCTGTCAAAAAGAGATCATCTACATAAAGTACCAAAATGAGAGGCCTGTCATTTTCAACTTTAAAGTAAAGGTTTGGATCAACTTCACTTCTTGTAAAGCCCAGCTTCTTAAGATAGTTGTCGATCCTCTCATACCAAGCCCTAGGGGCTTGCTTCAACCCATAGAGGGCTTTCTTTAACTTGCATACATGTGACTCTCGATCCAGGAACTTCAAACCCTTTGGGTTGCTCTACATAAACTTCCTCCTTAAGTGAGCCATGTAAGAAATCATTTTTGACATCTATTTGATGTAGATCCCATCCTTGAGAGGCAGCAAGGGAAATAATCGAACGGATGGTGGTATATCGGGAAACCAGTGCAAATATCTCATCATAGTCCACACCTTCCTTTTGAGAGCAACCTCGAGCAACAAACCTGGCCTTGAACTTTTCCTTGGATCTAGGAACCACATCCCAGACATCATTCTTCATGATCAACTCATACTCTTCGTTCATTGCATCCTTCCAAACTTGGTGCTTCATGGCTTCTTCGGACATGCAAGGCTCGGATTGAACAAAGGTGCTCATGGCAACTAAGTACCCTTGGTACCAGTTCGGCTTCTTCCTTTTGGCAACTCTATTTTTCTCAAGAGTATATGCAATAGAAGTCTCCCTCTTAATGCCAGCTTCTGTACATAGTCATTGAACTCATTTGACTCATCTTCGGTTCCATTATCGGTCCTCAGTATTTTAATCTTCTTCCCTGTTTGATTTTCAACCAAGGCTTTGAAAGAGCAGAACCATTTGAACACTTCGTCCTTCTTCTTCAAGAAGTAGATCCAATTTTTATGACAGAAGTTATCCACAAAAATAACATAGTACAAATATCCTCTCAAAGATGTTACGGTTAAGAAAAATTAGAATGGATCAGTTGAAGAATGTCGGTAGTCTTACTTTCACTGCAGGGAAATGGTCCCCTTGTATGTTTTCCTTCAGCACAACCCTGGCAAACACCATCACGTTCTACTTTGAATTTGGGAAAACCTGTGACCTTGCACTAGGTAGAGCCTTATAATGAAGGTGAGAAATCTTTGGTGTCATAATTCAGATTGAAGAGAAGTGTTCAATGTCATGGCTCCCAAAGGACTTCCTCCAACCTGATAAATACCTACAACCCTAAATCCAAGTGTAAAAGCATCTTTGAAGTTCCTTTTCCAAATGCATACCTTCCCATCAATAAATGCCACCTTGAAGCCTTTGTCTTCCATCGTCGAAATAGATACCAACTTATTCTTCAAGTCAGGTACATATAATACATCTTGTAGATGAAGGATTTGACCTTGATTAAATGAAGAGTAACAGTCCCTGTCCCTTTCACAGGATAGGTGGCATTGTCTCCAAGTATGATCTCCAAATTGGTTTCCTTTTCAATCAAATTTGAGAGGGCCTCATAGTATCCAATGAAGTGCCTTGAGGCACCACTATCAATAAACCAATTGTCCAATGTATCCGGAGGAGAGGCAGCAGTGAGGGTAGAGATAAAATAAAATTCATTTTGCATGTCTACAACATTAGTTTTCACATACATGGAGTTTCTTGACTTCTTCGTAGGTCGACCATTTCCATATCGTGCAACTGGAGCATTTCTTTTTCCTTTGTTGTTGAACCTGTTATTTCTTTGATTTCCATTTCCCTTGAAATAGTTGTGGTTGTGATCATCATCTCGTGGTGTATCCCTTTTATTAGGACACTCTCTAGCATAGTGGCCAAACCTGTTACAATTGAAACATCTTCCCTTTCTTCCTTCTTTGAATTCTTGTCTCCCTTGACTTTGTTTCTTTGGACCAACATTGTTCTTCCTTTTAGCATGAGTGGAGAATGCAGTACGATCATTCCTATTTGAAGGCATGTCTCTCTCTATCATTCTTGTTTCTTCTTGAGTGCATCTAGTCAACAATTCATCAAAACATGGAATCTTGTCATTGTTGAGGATAGTGGTATTAAACACATCCCATGCTCGGGGAAGACCTCCAAGGGCCAATAAGAGTAAGCTCCCTGTCAGCAATAACTTCTACAGTAGATACAAGATCATTTTTTATTTCGGTAATCCTCATGAAGTAGGATTGGATGGATTCTCCTCTATCCATCTTGATGTCCTTCAGCTTGTCCTTGAGAAAGAGGATTTGGTTTGCATTGCTAGCCTTGAACATGCTAACCAACTTGTCATACATCTCCTTAGATGTGCCCAACTCGGAAATGTAAGCAACCAAATTTTTTTGAATGGAATCCCTAATGATCTTCTTAGCTTTGACCTCACCTTTCTTGTACTTTGTTTTAGTAGCAACTAGTGCATTTGAAAGAGGCTCAACAATCTTTCCCTGCACAAAGTCCATGACATCATTCTCTTCCAAAGTCAAGTCTAGAGACATCTTCCATGCATGATAATCAGATTTATCATTAAGCTTGTCCTCAAATTTGAAGTAAGATGAGGAAGCCATTGACTCTTGTCCTTGTCCAACAGATCTTAGTGATTGCTTTTCTCACTCTTGCTAGGGATTTGTCTTCACCTGGGCTTTAATACCATGTTAATTTTAGACAAAAATGGTATGTTCTATGCTTAAGAGCAATTTACTTTAATTTTCCTTATTAGCCCAATATCAAATTGCAGTTTAGCAATCACATTAGCTTAATCACAATGATAGTAAATGCTGATAGAGCATAAACAAAATGCAGAAGACAAGCCAAGATAAGAGGACAAAATATTTGGCATATGCCAAAGAAAAACCCCAATGTGGGGAAAACCCTTTGATCAAATTCTTCTTATTATTCTTCAATAGTTCAGCAGAGAGAGAGAGTACAAATATCAAAATAACTTGCCCAAAACAGTCATTTCAAAATCAACAGTCAACTGCAGCCCTAACCAGAAAGTCAAGGTTGGTCAAAGGGGCTCCAAAATGTCCTCCAAGCAGCTCAGTCAACAACAATCCAATCCGGCCTTCCAAGAGGGTCAAAGTCAACCCAAAACAGTCAAGTCAAACCCAGTCAATGCTGCTGTAAAATCTTCAGTCAAACCTTAAGTCAACACTGAAGTCAACCTCGGTCAAACTGCTCCAAATGCCTCGAAATATGTGCCAATCAATTCAGCCTCCTAAAATTGGATTTTCTGCCTGAAAAAATGCAATCAAAGGAGAAGGGTTGACCCTTGGTCAACGCTGACCTGTTTTCTGAAATCCGAACTATACTTGACCCTGAAATCTTTGACCTCCTGCCACACATGCAAAGAGAAAGAGAGCTGCTCCCAGTGTACAAACCAATCAAGAGAGGAGAGAGTTGGTTGATGTGATGTGTGAGATGATTCCAAATGAGGAGAGGGTCACTTCTATTTATACAATTCGTTGAGCATGTGGAGACACATCTGTTGGGATTCATGACCTACATTTGATTTTGGCCGACCTTGACAATTTCCACATGTGTGAATAATAAATTCAAAATCACACTTCTGCTAGTCCGAACAAGATGATCTTTATATCAATCTTGCACCTCTTGAAAAGAGGAATCTAATAAAAATATCACCTTCATCATATGAGTTGTCCAAGGTGGAGTTTTGCCCTAGTTGCCAATTTTAACAATTGTTCTATAAGGATTTTAATTACTTTTCCTTCTTATGTTGGATATTCCGCAATAAATAAACTTTTGTTCATTCTAGCATGCTTACTCCCCAATCTGATGCATATTCAAATTATTTCATTTCCAGAATTTTAATTGTAACTTTAACTTTAGGATTTCATTTTCCGTATGTCAACTATTATTTGTGGAAATACAATAACCTAGTAAATTATAATGAATTCAGTAACCAAAAGCACAAAATGGGGGATTTTCCAATAAAGGGATGGAACTTCGCATAGAGGGTTCTAGTCTAGTGAATCCTTCAAATTGACCAAGGATCAAGAATCCACATCAACACCCCCCACTAGTTTCCCCGACAATCAATCCATTGGAAAATCCACATTCCACATTTGCAATGTTACCAAGACCGTAACTTAAACCTGCAGTTATCTAAAGTTTGAAACAAATTGTGAAGCAAATGATTTTTTTCAAACTCGTCTGTTAATTGAATTTGGCTCAGCCAATAAGATTTTGACTCACAAGTGTGAGTATGGCTCAGTTGACCAAATGAAGCTCGTTGAGAGGACCTATAAAGACCCTAATGCAATTCAACTTTGGTCATTTTCGATCATTTTGACCTCAATTGGGTGCATTTATCCTCTGCTATGCAATTTAGTTGTGATGATTCGAGGAATAGCCTAAAAGTAAGTCACACTGTCACATTTAGGACACTCACCAACACTTATATTTTTGGTCAAAATATGTGTATATCTTTATATTTTTGTACTTGCCAATTTCTTCCCAAATTGTGTCAAACTCTTGGCTCTTCTAACTTGCCAATTTTTTCCCGATTCTGAGTCTTGTAACTTTGCATTTTTGGACTCTACATACAAGTGCATCGCGTATTATAGAGTGCACAGCATGTACAAAGTATAGAAATCTCCTTCTTATGTGTCTCCTTATGTGAGCATTCATTTTTATCTCAATTTGTGCATGTATCACCAACTACCATGACTGCCACTACCACACTTGCTTTTGTGAGACTCTCAAGTTTTCCCACTATAATTATGGAGAAAGAAGTGTATGAAGAAATAAGAAATGCTTGAGGAAGATATCTCAGATCAGAACAAAAATGGAGCAGATAGATAGTTTACATGTGCTGGATTATTGGTTGAGCTCAATCTATGTTAAGGCTTACCAGACAATATGATTTTAGATCTGGATGGCATCCTTTAAACCCAACTAATAGATAATGAAAACACTGTATTCGGATACAAGATTGATCATGCATTAGGTCACCTCCTAGGGAATTGCCCCACAAGATTTTTCTGGGTGGAACCTAAAAATAAGACACCATCCAATCCCCAAGCAGCCAACAGAGAAGACTTTCAGAAAGTGGGATGATAAGAAAGAAAAAGTTGACCTTACTCGGGAACCAGAATAACTGAGCCAACACCTTGAAGGAAGGGAAACACTCCCAGGGAAAAACTCAAATGTGTTCAAACTTCAGATTAAAATGTTTATTTTGCACTTATGTTTAAAATTTAAATATTAAACATACGAGATTGTGACTAGGATATTAAATACTTATCAATGCTGGCAACAAACGCTAACTTTATATACTATGTCAAAGTACACATTAGAATGTTAATGGTAGGATAGGTATAAAAAAAAATAGACGATTCTGTTCGTGAAAATTAATTTCTTTATGTATATGTCCCTGTGCTTCATCTATTAATGTAAAATGAATCATAACCTATCAGTTTTGAATTCTCTTCAATTCTTCTGCCCCATTTTGTTAGTAAGAAATCTGTACATATCAATGAAGCACCAACCAGAAGCTGGATTCAGGGTATCGCATAAATGAGCCTCAGGGTCATGACAATGAAACATATTGAACCAAAAACTTCAGCTGCTTAAAATACCACCAAGCAAAATTCCGAGTGTTATCTGAGGAAACAAGAATTCCCCTCCACTTGAGAGAAGGGAAGCTAAAAGTTGCCAAAGAATATCTAAACATGTCACATTTCCAGATATTTTTCTCGGCAAAAATCATAAGAAGACTCCACACAATAGTGATTGTACTTATTCTGTTTATTCTTTACTTATCTCTCATCCTGTAGATATATAGCTCAAGTTATTTTTCATCTTGTCTTTGTTTTTTCTATCAGAAACCAGAAGAAAAAGGCTTAGTGTCTCCCACAAACCCATAATACTTGTCTATCACCGCTTTCATGGCCTTTTATACTAGTAGATACTAACCTTGAATTGACCCTAGCCTTAGCTTCTTATATAATCCTCTAACATGCAGAGTTAGTAGTGACCTATTAAAAAAAGTTGCACAGTTTTTATCCTTATCGTTGGTAAATTCTTTTGGTCAAGCTTCGTGTTAAGAAAAAAGTTCTTAGACTATGACAACAGTCCCTCACCTATAAGCTAGCCAAAAAAAAACATTAAGGTAATTTATAGGAAAAATCGATTTACACAGAAGGCTCAGTAGTAAATGCTCAACATTATAGATATCTTGATCCTTGTAATTGCAAGTTCAAACACCATCTATGATATAGCAAAATTTATCAAACATATTTAGTGCAATTCCTCAAACTCTCTCCCAAACTCCAGTTGCTCCCAGAAAAGGGAAAATCCTAATCGTCAGTTGCTCCCATGAAGAGGGAAAATCTCAGAAGATAACTAAAACTAAGTAGACAATATCTTACTTCAAAATTAGTTATACTCCCTGACCTTGGTAATTCGAATGGTTTATGTAGGACCAAGGACTGGACAAGGGGCAGCCTACAGTAGATTGAACTTCTTACTCTTTTTTTAGGTTGTGGATGTCAAAATAGAATTGCAGAGTATTACAGGTCTGGCTGCATCAAGACCTTATGCTAACCGGTGGAAGCTCGATGGCATCACTATCTTCCTTTTCCTGCAGTACCAAGAAAGAATGATCAATCATGAGGATATGCTTAAAAATCTTAAGGTAGGTCTTACTCAAAGGATTGACATAGTTCCTGTTTTATTAGCAATAATAATTTGTCACATACCTCTGACAATAAGTCCTTTCGGGTTATCATTCCGATCACTCGAGATGGACAAGGAACGACAAAGATGTGCCTTAATCCAAGCTGCCGAAATAGATTGTATACCTAGTTGCACATACAGAAGTAATGCATTTAGAATATCAACTTCCTTCAACAAAATAACACACCTTGCTAAGCTTTCCAAAGGAGAAGAGATGTGGAAGCAAATTTTAAAAAGAATAAAGCCCACTAGAAACCTTAACAAAAATGTTCTATAAATTGTATTTAATATTAACCTTCGTCAGAGACATGTCTTCTGGCACAACATAAGGAGAAGGGTTTACAAATGGCTGCAGATCTATATACATTTCCATTTCATCTTGTGTAAGATGAACATCATTTATAGACAACCCTTTACTCGATGCAGATTTTACAAAATCAGTAATACTGTGCCTGCGTAATAATGGATTTGGAATGTCAAGAACAAAGTCTCTTTATTATCACTTTGCCATCACTTAAAAACATAGAACAAAATGTGCACTGAAATAACTGCCGCATTAAATTTTAAAACAAACAGGAGACCTGGTTGAGAGAGCTCCCCTTGTATCACTGAGCACTGGAATATGCTGGAAATCTGCCTTCAGTTGCAAAACCACCAACAAGTAACTGCATCAATGGAACAAGAATTCATTAAAGTTCCATTAATAGCTTTACCAAAATATTTCAGTTCACATAAATTGATGATATAAATCCCTGAGACATGCACTTCCCATAACGGATAGGACAGTATCATTATTCACACCAAAAAAACAAAACAGTCCTCTAGAATATATTATCGTGCATTTTCACATGGATCCCGTGTTTTGAAACTATGCCAACTCAAACCGAGACTCAACTGAGTTGATTGAGTTGACTGTCAAGGGCCATAACTCCATCTTTAAACTGGATTAGAGACTGGTTCAGTACCAAACCAGTCTAACTCAGCCAAGTCAACAACAAGTCAACCAAGTCAATACTAGTTCACTGCCTACAAGCCACAATGCACATTTGAAGGAAGAAAAGAAATTTTTTTTAAATTTTTGCATAAACCCTAGAATCTCTCACCCTAAGCCATAAAAGCACACTATACATGTCGCATAGATTGGGTTCGAGTTCGGATTCGACAACAATTAAGTTCAATTTGAATTCGAATTTTCCAATAACGTTTGGTTGATGTTTGTCATTTAGTTCAAATATATATAAAATACTTTAAAAGTTTGAAATTATTCAAAAAAATATTTAGTATAAACTATAATTATTGTAATAATAATACATATATATATATATATATATATATATAGATTTTATTATTTTATGATATACATTATACATAAATTATATATAATTTATAATAAATATAACATTTATTAATTTATAATATGCATTATACAACCCCCGATGGGGATGTCCCAAGGCATGCTACACATGTCAGACACTGCTAGAGAAACAACGGAAGTGGATAGTGACAGCCTCCTTAATTTCTTCATGTGATAGCAAAACAGGTGGGATCAGCTAGAGAAAACTCTCATCCGTCGACCAACGAAGTGGATTAAAGAGATATTCACCCGGTTTGTTGGCCCGTCACCTTGCAATCCATTCACCATCGGTCCGTTGTGCGATATGGAGGTTGTAATTGAAGGGAGCTGCTCATTTCAAGGCTAGCTCCGGCAATTATAGTTCTCAGACAGGAATGTTTCCACTCTCTCTGGATTTTGGAATGGTCTGTCAAAAATGTAGGCAGGTTTAGAAACTTGTGGGATTTTTAGGCTTGTGGGAAGCAAGAAGATTGGAAGGACTAGACCCTCTAGGCCTGTCTCCTTCCTCTCTCTTCTTTTATTCTCTTTGTTCAGCAACTCTGCTTCTACAAGCGCTCAAGAAGCAAGAAGCCTAGATAGATTTTCAGTCCTAGAAGCGGTGGAAGTCTTCATGGTTTTTCCTTGCTCCTCTCTTACAGAATTTAATAAGGCAGGTTGGTTTTTCTCTCCTGCATCGAATAAGGAGGAGGTCGTCATTGCTTTCCCTCTCCTCAATCCGATAACTTTGAATTTCAAGTATCATTTTCTCCTTTATCACAGTTTGCTAGTTAATTTGGCTGGAAATTTTTCCAGTGTGTCGAAACTAGGATCTTCCCTTCATCACCCAAGCGGCCAAGTCTTTCTAGTCCTCGAGCTTCTTGTTGTTGTGTTTATCCTGTGCCTCTTGAAGCCTACTATTGTCCCTCTGGCTACATGCAACTCCCCTCTCCTAGCAATCCCACCCCTCTGTGCACTTTACTCAACTGTCATCCCCATTCAGTCCCCGTGCCCTGCCAAAGAGCTTGCTCAAGTAGGGGTGCACAAGGCCAATATGGCCTCAGCAGTGCTCAAGCTTGAACCATAATGCATGCATCAATAAATAGATACCACACACAACCCTCTGGTGGTGCAGCATGAATTGAATATATTGAGCAACAAGTGGCTAAGGAAAGAGAAGATGTCACACATTCAGATGTCATGGCATCAATTTCCAATTGGGTTCCCGACCTGGGTATAGACAGAGGCAGACGTAGTCAGTATCTCCTCACGATTAATATCTATTGACACCTTAAGGAGTTGCTGGGAAAAGTGTTATTTGAGCACAACAAGAGCCAAGATGAACTCCTACATGAGGAATTACACCTCTATCAGATTATGGACGAACGCCTACAGAGCATGAAAGATGTTCTCCCATGTGACTGCAACCAGCCTCCTCTAGCTCAACAAATTCCTCCGACGTCAGGAAATTAGCGTATCTATTCTTGTTGATCACACTGCTAGCAGCAATTTGTCTTTCTGTTCTGTTTTGTGTTCCTTGTTTTATGCATGTCTGTGACATCCCTTAGTTAACATTTCTGTCTTGTAAATAATTGTAATTATTTTTAAAATGGCTGAGAAAGGGACACAAATTCCATTGCTTGAGGTACGAGATTGCTTGAGGGAAATTGTTGTTTTAAATATCAAGTCCCAGTTGGTTGCTTGGGCTGACTAGGTAATAAATTAACTGAAAAAGGAAGGATTGGTCCAAGTGTCCTTCAACTCAAACAGCAAGCAAAGAACAGGACAAAACATTAAGGCAGCATGGGCTGCACTGTCCACGAGGTTGACTTCTGCGTAACTGTGGAGAAAGAGGGCAGATAGTTTCTTGGAAAAGGGAGGAGGAGGACCTTCAGATTTTTCACCCACTGATAGCAGACACTCTCCCTCTCTCGAGGATATGGGAAGGGAATCAAATCACTGGCACATAGAAGTGTGGAAGAGTGCAGGAAAGAAGCATCTAGTCATTGTCGTGGATGAGTGCAGAGAACAGCATAGACAATTGTTGCGAAGAACTGGGAAATTTTTAAAAACCAACTGAAGAACCGTCTTAGAGGCTGGCTAGGCATAACATCATAGAGGACAGTGCCTTGCCCTTGGGGTTGATGAACCCACTGGAAGCTTGTGGATTAATGAACCTGTTGGACTAGGAAGACTCACCAGGAGTTGCCTTGGGGTTGAAGCTTCGGTGCTTGACTCATTGAGGAACCACCTAGCGAGTGAATTGTTCACCCATCAACAGCTTAACCACTAATGAACCTTCCTTATTGGGGACTCCCTTCTTCTGAAAGTGTGTTGAAGTTCTAAGCATGGTGGAATCCTGGCATGAATGTGAATGTGTCTGGATTGTTCAAATGATAAGGTGTGTCGCTGGTGGATGTAGGTGGTGTGCCTTGTGATATCCTATTTCAGCTGGTTGTTGGTTAAAAGTCCTTTGGAATGTTGATTTGGAGTAGCATCGGATGTGCTAACTCTCAAATTTTGTGGAGAGGCTTAAGACACATGTATTCGAGATAACCCAAATATTGTTTGGTGAAATTCCACCCGAATTATATTCTATTAAAATAATTAATTATTTTTAAAGGGACCCTAAGTCTAAACTTAGGAAAATAAAATAATTAAAGTGAATTAATAGAATATGGGTGTGAATGATCTAGAAAAGGCAAATCAAGTCAAAAGTTAATCTTAGCCATTGATTAGAGATATAATCTAGGTCGTTGAAGTTTCAACGAGAAGACTATAAGAATGGCTTGAAGGGTCATTTGGAAAATATATTTGGTGGAGATTAGAGATCAATTTCTTTAGTGAGCAGTAGAAAATTTGATCGTGAGATCTTTTACACAGAGGGGCAATGATTCCGGTTGGAAGGATCCCTGAGCCGAAGAGTGCATAGTAGCAGAAACAGAGCGAGCCACAGTAGCAGCACAGAGCCAGTGAAGCAGTGCTTACACAGTCACTGTGCAAAAGTTGAAGGGAATTCGTTTTCTTGCTGAGGAGATAACATTGGGCCAGTGCCAGATCCCAAAGAGATTTTCCGGAGGCCAAAAGGCTTCATTTTCCAATCAGCAAAGAGACCAAATGCAGAGACAGAGGGCAGCCATCGTTGTGATGTAGAGACTGCGCAAAGTGACACAATCACTACGTAGAGGCAGCACAAGGTAGTCCACTTTTGGTGTCGATCAGCGTCGAGTTCCCGTGGAGGAGTGACGTTTCCCTCACAAGATCTCTTTTGTCAGTTTCTTTGTATGATTTGACGAAAATGTCAATCATAGATTTGTACTCATAAATATTTATTGCATAATATACAAACCCTTTGTTGCTGCACAGGTTTTCCCACATTGGGTTTTTTCAGGGACATTGGTCCAAAAATAACTGTGTCAAATGTGTGTCTGATCTATTCTTGTTCAGTTTTGTTTCTGCACTTGTATTTCTGCTGCAGTTTATTTGTGTAGGTTGCAATGTGATGTATTCAATGTTTGTCGTAGTAAACTGCAAATAGATTTTTAAGTTAAAATTAACAGTTAGGTGAATACCTTCCAGTTGTTGCAATATGATTCCAGAGGTTAACGAAATTTTCACATGGAAGACTCCACCTCAAGCTTTAGAATCTGGCTCGGGGGTGACAGCTACAAATAATAGTGGTTGTAGCTTGTCTATAGTTGGGTGGAAAGTTAAGTCCCACTCTCAATTGCCAATCTGTATTACCATATAAGATAAGTTACCTAACTGTGCTTCTAATGTTTACATAATTTGTACATGTTTAGCAGTTGGCTACATGTTTATAATGGTTGAAAAATGTGATTTTCTGTGTTATAGTAGATACTAAGTGCCCTATATAAATGCTTGAAGAAATGGTTGAAATTTTATGTGTGTTGTGTGAACATGAGTCACAATGATTTTTTCTTTAAGGGACTAAATGAATCTTTGTATGTGTTTGTGAGATTTAATGAAACTATATTTTGGCATGTATTATGGCCATCATTTTGTGTATGACGTGTGTATCACTAATAACGGCACGGTTATGTATTTACATTGCAATTGAGGAAGCTAGTTAAGTTTCATGTGATTTAATGAAGGGCACTAAGGTGCTTATTCTATATATTTTAATGGGCAAGTCTCCCAGTCCAACTTATTGCGTGTTATCAAGCCACTTTTATTGTTTTAATTTCAAGAGGGATAACTCCAATTGAAATCTCAGGAGACATAGCTCCTAGGTGAGCCATGTAAAGACCATAAGAGCAATGGAAAAGTCCTCGTGTAGGGTTGAAACAGTCACAATCATTGCAGCCAAGATATGGACTAAGTCCCTCAAGCATGGTTTATAACTTAATATGGGCATGGCCCCCTAACATTGGCCCTCAGTGCTTTAGCTTTCAGCTCATATGACCCTCCATCGGTGACCGAAATCTTCGAATCTCGGATCTCAACGATTTGGAACCTAGTACATTGCGTCCCTCGTTGGCTTCTTCTGGGCAAGTTCCCTCCGAGAGTCTATTCCAAGATGAGAGATTACCTCTGAGAATTTTGTCCCGGAACGGAAAAAGGGGTTCCTGTCACTTGTCGTGCCTTGGATTTTATCTCCATGCTTTGACTCGTCAACACTCAAGATGGAAAGTATTTATGTTACTTAACAAATGCATCTTCCATCATTTAACGGTTGATTTCTCAATCTCAACGGTTTGGCGCGTAGTATCTTGTCGTTCCTCTGAGAAGGTTTGTGATGAGAAGAGTTTCTTCCAAGGAGTTAATTTACCAGATGACGTGGTGAGAACGAGGCCCGAGCGCATATTTCTTCTGAGGAAGTTTTCCTCCAAGATGGTTTCTTCCGGGGTCGTTATTCTTGAAATGATGTGGCAAGAGTGGGCCCAAACTTGTGTTTTCACCGAGAATAGTTTTCGCCAAGAAAGGCTTTCCTCCAAGGCAAGTTGTTTAGCCCTTTGTAGATTATTGTGCAATATTTTGTGATTTTCTTTGTCTAACACTTAGTTGGTTTTTTGTAGCCTTCTTTTTCTAACTTGTTTTCTTTTAGCAATTTGTGGGATTCACCTTCAAGAAACTACTAACAAATTGTTGCAGGACCTTTGAGCTCTAATGTCAAATGAGGAGGACTCCCTCTTTTTCCTTTGGTCATGGGCAGTTAAGAAGTTTCCTTGAGGAAGGTTGAGTTCCTTTTGTGGCTTCTTCTCTCTCTCTTGGTCGTGAGCATTGAGGAGGCATAGCCTCTCTTCTTCACTTGTAAAAATATGATTTCTATTGAGTCTTTATATTGCAGAAATTTCAAATCAAGGATAAGTCTAAGACCTCAAGTTTCATTTGTAAAGGTTTTCCTTGAGCTCGTAGGATGCTTCATAGTCTCTTACCTCTAACAACCAATAAAATTTTTGATTTTGGGAGCGTGGGTTTTACCCATTGGCATCCCAATCTCTCCATTTTTTTGATAGGATTTGTGGTGTGATTTGTTGATCTCTTTTAATTGCATGCATCTCATCTAATTGGTTAATTAACACAACCATGCATTTCATTCATTTCACTAGCTATTCACTTTGATTTGCTACAAGTTTTAAGAGCATTTACTTTCATAGTAAATTCAGATTTTTTATATGCAAGAATCTTTACTTGAGTTTATTTAATTTGAAATCATAATCCAAATTTATTTATGCTTCACCATCGAGCACACTCTACAATCTTAAGTTTGATGCATCAAGTAAAGCTACATTTTATTTCATGACAAGCAAATATATTTCAAGTTGAAGTTGAATTTGAATTTTCTTATTAATTTACTTTTAGATCTTACATGCCCCAAGCATCACTAAAATTTACCTCCAACTTAAGTTGGTTGAATAGACATTTTAAAGACCCTCTACCTCTATGGACTCTTCACTGTGAGATCCAAATCTTTGGGTGAGGGTGAGGCCTGACGATTAGAGTTCAATTGTAATCTTGCTTTAGAGCTAACTAATAAAATAAACCAAGAGCACTATATCATCACATTTACTTGCAAATTTCTCAATTGTTTTGTTATCTTGATGGTTTAAAGTTTCACATGCAAATCTTATTTCAAGAAGCACTTTGGATGCAAGCATTTTAATCTCATAAATTTTGCAACAAGTTTAATTCTATGGTACTTGGAAATTTGCTTACTTTTGCAACTTCATTGCATGTTGTCATTTTAATGGTTATTACAATAATGTAAAGGGAGCTCTACATGAATGGTTCATGAGGCACAATACTTGCTAAGGTTTTGAAAATGGGGTAGCAAGCTAAGTGGGCTTGATTGTGGGGAAACTCCATAATTAAGTGCGCTTGAGCCAGAGGAGTTCTGGGATGGGTGACCTCCCAAGAAGTCTTGGTTACCGGGTGCAAGCCTTGAAAGTGATGATTGACGCTATGTGATTCATTTCACTAGTTTCAATCCCACTTCTTCACCCCTGTGAGCATCACCCAATGCAATGAGTGTTAAGTGGACTATTCAAAAATCATGAGAAATTAGTCAGTTACCACTACCTCCCATGGAAATGGTCATAGATGAATGACTTACTTAACGCAGTTGAATCCCAAAAATGATATCTAATATAATGCACTATGAAAACCCCTCATACTTAAAATACAAAGAGTAAAGGGAGCTCTACTTGAATGGTTCATGAGGCACAATACTTGCTAAGGTTTTGCAAATGGGGTAGCAAGCTAAGTGGGCTTGATTGTGGGGAAAACTCCACAGTTAAGCGTGCTTGAGCCAAAGGAATTCTGGGATGGGTGACCTCCTGGGAAGTCCTAGTTACCGGGTGCAAGCCCTGGAAGTGATGATTAACGTTGTGTGATTCATTTCACTAGTTTCAATCCCACTTCTCCACCCCTGTGAGCATCACCCGATGCAATGAGTGTTACGTGTTCTATTCAAAAATCATGAGAAATTAGTCAGTTACGACTACTTCCCATGGAAATGGTCATAGATGAATGACTTACTTAATGCAGTTGAATCCCAAAAATGATATCTAATATAATGCACTGCAGAAACCCCTCATACTTAAAATACAAAGAGTAAAGGGAGCTCTACTTGAATGGTTTATGAGGCACAATACTTGCTAAGGTTTTGCAAATGGGGTAGCAAGCTAAGTGGGCTTGATTGTGGGGAAAACTCCACAGTTAAGCGCGCTTGAGCCAGAGGAGTTCTAGGATGGGTAACCTCCCGGGAAGTCCTGGTCGGGTGGAAGCCCCGGAAGTGATGATTGATGATATGCAATTCATTTCACTAGTTTCAATCCAACTTCTTCACCCCTGTGAGCATCGCCCGATACAATGAGTGCTAAGTGGACTATTAAAAAATCATGAGAAATTAGTCAGTTACGACTACCTCCCACGGAAATGGTCATAGATTAATGACTTACTTAACGCAGTTGAATCCCAAAAATGATATCTAATATCTTGTTTCATTGGAAAGTACCATTATTTGGTGTTGCAAATTTAATTGCATGTTGTTATCTTGGTCTAACATTTGAGCTTTTCTATCATCTCATTTACATTCTCCAAAGTAGAACACTAATTGTTTCATTTTGAGCAAGATAGCTTCTCATGCTTTGATTCATAATTTATTTATCTTGAAAGCATTATGCTTTACAATATCTTGTGCTAGCATTTTCTTGCTTCACTTTTCAGGATTACTTTTGTTTTCCATTTGAAACCATTTTACCTCATTTAAGAAATACATTTTCATTTCAAAGAGCAATAATTTGAAGGCACTGGTTTTCATATGTTTTATGCTTATTTAAATTATGTATTGATGGTTATTGCTCATAACACTTGTTGCTTTTAAATCTTAATAGGTAATCTATTTAAATCTAACACCTCTCCTAGAAACTCACATAAATTAACTAAGTTTTCCATTTAGGGACCACCTCCCTTAACTAGCCAGGGAGATAGCTTAAACAAAGAGAGTTGGGATTAGTGTGACAACCCCTTCTCTGAGATTCTTGCCACCAACCACACCTTGTCGGGTTGAAGGCTTTTTCCACTGAATTGTAGGTAGGTGTAGGCAGCAAGGAGAGCCAACAGGTCCCATGCAGGTATCTCAGCACATGTTTTGCAGCAATTGAATGCGCATGTAAAGGATTAATCATATATTGGCTCAGAGTATTGACTACAAAACATATATCTGGTCTAGCATTGACTAAAAAAATCAGTGCTCCAATCAGTTGTAGATACTCAAAAGGATTTGTCAAATCAAGACCTACAACTTCACCACATAACTTCTTGAAATTCATTTCCACTGGTGTATTCATGGAATTACATTCTGCCATACCAAATCTTTCCAGTAGCTTGACAACATATTTTCCTTGAGGAAGGAAAATCCCACCATGTCTTCGTCATACCTCTAAGCCCAAAAAGTAGTGCATCAAATAAAGATCTTTCATTTCAAACTCAGAAGCTAACTCCCTCTTACACGGGAGGATAAGAGGGTCTCCACGGGAGGATAAAGATCAACATATAATACCAAAATCAAAAGCATACCTTGGACCGTTTTGAAGTAGATATTTGGATCAGCATTGCTTCTGGTAAAACCAAGCTCCATGAAGAAGCTATCAATGTGTGCATACCAAGCTTCATAATCAGCTTTCTTCAGTCTACACACAATTTTTTCAACCATGTACTTCAAAGCCTTGTGGTTGCTCCACAAATACTTCTTCCTTTAGGAAGCCATGTAGAAAAGCAATTTTCACATCCATTGCGTGAAGAGTCCATCCCTGGATAGCAACTACAGCCACAATAAATCGAATGGTAGTATATTGGGCAAAAGATGCAAAATTCTCATCATAATGTATTCCCTCTTTCTGAGAGAAACCTCTAGCAACAAATCTAGCTTTATATTTTTCAATACTGCCATCCACACCATGATTAATTTTATACAATCATTTAGAAGTCACAACAGACTTACCTTTGGGTCTTGGAACTACATCCCATACATCATTATGTATGATGGAATCATATTCTTCGGTCATTGCATCCTTCCATACTTGATCTTTCATCACTTCTTCAAAAGTGCATGGTTCAACCTGAATAATGTTGCTCATGGCTACAACGTATCCCTGGAACCGGCATGATTTATTTCTTTCTCTGAAGGTTCCTCTAGGGGTAGCATGTCCATCAGCATCTTGTATAGTGTCACAAAGCCATAATGGTCTCTTTCTAGCATGTGGATCACATGGAGGAGGATCCAAGTGGTCCATGGGCTCCATGGGTTCATTAGCAAGATCAGGCTCTGGCTCAGGATCTTCTTGAAATTCAAAGGCATCATCTTGACTATAAACATTAGCAAGAGGAAGAGGAGTGTCTCTTGCCTTTCCAGGAGTTGCATCTTTGTAATGTCCCCAATTTTGATTTTTCATCTAAGGGAGTGAAAAGAGTTTATTGGGGAGGTGCTAAGCATAGCACAATTTTGTAAATTGAGCATTGGAGACATTTTTGGCGTATGGGACATAGGAGAAATAGAATATTAATTTGCTAGTGGAATGTGGAGGGTACACCTACAAGAAATACGCATCACTTGGCGAGAAAATCGAATTGCTAAGGAAAGGGGGTCGAAATATTGGATGGAGGGAACCACATGAAGAGGCAAGAAAAAAATATAAATAGAAGGAGTATAGAAGCTATTGGGGTCTTTTGTTCATATATCTATTTCCTTTGTTGCTCAAGTTGTTTCGTTGGGTCACTAGTGTTGCTTAGTAAAGAGTTTTCCAAGGGGAGAACTCACCCTTCTTTCGGTGGACTTTGAGTGCCACCCTAGGGAGGCAAGCTATTGTTACTTTTGTGAGAGGGTTGTGGAGTATTGTGGCACATCTCAACAGATTCTTTCATCCAATTCGTACTCCAGCGAGGACGCAGTAGAGAAATTGTACCACTCATTTCAGCTAGCTTCCAAGGATATTTTGTCGGAGAAAATTAGTAGAGTTGCTTGAGGGGGAGCTCAACGTTTGTGGAAAGTTTTGGAGCTAGAGGTGGCTACTATTGAGGGGAACGAATTTATCTTCCTAGGGCCTGCGCAGGGGGTCATTGGACAATGTTTTTGTGGAGTTGATTTCAGCTATCTTGTGTCGGGATTTCATATAAGACTTCTCCCCAACATCCAGGAAAACTTCTTTTATCATTCTTATTGCAGATTAAGGAGAAATAAGGAGGATCTCAGCAGATTTCGTCAATGGGGGACGCAATCTTTGTTCAGGAGGGCATAGTGCCAAAATAGGGCAATCGTGGAAAGTCTGAATGAGCCAAAACCCTTTTTGGTTTTTGTGGGTTTGTTGAGAGGATTTTGGGGTTAAATTTGCATAATTTTATGGGCAGTATTTAGGCCAAAAATCCCCTTTTTGTCCAGCAGTTGCTTTATTATTCAGCCGGTAATTGCACCCTTTTGTGGGCTTTCGGGGTGGTTGGTTTGGGGCAAATTCATTTCTGGGTTTGGATGAGTATTTTTGGGAGATGCTACAACTGCATTTTCAAGTGATTTTGGGCATCATAGAGGGCCATTCTCAGCATTTTTAGTGCAGCAGCAGTTGCCAAATTCTGGTCTTGCGCAAAAGGACACTGGGCCAAAGTTTCCTAGCTCTTGGGGCCATTTTCTCCACTTGGGTTTACTCCGGCTTGCTTATGCAAGCCCAGGTGCACTTGTTCCTTGCTATATGTACTCCCTACAACTCATAATTTAATAAAATGGCTCATCTTTTTTGCCCTGCTTCTTGGTGTTTTTGATGTGCATGCATGTTTATGATTTTATTTGCTATGGCATAGTTCATGTGTCTGTTATTAGCTGTAAATTTCAATTTGGAACATTACAGTGGTACCAGAGCATCATCTTGGCCCAGTTGTGGGTAGCCAATAAGATCTTGGAAGATTCGAGTATGTAGGCACAGTGGTTGGTAAAACCATAGACAAACCCATGGCTCAAGGGAAATTCAGTATGCAGGAATTCTGGGGTGAAATTTGTTGGAATGATGAGAGGTTGACCCGTTGAGGTGGGTGACAAACCAAACCCACCCTCATCCTTACAGCAGAGACACTAAAAGTACACAGATCGTGGGTACGCAGCCATCTGCATCATATGGGGAAAGTCGACAAAACCAGGGACAGTTAGAGGGTGAGACCAGGGGGCACTTTTGCACACTTGATTGTAGGGAGCACGTAGATACAACCATTGTGACGCAGGAGTCATCCTTGTTTCAAATATTGAGATTTTGTGTAGTTGGTGTAGCATCGGGCGTGCTCTAGCCCTGAAATGTTGTGGAGGGGCTGAGACATACTTGAACTCCAAAACCCAGAAAGCGTTTGGAGAAATTTCAACTAGTGTTCAAGTTATTCAAATAAATAATTATTTTAATGTATTTCCTAAGTCTAAACTTAGGAAAACTAAATAATTAAAGTGAATTAATTAACACATGTGCTGAAATGTTCTAAATGACGCAGATCAAGCAGTCTTTTAATCTCAGTCATTGATGAGTATTTTAATCTCGGTTGTTGATGAGATCAATGATAAAGTATAAGAGAAAGGCTTGAAGGTCAGTTGGAGACACACACACACGAATGCAGCGCTGAGAAACAAATCTGGAATTCTAGGGCAGGGTTTGCTAAGAAGTTCTGGAGGATTTTTTCCTGCAGCGAGGGGTAGTATTGGCTGAGGGCATGATCTGATCCTCGAGCCAAGAGTCAGCAAGAGACAGAGGAGTAGCTTTCAGGGACAGCGCAGAGGAGCAAGGGCAACAGCAGCAGTAGCTGCGCAACGCAACTTCAGCCTCTACGCACGTGCTACACAGGCCCAGGAGGGGCACCGCTGCAGCTTCAGGGAGCTTCAGAAGTTACGTAGAGGCCTCCAAAAGCAGCGTAAGGACTGCGTCACCCACTCTGGGGTTACGGAGTCCCTCTCTGAGCAGCGCAGTGGCACCCAGAGCCTAGCAGGGCTGAGGCTGGGCCTTCAGGGGCAGTGCTGGGGTTTCTAGGGCCAGATCCAGGTTGAGTCTTGTAAATCTCGTTTGAGGGTGTGGATCAATCAAATATTTGGTCTTGGAACAGCATGTTAGCTGCAAATTTCTTTTATTCTCTCTCGGGTTTTCCAGATCTGCAACCCAGGTTTATTGTACTCAAATTCTACTTAATAAAATAAAACCTCATATCTGCTGCATCGGTTTTCCCGCTTTGGGTTTTTCCGGGGACTTATGTCCAAAAAACAGTGTGTCACTTTATTTGAATGAGCGTACTATTCAGTAAATGATCTGCATGTGTAGGTTGTTAGTAGTGTTTACTTCGGTGTTTTCTGAATCTAATTTCTGAAGATAACTTGTATAATTTAATCAAGTAGGAGAAGTAAACCATGATACTGCGGTAGAATTTTCACATCGTATCAGAGCAATAGCAGATCAAGCTGAATCTCCAGCAAATCAGCTTAAGAATATTTTTTCTACAGGGTGGCAGCAGAAGAAGTAGATCTAGAAAGGGCAACTTGACAATAGGAGAAAACAGATCTAGAAAGGGACAATGTTGTAGCTACAGAAGGCCATCAGGCTTACGCAGAGCCTTCACAGGCCAACGTAAGGACTGCGTCACCCAGTCTAGGGTTACGCAGTCCACTTCTGAGCAGCACTGAGGCTACGTTGGGCCAGTTAGTGAGACGCAGTCCAGTCATTTCTTCTGTTGCAAAAAAGTTTTTCCAAGATCCGAAAGCAGTGCTTCAGATCTTCAACAGTGCTGGTGTGGTGGAGATTCTGCAGGTGCAAAATTCTGCCTAGCTAAGTCAACAAATAGCGAGAGGAAGATAGTTACTCAATAGATCTGAGCCAAACAAATCTCAGATTTGATCAGGAGGATTAGAGAGAACTGTCCGATTGTGTTTTGGCAAGATTTTTGGGAGGGAAATCAGTTTTCAGAAGAAGCAGTACTAGAGGGTTTCTAGTCACTAAGAAACCCAGATCCAACACTTTTGTGTTGCCATAGAAAGAGGGAGAAGAATATTGTTTCTGTCAGATTTGAGCTAGATGGCTTCTTATGGGCTGAGAGATCAGGACAAGTTGGATGGTGTGTCCAACTTTGCCATTTGGAGGGCCAGGATCTTATCAGTCCTGGATGAGTACGGCATCAAGGACCATGCGACGAGTGTTCTAGTTGTGTCTATAGACCCTAATCCTCTGAAGAAATTTAAGAAGAATCAAGCGCAGACTAAAGTTTGATCATGGATGGAGTGAAGGACCACGTAATACCACATATTGCCGAAAAGAACACAGCAAATGACATGTGGGTCGCTCTAGAAGCAATGTATCAAGGAAGCTCTGTCCAACGAAAAATGCTCTTAGAGAATTAGATGAGGCTTTTCCAGATGTAGAAGGGTGAGGAAATAGATCCTTTTCTTTTGACTTCAAAACATCCGAGACCAACTGATTGGCATGGGTGCAACTCCAGACGAAGGACATATAGTAAGGACTGCCCTAAATGCAGTCTCCGAGGAATGGGAAACATTTGTCCAGAGTATACTAGGCAGAGCAACATTACCATCCCGGGCAGACATGTGGGCAATCCTCCACCAAGAGGAAATCAGGAGGATCACTAAGAAGCAGAATATCAATGGTGGGGCAGTTAGAATGAAGAAAGAAGAGGAAGATGATGTCGCCCTTGCATCAAAGGAAAGAAAACAGCAAGGGAAGAAGAAGAGGGACCTTTCCAAGGCCCGGTGCTTTAACTGTGGTGAACTTGGACACTTCGCCAACACTTGTCCTAAGAAAAAGGACAAAGGAGCTTCTGATTTCAAGGCTGCAGCAGCAAAGGATGATGGTTCTGATGATGATGCAGCCATGAGTGCTAATGTACCTCGAGAGAAGAGGTGGGGTGACATGGATCTGTAGAGCATCTACAGACATTCGCGGGATCC
Source organism: Pinus albicaulis (assembly GCA_034641835.2). Classification (NCBI taxonomy): domain Eukaryota; kingdom Viridiplantae; phylum Streptophyta; class Pinopsida; order Pinales; family Pinaceae; genus Pinus; species Pinus albicaulis. The sequence goes on from CM076574.1 coordinate 222,606,751, forward strand.
TTGAGTCAGCCCTACTCTTGGATCACATACAAGCTACGAGAGCCTTAAGACAGTAGCGGGATGAGTCGAGAGATGGTTGCAGAAGGCCACAATGAAGTAGAAGGGAGAGTTGAAGAGTTGAAGAGGGAGCAGCCTAGTGCAGAGGCAACAGCAGTGTGGTGACAACAGCTCAGAGGCTAATGGGACTTCAGCAGCGTAGAGAGGCTAGGCTCACGCAGTGTAGAGTTGCAACATAACAGTGGCTCCAAGAGGACAGCATAAATCAGTAGCCAGGGAGCTTCAGTGATAGATGCAGCGTGGCTTATCTGCCAAACAGTTGGGCAGGAGTCCTTCAGTTGCTTACTTCTCAGCAACTAAGTTGCAGTGCAGCAATTAGCAGTGGCAATGCGATGGGCAACATGATGCAGCAATTTGAGAGGGAGTTGCAATATAGATGTGGCAGTGTCAATGGCAGTGACATGGGAAGCAGTGCAGTGGATGAAGGGCAGCAGGGCAAGCATCAGCAGCACAGCAACCAACATCAAGATCTTGTAGTACATGGTGTGGATGTATTGCTAGAGCACACTCTGTGCTAAGAGGGAGTGTTGAGATTTTGTGTAGTTGGTGTAGCATCGGGTGTGCTCTAGCCCTGAAATTTTGTGGAGGGGCTGAGACATATTTGAACTCCAAAACCCAGAAAGCATTTGGAGAAATTTTAGCTAGTGTTCAAGTTATTTAAATAATTAATTATTTTAATGTATTTCCTAAGTCTAAATTTAGGAAAATTAAATAATTAAGGTGAATTAATTAACACATGTGCTGAAATGTTCTAAATGATGCGGATCAAGCAGTATTTTAATCTCAATCGTTGATGAGTGTTTTAATCTCGGCCATTGATGAGATCAATGAAAAAGTATAAGAGAAAGGCTTGAGGTTCAGTTGGAGACACACACACATGGAGGCAGAGTTGAGAAACAGATCTGGAATTCTAGGGTAGGGTTTGCTAAGAATTTCCGGAGGATTTTTTTCTGCAACGAGGGGTAGTATTGGTTGAGGGGATGATCTAATCCCGGAGCCAAGAGTCAAAAAGAGACAGAGGAGCAACTTTCAGGGACAACACAAAAGAGCAAGGGCAGCAGCAGCAGCAGTTGGGCAGCGCAGCTTCAGCGGCTACACAGATGCTATGCAGGCCCAAGAGGGGCAGCGTTGCAGCTTCAGGGAGCTTCAGAAGTTACGCAGAGGCCTCTAGAGGCAACATAAGGACTACGTCACCCACTATGGGGTTACACAGTCCCTCTCTGAGCAACACAGTGGCACGCAGAGCCTAGCAGAGCTAACGCTAGGGCTTCAGGGATAAAGTTGGGGTTTCTAGGGCCAGATCCGGGTTGAGTCTTGTAAATCCCGTTTGAGGGTCTGGATCAGTCAGATATTTGGTCTTGGAACAGCAAGTTAGTTGCAGATTTCTTTTATTCTTTGTCAAGTATTCCAGATCTGGAACCTAGGTTTGTTGTACTCAGATTCTACTTAATAAAATAAACCCTCATATTTGTTGCGTCGGTTTTCTCACTTTGGGTTTTTCCGGGGACTTATGTCCAAAAATCAGTTTGTCACTTTGTTTGAATGAGTGTACTATTCAGTAAATGATCTGCATGTGTATGATGTTAGTAGTGTTTACTTCGGTGTTTTCTTAATCTAATTTCTGAAGATAACTTGTATAATTTAATCAAGCAGGAGAAGTAAACCATCATACTACAATAGAATTTTCACATAAGACTCCCTTGACCACTCCGATTGATATCTTAGTGGAGAGAGTAGAGCATACATCAGTAGTGCCATCCATTTATGAGGTGACTGGGGGCGTGCCCAGGTTTTTGGGTGATACCAACACACAACAGATGGGGGAGGTGCCACGAGACGTATCCCCCTTTGATGGGGCACCAGGGGATACAGAGGTATTAGTTGATGGTCGTTCTCAGCAGTTCCCTCGGTTTCAGGCCGACCTTCTAGCATTAAAAAGGAAGGTTACGTCAGTGCGAGAGGCTATTCTGCAACAGAACACGGAGATGGAGGGCATGAGAGTGGTTTGTGTCGAGTCCACGGCCAAATTGACTCATGTCAGGAAGTGGTTGGATTCCCTACTAGTGCAGCTAGAGTGCACGTTGTAGTGTCAAAGCATCCCTCTTCAAGCATACATAGACGAGGCTAACAACACTGTCAGGTTACCTTTGCCCATTAGAGAGAGAGAGAGACAGAGCTACCTAGTCAGATTTCATGTGTTGATTAGAATAGCAAGATGCGACAACCTGAGTTGCACAGGGTGCAACATCTGCATGCTGGGGTTGTTCTATGTGCGGGAGTTCGTGCATTCGATCCCTCCCTTGGGGTTGGATGGCGAGAGATTTTGAGTTGGTACTCGGTGGAGTGGGCTATGGAGATGGTTTTGGACCCGGGTGTAGCTCAACAGTAGCTTCCAGGCACTGGGGATGCCGGAAGCCCAAACTAGCATGAGGATCCAGGAGGGACCACCTATCATTTCCCAAGTATACCAGTTGACTACGACCTGGATGGTATAGTTGACCTAGCAGTTGAGCACACACATTCGCTAAGGGAGTTTTAGTCAGCACCAGTGATCGACCAGCTTATGGGCAGACTCCTTGGGTTGTCTTGGTATGAAAGTTGTGCATGGGATCACAGGATGATCATCATACTCTGGCAAAAGTTTGTCAGAGAAGGTGGCATTGGTAGGCCACCAAACAATGTCTTGTATGGAGCTGCGGATTCTTCACATTTGTGTGGGGCATGGAGGAGCATAGCAGTGGTGGCATCACTACTGGTACCTAGGGAGATCCACTTCTTGGGTCCCTCAGGGAGGATTTGGAGGTAATATCCATTCATCGAAGAGTATGGTGATGAGACGGTGGAGGTGATGACACCAATCGGGTGTGGGCCGATGCATATGGACACAGTTTTAAGCCATCACATCCAGGGGTGGGTAGGAGCATCTAACATGTAGCAGTGGTCTGCAGATGGGCATGGAGACGCATGGGGGTGTGTCGTAGTATGTCGGACTGCATTGAGGAGTAGGAGTACCTCACATCGCATTGACTACATGCAAGGAGTGACAGGTGCAGTGACTCAGGCGGGACACAGAAAGGTACAAGATGGTATAGTCGTAGATGGGGGTATCCAGTGGTGTATCGGGGCAAGTCGCGGCGTACAAGGACATGTCGAGGAGTGTGGTGATACTTGCTCATATGCAATGACGCATGATGCGACGCAGCAAGCTCTTAGAGCATTGCCTCCAAGGACACTTACAGACAAGGGCATTAGGTGTACAATTGGATGCAGCTCACCTAGGATCGATGAGGACATTGTTGAGCATCTGTTGACAACATGTTTAGTGGAGACAAGACTTTGAGGGGGTTATCAGCAGATCTGAGGCGGAGATAGGGTCGTCTGTAGGATTACTCTTGAGCATTCCAACAGACTCTGGATCATACCCTTTGGGACATACTCACCCATCATCCTCCGGTGTTGCTTACAATCGCAGACTATTTGGTTGTCGCCCCTTGACGCTCTCCCTTTAGGCAACAGGGCATGGGAGGCTCACCCTAGGCAGTTGTATGAGACACTGCGTTTCATGGGCTGGGAGGAGACTCTCGAATTGAGACACTTTGTAGGTGCACGAGTTGACGAATACAGGCTTAGGGATAGCTTGGTTGATTTTCGAGGTAGCATATGTTCCACCCCTAGGCTCACACTTGGGGAGGTGACCGAGAGGGAGTTGTATGGTGCTTTTTCAGCTAGACAACTCGAGGCATTAGGTGAGCATGAGGTGCGGGGGATGGTAGTCCTTGTTTGCAGGATGATGCCTAGGCTTCCGACAGTACCCGAGCACATCATCAGGCATTAGGGCAGCAGATCTTGTTGTGTGATTTGGCGAGCGCGAAGCAATTGGTTATTTGAGACAAATATTCTTAATGCTCGGTACCTACCTGTTGGATACCTACAAGAGTCAGAGACGGGGCACAGAGGGGTCCTAATAACTAGCAGCATATCACAACGGCAAGTAGAGAGGATTGGGGGTGGGATCCAGGGATCCAGTGGTTTGATGGGATACTCTACTCCTTAGTGAGCATAGTTAGGCTAACAGGTGAACTGATTCATTCATAGGTTGACACATGGGGAAGCATCAAAGCCCTGACCATAGGGCGAGGCAGATTGTTGCTCAGGATTGGGGCGAGCCATGGAGTGATCGGAACTGCACTATTGAGTCGCTTTGGCAGGTTAGGCCTAACCTCGATCATCGCACAGATTTTGGCTGAGAGCTATGTGAGAGGAGGCTCTGATACAAGCATGCTAGACAGTTAGTGATGACCAGGGTGTTGTGGGGTCCGCAGGACAGTTTCTTGTTGCGTTGGGCATGGGACCCTAGCGTCACAGTACTTAGTGGTTCAGCTACCCATAGGGGTGAGTTGGTTTCTATAGGGGAGGGTCATCCAAATTTTCCATCGAGTTTTAGTGATTCATTGATGGCGTGGGGGACTTCATCAGCATGGCAGGTTGGCCAATAGGAGGAGCTCATACAGGAGAGACTACATTCACATAGGGATTGAGTTCTATCTTCAGGGCCCACAATCAGAGTGCATGAGGTGGACTATCCGCTAGTCCATCTTCATGAGGATTTGGACAGAGTTTTACATCGCCGAGATGATCTACTTATTGGTGGTAGACAGAGGGCTTCTAACACCCATATCTAGCAGGATAGTGAGTGGAACAAGGGGTGCTTCACATTGATCAAGTTGGCTTGGAATGCTGGTATCAAGGGACTCCTTCACTATAGGACAATACAGAGATCAGGGACAATCCAATGGCACATTTGGGACCCTGGTGAAGTTTACAGTGACAGTGGGGATCCACAGTTAGAGAGGGCGCTTATTCAGGCATTGCTTAAGGACAAGCAATTTTTGGTGGGGAGGACTATAATGTCCCAAATTTTGATTTTTCATCTAAGGGAGTGAATGGAGTTTTTTGGGGAGTAGCTAAACATAGCACAATTTTGTAAATTGAGCAGTGGAGACATTTTTGGTGTATGGGACTTAGGAGAAATAGAAAATTAATTTGCAAGTGGAATGTGGGGGCCACAACTACAAGAAATATGCACCACTTGGAGAGAAAATCGAATTGCTAAGGGAAGGGGGTCGAAATATTGGATAGAGGGACCCACATGAGGAGGCAAGAAAAAATTATAAATAGGAGCATAGAAGCTATTGGGTCTTTTTGTTCAATCATTTATTTCCTTTGTTGCTCAAGTTGTTTAGCTGGGTCACTTGTGTTGCTTAGCACAGAGTTCTCCAAGGGGAGAACTCGCCCTTCTTTCGGTGGACTTCGAGTGCCACCCTAGGGAGGCAAGCTATTGTTACTTTGGTAAGAGGGTTGTGGAGTATTGCCGCACATCTCAGCAGATTCTTTCATCCAATTACTACTCCGGGAGGACACAGTAGAGAAATCATACCACTCATTTCCTCGAGCTTCCGAGGGTATTTTTCCAAGAGAAAATTAGTACAGTTGCTTGAGGGGGAGCTCAGCCCTTGTGGAAAGTTTTGGATTTGGTGGTGGCTGCTATTGAGGGGAATGAATTTATATTCCTAGGACCTGCGCATAGGGGTCACTGGACAACATTTCTATGGAGTTGATTTTAGCTATCTTGTGTCGGGACTTGATATGAGACTTCTTCCCTACATCCGAGAGAACTTCATTTATCATTCCTATTGCAGATTGAGGAGAAATAAGGAGGATTTCAGCAGATTTCATCACTAGGGGACACAGTCTTTGTTCAAGAGGGCGTAGTGCCAAAATAGGGTAATTTTGGAAGGAAGGAATTAGCCAAAACCCTTTTTGGGTTTTTATGGGTTTTTAGAGAGGAGTCCGAGGTTAAATTTGCAATATTTTCTAAGCAGTATTCAGGCCAATAATCCTCTTTTTTTCTAGCAGTATGTTTTATTATTCAATTGGTAATTGCATCCTTTTGTGGGTTTTTCGAGTGGATGGTTTGGGGCAGATTCCTTTTCGGGTTTGGATGAGTATTTTTGGGGGAAGTTACAGTTGCATTTTCAAGCAATTCCAGGCATCATAGAGGGTCATTCTTAGCATTTCTAGTGCAGCAGCAGTTGCCAACTTTTGGGTCTATGCAGATGGATATTGGGCCAAAATTTCCTAGTTCTTGGGGTCATTTCCTCCACTTGTGTTTGCTCGAGCTTGCTTATGCAAGTCTAGGTGCACTTGTTCCTTTCTATATGTACTCCCTATAGCTCATAATTTAATAAAATGGCTCAACTTATTTGCCTAGCTTCTTGGTGTTTTTTATGGTCCATGTGTGTTTATGATTTTATTTTCTATAGCCTAGTTCATGTGTCTGTTATTAGCTGTAAATTTTAATTTGGAACATTACAATCTTCATCAAATGTTACATCCCTGCTAAACTCTATAGTTCTTTGATCAGGTACATAGATTCTGTAAGTTTTAGAATTTTCACAATAAGCAACAAATGTACCTTTCTTACCTAAAGCTTCCAGCTTGTTCCGCCTTTCCTTTGGCACATGAAAGTAGACAAGGCAGCCAAAAATCCTCAAGTTCCCAACCTCAGGCTTTCCACCAGTGAAGACTTCTTTAGTAGTCTTGTTGTTTATGGCTCGGTGTGGAGATCTATTTTTGACATAGAAAACAGTGTTAGCAACTTCTCCCCATAGAAACTTTGGTAGTTTTTTATCATGCAACATAGCTTTGACTGCTTCCATGATAGTTTTGTTCTTTAAGCCACACCATTTTGTTCTGGGTTATATGGTATAGTGGTCTCTTACATAATTCCAACTTCTTTGTAGAAGTCAATGAAATCATTTGAAGTGAACTCTTCTCCAGTAGATCTGAATATTTTGATCTGCTTTCTAGTTTGTTTTTCTACTAGAGCTTTGAAGTATTTGAATATGTTAAATGCTTGAATTTTGTTTTTCAAAAAGAAAATCCATGTCTTGCGAGAAAAATCATCCACAAAGATTATATAATACAAGTAGTCACCAAGAGAAGTTATAGGCATAAGTCCACATAAATCAGAATGTATAAGATGAAATACCTGACTGGTTTTGTTTTTGCTTGAAGGAAATCGTCCCTTTACATGCTTTCCACTTGTACACCCTTGGCAGACCCCATCATGACCCACTCTAATCTCAGGCATTTCAGAAACCATCTTTATCACATGAGGCAATCAATGCTTTATAGTGCAGATGAGCGAACCTTCGGTGCTAAAGTTCACATTGATGATTGTTGTCATGAATTAGCACATGGATTGGTTTTCCATTGACTTTATAAAGACCTTCAAATCTCGATCCCAGAGTGAAGGCATCTCTCATGCTAAATCTCATTGGCCAAGTGAAAATTTTTCCATTTATGAAAGAAACTTTCATTCCTTTGTCTTCTAAGGCAGATATAGATACAAGATTCTTTTTCAAACCATGTACATACAAAACTTTTTGAAGAGATATAGTTTTACTTTGATCTAGATGAAAAGAAACAGAACCAGATCCCTTTATAGGATATGTAGAGTTATCTCCAAAAATTATTTTCAGATCCATCTTCCTCTCAACCAAATTTGAGAGAACCTCTTTATATCAAGTAAAGTGTCTTGGAACACCATTATCAACCAACCAAGTGTCACAAGAATCTACAGTAGAGGAGCTAGAAATAGCAAAAATGAGAAAGTATTGTGATTGTGTTTCCGTTGCATTATTATCATACTTTGGTTCCTTGAACTCTTGGAAGAACGGTAGCTTTCTTTACAAGTAGCAAGAGCTTCTCTTCTTCTATAATCAGATCTTAAATTGTTGCTATGATTGTTGTGGTTGAATCTTGGTTCACTTCTATTTTTTGGACAATCACGGGCATAGTGTCCATGCTTATGGAAATTGTAGCATTGAACTTTTGATAAGCCCCCGTTCCATTTATGGGAATTGTTGGATATGGGAGCAGCCTTTCTTGAAAAGTGATGACCTCTTTTACCTTTTTACTTCTTGCCTTGGACAACAAAGGCAGCAGGTTCTCCCTCTTCGTGCATGGGAATTCTTCCTCTAGAAATCATTATGGCCTCTTCTTGACTGCACTTTCCTAAGAGCTCATCAAATGTGGGAAACTTATCATTGTTGTTGATGGTAGTAATAAAATTTTCCCAGGTCGGACAAAGACCTCCAAGCATAACCAACACCAGCGCTTTATCAGATACAATTTCACCAACAATTGACAGTTGATCCTTGATTTTTGATATCCTCATAAGTATGCTTGAATGGTCTCTCCTTCGTTCATCTTAATGTCCTTGAGTTGATTCTTGGAAGCAAGGATTTGACTCAAGTTGTTTACTTGATACATTCCAATCAGTTTGTCATACATTTCCTTAGATTTCTTCAATTTGGAGACATAGGTGATGAGATGGTCTCCAAAAGAATCAAAGATAATCTTCTTAGCCTTGACTTCTCCCTTCTTGAATTTGGCCTTGACGACAACATTCAAATTTTATGGTGGTTTTGCTAACTCGCCTTCCACATATTCCAATATATCATGTTCTTCAAGGGTAATATCCAATCTTGTCTTCCATGGACCAAAATTTGCAGCATCATTAAGCTTCTCTTCATTCTTGAAGTAAGAAAAAGACATCTTGATCAAGTCAAACAAATTTCAGTAGTAAGTAAGATCTTCAAAAGGAACAACAAGTAATATTTTAGCAGCAATAAGATTTCAACAGCAAGGAAGATCTCTTTGAAATAAAATTTCTGCAAAGGAGTGATAGATCTTATCTTCTTGTGCAACAAATTTCAATAGAAAGTAAGATCTATTTGAATTAAAAATTCTACAAAGTGATAGCTCTTACCTTCTTGGGCTTGTTTTCACCAAAGCTCTGATACCATGTTGAAATTTTGATGTTCTATATTCAAACAATTACTTATTTCAAAAAAAAATTATGTTGCAATATTAGTTAAGCAATTGTAGATAGAACATAAACCAAATGTTTGATATCCTCTTTGAGAGAACCTCTTTATATCCAGTAAAGTGTCTTGGAACACCATTATCAACCAACCAACTAGCACAAGAATCTACAATAGAGGAACTAGAAACAGAAAAAACGAGAAAATATTGTGATTGTGTTTCAGTTGCATTATTATCATACTTTGGTTCCTTGAACTCTTGGAAGAACGGTAGCTTTCTTTACGAGTAGCAAGAGCGTCTCTTCTTCTATAATCAGATCTGAAATTGTTGCTATGATTGTTGTGGTTGAATCTTGGTACACTTCTATTTTTTGGACAATCACGGGCATAGTGGCCATGCTTATGGAAATTGTAGCATTGAAATTTTGAGAAGTCCCCATTCCATTTATGGGAATTGTTGGATTTGGGAGCAGCCTTTCTTGAAAAGTGATGACCTCTTTTTCCTTTTTACTTCTTGCCTTGGACAACAAAGGCAGTAGGTTCTCCCTCTTCTTGCTTGGGAATTCTTCCTCTAGAAATCATTATGGCCTCTTCTTGACTACACTTTCCTAGGAGCTCATCAAATGTGGGAAACTTATCATTGTCGCTGAAGGTAGTAATAAAAGTTTCCCAAGTCGGAGAAAGACCTCCAAGCATAACCAACACTAGCTCTTTATTAGATACAATTTCACCAACAATTGACAGTTGATCCTTGATTTTTGATATCCTCATGAAGTATGCTTGAATGGTCTCTCCTTCATTCATCTTAATGTCCTTGAGTTGATTCTTGAAAGCAAGGATTTGACTCAAGTTGTTTACTTGATACATTCCAATCAGTTTGTCGTACATTTCCTTAGATTTCTTCAATTTGGAGACATATGTGATGAGATGGTCTCCAAGAGAATCAAGGATAATCTTCTTAGCCTTGACTTCTCCCTTCTTGAATATGGCCTTGATGACAACATTCAAATTTTATGGTGGTTTTGCTACCTCCCCTTCCACAAATTCCAATACATCATGTTCTTCAAGAATAATATGATATATCCAATCTTGTTTTCCATGGACCAAAATTTGAAGCATCATTAAGCTTCTCTTCATTCTTGAAGTAAGAAGAAGACATAGTGATCAAGTCAAACAAATTTCAGTAGCAAGTAAGATAATCAAAAGGAACAACAAGTAATATTTTAGCAGCAATAAGATTTCAACAGCAAGGAAGATCTCTTTGAAGTAAAATTTCTGCAAAGGAGTGATAGATCTTATCTTCTTGGGCAACAAATTTCAGTAGCAAGATCTCTTTGAATTAAAAATTCTACAAAGAAGTGATAGCTCTTACCTTCTTGGGCTTGTTTTCCAAAGCTCTGATACCATGTTGAAATTTTGATGTTCTATGTTCAAACAATTACTTATTTCAAAAACTTTTTTCTGTTGCAATATTAGTTAAGCAATTATAGATAGAACATAAACCAAATGCACAATAGAAAATAGCCAACACCAAAATGAGACACAAAGAATTTAGGTCCAATGACCAGGGTAAAACCCACAAGGGGAAAAGCAAACGAGATTCTTCTTCAATTAGATATCAATTGTTCAGTAGAGATACAAAGTACAATGAGAGACCAAGAGAATGAGTAATTTCACCCAAATCTAAACAAGTCGTAGCATGAAGATCATTGGTAGCAGCAGCAGATACAAACAATGAATCAACCTTCCCTTCAACTAAATCAACACTAAAACACTGAAGCACTTAATCAACCTTGGCTTACAAAGTTCTACTCTTACTCTTCAAGTCTCTCTCTCTCACAATCTTCTTTAAGTCTCTCCAACTTTCTCTCTCAAAATCAAATTCTTCTTTCACAATGCACAAGTAGTAATAATCAAGTGAAAAGGCATGAGACACACACATAGGAGGAGCAATGAATTCTTGTCACAAAGAAGGAGCAATACACGTCTTGAAGAAGAGTAACATATGCCATTTAGGGGAGTGTAACTCATGCCATTAAGGAGAGAAACGCATGCCTTAGTAACTTATGCCATCAAGGAGAGGTACGCATGCCTTGGTAACTTATGCCATTAAGGAGAGGTACAGCCTTAGTTAAGGAGAGTGTAACATATGCATTAAAGAGAGAGTAAGAGGAATCTTTTATCACATGTCTTTAATGAGTGTAAGAGGAATATGCCATGTCTTTAATGAGTGCGTAAGAGAGAGTGGAACGTATCATTAAAAGAGATTGAGAGAGTTACGTAGCGCCATGTGAGTCATCAAGGAGAGAGGTGTGAAGTGATTGAAGTGATGAAGCTAAGGTGACTTGTAATTCCTTTTAATAATAATATCATAGTATCATAAAGGATAATAATAATAATAATATCAATAATATTGATGATTAAGTCGAGATTGAACTACTAGGATTGATTAATAATAAGATAAGTGATTTTCCTTCAATTATACTTAATTACCAATTGATGCAAGGTCATTTACTGTTTTTGGAAAGTCATATTTGAAATGCTAGACATGACATTCTATTTTTAGAAAGTCACTCTAGAATTGTCAGAAACGAGATTTTATATAAGGAAATTCATCCCTGAGCTGTCAATTTTCCAACAGTTGATTATATATTTTGTTTCAGATATATATTGCACTTGATGCCATTTCGATATATTCACCCTAACATGGTATATACATGAGCAGACTTTGCATATTTTTCTTTTAAGGGTTTGTGATCTTTAAAATAATTTTTTTCACTAAAAGTTTATATTGTATTTATTTTTTAGTAAACCAAGTCATAAAATTCAACTCCAATTATGAGCCAAGTCTGGGTCAAGTCCGAATTGACCCTCAGCTGATTCCCAGGTTGAGTCCGACTTCTAAAACACTGCATGGCTCATACCTGCGTAGAATAAGTCCAATGACAACTGTTTCTCCATTTTGTAGATGATCAATTACCTGGAAATATAACAGCCAACACATCATACAATAAGCTCTGCTAATCCTAAACAAACAACCAAACTAAATCAAAAAACAAATGAGCCATATAACAGGTAAGATATATTACAGGGAAACCATTGTGACTATTGCTCTGTAGCATTGCAACTACATCTCCAACCTTAACGACACGTGGAAAATATGCAACCTTAAAAGGAAAAAAGCATTAGTCTTTGTGCCACAGCATTAACTTCTCCTATTTATATAGATATTATAAGACAAAATGTAGAAGTTAGAACCGTTTTATCATCCATTTACAACCTTTTGATTTACACAAGCTTCTTTGGCAATCATATTGCGCATGTACTGTTTTGGCCTCGATTCAAGCAATGGGATACCTTTTAGCCGAGCTTGCTCTTCATAAAGTCCTCCATTAAAAACATCACCAACAGCCTGTGCCAAATTCCAATTAAACTAAATCAGCCATTCCAGTGTGATGATTTGCTGATACTGGAAGAATGAAACTGATCTTCCCAAATATCATATTTTCCATAGGGAGCACAGACCTTAGATATGAGAAGAACTAGCATAATCAGGGGCAAAAGCTGCAGATTGTTTGTGATTTCAACCATAATGACACAAAGAGACACAGTCATTCTCATGGATCCTCCAAGAAAAGACGCAGCTCCAAGTAAAGCATACCTGTAAAGAAGCTGGTGGTTGCATCAGTGAATCTAACTAGCTTTTATGCAAATGCAAAACCTGTGTATCAGTGAATCTAACTAGCTTTTATGTAAATTGCAAAAGCAGTGCATCAGTGAATGATGAATCTATCTAGCTAATATGAAAATTGCAGAACCAGCACAAACATCCATTTTATTCTTCTAATGGTAATTCAATGAACATATCTCAGATATTTTAGCATTTCCCTACCATTGACCAGAGGATATATGGTTCCTAAATCTCCCTCATTTTCAGAATTATTGGGTTTACAGGTGATGTATAAACATAAGTTGCCATGAGCAATTAACAAAAGGCTACAGCCAAATTTCAAATTTCAAAATACTAATCAAATTGAGCCATCTCATGACAATGAAGCTATATACCAAAAAATATATGCCAACATAAAAAGAAGAGCTGGCATTCAGCCAAAACTTACGTTCCCTCTTCCACATTTAACTTTTTGTATACTTTTACAACGAACATGCCTACAAGACGTCCATATGTTGATCCTATCATTATTCCTGGTACAAATTGTCCAGATGGCACTGCAGTGCCATATGTGATGATAGCAAGAAAGTAAAACATCGCCTGCATAATTTGCATAAACACATGTAAATTATCAAAAACAAATCTTTAAATGTTTAAAAACATACAATTAAAGATGGAATAAACCCTGCACAGCCATGTCAGCAACTATTACAATAGAAAATGGATGGCCTCAAAACATGTAAGCACAGACAGTCAAAACACCTTTGAAATTTTAGGCCAACACATTGCAAACCAGGCATAATGGTTGAAAACAAAACTCTCTAAGGTGAATTCTACAAGAATAGTTCAAACTTCATAGTTCCTGGAAACACAAGGCTTCAACTTAAATATGTGTTGAGAATCGAGATAAACGGGGCAGAGGCTAACAATGCCTAGAAAAGAACAGGAGTAACATATACAGAAATAGCAAAGAAAAATCAGTATTGAAATGACCTGCATGGGAGTTTTCCTAGTTCTACTAAAGGTAGAAGAAACATGTGTATCTACAAGCAAGAAATTGTTCTTGAAAGACTAGGGTTAAAAGACATAGTTAAGGCATATCAATGGATGATTGATACCGTTCATTAAACAATTTGTCCTCAAAGCATGATGGGACCTAAGTTTATGACCGTTTTTTGAAATCCTACATGTATTACTTCAAAGATGAAATCATCACATCATTGAACAAAAAAATTACATCACATGAAGAACAAAGGTCCTGGAAAATTCTCCCTGTTAAAATGCCAAAAAGGCAAGCATATGAGACTGTGCACCAATAGAAAGGAACTCAACATCACAACAAAAGACAGTGAGTTTGTCCCTCACAAACAAGCAGAGCCAACTATTGCAGCTCCTTAACTCTCCTATGCTAAAAGAAGAGGGATTCACCTAAAAGTAACTCTAAAATGATGCTTCAACAGAAAGCCACTATCAAGTAACTGTACTAAATTCCACAAAAAATTGCCACTGTTCCAAACCATCCAAGTGTCCCCCAAAAGAGAAATTTTCCATTAAATCAGGGCAGCCAAGAAGAAATGAAATTCATCCTGAAACCACGTCCAAAACACTTTCACAATCCATCTCCAAGAAGCATGCACAACTGTTTCATCTTTACCACACAAAGCACAAGTAACACCAATCACGCCTACTCTATACGGTCGACTCTCGACAGCCAGTGCTTTGTCAGAGTAGAAACCACCCCCAAACATTGTGCTTTAGCCTTTTGGGTGCAAGAAAAGCCAAAAAAAGACCAAGAGTTGCACAAAAGACCCAAAACAATGCAGAATAGCCGTTTTAATTCAACAAAAAATTGGGACTTGTTACCCCTCTTTCAGCAGCGGTACCTACATATTCATTGCAGCATTCTTGAACACCATTGTGCGCCCAAGGACACAAGTCAAAAGCCATGTAACAACCATGTGAGGCCATGTAGGCATCCTAGACCTTGTTTCAGCAGGCATACCTATATATTCATTGCAGCATTCTTAAAAATTATTGTAAGCCCAAGGTCGCAAGCATAATTTTAGAAGCCCAAACCAGGTTTTGAACTAGCCCACCTATCTAACTGGACTTCGAACTGGAACCAAATCAAATTGGATTCTAAAGAATACATCAAATAATTAATTTTTAATGAAAATTATTTTTTTTAAGATCCTAGACCATGATTCCAAACCATTAGAGACCAAATATGCAAAGTTTGTTCATCTATATACCATCTAAGGTGAATATATCAAAACGGCACTGAGCACAATACATATCAACAACAAAATACATAATCAATAACACTCTAAATGGCATGTAGAATCTAAAAAAAATGCTACAAGCTATTGGGCCATTGGCCTACTATAAATTAAAAATCAACATGATCACTCATCAAACTCATCACCGATTCACCATTACTAGAAATGGAATCATCAACAAGAGCTACATAAACATCATCT
Source organism: Pinus albicaulis (assembly GCA_034641835.2). Lineage (NCBI taxonomy): Eukaryota > Viridiplantae > Streptophyta > Pinopsida > Pinales > Pinaceae > Pinus > Pinus albicaulis. Next base: position 222,621,849 of record CM076574.1, read on the forward strand.
GGCTCAAAGTCTTCACACTCAGATTTCTCAAGCTTATAATACAGTAGAAATTGAAAAATATTAACATGCCTAACCAATTATTTTGGTTGAGTGAAGGGCACATTTTTGTTAAGGCCATGGTAAAGGAGTTCAACAATCAATCCCACCAACATCAGAGGAGATCAACAATCAATACCACCAACATCAAGGTACATAAAGGGCTTCACACTCTTCATTAAATGTCAATCCCATACGCTCAACCGTGATAGAATTCAATGCAAATGTTGCAATCCTACCAATCATAAATGGCATTAAAAATGGATAAAGATAAATCTATGTCCAATCAAATTAATGAATTCCAAGCATTAGTCGAACAATGAATAGAAGCATGTGATAAAGTAGAAGAAGATAAGGTCAAGATTGTTTTATTAAACAACTTAACCTTAAAATATTGTGATGTTGTATTTACAATAAGCTATATTCCATCACAATCTTTACACACAATCATATTAACGAACTCCAAGCATTAGTAGAACAATGAACAGAAGCATGTGATAAAGTAGAAGAAGATAAGGTCAATACTGTTTTATTAAACAACTTACCCTTAAAATATTGTGATGTTGTATTTACACTACACTATATTCCATCACTATCTTTACACACAATGATTTTGACCATTATGACAAGGGGAAATGTGAGTATGAAGATGAAAACGATAAAGAAAAGAGTCCAGGAAAAGCCAAATGTGAAAATGGAGGAGTTAGGGTGCAAAAATAGGAAGAAAATATTATTGTACAATCCAGTCAAATGATATACTCAAAGGAAACGTAAGGAACGCTAAAGGCAAATTAAGGGAGCAGTCACAAAAACTATTTGGTAAAAAAATATCATAATGCAAAAGTTTTCTTATTGAAAGAATTTTTGGCATTAAAACAAATAAAGGTAAATATTTGTCCAACCATATTAATGCATTCCAATCGAGCCTACTTCTTCTCGAGGTATCATGGAACCATCTCCACTCTTCGTTCTTGTGACAAGATCCAGGTCATCTTTCTTGCTCATCACTTTCCATCTATGACATTAAGGTGTTGTATCGAGCCTTCCCAAACTTCAAGCTTGTTCATGGCTTCCTCTTGAAAGTGATCTCCTTTGACCTTTAAGTTATCTTCTCGCCCAGCTACCCTTTCATTCCCAAGATAAACTCATCTTGTCTTAAAAGTTGGCACGTACCATATATTGAGTTTCCCTCAATATTTATTCATTCATACAGTTGACCTTGCCTCAACTGTTATCATCCATTCCTCCAACATCCTTTTCCCGATAGCCAATAATAATATGTCAGCTAGATAGCCAAACCATGAAAGAAATAGACTTACCTCACCATGGTGACTTTCTCATCAACAACAACCATCTCCACTTGAATTCTCCTTGCATCAGAGTGCCCAAGGATCGAACTTGATTACCAAGTTACAACTTTTCTTCTGGATATTATACTAGATGTTAATCATATTCTAGAGAAAGTTCTAATCTTTTATGCAATCTTAAGTGAGTCACATGCTAATCTTTTCCAGCATCATAAACACTTGAGCATAACTTTCATAGCCAACTATATTCCATAAGATTCGCATGTACATAAATCTTATCCAAACATCAACATGCATTCCTATGCTTTTATCCAACCATCTAGCTATCCATATAATATTGCAATCCTTCATCCCTTTTTACCAGCATGATTCCACATTACATAGAATACATACTATTTCAGTAATGATGCTCTTCCGAAGGATTTTTAAAATGATGGTCCTTCTCAGATTTTGGTGATCCATTTCAGCAAGATGACAACTCTAACATAATGTTACATAATATCTGGATGAACACTATGCAAAATCTTCCAACATTCTATCCTAGATGACCTCAACATAATCGTATAAATTCCAAATATGTTTTATCATATGCTTCTATCCTATGACGCTTATGCAAAATATATCATCTAATAAAAGAGAATATTCATAAACAACCTAGAAGATAGTGAACCTTATTTAGTAGTAGAGATCCTTCACATTTTCCTTCTTTCCCTTCTTTTCAAGTACTCCCACAACTTCAGCTACATGATCTTCACTCCTATCCTTTCTCTTATTGTTTTGTTGATTTGGATAGTCCCTCTTGTAATGTCCAAATTCTTGACACTTGAGGCATTGAACCTTGGATATATCTTTCTTCTTGGACTTTCCAAACTTTCCCTTCTTCATCTTCTTGACTTGGGCTAGAAAGGCTTGAGTTTGCTCATCAGATCCAATGTCATCCTTGACCTTGATCCTCGACTCTTCTAGTATGCATTGTGCCCACAACTCATCCAATGTCATCCTTGACCTGGATCCTCGACTCTTCTAGTATGCATTGTGCCCACAACTCATCAGATGGAGTGGAGTAGATACTTGTTGCAAAGTTGCTTCATTCCGGTGGCAATGCGTTTAGAACACATATGATCACGTTTGAATCAGTGATCAGTTCCCCTAGTCCTTGCAAATGGTCTCTTAACTGAGAGACTCTCATGAGGAAGGATGCCATATCCTTATCCTTCGATTTCTTTATTCTACATAGCTTGTTTCGCAAAGACATCTTTTGACATGTTGTACTCACAGAGTACAATTCACTAGCATGTCATACAGTGCTTTGGAAGTCTTTAGATTTGCCACAAATGGAACAAGAGAATCCTCGATTGATTCGATTATGATCCTTTGTGCCCTTACTTCCCCTTTCTTGTACTTTGCTAGTTCTTGTGTCCTTTCTTTTGCTAGCTTGGTAATTTGTCCAAAGAAATTTTCCATCACTTCTTGCTCTATTAGTATCAAGTCAATCCTCTTCGTTCATGCTAGATAGTTTACTACCTGTTGTCGCATAGAATGTCTAGGCACCACGACAACGGCTCAGATCGAGGGCTGTCACCCTGATCCCCAATCTCTCTATTTAAGTTGTCTCCTTATAGTAGACTAAGAGGGGTAGACCCTATGGAAATGGAACGAAGGAGAACTCGTTGGGAACCAACTAGTTCGGGAGACACAGTTAAACGACCAAATACTTGTAAAATACCTAACAAGATTAAATGATTTAATTGAATTAAAAAGATTGATACCAGTGCCTTATGGAGTAAACTATCCTACTAAGGAAATTACAACCAAGTACTTGATGAGAAACTGTTGTGATGCAAAGTTAATTTAGAATGCAGAATGCAAGGAAAATGATTTTAAAAAGGAGCGAGATGAAGCAAGATTCGAAGATGAGAGTTAATGTTAAAAAAGCCTAAAGCACTTGGATTATAAATAATCTGATCTAACCACTAAGTACTTAAGCGAGAGTGTCAATTATGAAGATGTCAAAATTACTCGATTAAAAGATATACAGATCCACAATAGAGCTCTCAAAATCAGATATCAATCACACTTACTTGAAAAGATTTCCCAAACATTAGTATTCAATAAACATCCAATAATTCAAGTAAATGAAACAAAAGTTAATTAAACATTAGGCAATTTTAATTGATAGAACACGTTCCAAAACTCAGATGCCAATGATCATCAAACCCAACTGAAACATATGAAATTTACTAGCACTTAAATCTCAGTAATTATTCATCCAGATATACCATGAAAATATAACGCTAATAAAACCACTTCATCAAACAATTTATGGATTAAATGATGTTCTTAAAATTGCAATTCCAAACATTAAATTTTCTCCTATAGTCAAACTTAGGATATATTTTTTAGCAAGATTTCAGATCTGAAATATAAATTACAGCAGTAATTTAAACCATAGATCAGCAAACAAACGATGCCGGCACCAATGCCCAAAATGACTAAAAATTGTAAAAATTGTTGAACTTGAAAAAAAATCAATGAAAAGATCTGATTAAGAGAATTTTCACATCTGATATCTTTATTTCAGCAATGAAACAGTGACAGATCAGCAAGATAAAACTGCTCAAAATAGCTGCCAAATACTTCTAGAAATAGCAAAAATATATTAAAATTTGAAAATTTCAATTTTAAGGCTTTAAGAGAGTTTGATTCAGTAATTTTCAGAACTGATAAGTTTGTAACAGCAGTAAATTGATAACAGATCAACAAACTGAAAATGATCCCCACTATGTCTAAAAATAGTAAGTTTTGCCAAAAAAACTGAAAATTCAAATTTTTTAGACCTTATTTAGGATATGTATCAGAAATGTTCAGATATAATTTTTCACAGTTATGCAGTAATTTCCAGCAAGTTTTAAAGTCAAATCTAGGCAAAATTAAAGAAGCCCAAAAGGCCAAAAATTCTAAAAATGAAGATTTTGCAATTCTAAACAGTTTTGACCATATAAAATGTGTTTTTAGGGCCTAATTATTTGTGATTTGTTTGCTGTAATAAAATTTGCAGAAAATAAGAGTTTAGAGATCAAACCCTTAGCCCAAGGCTTTGAAGATCCCACTGTTGAAAATTCTTGAAATTTTGGGATAATGTTGCTGCTTGAAAATTAGAATTTTGGAGACCAAAATCCTATAAAAATAGCCTCAAAAGCCTATACGTCCTCAAATGTCTAGATCTGGCTCAGATCTGAAGATTTTCTTGGTTAATTTTTCAGATCTATTCCTGCAAACAAATATTGAGCTCAAGTCTTGCCCTCCAGGGTCTAGACCTGGCTCAGATCTGAAGATTTCCTTGGCTGATTTTTCAGACCTATTCTTGCACAAGTGAAAAAAGAAAAATCAAATACCCAATATGTACAATAATAGAGAAAATTCTAAAAACTCAAATGTTAGAATTCAATATTATGTTACAAAACTTTAGATCTACACATGTAAATTACAGATCTATACAATATATTTACAGATCTATGCACAAGAGTTGTAGATCTGTCAGATCTGAGGAGCATAAGTCTGACTTCGTTCCCAGATTTGAAGATCTAAGGCTCTTGTTAGCCAGATCTAACTTTAAATTCAAAAAAAATTAAGATAAATTTTTTTATTTAGGCACAAGCTCTAGAAAGACCCTACAAAAAATATTTCGTAAGATAACCTTAGAATTTAAGAAACAATGGGTTTTTTCAGATTTTCTGAAATCTGAGAGTCCGCTGATCTAACTAGAGATTTCCCCAAACGCTCAAATCTTGAACAATGATCTCTGCACACTTAGATCTGAATTTTAGATTGATAGAAATTTAAAAAATAACCATTAGACCTTTCATAAATATAGATAACTAATATTTCTGTCAAATCAAAATGCAATTTAAGAAAACCCAGAAAACTACACAAGATACCTGTATGCAGATCAATCCATAAAGACGATCAACCATCAAATGCCAATAAAAGTAGCAGAATTTAGAGACAATGTCACCACATAGATCTGGAAAAGGAACACCAAAGTTTGTAACCCCAAAGTCTTTATGCTTTATTGATCAAAAAATTACAAGAGCTTCTGAGAACAAGTGCACGATCCAAAGATCGGGATGCAAATGACATACGAAGACCTCTAATTTATAAGATAAAATCTCCAACGGCTAGTTCAGTTGATCCTTGTCAAAATAATCTCGACCGTCGAAAAAAGTTTAATTATCTTTTAATCTGGACCGTCGAAATTATAATTTTGAGGAAATTCGAATTTATCATTTAATTCCATTTTAATTAACTCAAAAATCATATTTTTGAGTTAATTACCTCAAAATTTTGACTTTGACTTAACCACCAAGGCCCAAAGATCCAAAATTTCTTGAAATTCTCAATATTCCTTTGGCCTGGGACCTTTAAAAATTTATCTTTTAAGGACCTACCAATTTTGCTTATGAAGAATTTTAACTCACCTAGGACTTAAAATTAATTAAATTTCTGGCTTGGGATTTTTAATTTAAATTGGTCAGAAAAATTAATTAATTGACTGAGAGGGGATTTAATTATTTTTCCAACCCTCTTTACATAAGATAAATACATTTAGACATATAAAGGGGGAATACTCATTCATGATAGACCCTCAAATAGCTACCCAATTATGCAACTCAAAACATGATCTAGTAGTTCAAGTAGCTTGTAATAAAATAATCTAGTCAATTAGCTAGGATTATTCTCAAACTAATTTTACAATGACTCAATAAAAAACACTAGGACTCACTTAGCATCTTGATGACAAAATCCACCCTAGCTTTGGGGTGAGGTTGGAGGGGAAAACTCTGTCAATCACATGTGTCGAGAAACACAAGTGAATCAGTGAGACAAAAAACCTCCTAGGATAGAAATCATCACCAAAATACTAGGTTTACCTAGGTTGTTACATACATGGTGGTCTTACTTAGATTATTTACATCATAAACATGCAAAATGGGTTTACATCATTTATAAAACTGTCAACTAATGATGGAATCTGAATGGTGTGAACACCTCGCACATGATGAATCCCATTTGCAAAAAATGGGGGTGTACTGCTATGGGGTCGTTGACAAAGTGTGGTCAACACTACCCCAATGAGCTTGTTTCTCTCCTTGCAGAAAGAACTTACATGACTGGAAGATTCAGCAATTATGATAAAATACTTACTTGAACACCAAGACTTCTTTTGATGGTGTCTCCAACCTTCTTGACACCTTCAAGATCCTTGACGAGACTTCCTTGAAAATAGCTTCCAAGATTGATGCCTTTCAAGAAGACTTCCTCCTTCTTGTGAGATTGATGTAGTCCTTCTTCAATATAGAAACCCTAGATCGGAGGGTATTCTACCAACAAGTCTTAGATTCCTTCAAGAGATATTCTTTCTTGTAGTCTTCTTATTCAGGCTTTGAGAGTTTCCTTTTTCCTTTCCCCTCGACAAATAACTTTTTCGAGTGTCCTTTCAGCTGCCTTCCTTGCTCACCTTAGTTGTGATACCATGTTAGAAAATGTAAAGTGGCAGCTATTATATCTTATTTTCTTTATCCTTGATACTTTCTTGTGAATCTTTACCTATCTTCTTTATGTTCTTTAGTTGGATCTTTTCATCAAACAATGTCAAGAAACAACAACAATAAAAGAGGACACAAATGTAGGCTCTCAACCAGGGAAAAACACCTCCAAGGGGAAAACCCAGAAACTCTTCTCTTCTTATAATTGCTTCAAATGAGATACAATGACCCAATCCCTAGACTAACTCCTTCTCCCAGTACGAAGGCGGCCCTTCCTCTAAACCTTTATGCTTCTTACTTGCAACTTCGACCTGCCAGTAACAACCCAGCTACATGAACCGATAACTTTGACCTCCAACAATTTCGTCCCAACAACTGCTACAAAAACCCTAATATATCTTCCTTTCAAGATCTTCTTGGAGTAAAATAGCTCTCCCCAAGGTCAACAAGGTCAAGGCAAGGATTTCACTCTATCCAGAAACTTGTTCCTGCAATTATGCTTCCCAACAACGACTCCCCCCCCCCCCCCCCCCCGCGCATCAATTCAGACCTACAACTTCAGCCTCTTTCCACTGTAGAAACCCTAGCTTCTTAGCACGTGTGAGAGAGATAGAGCCCAGAAACAACAAATTTCATCCTTCCAGCTTCTCCTAGAACTTCACTTCCCTTTTGCGTCTCCCAGCTATAGATCTAACTCCTTTTTGTAGATCAAACTCGTGTGACTGTGCATCTCTAAATGAAGTTGAATTTCTCTTTATATAGCCTTCTCAAGGGATCGAATTATCTCCTTTAGGCCGACTTGTATTCTTAGAGATTCCAGGACTTTCTAGACTCAAAAATAAGTCGTTTTACAATTACAAATTGCCCAGAAGGGTCTTATAAACATAATGTTGACTCATTTGACTCAGGGCAATAAATCATAATACCTAACAAACCCTAGAAGCACAAAGAACATGTTTTTACCTAAAAGGCTGATGCAGGGGCATTAGGCTTAATAAATACTTAGTATTTCTATAAGACATAGGGGGGTCTTATGTTTTTAATTCCTTATGTAATTGTTAGTATTTTGAATAAAATAGTGATGTTCTCGAACCATTAGAGAACATGAGAGGAAGGTGATTAGTTAGGAATATGAAGGGGCAGTCGAATTTAGGATCAGTTTCAGTTATTTTAGGGGTTGAGTCTAAATTTAGGATTTTCGGAATCGCAAGAGTCTTGGGTGAGCTGTTAGGGAAACTGAATCGATTCCTTAGTACTTCGCATAAATGTAAGCCTACGGGCAGATAGAGGGAGAGTTGTTCAAGGGGAGAACAAGAATGGTAGGAAGGGCCATTGATCTGAATATCAGGCAGTAGAAGATTTCTGTGTAATGTTGTTTTAATATAGAAGCCAATTTTAGAAGTTAAGTGTTGTGTGTATATTGCGTGCAATGGGATTGTGGAAAGAGAGAGACTCTGTCATTTGATGTTTTAATTGCATGTCTGATTGTATGGGCTGAGAATTGTAAATTTATGTAGATGTTCTATGCTTGATGCAACTTTACTTTTATAACAGCAATCACATAAACAGTTAAGTAAAATGTTGATAGAACATACCATTGGATCTATAGAAGACAAACCAGAAACAGGAGAATGTGTTGGTGCGTTACGGCGGTTAGCAGGATGCTTCAACCAGCAAAGTCTTCTTGGTCGGCCAACCCAGAATGTGTCACAACAGTCCTCAAATCTGTCATCCAGTCAACTCAAAGTCAACCCCAAAAAAGTCAACGTAGTCCAGAAAAGTCAACGCAGGGCAGCAACAATAAAGTCAATGCAACTCCAACTTCGGTCAACCTTTTGACCTCGATTTTTGTGCCAATGAGTAGGGCCTTCAAAAATCGAACTCTCCACAAAATTTCAGCCAATTCGGACCATGCGTTGACCAAAGTCAACACTGGTCAAACTTGCCTAGAAACCCTAACTGTAGAAAATTTGCTGCAGTAAATTTCGTCATTTTTGCTGCAGTAGATTTCGTCCTTCTTCTCACATGGGAGATGAAACTGCTTCTCAGATGCTCGTATATAATCAGAGGAGAAGATGTGTGATGAGATGAGTTGAAAATGCTCCAACGTTGACCCTATAAATACCAATCATGAGAGGTGTGTGACACATATGTTGGGGGTAAAAACCTTAAGGCCGACCTGCACATAAAATTTATTACAAATAATAAATTCAAAATAAATGTTCTGCTCATCAGATTAAAATCAATTTTATATCGATTTTACACCTCTCTAAAAGAGGAATCCAATACAAATATTGAAATCTTCATCTGAGCATCACAAGATGGAGTTTGGACCTAGTTGTCCAAATTTAACAAGAATAAATATTAACTTATTCGAATTCCGTGTGATTGAGCACTGTTGCATCAATCTCTGAGTAGATCGACGATATTGAAAGAACTTGCCATAGACTTTAAATTGAGGCAACAAATTGTTGGATACATCCCACATTGAGGGTTACTGTATTTGCAATCATGGGTTAGAGTCATTAGGGTTTTACCGTGGATTGAATCACAGAAATTGGGTATAGAATACAGGTCGCATCGCAAAGGCTGGTACTTTGCATGCTGTAAGTCATAATTGAATTAAATGTTGATGGTTATATGTGCAGATTGTGAATCCCTAACAAATGGAATGGGTGTGGAATGATTTGGATCTATTAACGGACTTAGATTGAATGCAGGTGCGGTGGCGAAATGATGGCGTAGTAGAATCGTGAACAGCATCACTGTGAACGGCAAAGAAGTATGGTGCATCAATAAATCGAACTGACCAGTAGAGGAGTCAAACTGTAGCATTGAAGATTGGATGTTCAACGAGGTAGAATGAAAGTAGAAGCGGAGTTCAAGGGCCGCGTTGTAGTGGAGGCACAGAGTCATTTTAACTCTGTTCGAATGTTGAAAGAAGGTGCAGTGTAATGAAACCGCACTCTACAAAAACTTGAGCGAAGGCGTGAAAGAAACAGCGTTGGAAGGAACCCGCAGAAGGAACCTTAATTTGAATGTGAAATCAAAGGAAGGCGGAACTATGAGGAAATGAAGGGGTCGGAACCTGAAGGCGGTTTTGATGAACCAAGAAACCAGTGGTATCGCGCGACTTTTAAAATGGTAAATGGATTTTGAATTTGGAACGCGATATCATTACTTGTTTGACGCGTGGCAATAAGTGTTATTCCAAGACCAGTTATATCGCGTAAGTTCTGAGAATTAAAACTCATGCGCCTTGGTAGCGCGATTACCGTTGGATTGGAACAAGAGTGCGAAGACCATTCAATGGATGTGAATGGTAAGTTAAGTTGCTGGGCCCCAAACTTCAATATATATTGGTGATTGGTATTTTAACCAAAGTCCAAGTTTTGTTGAATTACTATAGCCAAAATTTTCATGCGTGGATGCATTGGTTGGGCCAAGGTCAAGTTTGGTAAAGTAAAAAAGGTGAAGGCGCATATATATTTGATAACAGATACCTTGAAGTTCGACCAAAGTCAAAGGTTATGATATGGTTTCCTAACGTTGAATTGGAGATATAATATATGTTAAATTATTATGTTTAATAAGGCCGTGCGCATAGATCTGACAGTTGATATGTTGTATACCACTATGTAATGGTCTTGATAATAAAGCCCAAATAGTGGTAGGAGATCCAATAAGGTAAGGGCGAAGAAGAGTTAATTGGGGTTAATAGAATTCGGAGATTCATGAGATGTTTTTAAAAGCATATGGTTTTGACCTTGAGGTTGAGAACAGAAGCAAAGCTTCCACAGGAGAAATTATAAATCTGGGTGAGATGTGTGGTTTATTAACCATAAGAATTTTATTCTAATATCTCAATCTCAAATTTGAGGTATAGAAGCCTCCGTATATATTATTTAAGATTGCCCAGATTTTGAAATTGAGGACATTTTGGGTTTTTAAATAGAAATGCATTTTTTATATGCACAATATAATTGGAGACTGTGGGAGAGGCAGGGTAGCCTGCCATCAAGTGGTATCAAAGCTGGAATAGCTCTTTTTGAAAATTCAAGTTTTTGTTGAATGCTTGTGTAATGAAATAAGATCAGATTTTTGAAACTGATAAAGATTGCAGCATACAGAGATGCAGTGCAGGTGAGAGGAACAGTAAGATCACTCAGGGATCTTGGAAGGTGAGTTGATGAGCATTAATTAACTCTGGTTTGAAGAATTGTTTGCAGAATTCAGATTGCAGGCAATTGAAGAAATCTCAGCAAAAGAAGGAAGATCACAGCTTTGAGAGCAGTGATGAAGGAGTCCAGCAGAGGATTCTAAAGTGAAGAAGAAAGTGTGGCAGAACCTTGAGGAAATTCAACAGAGGTTAAATGAGTTCTAAAAGTTGTAGAGTGAAGCCTAGAGAGCGCAGAAGAGAGTGCTCAAAAGGTTTCAGCGGATAGGGGACGAGTACTTGCCAAAAGACCAGATCCGGAGGAAAGGATTGGTGAGGTAAGTGGCAGCAGAAGAGCTTGCTGTTGCAGAGGCTTAGTGCAGCTTATGAGTGAAGAACTCATGGAGAAAAGGATGACTACTGATAGTCATAGAAGAGATAGCAGAGGTTCAGAGAGAGACCACAACAGAAAAGAGAAAGAAGATGCCAGGACAAATGGCATGAGGAAGAAATTGACTGATGCGGAGTACTGGAAAGAGGTAGCTGAGATCAGAAAACAGTTTACTAAACTGGAAATGATGATAGAGGAAAGCCAGAGAGTTGGTTGGCTCATGAAGAAGAGAGTAAAGTGGCCAAGGCTACAACAGAGAAGAGAACAGCAAGTGAACATGCAGTTTGCAGAAAAGATGAGAAAGCTTGAACAGAGGATGGGTGTACAGTTGAGACGTGCAGAACTTAGAGCAGCTGAGTTGAGAAGAGAAGTTTCTGTTTGTGAAGCAGAATAGAGTACAAATGAAGAATGGAGATCTGTAAAAGATCTTGTGAATCATGGTGAAAATCTAAGACAGCAAGAAGTTTGTCTTGCTGAATAGGAAATTATTGATGATTTCCTGAGTTATTGGGCGAGTCCAGACCAGCTGGATGATGTAGAACCTTGTATTTTTGTAACTAATAATTGTGATGTGATTACAGGTTTTGAAGAGGAGGATGAGCAATCTTGTGAAGTTGTCACAAGTATGAAGAAGCATCTCTCGGCAGATGAATACTCTGAAGTAAAATACAATGATGGAGAATGTCTCTTGACTGAAGGAAGTAGTGATGCATTTATGATGGAACCTGTTACAGCACAGGAAGGGGTTCTTGTGAAAGAAAGGATTCAGTTTGAAGAACTGATATGTGAAACACCAGTTGAGGCTATTGAAGCTTGTGAGTTGCAAACTGAAAATTTGTGTATGAATGCAGGGACTGTAAGTGATGATGAAGTTCTTAAAGAATGCCAGAGAGAAATTGCATTGTTGGAATACTTGTTGGAGAATTCAGAGTATGAAAGAGAGATTGCAGAAGGTAGAGTTCATCACAGTGAACAGGAAAACATCATGGGAGAAGATGGTGTGAAAAGAAGTCTAGTTGACAGTCTTGGGAATTCTTCAGAGAATTCTTTGGAAAGTTTGGATCAGCATACTGATGCGTTGATAGTGGAGGAAAATTCAGGACAACATACTGAAATGTTGGCAGAGGAAGAAAAGGCACTGAGGCCTTATGATTTTTGTTTTAACAATTGTTTTATGAATGCAGATTTTTTTGACGCTGAAAAAAATTGACACCATTGGACAGTCAAATAAAAGAGGAGGAAAACTCTGTGGAAGACTTTAATCCATGGAATGAAGAAATTGGATTGCTGGAGATTATGCTAAATAAACAAGATTCAATGAGGGAAAACCTCAATTTCAAAATTGGGGATTGCAGAATGTGAAGATACGGAGGAATGAGGACAGCAAAGATTTTCTGAGTCTTGAAAAAGACTTAGGACTACAGGAGGAAGAATTGGTGACTAGATCATCAATTGAAACCATTGGGTCTTGTAGTGTTGAATTTGACAATTTGACTATAATTTCAGGTGTTATAGAAGACAATCCATCTCTTGGAGTTGTCTTGGATGAAGATGAATTGTTGCAGAAAAAGGAAGGTGAGGCTATCATGTCTCATGTGAAGGAACTTGTTACTACTGTTGATGACAAGAAGGAACTGATTTGTCTGATGGACAAAGAGAAGACTGGAGGACGGATTTTTAGAACTGCTACAGTGGCGGAGAATCAGAATTTTATTCTGATAGAAGATGAGGACACAGTACTTGGAGAACTTGATTTGATCGCCAGAATCAATCAAGGGGATGAAAGACAATTACTGAAGATTGTCAAGGAAGAAGAGGGATATGCTGAAACTGAATTGCAGCATATTGATGATGTGGTTGTACCAGAGAGATGGCTGAAATGTTTGTTGGAAACATTTGAACAAAAGAAGAGAATTGCAGACACTAGAGTGAATTTGCCTAAAGTTGTGGAAGAATTAGGAGCAGATACTAGTTCGCAGAATTTAATTATGCTTACTAGTACACAAGGAGAAATGAATGATTACGTTACTGCAGTTAGAGAATTAAAGGATAATTTACTTTTTAAAGGTAAATTTGCAGGTGATGAGCAAGAGAATGTTACAGAGGAACAGGAAGTTTGGGAGACAACAACATGTGGGGTGACACCTGCAGGAGTAAAAACAATGTTAGCAACATTTCTGGCAAAAGAAGTAACATTGGCAGAGGCAGCAACATCTATGAGGAAAACATTTACAGCAACAATTGAGGAGATAACCACAAGGGCAGCAGCAAAATTCTTGAAGACAGTAACAGCAGCAGTGTTGACAGCAACAGAAATTGAAGGCAGCAACAAAAGGCAAAGAAATTTCCAGACAAAAGAAAGGTTGGACACAGAAATTGAAAACATCAGAAGATTGATGATGAAGGTGCCTCAGAAGCAGCAGATAGTAGCAAGAAAGCAGAGAAATCTTAGCAAAGGAAAAACAAGAGCAGAATGTGAAAGCATTGCTGGAGGCAAGTTGTAGAACAAAGTATGGAAACCTGGAAGTGTGCAGTTGAAGAATAAGGCAGCTGATGGACAGCAGCAAAGCAAAGTATGGGACCCAGGAGGCAAAGTTTTAAGAGCACATGATCAGGAGATCATGATTCAATTTGACCTTGGGAGTCTGATGCAGGGGCATTAGGCTTAAGAAATACTTAGTATTTCTATAAGACATAGGGGGGTCTTATGTTTTTAATTCCTTATGTAATTGTTAGTATTTTGAATAAAAATAGTGATGTTCTCGAACCCTTAGAGAACACGAGAGGAAGGTGATTAGTTAGGAATATGAAGGGACAGTCGAATTTAGGATCAGTTTCAATTATTTTAGGGATTGAGTCTAAATTTAGGATTTTGGGAATTGCAAGAGTCTTGGGTGAGCTGTTAGGGAAACTTAATCGATTCCTTAGTACTTCGCATAAATGTAAGCCTAAGGGCAGATAGGGGGAGAGCTGTTCAAGGGGAGAACAAGAATGGTAGGAAGGGCCAATGATCTGAATATCAGGCCGTAGAAGATTTCTGTGTAATGTTGTTTTAATATAGAAGCCAATTTCAGAAGTTAAGTGTTGTGTGTATATTGCATGCAATGGGATTGTGGAAACAGAGAGACTCTGTGATTTGATGTTTTAATTGCATGTCTGATTGTATGGGCTGAGAATAAATATTAACTTATTCGAATTCCGTGTGATGGAGCACTGTTGCATCGATCTTTGAGTAGATCGACGATATTGAAAGAACTTGCCATAAACTTTAAATTGAGGCAACAAATTGCCGGATACATCCCACATTGAGGTTTACTGTATTTGCAATCATGGGTTGGAGTCATTAGGGTTTTACTGTGGATTGAATCACAGAAATTGGGTATAGAATTCAGGTTGCATCGCAAAGGCTGGTACTTTGCATGTTGTAAGTCATAATTGAATTAAATGTTGATGGTTATATGTGCAGATCCAATTATATACGAAGGTAAACAAATTATGTTGAATGAAAGTGGGATTGTGAATCCCTAACAAATGGAATGGGTGTGGAATGATTTGGATCTGTTCACGGACTTAGATTGAATGCAGGTGCGATGGCGAAATGATCGCATAGTAGAATTGTGAACAGCATCACTGTGAATGGCAAAGAAGTATGGTGCATCAATAAATCGAACTGACCAGTAGAGGAGTCAAACTGTAGCGTTGAAGATTGGATGTTCAACGAGGTAGAATGAAAACAAAAGCGGAGTTCAAGGGACGCGTTGTAGTGGAGGCACAAAGTCATTTTAACTCTGTTCGAATGTTGAAAGAAGGTGCAGTGTAATGAAACCGCACTCTACAGAACCTTGAGCGAAGGCGTGAAAGAAACAGCGTTGGAAGGAACCTGCAGAAGGAACCCTAATTTGAATGTGAAATCAAAGGAAGGCGGAACTATGAGGAAATAAAGGGGTCGGAACCTGAAGGCAGTTTTGATGAACCAAGAAACCAGTGGTATCGCGCAACTTTTAAAATGGTAAGTGGATTTTGAATTTGGAACGCGATATAATTACTTGTTTGACGCGTGGCAATAAGTGGTATTCCAAAACCAGTTATATCGCGTAAGTTCTGAGAATTAAGACTCATGCACCTTAGTAGCACGATTACCATTGGATTGGAACAGGAGTGCGAAGACCGTTCGATGGATGTGAATGGTAAGTTAAGTTGTTGGGCCCCAAACTTCAATATATATTGGTGATTGGTATTTTAACCAAAGTCTGAGTTTTGTTGAATTACTATAGCCAAAATTTTCATGCGTGGATGCGTTGGTTGGGCCAAGGTCAAGTTTGGTTAAGTAAAAAAAGTGAAGGCACATATATATTTGATAACAAATACCTTGGAGTTCAACCAAGTCAAAGGTTATGATATGGTTTCCTAACGTTGAATTGGAGATATAATACATGTTAAATTATTATGTTTAATAAGGTCGTGCGCATAGATCTGACAATTGATATGTTGTAGACCACTATGTAATGGTCTTGATAATAAAGCTCAAATAGTGGTAGGAGATCCCATAAGGTAAGGGTGAAGAAGAGTTAATTGGGGTTAATAGAATTCGGATATTTAATTCGGAGATTCATGAGATGTTTTTAAAAGCATATGGTTCTAACCTTGAGGTTGAGAACAGAAGCAAAGCTTCCACAGGAGAAATTATAATTCTGGGTGAGATGTGTGGTTTATTAACCATAAGAATTTTATTCTAATATCTCAATCTCAGATTTGAGGTATAGAAGCCTCCGTATATATTATTTAAGATTGCCCAGATTTTGAAATTGAGGACATTTTGGGTTATTATATAGAAATGCATTTTTTATATGCACAATATAATTGGAGACTGTGGGAGAGGCAAGGTAGCCTGCCATCAAAGGCCATCCAATAATGAGCATGAAACCCATGCTTTAATACTAATAATTTTCTTTTCTTTTTCTTGTTTGTTACATAGGATACATATTGAAATGAGTACAACAATTATGGAGACTGAAACTAGTTACATTTCTCAACAAGAAGTACACATCCAATAAAGGTCTATAATTCAATTTCAACCAATGATCCATACTAGAATGCCCTAAACATTGAAAGAAAGCACTTGAATGTAAAAGTGGTTAAAGCACCTCACAATAGATTACTCACCTTCATCAGATGAGCAGGATAGATCAATGAGTGCATTGACCAATAAAAGGATGAGAGGCATCTGAGGCTAGTTATTTGTGGATTGTTGTTGCACAAACTAGCAAGCCTTGTGAATAGGCAAAAGCTAGAGGGCACAACAAAAATTGGGACAAAGGCCCACTGTCACCATAGCATAAGTCCCCTACTCTTCTCGGATTTTCATCGATGGGAGGAGACCCAGTAATACTCACTTGTGATAGATGTGTATCTATGGTAGGTTTGAAGTGAGAGAAGGTGACTCATTTAATGGAAGGGTTCAACAAAAGTATGAGCTTTGGGAGAAGCTAGTAAGACCTTCCGCGAAAAAATCCTTTGAAAGATGGTTGTGCGAGACCTAACGTTGAGATATATAACGAGATATGAGTGCATCCAAGATCAAGGTAGATAAGAGAAAAGGAAATGAATGATTTACTTCAACAAGTACTAAAGTAAATTCCTTCAAAGAATCTCCAATTTGAAGGATTAGCTTCTAGGGTTCCCTCTTGATGAGATGGCTAGGGTATCAAATATATGGAGAATTCACTATGGGATTTGCACCAAAACTTGAAAATCCCTAGAGGAGACCCTAAGAAATAATTCTATCCAAACAAAATTCAACACGTCCTCCTCCCAAAGATTTCGCACCAAGCCCTAGGGTGTTGAGAATTTGATAGGGTGTAGTTTAATTCAATTCTCTTCTTGATAATTACTTGTGAACTTATTTCTATTACTTAGATCTTCTCTTCCTTAGCTTATTAGGTCTTTCATCAAGTCAATTATCAAAACACGAAAGAAACAAGATTTTGGCTCTTCAAGCCAGGGCCAAAACCTCTCCCTCTTGGAGAGGAAAACGAGCAAGTAATTCTTCTTATAGAGTTTCATTTGACAAGTACCATGATAGTGACACAAACCCTTGACCTATGTATGCCTCCAATACATTGTCACTGATCCCTTTTTGGCTTCTTATGTTGATCTCTTTTTCTGCACCATTCTGCACCACCACTAGGAAAGCTCGGTTCCTAGTCTTTAGACAATATGCTTCCTTGACCAAGTCTGAGGTCCTTTATAGTGATGTTGCTCTTCAAACAGTAGACTTATAGTTCTTCCTTTCCTTATTAGATCAACCTCTAGACTTCGCACTAGAACAAACCTTTGATGTATTCTAGACTGAACTATGGTGACCAAGAAACCTTGTAGACATGCCTCTTCCTTCGCACTAAATGTAGACTTTATTCTCGCACTTTTGCCTCTTCTTCGTATGCTTTGTAGCCTCTTTCTTTGTTGTGCATCCCTCCTGCTTACGCACTGCTTCTTTACACTAATTATAGACGTGTCTCTTATTATGGCAGCCCTCGGCCTGCTTGAAACATGCATGGTAGAGTAGACCAAAATTAGAGGTATGTATACCTCTCTTCCTTTCGCAGATCAACCTGCTATCTACGCAACAAAACAGACCCTTTAACTCGCATCTTTTATCATAGAACTTGATCCAAACCGTTCATCCACAGAATATTGTCCGAAAATCTCAGAGGTATCTGAACTTCCTTCATTGTGTTTTTTGCGCAGTCTAGTGGGGTATTTATAGTAGTTAGACCGTCTAATAAGCTGACCTGACCATGAATGGTTGTGAGTGTTCATGAGTTGACTTTCCAAGGGAATTTCTCAGTATCTTCAAGTCAACTTGAGAGACTTATCTTCCAATAGTGATGACAAGGTCTTGGAGGTATATTTTACATCACTTCTTTGACTCATTACAAGTTTAACAATGCTTCATGTGCATGACTCTAATTCATACATTTATGACAGGATGACAAATCCCTAAAAGACATCAAGAAGAATTCTTTGACCTATAATAAAACTCCTTGCTCATGAAACCCATGAAGCAAGTATTTACAAAATACATTTTATTATTTTTGTCTTCATTACATAAATTAATAATTACATAGTCATTATGAAAACCGATCCTAGTTACACTTTCCAACACTCCCTCTTAACTAGGGAGGTATTCATAATGGTACATGGTCACTTTCAATCTGAAGAATCTCATAAGAAGAATTTTATTGGTAATCCATCTGTTATAGCATCATATTAACCAGCATTGTCACATAGCAAGGCCTTGACTAAGAGCTCTATCTCTCCACAAGATCAGAGCACAATATTGGCAAGACTAATGACTTATAATCATCATTATCGTCTCTCAAGGTACATACCCCACCTGGATGTTCACCGAGTATGACCTCATAGGACTATTCTTATCAGGATAGCTAATCCTCAAACAATATCGGTCCTTCGACTACTCTTATCAGAATGCTCTACCACATTCTCAAAGAGCATCGGATGCCAAATGGTTACCAAATCCCAATATACTCCATTCTTTCATCCAATGAAGACAAGAATGTGTATCTATCTCTCCCTCTCACATAGGGAGGATACATATACCATGTGTCTACATTCCTCTCCATGGCCTTCACTAAGACTTACAGCTGTTAGTCCTGGTCTAGTGCATGACACATGAGATAGAAAAATACAACTGTCACTCCCTCTTAACCAAGGATGATCAATCCATTCCTAAAAGGAATGTATTCATTCCTATACAAGGAATGTACCTAAGCTCCCTCTTAATCAGAGACCTGTAACAACTTCATGGAATGTCCAGCTGCTCGGAGTAACTTTCTTCATTCGATGTCATGTTGAGAAGTCTTCTTCTTTCGAGACTTCTTCAACGGGCACAGACCATACATCACTTTCATAATTCATTCAAAGAGTGATCCATCAATCTCCTCGTCTAGTCTAGCTTCATGTCATGCTGCTTTCCTTTGAACCATATTTCTTCCAAGGATCTTCCATGCTTTCATATGGTTGTCAATTGTGGAAGACATATACTTCCCTTTGGCAACCCTGCATAAACTCATCTAGATATTATTCAATTTTAAATATGAATACTTAAATAAAAATTACCTTAGTGATGATCTTTCATCATGACATCTTCTTGTAGGCATCGACATCCTTTTTTTATAGACTGACACATCTCCTAAAGATATGTATTGTCAAGCGTCTCTATCTTTTCCAGAATTTTATCGAAGTCCACATATCTTCCCAGGATATCGCCTAGTCAACTCTTCTTCCTTGGATGTTGCCTTCCTTTTAGTATAGTTGCACTTTTCACAGTCTCTTCCTTCCACACAATTTTATTCCGAGGAGCTTCCAATCAGAGTTCCTTAATAGTTGCCAACCATCTCATACTTCATGTGAGAATATATTATGTTGATTTCATCTACTGTGAAACATGCCTTTCGACATGTTTTAGAGGAGGAGATTCCTTTCCTTTGATCGTGCTCCTTGGGATAGGAGCAGTGATCCATGTTACCTGCAACCATATGACATGACATTATAATATTAAATACAAGCATACATACCTCATTTACCTTCAGGTCATCTAGTATTCTTTTAGCAGCTTCCTTGATTGAAATGTCTTCAATCCCTTGATCTACTTCATCTCTTATTCTTTCTTTGCTATGCATCCCTCTTCCTTACACATTGCTTATTTTCAATAATTATAGACTTGTCTCTTATTACGACAGCCCTCAGCCTACCTGAAACATGCATGGTAGAGTAGACCAGAATTAGAGGTATGTATACCTCTCTTCCTTTCGCAGATCATCCTTCTATCTACGCACCAAAGCAAACCCTTTAACTCGCATATTTTATCACAGAACTTGATCTGAACTGTTCATCCATAGAATACTGTTTAAAAATCTCAAAGGTATCCGAACTTCCTTCATTGTGTTTTATGCATAGTCTAGTGGGGTATTTATAGTAGTTAGGCCCTGTAACAAGATGACCTGGCCATGAATGGTTGTGACAGTTCATGAGCTGACTTTCCAAGGGAATTTATCAATATCTTCAAGCCGACTTGAGAGGCTTATCTTACAGCAGTGATGACAAGGTCTTGGAAGTATATTTACATCGTTTCATTGAATCAATACAAGTGTAACATTGCTTCATGTGCATGACTCTAATTCATACATTTCTGACAAGATGACAAATCCCTAAAAGACATCAAGAATAAATATTTGACCTATAATAAAACTCCTTGCTCATGAACCCCATGAAGCAAGTGTTTACAAAATAAATTTTATTATCTTTGTCTTCTTCATTACATAAATTCATAATTACATACTCATTATGAAGACCGATCCTAGTTACACTTTCCAACATAGGGGAGCCTCCCTATCCTTAAAGGGACGAAAAAATAGGGTTTAAAAAGATAAATTATTTGATTTTTTTATGACCGCCAAGGATTCAAGATTAGTGCCTAGCCATTGGGAAGTTAGGAATCATGAAAGAATTCAATATAGGTAACTCGTTCTTCAAGGAAACCTAAAGGTATAGGATTTCACTAAACCTTTAGATATTTACACTTCGTTGATGCTTGTTATTGGAGTTTCAAGAACAAAATGCTTTAATCCCCTAAGCACATTCATTCATTCGCTATGTATGAGTAAAACATGCAAAATTTCCCAATAATTACAATTTTTAGACAATATTCCAACAATTAGGACACATTAGTTACCATGAGACAATATTCCATGCATTAGACATTGTCAAAATCATAAATTCATCAACAAAGAGCAATTACAAGATAGTGAAGAACATATCCATCCATAACAATGCCAATTAGAAAGCTCCAAAACTGAGACAAAGTTAGCCAAACATCAAAATTCATCCAAAAATCTCCAAAACCATCCACAAATTGCAAGCCCGAATTCTCTAGCTAGGTCGAAAATCCAAGTGATGATGATTTGAGATGAGAGTAGCTCCCATATATTTGTACAACTGTTACGAGTTCAAATTTTAAGTGACAAATCCCCTCCAAATGCCTAAGATGCTAAGTAAACCACCCATGGTTACAAGCCAACCATGATAGCTTTAAAATTGAATTAAGTTCTCCTCCAAAGCCCATGCTGTTGAGATTTTGTGTATTTCGGGTAGCATCAGTTGTACACTAGTTCCCAAATTTTGAGGAAGGACTAGAGTTCACCTGATCTACAACACCCAGAAATGGATTTGGGAAATTTCATCTAGTTTAGGAGATATTAAATTAATTAATTATTTTAATGTATTTCCTAAGTTAAAACTTAGGAAAATAAAATAATTAAAGTGAATTTAATTAAAAATGTGATGAAATTGTCTTAAGTCACATGGATCAAGCTTTCTTTTAATCTTAGCCATTGATTCAAGATTTGATCATGGTCGTTGATTTGTCAACGAGAAAAGTATAAAGGAAAGGCTTGGGGTCATTTGTGAAGACACAAAGAGGCAAAGCATTGAAGCTAAGTTGAGATTCTAGGGCAGGGTTGCTAAGAATTCTCAGAAGTGTTTACGATGCAGGGAGGGGAATTAAACCAAGGGGATGATCTGATCCCAGGGCCTAGAGTACACAAGAAGCAGAAAAGAGATTAGCTCAAAGACAGCGCAGAGGAAGGCAGCAGCAGCAGCTCATGGACAACGCAGAGAAAGGCAACAGCAAGGACAACGCAATTTTCAGGAAACCCTTCTAGGGTTGCGCAGAGAGTTGAGACACTTAGGGGCAGCGCAGTGACTGGGTCACCTGTTCTGGGGTAACGTAGTCCCTTCCAGAGGCAGCGCTGAGGTTTTGGAGGCCATCCAAGGCTGACGTTGAGCCTGTTAAGGGCTTCATAGGCTGACACGGAGCCTTTCAGGGGTAGCGCTGGGGTTTCTAGGCCTAGATTTGGCTAAGTTCTGTAAATATCGTTTGAGGGTGTGGATCAGTCGGTATTTTTGGTCTTAGATCAGCCAGGAGCTGTAGATCTAGAGTTTTATCTGTAGGGTTTTCCAGATCTGGAACCCAGAGTTGTGTATTCAAAAATATTCTTAATAATAGAGCCCTCCAGCAGCCAGAGACCAGTTTTACCACATTGGGTTTTTCCGGGGACACTTTGCCCAGAAATAACTGTCACTTTGTCTATGTGTGCATGCACTTATTTTAGATCTAAATTGGTAGAGATATGTTATGTGTTTTGCTTCGATTTTAACTTGAATTTATTCAATTAATAACTTGTTTAAGCAGGAGGAGCTTAACTGGATTAATAGTTATAATTTCTGCATAAGTATAAGCATTTAGAAATTTCTACATGGTATCGGAGCAATTACAGATCTAGAAGGGTCACCAGCTGAAGAATCTAAAGGATCTAGCTGCAGAAAGCAGCTGGAAAAGCAACAGAGAGGCAGATCTGAAGGGACAACGCATTTTTCTGGAGCAGATTCACGTAGAGGGAAGGGTGACACCATCCAGCACTGTGTCCTAGCAAGCCCACGCAATTACTGCGCAGAGGCAGCTAAGAAACAGCGTTGGTTGGGTCTAAAGCCAGCCAATGTGATTCAGATTTGAATCTGTCAGATCCAAAAAAGTCTGCAGAAAAAATGCAGAAATTCAGAAGAGCTGGTGGGGTTAAATTTCTGAAGTTTTCAAATTTTCAGCCTTAGCACAAGTGACAAAGATTGGGAAGAGATCAGCTTCCCTGAGAGTTTCTTGCCAAAGGAAACTTGCAGTTTGATCAGAGGATCAAAGAAGAAGCTGAATCATAGTTGATTTGGTAGATTTCCAAGGACGGAAATCAAGTGTCAGAGGGAGCAGAGGGTGCCCAGTTCGTAAAGGACCCTAGATCCAGATCTCTAGTATAGAGAAGAGGAGCTCCGACACAGTCTAAGCAGATGGCTCCTCATGGACTATGTAATCAAGATATGCAAGAGGGCCTCTCAAAATTTTCAGTATGGAAAGCAAGGATCCTGATTGTCCTTGAGGTGTACGGTCTAAGAGACCATGTAGAGCAGACTCTAGCCACACCGACAGATGCGGATCTCCTACAGAAGCATAAGGAAGATGCTGGGCATGCCAAGCGACTGATAATGGATAGTGTCAAGGACCATATTGTACCACACATAGCTGAGAAGAAGATAGCTAACGAAATGTGGAAGGCCATGACTTCCCTGTATGAGGGAAAATCAATCCAAAGAAAGATGTTGTTGGAGGCCCAAATGAGGTCATTCATAATGAACAAGGGAGAAGACATCGAGCATTTCCTCTTCAGATTGCAATCAATCAGGGATCAGCTGACTACAACGGGTGCAACCGTAGATGATGCAGTGATAGTCAAGACTGCCCTCAATGCAATCACGAATGAGTGGGAAACCTTTGTCCAAAGTATCTTGGGCAGAGCAGACCTCCCAGATTGGGACAGATTGTGGTCAATCCTACGGCAAGAACTACGCAGATTCACCAAGAAGCAGCAAGCGCTGGGTTGCACAAAGTAAAGAAGGAAGAGGAGGAAGATGTAGCCTTGGCATCGAAGAAGCAGCCAAAGAAGAAGAAGGATCTTTCAAAGATCAAGTGCTTCCAGTGTGGCGAAATGGGACATTTTGCTAGCCATTGTCCAGAGAAGAAAAAGAACAAGGAAGCATCTTCTTCCAAAGTAGCGGTGGCAGATGATGGGTCAGGAGATGATGTACCCATGAGTGCTCATGAACCCCGGAGGTTGGGTGACATGGACATGTAGAGGAGCTACATGGAAGAGAGGCGGTATACTTGAGTAGCTCATCCCTTGGATCACAAGCGAGCTACAACAGCCTTAAGACAGTAGTGGGACAAGTGGAGAAGTGGGTGCATAGATCATGGATGAAGCAGTAGCAGAGGCAGATCTGAAGACTGGGAGGAGCAGCGCAGAGCCTAGCAACAGTAGCGTAGAAGCAATAGCAGCGCAAAGGCTTATGTGACTTCAGCAGTGCAGTGCAGTGCTGTGCTGCTTACGCAATGCAAAGTTGCAGCAGCGCAGAAGAGCTTCAGAGGGACAGCGCAGTGTAGCAACAACGTGATAGATTTCACCACAAGGAGTTGATGTGACTTCAGTAGTGCAGAGGTAGTCTGATTACGCAGGCACAGTTGTAGTTGTGCATCGTTATTTAGATGCCAGCACAGATCTGTAGCTTATGGAGCTTCAGTGATGAGGATGCAGCTCATTAGACTTGTTTGTCAAAGATTGGGCAGGAGATTCAGTTGTTTCTCTCAACAACTAAAGTTGCAGTGCAGCAGATCAGCAGTAGCAATGTTATGAGCAACACATATGCAGCATATTGAGAGGGAGCTGCAGTACAGTGGTTGCAGTGGTAGTGGCAGAGTCATGAGCAGTAGCACAGAATGGCAGCAACAGTGCAGACTTGAGTGGCAGGAAGCCAAACTTCAACAACATAGAACCAGTGCCCAAAATCTTATAATGCATAAGTGTGATGTATTGCTAAAGCACACCCTTGATGCTAAGAGAGAGTGTCGAGATTTTCTGTATTTGGGGTAGCATCAGTTGTGCTCTAGGTCCCAAATTTTGAGGAAGGATTAGAGTTCACCTGATCTACAACACCCAGAAATGGATTTGGGAAATTTCATCTGGTTTAGGAGATATTAAATTAATTAATTATTTTAATGTATTTCCTAAGTTAAAACTTGGGAAAATAAAATAATTAAAGTGAATTTAATTAAACATGTGATGAAATTGTCTTCAGTCACACGGATCAAGCTTTATTTTAATCTTAGCCATTGATTCAAGATCTGATCATGGTCGTTGATTTGTCAACGAGAAAAGTATAAAGGAAAGGCTTGGGGTCATTTGTGAAGACACACAGATGCAGAGCACTGAAGCTAAGATGAGATTCTAGGGCGGGGTTGCTAAGAATTCTCAGAAGTGTTTCAGTTGCAGAGAGGGGAATTTAGACAAAGGGGATGATCTAATCCCAAGGTCTAGAATACACAAGAAGCAGAGAAGAGATCAGCTCAAGGACAGCGCAGAGGAAGGCAACATTAGCAGCAGCTCAAGGACAGCGCAGAGAAAGGCAGCAGCAAGGGCAATGCAATTTTCAGGAAACCTTTCAGGGGTTGCGCAGAGACCCTTAGGGGCAGCGCAATGACTGCATCACCTGTTTTGGGGTAACGCAGTCCCTTCCAGAGGCAGCGTTGAGGGTTTGGAGGCCATCCAAGGCTCACACTGAGCTTGTTAGGGGCTTCAGACGCTGATGCAGAGCCTTTCAGGGGTAGCACTGGGGTTTCTAGGCCTAGATCTGGCTGAGTTTTGTAAATCCCATTTGAGGGTGTGGATCAATCAATATTTTTGGTCTTAGATCAGCGAGGAGCTATAGATCTAGAGTTTTCTCTGTAGGGTTTTACAAATCTGGAATCCAGAGTTGTGTATTCAAAAATATTTTTAATAATAGAGCCCTCCAGTAGCCAGAGACCAGTTTTACCACATTGGGTTTTTCTGGGGACAGTTTATCCATAAATAACTATCACTTTGTCTATGTGTGCATGTGCTTATTCTATATCTGAATTGGTAGAGATCTGTTATGTGTTTTGCTTTGATTTTAACTTGAATTTATTCAATTAATAACTTGTATAAGCAAGAGGAGCTTAACCGGATTAACAGTAATAATTTATGCATAAGGATTCAGAAATTTCTACATGGTATCGTAGCAATTGCAGATCTAGAAGGGTCACCAGCTCAAGAATCTGAAGGATCTAGCTGCAAAAAGCAGCTGGAAAAGCAGCTGAGAGGCAGATCTGAAGGGACAGCGCAGTTTTCAGAAGCAGATTCACGCAGAGGGAAGTGTGACGCTGTCCAGCATTGTGTCCTAGCAAGCCCACGCAATTACTGCGCAGAGGCAACTCAGAAACAGCGCTGGTTGGGTCTGAAGCCAGCCAGTGTGATTCAGATCTAAATCTGTCAGATCCAGAAAGGTCTGCAAAAAAGCTGCAGAAATTCAGAAGAGCTGGTGGCGTTAAATTTCTGAAGTTTTCAGATTTTTAGCCTTAGCACAAGTGACAAAGATTGGGAAGAGATCAGCTTCTCTGAGAGTTTCTTGCCAAAGGAAACTTGCAGTTTGATCAAAGGATCAAAGAAGAAACTGAATCATAGTTGACTTGGTAGATTTCCAAGGAGGGAAATCAAGTGTCAGAGGGACCAGAGGGTGCCCAGTTCGTAAAGGACCCTAGATCAAGATCTCTAGTATAGAGAAGAGGAGCTTCGACACATTCTGACCAGATGGCTCCTCATGGACTACGTGATGAGCATAGGCTAGAGGTCCTCTCAAACTTTTCGGTATGGAAAGCAAGGATCTTGATTGTCCTTGAGGTGTACGGTCTAAGAGACCATGTAGAGTAGACTCTGGCCACATCGACAGATGCAAATCTCCTACGAAAGCATAAGGAAGTTGTTGGGCATGCCAAGCGGCTGATAATGGATAGTATCAAGGACCATATTGTACCACACATAATTGAGAAGAGGACAGCTAACAAAATGTGGAAGGCCTTGACTTCCCTGTATGAGGGAAAATCAGTCCAAAGAAAGATGTTGTTGGAGGCCCAAATGAGGTCATTCATGATGACCAAGGGAGAAGACATCGAGCATTTCCTCTTTAGATTGCAGTCAATCAGGGATCAATTCACTGCAACGGGTGCAACTGTAGATGATGCAGTGATAGTCAGGACTGCCCTCAATGCAGTCAAGAATGAGTGGGAAACCTTTGTCCAAAGTATCTTGGGCAAAGCGGACCTCCCAGATTGGGGCAGCTTGTGGTCAATCCTACGGCAAGAATAACTACGCAAATTCACCAAGAAGCAGCACAGCCCTGGGTTGAGCAAAGTAAAGAAGGAAGAGGAGGAAGATGCAGCCTTGGCATTGAAGAAGCAGTTGAAGAAGAAGAAGGATCTTTTTGTAAAGTTTTGTAGATGTTCTATGCTAGTAGCAATTTCACTTTTCTTTCAGCAATCATACAAGTAGGTAAGCAAAATGCAGATAGAACATATAAGTAGATCTTACAGAAGACAAATCAGAAACAGGAAAAATGTGTGTGTTCGTTTCGGCGGTCAACAGGATGCTTCAATAAGCAAAGTCTCCTTTGGTCAGCCAGCCCAGCATGTGTCACAACAACCCTCCAATCAGTAGATGAGTCAACCCAAGTCAACTCTGCAAAAGTCAACGCTGTCCTGAAAAGTCAACGCAGGGGCAGCAAGCTAAAAGTCAACGCAGCAGCAAAACGGTCAACCCTTTGACCTCGATTTTTGTGCCAGGTAGCACGGCCTTCATAAATCGAACCTTCCACCAAATTTCAGCTTGTTTGGACCAAGCGTTGACCAAAGTCAACGCTGGTCAAAGTTTCTGCGAAACCCTAGCAGCAGAAAATCTGTACTTCAGCTCAGCCGTACAATTTGTCCTCTTCGTCCTTCACACGTGTGGCTGAAACTTGTCTTTAGGTAGCTCGTACTATTTGATGAGAAGAGAAGATGATGAGTTGTGTTGATGATGAAATGCTCTTCAACTTTTCCCGTATTTATATCAATCATGAGGGTGTGTGACACATCTGTTGGGCATGCGAGCCTACATTACAAAACTGGCCGACCTTGCACATATAATTTATTAAAAATAATAAATTCAAAATATAAGTTCTACTCATCGGATTAAGACATATTTTATATGGATTTTACATCTCTCAGAAAGAGGAATCCAACAAAAATATTAGCTTCTTAATCTGAGCATCTTAACATGGAGTTTGGACCTAGTTGTCCAAATTTAACACTCCCTCTCAACTAGGGAGAACTCCATCTATCAGTGCAATCAACATCGTGCGTCATCCCGCCGAAACTTGCTTTGCTGGCTTCTTTATTTCAGAACAGAAATGGGTCAGTCACAAAGACATCATCCCCCGACTGACATAATCAGTCCAGAGGTCCCAGACCTCACAAATATTGATCCCAGATCAAGTGGTTGGACCGTGCCATCCTAGATAGAGAGTACGGCAATCTCTGATGCGTCCATCAGTCTTTGCTAATAGTCTCTAACTTTTCCACACCTCATTGGCCAAATGAGAGGCACTTCCCATGAGCCCTGAACTCAATGGGTAGGATGCATACGGGGCACAGAAAATGAGAGGTGAACCAACTCAAAATCACAACAGTGGGGTCCAAGCACACCACCAAGGTTGGCAAGCCTAGCCTTGTGGTTGCCCATAGCTCCAAGAAGCTCTCCCCAAAGCCCCCCAGAGCTCCCAGAGCTCATCGTCCAACAGGATCCACATCATAGGGTCTTTCCACGACACCAAGACTCTCACGGAAGGTTAGGAACTTGACCTTCCCCAGGGGCTTAGTGAGAATATCCGCGACCTGCTCATCAGTTCCTATATGATCGAGCCTTACGGCGCCTCGCTGTACCATATCCCGGATAAAGTGGTACCCGATATCAATATGCTTGGATCGGTCGTGGAACACAGGATTCTCAGTCATACGAATCCCACTCTGATTATCACAGAGTATCACAGTGGTATCTAGCACATGTCCAAACAACTCACTAAAGAGCTTTCGCAACCAAACTGCTTCACAACAGGCCATACTAGCAGCAATGTATTCGGCCTCCGCGGTGCTCAAAGCCACCGACTTCTGCTTCCTGCTCATCCATGAGATCGAAGCAGAACCAAGATTGAAGCAGCATCCACATGTGCTCTTACGATCCACCACACTGCCAGCCCAATCGGCATCAGTATATCCACGGAGTATCACACTCCCGGCAGTGTATCTCAGCCCATGGTTTATCGTGCCTCGAAGATATCTCAAAAGATTCTTGGCACCAACCCAGTGAAAATGATGAGGCTCAACCATCTGTTGACTCAAAGTGTTCACTGCAAAACATATGTCCGGACGTGTGTTCACTAAGAACATCAAAGCTCCTATGAGTTGACGATACTCAGTAGG
This sequence comes from Pinus albicaulis, assembly GCA_034641835.2. Classification (NCBI taxonomy): domain Eukaryota; kingdom Viridiplantae; phylum Streptophyta; class Pinopsida; order Pinales; family Pinaceae; genus Pinus; species Pinus albicaulis. Next base: position 222,651,271 of record CM076574.1, read on the forward strand.
ATTGGCCAAGATAGGCCCAGCGGCGCTGCCACTCAACCTTTTAAAGTTGAGTTCCATCGGTGTCGACACGGACTTACAGTCCACCATTCCAAATCTTTCCAGAAGCTTCACAATATATTTTCCTTGAGAAAGGAAAATCTCTCCAGGTCTCTGCCAGACCTCTAGGCCTAGGAAATAGTGCATCAGTCCTAGGTCCTTCATCTCGAATTCAGCAGCAAGCTCCCTCTTACATTGATGAATGAGAGGGTCATCACCTGTCAGGAAGAGGTCGTCTACATACAGCACTAGAATGAGAGGCTTTCCTTCCACAACCTTGAAGTAAAGGTTTGGATCAGCATTGCTTCGAGTGAAGCCCAGTTTCATCAAGTAACTATCCATCCTCTCATACCAAGCTCTGGGTGCTTGCTTTAACCCATAGAGGGCTTTCTTCAACCTGCAGACATAAGTGTCTCGATCTTGAACTTCAAATCCCAGAGGTTGTTCTACATACACCTCTTCCTTTATTGCGCCATGCAGAAAAGCGGTCTTGACATCCATCTGATGAAGACTCCATCCTTGCGTAGCAGCAAGGGCTATGATGGATCGGATGGTGGTATATCGTGCCACAGGTGCAAATATATCGTCATAGTCAATTCCTTCCTTTTGAGAGAAACCACGGGCAACAAATCTTGCCTTAAACTTTTCAGCACTCCCATCCGATCCATGTTTAATCTTGTAGAGCCATTTAGCGGTGACAACAGATTTGTCCTTCGGTCTCGGGACCACATCCCAGACATCATTCTTCATAATAGACTCATATTCTTCATGCATAGCATCCTTCCAAACTTGATGCTTGATGGCTTCCTCAAAAGATCCAGGTTCAGATTGTACAATAGTACTCATGGCAGCTAGATACCTTTGGTATCTACACGGCTTCTTGCTTTCTCGGAATGTCCCCCTTGGGGCAGCATGACCCTCAGCATCTTCGAGGGTGTCCCTGAGCCATGATGGTCTCTTTCCTAGAGAAGGGGGTGGATCAATAGGGTCCATTGGCCCTTCAATATCAGGCATAGTCTCATCCCGGGGTTCTTCCAGATTTCCAAGTCTTTCTTCATGATTTTCTTCAGATCTAGGAAGATCTACTACTTTCTTCAGGGAAGCATCTTCGTCAAAAGTGACATCATGGCTTATCTCTACTTCCCTTTGACCAGGTACATAGACTCTATATGCCTTAGAAGTCTCACTGTAGCCCATAAACATTCCTTTCTTCCCAGTAGCATCTAGCTTACTTCTCTTTTCTTTCGGTACATGAAAATAGACAGGACATCCAAAAATTCTAAAATGTGAGACATCAGGTTTCTTACCAGAGAGAACCTCTTCGGGAGTTTTGGAGTCCAAAGCGGAATGAGGGCATCGGTTTTGAATGTACACAGCAGTATTTGCAGCTTCTCCCCACAGAAACTTTGGTAGACCCTGGTCACATAGCATGGCATGGGCAGCTTCCACAATAGTTCTATTCTTGCGTTCAGCAACACCATTCTGCTCAGGAGTATATGCAGTGGTAGTCTCCCTCTTAATGCCAGCTTCTCTGCAAAAGTCTTTGAAGTCATTTGACTCATATTCAGTGCCATTGTCAGTCCTCAAAATCTTGATCTTCTTTCCGGTCACATTTTCCACCAAGGCTTTGAAGGTACGGAACCACATGAAAGCCTCATCCTTCTTCTTCAAGAAGTATATCCAGGTTTTGCGAGAGAAGTCATCAATAAATGTCATATAGTAAGAACATCCCCCCAGGGATGTTACAGGCAACATACCGGAAAGATCAGAATGGACCAGTTGCAATATCTCAGATGTCTTTGTGACACTTGAGGGGAAAGGTCCCCTTGTATGTTTTCCTTCAGCACAGCCCTTACATACACCTTCATGGTTATTTCCAAAATCAGGCATCCCTGTCACCACCTTCCTTGCTTCGGGAAGAGCCTTATAATGAAGGTGTCCAAATCTTCGGTGCCATAGTTCGGTTTGACGAATTGTATCACAAGTCATAGCTCCCAACGGACTCCCTCCAACCCGGTAGAGTGTGCCAACCCTAAAACCAATTGAGATAGCTTCCTTGAAGCTCTTCTTCCACATGAGTACCTTTCCATCAGAGAAAGTTACATTGAATCCTTTGTCTTCCATGGCAGATACAGACACAAGGTTCTTCTTCAATTTGGGTACATAGAGTACATCTTGCAAACGGAGGACTTGTCCTTGGGACAAGTGGAGGGTCACAGTCCCGGTCCCTTTCATAGGATAAGTGGCATTATCCCCAAGGATAATTTCTAGATTAGTATCCCTTTCAACCATGTCAGAAAGTGCTTCCTTGAATCCGGTGATGTGTCTTGAGGCACCACTATCGATTAGCCAGACATCCATAGTGTCGGGCAGAGATGAAGCTGAGAGAGCAGATATAAGAATATACTCATTTTTTTTATCAACAACATTAGACTCCTCATACCTGGTATTTCTGGACCTTTTAGAAGGTTGATTGTTTCCTCCAAAGTGAGCCTTCCTCTTTCCTTTGGATTTGTCATTTCTTCGATTCCCATTCCTTCGGTTGTTGTTGTTATCGGGAGAATCCTTCTTGAATGGGCATTCTCTAGCATAGTGTCCAGTCCTATGGCAGGTGAAACATTTACCCTTCTTCTCTTGAGTCTTAGTCCTTCTTTTGTCCTTAGAACCACCAGAGTTCTTCTTTCGGAAATGAGCACCATAGGCAACATTTCTTTCATTATCAAATTCCTTCATCCTTGTTTCTTCTTGCATACATCTAGACAGAAGCTCATCAAAGTTAGGAATGGTATTATTGTTGAGAATGGTAGTTGTGAATACTTGCCATTCATATGGAAGTCCTCCAAGTGCGGTGAGAACCATCTCACGATCAGCTATAGTCTCCCCAATAGCTAGCAGATTGTTCCTGGTTTCGGTCAACTTCATAAAGAAAGTTTGAATAGACTCGTCTCGGCCCTTCTTCATATTCTTCAACTTGTTTTTGAGGAATAGCACTTGGTTCACATTGTTTACTTGGAACATAAGTATCAGTTTGTCATACATCTCCTTGGATGTGCCTAGTTCAGATATGTAGGCAACCAGACTTTTATTTATGGATTCCCTGATCAGCAGCTTTGCTCTGATTTCACCCTTCTTATACTTGTTTCTAACAGCAGCAGAGGCATTTGATGGAGGTTCTTGAATCTTCCCTGTCACATGATCCAGGAGATCATGATCTTCCAATTTGAGATCTAATATCATCTTCCAGGCATGGAAGTCATCACTTCCAGTCAGCTTGTCATTCTCCCCGAATTCAAGACTAGTGGAACCCATTTCCTTCGATGATGATTGCTATAGATAGAGTTTGTCTTCACCTCAGCTCCGATACCATGTAAAGTTTTGTAGATGTTCTATGCTAGTAGCAATTTCACTTTTCTTTCAGCAATCATACAAGTAGGTAAGCAAAATGCAGATAGAACATATAAGTAGATCTTACAGAAGACAAATCAGAAACAGGAAAATGTGTGTATTCGTTTCGGCGGTCAACAGGATGCTTCAACCAGCAAAGTCTCCTTTGGTCAGCCAGCCCAGCATGTGTCACAACAACCCTCCAATCAGTAGATGAGTCAACCCAAGTCAACTCTGCAAAAGTCAACGCTGTCCTGAAAAGTCAACGCAGGGGCAGCAAGCTAAAAGTCAACGCAGCAACGAAACAGTCAACCCTTTGACCTCGATTTTTGTGCCAGGTAGTACGGCCTTCATAAATCGAACCTTCCACAAGTTTTCAGCTTGTTTGGACCAAGCGTTGACCAAATTCAACGCTGGTCAAAGTTTCTGCGAAACCCTAGCAGCAGAAAATCCGTACTTCAGCTCAGCCGTACAATTTGTCCTCTTCGTCCTTCACACGTGTGGCTGAAACTTGTCTTTAGGTAGCTCGTACTATTTGATGAGAAGAGAAGATGATGAGTTGTGTTGATGATGAAATGTTCTTCAACTTTTCCTGTATTTATATCAATCATGAGGGTGTGTGACACATCTGTTGGGCATGCGAGCCTACATTACAAAACTGGCCGACCTTGCACATATAATTTATTAAAAATAATAAATTCAAAATATAAGTTCTGCTCATCGGATTAAGACATATTTTATATGGATTTTACATCTCTCAGAAAGAGGAATCCAACAAAAATATTAGCTTCTTAATCTGAGCATCTTAACATGGAGTTTGGACCTAGTTGTCCAAATTTAACATCTTTCAAAGATCAAGTGCTTCCAGTGTGACGAAATGGGACATTTTGCCAGCCATTGTCCAGAGAAGAAAAAGGTCAAGGAAACATCTTCTTCCAAAGCAGCGGTGGCAGATGATGGGTCAAGAGATGATGTAGCCATGAGTGCTCATGAACCTCGGAGGTGGGGTGACATAGACATGTAGAGGAGCTACATGGAAGAGAGGCGGGATCCTTGAGCAGCTCATCTCTTGAATCACAAGCGAGCTATAGCAGCCTTAAGACAGTAGCGGGACAAGTGGAGCAAAGGGTGCATAGATGTAAATATATGTAGATGTTCTATGCTTGATGCAACTTTAATTTTCACTACAACAATCACATAGACAATCAAGTAAAATGCTGATAGAACATACAATTGGATCTACAGAAGACAAACTAGAAACAGAAAAATGTGGTGATGCGTTACGGCGGTCAACAGGATGCTTCAACCAGCAAAGTCTCCTTGGTTAGCCAACCCATCATGTGTCACAACAACCCTCAAAACAGTCACATAGTGAACCGAAAGTTAACCCTAGAAAAGTCAACATTACCCAGAAAAGTCAACGTAGAATAGCAGCAAGAAAGTCAACGCGGCTCAGTCTTCGGTCAACCTTTTGACCTCAGTTCTTGTGCCATTATGTACAGTCTTCCAAAATCTAAGTCTCCACCAAAATTCAGCCTCTTTGGACCATGTCAAACTTGCGTGGAAACCCTAGCTGTAGCAGTTTTCTCTTCGTCCTTCTTTTCCCACGTGTGAACCGAAACTGCCTTCAAGAGCTCGAACCAATCAGAAGAGGAGAGATGATGTGTGAGGATGAGATGAGTGAAATGTCCTCCAACGTTGACTCTATTTATATCAATCACTGAGGTGTGTGACACATTTGCTGGGGGTGTAAAACCTTAAGGCCGACCTGCACATATTTTGAAAGTATTAGAAATAAATTCAAAATAAATGTTCTGCTCATCGGATCAAGATGATCTTTAGATCAATCTTGCACCTCTTCGAAAGAGGAACCCAATAAAAATATTGGTGTTTTCATCTGAGCATCACAACATGGAGTTTGGACCTAGTTGTCAAATTTAACACTCCCTCTCAACTAGGGAGAACTCCATCCACTTGTGCAATCAAACATCGTGTGTCATCCCGCTGTAACTTGCTTTGTTGGCCTCTTTATTTCAGAATAGAAGTGGGTCAGTCACAAAGACATCATTCTCGACTGACAGATTCAACCCAGAGGTCCGAAACCTCTATAGGACTCACAAAGAGTCTCATGCCAACCCGAAGTTGGTTTACCTGCCCCAAGTCAGTTGGAGGTCCGAAATCTCACTATACTTGATCCCAGATCAAGTGGTTGGACCGTGCCATCCTAGATAGAGAGTACGGCAATCTCTGATGCGTCCATCAGTCTTTGCTACTAGTCTCTAGCTTTTCCCACCTCACTAGCCAAATGAGAGGTACTTCCCATGAGCCCTGAACTCAATGGGTAGGATGCATATGGGGCACAGATAATGAGAGGTGAACCAACTCAAACATCATAATGGTGGGGCAGAAGAACCACAATGTTCGGCAAGCCTAGCCCCGTGAGTGCTTATAGCTCCGAGAAGCTATCCCCAAAGCCCCCCAGAGCTCCCAGAGCTCATCGTCCAATAGGACCCACATCATAGGGTCATTCCACGATACCAAGACTCTCACCGAAGGTTAGAAACTTGACCTTCCCCAGGGGCTTAGTGAGAATATCCACGACCTGCTCATCAGTTCCTATATGATCGAACCTTATGGTGCCTCGCTGTACCATATCTCGAATAAAGTGGTACCTGATATCAATATGCTTAGATTGATCGTGGAACACTGGATTCTCGGACAAGCGAATCTCGCTCTGGTTATCACAGAGTATCACGGTGGTATCTAGCACATGCCCGAAAAACTCACAAAAGAGCTTTCGCAGCCAAACTGCTTCATAACAAGCCATACTCGCTGCAATGTATTCGGCCTCTACAATGCTCAAAGCCACCGACTTCTGCTTCCTGCTCATATATGAGATCGAAGCAGAACCAAGATTGAAGCAGCATCCCGATGTGCTCTTACGATCCACCACACTGCCAGTCCAATCGGCATCAGTATATCCAAGGAGTGTCACGCTCCTGGCAGTGTATCTCAGCCCATGGTTTGTCGTGCCCTGAAGATATCTTAGAAGATTCTTGGCACCAACCCAGTGAAAGTGATGAGGCTCAACCATTTGTTGACTCAAAGTGTTCACTGCAAAACATATATCTGGACGGGTGCTCACTAAGAACATCAGGGCCCCTACAAGTTGTCGATACCCTGTAGGATTTGCTAATATGGGCCCAAAAGCATTGCCGCTCAACTTCTTAAAGTTGAGCTCCATTGGTGTCAACACGGACTTGCAGTCCACCATACCAAATCTTTCTAGAAGCTTCACAATGTACTTTCCTTGTAAAAGGAAAATCTCACCAGGTCTCTGCCAAACCTCCAGGCCTAGGAAATAGTGCATCAGTCCTAGGTCCTTCATCTCGAACTCAGCAGCGAGCTCCCTCTTGCACTGATGAATGAGAGGTTCAGCACCTGTCAGGAAGAAGTCATCCACATACAGCACCAAAATGAGAGGCTTCTCCTTGACAACCATGAAGTAAAGGTTTGGATCAGCATTACTACGAGTGAAGCCCAGCTTCATCAGGCAGTTATCTATCCTCTCGTACCAAGCTCTGGTTGCTTGCTTCAACCCATAAAGGGCTTTCTTCAATCTGCAGACATGGGTGTCCCAATCCTGGACTTTGAACCCCAAAGGTTGCTCCACATATACCTCTTCCTTTATCGCACCATGCAGAAATGCGGTCTTCACATCCATCTGATGGAGACTCCATCCTTGCGTAGCAGCAAGGGCTATAATAGATCGAATGGTGGTATATCGGGCCACAAGATATGTCATCATAATCTATGCCTTCCTTTTGAGAGAAGCCACAACCAACGAATCTTGCCTTGAAATTTTCACCACTTCCATTAGATCCATGCTTGATCTTATAGAGCCATTTCGAGGTGACCACTGCTTTGTCCTTCAGTCTTGGAACCACATCCCAGACATCATTCTTCATTATGGACTCATACTCTTCGTGCATAGCATCCTTCTAGACTTGATGCTTTACGGCTTCCTCAAAAGATCCAGGCTCGAATTGTACAATAGTACTCATCTTTGCTAGATACCCTTAGTATCTACTCGGCTTCTTGCTTTCACGGAATGTCCCCCCTTGGGGCCGCATGTCCCTCAGCATCCTCGAGAGTGTCTCTCAGCCATGATGGTCTCTTTCCCAGTGAAGGAGATGGATCAATCAGGTCCATCGGTCCTTCAACGGGCATCGTTTCATGCTTTGGTTCCTCTTGATTTCCAGGCCTTGCTTCATGATCTTCCTCAAATCTTGGAAGATTGACTACTTTCCTCAGGGAAGCATCTTCATCAAAGGTGACATCGTGACATATCTCCACTTCCCTTTGACCAGGCACAGAGATTCTATAGGCCTTTGAAGTTACACTATAGCCCACAAACATTCCTTTCTTCCCAGAAGCATCCATCTTGCTCCTCTTTTCATTCGGCGTATGAAAATAAACAGGACATCCAAAAACTCTAAAATGTGAGACGTCAAGTTTCTTACTAGAGAAAACCTCTTTGGGAGTTTTGGAGTCTAGAGTGGAATGCGGGCATCAGTTTTGTATGTACACAGCAGTGTTTGTAGCTTCTCCCCATAGAAACTTTGGTAGACCTTGGTCACATAGCATGGCACGGGCAGCTTCCACAATGGTCTTGTTCTTTCGTTCAGCAACACCATTTTTCTCAGGAGTACAGACAGTTGTGGTCTCCCTCTTGATGCCAGCTTCTCTGCAAAAGTCCTTGAACTCGTTTGTCTCATATTCAGTGCCATTATCAGTTCTCAAAATCTTGATCTTCTTTCCTGTCATATTTTCCACCAAGGCTTTGAAGGTACGGAACCACATGAAAGCCTCATCCTTCTTCTTCAATAAGTATATCCAGGTTTTGCGAGAGAAGTCATCTATGAACGTCATATAATAATAACATCCTCCCAAAGATGTCACGAGCAGCATACCAGATAGATCAGAATGGATCAATTGCAAGACATCAGATGTCTTTGTGACACTTGAGAGGAAAGGTCCCCTTGTATGCTTTCCTTCGGCACAACCCTTACATACACCTTCATGATTATTTGAAAACTCGGGCATCCCTGTCACCACCTTCCTTGCTTTGGGAAGGGCCTTGTAGTGAAGGTGTCCAAACCTTCGGTGCCATAGTTCAGTCTATCGGATAGTATCACATGTCATTGCTCCCAGTGGACTTCCTCCAACTCTAAACCCAATCGTGATAGCTTCCTTGAAGCTCTTTTTCCACATGCACACCTTTCCATCAATGAATGGCACATTGAAACCTTTGTCTTCCATGGTCGATATAGACACAAGGTTCTTCTTCAAATTCCGTACATAGAGTACATCCTACAAGTGGAGGACTTGTCCTTTAGACAAGTGGAGGGTCACAGTCCCTGTCCCTTTCACGGGATATGTGGCATTATCTCCAAGGATAATTTCCAAATTAGTATCCTTCTCAACCATATTAGAAAGTGCTTCTTTGAACCAAGTGATGTGCCTTGGGGCACCACTATCTATCAACCAGACATCCATAGTGTCAGGTGGAGATGCAACAGAGAGGGCAGATACAAGAATGTATTCATTTCTTTTATCAACAACATGTGATTCCTCATACCTGGAGTTTCTTGACATTTTGAAGGGTTGACCATTTCCGCCGAAGGGAGCCTTCGTCTTTCCCTTGAACCTGTTGTTCCTTTGATTACCATTCCTCCGGCTGTTGTTGTTGTCATCACCATCGGGAGAATCCTTCTCGGAAGGACATTCTCTAGCATAGTGACTTGGCCTATGACAAGTGAAACACTTGCCCTTCTTTCCTTGGGCCCCTGCTTTTCCTTTGTTCTTTGGACCACCAGAGTTCTTCTTTCTAGAATGAGCAGCGTAGGCAGCATTACTTTCATTTCCATACTCCTTCATTCTTGTTTCTTCTTGAACGCATCTTGACAATACTTCGTCAAAGTCAGGTATCACATTATTATGTAGGATGGTAGTGTTTAACACATGCCATTCAGATGAGAGCCCTCCAAGTGCGGCGAGTACCATTTCTCAATCAGCTATTCTCTCCCCAATAGCCAGCAGATTGTTCCTGATCTCGATCAGCTTCAGAAAGTATGATTGGACAAACTCGTCCCTGCCTTTCTTCAGATTCTTCAATTGATTCTTGAAGAATAGTACTTGATTTGCATTATTGGCCTTGAACATGAGGACCAACTTATCATGCATCTCCTTGGATGTACCTAGCTCAGAGATGTAGGCCACCAGACTCTTATGAATGGATTCCCTAATCATCAAGTTTGCTTTGATCTCCCCCTTCTTGTACTTTGTTTTGGCAATAGCAGTAGCAGTGGATGGAGGTTCTTGGATTTTACCTTGCACATAGTCCATGACATCATGGTCTTCCAATTTAAGATCCAATATCATCTTCCAAGCATGGAAGTCATCCTTCCCAGTCAATTTGTCATCCTCCTTGAAGCCATAGTTTGCGAAACCCATTTTCTTCTTCGATGATTGCTACAAATAGGGCTTGTCTTCACCTCACCTCTGATACCATGTAAATTTATGTAGATGTTCTATGCTTGATGCAACTTTACTTTTCACTACAGCAATCACATAGACAATCAAGTAAAATGCTAATAGAACATACCAATGGATCTTCAGAAGACACACCAAAAACAGAAAAATGTGGTGGTGCGTTACGGTGGTCAACAGGATGCTTCAACTAGCAAAGTCTCCTTGGTCAGCCAACCCAGCATGTGTCACAACAACCCTCAAAACAGTCACACGGTCAACTAAAAGTCAACCCCAAAAAATTCAATGCTACCCAGAAAAGTCAACGCAGAATAGCAGCAAGAAAGTCAACGCAGCTCGGTCTTCGGTCAACCTTTTGACCTCGTTTCTTGTGCCAATATGTACGACCTTCCAAAATCTAAGTCTCCACCAAAATTCAGCCTCTTTGGACCATGCATTGACCAAAGTCAAAGTTGGTCAAACTTGCGTGGAAACCCTAGTTGCAGAAGTTTTCTTCGTCCTTCTTTTCCCACGTGTGAACCGAAACTGCCTTCAAGAGCTCGAACCAATCAGAAGAGGAGAGATGATGTGTGAGGATGAGATGAGTGAAATGTCCTCCAACGTTGACTCTATTTATATCAATCACTGAGGTGTGTGGCACATTTGCTGGGGGTGTAAAACCTTAAGGCCGACCTACACATATTTTGAAAGTATTAGAAATAAATTTAAAATAAATGTTTTGCTCATCGAATCAAGATGATCTTTAGATCAATCTTGCACCTCTTCGAAAGAGGAACCCAATAAAAATGTTGGTGTCTTCATCTGAGCATCACAACATGGAGTTTGGACCTAGTTGTCCAAATTAACAATAGATCACGGATGAAGCAGAAGCAAAGGGAGACCTAAAGACTAGGAGGAGCAGCAACAGCACAGAGGCTTATGTGACTTCAGCAGTACAGTGCAGTGCTGCTTATGCAGTGCAGAGTTGCAGCAGCGCAAAAGAGCTTCAGAGGTACAGCGCAGTGCAGCAGCAGCGTGACAGATTTCAACACAAGGAGCTGATGTGACTTCAGTAGTGCAGAGGGAGTCTGATTACGCAAGAAGAGCTATAGCTGTGCATCGTTCTTTAGATGCCAGCACAGATCTGTAGCCTATGGAGCTTCAGTGATGAGGATGCAGCTCATTAGACTTGTTTGTCAAAGATTGGGCAGAAGATTCAGTTGTTTCTCTCAACAACTTAAGTTGCAGTGCAGCACATCAGCAGTGGCAGTGCTATGAGCAACACATATGCAGCATATTGAGAGGGAGTTCCAGTACAGTGGTTGCAGTGGTAGTGCCAGAGTCATGAGCAGCAGTACAGAATGGTAGCAATAGTGCAGAGTTGAGTGGCAAGAGGCCAAGCTTCAACAGCACAAAACCAGTGCCCAAAATCATGTACTGCATAAGTGTGATGTATTGCTAGAGCACACACTTGATGCTAAGAGGGAGTGTTGAGATTTTGTGTATTTGGGGTAGCATCAGTGGTGCTCTAGGTCCCAAATTTTGAGGAAAGACTAGAGTTCACCTGATCTACAAGACCCATAAATGGATTTGGGAAATTTCATCTAGTTTAGGAGATATTAAATTAGTTAATTATTTTAATGTATTTCCTAAGTTAAAACTTAGGAAAATAAAATAATTAAAGTGAATTTAATTAAACATGTGATAAAATTGTCTTAAGTCACACGGATCAAGCTTTCTTTTAATCTTAGGCATTAATTCAAGCTCTGATCATGGCCGTTGATTTGTCAACGAGAAAAGTATAAAGGAAAGGCATGGGGTCATTTGTGAAGACACACAGAGGCAGAGCACTGAGGCTAAGCTAATATTCTAGGGCGGGGTTGCTAAGAATTCTCAGAAGTGCTTCAGTTGCAGAGAGGGGAATTTAGACCAAGGAGATGATCTGATCCCGGGGCCTAGAATACACAAGAAGCAAAGAAGAGATCAACTCAAGGAGAGCGTAGAGGAAGGCAGTAGCAGCAGCAGCTCAAGGACACCATAGAGAAAGGCAGCAGCAAGGACAGCGCAATTTTCAGGAAACCCTTCAGGGGTTGCGTAGAGACCCTTAGGGGCATCGCAATGACTGTGTCACCCGTTCTGGGGTAACGCAGTCCCTTCCAAAGGCAGCGCTGAGGGTTTGGAGGCCATCCAAGGCTGACGCTGGGCCTGTTAGGGGCTTCGGAGGCTGACACGAAGCCTTTCAGGGGTAGCGTTGGGGTTTCTAGGCCTAGATCTGGCACAGTTCTGTAAATCGCGTTTGAGAGTGTGGATCAATCGGTATTTTTGATCTTAGATCAGCCAAGAGCTGTAGATCTAGAGTTTTCTCTGTAGGGTTTTCCAAATCTGGAACCCAGAGTTGTGTATTCAAAAATATTCTTAATAATAGAGTCGTCCAGCAGCCAGAGACCGGTTTTCCCACATTGGGTTTTTCCGGGGATAGTTTGTCCAAAAATAACTATCACTTTGTCGATGTGTACATGTGCTTATTCTAGATCTGAATTGGTAGAGATCTATTATTTGTTTTTGCTTCAATTTTAACTTGAACTTATTCAGTTAATAACTTGTATAATTAGGAAGAGCTTAACCGGATTAACAGTGATAATTTTTGCATAAGTATAAGGATTCAGAAATTTCTACACACGCAAAGTTGACGTCATGCATGTGTGGAGGCCTAGAAGGGCAACGTTGAGGCCTCTTGCGCTAGAAATGTGAAAGAGAGCCTCAAAAATAATGATGAAGAGCGTGATACCCTCCATATGCTACAAAACATCACAAAACCCCTCTTTAGGCTTTGTGGGTTCCAAATGGGTCTCATGGGTCTCCAAGTGGCTCAAAATCATGTCAATGCTCCGTCAATGAGAGCTAGAAGATGTCACATGCCCTCCCATGTCTCTCTAGGAAATAAATAACCTTGTCTAGGCCCTGGATCAGCTACTAAGTGTCGGGTGCAATTTTTAGCCGATTGGGGCAACATGGTCCAAGTGCATCATCATCTCGAATAAATAGGGCACAAACAAGAAAATGGTGGTGCTAAAGAAGCCCATGTTGTGGTAATCAATGCTTTGCATGAATGGAGGCCCATGGCTCTCAACACTCGCCCTACAAATTCCATTATGATCCTCTAAAGGGCTTGGAGCCTGTATAGGGAGGCCAAGTCCAAGATGAAAACTCACCTACAATCATGTATAAGATCCATTGTGTCTCCTTACCTTCTAATACAATGATTCATTAGTATAATTGAGTAAGTAAGTTTGTTAATGAAGGGCAAAAGTGAGGACTTCATAGTGTGTTTCCGTTCCAAATTTGGGGCTTTGAACATGTATTAGTGTTACCTTCCTAGGTAGGAGTGGTTAATGAAGGAACCTATTACGTGGTTTCAACCTTTAAGGAATGACAGGTCCAAGGTATGCCCTTCAAATGGCAGGTGTCATGTGAAATACTGATGGAACAGAGTAGAGGCAAAGGGAAGCCACATGCCATGGTACAAGTGTAGCTTTGATGAGGGAGGCCCACCTTGGGTATATGAATGTAGGATGGAGCAATTGTGGTACATGCGTTACCCTGACCTTTGCTTTTCCACCCTTCTTCATATGCCTTTTGCATTTTATTGATTTTTCTTTATTTTATTGCTCAAGGGGATGAGAGCATGAGTGTAAGATATAGTAGTGATTACCCCCTTAAGGTGGGGCAGTTCATCACCCACCAGGGGTTGGAACATTCATGGGTTCCTTAATGATGCAAGGGGCACTCATCTGGGCCCTAGGAACTAGGGTAATGGCCATAATGATAAGGGGTAGAACTCATGTTCTTCTTTTGCCCATGTGCTAAAATTTTATTGTCCCGGCCATCTTTTGTATTTTGTGATACATTTCGTGTTGTATGTGGCCTTATTGTGCTTTTAACTTTTGTTTAGCTGCATCAACCTTTGGGGCATCGTTCTGGACCCAACCCAAGGTGTGGGCAAAGGGGAAGGGGATGCTAACACCTTGTGGACCCAATGGACAAATGTGGACCCAGATAGGGAAAATGTGAAAAGGATTTGTAATGAGCGAAGGGGAGTGAGATATATAGTACCAGGAAGCAGGACCACGCAGCCAAAATCAAAATTTCCCATTTAGTGTCACTCCTAAAGCTAATAGCCAATGAAGGATATCCCAAGGGACTAGGATTCAGGATTAACCCCCTAGTTGAGGTATGGGAACAAGAGTACAGTAAAAGACCTTCCTCCTTACAAGTCACCCAAATAATCCATGCCCAGGTATGCCCAAGAAAAACAAACATAAACACCCAATTACAAATTCATAACTTTATGATCGAATGGCCGACCTTCAAACATACGATCATGACAGATGAGAGAGGGTACACAATGGCTGGCATAGATGGAAAAGAAAAGAAGCACATCAAAGCTATCAAGTAGTTGGTTGTTGGCTGCCGGCTGAAGACAAAGCTAGGAGAAAATTTCTCCTGACGAGACACCCACTGGTGGTGGGTAACATGGATCATGGTAGGGCTGTTATCTGGCAAGCTGCAATGTAGGAGGAAAATTTTCTCCTAGGGTTACCCATATACATGGATGGATAGCATGCCCTATAATGTTTCAGTGAATTTATATGACAAATCACCCAAAGCTTATCTATAAAAGAACAATAGACACTAATGATCAAATTTCAGGTTGCAAATCAGTATAAAAACAAGCCCAAAGAAATGATCTTTCCATTCAAACAAATCACCCAAAGCTGATCTATTAAAGAACAATAGACACTAATGATCAAGTTTCAGGTTGCAAATCGGTATAAAAACAAGCCCAAAGAAATGATCTTTCAATTCAAACAAATAAAGCACGGTGTCAAATTAAATCAGGAAAACACTTAGAAATAGAAATATCTGAATACAAAATGGATGATGATTATACTTTGCAATAGACACAAATGTGGTTATTTATATTCCACCTCTCTTTTTAAAGCCCCACTTACCCACATCAACCCTAAAAACACTTACAACCATAATGAGCTCTAGAGGCAACATTTTTATACATCAAAAAGAGTAATAATCTATCAACTAAAACATACAGGTTACAACATTAAGCATAAATGATAGAAAATATGGCAAAAGGAATGAGGCAAAAAATGATAGAAAATAAGGTCATAAAAAATAAATAGACTCGCGAAAACAATGACAGTCTATTAAAACAACATCAAAAAAACAATTTCAGCCTTCAACTCCAACTAATGCTGTATCATAGTCCCAAAAGATAGAAGTAAATATCTAAAATTCAATCTTCTTATTCTGTAGCTGCAATGGTAATGAATATCTTTTGAAGGGGCTCTAATGCAAAGTCAAAATGTAATGAGACCGGTGTAAATTTGGAAATAAAGGGAAAAAAATTATCCTACCAAAAATGTTAGAAGGCTTTGTGCACTGTATTCATGAATTGTTTTTGCACTGAATAAGTTGCGAATGGCATCATCCTGCAGCAAAGAACAAATACCATAGGGGCGTATGTAGTTTATGAATATAAACATATCAAAAGTGTTTAATTGGTTGTAACTTTTATCATAAAGAAGATGATGTGTAATTCATAAAAAACATTTCCATTGAAGTACTAACCTGTGTGTTAAAGAAAATGGTTGCAAGATCGTTATACTCTCCATCTTTGGAGCAATGGAACTGCATAAACAAGGGACTATTGTCATTAAGTAAAGAAATTAAGGTTGTTGCCTATTTTGATTAGAAAAGGTCGACATGAAAGTACACCAAGGCTTTTAACCTTTGAAATTATTTGACATATATAATAGCCAAGATTACATAAAGAAACATACCACAATAGGATCTGATCCCTACACATGCACATGCACAACCACAAGGAAACTAGCAATAAGGTGAAAGATACCTACCTAACAAACAAAACCATAATTTAATATTAGTACCATAGGAGGATATTACTAACAACTTCACTGAGGGACATGAACCTCAATAAATGATTCCAGATTGGTATAGCAATAGGCTTATATTTCATACTTGTACTCTTTGATAACTAAAATCCTTTTACAAATGCTCATAGACATTGAGAAAACCTAATACAAGCATACAGTAAAGAAAAGAAAGAAAAAGAGAGAAATCATCCTTGAAAGTTGTGTGTCTTTGCACAGTAGTAGATATATATAAAATAATATTATTCCAAAATAGGCAACAAGCCCAACGTGGAAGGGGGCTAATAATTCTAATTTTAAAAATACTCAATCTTGGACATGCAATTCTATGAACATTGAGAACTTGAAACTTGGGACATAAGAAAAATATTTTTTCGTTATCACTTTGTTGAGAAACTTATATTGGGCCTTCACAGACATCTCATAAAGAAGCACACCACAATGAGATTTGATCTCCATGCATGCACACCCACAACCACAAGGAATCAGCAATAGAGTGTAAGGAATCTACTTAACATATGAAGCTATAATGTGACATTAGTACAATAGAGGGAAAATCATAACTTAACTAAGGGGCTTGCCACTCAATGCCAGCTTTTGATTATCGAAGCATCAGTAATAGAGTGAAAGAGATCTACTTAACATGTGAACCTATAATGTGATATTGGTACTATAGAGGGAAATGCTAACTTAACTAAGGGATTTACACCTCAAAGCCCACTTTAGATAATCAAAGCTTTAAGCCTAAATTGGTTTATACAACATCATATGAATTAAAAAAGCCAGTACAGAGTCCAGACACACAGCAAAAGTATAAAATAGAGGAAGAATTGCTCCTTGAAAGTTGTGAGCTGTTGTAGTACTGAATGTTATATATTTATAATAAAAACTTGTTCTAAAATAGGGCACTAAAGATAGATATAAGTCCTCAACTTTATGATTTTAGCCGAGCATAAACTAAACTAACAAAAATAACATTTATAACATGAGAAACACTCAAAATAACTTAGTGACACAAAAATTCCAAAAACATGGAGTGTATGTTTAGCATGTACTTCTAGGGTGCATGCTTAGTGCTTATCATTTCCTCTTTGCTTATACGAAATTGTCTCAATCTCTGCTCAAAATGGAGAAACTGCTCAAAGGGAAAACCCCCTTTCCAACCTGCTGTAATAATCAGTTTGCTTCAGTGTTGATAATATCGGTGATATTTCGTGAAATATCACGAGATTTTCAGGCAAACGATATTTCGACAAGTAAATATCGCGATATTTTCAGATTTGAAAACACCGCAATATTTTGAAAATCTCAGCTAAATATCATTATTGCTTTATATGTTTAAAAATTTTTAAAAATAAAAATAAAAATTATGTTTGCCAATATTTTCTGATATTTTGCCGATATTTTGCGGATATTTTTGCCAATATTTTCGCCGATATTGCCAAAAAGATGTTTTCGGGACCCTCACCAATATTGCCGAGAATGATATTATCAACACTGGTTTGCTTCAAGTAGTTTGGGTCTTGGTATCGAACACTCCCTCTTCTGATAATGGTATCTATTAAAACAAAATCTAGAAACCCCATATGATATAAAGTCCCAAGCATCAAGGGGTTAGCCTTGTGCAACTCAAGAGGGTTGTCTGTTGTCACCACAGTAGCTCTTCCTCCCTATTTTGATTGGCTTTTTCCAACTCAAGGGGGGCTTCCCTAAGGATAGGATTGCTAAGGTATTAAATTTTGTTAACATGTTCTTTGCTTAGGACAATTACTTCAATGTTTCATATTAGCCCATTTATAGTTCCAATTTAGTTCTATTAGCAATCACATAATCCATTATCACATTGATAGTAACTGAAGAAAGAACGTAGACAATAAATGTTGAAGACAAGCCAAGACATGAGAACACCGAATTGGCTCAAACCAGGGAAAACCCCAAGAACGGGAAAACCCTTGATCTATCTTCTTATTAAATATATCAAATGTCCTGCAGAGAGAAAGAGAGATAAGAGTACAATATTCTCAAGTCAAAGCAGACTAGCCAATAGATCTAACATCACAGCCTTTAAATGAATCGATGGTGCACACAAAACTGCAATCTTACTGCAATCATGATATACTGAAGAGGGTTAGGGATGCTTCTGAAGGGCTGCTTGTGAATAATTGATGTCCCTTCTAACTGAATCAGACACCTCCTCTTAACTGCAGCTTTGCTTGACAAGAAGGATGCTGCCCTTTGCAGGTCCTTAGGGTCAGATCTGTGGCTCATCTTGTTGCATCAGTCTTCCAAAAGGTTGTGGCCTTTCTTTGAATCAACTGGCAGCAAAATACTAGATCAAGATACCCTGTATACCCTCCTAGGCCATACTACAGTTCAACGAGCTGCTACACAAAGAATTTTGGTCACTATTTCAAAGGATACAATCTCTGTCTAGGCAACGGTGTAGTCCTTGTGCCTGGTTTTTGAGACCCAAAACTAGGCCTCTTGGCCCTCCAACCTTGTTGTAGCTACAGCAAACTCTGCAGCCCATCCAATGCGGAATTCTGTTGGAAAGTGTAACTAGGTTTGGTCTTCATTTGATGTATTTAATTCATCGTGTAATGTACTTGTCAAAAGAATAAAGAAAAGAATTTTTATTATTATTATTGTGACTTATTAAAGATGGGTTTCATGCTTGGGTCACCATGTTTTAGGTCAAAGTCCCCATTGAGGACTTCTAGGATTTATTCTAAGTTAATAGAGTCATTGTACTTTAAAGAGACCCTTCTTGGGTTTTTGAATCATGTAAAAAGGTTTAATATTGAATCAAATATGAATTATGTGAACTCCACACCAAGTAGGCCTAGAAGAGATCATGTCAGCTCATGTAGGCCCAAGAGACACCTATTCGACTGTGTTATGGTGTCACTATGGCCACTTAGAGTTTTTGGTGATGCCCTTTGGGCTGACCAATGCTCCGGCCACTTTCCAGTCTTGCATGAACCATATCTTTCGTGGCCAACTGAGGAAGTTTGTGTTGGTATTTTTCGACGATATTCTGATATACAGCCGCACATGGGAGGAGCACTTACAGCACATAGAGGCAGTATTGTGTATACTGGAGGAGCAGTAGTTCTACGCCAAGTTGTCTAAGTGTGAGTTCAGTTAGGCAAAAATGCTCTATTTGGGGCATATCATTGGAGTGGATGGAGTGAGGGTCCACGAGGAGAAGATCAGGCCCATAAGGGATTGGCCAAAGCCCAAGAATGTGATAGAACTTCGGGGGTTTTTGGGCATTTTCACCTACTACCGGAAGTTCGTAAAGGGCTTTTTGCTGCTTGCAGCACCCCTCACAGATCTAACTAAAAAGGAGGCTTTCAGTTGGACCAATACAGCACAGGGCACTTTTGAAATGCTCAAGCAGGTGATAAGCAGTTGTTCGATGCTCGCTCTACTCGACTTCACGCAGCCATTTGTGTGGAGTGTGATGGTTCCAGGGAGGGAATAGGCACAGTACTAATGCAGGGGGGACACCCCATACTTTCGAGAGTCAAAAGCTATTGTCGCATGAGAGGTTGTACCCCATCTACGATAAGGAGATGTTGACCATCATGCATGCGCTAGCCAAGTTCCGGCAGTATCTAGTGGGGAACAGATTCTGGGTGAGGACTGACCACAACAGCCTCAGATTTTTCCTGGAGCATAAGCAGTTCTAGGACAGGCAACAAAAGTGGGTGAGCAAGATCCAGCCTATGATTTCGACATCGAGTATGTCAAGGGGAAGCACAGCGAAGTGGTTGATGCGTTGTCCAGGAGGTCGGCTTCTTTTTCACTGATGAGTATTGAGCCGGATTGGAAGGCTCATTTGTTGGTAGAGTACTCCAAGGACCATTTTGCATGTGAGGTCTTGGAGGGGCAGGTGACTGATGACCACTACAGGGTGATGGATGGGGTGATCTACTACAGAGACTGGATCTATTTAGTGGCCAACTCCCAGCTGCAGGAGAAGATCCTACACCCAACCCATGATTCACCATTGGTCGGGCACCAGGGGTACACCAAAACTTACAGGGCCATCAGGGAGAGGTTCTCATGGAAGGGCATCAAGGAGGATGTTCTGCGACTACGACACATCAGGGAGAGCAAAATGTGCTAGCAGAACAAGGGGGAGATGACACACGCAGCAAGGTTGATTCAGCCACTCCCCATCCCCGAGGAGAAATGGGAGAGCATCTCAATGGATTTCATCACGGGGTTGCTGATGCAGGGGCATTAGACACTAGCCAGCAATGTAGGAGGTTTTGTCCACATGTTGTGGCTAGGAGGGTTCGAAAACATTTGAATTGTAACAGCTAGGTGTCAATACCTCAGCTGACTGTATTATTTAGATTAGTTAGAATTTGTAGAAGTTGAATAGTTGTATTCGATCCATCTGTCATGTTTCTGTTAGTTGGATTATTGTAATTAAACCTTTCATTTCTAGAACGGTCCTCACAGAGGAACCGAAGAGTCGTATGCTGATGTATAAATGTAATCCCTCGGATGTGTTGAGGGAGGGAGAGAACGGAGGTTTCTGCAATAAAATCCGCGTATTGAGCAATGGTTTCCTGTTGAATAAAGTTCAGTGCTCGTTGATTCTCAATTTGGTTTGAATTGATATTATGAGTAAATTCCTGTTGAATAAGGTCACTGCGTAATCTTTGTATTCCTCTACCCATTGCTTCTCTCAGTTGTCCGAATACATGAAGAAGTTCCACGCACAGGCGAGGTCTGTGTAGAAAAGCCGTCGTTGTCGAACTCTGTTTAATAGTGGTGAAATCCCGCTTAATAAAGAGATGAATTCGTTTGTTGTTAATAGAAGTTTGGAACCGGGACTAAACCCTGAGTTAGTAAACTGAGCGGATAAAAGAAGAACGCAACCCCAACGTGAACCTTGGTTAATCAATGTACCCAAAACCGCGAGTGGATTAAAAAGCCGGGTTGCCCATATCGCACCGCTTTTGCGGAGCAGGCGGTATTTTTTGAATGCGAGCGATTCCATTCAGTGTTCGACACGTGGCTTAGGCAAAGTTCCAAAACCGCCATTCAAAGCGCGCCATCGCACGTTAAAGTTCGTACTAGGAGGCAGAGCGATATCGCCGGATAACGTCAATCTAGGGGGATGTTATCGGACGGTGGTCGTTTGACGGAGATGTGCAAAGGATAACCCAGATACAGTGCGTGCGTTTGATTGGGCCATTGGTCGTAGAGGTGGGCCCGGAGTCAAAGGTTGAATATACAGTCATTTGTTTAAGAAGTAGAGCGTTGGTATTAATATAAACTCTCAAGGTTTAAACATTGGTTGTAAAGTATGGCGCATACAAATAATTGAATTCCGTGATTGAAGGTGTATAAGCGCGAGGGGTTATAACCTTAGTCCTAAGGTTCGGAGATAAATATATAAGCCGGGAATATAAGTTAACATTCGAAAGTTGCTGAATGAGTTTATTTATCAATTTCTCTGAAATTGATAAATAAAATTCCAAAAGAACTAAGAAGACCACGTGGAGGTGAACCAAGCAGATAGAAGAGAAATGCTGACAGAGTAACAAAAACAGACCAGCTCTCCTTAGCGGGATCCAACTTCAGACTTGTTGTTGTCAGTTGCCCATGGTACAGGGCAAAGATTGCATTTACGTGGTTATAGATTGCTTGACCAAGTATGCTAACTTTTTTGCGATCTCAGCCAAGTACACGGCCTCACAGGTCGTCGAACTATTCTTCAAAGAGGTATTTTGGTTGCATGGTCTCAACAAGACCATTGTTAGTGACCGAGACAGTCGTTTCATGGGGGGATTTTGGCACGAACTATTTCGATTGGTGGGTACGGAGCTCACTCCTAGTAGGAGCTACCATCCCCAAACAGATGGCCAGACAGAGATAGTTAACAAGTGGTTGGAGGGCTACTTACAAAACTATGTCACCTAGCAGCATAAGGCGTGGTTGAGGAGGTTACACATGGGGGAGTACTGCTACAACACCACCTACCACATGTCCATAGGTATGTCTCCATTTCGTGCCTTATATAGTTATGATGCTCTGACTTTTGTTGATGTCATGTTTGGAGACAGTAAGGCCCCCAGGGCCAAGGAGTGGATCCAAGAGAGCCTAGACACCTTGAGGACTCTCAAGGATAACTTGCATGAAGCACAAACCAACAAAATATCTGTGCTAACAAGAGACACGTGGAGAGACACTTTGAGGTTGGGGATCTAGTGTGCCTATGCCTCAGCAGGTACGAGCGATTACGTTGAAGCAGAAGGGAGCAAAGAAGTTGAAACCGTGTTTTTATGGGCCTTATAGGGTCACTTGGAAAGTGGGGGACATAGCATATGAGTTGGAGCTACCCCCAGGGAGTCGGGTGCACAACATATTCCATATATCTTGCTTGAAAAAGGCTCTGGGCCAACAGGGGACAGTAGCAGCTGAGTTGCCTCCTGTTGTCGCACAGAATGTCTAGGCACCGCGACAGCAGCGCGGATCGAGGGTTGTCACCCTGATCCCCAATCTCTCTATTTAAGTTGTCTCCTTGCAGACTAAGGGAGGTAAACCCTAACGAAATGAAGAAGGAGAACTGATTGGAAACCAACCAATTCAGGAGGCACAGTCAAACGACCAAATACTTGTAAAGGTTTAACGAGATTTTACAGATTAAATTAGATTAAAAATTTTAAGACCAGTGCCTTGTGGAGTCAATTATCCGTTATGAAATTAAGATCAAGTAGCTGGTACGTAACTGCTGCTAAAGAGGACAACTATCCTCCTATGAAAATACCAATCCACCACGATAATATTAAATTCTTCAATTAAATGCTCAATTTATCAAACTGGAAGATAAGCACTTTTCAACAATGTGATTTAACAATTGATAAAATACTTTCATAATCATGCATCAACAATGTTCGATCTAGGAAATACAGACATGCAATTTATCATCACTTGAAATATTCTCAAAGTTAGACTAAGCAATTAATCACCAATTTCAAGCAATTTAAAATCACAATTAGAGCTACTTAAATGATCATCAATCTCAGTTAACCATGAAAAATAATTCGAACCAGATGCAAGATTTAAACAATTTAAATTCCGAGAAGATATTATCATGAAAGGACCATCGAATTTAAATGCTAAACATTTCCAACAATTCCGAATTAAAATGATATTATGAGTAATTCCAATCCATAAATTTGAATTTAGCCTATATTCAAACTTTGGATAAAAATTTAGAAGTTCACCTTTGACTATGCAAGAATTTAGATCTTTAACATCCAAGATTACCTCCAGACAAAATTTTAAAACAAAATAAAATTTCCTAATGTTAAAAGTAAAAAAAAAAAAATTATTATTATTTTTTTTTTGAAATTTTATAAAGGCTAAAAAAATATTTTTTCCTTTTTTAATGTTTTAAAAATTTTTAAATTAAAAAAAAAAAAAAAGAAGAAGAAGAAGAAATATTAAAACTGAACTTTATACAAGAGTTAAAAAATAAAAAATAAAATGAATTGGTTAAATTAAATCTAAACCCAAACTTTATACAATTTAAAAAAAAAAAAAATCAAAACGTTAATGCTATACCTACTATACGCAACCTAAACTAAATAAAAAAAAGAAAAGTCAAAATCGAAAAACAAGAGTTAATGAAGACAATTAAAATGGGTTAATGTTTTGTTTTATTTGTGAGTTTGTTTGCAGGTTGAAGGCATCGGATAATAGAGAATGGAGGGATCGAGGGTGCGTGAAGGCCAACGAGGAAGGTGACAGGCGCAGGGAAGAAGGGAATGCGATGGTGAATGGGTTGCGTTAGTGATGTGCATGGGTGAGCAAGGGGCAACGAACAGCGTGAAGTGCAAAGGAAATGAAGAATGAGGGTAGGCAGCGTGAGGAAGCACAGGATGGCAGCAAGTAGGACATGCAGAGAAAGGGAGCGGAAAGACAAGCGACCAGACAGGAAAAGCGATGGGGAGCCACAGATTCGACACGATGGGAAAAATGCGTGGGTATTACTGAAGGAAGAAATGAAGGGAAGTGGATGCGTACAGTGGACACAAAATGGAGTTGTTGCGGAGAGGGCAAACAAAAAACGCAGACAGTGTGAAAGCAAAGTGACGTTGGCTTGCAGGAAAGGATAACGCGCAAGGGAAAAATTGCAGGGCAGAATGCAGATAGATGATGGAATGGCTACAGCGCAAAAAAATGAGCAGGGATGAAGATCGGGAAAAATGCAGCAGAAAAACACCAATGCAGACAAAGAGCATGCAGCAGAGAAGAGGAAATGCATAGGCAGTTGGTGCATAAAAATATTTAAATTTGAAATTTTTCTGTTTATCCAGAAATATATTAACACAAAAAATTTAGATCTGGAAATTTGACTTGAATATTCCTACAAGAAATTTTGATAAAAATGAATGCACCTACAAATAAATAAACCTTGAGGCACAATCCCTCCTGAATCTGCAAACGAAACTGATCCTGAGGACAGATCTTACCCTCTAGGGCCTATATCTAGCTCAGATCTAAATTTTTTTATGAAAATCTCCATGTAAAACCTGCACAAAACCAGAAACAAGAGACCCAAAAACCCAGAAATACACACAGAAATAACGATATTTACAAATCTACAATGCTATTTTACAGATCAAAGACCTGATGGCCAGATTTAAAACCGTTCAGCACAATTCAGAAAAGAAGAAATTAAGGAAGAGGCAAAAGCCCTAAAAGGAACCCTGCAAAAAACGGAATTTAAGATAAGCTTGGGGAATTAGATCCGGAGGGCTCTTCAGAGCTTATTTCCTTGGGAGTTAGTTGGTTCAGCTGAGAACTTCTCTAAACGCCCAATTCTAAATCCGGAAGATTTCTGCACATTTAAAATTAAACGGTTAAATTAATAGAGAAATAAGATAAAACATAAAATTCTCAAGAGCTAGAGATAACTGCTAACTCGATTCAATTAATATTCTTACCCTAAATCCAGTAACCTAAGCAAGATACCTGTGCAATAGATTACTCTACAAGAGCCATTAATCAACAATCCATTAAAATAATCACCAACAGAATATTAAGAACAAGTTTACCATAAAATGTTGAAGAGGAACACCACCATCAAAATAAAACCCCAAAGTTTTCGTTTGTATTATTCCAGAAAATATTACAGGAAAGCTTCAAGAGCGAGTGCACAATCCAGAGATCGGATGACTGAAAGACTGACAAAGACCTCTAATTTATAAGATAAAAATCTCCAACGGCTAGTTCGGTTGATCCATGTCAAAGTAATGTCGACCGTCGAAAAAGATTTAATTATCTTTTAATCTGGATCGTCGGAATTATAAATTTTTGAGGAAATTCGAATTTATCATTTAATTCATTTTTAAATTACCCCAAAAATTTGACTTTGACTTAACCACCAAGGCCCAAGGGTCCAAAATTTCTCGAAATTCTCAATATCCCTTGGCTTGCGACCTTTAAAAATTTATTTTTGTAGGGACCCATGAATTTTGCCTTAGAAGAATTTTAAATCACCTAGGACTTAAAATTAATTAAATTTCTGGCTTACGATTTTAATTTAATTTGGCCAAAAAATTTAATTAATTGACTAGAGGGGATTTAATTATTTTTCCGACCCTCTTTACATAAGCTAAATATATTTAGACACATGAAGGGGGAAAACCCATTCGGATAGACCCTCATATAGCTACCCAATTCTACAACTCAAAACATGATCTAGTAGACCAAGTAGTTTGTAATAAAATAATCTAGCCAATTAGCTAGGATTATTCCCAAAGTACTTTTGCAAAGACTCGATAGAAAAAACTAGGACTCACTTAACATCTTGACAACAAACTCCACCCTCGCTTTGGGGTGATGCTAGAGAGAAAAACTCTGCCGATCACTTGTGTTGAGAAACACAAATAAATCAGTTAGACAAAAAACCTCCTAGGATAGAAATCGTCACCAAAATACTAGGCTTACCTAGATTGTTACATACATGATGGTCTTACTTAGATCATTTACGTCATAAACATGCAGAATGGGTTTACATCACTTATAAAATTGTCGATTGATGATGGAATCTGAATGGCGTGAACACCTCCAACATGATAAATCCCATTAAGAAAATGGGGGTGTACTACTATGGGGTCATTGACACAGAGTGGTCAACATCTGGCTCTACTTGGGGACACGTTGCTTCATTGAAGGAATGTGAGAATACAGAATCTACATCCAAGCAACACACAAAATGACATAAGTAGCGTCCATCCAAATATCATCATATAACATTAAGCACATGAAAAATAGAAGCTCTTCTATCATTTATTATTCTACTTAACATGAAAATTAAATCTACTCTAACTACAAAATGAAATGCTGAAATAACAAGGTATAAGGTTAGAGATACAATACAAAGGATGCCCTATGGCATCAGGTGTGTTCAATATAGTGCATACTGAGAATTTCCCTGCTTTCAAGAAAGTCTATAGGTTGCTTTTCAGATATGCCATGCCCGATTCTGCATATTGTAGGACTCTGTCTTATTCAAATATCAAGCTGCTCTCGGCCATCAGATGCATCTAGCCACTTACTTCTTCTTTTATGCGTTTTTCTCTTCTTCTTAGTGGGTTGTAATGTCAGCAATGAGACCACTGCAGATTTCTTCTCCTTATCTTGACGAAGCTTGTACAAAATATCCGATGAACCTGGAGTGTGACGAATCTTATTCTGAATATACTCTGTCAATGGTGACACATAAGCTTGGTCTTTCTTAACGTCCTTTGTAACCATAGTTAATACTTCCTTAATGGGAGAAGTCACCTCCCTATGATGAGATGGGATTGCTTCAGCGAACCAGGAGGCCTGTGATCTGTTGACAATTCTGACTTGGGTTGGAAATTCTGCATGTATGATCTTTCCATTTTTTTCCAACTTATTCTGAATAACAGTCATTTGATTAGAATGCTTAACCATTACAACACTAATTTCCTTCACATGCCTCTCTTCAACAGTCAACAATTTGTGTTGAAGGGACATCTGACTGATTTCCATGTTTTTTATCGCTTTATCATTATTCGCTTTCATGGCCATGAAGAAATTTTGCATATAGTTCATCTCTTTCTCATGATTTGCTTCCATGGTGATCAAATGATTCGAGTGATTAACTTCCATGATCGTCATTTCCTTGACATGTTTTTCTTCCAAGGCCAATAGCCTGTGCTGCATGGAACCAATTTCCTTGGCGTGATCCGCTATTAATTTTTCTTGATTCAGTTCCATAATTTTAATGATTTGAGCCTGGTTGGCCTCCATATTCTTGATTACATGAGCTTAATTCAGTTGAATATCTTTAACCATCTGAGTTAATACCTTGATAAAATCATTTTCAATTTCTATAGTTTCATTTACTTCAACTTTTGTTTTTACCTTTTCTTTATCTCCATATTCATTTTCAAATGCCTCAATGAGTGATTGGAAAGAATCAAAAGTGTTTTTGGGGGAGTCAATGAACCACTCCACAGCATCACCAGCTAAGGTGAGAACGAAAAGCCGCATCTTCACATCTTCATGATCAGAATATGGGCGACACTTGCTCATACAGAGGTTGAAATTATGAATATGCGCCTAGGCAGTAAAAGCATTATTGTTACTAAAAGGGGGCATCTCATCGAGAGTCAAACTAACCGAAAGCGGGAATTTCTGTGGAGCACCCTGAAAGTTAGTAAAGTCAAGAGGATCAAAAAAATCATCCATGATGACTGCTTGAATCGAACAACGAAATGGATGTCAGAGAAATAGATCCCTGTTCAAGAAAGGTCAAGAGGTCCACAAGAAGCGAGCTTCTTAGCAGGAACTCTTGTAAGAGATGAAAGAATTGGAGTCGCCACTTGAACATGAACCTAATTCTAAAACAGAGAAAAAAAAAAAAAATCAAGAGAAGCAGATGGATATAAGGGGTGATTCTTGTCTGGGGATAAATAGATGAATAAGTGGAGTCACCACCCAAACAAGAAGCCAACCAAAATGTCCAGGTGCTAAAGGTGCAAATGATGAAAGGATTAGTGATGAAAAAGATGAAGAGATAAAATGACGCCAGAAAATGTGATCCCCTGTGACAGGCTAATGAATGGCGAAAAAATATTAGAAGATTATAAAATGTCGTTGAGACCAAGGATAGAAAAAACTCTATCCCTGGCAATGGCGCCAAAAAATGTGGAAATCAGTCAGATGTCTCTTCAACACAAATTATTGATTGTTGAAGAGAGTCATGTGAAGGAAATTAGTGTTGTAAAGGTTAAGCATTCTAATCAAATGACTGTTATTCAGAATAAGTTGGAAAAAATGGAAAAAGATCATACATGCAGAATTTCCAACCCAAGTCAAAATTGTCAACAGATCATAGGCCTCCCAGTTCGCTGAAGCAATTCGCATCTCATCACAAGGAGGTCATTTCTCCCATTAAGGAAGAATTAACTATGGTTACAAAGGACGTTAAGAAAGACCAAGCTTATATGTCACCATTGACAGAGTATATTCAGAATAAGATTGGTCACACTCTAGGTTCTTCAAATATTTTGTACAAGCATCTTCAAGATAAAGACAAGATATCTATAGTGGTCTCATTGCTAACATCACAACCCACTAAGAAGAAGAGAAAAAAGCACAAAATAAGAAGTAAGTGGCTAGATGCGTCTGATGGTCGAGAGCAGCTTGATATACGAATAAGACAAGAGTCCTACAATATGCAGAATCGGGCATGGCATATCTAAAAAGCAACCTACAGACTTGCCTGAAAGCAAGCAAATGCTCAGTATTCACTATATTGAACACACCTGATGCCACAGGGCATCCTTTGTATTGTATCTCTAACCTTACACCTTGTTATTTCAGCATTTCATTTTGTAGTTAGATTAGATTTACTTTTCATGTTAAGTAGTATAATAAATGATAGAAAAGCTTCTATTTTTCATGTGCTTAATGTTATATGATGATATTTGGATGGATGCTACTTATATAATTTTGTGTGTTGCTTGGATGCAGATTTTGGATTCTCACATTCCTTCAATGAAGCAACGTGTCACCAAGTATCTTCAACTCCTCCCAAGTGGCATCCTCGTCAAAAAGGTTCCTCCATCTGATCAAGTATTCTTTCACCACCCTGCTCCTCAAGTTCCTCTCCCTGGTATCCAATATAGCCTCTAGTTGAAGTACCAAATGCCCCTCATCATCCATGGGAGGCGTTGACCACTCTGTGTCAACAACCCCATAGCAGTACACCCCCATTTTTTCAATGGGATTTATCATGTTGGAGGTGTTCACGCCATTCAGATTCCATCATCAGTCGACAATTTTATAAACGATGTAAACCAATTTTGCATGTTTATGATGTGAATGATCTAAGTAAGACCATCATGTATGTAACAACCTACGTAAGCCAAGTATTTTGGTGACGATTTCTATCCTAGGAGGTTTTTTGTCTCACTGATTCATTTGTGTTTCTCGACACAAAGGATCGGCAGAGTTTTTCCCTCTACCCTCACCCCAAAGCTAGGGTGGAGTTTGTCGTCAAAATGGTAAGTGAGTCCTAGTGTTTTCTATTGAGTTTTTGTAAAAGTAGTTTGGAAATAATCCTAGCTAATTGGCTAGATTATTTTTATTACAAACTACTTGGTCTACTAGATCATGTTTTGAGTTGCAGAATTGGGTAGCTATTTGAGGGTCTATCCGAATGGGTTTTCCCCCTTCATGTATTTAAATGTATTTATCTTATGTAAAGAGGGTTGGAAAAATAATTAAATCCCCTCTCAGTCAATTAATTAAATTATTGGCCAAATTAAATTAAAAATCGTAAGCCTGAAATTTAATTAATTTTAAGTCCTAGGTGATTTAAAATCCTTCAAAGGCAAAATTCGTGGGTCCCTAAAAAAATAAATTTTTAAAGGTCCGAGGCCAAGGGATATTGAGAATTTCGAGAAATTTTGGACCCTTGGGCCTTGGTGGTTAAGTCAAAGTCAAATTTTTGGAGTAATTAACTCAAAAAAATTATTTTTGAGTTAATTAAAAATGAATTAAATGATAAATTCGAATTTGCTCAAAAATTTATAATTTCGACAGTTGAGATTACTTTGACATGGATCAACCAAACTAGCCGTTGGAGATTTTTATCTTATAAATTAGAGGTCTTTGTCAGTCTTTCAGTTATCCGATCTCTGGATCGTGTACTTGCTCTTGAAGCTCTCCTGTAATATTTTCTGGAATAATACAAATGAAGACTTTGGGGTTTTATTTTGATGGTGGTGTTCCTCTTCAGCATTTTATTGTAAACGTGTTCTTAATATTCTGCTGGTGATTATTTTAATGGATTGTTGATTAATGGCTCTTGTAGAGTAATCTATTGCACAGGTATCTTGCTTAGGTTACTGGATTTAGGGTAAGAATATTAATTGGATCGAGTTAGCAGTTATCTCTAGCTCTTAAAAATTTTATGTTTTATCTTATTTCTCTATTATTTTAACAGTTTAACTTTAAGTGTGCAGAAATCTTTCGAATTTAGAATTGGGCGTTTAGGGAAGTCCTCAACTAGACCAGCGAACTCCTAAGGAAATAAGATTTAAAGAGCCCTCTGTATCTAATTCCCCGGGCTTATCTTAAATTCGGTTTTTTGCAGGGTTCTTTTTAGGGTTTGTGCCTCTTCCTTAATTTCTTCTTTACTGAATTGTGCTGAACGGTTTTAAATCTGGCCATCAGGGCTTTGATCTATAAAATAGCATTTTAGATTTGTAAATATCGTTATTTCTGTGCATATTTCTGGGTTTTTGGGTCTCTTGTTTCTGGTTTGTGCTGGTTTTACAGGGAGATTTTCATTAAAAAAACTTTAGATCTGAGTCAGATCTAGGCCCTAGAGGGTAAGATCTGGCCTCAGGATCAATTTCGTTTGCAGATTCAAGAGGGATTGTGCCTCAAGGTTTATTTATTTGTAGGTGCATTCATTTTTATCAAAATTCCTTGCAGGAATATTCAAGTCAAATTTCCAGATCTAAATTTTTTGTGTGTTAATAAATTTCTAGATAAACAGAAACATTTCAAATTTAAATATTTTTATGCACCAGCTGCCTGTGCATTTCCTCTTCTCTATTGCATGCTCTTTGTTTGCACTGGTGTTTTTCTGCTGCATTTCTCCAGATCTTCATCACTACTCATTTTTACGCTTTGTAGCCATTCCATCATCTATCTGCATTCTGCCCTGCAATTTTTCCCTTGCGCGTTGTCCTTTCCTGCAAGCCAACGTCACTTTGCTTTCACACTGTCTGCGTTTTCTGTCTACCCTCTCCGCAACAGCTCCATTTTTTGTCCGTTGTACGCATCCACTTCCCTTCATTTTTGCCTTCACCAACACCCACACATTCTTCCCATTGTGCCAAATTCGTGGCTCCCCATCAATTTTCCTATCCGACAGCTTGTCTTTCCGCTCCTTTTCTCTGCGTGTCTTACTTCTTGTCGTCTTGCTCTTCCTCACGCGCCTACCCTCATTCTTCATTTCCTCTCCACTTCACGTTGTTCGCTCCCCCTTGCTCACCCACGCACATCTCTAACACAACCCATTCACCATCGCATTCCCTTCTTCCCTGCGGTTGTCACCTTCCTCGCTAGCCTTCACGCACCCTCGATCCCTCCATTCTCTATTATCCGATGCCTTCAACTTGCAAACAAACTCACAAATAAAACAAAACATTAACCCATTTTAATTGTCTTCATTAACTCTTGTTTTTCAATTTTGACTTTTCTTTTTTTTATTTAGTTTAGGTTACGTATAGTATGTATAGCATTAACATTTTTATTTTTTTATGAGTTTGTTTGCAAGTTGAAGGCATCAGATAGCAAAGAATGGAGGGATCGAGGGTGCATGAAAGCCGGCGAGGAAGGTGATAGTCGCAGGGAAGAAGGGAATGCGATGGTGAATGGGTTGCGTTAGAGATGTGCGTGGGTGATCAAGGGGCAGCGGACAGCGTGAAGTGGAGAGGAAATGAAGAATGAGGGCAGGGAGTGTGAGGAAGAGGAGGACGGCAGCAAGTAGGACACACAGAGAAAGGCAGCGGAAAGACAAGCAGCCCGACAGGAAAAGCGATGGGGAGCCACGGATTTGGCACGATGGGAAGAATGTGTGGTTGTTGGTGAAGGCAGAAATGAAGGGAAGTGGAAGCGTACAGCAGACAGAAAATGGCGTTGTTGCGGAGAGGGCAGACAAAACGCAGATAGCATGAAAGCAAAGTGACACTGACTTGCAGGAAAGGATAACGCACAAGGGAAAAATTGTAGGGCAGGATGCAGATAGATGATGGAATGGCTACAGCGCAGAAAAATGAGCAGCGATGAAGATCGGGAAAAATGCAGCAGAAAAACACCAATGCAGACAGAGAGCATGCAGCAGAGAAGAGGAAATTAAGATAAGCCCAGGGAATTAGATCCAGAGGGTACTTTAGATCTTATTTCCTTGAGAGTTAGCTGGTCTAGTTGAGGACTTCCCTAAACGCCCAATTATAAATCCGAAAGATTTATGCACACTTAAAGTTAAACTGTAAATTAATATAGAAATAAGATAAAACATAAAAATTTCAAGAGCTAGAGATAACTGCTAACTCGATCCAATTAATATTCTTACCCTAAATCCAATAACCTAAGCAAGATACTTGTGCAATAGATTACTCTACAAGAGCCATTAATCAACAATCCATTAAAATAATCACCAGCAGAATATTAAGAACAAGTTTACCATAAAATGCTGAAGAGGAACACCACCATCAAAATAAAACCCCAAAGTCTTCGTTTGTATTATTCCAGAAAATATTACAGGAGAGCTTCAAAAACGAGTACACGATCCAGAGATCAGATGTCTGAAAGACTGACAAAGACCTCTAATTTATAAGATAAATATTTCCAACGGCTAGTTCGGTTGATCCATGTCAAAGTAATCTCGACCGTTGAAAAAGATTTACTTGTCTTTTAATCTGGACAGTCGAAATTATAAATTTTTGAAGAAATTATTATTTATCATTTAATTCATTTTTAATTAACTCAAAATTAATATTTTTGAGTTAATTACCCCAAACATTTGACTTTGACTTAACCACCAAGACCCAAGGGTCCAAAATTTCTCGAAATTCTCAATATCCCTTGGCCTAGGACCTTTAAAAAATTATTTTTTTAGGGACCCATGAATTTTGCCTTTGAAGAATTTTAAATTACCTAGGACTTAAAATTAATTAAATCTCTGGCTTACGATTTTTAATTTAATTTGGCTAGAAAATTTAATTAATTGACTGAGAGAGGATTTAATTATTTTTCCAACCCTCTTTACATAAGATAAATACATTAGACACATGAAGGGGGAAAACCCATTCGAATAGACCCTCAAATAGCTACCCAATTCTGTGACTCAAAACATGATCCAATAGACCAAGTAGTTTGTAATAAAATAATCTAGCCAATTAGCTAAGATTATTCCCAAAGTACTTTTACAAAGACTCGATAGAAAACACTAGGACTCACATAGCATCTTGACAACAAACTCCACCCTAGCTTTGGGGTGAGGCTGGAGGGAAAAACTCTACCGATTACTTGTGTCGAGAAACACAAATGAATCAGTGAGACAAAAAACCTCCTAGGATAGAAATTGTCACCAAAATACTAGGGTTACCTAGGTTGTTACATACATGATGGTCTTACTTAGATCATTTACATCATAAACATGCAGAATGGGTTTACATCGTTTATAAAATTGTCCACTGATGATGGAATCTGAATGGCGTGAACACCTCCAACATGATAAATCCCATTGAGAAAATGGGGGTGTACTACTATGGGGTCGTTGACACAGAGTGGTCAACACTTCGCATGGATGATGAGGGGCATTTCGTACTTCAACCAGAGGCTATATTGGATACCAAGGAGAGGAACTTGAGGAGCAAGGTAGTGAAGGAATACTTGAGTCTTGATCAAATGGAGGAACCTCCCGGATGATGATGCCACTTGGGAGGGGCTAAAGATTCTTCAAAACCCATCTTTGCAGTTGCTTGAGGACAAGCAACTTTTTGGTGGGGAGGACCGTAATATACCCAATTAGTAGTCAGTTAATTGGGAATATTAAATTTTGACAGATTTTGGCTTTTCTTAATGTTAGGCAGAAATAATGTGGATCAGGACCCACAAATCATATTAAAGCAAGCAGAAGTACTTTTCCTAGGCAAAAATTGCGGCCTTGGTGGGGGTCGGGAGAGCCAATGAGAAGGCTTTGCGTTTGGCCGAGTGGCGGCGCTATTAGTGGCCAATGAGGGGGGCAGTGCAATCCTAGGTGGGGCCCAAGAGGAACGTTGGGCTATTATGGACAAAAGGGAAGAGGCAGTTCATTCCTCATCATTCATTCAGATAAGTAATTTATGTCTTCTAGATTGAGCATGCTTGAGCTGGAGAGCCAAGTCTGCAGTGTTGTTTAGCACAAGAGATCTTCAAGCGGAGATCTCAACCTCTGCCTCGGGAGACTTCGATTTCTCGCTCAGGAGAGGAAGTTTCACCATTTTGTGAGAGAAATTCAGAGCATCAGCAATAAGGGTGTGTAGTCCCTTCAGGACTGCGTAGAGGCAGCGGGGACTACGCAGTGATTGCGCAATGCAGCCTAGAGGAAGTGCCAGAAGTGTAGGAGAGAAGAGCAGTTTAACTGG
This sequence comes from Pinus albicaulis, assembly GCA_034641835.2. Classification (NCBI taxonomy): domain Eukaryota; kingdom Viridiplantae; phylum Streptophyta; class Pinopsida; order Pinales; family Pinaceae; genus Pinus; species Pinus albicaulis. Next base: position 222,685,910 of record CM076574.1, read on the forward strand.
AGGATTTGGAGGGGAGGCTAGCCACCTCCTACCAGGGATTTTGGTAGTGTTTCAGAGGCATTTTCCAACAATTTCAGGCAAAAGGTCGAATTCCCCAGCAAAGCAGCATGCCAAGGCCAAAGGGGCCATTTTCTAGGGTCAATCTATTTGCAAACCCTTCGCGGGTTTTTGTGGGTTTAGTGAGAGGAATCCGGTCACCAATTCTCGATATTTTCTTAGCATGGGAGCTAGGCTAACTAGCAGTCTGAAATCAGGTCGCAGCAATAGATTCCAGGACTGGGCAACGCAGTGGGTCAGCCACGCAGAACATAGCTCAGCAGTTGATTTACTAGGATTAGAGTTGTTCTTTACCCTGCCTTGAGCAGGCCCAAGTGCTATCCTTCTAAGCACAACATTGTACTCTTTCCCAACAATTTAATAAAATGGCTCAGCGCTGAATTTGGTCTCATTTCTTGTGTATTTAATGGTGTTTTCAATTTTTCTATAGTTACTTGTCTATTTGCACTTGTATTACTGTTAATCTCCATTTGCGGATATTACAGTGACTTTGTCAATATATCAGCGACCTACTCATCAGTGGAGATATGTTGTAGCCAAAGATAATTTTAAGGATGGAAAATTATCTTTAAGTTTAAAAAATTGGCGAATCTCACTAGCCCCTAATAGGCAAAGTATAAAATGTTTATTGATGTATTTGTAAAATTATTCAAATTTATAATGATATTATATATATTGTCTATATAATGTTGGCGATTTTTAAAGTAAAATAATTTTATTTTGTAAAATTTGGGCGAATCATTTTTATAAAAAAATGGAATTTGGTGAATCTTTTTCTTGGAAAAACCATGGAAAATTAGCCCACCTACGAATATTAGCCCCTAAAATTTTCCATGGTTGTCGCTGCAGTACACCATTTTGTACTAGCTCTCGAATATAGTGATACTTATTGTTTATATTCTTTGTCTTTCCATGAAACATGAGATCTTCAGACAAACTTATACAACTGGTGTTATCACAAAGTATCACTATAGGGTTCATCGGTCCTTTAAACAGGTCGGATAGTAGTTTTCTCAACCATACTGCTTCTCTGCTTACTTCATAGTCTATAACATATTCGGCCTCAGCACTACTCAAAGCAATTGTGTCTTGCTTTCTGCTCATCCATGAGACCATGGAGGATCCCAAACTGAAACATCCTCCTATAGTGTTCCTTCCATCTTGCTCACTGCCTCCCCAATCGAAATCTGTATATCCAAATAGTTGGACATCATTCCTTCTATCATACTTCAAACAATAGTGGATGGTTCCTCGCAGATATCTCAGAATATGTTTTGTTGCTATCCAATGATCATGCTTCAGCTCCACTTGGAATTGACTGAGAACATTTACTGCAAAGCATATGTTTGGTTGAGTATTCACCAAGTACATCAGTGAGCCAATAAGTTGTCTATACTTGGAAGGATCCACAGGGCTTGATCATTGGAGTGGTCATAGGTTTGCAGTCCATGTCAAACCTCTTCAACATCTTGATCATGTATTTTCCTTGACCCAAATAAACTTCTTCAGGTCCACGCCAGACTTCTAGTCCAAAATAGTAATGCATCAACCCAGGATCCTTCATGTCAAATTTTGCCGCTAGTTGCTTCTTACATTCTTCAATTCGACCTTCTACACCTATCATGAGAAGATCATCTACATACAAAAGAATGATTATAGGTTCTTCATCTAGAAACTTGATATAAAGGGTTCAGATCAGCCGAACTTTTTGTGAAGCCTATTCTTTGTAGGTATGCATCCATTCTAGCATACCTTGCCCTTGGTGCTTGCTTGAGGCCATATAATGCTTTCTTCAATCTGCAAACATATTCCTTCCTATCTTTAACTTCGAATCCCAAGGGTTGCTCTATATAGACTTCTTCATCTATTGTGCCATTCATAAAAGTAGTATTGACATCCATTTGGTAGATGTTTCATCCCATCGAAGTTTCCAGAGAGACTAATGAACGAATCTTTGTATATCTTGTTGTTGGAGAAAATGTCTCTTCGTAGTCAATGCCTTCTAGTTGAGAGAAAACCCTAGCCACAAATCTTTCCTTATACTTATCTATACTTCCATCTACCGCATGCTTGATCTTGTAGGTCCATTTGGAAATTACCACAAGTTTGTCTTCAGGCCTAGGCACGATCTCCCAGACTCCATTCTTCATTATAGATTGATACTCTTCATTCATGGCATTTTTCCATTCCTGATGATTTACAGCCTCTTCAAAAGTGGATGGTTCTGCTTCTATTATTTTTTTCATGTATGCAGCATACCCAGAATATTTGTTGGGTTTCTAGCTTTCTCTAAATGATTCTTTCGTTGCTCCATGACCTTCTGCATCAAATAGTGTAGATTTCAACCAATTAGGTCTTTTTCTTGCTTCAAAGATGACCATAGGTTGAACAGGCTCACTAGGACCTTCTTCTTCATGGTGTGATTCTTCTTCTCCCTTACCAACTTCTTCCTCAAATACCGGAAGTTCTTCATCATCAGAGTCTAGGGAAAGTTCTTTTGATTTCTTGAACACTATGCTTTCATCAAATATGACATCATGACTAACTTCTATGTGATGTCATTCTTTTATGTAGATCCTATAGGCTTTTGATGAGTTGCGCTACCCAAAAAAGGTTCCCTTCATGCCTGATGAATCCAATTTATTTCTTGTGTCCTTTGGTATATGGATATATACAAGACACCCAAAGATCCAGAGATGATATACAGATGACTTCTTTCCAGTGAACATTTCCTCCAGAGTTTTGTTGTCTAGGGATCTGTGGGGACTTCGATTTTGAATGTAAACTGTTGTTTTTGTGGCTTCTCCCCACATAAACTTACGTAGATCTTGATCGTGTAACATTGCTTTAACACTTTCTTCAATGGATCTATTCTTCCGTTCTGCAACTCCATTTTACTCGGGATAATATGGGACTATCAGCTCCCTCTTAATCCCAGACTCCTTATAGAATGCTATAATCTCTTTGGATCTATATTCTCCTCCATTATCAGATCTTAATATGTTGCTTCTTCTTTCTGTAAGGTTCTCCACTTCAGCTTTGAATTCTCGAAATTTTGTAAATACTTCGTCCTTAGTTTTCATTAAGTAAACCCAGGTCTTTCTTGAATGATCATCTATAAATGTGACATAATATAGATGACCTCCAAGTGATTTATGAGTGATAGGACCACATATATCGAAGTGAATGAGATCCAAGATTTCTTTTGACCGTGAAGCACTGCTTCCAAATGGTCTCTTGGTATTCTTACCCGATGCACATCCCTTACATACTCCTTCATGGTCTTCCTTCAATTCAGGTATTCCATCTACTATGGAACTTAGAGTTGGAAGGATCTTGAAATGTAGGCGAACAAATCTTCTATGCCAGAGTTCACATGACTAAATTCAATGTGAACTAGGGGTTGAGCCACAGGAGATGTCAATTTGTAGAGTCTTCCTTCTCAAATGCCAATGAATTTAGCTTGTTCTATACTTGAGTCTTTACTGCATACAACAACCTTTCCATCAATGACAGCTACTCTATCACCCTTATATTCTAAGCTTGAAATGGAAAGTAAATTTTTATGCAAACTTGGAACAAATAGAATGTTGTTGAGGTGTATGTTGCTTCCATTTTCCAGCTTTATAGAGGTCGATCCAATACCCTTTATGGGATATCTCTCATTATCTCCAAGTTCCACTGAATAAGTGGATTTTCCTTTTGATAGGGTCTTCAATTGTTTGGAATGGCCAGTCATGTGTCTTGATGCACTACTATCAATTACCCAAATGTATTCATCTTGAAATGTGCAAGAGAGAGCCGAGTACAGACTTTCATCCTTGATTAAAACCTTCTTTGAAGAAAGTAAGAGATTACATGCTTTCTTGATACCTTCCTTGAGATGTCTTGTTATCTTGGAACATTTCTTGATGAACTTATTCATTGTAGAGGAGATCTTCATTATGCCCTTTGCTAACCTTAGCTCCGATACCATGTTGAGAATTCAATAGGGCAATGAATTCTCTTTAACGTGATAACTGTTTGTGTTTCCTTTTTCCTTATTAGCTTTGTTCCTTATTATTATAATGTGAAATACATCAAACAACTACCAAAACAATAAGAACAATGACACGGTATATAGGTTGCAAGCCAGGGCCAAAACCCCTCCTCTTGAGGGGAAAAACTCTTTAATCTCTTCTCCTCATATAGATCCTTCAATTGACGAATACCATGACCGTGTGACTCAGACAAATACCCTCCAAGATCAAGATCAACCACTAACTCGGCTTCTTGCAGCTAGAACTTCAACCTCCTACTGCAGATCCAAAATATTGTCTACCCGGCAACTGCTGCAACTATTGTTGCCACACTAGAAGACTTCGATCTTCTTCTTTAGAGACTCTTCTTCCCTTTGCTTGCCTTTCCTTGATACATAGGGCTAGAGAGATACCCTAAGTGACCTTCACTTGACTTCTTTTCTCTCTTCCTTTCAAGATCAAACTAGGTATAACCTTGCACAAAAACCCTAGCTTTGACTTGCACGTGGGAGAGAGAACTAGCCCAAACACTTTGACTTCCTTCGACCTCTTCTTTGTTCTCTTCTTCATATAGAATGAGAGATAAGTGAATGATCCTTTGGAGGACGAGTTCCCCTCTTTATATAGGCCTCTTCACGGGACAGATGTGGCTCTTCACTTAGGCCGACTTGATAGCTTTTAGCCCGACTTGATCTTGAAGGGAATTTCGAAATTTTAAAGACAAATAATTTTTCTTTACAAGATACAATGTGCCCATTGGGGTCTTCAATATATGACAATGACTCTCAAACCCTAGAAGCACGCAATGGGTGCTTAACCTATAAAATAAAAGAACTTGAACATGAAACCCATGCTCCAATAATAATAATTTCTTTTCATTTCATAATTTACAAGAATACATTTCATACTTATGAAGACCAAACCTAGTTACACATTTTTCAACAGTGAGGAAGTGAGGGATCTTGTGAGAAAAAGAGTGAAATGTGATTCTGAAGACAGGTGGCATGAGAGATGTCAAACTCTCTAGACAGCAACAAGTTGGATGGAGTTCCACTGAAGTCTGGTGGTTAAGCCAAGATTCAGGAAAAGCAAACATTGCCAATCCATTTTGTGTTCAATGTCCAGAAGAAGAATCAGCGGGGCATGTCTTCTGGAGGTATCTAATTGTAAGGACAGTTTGGGGTGATTACAAGCAAAATTCAGCTCTCTTCACATTATGCTAGCTTGGAAAAGTCCCCTCTTAGGTGACACTTGGATGATTGAGGATTGTTGCAAAAATATATGCATACAATATGGTTGTTTGTTATTGCCTTCCTTTGGAAAATAAGGTGCACACCAACTTTTCTAGAAGACAATCCTCACCTACAACTGGAGAATTGAGAGAATTCAAAAATAAACTCACAATTCATGTCAAAGTAAGAGTTAAATTGTTTTGGTAGGATGTAGGTCCATTGCCCCTTGAGGGGCAAACCTATGTGTCTTCATAGGATTCATAAAGACGATTTCACATAACTCTGTGTTTCTCTTGTAACTTTGGCGCATGTTTAAAGAAATATAAGTTGCATTTTTCAAAAAAATTAATAAATTTAAAAGCTGACGACATATAAAATGTTCAAATTCTAATGCAAGACCCCCATAAACATGCACAAAACTTTCAGATTATTTTTCCTGAAAGGCAAGTATTAAATAGATGACCAATCACATCACAATGTGAAAATAAAGAAGAGATGAAAAATCTTACATTGACATAATTTCCGTAGGTTCCTGAAGGTCGTGGGCATTCAATATCAGGGTACTCTTTCAGATCCGGACAAGGAGTGCATTTTCTTAACAACGGCAATCCAAATGATAGGATTGATGTTATTAAAGACACTATGCATACTTCAATAATCTGCAATAACAGTGTAAAGTGCTTGTTATTTTATCTTAATTTTAGATACAAAAAGTACTGGAGAAATTTTTCTATCGAAAAAGAAAAGATCCATGGAATGCATTTGTAAAAATATGGAAGAGAAAACAAAGTTCATGCAAAGGCTTTCACATGCCTTAACTCGGTTTCCCCTCTTATGTAATACATTTCGACGCCATGAAGATATGTAAAGAGTTAACTGATTAAAAATGGCACCTGCCAAACAATATAAATATTATCAGAATTTAAATTCCCATAACATAGGGATAAACGTGGGGGCCATTAACTGTACAGTGTTACATTATTACATCATCAACACCAGGGTTCCATCCATCTGAACATGTCATCTAAACCACCCAATGAGAAAACAACAGTTTCAAATATATGAATGCTAAAAGCAAATTGCAAATTAACTTGCTAAAACCAGAAGCCTGGATGGTCTAGAAGAGGAAAATAGAGAGGAATTCATGTCAGATTCAATACCAAGAAGCCCTCCAATAACCCCAATAACAGCCATCGGCAACAACTCTTGAAATGAATAATCCTCTTGTCCACTGAAATCAGAAATAAGGTTCTAAAAGTCACAATTATAATGAGAGATATATAACCAAAAAAAGATGACACTGGACTATCAAACAAAAGGAAACAAATGAAAAAGGTGTTATTGAGAGAGAAGAAATGCTATCATAATGAGCTATCATTTTGTAAAGTGGTTGCAAATACTGACCCAGATATGTCCCAAATAATAAAGCCTCCAGAGCTAAAATGGCCACAATTTCCATGCTTACACCACCCCATTGAAGCACGAACAACAACTGCAACTATAGCTGATGTGAAAAAGACACGCCACATAAGCTGACTCCGCCACCTTCAACAGTTCATATAATATGAAAATTAGTAGACCAAGTTGTTCACAAGTATTACAAGAGAACATAATCTTTTAGTGGTTCTAAATTCTAACTGTTGGGAATGCATTTGAAATGGCATAATTGTTACGGTGTAATCAATTTTGTAATAATTACTGAATAGCAATGGTGAACAAGAAAGCTGTAATGTCCAACATGTACACCCATCAATTCTTTAGGAAATGCAAACATAATTTAATTCTATTTAGATATTAATTTCTACTAGCTATCGAAGTTGTCAAGTGTCACTGAAAAGAGTACAACAATGAGGGAACCATCAGGAATGCTAAAGCATCTCCAAGAGCATTGCCAGATGTTAAACACCATGTTGAAGCACACACATGGTGTATGAGGAAGAAGAATGCACACACAAGAGAAACAACACACAATGAAAGATAAGCGTGAGGCTTTCTTATTTTCCATTATACAAAGATGTACATTTATAGTACAATGGTGTGACTCTTGGTTTCATATTCCAAGGTCACTTGGACTCCATTGTGACTTTTCGCATTCCACACCTACCCATGTAGGATTAGGTGTTCCAGCATCCCCCCCTAATCCGAAGGGTTATGTGTGAGTCCAAGAAAAGAGTTGTAATACAAATTTGCAAAGTATACATGGCAGCACTTGGGCTGAATCAACTCTCTGAAATGTTGGAAAAAAGAGGTGGTTTTAGGATGACCACAAACACCGGAACGCAAAACTTGTTGCAGTTCCCGGAACTCTTCCAAAACTGGCAAGAAGCTGAAAGCTTCTGCTAGAGGAATTGTCCCTCATAAAAAAGGGAGACCTTCAACCTAAAAGAAGGGAGGTCTACTACCTGTGGTGGTTTTAGGTTGTCCACTAACCAAAGATGATGGTTTTAGGTTATCCACCAACCGAAAATGATGGTTTTAGGTTATCCACCAACCAAAGGCTCATGGCATCCGCATCCTAGCTATGAGACCCTCTCAGAGGCGAATGACGACTAGGGTTTCAAAGTCGCGCTGAACCGCCGGCTGCAACTCCCAATATGGAATGAGACTGTGGTCAGGCTCAGCTTGATCTCACAAGGTCGAAGCTTGTACATGAATTCATCATTTTCCCTTCACTTCGCGTGGACAAGGTAGATGGATGGGACGAAACTCAACCTGCAAGTTTGCTCAATATCTGTGAACACGTTCTAACATGTGTCATAAACATCTTCTTGGCTGCTGATGCCCATTGCCAAGAAGCGATCCATCCAAGATGAATCTTGGTTCTTGCAGGAGGCTTGTGTCTGAAGCATCTGTTTGAAGAATGGGTGTGCCGACCACAGTGCTTGCATGGATGAAGATCAAAACAGTGATCTTTCATATGGCCAACCCGATCACAGTGTTGGCATTTCTCAACTGCTGAAAGGTGGAAGTTTTAACATGATCTCGAATTACCAGTAGGGAACTGGTCATACAGAATCCTACACTTGGAAATCCTCGAGTGGTTTTGTGTAGTCCTGAACATGAAAGGACACATCCTTGTCATATCCAAGACCGCTCTGTTGCTTGAGTTGTGGACAAGCTCTTCCCAAGGTCTGATGATGGGCTTAGGAAGTGCAGGCTGAGTGGCTGCATCTGCATGTAACTCTGCTCTAGTACAAGGAACTGAATGGGAATCAACTGGAACTTTGTTGACTTGCTGCTGATGGGAGTCTTTCACAATGTTCTGAACAGAAACAGGTTCAGAATGGTGACTCTTCTGCTGAAGTTCTTCTTGTTGGAGTTGAGATTCCAACTGCAAAAACTCGATCTTTTCGTGTGCATCTAGCAAACAACTATGAATTTTACAAAGAGCATCCTTGCTCATTTTTATCATGTCATCAACATTGGAATGAATGAGGCTATTCAACAACACTAATACCTCATTGATTTTAGCCATTTTCAACAACTTAGGCTCAAAAATGAAAGAAAGGGTGTCGGCTTCAACCGAAAATGCACCCGTTTACAATGTGATTCAACAACAAATACAAATGACTCAAGAAATTCTCAAAGTACAAAGTGTGCTCCTCAAATGATGGAGGGCAATCAACAATTCAACAACTCAAATACTGATTATGAATGAAGAATCAATATCAATACAATGTCAATATCTCTACAAAATATGTGCAACTGAAAATACTATGCAAGAGGCCTTTAACGCAGCTGAATTTTCTTCAAATAGTTGTTTTCAATGATGGCAAACTTGTCTTCAAATGTGAAATTCTTCAAAAAAACACCCTTCAAATCAATGCCACAAATCACAATGTAAATCTGCAAATTTCAATCCATGTGCTCCTCATATGCCATTTTCCATTTTCTGCTGTTCATAACTCTCTTTCCTCTCTCTCTGCTGTTTTTTTTTTTTTTAATTAATTAAAAAATGGAGATAATAAAAAATGGAGGGGAAGGGGATTAATTAAAAGGGAGAGAATTAATTTAAAATGGTATTAAAAAAGGGATTAATAAAATATGGGAGAGATATTTATATGGGAAGGGGAATTAATTTAAAAAATGGATTAATTAAAAAGAAGGGAATAAATTAAAAAATGGGGATTAATTTTAGTGGAAGGAAAGAGAAATTAAATTAAAAGGGAGGGGGATTATTATAATGGAAAGGGATTTTAATAATTTAAAATGGATGGGTAATTTATTTAAAAAAAGGGGAGAATTATTATATGAAGTGGGAGGGAAGGGTATTAAATTAAAATTAAAGTGGGGGGGGTCGTATTATATGGGAGGGGAGGGAATTAATTATGAGAGGAGGGTTTAGGCAGCGTGGGTTAGGGAGGAAGGGTAGGAGTAGGGATTGAGTGAGCGGTGAGCAAGCGGCCGTGAGAGATGGGTTAATTAAAAAACGAGAATAATTAAAAATGAGGAGATGTGAGAGCGTTGGAGGGAAGCTCGAGGGTTGAGCTGTAGGAGAGGGGGTAAGGGGAGGGACGCAGCGGTCGGAGCAACGCACTGTTGAGGGCGTAGGGGCGGCGTTCGAGGAGTTTGCAGGGTGTTGTGGAGAGATAAGGTGTTAATACAGGCGTGGAAGAAAGTAAGGGGAGTGTTGTAGGGAGAAGGGATTTGGGATTCGTGAGATGGGAGCAGGGGAGTGTTAGCCGTAGCGTAGGGTAAGTGGAAGCGTGTTGCAGGTGAGGGCGCAGATGATAGGTAAGGGAGGAGCGGCCAAGGTAACGCAGAGTTGTTTTTTTTTATTTTTTTTTATTTTTTTTTGGTTGATTGCAGATTGAGGGGGCCGTAGGTGGGAGGGCCGGTGGAGGAATCGGTGTGGGGAAGAGCATATGGGTGTGTAAGGTGCTGTGAGAAGCGAATGAGAGCTGTAAGGAGCGTAGGTGCAGGTCGAGAGGGGGGGCCGAAAGGCCAAAAATTCAGAATATTTTTTATTTTATTTTTTTTTTATTTTTTATTTTTTATTTTTATTTTTATTAAATCAAAACAGCAAAGTAGAGCAGGAATTCCACTTAAAAACAGCAGCAGATTTTTCTAAATACACAGCAAAATAAATTGCAGGAACTTGTAGACTTGCAAAAATGATTTTTCCAGCAGCAGAGAAACACAGTCCAGAAACTCGGAAATTTTCACTTCAAAAACCCAGCATTTTTCTTCAAGAAATTGCAGAGGGCCATATAGCAGCAGAAAGTTGCAAGGATGATGAAATCTTCAGCAAAACTTAGAATTTTTTTTCATTAAAAATCATAAACTTCTTCAAAACCCCACTTTGAACAGTATTCTAGCAGCTCTTCAAAGGAAAAATTTAATAGAAATTGCAGGAAAAATGAGAATGAAAACCTTCAGATGGGCAGTGCTGCCTTTCCTTCAAAACCAATTTCTGAATGCTTCTTCTTCTTTAAAGCAGATTTTTGAATGTGCTCCTCTTCAAAACACCTCTGAATGGCGGCAAAAACACTGCTGCAAAAACTCTCTAAATGCTGCAAAAATGCAGATATGCACAGGCCATAAACACAAATGGCTCACTCAATTTGGAGCAGGGCCAGCAATCGCCCACTTTGATACCATGTTAAACACCATGTTGAAGCACACACATGGTGTATGAGGAAGAAGAATGCACACACAAGAGAAACAACACACAATGAAAGATAAGCGTGAGGCTTTCTTATTTTCCATTATACAAAGATGTACATTTATAGTACAATGGTGTGACTCTTGGTTTCATATTCCAAGGTCACTTGGACTCCATTGTGACTTTTCGCATTCCACACCTACCCATGTAGGATTAAGTGTTCCAACACCAGAGAACAAAATAAAAGGAAAAAGTTAAAACACATTTAAACGCTAGGAAGCCTAAAACAACAAAATGGGCAAGGGCTTGAGGGGGAAAAAGAAAAAATTCCTGAACCAAATGTTTTTGTTAGATTGTATCTCAAGACTTGGGTAATCTTTTACAGCCCAAGCACACGTGTGGCAATCCTAGGCACACTTATGAACAGATCTGGGCACCTCAGTTACAGCAGTTCGAACTAGGCAATAAGGGCACATTAGATTATGTAGGAGTGATTGTTGTTCTAATTCCAGCAATCTACCCTCAGCTGCTTGCATGTTATCCTTGGTTGTTTGCACATGTTAGTTCAGATTTATTCTAACAGTTTTCTAATTTTGACTTAACTCAAAGTTCACTTAGATAAAGTAGATGCAGTTTAGTTAAGGGCACAGATCTCTAGGAAAATGTGTGCTTGCATGCCTCAAATCATCTCCCAGTAGAGGTGCACTTGGCTTGGCTTGTCCATCCATACAAGAAATGTGCACCAAAATTAGGAGTTAAGACCTTCAAATGAGGCGCCGTTATACCTGTATGTTCTAGCCTATAAAGGAGAAGAGAGGGGTATAGGTTTAATTCATTCAATTCAGACGCAAGCACTGAATTAGTTTTCTGTTTTTCCTACAGCAGATTTTAGTTCAAATTAATGAGAAAACAGTAACTCGTTTTGTGTTATGAATATAATTCATAACAAATAGAATAAATAAAAATAAATGTAAATAATAAATAATCAAGATAATGATTATTTAAATAGTCATTAGTTAACTGAAAAGGCATGTCTAAAAGACATGCCCAGTCATGAAAGGCCACCTGCCTAGGTATATATGCAGGGCCTCATTGTAACATTTCTCATCACTTATACTTTTTATATATTAATAAATTATTATTACAAATACCTCTTGTGTATTTTTACAATTAAATTCAACAAGCCTACAGTTTTGTTGCTTCAGTGGTATCAAAGCCATGCCGCAAAATATAGTCTTACGAGCCTATGAACGCAGTTTACCGTACCATAGGCCATTACGTGTAGATCATGAAGAAATTGAGCTGATTAGAAAATTTCAAGAAAAACTTCAGCAATTAGAAAAATCATGCGCAGAACTTACAGCATGTTTTAAGAAGAATTGTGCGGAAATCAGTAACAAGGAAGATGATAGCGACAGTAAAAAAACAGAACAAGATGAAGCTGATATAGATCAAGATGATGATCCAAATGAAGATGATGACGAAGAGGAAAATGTGGAAAAAGAAGAAGACATTGATGACATATTTGAAAAGTGCTCAGCTGAGAATTTAATTAGAACTTGTAGTGAAGGATTAACGACTGTAGATACTGAGTCATACAATCAGGTTAAAGATTCAGAGGGGGTGATAACCAATTTAGGGCTTGATTCCTCCCCTATAGGAGCTCCTAATGCATCGTCAAGTGACATTGATCATACCTCACCTAGCATAAAATTAACTGTTGAAAAGGGGAGCACTCCCTTAAATTTTAATGCAACATAAAAATGCTGAAATGCAAGTTGGTGAATCTGTCAGCCCTGTTTGCTTCCAAGATGGTCAAAGTCATAATGTCTTATTGGTCAATGCGGAGAAACTTGTCCCTGATGTGATAGGCAGCCCAGGTGAAAGTGGATTGTTGAAATGCTTGGAAGCTATTAGTGATGTGAATCAAATAAATCTGGAATTTGAAAGGAATTGTAAAGATGATACCCTTGTTGGTATTAAAGTACAAAATGAAGAAAAGAGAGATACCATGCTTTCCTCAGATAGGCAGCAGTCTATGCCAATACCCGACTCAAGTAATAGCACTAACCAATCTATGGTGGAAGTTTCACAATTGGCTATTCCTGAAGAGAATGTTATCTGGGAAGCGCAAAAACTTGGGCAAAAGTTTCATAATGTGACTAAAGAAGTGCCTGAGAAAGAGACAGAAGATCTTGCCAAAAGACTGTTTTTAGGAAAAAGTGCATCCATTGATGCAGAGAAGTCAATGATTTCTAAGTTGAAGACAGAGTGTGGAGGCTAGTTCACAAATAAACTTGAAGGAATGTCTAAGGATATTGAATTATCGAAGGAGATCAACGAGTTATTCAAACAGTCATCACAAAATATCTTCAAAGAATTTAATTTCAGTAAATATAGTGGGCGCCGTTTAATGTGGCAAAACTCTTTAGGCCACCGTGTTTTGAAAACTGAATTTCCCAAAGGCAGAAAGGAACTTGCTGTATCATTTCAAATTGTTGTTCTGATGCTCTGTAACGATATAAAAATGCACATTTCCCAAACAGCGACAAAGACGGAAGAATTGAAAGCGGAAACTACCAATTTTAACGGGAATGATTTCCCTAAAGATTTTGAAAGGAAAATAGCTGTGTGGTTAACCACAGAAATTGTCTACAGGTATCAAAGAGTGTGCCAAGAATGGAATGCCTTACCCTCATCTAAAAGCTTCTTAACTAGTATACGTGCAAAGACACCCAGCAACAAGCAACCATGATTGATACTCTGTTATTCGAGTGCAGAATTGCCTTGTTTGGATTTTGACCTGTGCAAAATGACATGGAAGATCACGGGACATCCTCTGCCTGACTTAAGTCTCTTTGTGATATAGAAATTTAGAGTCAAACACCAGATGGTTTGTTGCGATTGTGCGTTCTACGTTTTAGGACACTTACCTGAAGAATCGATACATATGGTGGGTTTCAACATGCTGCTTGAAGAATCAATACGTATTGTGGGTTTCAGCATGCCGTCAAGATGGTACCGGCCAAAAGAATGGTCAACGAGTGTGGTTCGATTCATAAGCGGCTCGATTAATACGTGGATCAATTCATGCGGGTGCGTCGTCAATTCATACGTCAGTTCGATAGCCATGCCATCAAGGTGGTACCGGTCGAAAGGAGCATCAACAGGTGTGGCTCGACTCATAAGCGACTCAATTCATATCGATTCATACGAGTGTGGCATCGATTCATAGCGCTTCTCTCTCAAATTTGGCCCAACAAAAAAGGTGGCGATTGATGGGAATACAATAAAAATTCTTCCATCATGCTCGGATTTGGTGCAACTAACCCTTTGTCGTCGATTCAGTGTCGCCGACACCTCTGGCCTAACCACGGCAGACAGCCATGGTAATGTGCCCCCGCCGTCAATTCTCAAAAGACACAAGTTGTTCTGACTACGAAAACATGCCAATCGCACCCCGCTCCAGCCGTCACCCTTCGTTTGGGCCTCGTTCACCTTTCTGACTAACCGCGTCCACGACACCAGAGGCAGTCTCCCCGTCCTCGCTGCCACGTACTGTCCGCTGCCACGTACTGTCCACTGCACTGTAACCATCATTCGTGTCCCAACACACCATTGACTTGATACAACTTTTGAGTTAATAAGTTCTGGAATGCCAAACATTCCATTCGAATAAACTTGTGCCCATTCCAATCACGATTTCAATAAATCGTTATACATATATAAATCGAATAACCGTAGTCTAAAGAGCCCGCGTTTTGACCCAAAATCCGGGAACGATTTTCAGAAAATCCGGCAAAGATTTGCCCAGAAACTTGTTTTAAGTTGTTAAACATTAATATTTTGAGTGCCCCAGGGGTTTTTGATAGTGCTGAATCCATTTCCACTATCAAAAATGGATTCCAAGCACTGCAACTACCTGATTTTTGCAAATTTAGTTGACCGGATTCCGGCGGATTTCTGCCGTCCGGGCCAAAACGCGGGCTCGGTAGACACGTCCTATATATATTATATATATTAGGAACTTTAATATAGTTATATATAACTTGATTTATTTAAATAAATAATAAAAATGTATGAAAAATAAATAATAATAAAAATAAATAAATAAAAGTTATTGAGTTATTTTTAAAATAAAATAAAAACGGTTATTGAGTTATTTAAAAAAAAGAGGAAGTTAGTAAAAAAAATGATAACCCTAAATTCAAGACATAATCACTCGCAAATTATACAAGACAAAGTACCAGTGATGTCCAATTATATATGTCCAGATGATAAGCACATGATGAAGGAATCATTAGCAATATAGCTTTGAAGACAAAGCTTTTGAAGGAAGGGGCAATGTTATGAATATAATTCATAACAAATAGAATAAATACAAATAAATGTAAATAATAAATAATCAAGATGATGATTATTTAAATAGTCATTAGTTAACTGAAAAGACCTGTCTAAAAGAAATGCCCAGTCATGAAAGGTCACTTGCCTAAGCAGGGCCTCATTATAACATTTCTCATCACTTATACTTTTTATATATTAATAAATTATTATTACAAATACCTCTTATGTATTTTTACAATTAAAATCAACAAGCCTACAGTGTTGCTGCTTCATTTTTGATAGTCCATCTACTAAGTCCCTGTGATATATTTTCTGTAGTATGTCTTTATCGATTCTAGCATTATTAGAGTTTCAGTTTTGAGAGGCTTTCATTTTTCATCTATCTAGTTTTTCTTTGGGAATTCTTTTAGTGCAAAGTCTATTTACCATGGTCCAGAAAAATGAACATGGTATCATAGTGCAGTTTCTGAAATCTTCGAGATTCCCTGTATCGAGAGGCAAGCTATCTAGAGTAGAAAGTTGCCAGACGGTTTAAATGGGCACTATGTCCAAGCTTCAGTGATCAAAGCAAAATTATGCTAGTGATTAACAAGTAGACCTGAGAAGGGTTGCAAGGTGTCAAACCCTACTTTTGATCCACTCAATTTAAATTGTGGCTTGTTTGAAGCAGTTGCAACAATAACAACTCCCAGTATGCAAGAGTCACTTGGTGGAGAGAGCCTCCAACTTTGTGCCATGTATGTGGAGATTGTAGAACCTCCTAGAATTGGCATTCTTATGGTACCCTATGGAGAACGTGGTTGCAATTCCTACAGATACCAAAGGTCTGGCAAAACACAACAAGAAGGCAGTGACAGCTAAGTGAGTCCTATTGAATTTAGTGAAGGAGAACTTGATCCCTCATATTACCAAGAAAAACACTACCAAAGAAATGTATGATGCCTCAAGAACCTTGTACCAGACTCTGAGTGCATCCAAGATGATGCTCTTGAAGAACAAGCTCACCACTACCCACATGTGCAAAACAGATACAACAGCAAGCTATTTCATAAAGATCGCAGAGTTGAGAGATCAAATTGTTGTAGTTGGAGCAGGGTTGTAGGGGAGCATCCCCCCCCCCCCCCCGCACACACTCCCGAAGCATGCTCCAAACAAAAGCGCTTAGGGAGTGACCCAGGGAGCATGCTCCCGCCAATAAAAATTTGCTCCCTCCCTACTGCTTTCATAGGTGGTTAATACTTTTGCAGAGAGGTGTTGAAGCACCTATAGCTTCATCCACATTGTTCAAAGAAACTGCTTCAATGAAAACCGGGTAGAAAGCTTGGTTTATGTACACTACAACTTGAGATTGTTGACACATTATTATGAGTGGCCTTGATTTGATGGAGCATATATCACTTGGGACAACAACCTAGAAGAGGATAATTTGGAGGATGGAGCCTTACATTTAGAAAAGTTGGAAGCAAATTTCTTTTCCTTTCTTCACAAAAAAAAAAAAAAAAAAAAAAAAAAAAAAATTCTCTACTATTCAACACCCTTGTAAAAGTATGCAACAAAGCTAGTGAGAAGGAAAAGGGTTGGAACAACAAATTTTACATGCTCACATTGTAAAACAACCTACACTGGTTCATATACTAGTGTAAGAAAGCATCTCTACAAGACTATGCCATATGATAAAAATAAGACTATGAGTCAAAACTTGTGATCAATTGCTAACAAAAGATAGGAATAGATATAGAATAATACCCAACTGCAATACAATTCCCTCATACAAACAACACTAGAGGGGGGCAAGCCCCCCCACACCCCCCGTCAAGGACTAGGATCCAAACATGACTGAAACGAAACCTCTGAAACAAGAAGATAATCAGGCTCCACACCCAACATGATGAGAATCGAGATGTTGTAACTTGTGGACATGTGGTTGATGAAGATTATAACTACAAGATGATTGATGTTATATGGTTTAATCCATGTTTTTATGCTTTTTATAACTAATTCATTACTCTACATGCGTTTGTTGACATTTATGCTTCAAAATATATTAAAAAATATATATATATATATATATATATATATATAAAAATTGCTCCCGACCCGAAAGCTTCTAAAAATTGTCACTTCCCACTCCCACTTCCAAGCAGCCTTGAGTTGGAGGCATAGTTGATGATAATGAGTTAGTTCAAATTTATCTAGATATCCTTAGTCCACCATGGCACAACTTTGTCCAAGTTAGTTGTGATCAAGATTCGGGAAAAGTTACCTAACTCTTAGCAATTATGGGATGCATTCATGAGAGAGGAGATGAGACTACAATATCTCGCAATCAATTAAGAGGATGCTCCATAACTAGCCCTCATCAAGAAGGTGAGGAAAGGAGGAAAGAAATAATTTGAGAAGGGTTGGAACAAAGAAGAAGACTTAGGGTCTTCTAACCAGCAGGAGAAGACTTTGTGTCATATCAATTGCTTCAACTGCAACAAGCATCGCTATTATGCTTTCCAGTGTCTTGAGAAAAAGAACGAGAAGGGTTAGAAGTAGCAGTAGAAACAGTTACAGAAAAAGCCAAAAATTCAGCAGTGAACAGTTTGATTGTTAGGCTTAATATCACCTTTGCCATGGTGCCACGCCTTTCCACCAACACAATTTCAAGTGTTCAGTGGTATATTGACAATGGAGCATCAAGACACATGAATCCAAACCAATGTTTTAAAACTCCGACTCTGCTTCAGAGCCTGTCGAGGGTTGACTCCGACTCCGACTCGGTATCGACTCAACCTAGAAGATTTCAATGATTTGGTGTGGGGAAGAAAGATCTATCTAAGATCAAGTGCTTCAGGTGTGGGGAAATGGGACATTATGCCACACAATGTCCTCTTAAGAAAAAGGATAAGGAGGAGAAGCAAGATCCTCAAGTCGGAGCTGCCAAGATTGAGGCAGAAGCAGATTATGCTATGTTAGCTCATATTCCGAAAGGAGACAAGTGGGTTGACTTGGAGTTGTAGATCCAGAATCTATAGTTGGCAGGATCCTTGAGTATTTTCGAACTCTTGGATCACATAGGAGCTACGGCAGCGTTTAAATAGTAGCAGGATAGACAGTTGCAGCAAAAGATAAGGAGACAATGCATTGGCTAGCAGTACTAGAGCCTGATCAGCGCAGAGAGGCAGCGGCAGCATCAGCAGTTGAGCAGAGGCAGCACAGTGCACACTGGCGCAGCGCAGTGCTGAGCAGCAACAGCGCAGCATTTTTCAGAGAGCTAGTGCAGAAGCTAGTTGCAGTTTTACTTGTCCAATTTCAGATGTTTTTCTGTTGCAATTAGCAGTGGTGTAGTAGTAGCTCTAGTTGAGCAGCAGCAACAACGCAGTGTAGAGTAGTGCTCATGTAGTGCAAAGCAGTGCTCACGCAGTAGAGCAGCATGGTTGCAGAATTCAGAGGGGGTTGTAGTGCAGTGGCAGTTGGCAATAGTATGCAGAGTTAGCAGCAGTATAGATGCAACATTTTTTGTGCAGTGTTGGTGAGCAGCATCAACAGCACAGCAGTAGATGTTCCAGAAGTCAGAACAGCAACACATTGAGTTGTCTTGCTAGAGCACTTTCCTCGCTAAGAGAGAGTGTTGATTTATGGTAGCATCAGATGTGCTCTAGCCTTGTAATTTTGTATATAGGCTAAGACACGTGTATTCCATAATACCAAGAAATGGTTTTGGAAAATTCCACATAGAAATGGTTTAATTAAATTAATCAATCGTTTTTTAATGTTTTCCTAAGTCTAAACTTAAGGAAATTGATTAATTAAAGGGTATTAATTAATTTTAAGTGAGAATCTTCTACATAAAGTCATGGATCACCTCCAAGTCAATCTTAGCCCTTGATTATGTCTTAATCTTGGCCGTTGAAGGGTCAATGTAAGAATATAAGGAGGGTGAGGGGCCTATGGAAAACACATGTTGAGCACATTGAGCATTTGGCATTTTCGAGCTTGTGAGAGAGACACAGCTTTTTGATCAAGATCGAATCACTAGGGCTGGGTTTGCTAAGTGATTTGATTCAGTGATCAGTACCAGAAAGGGGCAGATGCAGTAACTGGTCAGGAGGACCAGGAGTACATTTCAGAGAGAGGCAGCAGTGACGCAGAGAAAGGCAGCGTAGTTTTCTGAAGGGATGACGCAGTCCCTGAAGGGAATCATGCAGAAGTGATGCAGTGCCTTTTGTATTCAGTCCAAAGATAGCTGGAAGCTGGGGTTTCTGAGCCAGGAGGACCAAAACTCAGTTTCAGATCAGCCTTGATCATTTGCAGAGGAGAGGTGACGCATTTCTAGAGCTTGCCCATGTAGGCTTATGCAGTTCCAGCGTATGCATCACGCAAAGGCAGAGAGGGGCTTCAACATCACTGTTCAGATCAGCCGAGGAATTGCCGAGTGAGGTATACCTCACATTTTCATCTGTTGTCTAGATTTCTCTAAAGGGTGAGCCGGATATTGGCACCCTAGTTGTACTCAAGATTTTGTTGCTTAATAATATAAAACCCTCAAATCTGTTGCACCGGTTTTCTTGAGTTGGGTTTTTCCGGAGACTTAGTCCAAAAATAATTGTGTCAAATGTGGATGTTTTTCATTGCATTTTGTTCAGTTTGTTTCAGCACTTAAATTTATTCCGCAGCATTATTTGTGTAGATTGCTTCAGTACTTACTTCGATATTTCACTGTAATGAAATAATTATGAAAAATAATAGACGAAGTAATTCAGATTTGTTGCAGTAGGAATCTAGATCTAGGCATGAAACTTCTTTTTCATCTGAAGTAGGTGTAATTCTATCTTCCATGTTGCCATTCAATTGACTTTCTATATAATACATTAAATTGCCTTGATTCTTCTTGTAGAAATACCTTTGCTTTGTCCTTATAGATCATCTATTTGTCTTGTTTTAAGAAATGCTTCGTGCAAACACCTTGCACAAACCTTATCTTTATTGAAACTTAAATGAATATTATGTTGGAGAAAAGTTGCATAGTGACCTTATCTATGTTATCGTTATGCTTCTTTGTTTGCTAAATGACATGATGAATGCTTCTAGATCTTCATGACGAAATCATCCTGACTGTGATTGTGATTGTAGAATACTGTGTAGACAACTTTGATGACTTCTATCTCTTTAAAAACTATATGCTCCTTAAACTAGACCATCATGACTTTAAATTTGTGAATACCAAAGAAATCTTTTATCCCTCAAATATAACACTCGAACTGCCATCTTCTAATAAGAAACAAAATTGCTTGCAAAAATGGTACTTGCTAAATTCTTCAATAATAGAGGTCCTTCTTGTCTTCAATCTTGGGTTTCTTTTTGGCTTCTTCATATTCTGCTGCGTGTGCTTCATCTCTTTCCTTACTTTTGCTGCGTTTTTTATTCTTAGGATCCTTGGGATAATCCTCTTATAATGACCATATTCACTGCAACCAAAACATTGAACTTTAGACATATCTTGGTTTCCACAAGGCTTGTTGTTGTTATTCTTGTGATGAGGCCCAAATCTTCCAAACTTTCCAAACTTCTTCCTTGATCTAGAAGCAAATGCTTGAGAATTTCTTGTGGGGTTTTATATCGTCTTTAACCTTCAACCTTTTTTATTCCAAAACACAGAATCCAAAGTCCTTCAAAAGATGGAGTACATTTTCTTGCATAGATTCCACTTACAAAACCACTCCAAGCTAGAGGTAGAGCATTGAGTACAGAGGTGATTAATTCAAAATTAGATATGACTTCTCACCGTCCTTGAAGTTAATCCTTTATCTTTGATAGCAGCACAAAATATGAAGCCACATCTTCATCTTTAGATATTCTAGTTCCATAGAGTTGATTTCTTAGAGATATCTTCTGACCTATAGTATTGACTGAATATAGTTTGACCAATTTATCATAGATTAATTTGCAGGTGGACAAATCTGAAACAAAAGATATGAGATGATCTTTGATAGACACAGAGAATATTTTGACCTCTTATTTCTCCCTTATTGTATTTGGCCACTTCTTGAGCATTACTTTGGTCTAGTGTTGTAGCTTTACTCAAAACAAACTACATAACTTTCATTTACTTGGAGAACTAGATCAATTCTCTTCTTCCAAGCTTTGTAATTAGAAGCTCCATCAAGCTTGTAGCTTTCCTTGCAAATAGACGTCATTTGGATAGGAGGATTCTTACTTGTCAAAGAAGGAGATGTTAGTTGTGAGAGGGTCTTCAAGAATGTTGATGAATGAGTGAAATTTTGACGATAGTTCCAAGAGCTCTTGAGAGAGAGATGGTTGCTTATGAGAATCTCTTCAATAATAAGATCTTCAAGCCTTCTTTATTTGGAGAGATGATAGTTGCAATAGTGTTTTCAAGTATGCCAACAAGTAGTGATCTTCACAATGCCTTCCTTTCAACTTATAGCTCTGATGCCATATTGAGAAACAAAGTACTAGTAGATAACGATTGATTTCTCTTAACATAATAATTACTTGTGAATGTTTGTAACTTTGTTGGCTTCTTATTAGTTATATTATGTTCTCTTCATCAAGCAATTACCAAATGTACAAAACATGAAGATCACAATAGACAATGGACACAAGAATTTAGGCTCCAAGCCAGCGCTAAACCTCCCAAGGGGAAAGACCTAAAGAAATCCTTCTCGAATCAAATAAAAATGAGATTTCCAAAACCCAAGACCAAGACTGTCACACAATGAACTCAATTCATCCCTCCTCCAAGTCTCTTCCAACAAAGTCAATGTTGGTCAATCTTTGCTAAAATTTGATCAAACCACGGAATTTTTGAACCTAAAATAGATGGCCAAAATTCAGCCCTGTAACAGCGTTTGAAAATCGCAAAACCTTCACACATGTGAGTAGATTTAGGGAAAAAATCACCTCCTTTGACTTCAGCTTGTTTTTCTTTTTGTTCTTGCACTGAAATCAATGTGATGTTGTGAGTGAATGAATGTGTCTCCAAGAGGTCAAGTTGACTCTATATATACATGTCCAGGAGGGTCAAACAGCTACCCCTAGGGTCGACTTAGTCGTGGTTGACTATTTGACTCAAATAAAAGTCTTTTTCTTTTTCTTTCAAAAAGCCCAAATGGGCCCTGTTGACCACTCTGTGTCAACTACCCTATAGAAATATATTTTTTCGAAGGAATTCCATCATGTTCAAGCACTTAGATCATCCAGGATTCATCATCATCAGTTGATAGTTTGTCAAAGTTGTAAACCCATTTTGCATGTTTATAATGTAAATGATCTTAGTAAGACCATAATGTATGTAACAACCTAGGTAAGCCTAATATTTTGATGACGATTTTTATCCTATGAGGTTTTTGGTCTCATTGATTCATATGTATTTCTAGACACAAATAATCCGCAGAGTTTTTCCCTCCAGCCTCACCCCAAAGCTAGGGTAGATTTTGTCGTCAAGACCTTAGGTGAGTCCTAGTGTTTTTTATCAAGTCTTTGTAAAAGTGATTTGGGAATAATCTTAGCTAATTGGCTAGTTTATTTTATTACAAATCACTTGGTCTACTAGATCATATTTGAGTCGCAGAATTGTGTAAACAATTGAAGGTTTATGACAAACGAGTGTTCCCCCTTCATGTGTTAAATGTAATTATCTTATGTAAATAATATTTTAGCCATGGTGCTAAAATATTAGAGGGTGGAAAAATAAATTCTCCAAATTAAAAAATTCATGGGTTCTAGAGAAATTAATTTTTGGAGGTCACCCAGCGAGGGAATATTGAAAATTTCAAGAAATTTTGGACCCTTGGGCCTTGGTGGTTAAGTCAAAGTCAATTTTTTTAGGAAATTAACTCAAAATAATTAATTTCGAGTTAATTAAAAGATAAATTCAAAATTTCGCAAAAAATAAACATTTCGACGGTGATCATTAAAAGATAAATAAATCTTTATCAATAGTCGAGATTACTTTGACGGAGATCAAGCCAACTAGCCGTTTGGAGAATTTATCTATAAATTAGAGGTCATTTGTCACACAAAGAATCTGATCTTTGAGTCATGCACTTGCTCTTGAAGCTCTCTTGTAATCTTTTCTAGAATAATAATAACGCAATGTCTTTGGAGTTTACATTGATAGTGGTGTTCCTCTCCTTTTGACGGGGATCAAGCCAACTAGCGGTTTGGAAAATATATCTATAAATTAAAGGTCATTTGTCACACAAAGAATCCGATCTTTGAGTCGTACACTTGCTCTTGAAGCTCTCTTGTAATCTTTTCTGGAATAATAAAAACCCAAAGTCTTTGGGGTTTACATTGATGGTGGTGTTCCTCTCCTGCATCTTATGGTAATATTGTTTTCAATGTTCTGTTGAATATTATTTGTATAAGTTGTTGGTTAATACCTTTCGTGGAATAATTTATTGCACAAGTATCTTGCATAGGTTATTGGATTTAAAATAGAATTTAAATTTAATTGAATTAACCGGTATCTCTAATTCTTTAAGATTTCACTGTTATTTTATATCTCTATCAATCTGACAACTTGATCTTGAGTGTGCAGAAATCATTTTTATTTGAGAACTTGGGCGTGAGGGGAAGTCCTTGGTTGGACCAGCCAACTCCCAAGGCATAAGATCTGAAGATCCTTCCTGATTGAAACCCCGTGATTAATCTAACGAAATTTCCTCTTGCAGGGTTTCTAGGCTAGTGCCTCATTTTAAAAAATTATTTATCTTTTATAAATTGTGTTTAATCGATAGATATGGCTAAGAGGAGCTTACATCTATAGATCTGGGAGCGAAGTTGGACTCATGCTCCTCAGATATAGTAGCTTTGTAGTTTAACTGTATAGATCTGAAGTAATTTTGTTTCAATTTTTTAACATTGGGGTTTCATTTTCAAATTTTTGTATATATATTTGGTCTTGTGTATTTTTATCTTCTATTTGTGCAGGTGGAGACTTGAAATTCTTTTTTAGGAAAATTTGGAGTTTTGAGACAGATCTAGGGGCTGGAGAGCAAGATCTTGTCCCAAATAATTGTTTGCAAGGCCAACTAATTAAAGGATTATTCAGTGAAAATTTAGGAAAGGAAGAAGATCAGGGTTTGATAAATCTTGGGTGAAGTTGGGAAAAAAATTTTAGGCCCTAAAGGCATAACGCAGACCCTCAGCGACCCTCCTATCCCTCCTCCACAACTTTATTTCTCTTGGCAGCCCTGCCTTCCTTCTCGGCATTCCTCCGCGGCCTTATTTTCCTGTTGTCCAAGCCCTCCTCTCGCTCAGCTCCCCGCTAAACCTCCTTTCCCATCGGCCTGTCTCCATTTCCTCCCCGTGGCTCCTTCTCTTCTTCTCCGTGGCATACCCTCTTCCCTCCGCTCTCTTTCTCCCACTGCCCAACCTCCACTGTGTCGACCCTCGCTTCCCTGCTCCTCCCGCGGCCTCCTTTCTCCTTCTTCCTCCGTTGCTTTCTCCTTCTTCCACCGCTCCTTGCCTAACCCTTCAGCCCATTCCTTAACACAGATTGTTTTTTGCCCTTGATATTTGAACATAGGACCACTTTGGCCTCATTTCTTCATTGTGTAGGGTTCTTAAACTTTGGCCTCATCACTGTGGTAAAAATTCGAAATTTTTCTGAGTTAAATCAAGTTTTTGCCGTTCAGATCTGAGCTGTGGGAGAGAAAACAATTTTCTGGGTTGGTACATCGTTAAAATTTACAGTGAATTTGGGTCAAGATTTGTGTTTTCAGATTTGGAATAATTTGGGCAAAATACTTCAAGGCTTAGGGCCTCAGGTTTCATTCTCTAAACCCTTATTTCTATCACTGTCCAATACATTAAGCCAATAAATTTAAAACTGTGACATTAACTAAACATATTAGTAAGGAAATCACTGGGATAAAATCTACAATTTGAGTGATTGTCCTTTCTTTCTAAGCTCAGGGCCTCAGGTTTCATTCTCTAAACCTTTATTTCTATCACTGTCCAATACATTAAGCCAATAAATTTAAAACTGTGACATTAACTAAACATATTAGTAAGGAAATCACTGGGATAAAATCTACAATTTGAGTGATTGTCCTTTCTTTCTAAGCTCGGATCATAAAACTGAATTGCATTTTTTTTAGTACATTTGAGAAGATAGTTAATTTCAGAATTGTTTAAAATTATTTGTTCACTGATTTGGCATTAATTGGCATCTGATCTCACTACTGTCACAAAAAGTTCATTGTTGTCCCGAGTAAATTTTCTGAAATTTTTTAGTTCAGTTCAGCAAGGTTTTTATTGGCATTGAATGTTTTTTATCTTCCAAATCACACACACAAGTTTGCTGCCTAAAAAAGAACTTAATCTCATTTGGATTGGTGACTAGATCTGAGAAATTGATTAAGTGAATGATAAATGTGCTGAGATCAAATTTTCTTTGAGCTAAGTGGCATTTGAAAAGTTTATTCTAAAGTGCATGAGACTTGGATCTAATTAAATATTTAGATTATTTTGGAAATCTTTTGGCTAGATATTTCTGAGTTTGAAGTGTTTGTCACCAACAATTTCAGTAAGTTTTGGTAAGCATTCTGTTGTGGATTTGGCGCAAACTGTGTATTTCAGTTATCTATTTTGCTTTGCTGGAAATTTACAAAGATTAGCATTTATCTTTGTGGTTGGGATTATCCATTGAACCTTTGCTTAAGTACTTAGCGTATAACTCAGATTAAATCGTAATCTAAGTGCTTCAAGGCTTTAATAATCTCGCTTCACTAATCACCCGCTAATCTCACCTTGTATTTGCATTCTAAGTTAGTCTTGCATTTACTAACTGACCTCCAAGCATAAGCTTGGCTGATAGAAAGATAGGTGCGCCCATTCATCTTTGTTTGAGAAGCCTTTCTTTACTAGTATTTAAAATGGTGACCTTGCAGTCGTCAAAGCCACAGTCTCTGTTGTTGATTTTTGTAGCATCGGAAAGTGATCTTAGTCTCAAATTTGGTGAGGAAGCTTAGACACCAGTATTCCAAAGAACCCAGAAACCGTTTGTGGAAATTCCACTCGGTTCATGGTTTATTAAAATAATTAATTATTTTAATGGAGACCCTAAGTCTAAACTTAGGCAAATTAAATAATTAATGGGTATTAATAAAACAGAGAGTGAATCTTCTAGAGAACAAAGATCAAGTCAAGTTTTAATCTTAACCATTGATTAGACTTCTAATATGGGTCGTTGATTCATCAATGAGAAGATTATAAAAGAAGGCTTGAGGGTCATTTGGAAAACAAGCCGGGCAAGCGTTTAGTAACCCAAGGGAAATCGATTCTGAAGGAATAAAATTTGATTTCAGAGGGAGATTTTGCAAGGGCGGAGGGAGCAGAGGGCATCAGCAATGTCAGGGCACGAGGGAAGGAGGACTCAGGGAAGCAGAGAGGCAGCACTTCAGAGCCCTCTCTGATATCCATCTGCTTCTCCCTAGATAACCTTTCGGTTGTTGCCTTTTGGATCTTGGAGCTAGATTCATGTTCAAGTGGCGACTCCACTTCTTTCATTTCTTACAAGAATTTCTGCTAGAAGCTCGCTTCTTATGCATCTCTTGATTTTCTTGAGCAAGAATCTCTCTCTTACATCCATTTGGCCCCTCCTTTTCCCTTTAAGCAAGACATCATGGATGTTTTTAAATTGTTTGCTCCTTGTGATTTTACTAACTTTTAGTGAACTCCACACAATTTCCCATCTTCAGTCAGCATGGCCATCAATGAGGTGACCCTTTTTCGAGGTAACAAAGCGATTACTGCCAAGACTCACCTTCAGAATGTCAATCTTTGCATAAGCGAGTGTCACCCATATACCGACCATGAAGATGTGAAGATGCAGCGTTTCATTCTCACCTTAGGTGATGATGCTTTGGATTGGTTTACTAAATTCCCTAATAACACTTTTGATTCTTTACAATCAATCATTGAGGACTTTAAAGATAAATATGGAGATAAAGAAAAGGTCAAACCAAAAGTTGAAGTAAACGAAACTAAAGAAGTTGAAAATGATTTCATCAAGCAGTTAGCTCAAATATTTAAAGATATGCAACTGAACCAAGCTCAATTCATTAAGAATATGGAACTTAACCAAGCAAGATTAATAGCAGATCACGCCAGGGAAATGAGTTCTAAGTAGGAAGATAGAAACCCCATCCAACCAAAGATTGGTAGCCACCATTTCTAGATTTAAACAAATAAAATTGATTTGTACTTAACCCTTCCACCACCCACAAGAAATCGCTATTGTTTTCTGTTGTACAAATTTAGAAATCCACCTCCTCTTTAGAACAGCTTTGATACCATATTAAATTTTCTAACCCAGGTAAATTACAAATTATTTCCTAGCAAAAATTCTTTGCTGATTTTTAATTTAATTTTTAACTTGCTGAACAAAATGTACTACTGAGATTTGAACTGGTAAATAAAAATTAAATTTTCAGCAGAAGTAAAAAATCAAACAACCAACCTCATTTGCACAAAATACATAAAATTTGTCTTTCAAAATTAAGCTTTTCATTCAGAAATTTTTCCAAGCTTACAAGGGCTTTCCCAACCTGGGAAAATCTATCCACTAAGAAAATACAAGCTACAGCAATATTCAGAAATTTACTAAAGAAACTTTGGAACCAGTAATGTTGTACACCCCTCTAAAATCACTAGGAAAACCCAAATCTGCAAACCTATCCCTGCAATCTACTATACGGCCGCACCTACCACATGCTATACTTTTGTCATACTCGCACTTGTGCGTTGCTACTGGGTTCTGCCGCACGTGTGGGATAGATAAAACCAGTCCTTGATTTTCTGCAATTAGGTTTCCTCTGTGTTGCAAATCTCTTATTATTTTTCCTCTGGCAACTTTGCACACTTGAGTGAATTTCCTTTTCCACCCTGTTGTCACACAGAATGACTAGGCACCGCGACAACGGCTCAGATCGGGGGCTGTCACCCTGATCCCCAATCTCTCTATCTATGTTGTCTCCTTGCAGACTAAGGGAGGTAGACCCTAACGAAAATGAAGAAGGAGAACTGGTTGAAAACCAACCAATTCAGGAGACACAGTTAAATGACCAAGTACTTGTTAAGATTAACGAGATTTTATAGATTCAATTAGATTTGAAGTTTAAAACCAGTGCCTTGTGGAGTCAAAAAATCTCGTTATGAAACTAAAATCAAGTAATTGATAGGTAACTGCTACTATAAAAAATCGATCCACCAAAATAATATTTAATTCCTCAAGGAAGTGCTCAATTGATCAAAATGGAAGATAAGCCTTTTTCAATAATACGATTTAACATTCGATAAAACATCCTCGCAATTATGCATCAACAATGTTCAATAAAGAAATACTTCGAACCAACCATTTAAACATTGAAGCGAAAATATTAACATGAGAGAACCATCGAATTTAATTGTTAAACATGTCCAAATTAAAATGATATTCTAAATAATTCCAATTTAGAAATATATTTTCCTATAGTCAAGTTTTAGATATTAAAATTAAAATTTCTCCTTTGACTACGGAATAATTTAGATCAAAAACCACTTCCAAAAGAACAACAATTTTAAAACCAAAGTCCCTAATTTTAAAAGTTAAAATTAAAACCTTTTTGGCCTTTTTCTAATTTTTTATATTTTTTATATTTTCCCTTTAAATCTAAAGTTAATGAAACTAAAAAAAACAAAAATATATATACAACTAAAACTAAAGTTTTACCAAAAAAAATGAAAAAGTTAAAATTTTTTATTCATTTTTTATATCTTAAAATTTCAAAATCTAAAAACGAAAATCAAATCCTAAAGTTAAACGTGACTTGACAAACTCAACAAAATCGAATGGTTAAAAGGTGTTAGATTTTTTATTTTATTTTTCTATTTTAAAGCTTTTAAAAAAAAAAAAATCTAAAGGTATAAAAAAAAAAAAAAAAAAACCTAAAAAAATCAAATCTAAAAAATTTAAATTAACGCTACCTTAACAAAACTCAGAAAATAAATAAATAAAATTGAAATTCTAAATGTTTAAAACTAAAGCTAAATAAAGAAATGAAAATCGAAAACCTGAAGTTAAACAAAAGACAACAAACCAAAAAAAAAAAAAAAATCTAAATCTAAAGTTAACATAAAAATTGGGTATGTTAATGTTTGCTTTATTTGTTTTGCTAAGCTATGTAGGTCAAAGCGAGCAGGAGCAGTGTGAGAATGCAGGCTGCGGCAGCGTTGGGGAAGTCTGTTGGTCGAGCAGCAAGGAGAATGAATCGTCGGAGGCTGCGTGGACAGGAGGAGAGGGAGCTGCAGCGTGAGTCGATCGAGCAGCAACGATGGTAAAGGAAGACGTCAATGGGATGGCCGCAGTGAAGGAAAAGACGCAAAGAGAGGACGGCAGCCAATGAAGGAAAAACTAGCAGGAAAAAGGAAGTGACCGTGATCTGGCAACAAGGAAGGAAAACGCAACAGGAATGCGATGGAGGCAGCGTAGAGTGAAAACGTAAGGGAAAGGAGCAACGTGCAACAAGAAGGAAGGGGACGTGCGGGAAGAGAGGAGCTATTGGAATGACAGCGTGGAGAACGTGAGGAATAGTAGCAGATGAATACGCATAGCAGTAATGATGGCAGTAAAACACAGACAGCTGGTGCATAAAATTTAAAAAAATTTCCTTGCCCAGAAATCAGCAAACTCAGATTTTAAATTCGGATTTTAAATAAATACACCTACAGTTTGTATTTTGAGGCAAAATCCCTCCTGGATCTGCAAATGAAGCTGATCCTGAGGCCAGATCTTGCCCCCCAGGGCCTAGATCTAGCTCAGATCTAAAAAATTTCCGAAAATTTCCATGTAAAACCTGCGCAAGACCAGAAACAATAGACCCAAAAACCCAGAAATATGCATAGAAAACCCTTAAACCTCGATGAGTTAATAACGATATTTACAAATCTACAATGCTATTTTACAGATCAAAACCCTCATGGCCAGATTTAAAACCATTTAGCACAATTCAGAAAATAAAAATTTAAGAGAGAGGCACAAGCCCAATAAAGAACCCTGCAAAAATTGGAATTTAAGATAAGCCAGAGGAATTAGATCCGGAGGGCTCTTCAGATCTTATTTCCTTGGGAGTCAGCTGGTTCAAACTAGGACTTCTCCAAACGCCCAATATAAATCTGGAAGATTTCTACACGCTTAAAGTTGAACTGTTATATTAATAGAGAAATAGTGATAAAACATAAAATTTTCAAGAGCTAGAGATAACTGTTAACTCAATCCAATTAATATTATTACCCTAGATCCAATAACCTAAGCAAGATATCTGTGCAATAGATTACTCTACAAGAGTCATTAATCAACAATCCATTGAAATAATCACCAGCAGAATGTTAAGAACAAGTTTACCATAAAATGTTGAAGAGGAACACCACCATCAAAATAAAACCCCAAAGTCTTCGTTTGTATTATTCTAGAAAATATTACAGGAGAGCTTCAAGAGTGAGTGCACGATCCAGAGATCGGATGACTCAAAGACTGACAAAGACCTCTAATTTATAAGATAAAATCTCCAATGGCTAGTTCAGTTGATCCTTGTCAAAATAATCTTGACTGTCGAAAATATTTAATTATCTTTGAATCCGAAACGTCGAAATTATAATTTTGAAGAAATTTGAATTTATCATTTAATTCCATTTTAATTAACTCAAAAATAATATTTTTGAGTTAATTACCTCAAAATTTTGACTTTGACTTAACCACCAAGGCCCAAGGGTCCAAAATTTCTTGAAATTCTCAATATTCCCTTGGCCTGGGACCTTTAAAAACTTATTTTTTAAAGACCCATGAATTTTGTCTTGGAAAAATTTTAATTCACCTAGGACTTTAAATTAATTAAATTTATGGCTTAGGATTTTTAATTAATTTGGCCAGAAAATTTAATTAATTCACTGAGAGGGGATTTAATTATTTTTTCCAACCCTCTTTACATAAGATAAATACATTTAAACACATAAATGAGGAATACCCATTTGTATAGACCCTCAAATAGCTACCCAATTCTGCGACTCAAAACATGATCTAGTAGATCAAAGAGCTTGTAATAAAATAATCTAGCCAATTAGCTAGGATTATTCCCAAACTACTTTTACAAAGACTCGATAGAAAACACTAGGACTCACTTAGCAGCTTGATGACAAAATCCACCTTAGCTTTGGGGTGAAGCTGAAGGGGAAAACTCTGTCGATCACTTGTGTCGAGAAACACAAATGAATCAGTGAAACAAAAAACCTCCTAGGATAGAAATCATCACCAAAATACTAGGTTTACCTAAGTTGTTACATACATGGTGGTCTTACTTAGATCATTTACATCATACACATGCAGACTGGGTTTACATCATTTATAAAACTGCCGACTGATGATGGAATCTGAATGGCATGAACACGTTGAACATGATGAATCCCATTTGCGAAAATGGGGGTGTACTGCTATGGGGTCATTGACAAAGTGTGGACAACATCTGGCTCTACTTGGGGACACGTTGCTTCATCGGAGGAATGTGAGAATCCAGAATCTGTATCCAAGCAACACACAAAATTACATAAGTAGCGTCCATCCAAATATCATCATACAACATTAAGCACATGAAAAATAGAAGTTCTTCTTTCATTTATTATTCTACTTATCATGAAAAGTAAATCTACTCTAACTACAAAATGAAATGCTGAAATAACAAGGTGTAAGGTTAGAGATACAATACAAAGGACGCCCTGTGGCATCAGATGTGTTCAATATAGTGCATACTGAGCATTTGCCTGCTTTCAAGCAAGTCTGTAGGCTGCTTTTCAGATGTGCCATGCCCGATCTTGCATATTGTAGGACTTTGTCTTATCCTAATGTCAAGCTGCTCTCGACCATCAGACGAATCAAACTGCTTACTTCTTCTTTTCTACTTTTTCCTCTTCTTCTTAGTGGGTTGCGATGTCAGTAATGAGACCGCTGTAGATTTCTTGTCCTTATCTTGAAGATGCTTGTACAAAACATCTGATGAACCTGGAGTGTGACCAATCTTATTCTGAATATACTCTGTCAATGGTGACACATAAGCTTGGTCTTTCTTAACATCCTTTGCAGCCATAGTTAGTTTTTCCTTAATGGTAAAAGTGACCTCCTTGTGATGAGATGGAAATTGCTTCAGCAAACTGGGAGGCCTATGATCTGTTGACAATTCTAAATTGGGTTGGAAATTTTGCATGTGTGATCTTTCCATTTTTTCCAACTTATTCTGAATAACAGTCATTTGATTAGAATGCTTAACATTTACAACAATAATTTCCTTTGCATGATTCTCTTCAATAGTCAACAATTTGTGTTGAAGGGACATCTGACCGATTTCCATGTTTTTTATTGCTTCATCATTATCCGCTTTCCTGGCCATGAAGAAATTTTGCATATAGTTCATCTCCTTCTCATGATTTGCTTCCATGATCGTCATTTCCTTGATATGTTTTTCTTCTAAGGCCAATAACCTACTCTGCATAGAACCAATTTCCCTGGCATGATCTGCTATCATTTTTTCTTGATTAAGTTCCATATTCTTAATGATTTGAGACTAGTTGGCATCCATATTCTTGATTACCTGAGCTTGATTTAGTTGTATATCCTTAACCATCTGAATCAATTCGTCAACAAGATATTTATCGTTGTCCACACTGATTCGACAACTTGTTTCTATTTCACCACTATCATGGATTTGTGCTGTCGTGGTACAAGTGGATTCATCCTGAGAACTGTCTTGAAATTACCTCAAAATTTTGACTTTGACTTAACCACCAAGGCCCAAGGGTCCAAAATTTCTTGAAATTCTCAATATTCCCTTGGCTTGGGACCTTTAAAAACTTATTTTTTAAGGACCCACGAATTTTGCCTTAGAAGAATTTTAACTCACCTAAGACTTAAAATTAATTAAATTTCTGGCTTAGGATTTTTAATTAATTTGGCCAGAAAATTTAATTAATTGACTGAGAGGGGATTTAATTATTTTTTCCAACCCTCTTTACATAAGATAAATACATTTAGACACGTAAAGGGGGAATACCCATTTGTATAGATCCTCAAATAGCTACCCAATTCTGCGACTCAAAACATGATCTAGTAGACCAAGCAGCGTGTAATAAAATAATCTAGCCAATTAGCTAGGATTTTTCCCAAACTACTTTTACAAAGATTCGATAGAAAACACTATGACTCACTTTGCATCTTGATGACAAAATCCACCCTAGCTTTGGGGTGAAGCTGGAGGGGAAAACTCTGCCGATCAATCACCAAAATACTAAGCTTACCTAGGTTGTTACATACATGGTGGTCTTACTTAGATCATTTACATCATATACATGCATAATGGGTTTACATCATTTATAAAAATGCCGACTGATGATGGAATCTGAATGGCATGAACACGTCGAACATGATGAATCCCATTTGAAAAAATGGGGGTGTACTGCTATGGGGTCGTTGACAAAGTGTGGACAACACACCCAATCACTGAGATCTTCACTTATCTCACTGTCTTGTGCTCAACAATGTCCCTTCTCCCTTAGCCCGGCACTCTTTTTAGATGTTTGAGTTATAACTAAATCAACAACCCTAATCTCCAAAGTGATTGACAGTTCAGATTAAATCTCAACTTCACCAAAGATCAATGGTTGTGATTTATCTAAATTCACTAATGCAAATAACCTTTGCATTTCATTAGATTAAATGCACTTTTCTTATAAAAGGAAATTACTTTAACAAATACAGTAATTACTAAGATTAAGCAGTAATTAGGTGACTTCCACACACCTTGACACTTATGAATGTGCAGAAATGCCTGCCTGAGCTACAAACATCAACTCTTGAACATGATTTAGTAATCAGCACACACACACACACCTTAACAGATTTATCATTCATATGGTACATTGAACACTAACGGCATATACGGCGAGTATTTCTCTGAGAAAATCAACACCACACTCTACTAATTCACAAGTGGGATCATTGAATGAACATAACTTCCTTTGGATGTCTTGATTTCGATATTTTCCATGGCACATTACTTATCAAATATTAGTTGCAGAGTTAAAATTGTGAAATAGTTCTCACTTGCTAAATTATTTAATGTATCATGGTTTCATGGTATTGTGTTGAATGATCATCTATGTAACAGAATATGTCGAAGATCTGATTTTCCCTTGCTGCAGTAAAACATTAAAAAGCACCCTAATTGATTGAATAATCCATATTGTGTACATGGACAATATAATTTTTTGGTTGTCATAAGAATTTTGAAATTATTTTTCAATTCAAGCATCCTCTTATGTATCTGAATCAAGTTTATTTGCAATCAAGTCATCACCTGGTTTGAGGAGTTTCCTTGTCAATAAGACTAGAGACCAACACATTCTAAGTGAGTTAGTTGAATCAAGTACACTAATCCTAGGCCACTTTCCTGTACCAACGATAGGCTTAAGATTAGTTCAGGGATTACCCCCAAGCTAGGGAAGTTCTTTCCTTTAGCTTGAAGTGTGAGGAAAAGCTACCGAGGTAACAGTGGGCAGCATGCTTGTTGTATCCTTAAGCTTTCCCCTTGGGTGAGGTTAGGACTTTTCTTCTAGGGAGAATCTAAGTAATAACAGTTCCATCACATGTTTTTAAAACCCTAAAACCCCAAAACTCCATTTTAAAAAGGCTACTCTCAACTTCACCTTGTCCCTCATTGCTTGGCCTTAGTGATCCTACTAGGGATATCCCCCCTTAAACCAAAGGCAAGCCAACCTAAAGTATGAAGAATAGGTTACTAAGGTGACAGTGGTGACTGTCTTAACAGTTGTCGCTGGGGTGGTGGAGGAGAGTCGGCTTAAAGTACAGAGGATAGGTTACTAAAGTGACAGTGGTGACTATCCTAATGGTTGTCGCTCAAGTTGTGCCTTGTGGATTAGAGCTCGCTCGCATTATACCCTGTGGATTAGAGCTTTTATCATAAGTACAGTTTGGGAGGTAACACATCTCAAACAAGTTTGTTGAGTGAATATTAAGTCAGTTTGAGAACGGGCTTTAGAGATGGTTCACTTGTGGTATGTATTTTAAAGGAATCACAATAGTTAATAAAATCTTGGTAGAAGGGCATATCTATTATCCCTTCTGCAATAGGATGCAGGACAACAGAGATGATCCTTAGGAAATTCCTTCAGGGGGAACAGGGAGAGAAGAGAGATCTCCCACTAGCATCATTGGAAATTTGCACCAATGTCTATCAAGGCCTGACAGCTCTGTTTCACTGATATAGGAGCCCAGGGGGGAATTTCTTACAGCTAACGCCATCACCGTAGTTATGGCTTTAGAGTAGTTCAAAGTTTCAATATGATAACTGCAGTTCTGGCTTTAGATAGATAGAGTAGTCCAGGCTTTTGGCTTAACCAGACTACGAGGCTTTCAACCCAATATTGGTCAATGTGTTTCCTGCATGGTGCTATCTGGGCCTTCTGATCAAGGCTATCTATCCAAGAACAACAGGGAAGCCTGAGTTTGATCAATGCCAAGCTTTATTTATCTCTTTCTTTTTCAAATTCCTTTCTATTTCCTTTCTAGAAAACCCTGAGAAGAGTTTAACCCTTGCGAGATAGATTTCTCTCAAACGATATGGATAGATTATCCCTCAAACAATATAGAGAAATCTAGATATAAGAACCACTTAATCGTAATATCAATCCAAATATTCAAGTGGGCCATTCCCCTCATTTGCTTGGCAGGAAATGACTATTTAGTATTTTCTTCTCTTGCTAACTCTACACACTTTCTTTCTTATATTATATATGTATAAATAGGAGGGATATGCCAAGGACACAAGTGAGAGCAGCCCAGGTACACAACAGCTGAATAGCACTGGGCTAATGAATTGTAAGGGCTATGAATGGCAAGTCCCCATGGTGTCTGTGTGGGTGGTATAAAGGAGCTTTTTGGGATACTAAATAAATTACCATGATACAGAGATGGACTTGAATTAGGACTTGAAAATGGGTAGGACAGATTTCTAGAAAATATTGGATAAAACAAATTTGGCAATGATATATATGAAAATAAATTCCAATATTATATTCAAAACAAATACCATGTAACATAGAAAATTCAAAATTGCGTTCAATATAACTGAAAATTTTGAATATAACTAAAACCTTGCAAAATTGACTTGAAATAAGGCATAAGGACTTTATTTAGAGTTAAGTTTCTTTAATTTTATACTTTTGTTTGTTCTCCTGTTCTTAACCTTTTATTGGACTAATTCCATAGTTGTTGTATCCAGTAGGGATCTGGGCTACATTCAAGCCATATCTTGTACAGATAATTTGATAAAAATTCATGCTGTAGCTGTACGGGTTACAGATCCATGTGGATCCAGGAAGAATGAGAGCTTAACCAGTGATAGATAGAATATATTTTATTATAATAATACCATATTTTTCAACATAAACTGTGCCAGAACTTAGAAGAGAAAAAGATACAGCAAAAAAACTACGCATGTGTGAAAAATTCAAAATTATCAATACTAACAACCTGCTCATCAATTCATAAGCCCATGAGGCTTTGAATTGAGAGTGAATGGATGTAATGTTAAGGACTCCTTGCGAAAAGGTCACCAGTTCAAATCCTTCGTGGGTTAGCCAAAAAAAAAAGCTGCTCATAATTCATAAGAGTTAACACAACAAAGGGTAAGCTTGTTTACCAGGATGTAACTTCCTCAAGTGCAAACAGCACACCACCTACAGGAGCTCTGAAAGCACCGGCAACACCCGCAGCACATCCACATGTTACCTACAAATATAGAACAAGAGGAAAAGAAAATAACATGATATTTAGAATTAAGATCTAAAGGTTAACCGTTAAATCACAGAAGTTCCAAATGCGTAGAGATTCATTGAAGAATCAAACATAACATATGTGATTACATACACCAGATTAAAGCATTCAAGCAATTAACATTCCAAATCCATAGATTTCATTTTTCCATAAAATATTTTTTTATATTAAAGTAGTTGTGTAGAGAAAAATCATTTATTATACTAAGTAGTTTGTGTACAAAATTTAACTCTTAAAACACTTACCATGTTTTCAAACAATTTATTACAAATTATCTGTTCACTAATGCTCCTAATTACATCAGTAAGCAAAGCATAACATATTCACTGCTTTGAGCCACTACAAATATGAAAAACAAAAGGATTGAAATCACTTACAAGATCACGACGATCACGGTCATTCTTGAAATCCCGAAACCATTTAGAGTTGATATGGTACTTTGTAGACCCACCCTGTTTTAAAGAATCATATGCATAAACCACATTGAGATGTGATAAATGAAATCACTTATCTATGGAATGGGAAAGGAATGAAATTGTTGCTATCTATGTCACATATAATAAATTTAGCATGAATTCCATTAAATTAACATTGAATTTGACCATTTTCCGTGATGATACTAACATTCAAAGAAGCTCAAGTTGTAGAATCAGAAATTAACTTGTACTAGAAATGGAAATTTATATTAATGTATGTTGTGTATAGGGACACATACCGGCCGTTCTGGCCCTTTTGAATACTAAGGAACCCCTCAGGAATGCCCCCAATCCACTAGGGACCTCACCGGGAACTGCACTTGCTGGCCTTACCCAAGACATTCAAGGCAGAATTCAGGGACATCCAGAGCAAATTTCAGGGACATTCCAGGATATTTTTGGTTTTTCACAATGGGCATTTATGTTGAAAAGTGTAACTAGGTTTGGTCTTCATAATGACATGTAATTGTGACTTATGTAAATGATGTAATGAAGAAAAATAAAATTATTGCTAAGCCTTTGTTCATGAGTTTCATGAGCAAGTAATTTTATTTTTAGTTGCCTCTCATTTGAGAGCATCAGGATTTAACATTTAACTTTTAAGTCAAAGAATTAATGTCATGTATGAAGAGCTCTTATTGAAGATGTGTAAAATGTATATGAGTCAATTAAGTGTCTAGAAAGCCCTCCAAAAGACAAGCACGCTCCTCTTCTCTTGATGTCGGCTCACCCAAAGTGACACACCCATTCGGATACTAAAGTCAGCTCATTATATGGACGAATGACTATATATACAAGGCTAGGGTCATCACAGAAATGACAGTTCAGATTTTCAGATCTCTCTCAAATTTCGGATGGGTATTACAGAGATCAGTTCGGATCTCTAGGACAGAGATGAACTCGGATGGAAGGAGCAGCAAAAAAGTTAATAAAGGAGCAGCAAAGAAGACTAATGAACAGTGGCAGCAGCGAAATTCGGATCACCTCTGTTTCAGGTATCCTACTACGTGAAGAAGGCTACAGTTTTGTGGTAAAGGAAATTCGGATCCCTCTTGAGTACAGATCGGATACCACTGTTCATGAAACTCGGATAGAGAAGGAAGAGACAGCAAGGATATCTTCAGGGGTCTCCCTGTCCTGGATCAGAGATACAGTCTTGAAGACATAACAGTTTGGTACAACCACATTTCGTTGATGATGACAGTAAGAAGGTCTAATGACAAGAGATCTAGATGAGATCTTAGTGATGTCAATGTCTCAATGATTAGAAGATCAAAGAGGAAGAGGAGTCAAAAAAAGAGAAGACAGTCAAGAGGACTTGTGGCTTGGATTTGGAGTGGCTACTAGGTCAAGGGTCTTGGTCTTGGTATTCATCAATTGGAATCTGTTAATTTATGGTAGCATCGGATGTGCTCTAGCCTTGTAATTTTGTATATAGGCTAAGACACATATATTCCATAATAGCCAGAAATGGTTTCGGAAAATGCCACTTAGAGATGGTTTAATTAAATTAATTAATCATTTTTTAATGTTTTTCCAAGTCTAGACTTAGGGAAACTGATTAATTAAAGTGTATTAATTAAACTAAGTGAGAATCTTCCAGATAAAGTCATGGATCACCTCCAAGTTAATCTTAGCCCTTGATTATGTTTTAATCTTGGCCGTTGAAGGGTCAACGGAAAAATATAAGGAGGGTGATGGGCCTATGGAAAACACATATTGAGCATTTGACATTTTCGAGCTTGTGAAAGAGACTCAGTGTTGTGATCAAGATCAAATCACTAGGGTTGGGTTTGCTCAGTGATTTGATTCAATGATCAATACCAGAGAGGGGCAGATGCAGTAACTGGTCAGGAGGACCAGGAGTACATTTCAGAGAGAGGCAGCAGTGACACAGAGAAAGGCAGCACAGTTTTTAGAAGGGGTGACGCGGTCCCTAAAGGGAATCAATCAAAATCACTAGGGTTGGGTTTGCTCAGTGATTTGATTCAGTGATCAGTACCAGAGACGGGTAGATGCAGTAACTGGTCAGAAGGACCAGGAGTACATTTCAAAAAGATGCAACAGTGACAGAGAGAGGCAGCACAATTTTCTGAAGGGGTAATGCAGTGCCTAAAGAGAATCACACAGAAGTGACGCAGTGCCTTTTGTATTCAGTCCGGAGATAGCTGGAAGCTAGGGTTTCTGAGCCAGGAGGGCCAAAACTCAATTTCAGATCAGCCTTGACCATTTGCAGAGGAGAGGTGACGCAGTTCCAGAGATTGCCCATGCAGGCTTACGCAGTTCCAGCATATGCATCACGCAAAGGCAGAGAGGGGCTTCACCAGCGTTGTTCAAATCAGTCGGGGAATTGTCGAGTGAGGTATACCTCACATTTTCATCTGTTGTCTAGATTTCTCTGAAGAGTGAGCCGGATATTGGCACCCCAGTTGTACTCAAGATTCTGCTTCTTAATAATATAAAACCCTCAGATCTGCTGCACCGGTTTTCCCGAGTTGAGTTTTTCCGGGGACTTAGTCCAAAAATAATTGTGTCAAATGTGGATGTTTTTCATTTTATTTTGTTCAGTTTGTTTCAGCACTTAGATTTATTCCACAGCATTAATTGTGTAGACTGTTTCAGTACTTACTTCGATATTTCACTGTAATGAAATAGTTATGAAAAATAATAGAAGAAGTAATTCAGATTTGTTGCAGTAGGAATCTAGATCTAGGATTTTTAAAAGAATCTATATAAGAAGAATTTGTGCGGGTTTTCCTCTCAAAGAGTGAGAGGTTTTGGCCTTTGCTCATAACCTACATGTTGTCTCTTGTCTATTTATGTTTATGCATTGGTTACTGTTTGATGAAGAAGATCCTAATTTAAAGAATTAAAAAGCATTCCCAAACAGTCACTAATGAAAGAGAAATCACCTAATGCTAATGCCCTAGATTTCTCAACAGATTTCAGGGACATTCCAGGCTATCTTTGGTTTTTCACAATGGGCATTGATGATTGGACAATATGATCATTTATCTTATCCATGTTCCTCATATTATACCAAATCTAAATCTCAATCTATACAAGTTGCAGCTCAAAACATGGGTTTTGACTTATAGGTTTTGATTGGGGGTTCCAGTGATTTAACTATTGACCTTTCAGTAACATCATTACAAAAAGAAAAGCCTCCATGTCAACAAGAAATACAACATCTCAAAGGTTTGATCCTTGTGGTTATTGCTCTTGTTCTTCTAGTGTTTGGGGTCATCTTAGCATTTAAATATTGTACATGGGTGTCCAGGAGTTATTCAAATCCAGTTCACCCACCTTCCCAACCTCGAGCATTGTTAAAACAACCAGTTAGTAGTGACTTGGATTGCATACTAAATGTTTCAATAAATTTCTATTCACTCACCTTCTCAATCTGAAATATGAGTCTAATCTCTTTATAGATTGCAAGCATGTATATCCCAAATTGTTTTGTAGTTGTTTTCAACATAGCTACAAAATCTAAAGAACCTATTGACAAAGGAAAGTATTTTAACATAATCATCATAAACAAGAAATAGAAGAAAAAAAAATGTAATATCAATGTTGCCAAGAAACATGGGTTCGGGGACGGGGACGGGGACCTCACTTTCTGAAACAAGGTATGTGGGTTCGTCAAGGGTATATATATATATATATATATATATTTGTATATTTTCCAACTTTAAACAAAAAAATAAAACATTTATGATTTAAACTTCAAAGATTTAAACATGCACATCATTGAACATTCAAATTTCACATTGAAATTTCAAATTTCTAGTTTGATATCAAGTGCAAATTGGAGTTTACATATTAATAAGAATCATGACATATGTCCATTGTCATACTACATTCAAATTTTTCTTTAAGGCATCTCCAAACATGAACTAGGAAATTTCAAAACAGTGAACAATGGCTTCCTCAATCCATGTCATCATCACCATCACTTAGCTCTTCAGTCAACATGCTCTCTAGGTAAGAATCACTATCATCTTGAGGCTCCAGCTCATCCATAGCTACTGGAGGTAGCTCAATAAGGCCATCTGGTTGTATCTCTTCGTCCACACACATAGCATCATCTGTGTATTGGTCCCATCTCTTAAAAAGACCCTTCTTGTACCCAGGGTCTTTTCGAGATATGAGACGAAGTGTGTTATGAATGTACACTAAGTTCTCTGCCTTCTTTGAACCCATCATATTCTCTTTACTAAGTGGATAAAGGCATAAGTACTCCAATTCCTCTCGCAAGGTGAGGAACTAGCTACCTGGAATGTTAGGGGAAGCCCATTAAATTAATTAAAAATAAAAATTCAAAAATAAAAACTAAAATGAAAATTTAATACATAAATTGAGAAATAAGATGAGGAACTCCAAACTAGCTACCTGTCCAAGTAACCGTATGGAAAATTGCAGCAACTCAAGAGCATCAACACCATAAAGCCACCACCAATCAATTGGATCCTTCTTCTTGCGTCTATCAGCCAAAGTTGCAAGTGAACTAAAGACACCTCGACCATGTGAAAATTGGGCAAATTGAGATCGTATCTCAGAGGCTTCTTTTGTACAACCATAAATTCTCTTGACAGCGGTCAAGAATCCATGGGATCATACCATTTTGGATTAACTGCATAAGCTTCCATATAAAGAGAGGTGTTCAGTTTATTCCACCGCCCATGTATAAACTCTTTCAGTTGTGACCATAAAGTAGGATCCTTCCTATCTGTGATGGTTTGGATCATCTCACACATGGAGTTCATGTTCTCATAAATCTCCCCTAAACATAGAGCATTTGTGTTGTGTCCATAGTGGATCATATCACAAATTGGTTCTATAAATTCCACAACAAATTTGGCATCAACCCAAAAATGATCATCTAAAATCAACCTCTTCACGTCCAAAGTTGCATCTGAGGTAGATAACCTCCACTGGTTCGAAATGTCACTAACAACTGTGGCAGATAAAGCCTCCTTCATCTCCATAAGTCGCCTACGTAAAATGTAGTAAGCTGCAAATCTAATATTTGCTGGTTTAAGAAGCTCCATTTTGGCATGCTTGCGGTAAATGGCTTGTGATTGATGATGGTTGCATATAAGCATTTGAATTTTGCAGCCATTTTCAATTAATGCTCGAATCCATTCAATTTTCCCAATGTCCTTCAATGCACTATTCAAAGAATGCATTGCACATGGTGTCCAAAAAATATGCCTGGGTAAATCAAGGACAAAATTTAAATATTAATAAATGCTTATTGTTAAAATTTAGAAAACAAATCAAACTTATAGATTCAAATTGTAATCAAAATTAAAAATATAATTCATGTAATTTATATATAAAATAGATCAAACTTAAAATTTTAAACTTGTCACTAACGTGTACATCTTTTGAACCATTGCCCTTGCTGCTTTGCACATTGGAGTTGCATCAGTAATAACTTGAACAACATTGGATGGCCCCACCCCTGCAATGGCATCACATAATTTGTCTTTCAAAAACATAGTGTTCTTTTCTTGACCAGAACAATCAATGGCCCTGAGAAAATAAGGACCAGACGGGGAAGAGACGATGATGTTTATCAATGACGAATCCTACAATCAGTCCATCCATCCATGACAATTGAGCATCCATCTACACTCCAAGATGCCTTCAAGGGTGCCACTGTCTTCTCGAGACAGGCTTTCTCATTGTCCACCAACACAATTCGGCACTTCTCATAACCAAGCTCTTTATACCTTGGACGTCCATCATTAATAGCACGAACCATTTGCTCAAAATAGGTTGAATAAGTTGCATTGAAGGGAATGCCACATTCAAGAAAAAATCTTGATATTGCAAGATCAAAACAATCCCTGACTTTGACATCAAACATGTCATCAAACCCAACGACTTTAGCTATTTTACGTGATAGAAATGTTGAACTTTTTGATGCCCTTGATTAAATATTCTCATCACCAATTGCAACATCATTTTTAGATGGGATCTCATCTAATTTGGTCTCCTCTTCTTGAACAATGCGACATGGCCTTGAGATTGTTTTGCCTGCCTTCCCTTCAGCCTTTTGTTGCTCCCTTTGTGCAGTAGGGAGTTTAGTGGGATCATTTGGGTCTCCAGAACAAAGTTCAATACCACCCCTTGGAATTTTCATGAAATGGGCCTTGACTCTAGTGTAACTCCCTTTCCATTCAGCCTGACAAAGATTGCATTTGATCAAGGCTGGCACACCTGCACCCTTTGGTGATTTTGTCCTCTCCACATACTTCCATAGTGGAAATTCAGGATTTGTCTTTGAAGCCATTTTTTGTTTTGATTATCAACTTGAAAGAGATTATTAAATTAAAACTTGAAA
Organism: Pinus albicaulis; assembly: GCA_034641835.2. Classification (NCBI taxonomy): domain Eukaryota; kingdom Viridiplantae; phylum Streptophyta; class Pinopsida; order Pinales; family Pinaceae; genus Pinus; species Pinus albicaulis. The sequence continues at coordinate 222,729,887 of CM076574.1, forward strand.
TTATTAAATTAATACAGTAATAAAAATTTAAAAATTGAAAAAATTGAAAAAAAAGCGAGGGCTTAGACTTCCTCATGTAAAATTTTAAACTTTAAACTTTAAAACAAATTTGTGAAATTTATGAAATTTTCGAAATTTGTGAAACAAAGGGCAAGCCTGCAGCCACTCTTATATATATAAGTGGTTGCAGGCCCGCCCTCTATGCAGTGTATATTTCATTACAGAGACAATGTAAAAACGTTTTCCCTATAATAGAGGTATACAGTGTAACATACCTATGAACGTTTTCCCTGTTGAAAAGTGTAACTAGGTCGGTCTTCTTGTTGACTATGTAATTATGTATATATGTAAAGAAGATGTCAAAGATAATAAAATGTATTTTTGATGTACTTGCTTCATGGGTTTCATGAGCAAGTCTTTTATTATGTAGATGGACTTCTTCTTGATGTCTACTAGGTTTAAGTCTTCTAGACATACAAGTATAATTAAGTGCCATGTATATGATGTGTCTAGTCTAGAAATTATGCTCCAAGACCTTGTCATGATATCATGAAGAAATGGCTCCTAGCTACACTCTCAACGCTGGAATAAAAGTCCTCAATGTCGGCCTATAGACAGAAGTTAAAGTCGGCCTACATGATGGTGAATGGTCGGCCTAAAACAGATAACATGTCACTATATATATACCCTAACCTGCGGTTCGTTTGACACACAGAAATTTGCGGATTCTCTAAGTTAGAACAGAACATAAAGTGCGGACTTGAAGGACATGTACAGGGTGTTAAGTGCGGATATATTATGAGTCAATTACAAGTATCATCGACTACACTGAAGTAAGAAAGGATGCGGATATCTCTCTGGTATTACAGTAAACTGAATGCAGTGGTAGGATCAGAAGTAAGTGTGGGTATAAAGCAGAAATAGATGCAACAGATATCTAGGATCAAGTGCGGTCTAAAAGATAAAAAGAAAATGTGGATTGCTCTTATGTAAAAGCCTGCGGTTACATCTGTGATGAAGTATGGATTTTTGAAAGGATTCAAGTGCGGATATTTTATAGCGTGACAAAGCCTGATATAAGTACGAGTTAAGGCAGTGATTAGTATGATGCGGATTTGCTGTGGAGCATCCTAATGCGGAGCATGTAAATCAAAATGAAAGAGTTGTGGTCAATTGGAGTGTGGTCAAACCTGTAAGAGATGCACTGATATTCAAATGGTGGAATAAGGTCTGTGTGTCTAGAAGCATTCAGATATCTATTGTGTGAAGGTCTAAGTGGATGATCATGTTGTGGTGTGATATTTAAGGGCTATTACAGCATGGAAAAGGAGGAAGGTAAATCTTACCTTCCTACTTATAGTTCATAAAAAAAAGGTCAGTGCGGGATGGTGATGAAAAAGAAGGATCAGTGTTGAAAGAAGACTTAGAAGCAGTGTCAAGGTCTTGGAGACATTCATCGGTGAAGGTTCTAAGTTTGGGTCATGGTACTTGTCATTTGAAGATCTATAAGAAGAATTCTTTGCGGGTTTTCCCCTCCAAGAGGGAGAGGTTTTGCCCTGGCTCTAGGAGCCTAACTTTCGTGTCTTATGTTCTTTGATAATTGACTTGATGAAAGATTAACTAAACTATCTATAAGAAGAATTCTTTGCGGGTTTTCCTCTCCAAGAGGGAGAGGTTTTGCCCTGGCTCTAGGAGCCTAACTTTCGTGTCTTGTGTTCTTTGATAATTGACTTGATGAAAGATTAACTAAACTAATAGAAGAGAAGACATAAGTATCATAAGTAAGGTCACAAGTAATTATCAAGAAGAGAATTTGTATTAACCTACAACCCTCCAAATTCTCAACATGGTATTGGAGCTAAGGTGCTAGAAAGGGCATAGAGACACTCAAGGATCAAATTTCATGGATGGCATCAAAGCAAGGATTTGATCAGAAGAAAAGTCAGTCTTCACGGTGAAAGAAATAAGACAATATTATAGAACCATCTTAAATGTGACAACAAATCATTGTTATCTCAAATTATTGACATCAAAAGCTTCAAGGCAAGTTACCTATCATCCTTGATCTTTCAAGGAAGCAGCAGAATATCCTCATCAATCACCATTCAAAGGAAGCTTCAACCATCTTCAAAGTAAACAAGTTGATAGAAGAAGAAAAGCATCTACTCAAGTAAGTATATCTATGACTTTATATGAATCTATTTAAATGTCTCCTTTGAAAAGAAATAAACAAATTGTTTGGGGTTCCAAACTTTCCATAGAAGACAAGGACAATGATGTCATGCCAAATTCATGAAGGGAGATATAAGAGCCCGAAGGATTCTTATAGAATCCATGAAAGACTCTATCATCTCCGATGTACCAAATCTAAAATCATCAAAAGGAGCATATCAAAAATTAGTGGAGCTATTCTCTGTAAGTACTGCAGGAGAAGCAATCTCTCTGATCAACTGCAAGAACTAGGAGAAGACTACAGTGGTGCTAAAATCTCTATGAGAAGAATGGGGAAATTTCACTTCACAATTATACGGGAAGATAGAAGTCACACCATTCCACAATTTAGGGACTCTATGTAAATAGAGGAAACAAGATTGAAAGACAATGTTGTTATAAAATCAAGTGAAGGAATCAAGCCTTTGCAGCCATGTCCAGGAAGAAAGGAAAATTCGGTAAGTTTTGGTCCTCAAAGTAAAAGAAGAAATGTGGACGAAGCACGATGCCTTGGATATCATGAACTTGGCATTAAAATAGAAATTGTCCTTAATCAGAAAAAGGAAAAGAGAAATAGAGAAAAATCCCATGTCTCTGAAATGAGGAAAGAGCCTGATAAGAAATAAGAAGCAAGGGATCTCCACTACGATTGAGATCATTTTCTCCTTTAAGTGATTTCTGTTGGTTATATGATAGGAAGCAGTGTAGCATCCTGATGAAAGCATGGTAGGAGCTCCTGGTGAATCAGCTCTAGGTAAACCTCTCTAATAACATGACTAATGGAAAGCATTCATCAAGAGCAAGGGTCATCATGGAAACAGATTTCTGGGATGTGATGACATATTGATGGAGCAATCCAAGAGAATGAAGCTCTTCATTCTTGAGAAATTGCTACAGGATGACTCAAGGGAAAAAGGGTATGTATATATTTATATGCTAAAATGGATGTTGTGAAGTCATGTCATATGGTTGCAGGTAATGAACTTCTGTATTTAGAAGTATGATCTATGGAGGAGTATCTCTCAATGCACGGATAGATGAAATCAACATAATATGTCCTCACGGAATATGAGGTGGTTGTATATGAACGAGAAACTATAAAGGTTGTAAGTTCCTGGGAATGGAGAATGTGCAGAAAGGAAGAGATCATAATATGCAACCATGTCAAGAGGCAATTATCATCCAGAAGCCAAGAAGATGTGACTAGGAGATCTCCTTGGAATATATGTAGACTCTGACATAAGTATGGTAAATAAGAAGACCCTTGACAAAACATATCATTAGGAGATGTGTCAATCTGTATGAATGATGTCGATGCCTACAAGAAGATGTCATGGTGAAAGATCATCACTAAGGTAACTTTTGTTCTAAAAGTTCATATGAATATGTTTATCTGGATGAATTTGTACAGGGCTGCTAATCATAAGAAAGGATGTATGATCCTTGGGGATGATTCGAAGGAAAGCAGCATGGCATAACGATGGACCAGATGAAGAAGACTGATGAATCACTTTTTGATAGTGGACATGACTCGTGACTGAAAGTGATGGATGATTTGTGCCCTATGAAGCCAAAAGTTGAAGATTCCTCAATATCGAAATCCATGACATCGAGGGGAGGAACTCTTCATGAGTATTTGGATTGTTGCTGCAGGACCTTGGTTGATGAGGAGCCTGGTGGTAAGTTTCTTGCTTGGAAGAAACTTGAAATATGTCCTTCATGTGTTAAGAGGGAGTGACGTATATGATTCTCTATTACATGTGTCATGCACTAGACCAGGACTAACAACCGTAAGTCTTAGTGAAGGCCATGTGAAGAGAATGGATAGACACATCAGGAATCACTTTCTGATAGTGGACATGACTCGTGACTGAAAGTGATGGATGATTTGTGCCCTATGAAGCCAAAAGTTGAAGATTCCTCAATATCGAAATCCATGACATCGAGGGGAGGAACTCTTCATGAGTATTTGGATTGTTGCTGCAGGACCTTGGTTGATGAGGAGCCTGGTGGTAAGTTTCTTGCTTGGAAGAAACTTGAAATATGTCCTTCATGTGTTAAGAGGGAGTGACGTATATGATTCTCTATTACATGTGTCATGCACTAGACCAGGACTAACAACCGTAAGTCTTAGTGAAGGCCATGTGAAGAGAATGGATAGACACATCATTATGGTCTTCACCTAGAAGACAGAATGGAGGATTGGGTAATCATATGGCATTCGATATTCTTTGAGAATGAGATAGGGCATTCAATATAAGAGCAGTCGTGGACCGATATTCTTTGAGGGTTGGCTACCCAAGAGAAGAATATTCCAAGAAGGTCATACTCTAGGAACACCTAGGTGGGGTATTTACCTTGGAGAGATAATGACTATGGTGTCTATTACTCATGTGTCTCGCCAGCATTGTAGCCCATTGTCTCGTTCAGAGATGAGGTTGTTAGTCAAGGCCTTGCACTAGGACAATGTTGGTTGATATGATACTATACAGATGTGATTACCAATCTGATTCTTCTTATGAGATTCTTTAGTTTGAAAGTGACCATGTACCTGTATGAATACCTGCCTAGTTAAGAGGGAGTGTTGAAAAGTGTAACTAGGTCGGTCTTCTTGTTGACTATGTAATTATGTAAATATGTAAAGAAGATGTCAAAGATAATAAAATGTATTTTTGATGTACTTTCTTCATGGGCTTCATCAGCAAGTTTTTTATTATGTAGATAGACTTCTTCTTGATTTCTACTAGGTTTAAGTCTTCTAGGCATACAAGTATAATTAAGTGCCATGTATATGATGTGTCTAATCTATAAATTATGCTCCAAGACCTTGTCATGATATCATGAAGAAATGGCTCTTAGCTACACTCTCAACGCTGGAATAAAAGTCCTCCATGTCGGCCTATGGACAGAAGTTAAAGTCAGCCTACATGATGGTGAATGGTCAGCCTAAAACAGAGAACATGTCACTATATATATACCCCGACCTGCGATTCATTTGACACACAGAAATTTGTTGATTCTCTCTGAGTTAGAACAGAACATAAAGTGCGGACTTGAAGGACATGTACAGTGTGTTAAGTGCAGATATCTTATGAGTCAATTACAAGTATCACTGACTGCGTTGAAGTAAGAAAGGATGGGGATATCTCTATGGTATTACAGTGAACTGAATGCGGACGTAGGATCAGAAGTAAGTGTGGGTATAAAGCAGAAATAGATGCAACGAATATCTAGGATTAATTATGGTCTAAAAGATAGAAAGAAAATGCGGATTGCTTTGATGTAAAAGCATGTGGCTACATCTGTGATGAAGTATGGATTTTTGAAAGGATTCAAGTATGGATATTCTATAGCGTGACAAAACCTTATATAAGTACGAGTTAAGGCAATGATTAGTATGATGCGAATTTGTTGTGGAGCATCCTGAAGCGGAGCATGTGGATCAAAATGAAGTTGTGGTCAATTGGAGTGTGGTCAAACCTGTAAGAGATACACTGATATTCAAATGGTGGAATAAGGTCTGTGTGTCTAAAAGCATTCAGATATATGTTGTGTGAAGGTATAAGTGGATGATCATGTTGTGGTGTGATATTTAAGGGCTATTACAGCATGGGAAAAGGAGGATGATTTACCTTCCTACTTATAGTTCATAAAAGAAAGGTCAGTGCAGGATGGTGAAGGAAAAAAAGGATCAGTGTTGAAAAAAGACTTAGAAGCAGTGTCAAGGTCTTGGAGGCATTCATAGGTGAAGGGTCTAAGTTTGGGTCATGGTACTTGTCATTTGAAGATCTATAAGAAGAATTCTTTGCGGGTTTCCTCTCCAAGAGGGAGAGGTTTTGCCCTGGCTCTAGGAGCCTAACTTCGTGTCTTGTGTTCTTTGATAATTGACTTGATGAAAGATTAACTAAACTAACAGAAGAGAAGACATAAGTATCATAAGTAAGGTCACAAGTAATTATCAAGAAGAGAATTTGTATTAACCTACGGCCTTCCAAATTCTCAACACGCCCAACGCCTATTCTCGAATGCGCTCATAGTCACTAACACAGTCAAATGTGCTCATGTTTTCGTTCTTGCCTGCTTAGCAATGAAACAAGTCATGAAGGTTGAAATGAGTGTTTGTAAGGCGCGGAAAAGAGCAATGGCTCTTTCCCGCTATTGTTCTTGTCTCGACGGCTTAGAGATGAAACAAATCATGAAAGTTGAAATGAGTTTTTGTAAGGTGTGGAAATGAGAAATGGCTCTTTCTCGCCCCTCACCTTGGCTCTTTCCCACCCCTCCCCTTCCCTTGCCACACGTCAAAATCGTCGCGGGTTAAGTTAATTGGAGACGGGTTTGTTTGACCCACGTACCCGTTTTCGAGGTACATATTCTCAAAACAAACCATTCCCATTGTCGTCGAACCGGCGGCGTTTAAGATGAATCGGGTTCATTTGGGTTCGCCGGAGAAGAACCCAACCCTGAACCAAGTACATGGGGATGAGAACCTTGGACTGCTACGTGAACCCCGCCCCCAAGTACGCAAACTCATGCAACATAGTGTTATAGAGACCACCATTTGTCTCACAGGCCCTTCATGGACCTTTACTGCAAATTGAAATAGTTACACTTAAATTTCCTAAAGCTAAATTTCATTTGCTAATGTTCAGGTGCCAATGATGAAATTGTTGAGAATTTTGTAGGGTGGTGTATAATTCAAATTCTCTCCTTGATAATTACTTGTGATCTTACTTTTCTTACTTATGTATTCTCTTCTTAGTTTATTACATATTTCATCAAGTTAATCACCAAAAACACAAGAGACACAAATATAGACTCTTCAAGCCAGGGCCAAAACCTCTCCCTCTTGGAGAGGCAAATCCGCAAGGAATTCTTCTTATAGACTTTCAAATGACAAGTACCATGACCAAGACTCAGACCCTTGACCTATTGTTAAAATTGGACAACTAGGTCCAAACTCTGGGCTGTACTACTCAGATGACGATCCCAATATTTTTATTGGATTCCTCTTTTAGAGAGGTGTAAGATTGATCTAAAGATCATCTTGATCGGATGAGCAGAACATGTACTTTGAATTTATTCCACTTATGTGCTAGGTCGGCCTGGAATAAAATATAGTCTTAAATGTCTTAAAGGACATGTCACACACCACCAAAGATTCCTATATATTGGAGAGACTTAGAGTTCATTTGACACACATTGTTGTGGAGGAATTCTCTCTCTCTGGATAGCATTGGAGCTGTGATATATATGGACTGTTCTTTGTTTGGGTTGTTCTGGGGTTATGTGTGACATGCTGGACTAAATGACCTATTGGAGACTTTGTTGGTAGAAGCATCCTGCTGATCGCCGTAATGCCACCATTTATTATCTCTGTTTTGGCTAGTCTTCTATCGATCTATTACTATGTTCTATCTACTTCAGTATTGTGTGCCCTAATATGAAATGGCATAGAACATGTTCTAAAAATAACATGGTATCAGAGCTAGGGGAAGACAATGTCCAAATTTGTGTGCTCTAGATGGAGCTACCACGGCAAGAAGAAGGAGCTCTGTGGGTTTATTATGTGTTGTAATAAAGGCCGAACTCTATTAGGACTAAAGACTCTAGGCTGTTGTGTGCTAGGCCGCAGGCCATGGCACTATAGTAAGGCCTTCGTGAAGCAAATGGGCAACTTGTTGTTTTTTTTTGGTTAATGATGCCTTATCTCGAGAGATAAGCTGGCATTAAAAGGGAGAATACATCTGTATATGCTCCTGAGCTAATATCATTGTTGAACGCAAGAAGATCCTCATGGCTCGAAGACATATGACTTCAGAGGGGGAAATTCCGGAAGAAAACCAAGAAGCCATATAAATACCAGAAGTATCTAGCTGCCATGAGCACAATATGAGCCTGGATCATTTGAAGAAGTTGTAAAGTATCTAAATCTGCAAGGATGCAAGGATGATGGTTCCTAGACCACAGATCAAAGCAAAGTTGTTGTCACCTCGATACAAAATCAGGCATGGATCATTCATCAGATGGATGTAAAGACCGCATTTCTGCATGATGCGATAAAGGAAGAGATGTATGTTGAGCAACCTCTGGGGTTCGAAGTCCAGGATAGGGACACCCATGTCTGCAGGTTGAAGAAAGCCCTCTATGGGCTAAAGCAAGCACCCAAAGCTTGGTATGAGAGGATAGATAGCTACTTGATGAAGCTGGGCTTCATTCGAAGTAATGTTGATCCGAACCTTTAATTCAAGGTTGTCCAGGGGAAGCCAATCATTCTAGTGTTGTATGTGGACGACCTCTTCCTCACAGATGTTGACCCTCTCATTCATCAGTGTAAGAGGGAGCTTGCTACTGAGTTCGAGATGAAGGACCTAGGACTGATGCCTAGGCCTGGAGGTCTAGCAGAGACCTGGCGAGATTTTCCTTTCTCAAGGAAAATACATTATGAAGCTTTTCGTATGGTGGACTGCAAGTCTGTGTCAACACCAATGGAACTCAACTTCAAGAAGTTGAGTGGCAGCGCTGTTGGGCCCGTATTGTCAAATCCTACTGAGTATTGTCAACTCGTAGGGGCCCTGATGTTCTTAGTAAACTCCCGTCCGGACGTGTGTTGTGCAGTGAACACTTTGAATCAACACATGATTGATCATAACATTCACTGGGTTGGTGCCTAGAAACTCTTGAGATATCTCTGAGGCACAATAGACCATGGGCTGAGATACACTACCAGGAGTATGACACTCCATGGATATACTGATGCCGGTTGAGCTGGCAGTGTGGTGGATCGTAAGAGCACATCTGGATACTACTTCACAAGTAGATCTACTTCGGGCAGGAAACGAAATTCGGTTGCCTTAAGCACCGCTGAGGTCGAATACATTGCAGCATGTATGACCTGTTGTGAAGTCACTTAGTTGCGAAAGCTCTTCAGTGAGTTGTTCGAGCATGTGCTAGATGCCACCATTATCCTTTGTGATAACCAGAGGGGGAATCATTTGTCATAGAATCCTGGGTTCCACGATTGATCCAAGCATGTTGATGGCTAGTGCCACTTTATCTGGGATATGCTACAACGAGGCACCATAAGGCTCGATCATATAGGAACTGATGAGCAGGTCGCGGATATTCTCACTAAGCCCCTGGGGAAGGTCAAGTTCCTAACCTTCCGTGAGAATCTTGGTATCGTGGAACGACCCTATGATGTGGGTCCCGTTGGACGATGAGCTCTGGGAGCTCTGGGGGGCTTTGGGGACAGCTTCTCGGAGCTATGAGCAACCACAAGGCTAGGCTTGCCAAACCTTGTTGGTGTGCTTGGACCCCACCGTTGTGATTATTGAGTTGGTTCACCTCTCATTATCTGTGCCCCGTATGCATCCTACCCAATGAGTTCAGGGCTCATGGGAAGTACCTCTCATTTGGCCAATGAGATGGGAAAAGCTAGAGACCAGTAGCAAAGACTGATGGACGCATCAGGGATTGCCGTACTCTCTATCTAGGATGGCACGGTCCAACCACTTGATCTGGGATCAAGTCTAGTGAGGTCTCGGACCTCCGCCTAACCTCGGGTCAAATGAACCAACTTCAGGTTGGTTGGAGACTCTTTGTGAGTCCGATAGAGGTTTCGGACCTCTGGGCTGAATTTGTCAGCCGGGGGATGATGTCTTTGTGACTGACCCACTTCTGTTCTGAAATAAAGAGGCCAGCAAAGCAAGTTACGGCGGGATGACGCACGATGTTTGGATTGCACTAGTGGACGGAGTTCTCCCTAGTTGAGAGGAAGTGTTAAAATTGGACAACTAGGTCCAAACTCCGAGTTGTGCTGCTCAGATGACGATCCCAATATTTTTATTGGATTCCTCTTTCGGAGAGGTGTAAGATTGATCTAAAGATCATCTCGATCGGATGAGCAGAACATGTACTTTGAATTTATTCCATTTATGTGCTAGGTCGGCCTGGAATAAAATATAGACTTAAATGTCTTAAAGGACGTGTCACACACCCCCAAAGATTCCTATATATTGGAGAGACTTAGAGTTCATTTGACACACATTGTTGTGGAGGAATTCTCTCTCTCTGGATAGCGTTGGAGCTGTGATATATATGGACTGTTCTTTGTTTGGGTTGTTCTGGGGTTATGTGTGACACGCTGGGCTGAATGACCTATTGGAGACTTTGCTGGTAGAAGCATCCTGCTGATCGTCGTAACACCACCATTTATTATCTCTGTTTTGGCTTGTCTTCTATCGATCTATTACTATGTTCTATCTACTTCAGTATTGTGTGCCCTAAAATGAAATGGCATAGAACATGTTCTAAAAATAACACCTATAAATTCCTCCAAGACCTTGTCACTGCTTCTTTGTTGCCTTCCAACGCTGATCCTTCTTTTTTGTACCAACCTGCACTGACCTGCACCAACACTAGAGAACTCAGTCTCTAAGTCTATCTTCCTTTATTTAGTCTCGGTTACCCAAACACTCCTCGCTTATTTAGATATTGGAGACAAGGTCATTCAAGATCTTAACCTTACATTTCCTTGAAGCCTTATTCACTAGAGATATATTATTTTCCTTTTATGTACTGTAATTAGGAAGGTAAATCACGGATTTACCTTCCTCCCTTTCTCACACTGTAATTCAGAGATAGTTCATTCACCGTAACTCTTAGATTTCATATCAAAACAAAACCATAGACTATGCATCAGATTTTAGTCTCTTATTTTCGCATTACATCACTGTATGTCATCTGAATGCTTCATGTTTAGATATTCCAAAGATTTTAGACCTTTCCAAATGCTCCTTACCTCGGACTAGCCACAGACTTTGCTACGCATAGATCACAGACTTCATTCCGCATGTATTGCAGGTGAATACCAACGAACTCACCTCAGATTAACCACACTCTTCTTCAGACTAATCCGCAACTTGCTTCACACTGATCTGCACTTCCTGCTTCAGAGCTATCCGCAAATCTTGTCTCCAAATGAGCTGCAAATCCATCAATATATACAGTGCATTGTTCCAGTTTTAAGGCGACCCTACAAGTTGTTTTGTAGGGCAACTTTACCACTGTCCATACGCCGACTTGGACGGATTATATCCCAAAGTTAATATTGACATGAGGGTTGTCATGAGCCATTCCTTTGCAGTTAAATGACAAGGTCTTGGAGCATATCCTTTTGACTAGACACTTCATATACATGACTCTAGAATACATTTATAACCAAAAAACAAATCCTAATAGACATCAAGAAGAAGTCTATTGACCTATAATAAAACCTTGTTCATGAAACCCATGAAGCAGGCATAACAAAAAAACATTTTATTATCTTTTTCCTCTGCTTTATATAAGTACATAATCACATAGTCAATATGAAGACCGATCCTAGTTACACTTTTCAACATTCCCTCTTAACTAGGGAGGTATTCATATAGGTACATGTTCACTTTCAAACTGAAGAATCTCATAAGAAGAATCGGATTGGTAATCGTATCTGTATAGCATCATATCAACCAGCATTGTCCTAGTGCAAGGCCTTGACTAACAGACCTATCTCTCAACAAGACGATGGGCTACAATGCTGGCGAGACACATGACTTATAGACACCATAATCATTGCCTCTCCAAGGTACATACTCCACCCAGGTGTTCCCAAAGTATGACCTTCTTGGACTATTCTTCTTTTGGGTAGCCAACCCTTAAAATATATCAGTCCTTGACTACTCTTATCTTGAATGCCCTATCACATTCTCAAAGAGTATCGAATGCCAGATGATTACCCAATCCTTCATTCTGTCTTCCAGGTGAAGACCAAAATGATGTGTCTATCCATTCTTTCCACATGGCCTTCACTAAGACTTACGGTTGTTAGTCCGGGTCTAGTGCTTGACACATGTATTAGAGAATCTTATACGTCACTTCCTCTTAACTTAGGAAGGACATACTTCAAGTTTCTTCCAAGCAAGAAACTTAACACCAGGCTCCCTCTCAACCAGGGACCTGCAACAGCAATGGTGAGACACCCAACTGCTCATGAAGAATTCCTCCCCTCGATGTCATGGATTTCAATATTGAGGAATCTTCAACCTTTGGCTTCATAGGGCACAGATCATTCATCACTTTCATCCATGATTCATGTCAACTATCAGAAATTGATTCATCAATCTTACTCATTTGGTCCACCTTTATTCCATGATGCTTTCCTTCGAACCATCTCCCAAGGATCTTACATCCTTCCACGTGATTGGCAGCCCCGCATAAACTGATCTAGATAAACATTTACATATGAACTTTTAAATCAAAAGTTACCTCAATGATGATCTTTCACCATGACATCTTCCTATAGGCATTGGCATCCTCTATTGAGATTGACACATCTCCTAAAGATATGTCTTGTCAAGGGTCTTCTTCTTTACCAGACTTTTATCAGAGTCTACATATCCTCCCAGGAGATCTCCTAGTCACATCTTCTTGGCTTCCAGATGATAACCACCTATTGACATGGTTGCACTTCATGATCTCTTCCTTTCTACGCACAGCTTCATACCCAGGAACTTCTAGTATCCAGTTCCTTGTTTGTATACAACAACCTCATATTCCATATGAGGACATATTTAATTTTGTTTGTTAGTGGCAACCTGTGCACCGTAAGAAATCCTCCTTCATAGATCATACTTCTAAAGATGGAAGTCCATTACTTGCAACCATATGACATGACTTCACAACATCCAGTGTCAGCATATAAATATATGTACCTCATACCCTTTTCATTTGAGTCATCCTGTAGCAATTTAACTAGAATGAAGAGCTTCATTCCCTTGACCTGCTTCATCAATATGTCATCATATCCTAATCCCAGAATTTTGTAACATAGAATTCTCGATGAAACATTTATGCTTTCTTTCTAACTAGTGAATCCATAGAGAACTCCATTAGAAAATGTCAGCACCTGTTTCAATATTATTGAATGATGACCCTTGATCTTGATGACTACCTTTCATCAATGTTTTTTTATCAGTGTGGTTTTCACGAGTTGCTTCACCAATTGCTCCATCCATGCTTCTATCATGATGCTATTTAATATATGTCGCTTCCTATTATTTTACAACCAGCAGAAATCCCTTGAGGAGAAAGATGATCATAGAGATCTTTCACTTTCTTTTTTTTCTTAGATTTCTTTGCATCGGGTTCTTCCCTTTTATCTGTGAGATGAGCTTCTTCCCTTTTTCTCTTGTCCTTTCTAAGTTTAGGACAATCTCATTTATAATGCCCAAAATCATTACATCCAAAGCACCGTGCTTTGTCCATATTTCTTCTCTTATTCTAAGGACCAAATTTACCAAATCTTCCTTTCTTAAAGGCTTGATTCCTTACACTTGATCCTGCTTTCAATCTTGATTCTTCTATCTTACCTAGACCTTGGAATGGCATGGCTTCTTCTTTCCCATCTATGCTTGAAGTGAAACCTCTTGATTCTTTTAGTAAAGCATTTAGTACCATAGTGAGAATTTCTCCATCAGACATTACTTCTCCCAATTTTTGTAGTTGATCTCATATTATGAAGATCTCCATCAGATATGGAATTATTCCTTCCTTTCCTTTGTTGACATTCTCACTTTGTATAGTTTTTGTCTTAGGATATTATTTCCTTAGCAGAACCTTTCGAGAATAGTTCCACCAAATTATCATATATTTCTTTTGAAGATTCTAGCTTTGATACATAAGGAATGAGAGAGTCATTTATGGATTCTATAAGAACCCTTTGGGCTCTCATGTCTCTCTTTATGTATTTGATATATGCTAGAATGTCTTCTTTTGGAGGTTGAGTTGTAGTTCCATCGATGAAGCCCATAACTTCATTTTCAATTAGATTCAGATCTGTCATTTTCTTCCATGCATTAAAGTTTGATGACCCAACCAATTTGTTGCTCTCTATACAATAAGTCATTTTGACAGATTTAGATAAAGTCATAGATACTTACTTGAGTAAGTGACTTTCTCCTTCAGCAACTTCCTTGAAGATGATGTCAAGAACTTCTTCTTAGATTAAATTCTCCAATGTAGGTGATCTTGAATCCTTGATGACAAAGGATGTTTCCAAAATATGATGTCTCTTCCAACAATGTCTTGAATGTAAATCTTTGATGGCAAAGATTATTTTCTTGAAGAGTGAATCCATTGAATACTTTGATTCTTGCTTCCTTGAGTGCCTCTTTGCTAAGTAGCCCTTCCTTTAGCACCTTAGCTCTGATACCATGTTGAGAATTTGGTAGGGTGGTGATTAATTCAAATTCTCTCCTTGATAATTACTTGTGATCTTACTTTTCTTACTTATGTATTCTCTTCTTAGCTTATTATGTCTTTCATCACGTCAATTACCAAAAACACAAGAGACACATATACAGACTCTTCAAGCCAAGGCCAAAACCTCTCTGTCTTGGAGAGGAAAACCCGCAAGGAATTCTTCTTATAGACTTTCAAATGACAAGTACCATGACCAAGACTCAAACCCTTAAACTATAAATGCCTCCAGACCTTGTCACTGCTTCTTTGTTGTCTTCCAACGCTGATCCTTCTTTTTTGTACCAACCTGCACTGACCTGCACGAACACTAGAGAACTCAGTCTCTAAGTCTATCTTCCTTGATTTAGTCTCGGTTACCCATACACTCCTCGCTTATTCAGATATTGGAGACATGGTCATTTGAGATCTTAACCTTGCCTATCCTTGAAGCCTTATTCACTTGAGATATATTACTTTCCTTTTATGTACTGTAATTAGGAAGGTAAATCACATATTTACCTTCCTCCCTTTCTCACACTGTAATTCAGAGATAGTTCATTGACCGTAACTCTTAGATTTCATATCAAAACAGAACCATAGACTATGCATCAGATTTCAGTCTCTTATTTTCGCATTACATCACTGTATGTCATCCAAATGCTTCCTATTTGGATAGTCCGAAGATTTCAGACCTTTCCGTATGCTCCTTACCTCAGACTAGCCACAGACTTTGTTACACATAGATCACAGACTTCATTCTGCAAGTATTGTAGGTGAATACCAACGAACTCACCTCAGATTAACCACACTCTTCTTCAGACTAATCCGCAACTTGCTTCACACTGATCCGCACTTAATGCTTCAGAGCTGTCAGCAAATCTTGTCTCCAAATGAGCCACAGATCCATCAATATATACAGTGCATTGTTCCAGTTTTAGGCCGACCCTACAAGTTGTTTTGTAGGCCAACTTTACCACTGTCCATAGGCCAACTTGGAGGTCTTATAACATGAGGGTTGTCCTCAGCCATTCATTCACAATTAAATGACAAGGTCTTGGAGCATATCCTTTTGACAAGACACTTCATATACATGACTCTAGAGTACATTTATAACCAGAAGACAAATCTTAATAGACATCAAGAAGAAGTCTACTGACCTATAATAAAACCTTGCTCATGAAACCCATGAAGCAAACATAACAAAAATATATTTTATTATCTTTCTCTTCTTCTTTATATAAATACATAATTACATAGTCCATATGAAGACCAATCCTAGTTACACTTTTCAACAAGAATGTGATTTGGCCCTTTTCTTAATTGCCCAATTTTTCAAGAACTAGTAAGTGAAAGAGATGTGCATAATATTATATAGTATAGACTATTATGCTCACAAGCAGCAACAAATGCTCGTGGTGAATTCTTAAATTTTATATATATATATATATATATACCAAACCCACATTGCCTTGAAAATTTTAGGGCTGCCCTCTAGCCATCCTAAGGATACATCCCCTCATACCCACTGTTGCCCCATTTGGAAAACCAATACAACATAAATATCAACATCAACAAAATAACAAAATAGGTCAAAGGCACTAGAGAGTGAAATGTTAACTCCTAGTTGTACCACTGGAGGATTAAGATCTAGGGAGATTTTATCACACTGGTGCCATTTCATATGCATCCAAGCATCACTATTGATTAGGGTCCCCCAGCCTCACTTTCATCAGATTTCAGGAAACTATTAATTTTAGCAATTTTTTTTCCTATATCCAAAGATTTGGGGCCTGGATGATAAAGATGACTACATATTTTTTATCCTTATAAAAAAGTGAGTGCGATGAGACTATTTTCAGTTACATGTGAGATGATCACTTTTACTCACTCCTCCGCTTTTGTATTTTTGGTTTTTTGTCAAAAATAGGCTAATGCTCCCTCTATCCATGATCAGTCTTTCCTACTTTTTTCTCTTTTTACTTTTTGGAAAAACCTACTATTTTGAATATGCTTATAATTACCAATTTCTATCATTGAAAGGTGCCATGGTTCCAAGCAAGCAATGGGGATATAATTTGAGTTTCCTATGGCTGGATGAGTGGGAGATTAAAGGCAGCTTGTATCAGGCTGTTTCTTCATCAGCATGACATGTGGCAGTTGTGGGCAGCATCTCCTTCCATGTAAGTTTCATCATGGTCAAGACCCAAAATCCAATATCATGGTTGACTAAAGAAACGTTAGACCCATTAGCTGTTTTTTAGGAAACAAATTCAAGATAAAAAGGTCATATCTTATCCATACATATCAACAAAAGGTTAGAAGGTGATTAAAGCTGTAGTGTTGAAGAAAAAGCAGGTAACCCAAGGAAAAAAAAAACCCACATGCTAATTTTTCCAAGAAAAATGAAGATGGGTCAGCTTCTCTAGTCCCAATTGCATACTATTTGGTTTTACTCTACAGTGATAGGGTGCACACTGGACAGATCATATGGCCATGTCTCAGCCATAAGAAAAACAGTGATACAGATACAGGAAAAGTGGCATCATACTGATCAAAATCAACACAGGAAGACATTGATTATGGAAAATCTGACAGCATTATAATAACTAGCAAATATCAAGGTAAAGGATGCTGGAGACTGTTTGCAGGCCATAATTGGCCTCCTGCTCTCAAGGGATGTATTATTCCAAAATTTGCATACTATTTAGGCTCTGACAGATCCATATGCCCAGTGGATCTGTCAGAGCCTAAATAGTATGCAAATTTTGAGGCTGCAAGAAAGAAATTGGTTAGGATAAAGCTCTATGGAGATCATTTTTACACAGTAAATATCATTTTTGGTTAAATCAAGTCAGGGACCCGAGGAAGAGTTGTTATGATGAGCACGTCAAAAGAAAAACAGGGAATTTCCACAGTTTCAGCAGACTTTCCAGCTACAACTCCAACTTTTTGCTACAGCAGCTCGCCATGGATGCTCATTCAATGTAAACACGTCAATTGTTTTCTTATGAATATATTTTCAGATTTAGTTTAAAACCCTGTTTTAGTCACTGTTTTCAAGTGCAGTTTCTGAACAGTTGGAAATAAATTTTTGAAAACCATAAGAGGTTTTTAGCAGGAATGGACCCATTAACAAAAACCTCTCTCGGTTTTTACATAGGTGTAATGGTTTGGAAGATTCGTAGGAATATTTGCAACCCATTTTTCCAAATTTAAATATTAACTAATTTCCTGTTTTAGTCATCAACTTTGAGCACGGTTTTCAAGAAGTTGAAAATTAATTTTCCAAATCTGAAAGAGGCTTTTGTCGAGAATGGGCTCATTTACAAAAACCTCTTTCAGTTTTGACACAGCTATCACGGTTTGGGAGATATGAAGGCATATTTGGACTCTATTTTTCAGAAAAAGTTCATAGACAGCTACTGATGAGCCACCTCATCAATTCGACTTGGGGATCAGATCTTACCATCTCTTTGATTGTTTCAAACAACAAATTCAAGATGGATGAGAAGGTTTTCAGATCCATTTCTTTTGGTTCTTGATTTCTTTTTGATATTTTGTCAAATTTTGTAATTAAACTTACCAGAAATTGTGGATCTCAAAACTGATGTAATTTTTGTATAAATTAGATGGAAAAGTAGACAGAAGGATTGGTTTTTTGGCACAAAAAGACTCTATTGTGTATGTGTTATTTTGATATTAATAAAATTTCCAAGGCAGAAGTTCTAGACTCGCATATCTGAGATTCCTTTGCTGTCTATCAGTCAATTTTCTTAGTGGTGTGTTCTTTCTTAGTAAGTCTCATAGTTGTTATCTCTTCATGTTTGAAACGAAGTTTATAAATCAGTGGAATTCATATTTGATGCTCTGCTATTTTCAGTTTCAAATATTCGATTTTATCCTCTAAAGTTAAACAAATTTCATTTATTTGCTTTGTGTAATGGGTTGTTTCTTCCTTCTGCTCACCAGCTAAATATTTTGAAGTCTAAGCAAACATTGTATATGCCTTTGATCCCTATCTATCTTACCCTTAGTTCTTGGAAATTTCAATAAGATCAATCCCATGAATCCATGCCCAATGGTTAAAATTACCATTTTTCCAACCAAAATTATTCTTATTTACATTTAATCTAGCCATTGAGCGAATGAGTGACCTGCTACTGTGGTGACCTTGAGTAGTAGAGTTAAGGAGAGATCCCTCTCATGATTGGAAGGGCCAGCTTCCAATTTTAAAGTTTTGTTTAAAGGTTACCCCAGTGGTTTCCCTCCACAGCCAGGAAATTATGGAGTGATAACATATTGGCCTCATTGTTGGGGACGCGAAGCTTCAAGTCAACATCCCGGAAGAACGACAACGAACAGATCTTCTCTCTAATGGTGAACAAAGGACAAACACAAAAAGGTTGCACATCATTCACCTAGCAACTCCACTCTCAGCAGGATCCAGAAATCAAAGTATCACTGGCGACTCCACTGGATCAAGATGAATCCACAATCTGAAAGGTATGCTCCTATGAATCATGCTCATATTCTTGGCTTTCCAAATCGTATTCCTCGCATAGATTGACAAACATATCTGCCAAGATTTAGAGATCAAAATGGAGATGATGCTGCTCTTCATTTGGTTAAATTTCACATGCACATACGTAGGCTAGGGCTTGAATTTCATGAGGATTGTTTGATGAATATTTTTATGGCAACCTTAGAAGAAAATGCATGATCTTGGTATGAACGATTGCCAGCTGCTAGTCTATATTCCCTTGAATATTTATATTCAGCATTTTGTATGAACTATGAAGAAAGATACCCTTTTATAGTGTTGGTTGAAAATTTAAAATTTCTGTGCAAATTTTGAAAATCTTTTTCATCACATGGGAATGGATGTTGATGATGAAGACCTTATGGATGATGAAATCGAAGAAGCCTTGCTTGAAATGTCTTCTCGTCCAAAAGAACTAGTAGATATTAGTTGTCATGATACTCAGGATCATTCCCAGCAAGCAGTCATTTCTCCCTTGGCTGAAAATGAAACAGATTTGCATCTCAATGCTGAAATCCATGTTACATCCCATGATATTAATGATGATTTGCAGCATGCTTGTCAGTTTTCATGTGACTGAGATTGGGATGAAGACAGTTTTTCCAAGTTGTCCTCCATACCATTCATCTACTGAATTATTGCTTCATGAAGAAACCGGTGAAAATCATAATTTTTTAAATTGTATACATGGAAACCTTAAGCATTAATCTCATCCATGATGATAACTACCTTGAGTGTAACGACCCATTCCCAAGTTATACCCAAAACGATATTAGCGCGTGAACGATATAGGCATTTGATAGCTACACCTGCCTATACCGCCCACGTCGCACTAGTACACCCACCTACTAATATCAAGATTTCGTAGATTGGGAACTTAATATTAAGATTTCAGATCTATATTAAGATCAACTAAGTATAAATTTTATGAAAAGAGATAATAAAAGAAATGAAATAATAAAGTTAATCCTTAAGTTAAAATGAGTATGCAATATTAAAGATTAATATTAAAGGAACTTAAATAAAGCCCCAAGCTCTATAAATAAAATAATTATATAATCCCACCTTCATAAATGTATATTCGTACTCACCTTAATGTGGACCACCCCCCAAATAAATAAATAAACATTTAATATAAACATAATGATGGATAAGGCCTCAGGAGGTTAGAGGCGGTGGAGGAAGATTGTTTAGATTATATTCCCATCCCAATATAATGAAAAGGATACCACCATAAATACAGAAAATATCACCATTAATAAGGGGAAGACCTCGGGGAAGTATGAGGCGGTGGAGGGAACTTATTTAAGGGAGGTGATATGAAGGGAAGGGGGGGATGTTTTTGGGAGCAAAGGAAAGGAATTCTGCTGAAGTTAGATTGAATTGTGAGATTGAATTGCCTGGGAGTCTCTGTTCTTCTTGGATATCTGGGCACGGGGGCAGAGGAGACATCCTCTGGGTCTGGGATTGTTCCCGGATTGGCTGGGAAGACTTGGTTATTTCGGTGAACTGTTTAACTATCCACAGCATCAGCCTCACTGGGAGGAGAGCCATCATCAAAATCATTAACTGCATTCCAGGTATTTCTTTAGGTATAGAATTGTTTCTCAATTAAATATCACTGCAAATTTTCATCGAAATACTTACTGCTGATTATATTTTGTCTGCAATTAAATCTCTGTGTGTGGAAACTCACATTTCATTGAAATAGGTTACTGCTGAATATATACTTAGTTTAATATTGGTTTTAAATTAAATCTCTGAGTATGGGATCTTACATATGGTATCAGAGAGGTAGTTCAAACCCTCTTACGACCTTATAAACCCATTAAAACAAAAAAAAAAAATCCTGCTTCACATGAAACAGAGATGATCTCCACAATCTGGACTCGTCTACTAATGTAAGGTCTTCCCACAACAAAAAAATATAAGTTGGAAAGTTGTAATGGGAAAATACAACTAAAATCTGTTTCCTCGAAGATTCAGATGTACAATAAGCCCCAGCAATGATCCCTAGTGCCATTCATCGTGCTAAATCTAAGACTGTGTAATAAATTCTGAGGATCCAAAAAAAAAAAAGATTTTGAAGCATAGGTGCAACTGCATCCTCTCCTCCATCATTAGAAGTTAATATTCTATCCCTGCCATTTTTAGCCCTTGCACTTTCTATCTGAGGTAATATGACTTTAGATGGTCCTCGCAAATCCTCAAACAACAGACCAAATCTAATTATAAATGACGGTGTCAAATTATTCCTCATGATCCATTCTGCTCTTTTGTTGGGTCCAATTAACATTTTAACCATCTCTTGATACCAATGATCTTTCTGAATTTCTTGATCAACTTCCTTGTATTGCAAAAACACACCCATAATAATAGCAACTGAAATAAAAAACCAATGCTGACAACAGAATAGCTGTGGCGATACCTAGCACCAGGGCACCAATAATTATTGCAGCAATTGATCCATTTTTTATGAGAAATGCAGCTTCCTGGCACATACATGACAGTGCAAGTACCAACAAAAACATCTCAAATCTCGGTATCACCAGAGCACCAGATCTGTGCCTATCTGTTTGCCATATCCACTTTCTCAATTGCTGAAGTAGAAGAATCAAGATGTGGACAAGCATCAAGCCACCTCCAATGACAATTAACCAGAATATGTTCCTCTTAAAACTCCTTCCATCCGTCAAAATTGTTTGCCTTCAAGGCAAAGTCTGCCTCAGGTTTTATCCCCTGACTTTCAAAAAAAAAAACAATTTATACTCCATTGGACGAAGTGGTTGCCCAAACATGGAAGCATTTATTCCCAGTTTACATTCTATTCTCTGCCTGCCTTCTGAAATCAAGTCTTTGCCGCAGTTGCCTAAAAAACATTGATTTGTGTCTTGCTGGAGCATAACCTGTAATCTGGTTCATTGTATTGTAACGTGGTGTAACCAGAATGCTTAAATCTACCAAATGTGAATGCACGTGTGGCCTCTCCCATGGCAAATCTAGATGAGGGATAATCCACTACAATCCCTTTAAACTTTCATGAAACTTAATTGGCAATTTCACACTCAACCATTTACACAGTGCATAGACCTGAAGATGGCATACCATACGCAACAGATTTCTAGATGGGTCAGAGATAATCCAACTTGCTGATTGGCTTGATAGTACGCCTGCAGCTTCTAGGCTTGCAGTGGAGTATCAGCTTCTAAACTCCCATTTTCTAAGTTTATTCTAAGTCACTGTTAGCCTTAGACTTTGCCTCAGAAAACATCGATCCGGCAAACAAACACCTGTGTTCACCAAAAGCTTCCAACCCTTATCGAACTGATAGCGTGGCAATCCAAAGTTAAATAAATGGACAGCGAATTGGATAGATGGCGGTGGAGCAGGTAAATGGCGTGGCACCAACTTGATGCGGTGGACTTCTTCGTTCGAATGGCGATTGTTGAAAGGGCGGGTTATGGAATGCCACGCACGGGATTTGAAATCCAGTCGGGGCTCCACCGGTCGGCGCGAATGGTTTAAAAAGGTTTAAATGTGAGGTAATTATATTGCAACAAACTTTGGGATATGCTATTGTAACCATACGATATATCACACGACCGCCGGATGGAAGGCAAAGGTTTATAAGGTTCAGATTAAATCATATGCCAACGTTGAAAAACCCAAGGTTCACGTATATGGTAAAAACTTGGTGGTAATGGGCGTGGGCTCGAGGTTTGAACACCATACCTCGGCCCTAATAGATGTGCGCCCCACCAATAGGCCGTCGGCAATGTTTTAAAGGCGTATCAGTAATGTTGCCTACACCGCCGGAACCATATATATATATATTGCTATATATATTATACACATAGTTAAAACGTGCTAAATATCATAACGAAGCGGAAGGTCGGGTGGGGGTATGGTCGAAAGTAATTAAATCTGATATATATATATACTTAGTTAAATTCTGGTTTTAAATTAAATTTCTGTGAAATTGCAGGGCTGTATTTCCCTCGTATATATGTTTTGCGGGCAATATTAAACCTTTGTTACCCGCTCCATATTTAATACGACAATATATAAATATATATATATATATATATATGCCTTGTCATTGTCATAAGATACCCGCGGACTTTACAATATTTAATTTGCCATCGACTTTAATAGTTGAGCCTCCACCGTAATGTATGATTTAGACCCACCACTCAATTCAAACCATTCGAATTATATTCCACTTATATGCAATCGGAACTATATGTTAATGAGTGGATTTGTAACGGTTAATAAAATTCGAACTTGGATTATAAATATTAAGTTTGAAATTATATTAATAATATATATCAATATAAATTAATATAATATATGACATTAAAAAATTCATATATATATAGCAGCAATCACCATTTCATTTTTTTTTTAATTATCGTAACGTGGTTACGGATGAAAGTTAGAATTTTGATTATATTTCATTTATTATATAAATTTAATTAAATTATAGGCCATATAATTTTAAATTAAATTAAACAAAAGTAGGGTAAATTAGAGTTTGAAGCGGATATTTTATAGGCATCTAAACTAAGGTGACAAAATCTTATAATATGATATTAAGTTAAGGATCGAATGATAGCATTAGATATAAAAAATAAAAAATATAAAAAATTCAAGTGTTTGTTAGTCATAGGTAGCTGAAATCAATAAATCCCTTCTATCACTGCATATAGGAATAAAAAATTCTAGACAAGTTTATAAACTAACACTTTGATCGATGAAAACCTTGCATTCCACTCTAGATTTAGTAAGCATACTTTACCCTGCATAGGACAAAGAGGTCGCGTTGCCACCCTCCTTGACCTCGGTACCAGTAAGACCTGCTTGCAAGTAAAATAGCAAAAGAACTATACCCGTATGCCAGCTCTAATCTTGCGAAAATTATATTTTGTCAGTCTGAAAATTTATCCTCTCCTCATGAATTTATTATTATGTATTTCAGGAAAATTACCATGTTGAACACGTACCAAAGGCGACAGTGCCAGCGAAATGCAGCGCCGCCACCGCCACCTTCACCATCGCCTTCACCACCATCAAGATCGCCATCAGCACCTGTTGCTCCGCCTGATCTCACTACAGTGATGAGCTCATTAGAAGCCATTATGGAAACCTTGAAAGGGTCGCAGTCGACCAGGGACAAGGAGGAGCGACGTCAGTCAGAGGAAAGACATTCAGAAAGACCAAAGGATTTTGACGACAAACCTCACAGAGAAGATATTTCACGGGAACTGCAAAAGATTAAACTCCCTGAATTCTCTGGAGGACGAGCTGGAGAGCAGGCCGAAGCATGGTTGGAAGGGGTGATCAGGTGCTTTGCATTGAGAGAATATTCTTCAACTTCTAAAACAAGGACCGCTGTATTCCAACTCAGAGGGAATGCTCTGATTTGGTGGAGGAATATGGAAAGACAGCTGCATCTGACATCAGATACCGTTCTCTGGGAATTGTTTGTGGACCGATTCCGTGCAAAATACTTACTGCCTTTCTTTCAAGAGCAGCAAGCCGGAGCCTTCCACACTCTAACCCAAGGGGGTAAAACCGTGGAAGAATACGAGACAAAGTTCATGGAACTTGTGAAATATGTTCCTTATCTAAACACGGATGAACGCCAAGCCGAGCGTTTCATATTTGGGTTAAATCCTCGGATCAGAGACATGGTAAGAATGTGGAAGCCACCAACGGTGGCGGAGGCAGTGGAATGTGCTCGTTATGCAGAAGAACATCTGGGGATAAAAAGGGATTTCAGGCCAGCTGAATCAATACCGCAGGCATTTACAGGAAAGACTCCCCGAAATTTCTTCCGAGGAAATAACTCGAGACCACCTCCTTATGGTAACAAGTTTACCCCAAGAGGAGCGGGGGCAAGAGCTCCCAGGACCATAAACGCAATAGCTTCCGGGTCTTCAAACAACAGTGCGTGGAGGTCTCGAGGAACTGGTAATCGAGGAAGGAATGGGAGAGGAAGCAGCACCAGGGGACAGAGTTCTTGGTCGGGGATTTCTCAGTCAAACGAAAGAGGACCAACCCGAGTGGACTGTTGGGGATGTGGAGGACCCCATCTTCGACGGGATTGTCCAGAGAACTCGCGGCAAACAGGAAAAGAACCGGAGAACTCGCGGCGGACAGGAAAAGAATCGTCATCAGATGCTCAAAGCAATCACAGAATCCATGCTGTCGTCAACAACAACCAAGCAGCACATCAATCCACGGTACTGGAATCTTCAGGTACTATCAATGGAATAAAACTCAAAATCTTATTTGACACTGGAGCTACAGATAGTTTTATTTCATCTTATGCATTGAATAAATGTGGGTTGGCAGCCTGCAAACAAGACGATTTTAGACAGGTAGAAATGGCTTCAGGAGACCTTCAATCGGTAGAATTATGTGTGGAAGCTTGCAAAGTTGATCTAGGAGTCTGTTTGACCAAACTAAAAGTTTATGTCACAGCCCTAGGTACTTACGACATGGTGATAGGAATGGATTAGTTAGAATCTCATCGAGCATGGGTAGATTGTTCCGGAAAAACAATACTTTGCTTAAATGATATTGGTGAGACAATCCAAATTCAAGGTATTAAGAGAAAAGTATCCTTGCGTTTCATCTCAGCGATGCAAATGAAACGGTGTTTAAGGAAAGGTTGTCAGGTATATGTAGTTCAAGAGGTAAGCAAAGAAAAAGGGCCTTCCTTAGATCAATATCCGATTCTATCAGAATTTCTGGATGTTTTTCCAAAAGAACTACCTAGACTGCCTCCTAGGAGAGAGCTAGACCTCACCATTGAATTGAAACCTGGTACGGAACCTATATTTAAAACTCCTTACCGAATGACTGCCCCGGAACTTCAAGAGTTGCAAATACAGCTAAAAGAACTATTAGATATAGGGCACATTCGACCCAGTGTTTCACCATGGGGTGCTCCTGTAATCTTTGTCAAGAAGAAAGATGGTTCATTACGACTGTGTGTGGACTATCGAGATTTGAACCGAGCCACGGTAAAGAATAGGTATCCAATGCCTCGCATTGACGACCTTTTTGATCAAATGAAAGGAGCTACAGTATTTTCAAAGATCGATCTGCGATCAGGTTATCATCAACTCAGGATAAGCGAGAGTGATGTTTCTAAGACTGCATTCCGAACTCGTTTCGGGTATTATGAATTCATTGTGGTGCCATTTGGGTTGACCAATGCACCTGCAGTCTTCATGAACCTTATGAATAGCATTCTCCGCAAATATCGTGACAAATTTGTACAAGTTTTCCTGGACGATATTCTCATTTACTCTAAGAATGAGAAGGAGCATGAAGAGCATCTTCAGATAGTGTTATCTTGTCTCAGAGAGCACAAGTTATATGGAAAATTATCCAAATGCGCTTTCTTCCAGAAGGAAATCCATTACTTAGGTCATATCATATCAGGCGAAGGAATCTCCGTAGATCCTGAAAAGGTAAATACAATCAGGGAGTGGCCGATACCTAAGAATGCACATGAAGTGCGTAGTTTTATGGGTTTAGCAAGTTACTACCGAAGGTTTGTGGAGGGATTCTCCAAGATTGCAAAACCCATCACAAACCTTCAGCGCAAGGGTGTTAAGTATGAGTGGACTGAGGAGTGTGATAAAGCTTTTTCTGAACTCAAACGATTATTGACTAGTGCACCAATTTTGCGGGTACCGGATATGGATAAAGATTTTACTGTGTGTACTGACGCATCTAAACAAGGGTTAGGTGCAGTTTTAATACAGGAAGGAGGCGTAATAGCATATGCTTCGAGAAAATTAAAAACTCATGAAGAACTTTATGCTACGCATGATTTGGAGCTAGCCGCGGTGGTCTTAGCTTTAAAGATGTGGAGACATTACTTGGTGGGGAGAAACTTTGTGCTTAAAAGTGACCACCAAAGTTTGCAGTATTTATTCACCCAGAGAGACTTAAATGCAAGACAAAAACGATGGAGTGAACTCCTAAGCAAATATGATTTTGCAATTTCATATATAAAAGGGAAGGAGAATGTGGTAGCAGATGACTTAAGTAGAAGACCCCGAATATTCTCCCTCGTACCTATGAAGGTGAATTTGAGAAATCAAGTGCTTGAACATCTTGTAAGAGACAGTTGGTACTTAAAAGTAAGGTCAGGGCTCGAAAGCAACCATTCGAAGGAACCTAAGTTCGAAGGGTATGATTTGGAGGAAGACGGAATTCTACGATTTCACGGAAGAATGTATATACCAGACAGTGGAGATCTCCGAAACACCATCTTGAAAGAAGCACACCGAGCAGTATATTGTGCACATCCTGGGGTAAAGAAGATGCATGCTGACACTAAGAGACTCTTCTTCTGGTCAGGCATGAAAAACGACATTGTCAAATTTGTCGCTAGGTGCCTGGAATGTCAGCAAGTAAAAGCTGATCATCGTCACCCAGCAGGTCTCTTACAACCTCATGACATCCCAATGACCAAATGGGAGATAATTTCTATGGATTTTATCGTTGGGCTGCCTCTTACGCAACAAAAGCATAATGCCATTCTGGTTGTAGTGGATAGATTAACAAAAAGTGCCCATTTCATCCCAGTAAGAGATACTTATGAAGTCGCTGATGTAGCTCGGGTATTCATAAATGAAATCATCAGATTTCATGGAGTACCTAAGAAAATCATATTTGATAGAGATCCTCGATTCACATCAAGGTTCTGGAATTGTATGCAGTCGGCCTTGGGAACTCAGTTAAATTTGAGGACTTCCTATCATCTTGAGACCGATGGACAGACAGAAAGGGTAAATCAAGTACTCGAGGATATGCTAAGGATGTATGTTATGGACCAATAGTCACGATGGGAAAAGTACTTACCCTTGGTAGAATTTGCTTACAACAATAGCTATCATAGTTCAATCGGGATGCCGCCATTTGAAGCTTTATACAGAAAACCCTGCAAAACGTCGTTGAGTTGGGACAGGTTAGAAGATCGAATAATCGTCAGACCAGACTTGATCCAAGTGATGGAGGATCAGGTAAAACTGATTAGACAACGGTTAAAAGAGGCTCAGGATAGACAGAAAAGTTATGCGGACACTCACAGGACAGATAGAAGTTATGTGGTAGGAGATCAGGTTTTCATTCGCATCAGACCAAATAAGAGCACCATTCGGTTTGGGAGGGGGACAAAATTACCCCCCCAGTTTATTGGACCGTTTGAAGTCCTGGAAAAAGTTGGACCAGTCGCTTATCGTCTTGCACTGCCACCCCACCTGCACAAAATTCATAATGTCTTTCATGTATTTGCCTTACGACATTATATTGTTGATAAATCTCATGACCTTCAATGGAAGGAACTGCAGGTATCGGACGAGGGAACCCTAACGGTCGAACCATTACGTATTCTGGAACGTAGGGTTCGACAGCTCAGGAACCGCCGGATAGACCAAGTGAAAGTCCAGTCGGACAAGTATAGTCCTGGATCAGCGACTTGGGAGGATGCTGAGACTTTTTGCCAGAATTACCCTAACTTGTGTTAAATTTTGAGAACTGAAAACTTTTATGTATATAACTGCTCTATTTTGATACTTGACATTTTGAAACACTATGTAAAAATGAATTTTTACTTTGCGGGTACATGGATACCCATAAAGCTAGAATGCTACTTCACTCTACTGATACAGGATATACGTTGTTTGTTTAAAAATTCACTGGTGCATGGACACCGATATGCAATATGTCATTTAAATTAACATTGCAAGAATGTGAAATCATAGATTAGACATTATAGACGAAAATATCTGTCAATTTATTTCATTGCATTTCAAATATGACTCAAGGAAAGGAAATAAAAGAGTAACTACATTTTGAATATGATAACATATGAGTATACAGATTGAAAATGGTAAAGCAATGCATCATAAATAGAACATGAATGAACGAAACAGAAGCAGCATCTGAAATGAGAAATTTTATTGAACATATGGATACCTATGTGAACAAATTTTCTTTTTATATAAGTTCTAGGATTGATATCATACATATCAAAGTATTTTGAATACGTAGAGGTTGTTATATGGGTAACAAATGGTTATGAACAATATAGATGCATATGCTGTAATATGTGCACGAGTGTTTACATTGCAGATTATGTACCAGTGAGTATCATGCAGAAAACAGTTCACCGAAGCAATCTACGTGATGACAGATTTCCAAGAACAACTGAGACTCCCTGAGATCCTACGATAGGGTGTTGACCTTGGTCCTACTGGGAGGGGTGGGGGTGTTGCCCACCGTTTATCCTCCAATACCTGGAGTCATGGGAAGACTGTGCGAGTCACGCTCCCCTAGACGTGTGATGATGACTGTCGGATGCCTACAAGCAGATCAAGTCGACGTAATCGACTCTGATATCATTGAGGTCTATGAATGGATCAGTAAAACTGATGCCATGGCATATTCCTGTAGAGGATGGATAGGATGGGAGCGGAAGAGATTAGAAAGGATAGGATGATTTTAGAATAGTTTGGAGACTCGGTGAAGATGGGAAGTAACAATTAAATTACCAATACATACTTATTTAAACGAAAATTCAATCTTAAAATACAGGCATTCTACAATCACCCTAATCTCTAAAAACACAATATTGATCTGAGTATATAAAACCATAAACTTCGGGACGAAGTTTTCTAAAGGGAGGAAGTATGTAACGAGCCATTCCCAAGTTATACCCAAAACGATATTAGCGCGTGAACGATATAGGCATTTGATAGCTACACCTGCCTATACTGCCCACGTTGCACTAGTACACCCACCTACTAATATCAAGATTTCATAGATTGGGAACTTAATATTAAGATTTCAGATCTATATTAAGATCAACTAAGTATAAATTTTATGAAAAGAGGCAATAAAAGAAATGAAATAATAAAGTTAATCCTTAAGTTAAAATGAGTATGCAATATTAAAGATTAATATTAAAGGAACTTAAATAAAGCCCCAAGCTCTATAAATAAAATAATTATATAATCCCACCTTCATAAATGTATATTCGTACTCACCTTAATGTGGACCACCCCCCAAATAAAAAAAAAACATTTAATATAAACATAATGATGGATAAGGCCTCGGGAGGTTAGAGGCGATGGAGGAAGATTGTATAGATTATATTCCCATCCCAATATAATGAAAAGGATACCACCATAAATACAGAAAATATCACCATTAATAAGGGGAAGACCTTGGGGAAGTATGAGGCGGTGGAGGGAACTTATTTAATGGAGGTGATATGAAGGGAAGGGGGGGATGTTTTTGGGAGCAAAGGAAAGGAATTCTGCTGAAGTTAGATTGAATTGTGAGATTGAATTGCCTGGGAGTCTCTGTTCTTCTTGGATATCTGGGCACGGGGGCAGAGGAGACATCCTCTGGGTCTGGGATTGTTCCTGGATTGGCTAGGAGGACTTGGTTATTTCGGTGAACTGTTTAACTATCCACAGCATCACACAGCATCAGCATCACTGGGAGGAGAGCCATCATCAAAATCATTAACTGCGTTCCAGGTATTTCTTTAGGTATAGAATTGTTTCTCAATTAAATTTCACTGCAAATTTTCATCGAAATACTTACTGCTGAATATATTTTGTCTGCAATTAAATCTCTGTGTGTGGAACCTCACATTTCATTGAAATAGGTTACTGTTGAATATATACTTAGTTTAATATTGGTTTTAAATTAAATCTCTATGTATGGGATCTTACATTGAGTTGCAAGAAAATAGTGAAGAAGAGCAAGGTGTTTTAGATCTTTTGGATGCTACAAAATCTATTCATAATTTTGTCTCTTAAATTGACATATTTAAACAATTTTAAAGATCAAAATGACATTCTTGCTGAAATATGTGAAGGAACATTTTCATATTGTTACCAAACACATAGGATTGTTGTCCCTTTTGAATGTGTTCAAGAGTATACAAAGCCTTTTCCTGCCATAGATGATGTGAAATATGAACAGATGCCCCCCTTGCATTTTGAAAATGATTTTGAGTTGGACGACATAGAACATCCAGCAGCTATAAACGAAGAGAGTGCTTGTCTTTTTGTTGATCTTCAAGATGGGTTTATGTTTCATGTTTTTGAAGACCATCTAGCCAGCCAGTTGGAATCATCAAGGGAGTTTGTGTTATTCACAAGTACAGGGATTGGATTCAAATTTCGTTTTGAGTTGTCGCTTTCTACCTTTTTCTCTCTGCTCAAGGAAGGTGTGAGCAAAATTTCAGTGAGTAGCCATCTCATTTCATGGTTAAACTAGAAATTCCGGATCACTTGATTGAGCATTCATCTAGCAGATTAGAGTAGGAACTGGTATGCTATAATGTAATATTCCAAATTAGCAGTCAGCTAATTGGAATATTGATTTTGATTTATTTTGGCATTTCCTAATGTTGGGTGGAAATAAAGTGGGTAGGGGACCCACAACTAATAATTAAGCCAAATAAAGTCTTTTCCTAAAGTCCCTAAGGGAAAATTGCGGCTCTAGTGGTGGGGTCGAATTGGCCTTAGGTGGCAACGTAGAAGAGGCACGAAAAGGATAGCGTGTGATTGGCTAGAGGAAAGCAACACGTGATTGGCCAAGGATAAAAAGAAGAAGGGAAGGCTCATTTTGGATTCATTCATTCATCTTATTACTCTTGGTCATTTTGACTGAAGCACGCTTGAGCTGGAGAGCCAAGTCTGCAGTGTTGTTTAGCACACGAGATCTTCAAGAGGAGATCTCAACCTCTACCTTGGGGGACTTCGAGTGCCCACTCAGGAGAGAAGTTCTGCATTTTGGTGGGGGAATTACATAGCAGTAGCAACAGGAAGAGCATAGCCCCTTTAGGACTGCGTAGAGGTAGAGTAGATTGTGCAGTGATTGCGCAGTTCAGTTCGATGTGGGTGTCGGGAGTGTGGAGAGAAGTAGAGTTTCAACAGGAGATTTGGAGGGGAGGTTAGCCACCTCCTACCAGGGGTTTTGGTAGCTCTCTGGAGGCATTTTCCAGTAGATTCATCTAGAGGTTCGATTTACCCAACAGCGCAGTGAACCAAACCCAAGAGGGCCAAATTCCGAAGTAAAGCTTTGGGCGAACCCTTTCTGGGTTTATTGAGGAGAAGCCAAGATTAATTCAACAAAATATTTTGGGCAGTTTTGAGGATTCAAACAAAGATCCTAACGCAGCCAGCAGCTAAAGGAGTGAGAGGAAATTGAGCTGAAATTTCAGGGTCAACATCTGGCCAATTCCTTCGCGGGTTTTTGTGGGTTTGGTGAGTAGAGTCCGGGGTTAAAAGCCCGAAAATTTATGAGCAGAGAAAGCAACCCAACCATCAATCTGAAGCCAGCCAGCAACAACATTTCTGGGCTAGGCAACATAGAGACTGAGCCACGCAGCAGCACTTTCAACCAAAGTTTTTTCTTGGGTTTGAGTTGTTCTTCAAGCCTGCCTTGAGTAGGCCCAGGTGCAAACTTTCTAGCACCTCAATTGTACTCTTTCCCAATATATTAATAAAATGGCTCAGCAGTGATTTTGGCTCCAATTTGTAAGTTTTAATGGTGTTTGCATTTTTGCTTATTTGCACTTTTATTACTATTAATCCCCATTTGGGATATTACAAATAAGCTTTTATGGGCAAGCATCTCTTTTAGTAAGTTTTTCAACGTTCAATATTCAATTTGGGTTCGGTTCAATTGCAGAATGAGATGGTTGTAGGCCAAGCCACAGGTTTCAGATTTGGAAAATGAATTGATTTTCAGAGTTTGGGAGTTGCGCAATGACTAGGCACCTGGTCTACGAGGTCTTTGTTGCCTCTCAAGGTGACAACATCCACATTTGAGCCAGATCTTATCATATTCAAAGTTTGGTGGACAATTAAATTAAGGCCCCAAGACCAAGAAACGCTAGAGAGTAAAACAAGCTCCAACAACCAACATGGACCTCTTCCTAGAGGCAGTAAAAATACTAAAATAAATATTTCAAGACAATGCTGCCAAATGTTTCATCAGCGACATTTTTGCTCTGTTTTCACAAAACGTTGTCAGTTAATCTGTCAGCGCCAGAATCAGCCCTGTTTTTGGCAAGCACTGACAGATTATTTGTCAGCACTTTTGCAGTTTTCATCTCCACAACGTATGCCCATTTAATCTGTCAGTGCGTAAATAGTATGCATAGTTTAAGGCTGAGAGAAAGAGATTGGTTAGGATAAAGCTCTCTGGAGATCATTTTTACACAGTAAATATCAATTTTGGTTAAATCAAGTCAAGGACTGTTAAAAATGGCAGCTTCAAGAGTCATTCTCTCCCCTGAGGTGAGCTACCAAAGTAGATGAGAACATATGACTGTGTCTTGTGAGTTGCAATAAATCAAGGCATGGAATCTTGCTAAGAACCTTAGTGGTGACTGATACCAAACCCATGGAGTTGGTGAAGTATCAATACAAATCCAGGTTAAGACTGTCTAGTGAGGCTTGGTGTCAAATCCATGGGCTTGGTGAAACACTAGCGAAAAATCCTAGGTCGGACATCTTGTGAGCTATATGCAAAATCAAGATGTGGTCTAGCCAAATCAGGTGGACTCCTGTGAAGCTAAGAATGTTATGTGTGATAGCCTCTTTATCATGTTGTGATGATGCTTACCGAGGAAATGATCACTCCTAGGAAGCTAAACTCCGACATTGATTGAAAAGCTAGAAGATCACATAGTTAAAAGATCTCTTCTTATTATTGCGTGAACATGATGTTGTAAAGCAGATGATGTGATATGGACCATACTAGTGAGAGAATGATGTAAATGATGTATAAGCCTCGTTGAGTCATTTAAAATTGTTTTCAAGTTGTAACTCCTAGTCAAGTTGACTAGTAGAGATGTAAAAGTGTCATGTAATGTTTATTTGATGTAAGCCTCAGTTTATAAAGGCAAAAGTATTTTTTATGTCAATGTAAACTTAAAAAATAAAGTGGGTCGAAAAAGTACTAGGCTTGAGGGGACTTGATGAAGTCAAGTTGTAATCCCTAAAAGTGACTTCTAGAAGCTTGAAAAGTCACACCTATCCATCTTATAGAAGGATCAAAGAAAAAAGATAAAAAAGGACAAAGACCTTCACTCTACATACACAATTATGTTTTTTCAGCAGTTTTCCAGCAAGCAAGGGTTTACATGTTCGATTACTAAATCGACCATAACTTTCTCTTCAGGCATCCAAATTGAGAAATTCCAGTGGAGTTAGAAATTAGACTCCAAGACGTTCCCAGATCAGCTGAACGCTCAAGGAGATCTAGTCTGAGAAGGGAGATCGTCCCTCATGAAATTCACGCACTGGTTTTCTGCATAATTTTTCCCTAAATTTCCAGAAATAGTTTCAGAGAAAGAAAAGCTCATAACTTTGGATCTAGACAAGCTTTTCCGGAAATTCCACTTGGAGTGGAAAGTAGACACCAAGGTGTTCCCCTTTCCACTCAACGCTCTTAAGCAAGACAATTTTCTGGGCACTCTCATTAGCCCTAGCCATTGTGATAAGACCACAAAGCTACAAGAAATAGCGAGATCTATTCAAGAGCACAAAAGCTTTGTCCTAAAGGGCCGAAGGGCTAATCTTGCAGCCCAAGGAAAACCGAGCTACTTGGAGAAGAGAGCAAAGGTGTAAGGTTTCTACGTAAGATCTGAAATCATCATTTAAAGATCATTTATGTGCTACAACAATAATTCAAAATTTATGATTATATCAATCCTCAAAGGAGCGAGCAGTTTGAAGATTTTACAAATACAACTTCACTATGGAAAGAAGTTGATCTCACTCAAAATTCTATGCATAAAATATAAATTGGAAGCTCTAAAGCCTGGCCACCATCACCTTCAGAAAAGAGTCGAAATTCTAAGCAAGGTTGAGTTCTCAAATTAATCTATCACTATCCTTCACGATATCATCTTGGAGCAAGTAATACAGTGGTATGTTAAGTCAAGTTTAGTGGTAAACTCTGAGTATATAAATATACAGTCTAAGCCTAAATAGTGAGAAAGTAAGCCGACCTGTGGAAAAGAATCTCAGTCTTGAAGGAAAATCAAACTCATGCATCTTTGTAAGAAGAAAGCATATTTGACTCAATGACGAATTTTTCAACAATAAATATGTCATGCACCAACTCATGAAAGGACCCTTGAAGATTTCATCAAGATCCTTTGTTTTTATTCTCATACATATAACATGATGTCTACAGTTTGCAAAAGGAACAACAAGTTCATTATAGTATCAAACAAAGGTATGTATAACTTGATTATTTGTTAATAATCTGATTATATGATTCTAGAATTATTAATATCTAGTACTTGACAATACATATGAAAAATCTCACTCCCCTTTACTTGTATCCTATCTCATAATAGGATTTGTAATTAGTACAAGGTATATGACATTTCCTTGTAATAATGGAATTAATTAATTAATAATGTCCTAGGGCCTACAAGAAAATCTTTGGGAGTCCATACTCCAAAGGAAAAATAGAAACTCTAGATGATCATCACGATATTGTACTTGTATATTTTTGGATGTGCTTGTCAATAAATATTAAAGGAAGCAAAACAAGGCAGACATGCTAATCTTCGAATGATGACTTGAGACACTCTAAACAAAAGTTGAAATGAGCCTTGGAGATGATATCATTTGAAGGGAGCCCTACAAGGTTTGTAAAATAAGTCTCTCAAGGTATGTATAAAATTTCGTAGCTAAACTTCTCCATTACAAGAGTACAATCTTTTTGAAATTTTCCTTGTATTACTAACTTTCTTATGTTTAGGATATTGAATCACAAAGATTCTTGTTAGGGTGACTAATCATTAGATTGAATCTATGCTCATTATATTATCACTTGTTCATTTTTGTGAAACCCTAACCTTTAGGGTTCACTGTAAAACCCTAGCCTCTTAATGCTACAGGTGTGTCGATGAAACACTAGTCTACTTAGGGATTGTACAATGAAATTATATCCTTGCTTAGGATATGTTAACAATAATGTTGAAACCCTAATCCTCTTAGGGTTGTGATATTTAGGGTTTTTCTATTTTTATGACAAAATCCTAGTCTTTTAGGGTTAACTACTATAATTTGAAATGCTTGATCTTTAAGGTTGTGATAAGTTAGGGTTTGTTGTCAATATCTAGGTTATAAATCGAAACCCTATATTTTTAGGGATTAGTGAATTAGGGTTTACGAGCAAGACCCTAGAAATAGCCAAAATGAAATCCTAAGAATGAAACCCTAGGTATGTATATCTAAACCCTAGCTTGTATATCTAACTTTGATGTAATTTTCTAGGGTTTACCTATGTAAGTATTGATGAATTTCTAGTACATGATAATGAAACCCTAGATATGCATATGCTAACTTGATTATTGATGTATCTAGGGTATATAACAAAAACCCTAGTAAAGTGTTGAAGAATGTAACTAGTGTCAGTCTTCAAAATTGTACTTGAGCCATCATGTAATATATTTGTCAAAAGAAAAGAAAAATTAATTTTATTATTAAAGAAATTGACTTATTAAAGCATGAGTTTCATGCTTGGGTCAATGGTCAATAGGTCAAAGCAACCATTGAGTGCTCTAGGATTTTTGTTAAGTCAAAATCAAATTTATTATGTAAGAAACCCTTCTTGGGTTTTTGGTGTCAAAGAAAGAAATTTAGTTTTGTCATGTCAAACCCTCCATCCATCAAGTCAGCCTCAAGCTCTTCGAATTTGGATTAAATTTCATCTTCTACAAGTCGACTTCTCCTACTAAGTCATGTCAGCTCATTATACAGGCGGAAAAAACTATATATACCCTAGTAAAATCGACCCAATGAACAAGCTCGGATGGATCACAGACAACGAAGTGCATTACAAGATGGATCACAAATAGTAAAGTGCATTACAGGATAGATTACAAACAGCGAAGTGCATTACATAATGGATTATAGACAGGGAAGTTAGAAGTAAATTACAGATAGCAAAGTTTCGGTTGTCAAGATGATTTGGATGACATATATAGGATAGTGAAGTACTAGGTGAATAAAAGGACCAAAGCATGACATGAATTCAGGACCAAAGTTTGACAAGATTACAGAACCAAAGCTTGGTATGATCACAGGACCGAAATAAGGTATGACTACAGGACCAAGGCATCATGTCATTACAGAACGAAATTGTTATTGTAGAATAAAGGATGAATTGCAGAGAGGACAATATTGATATTTGATCAGCTGGATGGATGGGGGGTTAAAGGTCTGTGTCAAAGGTCTTGGTTGTCTTACTTTGATATGAATCTACTAAGGAAGAGTTTGACTGGGTTTTCCCCACCATAGGGGTTTTAACTTTTGCGTTGGCTGAGTGTCTGCATCTTGCGTTGTGATCTTCTTTGTTTGGCATTTGTCTTCACGAATGAAATATAAGAAATTCACTGAAGAACTAATAAAATAATCACAAGAAAATGTCAATACCTAAGAGAAATCTACCTAAAGATTATAATTCATATAATGCCCTATATTTCTCAACACCTAGGAGGGGGTCCTATGGAGCAACTACTAGTTCAAGGGGAAACAATGGAGCGATAGCCCACTATCACCTCAGTTAAGGCTCCTTGCTCACTAGATGAATGTATCAATAAGAGGATAAGGAGTGATTCTTAAGGCCTATTCACAAGAGAAGCTCAATTAAATAGCTTGCTTGCATTGAAATCAAGGTGATGGGCTCTCTAG
Organism: Pinus albicaulis; assembly: GCA_034641835.2. NCBI lineage: Eukaryota > Viridiplantae > Streptophyta > Pinopsida > Pinales > Pinaceae > Pinus > Pinus albicaulis. The sequence continues at coordinate 222,767,684 of CM076574.1, forward strand.
GAAGGGCTAAGCAGATTCTCGAGGCTAGGGTTTGGGAATATATCTTGTCAGGATGGTTCCTAGACCATAAAATCCTTATGGAGAATTGGCATTTATGTGATCTTTGTGAAATTAGAGTTATAAAGTTGCGGGACCACAAAGGACCAAGTGGACCCAGAATTAGGTCAAGGGTATGGAGTTGATCAACCAAGGAGGGGCTTGACCTAATTAGGGAAGAGAAGAGGATCAAAGGACAAATTTTCTTTTGAGGGTTGAATACCATGATCCAAATGAGGAGACTAGCCAAAGGAAACCTAGGGCAAGAAATGGTCTTTGAGCTAGGGCTTATTATATCTCGGGATCCCACCATCGAAATTGCTTCAAATTTGGAGGACCTCTAGAGAAAACCCTAGTGCAGTTATGGACAAAAAATTAAGGTGCTTTGATGGTTATAAATAGAGTAGCTCTAGAAATATTGGATCAGATAGAGTAGCTCTAGAAATATTGGATCAGATAGAGTAGCTCTAGAAATAGCAAATAGATCTTTTAAAGCTCTCTAAAATAAGTTAAATATTTTTGGAGATAAATATTTTAGATGAGGCACTAGCCAAGAATCCCTGCAAGAAAGTCTTTATTAGATAGTCTTGGGATCCAATAAGGAAGGCTCTTCAGAGCTTGTTGGTTGGTCTAACTAAGGACGCCCTCACACCCAAGTTTTCAAATATAAAAAGATATTTGCAGTGTGCACACTCAAGATCAAGTTGTTAGATCAATAGAGACATAAAATAGCAATATAATCCTCAAGAATTAGAGGTACCTGCTAATTCATTTAAATTAAAATGCTACCTTAAATCCAATAATCAATGCAAGATACATGTGCAACAATAAGTTATTCCACAAAGGCTAATGATCAACAACTTCTAAAATATTATTTAGTAGAGCATTAGGAGCAGTATTATCATAAGAAGTAGGAGAGAAACACCACCATCAATGAAAACCCCAAAGACTTTTGCATTATTATTATTCCAGAAAAATTACAAGAGAGCTTCGAGAGCTAGTACATGATCCAAAGATCAGATGTCTTGAGAAGCAAATAACTTTTAATTTATAGATAAATCCTCCAAGTGGAAAATAACAACTAGTTGGCTTGATCCATGTCAAAATAATCTCCACCATTGATAGATATTTGATCATCTTTTAATCTCCACTGTTGAAAATCTTTATTTTTGAGGAATTTTCGAATTTTTCATTTAACCCATTTTTTATTAGCTCAAAAATAAAAATTTTGAGCTAATTTATTCAAAACATTGACTTTGACTTAACCACCAAGGCCCAAAGGTCCAATTTTTCTTGAAATTTCAAATATTCCCTTGGTGGGGGGCCTCCAAAAATTAATTTCTTTAAGACCCACGAATTTTTCCATTTGGAAAATTTAATTTCTCTAGGACTTTTAATTTTGACTCTAATTAATTAAATTTTTGGCTTAGGATTTTAATTTATTTTTGCCAGAAAATTTAATTAATTGATACTTGAGGGGATTAATAATTTTTCCACCCTTTAATATTTTAGCCATGGTGTCTAAGTATGAGGGACTATGCACTAAAATAATTTTTACATAAGATATTTACATTTCAACCCTCAAAGGGGGAACACCCATTCGTTATAGACCCTCAATTTATTACCCAATTCTGTGACTCAATATGATCTATTAGACCAAGTGATTTGTAATAAAATAATTTAGCCAATTAGCTTAAACTATTCCCAAATCACTTTTGCAAAAGACTTGACTAAAACACTAAGACTCACCTAAGACCTTGACGATAAATTCTACCTTAGCTTTGGGGTAAGGCTGGAGGGAAAAGCTTTGTCGATCATCCGTGTTTATAAACACAGATGAATCAGTGAGACGAAAAACCTCCTAGGATGAAATTCGTCGCCAAAATAATAACCTTACCTAGGTTGTTACATACATATATGATCTTACTAGCATCATTTACATTAAAATTTTGTAGAATGGGTTTACAACTCAAACTAACGACTAATGATGATGAATCAAGGATATATGACTGCTCGAACATGATGGAATTCCTTTGCGAAACTGTGTACTGCTATAGGGTAGTTGACACGGAGTGGTCAACAACTCCAACAGTTAGCTGATATAAACTTTACGCAAATTTATTGAAACATTTAGGACTAATCTACCATTTTCTTTTCCAGTTGATATGAGAAATATATATAAGCAAGCACACATAGAATTTTACACAATGTTTTTGGTCTAATGACCCTAGAAAAACCCACAAGGGGAAAACCAGTGCAACCAGGATTTTATTGCTTCAAGTTCACTGAGAAATTTCCAAGCAAATAATATTTTGAAGGTACTTATCTCCCCTTCAAAGCTGCTCCAGTCTTCCTTGGAATTCGTGCCAAGTTTTCAGCTCTAAATCAGGAGATTTGAGTCACTGTTATAGTCTTCTAGCAATCTGAATCACTGTCAAACCACTGCTCTGGTATAGACATATATTCAAACTTCAAAGGTATTCTCCTTTACCAAATACTTTAAAACTAGTGCAAACTGATCCTTATTTCTGCCTTGACCTATGTGTTGTAGTCTCTGACAGACCCACTAAAATTTTGGCCCAACTAGCAGTGACTGTGGCAGAAAATATGGGAGTTGAACTGGCCTCCTCCTCCACTTGAAATACACTGAGAATCACTCTCAGCTCTCCTCCAAACAGCACAGACCTTGGGCTTGTTTCTTGGCCTGCTAGCCACTTAGAACTCGGCCTGAAAACTACTTAAAAAACACGTGCTGGTGGTCTCCTATAATTTCGGGTAGCTGTCTCCTAAAATCTCGGACCTGTTCCTCCTAAAATTCTGCCCCGAAATTTTTGCTAGGGCAGCCACACGAGCTCCAGTTTGATGCTCACCCTCTCTGCTAGAATATGCAGGTCTAATGGTGATTTTCCCTTGCTGAGTACTCTTTCTCAGCTCTACAAACACAACTCTCAAGCTTTTCTTCTCCTTTTCACAAAATGCACATGAGAATGATAGAAAACCTTTGCCTTTTCCTTTTTTGTCTTCTCTTAGTGTAGGAAAACCTAATCCTATTGATCAAGGGCTGAGATTAAGAGATCAATGGTTGAAATCAAGTACCTTACTTGACCGCCTCTCTCATGTGGTCCCCCTCACTTATTGAACTCCTAGACAGTTTAATATGTTTTGTACCTTGTGCATTTTTTCTCTCACAAAATCAACATTAAACTAAAAAGTGACTTTAATAATAAAAGGCACTTTGTACTTTTTTCTCTAAAGTCACATTTAAAACATAAAGTGATAATAATACTTTATAAAAAGTACCTAGTACATGTACCACCTCATAAAGTGACTTTACTCAATGACATTAATGTAACTCATAATGTCACATGATAAAAAGGTCATTAAAGTGTTTTCCTAGGAAGAAAGGCCAATGCACGAGGAAACACTTCCATGGTACCATTTTTCTCAACAGGAGTTTGATTGGGTTGTCAAGCATTTTCAAGGAAAGGTCAGACTTAAAGTTGATTTACTTCTCATGACTCGCTCTCATCAAATATTGAAACTCACATCAATAGACAAATTACAGATATTGGAACTCACATGTTCAAACAATGAGATTTTCCAAATTCCCAACATCTAGATTTGGTATTTTTTCAGGGATATGTTCATCAAAGCTCAGTTCAGAAGTTTCAAAGTGAATTTTGAAATGATACCAGTCTATGCACTAATTCATGTTGCCTTGCTAGCATAATTATTTGGAATTATGCCTGATGGGGGTATTGTTCGCCTATGAGTCCCTATACAATCACGAAGTCCTAGATCACCTCTTTATGAGTTCTGTTCCTTATCCTTGATGATGTGCCATCGTTGTCTATTAATGAGCTGTCAATGTTGTCACTCTTCAGTTCACGAGGTGATTACATGATACATCAATGTACTATATATATTGATATCATCGGATATATTGTAGAGATAGATGGCTAAAGCCTGTTCCACCAATCTTCTCACTGCATAGTTTAACAGGACGGTGAGTACACTATTCATCACTTCGCCATTATACACTTTGGTTTCTTTTATCATATTTCTTTGTTACTATTTTACTTAGGGATGCCTCGTGGGTGCACTGACACTCCCTTGCTTTGTCTATTGCTGTAGCCTTCAGTAAGGACATTCATATACTTTTAATTCATGGTATAAAAATTTGGCTTCCTCTCTGCAGAGATGGACAGCAATGCTTCTTCCAAGTCTTTACAAATCAGACCTATATACTCTTCACCTCTTTATTAACATATTGCTATCCACAGAAAATTTTGAAATAAACTGTTTAAGGGTAATTCTTGAGAATTGTTACACAACTGCAGCCAAATTTTAAGCACCATCTTATGAGGGGATACTGCTATCGATCATTATTGTCCAAGGTTAAAAAACATGAAAGGACTCTAGAAAGATGAAGGTTTTGTGCACCAAATCCAAATATGCAGATAGACATTTAGTTATTTTCATAAATACTATCAATATATTTCCTTCTTGACATGTAAATGTTTTTTGAGGCATTTAAGCCAAATATGCAAAAGGATATTTTAGTTATTTGAACATAACCAATCAATCTATTTCCTTCTTGATACTTAAATGGCTTCTTCAGTCTTACTTGTCCAATAAGAGAAGCAATGCATGCTCCTGTGTGAACAAGAGGACCTTCTTTTCCAACTGCCAAACCGCCTCCCACTGAACCAATGCTGCCAAAAATCTGTTTTATGATTATAAAACAAATAAATATGCTAACACAAAATGAACACCATAAAGAAATGTCCATCCTGATAATTTTCCACGAGATTTGATATTTATTTGCAAGAGAAAATGGATGAGCATCATTGTTTGAAGTTTGAACAAACCTTTCCAATCAATGTTCGGAACAGAAGAATTCCAGGTGTATCAATACCTGCATTGCAACTTTGCTCCTTCAATTCAAATTTGATAAAATGACATCTACAAGTAGCATACGACACCATTATCACCATCTGCCACCATGTGAACCCAGAAACAAATTACCATTCAAGTAGCCCTTAATTTCAGGGATGCCAGAGCCTGCTGCTGCAGGTGCAAAATGTGTCACAATGTACACCGAAGAAAACACCAAAGCTAAGTTGGACAACATGTAAACCAAGAAGCCAGCAAAGTAGGAATGTTTTATGATAGCAAATGTGGCAGCAAATTTCCATCCAGCAAAATTCTCAACAGCAATGTTGATAAAAAATGCTGACAACCCTGTACCTGGAAATATCCCAAAAACAAGAGCGTTATTACAATTCGGCAATGATCCCAAGCCATGTTGGCCAAATAGACTTAGAAGATAGCACTATGAAGGCACTTTAGTCCTATTTGCCAAACAATTAAGCAGTAATCTGTTTTCTCAGAAATAGATAAACAGAGTATGGATATAGATTGAAACGCCAAGAAACTCTATTCAAATTCTCTGAAATTCTAGTTAATGGGTACCTTTCTTGCGTAAAAGGGTAAATTTATTAGCAAATAAATATTATTACAGTTTACATCATTGCAGAGTCTGATACTGGTGTGACAGAGTCAAGCCTTTCAATCTGTTTTTAAATTGACTCAAGATCACCTTCTATAGGAAGTCAAATACAGCATTCTTTCTTTATTTGTAAGCACATAGTATCTGAATAAAAAATTCAATGACAAAACAACACTGAATTTCTAAAATGAACGTCTGGCTAAGATTTGTTTGTTTCAGTCAATGGCAAGCATTCCATTTAATCTATTAGCTCGATCACACTTTCAGAATCAAAATATATTGTTCATTGGCACAACAAGTTCAAAAAACAAATTGTCAATCTTAAATTCGCTCCACCAATTCACTAAGATGCATCATAGAAGATAAAGCTATTCTTCCAATATGCATAGTTAGAATGAAAGAGTGCTTAACACATCAAGACTTGAAGATAAGAACCTTTAGCGCCATGCTGGCAAAAACAGGATAGCACTGGAGTACACAACAAACTGATTAATTGTTGAGAAATCTATGGGCAGCAAGTGTAGGAGATTTATCTTACTTCTCATAACTGTTTGTGATGTATTTTTACTTCTTTAGACTAGCTTTTTCTTTTCCTTGATTATTATTAGTATTTTCTTCATCAAACAGCTACCAAACCATAAAGAACAAGAAGACAAAGGACACAAGATATAGGCGATCAGCCAAGGCCAAAACCTCTCCAATCTTGTGAGAAAAACCCACAGAATTCTTCTTCTATTCTTTAATTGATGAATTCCAAGACCAAGACCCTTGACCAAGAACTGTTGAGATTTTGGAGTGTTGGGGTAGCATCAGATGTGCTCTAGCTCCCAAACATTGTGGAGGGACTAAAGTACATGAGATCTCCAAGACCCAGAAAGCGTTTCAGGAAATTCCATCTTGTTTAAGAGATATTTAATTAATTAATCTTTTTAATTAAGGACCCTAAGTCTACCTTCGGAAAATTAAAAGATTAAAGGTAATTAAATTAAACATGTGATGAGAATGACTTAAGTGACGCGGATCAAACATCTTCTAGTCTTAGCCGTCGATTCAAGATTAGATCACAGGCGTTGATGTTTCAACGAGAAAAGTATAAGAAGAGGGCTTAGGGTCAGTTGGAGGACACACACATTGGCAGAGCACTAAAGCTAAGCTGAAATTCTAGGGCTTGGTTTGCTAAGAATTTCAGAAGTGTTTCAGCTACAGCGAGGGGTAGTATTGGCCAGGGGGATGGTGTAGTCCCAGGCCAAGAGTACAACGAGGGCAGAGAAAGCTGCAGACCGAGGTAGCGCAGAGGCAGCAGATATGCAGCGCAGCCAAGATCCCAGCAGGGGTAGCGCAGAGGCATCAGGAGCTACGCCAGGCTGACGCAGGCCCAGAAAGGGCAGCATAGAGGTAGCAAGAGGCCAGCAAGGCTGACGCAAGCCCAGCCAGGGCAGCGTAACCCAGTCTATGGTGACGCAAGCCCTCCCTGAGCAGAGCAGAGGTTGACGCAAGCCAGCAGGGCTGACATAGAGGGCTTCAGAGCAGCGCTGGCATTTCTAAAGATTGAAAAAGGCTTACTTTTGTAAATCTCGTTTGAGGGTGTGAATCAGTCAGTTTTTTTGTCTCCAAAACAGAGGTATAGCTACATATTTATTTCTCTGTCGGGTTAACCAATTTGGTTCCCACATCTCTTGTACTTAGAATCTGCTTAATGATAAAAACTCTCCAGCAGCCAGCAGCACCAGTTTTCTTGCATTGGGTTTTTCAGGGGACAGTTGTCTAGAAAATCCTTGTGTCACTTTGTCATTGTGCATGTTATTCAGTTTAGATGTGTATGTGTAGGCTGTTAATGTGTTTACTTCAATGTTAATGCTGAAGATTATGTTAATGTTGAAGATTTCAGATTAATAACTCATGTAAGTAGGAGAAGAAAATCAGAAATTTAATAGTAGGGTTTCTGTTTAAGTATATTTAGAAATTTTCACAAGAACCTCTCCAAGACCAAGTCACAATGCTGTGAAAATTTCGTAAATCTAGAATCCTATTTCAGCAACTGGAAGATATTCAACTAATTGTTAATTTTAACTTAACAATATATTTGCAGTTTACTATGGCAAACACTGAATACATCACACTGCAACCTACACAAATAAACTACGGAAGAAATACAAGTGCAGAAACAAAACTGAACAAGAATAGATCACACACACATCTGACACAGTTATTTTTGGACCAATGTCCCCAGAAAAACCCAATGCGGGAAAACCGCTGTAGCAGCTGAGGGTTTATATTGTTGAGATTTTGGGTAGCATCTATGTGGTCTAGCTCCAAAACTTTGTGGAGGGTCTAAAACACATGAGATCTCCAAGACCCATAAATCGTTTGGAGAAATTCCACCCGGAGCCTAAATTATTCCAAAAATTAACTATTTTAATGGATACCCTAAGTCTAACTTAGGGAAATTAAATAATTAAAGGGAATTAATTTAAACATGTGGGTGAGAATATTCTAAGTGACGTGGATCAAGTCTTTCCTAATCTTAGTTGTTGATTAGAGATTAGATCACGGTCGTTGATTGTTCAACGAGAAAAGTATTAAAGGAAGGCTTGGGATCAGTTGGAGAACACAGAAAGCGGTAGCACTTAAACTAAGTCGAAATTTTGGGGCGTGGTTTGCTAAGAATTTTTGAGTGAGCTTGCAGTGTTGGTGAGGGGCAAATCGACGAGGGATATTCAGATCCAAGGCCGAGAATACATAGACAGAGAGGCAAATCAGTACAAGCAGCGCAGAGACCCAGCAGGAGGGACGTAGCCTAGCCAGGCTCATGCAGAGGCAGCGCAGAGGCTAACGCAGGCCCTTCAGGGTGACGCAGAGGCAGCGCTGAGCCTAGAGGATCCATCAGTTGCAAAGTGTTTGGTCACTCAACTAAGCTACATGCTCCGATTATTTGTATGGTTAGTAGTTTCCCATGGGCTGCCCTCCAAAGCCTGCATTGCCAAAAGCAGGTTGGAAGATGGCTTGTGCCCTTGTTGCAACCACTCTAAGACCTTGAAGCCTCTTTTATGGAAGTGCAAGTTTGCTCAATCTTGCTGGTGGTTTACACAGGATTAAGATTCAGTGCTGCTTCGTGGACAGCTTCAATGGCATGCACCTCTTCTTGGTGACTCAAGGTTCTTGCTTTTATCTCACTTCTCAGGAAGTTGGGACTACCTTTGAATTACAGCTTTGTTTACAATCTGGAAATGACAATACAAATACCTCTTCTCTAATGAGGTAAGTTCAGACTGATCCTCTGACACTCTTGGCAAGAAGATGTATGTAATTGTCTAACAAAGGCTACCTCCTGATTAAGGATGCCAAAGAGTTAAATCCCTTAGCATATTCTGAGTTTAATGCCGCCCTGGTAGTTCTTGGGAAAAGGATGTGAGATATCATTGTATATATGCTTATATTTTATTTTTTGCATCTATCTCGTAAATATTCCCCTGTAATATAAGACGTATTTTCCAAAAAAAACATTGATTATAGACCCACCAGCTGCAGTTCAAACAGGAGAAATTTAATGTTGAATGTGTGTGGTCGTCATCAACAGCAAATCTTCAGACAACTTAGTATTTACTATTTAGTAAGGTTTGAGATGGTTCAAAAGTTGAATCTGGTCTGTTTTCCTAATCCAAATCCAATCAAATTTTGTGGCTGCAAAATGCTCTTACTAGTGAATCAGTGATGCTTGGTGTCTTTTAATATTGCTCGAAAGAGTCTTATGTGACATGGTTACAACTTACAAAAGATGCCTGCCATTTGTTGCTTGGTGGACCGTAGCAGTTTGACACGAAAATGTTGCAAGATGGAAAAGCCAACAGATATGATGTGCAAATCGATGGCATGAGGTACCTCTTCAAGCCCTGAAGGGAAGAACACAGACAATGTATGTCTACCTTCTTGGTAGTGCTTTTGGGTAGAGTTCCAGCAAGTTGTGCAGGAGAAAGGAGTGTGCCAACTGACATTTCCAAACAAGGATAAACCTTAAAGCTGTGGACAAACAAGGTGTGCCAGCAATATGCAGAAGCTGTGCAGGATTATGCAGAATTTGCACCTGCAGAGATACCAGAGAGTTTACCACCAGAGAAATGGATTACAGACCACTTTTATTTGATTATAAGATCAAAACTTTCAACTGAGGTGACATACAGATCAAGTCTTCAAAAGAATAAGGAGATTAAAAGGATATCAAGTTATTGTTGTGTAGAGAATTCATCAAGAAAAGCATGAGTCTGTGTGAGATACCAGCTACTTCAGCACTGTTGCTGCAAAATCTAGCAGGCCCAGTGCAAAACCTAACTAGGTAGGACCAGACCTTAAGGCAACATAAGAAAGGGTTGTCACCGTCACCTCAGCAACCTTTCTCCTGCTCTTTAGTGGTATTTGTCCACAAGGGAGGCGTCACTAAATCACCTAAAGGATATTTTATTGCTATGGTTCAAGGTGATGGATAACAGATCTACCAAACGGGATAAAGTACCGGCAAAGCCTAGATATTATTCATTTGATCTAAAGCAAGGAGCCTGGACTCAACTAGCTTAATCAGTTGATCAATTCTTAATTGCATGATATCTTTTACATTGGTATTGGTTCTCAAGCACTGTAAGATGGGAAATTGCAAGTGCACTGGAAGCTTTGCTTCCAACCCGTATACCAGCTCAAAGGGACTCCTTCGTGTAGATACTTTAACAATCATGTGATAAGCCCAAACAGCATATTTGATTTTGCTATCCCAACTCTTCTTATTATCCCTGTTGACCATGTACATGTCAACAGTCCAAGAAGAAGAGTACAAAGCAGTGGAATAAATTTTTGAGTCAACATCATCATTGTAATTCCAAATTCTACTTTTATATTGTAAAAATTATTCTAATATGACTATTAAGCCATGTAACAACACCTAGGTAAGCCTATGATTTTTGTCAATGGGCTTCACTCTAGGTAGTTTTTTAACCTCCCCAATTAATTGTATTTGTAAACACAGATAATTGGCAGAGTTCTTCTTCGTGATATACCGCAAAGCTAGGGTGAAATTCGTTGAGTCCTAGTGTTCTAGAGTCTATGTATTTTATCATACTAGATCATGTGTCTTGTGTCACAGAATTTGGTTGGGTATTAAGAGGTCTGTGTTTATGTGTAATTTCCCCTTCGAAGGTTTGATTTTGTAATATTTTGATGTAAAAGTGTGTTTAGAAATATTTTTGGTGAATGGTTCCTCATAATTAGAACACCATTCCCAAAATATTTTTAAGATACCCTTAGAGGGTGGACAAATATTTAATCCCCTCTTGAGTCTTTTGATTTTAATTTTTGGCAAAAAAAAAAAAATTAACCAAAAATTATCAAAAATAAAATAAAGGGAAAATAATTACTCTCAAAGTGGAAAATTCATCAAAAATTAGTTGAGGTTATTTTCAACAGAAAAAATTCAAGTCAAAATAAAATGCCTCATTTCCAAGGTAGGACACAATCCAGAAATTCGTTGGGCCAGAGAAGACTGTTTTCAGCAAAGCGAATTCCTTTCGACCAAGCAATTTAATGACAATTCCATTTTTTGAAGGTCCTCCATTGTCAAAAAGTCAAAGTTTGACCCATCCAGCACAGTGAACAAGGAATATCGAATTTTTTGGAGATTTGTGCCAGCTAATCAAGGGATTGAATTTTTTCCACAAGGATCAGGCCATGGATCAATGCAACTAGTCATTATTTCCACTTGGAGGGGTTGATCCCCCACATTTTCTATATACAGAAGCATTCTAGCTCCTCATTGTAACCTCAATTTGACGAAAAAAATTGTACTAAGCTAGGCTCTACTGGAATATTTTTTTAAAAAGTCTTGAGGTTTCAATTCAAGGTGTCTCTCTCTTGATGATTTATGGTATGTGTTGAATGGGTTTAATGCTCTAATTTTGCTCTTTAACTGAACATTATTGGTTCATAGTTAGTGGTTGGATTATCTATTAGCACAGGTATCTTGCTTTAGGTATTAGGCTAGAGTAAACACATTGACACTAGTAGATCTAGCAAGTATCTCTAAATCTCTAGTCTACTTGTGTGAGTCGAACCCCTTTAAAACTAATAATCTATATTTCAAGTGTGTAGAGATTTTCAGGTGAATCGGCCCTGTGAAAATTCCAAGATCTAGATCTTGAATCCCTACTACGGCAAACTGAACTACTTCTCCTACTTTTAAATTAGATTTAACAAGCTATTTGTAGATTACTTCTGAAAATATCAAAGTAGTTACTGAAAGAACCTTCACTCAATTAAATTACATGTGAAAACAGTAAACTGAGCAAGAGAAATAAAACACACACACGACACCGTTATTTTTGGACAAACGTCCCCGGAAAAACCCAATGCGGGAAAATCAGTGCAGCAAATCTGATGGTTTTATTATTAAGCAGCAGTAATATCTGAATACATCTATGATTGTCTCACCGGACAAATCAGTTACAGAGAATATGACTGACAGAAAGATCAGTGAGGTTACCTCACTCTAATACTGGAAAACCCGATTGATCCGGCCACTAAATGACATGACTCTGGCAAGCTCTACGCAGTCCCAGCGTCAAACCTTCTAGACACTGCATCACTCAGCTAGTGAATCGATCTGCTCCACAGAAATTTCGATCTCTGCCTCTCGGTCTCACGCCCCGACTTCTGACTTCTGAAATCGTCCTTTCAACAAACCTTTGGATTTCCTCTGGCCTCTGCATAGCCCTACATGGCTCTACGTCAGCCTCTCTGGCTCTGCCAGTAGCTACTGGATCTCTCTCCACCCTTATCTGCTGATGATTCTCCGGCTGAGAAAGATTTCTCTCCAGATACTGTCTCTACCCCTCACTGCAACGAAGAATAACTTAGATCTGGTTTTCGTCTTGAGCACTGCTCACTTCAGAAAATTCGATCACTTGATCCTCTCAGTGTATCTTACAAATGACCCTCAAGACTTCCTTTATAGTCTTCTCGTTGAGACTTCAATTGTGGAGATTAGATCTCCAATCAACGGCTAAGATTATATTAGACTTGATCTGCTTTTTCTAGAAGTTTCACCCATAGTTTACATTAATACTCATTAATTATTTTAATTTCCTAAGTAATGCAGGAGCATCCGGACAATTGCCAGCAATGTGATTATGTGTTCACATGTTGTGTTCACATGTTGTGGCCAAACAAGAAGTGGGAAAAGTTGATCATTAATAGTTTAGTTAGATTTAAATGTGTGAAGTTAGTTGGTTTTAATGTCCTAGATTAAATAAGAATAAAAGTACCATTTGGTTCTCCCTGCGAGGAGATTTAGCAAATAGATTAGGATTGAGAGGATAAGATAGAGTTTGTTTAAAAGCTAAATAAATGACAAACCACTTTCAGATTAGGTGGAAGCGTAGATAAGTGTGTGAAGTGTGATAAGATAAGTAGACAGAGAGTGAAGTGTGAGAAGTGTGCGAGTTGTGCGATAGAGGAGTGACAGAGAGGAGAAGTCATGAATGTAAAATCCAGCCATTGAAAGGCTCGGCTCTATGCAATTACCGTTCTAATAATTCCAAATGTGTGTGTTTAAAATATCCTGTCTGTGTTAAATTTCACTCTTTAATTCCCTGTTGAGTCGAATTTCGTGTTATCGCACAAGTGTATGCAAAGAATTCGATTTGCGAAGCGAACAAGTAAAGACATGGTGGAGTTCTGTGTGAAAAGACTTATGCGAAGTAGGCCTGTGAATGCGCAGTAGAGACCGTTAGATTTGACAGAAAACCGATGGAGATTAAATCGCTTCAAAAGCAATTTCGCAAGTTGCAGATTTTAGAATTTTGCATTAAGGCCTTAACTCATAAGTTAAGTGAAGTGCGATGGGAAGTGGAGGAGTAAACGAGAGCGAGGACCATTAGATTGGGTGTAGATCAACGGTGGACGGCAAATCACAAGTTCGCACATCACAAATTTTAGCGGGTATCGTTAAGACTTCGCAAGTTAAGTTGTTTTATTTGCGATGCGGTGAAGGGGAGCCACGTGTCGGCATAGTGCTCCAGCGCATTTTGCATATCAAAGATTTTTGTGGTTATAGTTAAGAGTTTGCACGGTAAGTTATTTTTGGTGCGATGCGATGCGTCGCATATCACATATCGCACGGGATAAGAAATAAGGTTATCGCTAAAGTCTAAAAGTTGCGAAGTGCGATATCCATTTAGCTCTGAACTGTGAAATCACAAAATCGCGGAATTGCAAAAGGTGTTAAGTGTTGAAATCTGCGGGGAGGTAAGTTGTAAAGGTTGCAAAGTGAAAAGTTATAAGAATTGCGAAGTTGCGCTTAGCGCTGATTGGTCCGTTCTGTGTGGGCCATAAAAGTACAAGCTCCGTGTGCAAATACTCTGTTTTAATGGGTATTTACTTGGGAAAGGCAGAATTAATAAAGTTTCTGTGTATTGTGGGTAATTGCGGCCTTTTGGCTGCATCATTTAGTATCAGAGCGGAGGTTGAGTTCTGTTCTCAAGGAGTGTAACAAATATGTCGCCCAGGAGAGGAGCTGGCAGAGGTCGAGGGAGACTTACAGCAAACGTAGCTTTGCTCGAAGAGATTCGACGCCTTCGTACAAGGATAGCAACAATGGAGACTGCTCAGAAGAGAGCACCTAACGAAGAAGATGTCAGCGCAAGAGAAAGATCTTCTGAAGAAGAAGAAGAAGAAGAAGAAGAAAGCGAGGAAGCTAAAGTTTTCAAGATATTGGCAAAGGTTAGTGGAAAACCAAGAATGGAGATTCCTTTATATGAAGGAAACCTTAATGTAGACGAGTTGATAGATTGGATCAGTTCAGTGGATAAGTATTTCGACTTAGAAGAGGTCGAAAATAAGAAGAAAGTAAAGTTTGCAGCTACCAAGTTGAAGGGCCATGCATCTATTTGGTGGGATGAACTACAGACATCTAGGATTAGAAAGGGAAAGCCTAAGATCAAACAATGGGATAAAATGGTAAGAAAATTGAAGAAAAAGTTTATGCCAAAAGATTATCAATTAAATATTTTCAAACAGTTGCAGAATTTGAGACAGAAAAGAATGGCTGTCAAGGAGTATACATAGGAGTTTTACAAGCTGAGCATTAGAGCAGGACATGCTGAAGATGATATGGAGAAAGTAGCCAGATACATCAATGGTTTATGGTATGATATACAAGATGAAATCAGTTTGTTGAGTCTGAAGACAATTGAGATGCCTATCAAGCAGCTTTGAAGGCAGAGGAGAAGACGTTGAGAAAACAAAGTCAAAAGAATAGAGGTAAAAATCCAGTAAGAGGAAAGGGAACTTTCAGACCAAGATTTCAGCACTCTCAGAATGAATGAAGAGGTTCGAGTAGCAGACCACCGCAAAGAGGAGACTTTGGTAGAGGAAGATTTGTACCCAGAGGTAGGGGACGAGGAAGAGAAATTTGGTGTTACACATCTAGAGAATGGGAACACAGATCATGGGATTGTCCTCATAACAAACCAGCAAATCAGCGGAATGTGAATGTAGCTGAGGCAAAGGAAGAAAATCCTCAGGTCACGGAAAAAGAAGAACCACCTAAGGGAGGAGAGTCCTTTATTGCTCAAAAGGATATTGCTTAAAGCAGAGAAGGAAGCAAATGAGCCAACTCAAAGGAAGAGCTTATTTAGGATTGTATGCAAGTCTAAAGATAAGTACTGCAAAGTTGTGATTGACAATGGAAGCACTGATAATCTTGTTTCCGTAGAGATGGTTGAGAAGTTGGGGTTGACTAAGATAGTACACCCTACTCCCTAAAGAGTGGCATGGCTACAGAAGAGACATCAAATTTTGGTGATAGAACAGTGCAAAGTAGAGATATAGATTGGTACATATAAAGATGTTATATTGTGTGATGTGATGCCAATGGACGTGTCCCATGTATTGTTGGGAAGACCTTGGCAATTTGACAAAAAAGCCATTCATGATGGCAAAAGGAATACTTATACCATAGAAAAGGATGGAAAGAAGCACACATTGTTACCTTTGAAGGATGAGGCAGACAAAAGAGCAACTAAGAATAATATTATGCTGATTAGTAGAAAAGAATTGCTGCAAGAAGTCAAGAAGGAGAAAGAAATGCATTTTTCTATTGTGGGTAAACCCAAGGTAATTTTGACTTCTACAAATTTAGACAATCTGCCTGTGAAGATTAAAAATATGTTAGATGATTATGCTGATATAGTTGTTGATGAATTACCAAGTAAATTGCCACCAGTTAGAAGTATAAGTCATCACATAGATTAATACCTGGTGCAAGTTTACCAAACAAAGCAGCATATAGAATGACCCCTTGGGAGAATGAAGAAGTTGGAAGACAAGTACAGGAGTTGTTAGTAAAGGACTAATCAAAGAAAGCCTTAGTCCATGTGCAGTACCAGTCGTGCTTTAGTCCAAAGAAAGGAGGAGAGTGGCGGATGTGTACTAATTCTAGAGCTATAAACAAGATCACTATCAGGTATAGATTTCCATTACCACGCATAGATGATTTGATGGATTGTTAAGTGGGTCAAAGTATTTCACTAAGATAGATCTGAAGAGTGGATACCATCAAATAAGGATTAGAGAAGGAGATGAATGGAAGACTGCATTTAAGACCAACAGTGGGTCGTATGAGTGGTTAGTGATGCCTTTTGGGCTCACTAATGCACCAAGCACATTTATGAGACTAATGAACGAGGTCTTGAAAGAGTATGCAGGAAAATTTGTGGTAGTCTATCTTGATGACATTATGATTTTCAGTTAGAGTAAGGAAAAGCATTTGGAACACGTCAAGCTAGTGTTAAGTACTTTGCAAAAGGAGAAACTGCTTATAAATTTGAAGAAGTGTAGTTTCATGAGGAAGGAGCTCATTTATTTGGGATTTATAGTCTCCGAAGAAGGCTTGAAGATGGACCCAGAAAAGATCAAGGTAATACTGGATTGGCCAACTCCGAGAAGTGTATTTGAGATAAGGAGTTTTCATGGTCTTGCAAGTTTTTACAGAAATTTTATCAGAGGTTTTAGTCAAATCTGTGCACCAATAATTGAAACAATAAAAGAGAGCAACCAGCCATTTAAATGGACAGAAGTAGCAGATCAAAATTTCAAGTTGTTGTAAAAGAAGATCATTGAAAGACCTGTTTTGGCCTTGCCAAATTTTGCTAAAATATTCCAAGTTGAGACTGATGCTATTGGGATAGCAATTGGAGCTGTCTTGAGTCAAGAGCAGAAACCAATAGCTTTTTTCAGTGAAAAGTTAACTGAGGCCAAGAAGAAGTATTCATCCTATGATAAGGAGTTCTATGCTATTGTGCGAGCTTTGAAGAAATGGAGGCATTACTTGTTGCCCAAAGAATTTGTGTTGTATTCAAATAACCATGCACTGCAGTTCATAAATAATCAGCCGAAGTTGAACCAAAAGCATGCAAAGTGGGTGGAGTTTTTGCAGAGTCTTACCTTTGTAATCAAACACACAAGTGGTAAGTCAAACAAAGTTGTTGATGCTTTAAGTAGAGTAAATTTGATTATGCAGCAATTGAAGATTAGCATTTTGGGGTTTGAAGAAATGATTGATATGTACGAAGAAGACACAGATTTCAAAGAAATATATGCAGCTGTTAAAAATCCTGTGATTCATAACAAAAGCCAGTGGATGGACTACCTGGTTCAAGGAGGATTGTTGTTCAAGAATAATAAATTGTGTATACCTAAGTGTTCCATGAGGGAAAATCTGATTAATGAGAAACACAGTGGGGGATTGTCTGGACACTTTGGACAGGATAAAACATTTGCTCTAGTAAGTGCTTTTTATTATTGACCAAAAATGCAAAGTGATATCAAGAAGTTTGTTGAGAAGTGCAGGATTTGTCAACATAGATAGAAGGTCATTCTTGATTTCTATAATCCTCATGAAGTAGGATTGGATAGACTCCCCCCTATCCATTTTGATGTCCTTCAACTTATTTTTGAGAAAGAGGATTTGATTTGCATTGTTTACTTTGAACATCCCAATCAACTTATCATACATCTCCTCAGATGTTCCCAAATCATAAATATAGGAAACCAAATGCTTTTGAATGGAGTCTTTAATTAGCTTTGACCTCACCTTTCATGTACTTTGTCTTTGCAGCAATAGGTGCATTTGAAGGAGGCTCCACCACTCTTCCCTGCACATAGTCCATAGCATCATTCTCTTCCATAGTCAAGTCCGAAGTCATCTTCCATCATGATAGTCAGATTTTTCCTTGAGCCTATCCTCAGATTTGAAGTATGATGTAGTCGTCATTGAAGCTAAATCAATATTTTTGTCCAACAACTCTTTTCTTAGTGATTGCTTTTCTCTCTCTTGATTGGGCTTTGTCTTCACCTGAGCTCTGATACCATGTTAATTTTAGTTAACAATGGTATGTTCAATGTTCCTTAAGCAGCCCAATAGCGATTTCCAATTTAGATTTCTAGTAGCAATCACATTAACCATTAATCACATTGACAGTAAAAGTAGATAGAACATGAAACAAAATGTAGAAGACAAGCCAAGACAAGAGGACACCAAATTTGGCAAATGCAAGGGGAAAACCCCAATGTGGGGAAAACCCTTTGATCAATTCTTCTTATTATTATATCAAAATTTTCAGCAGAGACAGAGTACAATAGTCAAACTGACTTGCCCAATTCAAAGTCAAAATAGCCCTGTCAATTTCTGTAGTCAACTGCAGTCAAACTTCAGCCCTAACCAGAAAGTCATCGCTAGTCAAAACAGAAATAAATTATCCTCAAAACAGCTCGGTCTTCCCCAGTCAAACTCGGCCTGATTAGAAGGTCAAAGTTAGCCCAAAACAGTTCAATCAAACTCGGTCAAAGGAGAGAAAAATTGTTGTGATTTTCTGCGGTCAAACATAGTTATTAAAACCGGCCGATTTGAACCGGTAACCGGTCAAACTGGTCGGTCAGCATGCTAGCCGGTTCAAACCGCCCATGCAACCGGATCCAACCCTTGAATTGACCAAAAAACTGGTCCTAACCGACCGGTTAAGGATGGAACCGGCCGGTTCTGTCCTTAACCGGCAGGTTACTTGCTCTGCCCAATAAGCGGACCCACCCACGGCCAGCAAGGTGTTTTAGCCTTTTAGGGCTGATGTGGAGGTAAGGGGAGGGTTGTTTCCCTCCAAAAACACCCTCCCCAATCTTTTATAAGCAGGGGCAGCCACTCCTTTGTCTCACACCAACTCATTTGTTGTTTGTGAGTTTGATTGAGAGCTTGGAGAGTGTTGAGTGTTTGCCGGAGCAGCGATCTTGGAGGCTTGGAGTTGGAGTTGGAGCTATTTTGGAGATCCTCTCCAATCCTTTATAAGCAGGGGCAGCCTCTCATTTGTCTCACACCATCTCATTTGGAGATTTTGTGAGTTTGATTGAGAACTTGGAGAGTGTTGAGTTTTTGCTGGAGTTTGAGGCTTGCCGTTTGAGCTAAGTAGACTATAGTAGCCATCATGCCTCCAAAAGGCAAGGATACTGCATGGGCTCATTGTGATATGATTGATGGCAAAATGATTTGTAGATATTGCCAAATATCTATTGTAGGAGGGGGTATTTACAGGTTCAAGCAACACTTGGCTGGGATAGGAGGCCATGTAAAGCCATGTGGAGCACCAAATGAAGTAATAGGGCATATTAGGGCAGAATACCTTCAGAAGTTTGAGACTCAAGTCACTGAACCAATAGAGAAGTTTGTGAGTGGAGCAGTTGCAAAGTTTGGCAGTCGAGAGTCGGGAGACTCAAGTTCAACCAACTGAGTTTGAACTTTGATCATGATTAGAAGTTTCAAGTGATAATGTTGATCATTAATTAGAATTTAGTAATATCATATATGTAGATTTGTAGTAGACTGTCACTGTACTATGTAGGCCAATGGCCTCAATGCTCATAGCTTGTAGCATTGTTTTTGGACTTTATGGGTCATTTGGAGCCTCATTGCTTATGTATTTTTTCGATGATATGTATTTCACTCGGTGCCATAATGCCATTTTGATATATTCACCTTTACATGGTATATAAATGAGCAAACTTTGCATATTTTGTCTCTATTGGCTTGGAATCATGGTTGCAAATCTTAAAAATAGTTTTTTTTTTTATTAAAAAATAATTATTTAATGTATTTTTTTTAAAACCGGTTCATTGAGATCTGACCGCTACCGGTTAGACAGGTTCCGGTTTGAAACCCGGTTCATTAGGTCCACCGGTCTGGTCACCGGTTCCGGTTTTAATAACTATGGGTCAAACTACAGTCAACGTTGGTCAAATTGCCCAGATTCCTCGATTTTTGTGCCGAGAAATGTAGCCTAAAAGGACAGAAATGATCATCCAAAAATCGCAGTCAAAGCTAGTCAAAGAACCTTTGGTCAACGCTAGTCAAACTTGGTTTGCTTCCTGAAATTTTTGGCCCTGCAACTCAGCCCAAAAATTATTCCTTATTCCACATGTGTGAGAGAGAGAGAATGCCCAATGTAGTACGAACCAATGAGAGAAGGGGAGAGACTGTGTGAGTGATGAAGATGCCAAATGAGGTGAGAGGTCACTTGTATTTATACAATTCGTTGTGGGTGAAGAGTCACGTCCATTGGGATTCATGAGCCTACATGATGATGTGGCTGACCTGAACAATTTCCACATGTGTGGGCATAAATTCAAAAATGCACTTTCGCTTGTCCAAATTGGATGATCTTTATATCAATTTTGGCCCTCTCAAAAAGAGGAATTTGATGCAATCATCATCTCCAACAAATAAGTTGTCCCAAAGTGGAATTTGGCCCTAATTGCCAATTTTAACAAAATGCCTAGCATGGTGTAAGGAAGAAAACAAACCTCCTAAAGATGGTTGTTTATGCACATGAATGAAAATCATAGTCAAATAAGTGGAGTGCTCCTCTTGAGTAAGCCCATATGGACCTTTGAACCTCCTTTTACTTGGTCAAATGAGTTGAGGAAGAGAAGCACCGAGATCTAGGAGAAGATCATCACAACGAATAAAATCTTAAAGACCCCAGGGATGTGGAACAATTTGAGTTGGTCATGCAGATCATTATTATTACTTATTGGAAGAAAAGTGGATCTAAAACCACTTGTTGCTTTTTTTGGGAGAAGTAGTCGAAGTAGTTGATGAGGTTGAGGATTTATTTATTTTATTAATATCCCTTGAGCGAATTGTGGATCTAGGAGAGACATTTATATTTTATATAAAAGGAGATGGAGCTCAACTTTATTTAAAGAGTAGCTCCCTCACTCATTTCTCATGGTTGGATTTGGGGAGAAATCCATTGGAGCTTAGTTGAATATCTATTGGATGTGTCCATAGGATCAACTCATCTATTCTGTGGGTGAGTAAATGTTTCAGATCTTTATGGCAATTTCTCTTGCTGTTGAAATATCTTGTCATATGTTTATGAAGTAAGAGTTTGGTAGGTTCTCTCTATTTTCCATGTGATCCTTGGGATGTTGTTTATGGATGCATTATTTCTCCACATTTCGTTGAATACACACATTTCATTCTGGGTAATCATAATCTTCGTACATGTTGGAGTTCATATGCTTTAGTGATCTCCATAGTTACATTTCTGGAATTTGGGACAGCAAGGAGAGGGCCTTTGTAGCTTGAGTGTTTCAGCCTCAATTGCCATCTTTTCCTCAATAGGACAGCCTCCTGTGAACCTTAATTTGACCCGATATGTCCAATGATAAGACACTTATCTCTGGTCCTTCCATCCACTTTATTTACTCAACTCATAAAAAATTGTCTTGCTAGAACCATCTCTTATTTCACCTTGGACTTTCTAGCCCAAGTTCTAACAATCTCATTCTAGGGAAGCCCACCTCGAGCCAGATGAGAGCCAACCTAAAGTGAAGAAAAGGGTTGGTGAGCTGACAGTGGCCTTCCTCTTATTTCTCCTGGCAGGAGCTTTAGGACTTTATCTCAAGAAGTGAGTGATTGTGTGATAACAAGACAAAAACACAAAAACAAAAATACAATTCCAGTCAATACCGACAGAAAAGCTGAAAGAAAAAATATATTACAATGAGAAATGCTGGAAAATATAAGCACAAAGGTCAAAGGGATGATATCATAAAACTTGAGGAAAATGACACAATAATATGTAGGCCACTAAAATAAGGGAGAAGAATAACATTTCAAAATATGTGAAGAAAATAATGGTCAAGAGAAACACTCAGCATGTAATTTTCTAAAGGTGGAGGGAGATCAAATGCAAAAGAAGCAAAGGTCTCACAAATATTTGTAGTTAGAGCTTATGTGTGAACATGTCACACCCCCTTACAATTTTTAAACACTTTAATAATGTTTACTCATCAGTCGGATTTTTGCCTCATTATTTTCATAGATAGCATATATACCAATTAAAACAAAATAAATCTTATTTGAATGGGATCATACAGATCATGCTAAGACTCTGTCAGACAAAATGTCCAATGGTGAATATAGAAAAAAGTAATTTTCTATCTGTTCAGAGGGTAATCTCTACTATTAAGCTTATAGTCATAAGATGCAATAAGATTATAGTCATAAGTTGCAATAAGATTTATAGATAGAAGCCCTTTCTGTCATCATTTCTGCTTTTTATTAAGACAATGTTCGGTAGCTAGCCAGCAGAATTTTTTTTTTGCTTACCAATGCCAATGAGAAGTGCAGAGAACCACTTTACAAACACAATGTATCCAACATACAACATTCTTCTTTGAGCCTGCAAAAGAAGATAGGTAAGCATAAAGATAACAAGATAATTAAAAAGTTAAATTTTTTCTACAAATCCAAAAAGGACAACTGATCAATTTTTGCAGATGCAAAAATCGATCAATTATTTTTGAGATAATTCTAAAACAGCCATATAATAGATTCACTATAACATAACAAGGGAATTTTAGAAGATATGTATCAAAACCAAATTGATACCCTCACAGAAATTTAACTACCCCTGCATTATTTATACAATCGTAAGTTTGTGCTGACATTACATTTTCCATATCTCTGAGATGGACAATCATTTGCACAAATATTTGATTTCTCGGCATTTGCATGTGTGTTACAGCCAACATCTTCCATTTACTTAAGTTGGGCTTTGACTGTTTTGATTTAAATTATAGTCTTAGATTGGTACTTAAACTCTCCCTGGGCCCAGCAAATTTAATCCCAAGTGTTTAGAGGATGAAGAGATTGTACATCTTGTTAGGCAGGAATGGCAGCTGTTTGATAATTCCTATGAACATTCAGCAATGTATCAGTTTGCAGACAATCTTAAAAGTGTAAAGGAGGTAACAATTGAATGGGCTAAACAAGTACAAAATTTTCCAGCAGGACCTTTTGAATGTGAAAGCATAAATAGCTCATATGTTCAATCAAAATACTGCTGGTATATTCACAGAAACAGAGAAGACCAAGTTAAAAGAATTGAAGGGGGAAAAAGGAATTTACTTGATTCGAGGAAGCAAAGTGGAGGATGAAGAGTAGAGCTGTCAGGTTGGCAGAAGGAGATGATGACACCAATTTTGTTCAGAACTATCCAAAAAACAGGAAACATATTAACACCATTTCGGAAATGGAAAAGGAGGATGGTTCTAAGATCAGAAGATTCCAGGACCTAGCTCAGATGGGAGTCTCCTATTTCAAAAGGCTACACCTAGAACTTCCTAGGGCCAACATACTGAGATCATCCATATGACTTCATACTTCCCATGGTTTATTGTAGAAGCCCAAAATGAAGAATTAAAGACAGAAGACTCAGAAAAATAGTTCGAGGATGTTCTGAAATCTTTTCAGAAAGCCAAAAGTCTGGGTCTGGATGGATAGACAGGAATTTTATCTTTGGCTTCTATGACCTTTTGGAGGAAGATTTTCTAAGGGTGGTCAAAGAATCTAGAATTTCTGGCGAGGCTCTAAATGCATTTAACTCAGCATTTGTGGCACTCATTCATACGAAAGATGCCCCTCCCTCCTTTGAAGAATTCTTGCCAATCTCATTATGCAATCCAATTTATAAGAACATTTCTAAAATTATTGCAAATAGGCAGAAGACTGTTTTTTCTGAATGTATATCACAAGAACAGTTTGGATTTTTGAAAGAGAGAGAGATGAGTAACGATTAGTAACATGGTTGGTGTTAGAATGGGAAGGGATTCATCCAATTAAAAACAAAAAGTTGCCAACCATGACCATTGAGCTGAATCTCTCCAAATCATATGATAGGGTCAGTTGGCTATACCTGTGATTAATGCTATATATATATATATATATATATATATATATATATATATAGCGATGAGCCTCAAGATGGTGAATTGGATCTCGGGATTTATGAGTTCAATAGCCTGCTTCTAGGTTGTTTGCTCCTTGTAAAGGACTCAGGTAAGGATGCCCACTTTCCCCTCTTGTGTTTCTTGTGTTTCTCCTAACTGATGAGAGTTCATGCGCAGCAGTGAACGAAAATAAAAGATCGGGAGGAATTAAAGGCATCAAAAAGGAGAGGTTCCCGTCATTGTCAAACTTGCTGTTTGTTGCTGCTTGGGAATCGCTCCCTAAGCGAGACTGAAAAGTTTAAAGAAATTTTGAATCTTTTCTGTAAGGCGACTGGTATGGAAGTTAACATTCAAAATTCATCACTCTTTTGATATTCCAGAAGGTCAAGAGAGAAGGAGGGCACAAATCTTGCCTTACAAAGTCACAGCTGTTGATAATAGATTGAAATACTTGGTGATTATGCTGAAACAAAATGATTATAAATTCAAGGATTGGAACTAGTTGTATGAGAAGATTGAGAAAAGGATGGATATCTTTAGGAGGAAGGTTGACCTTAGTAGAATCAGTCTTAGAAGCCATTCCAGTTTATGACACTCCTTGGCATATAATTTGTTATGCTTGAAAAGATAAGGAAAAAGTGTTTCAATTTTTTATGGACACATAATAACAATAAAGATAGAACTCAATTGATAAATATTAAATTGGAAGAAGATAGCTAAATCAAAAGAGACAGGGATGGGACCTGAAGAACATTCGAAGTTTTGGCCAAGCTTCTGGAGGCTCATCAATCACAATGATCTTTGGAATCAGGTGATGCTTCAATAATACAATGAGCCCCCTTCATATGAACTCTGAATCAGACTCCCATCAAAATCCACTGGTAAAGCTTCTGTCATAAGGAAAGCACTTGAACAAGCGTTCCCTCTGCTGGGGAATGGGTTGGCATGGAAAATTAGGAATGGAATCAGAGTTCAAATACGAGCTGACCCCTGGGTCAGATGTGCAGGCCAACAAGACTCCCAGATGCATTGATCAATTCATTAGATTTGCAAGGAATGACTATTTCACTGATGCTGCAGACGCTACCTCGTCCTCTCTATGGCATCAGGGCTAGAAAAAGGCCGACGGTCTAAGTCTGCAAGGGGATAAGCCTCTAAGGTGGAATACCTATATTCAGAGACTAAGACAGAGTTCCATCAGTTTAAGAGATAAAGAGGATACGCTAATCTCGTCCAAAACAGTGTTCAGGGTTATACACGGATGTTGGAACACTTGGGACACAAATCTATGTTTTCTACAGGAAGCCTGGGTGGGAATTTATGATGGTGGAAATCTATAAAATTTCCATGGAAGAATCATCTTCTCATGTGACTAGCTCTTGTGAATACGAAAGATGCCCCTCCCTCCTTTGAAGAATTCTTGCCAATCTCATTATGCAAGCAGCAATTCAATTTATAAGAACATTTCTAAAATTATTGCAAATAGGCAGAAGACTGTTTTTTTTCTGAATGTATATCACAAGAACAGTTTGGATTTTTGAAAGAGAGTGTGATGTCCCTTTTTCAGAAATATCACAAGTCTGTGCCAGAGATGGACTGCTGGGGCATTTACCGGATATGTCACCTTCTAAAGAAGGGTGAAATCCAGAGGCTTTCTGGCCCTTTGCAGACTCTGTCTACAGCTATGTGAAATTCCCTAGTAGGAATGACTATCAATCCAAGCCTGAAAAACGCATTTCCCAGGAATGGAGGCAGCAAGATTTGATCCCTGGTCTGGGATCTTTTGAATATATCTATTTAGAGCTGAAATCCAAGAGTGGACTCAAAACAAATGTCTCTAGGAGCTTGAGACAAGTCTCCTTTGCCTGTTTATCTTCAGAAAATGCCCAAAGAAGAAGGCTGCATCAACAATGATCATATACTAGCATAGCAATGTTATATAAGATACAAAATGTGCATGAAACCATAAATAGTCACTGAATATATGTAGCAGCAAGAAAATATACAAATACTTGAGGAACCACTCACTCAAGCTGAGCAAAGAACCCCTCAATAGCATGCATATGGAAACATATCAAAATACAGCTACACAAGGATACTTGTGACTAAAACTGCGCAGTCACTAGGAGGTGCTGCTGCACATATAATGTCAACATAAGAATATGGAAGTATAACGCTCAAAGAAAGATGGGGGAGCAAGATCTCAACCCCTGAAATCAATAATACATCAATCCTTGGAAGGATTGGCTGAAATGTACAAAAAGGCAAAATGTTGGAGTTGTTGCCTCTAAACTAGAATAGCACTGCAACTCAGAAAATGGATGGAGATAGCTAAAGATGCTGCATATGCTGAATAGATCTCCTCCAATGGATCTTTCAAGAGAGAGGCTGATCCAATCCCTGAAGATCTCTCCCTCCAAACTAGTGGTGCAAACCCCACTGCAACTTTGCTAAGAAATAACGCAGTCAAAGGAAGGGACTGCGCTGTGAATGAAGAGAGGAGCTGTGCCCGATGCAAAGATATGGAAAATAGATCTGAAATCTCCTCTAATGGCCTCCCGGATGCAAAGAAGTTCTCTCCTCTAAAATCAGAGCTCCGGAAGTGATGCTATGGAAACCTCCACTGCAACCCAGCAACACAATGTTTCCTGCACTGCTGAAAACGTTGTACTGAAGGGAAATGCTTTGGCCTTGAACCAGAATGTGGAGAAGCTGAAGAACAAACCTTCAAGAGGCTTCTCAAGAAGGAGGGAATCCTAAACAGGAGTTCCCTTGTGCTAAACAGCACAGCTATCTCAGTTATGCAATTGAAGAGAGCAAGCAACTCCAAATATCCATGAATGAGCAAAATGGTTGTCTCTTCCTTCTTTTATGCCAATGGAGGCTCCTTGGCCATGGACCCCACACATTAGGGTTTATTCCTCCTCAAGCAATTGCGTTGGCTTCCCAAGCAAGCCAAACCTCCATCTATTGTGTAGTTTGACTTGGTCAACATGACCTAGCCTCCTTGCAATTATCCCTTTTCACACATAGGTGTGCAAAACTAGCTCTAATGATGCTTCTCTTTCATTTCATGAGGGATTTTATTAATATTTTATTTATGAATGGGTCTCCTTGCCCATTTAATTCTCCTCCTAGCTGAAATAGCCAAAATTAATGTTCCAGTTAGCTTTATGCTAATTTGGGAACATTACAGAGAGAGAGATGAGTAACGATTAGTAACATGGTTGGTGTTAGAACAGGAAGGGATTCATACAATTAAAAACAAAAAGTTGCCAACCATGACCATTGAGCTGAATCTCTCCAAATCATATGATAGGGTCAGTTGGCTATACCTATGATTAATGCTTTTATATATATATATATATATAGCGATGAGCCTCGAGATGGGGAATTGGATCTCGGGTTTTATGAGTTCAATAGCTCTGCTTCTAGGTTGTTTGCTCCTTGTAAAGGGCTCAGGTAAGGATGCCCACTTTCCCCCCTTGTGTTTCTTGTGTTTCTCCTAGTTGATGAGAGTTCATGCATGGCAGTGAATGAAAATAAAAGATCGGGAGGAATTAAAGGCATCAAAATTGAGAGGTTCCCGTCATTGTCAAACTTGCTGTTTGTTGAAGGTGCTGTGCTGCTTGGGAATCGCTCCCTTAGCGAGACTGAAAAGTTTAAAGAAATTTTGAATCTTTTCTGTAAGGTGACTGGTATGGAAGTTAACATTCAAAATTCATCAATCTCTTTTGATATTCCAGAAGGTCAAGAGAGAAGGAGGGCACAAATCTTGCCTTACAAAGTCACAGCTGTTGATAATGGATTGAAATACTTGGGGATTATGCTGAAACAAAATGATTATAAATTCAAGGATTGGAACTGGTAGTAGGAGAAGAAGGAGAAAAGGATGGTTATCTTTAGGAGGAAGGTTGACCTTAGTAGAATCAGTCTTAGAAGCCATTCCAGTTTATGACACTCTTTGGCATATAATCTATTATGCTTGAAAAGATAAGGAAAAGGTGTTTCAATTTTTTATGGACACATAATAACAATAAAGATAGAATTCAATTGATAAATTGGAAGAAGATAGCTAAATCAAAATAAACAGGGATGGGACCTGAAGAACATTCAAAGTTTTGGCCAAGCTTCTGGAGGCTCATCAATCACAATGATCTTTGGAATCAGGTGATGCTTCAATAATACACTGAACCCCCTTCATATGAGCTCTGAATCAGACTCCCTTCAAAATCCCCTGGAAACTTCTGTCATTTGGAAAGCACTTGAACAAGCGTTTCCTCTGCTGGGGAATTGGGAATGGAATCAGAGTTCAAATACGAGCTGACCCCTGTGTCAGATGTGCAGGCCAACAAGACTCCCAGATGCATTGATCAATTCATTAGATTTGCAAGGAATAACTATTTCGGTGATGCTGCATACGCTACCTCATCCTCTCTATGGCATCAGGGCTAGAAAAAGGCTGACGGTCTAAGTCTGCAAGGGGATAAGCCTCTAAGGTGGAATACCTATATTCAGAGACTAAAACAGAGTTCCATCAAGTTAAGAGATAAAGAGGATACGTTAATTTGGTCCAAAACAGTGTTCAGGGTTATACACGGATGTTGGAACATTTGGGACACAAATCTATGTTTTCTACGGGGAGTCTGGGTGGGAATTTATGATGGTGGAAATCTATAAAATTTTCCATGGAAGAATCATCTTTTCATGTGACTAGCTCTTGTGAATAAGATCCTGACTTGGGGGGTCTTGAAAAAACGAACTTGGCATGGCCCTAATAGACGCACTCTGAGTAAAACTGAAGACCATCAGCCATTTGCTTATCCACAGTCCCTTCTCAAGAGAAGTACATGCCGATTCTTTGACTCTGAATGGAGGTCTAGATCGATGGCAAGGAAATAATGTTAAGGATTGCTTGAAACATTGGATGGAAGACAAGTCCGTTAGGGCGCCGCCTTGTGTGGCCTCTTGGGCCAAATGGCTAGCTAGGAATGCTATGCTATTGCAAAACAAAGAAGTCCCAACTTTTCAGGTAATCCACTAAATCAGGTACACAAATAATAATAATTTATTTTTAAAGTCACGACCTAACCTGTCGCCAAATTGATATGAAGGGTTGTGATCAGATGGTCAGAAAAGAAAAGAAAAACAAACACCAAAAAAAAACATAGAATAATGGCAGAAGTAAACATTAACAAATTCAAAGGTGGGGGGTTTGGTGGGGCCTGTCAAGGAAAACTTGGAGTACTATTTATTCAGGAAAACCATAAGATTGATGTTAAGGGTTGCTATTGAAAGAAGGGTAACACAATTGCAGATCTATGGCAATTCCAAACTTATGATTGTTTATTGATTACAAGGTGATAATGAACTTCACAATTTTGCTGCTTCTACCTGTATATGCAAAAATAAAAGAATGAAAAGAAGCTTCAACTATATCTCTTTCACTCATGTATACATAGAACTAAATACCCAGTCTGATGAGATCTCAAAACAAGCTTGGGATATCATACCTCTAGGTACGCTTTACTATTACATCTACTTGCTGCAGTTTGTCTCTGTTCAGTGCATACGATGGATGATAAGTCATTGTTATGTGACAAAGTGATGGAAGACTTTCATGAGGATCATAGAATGGTTATTTTTGCTTAGGGAATTTTTGTTAGCCAATATGGTTTTATTGTTAAGAAACTAAGCTCATGTCAGTGTGTAGAAGAAATGTATTGGGACTTTTATTGTAATTTATCTTGAATATGTATAAGTAGGGCTTAAATCGATGAACAGTTATTTTTTCGGGTGGATACATTGGAGATCCATAGTTGGTTTGACATAAGACTTAGACATAGTGCAGATGTTGGGTGTTGCCATACACATGTTTATGTGTATTTTCATTTTTCCTTGAAATAGAACCGGAGAGATAGGGTATGTATACTTGCATAAACTTTAACAGTTATTTTTTCGGATGGACACATTGGAGATCCATAGTTGGTTTGACGTTAGACTTAGACATAGCACAGATTTTGAGTACTGCTATGCACATGCTTATGTGTATCTTCATTTTTCCTTGAAATAGCACTGGAGGGGTAGGGTATAGTATATCCATACCTTCATAAATTTGGGTAATCAAATTGTTATGCAAAGGGGTCTCTTGTCTTATAAATGAAGGGATCTCATATATCAATTTGGAATATAGTGAAGTTGTGACTTTAAAATTAGAATTTATTATTGTTATTATTATATTAGTTGTAGGAATGTTATTCCCTCCACCCGGTTTCAAATTCCATGGGGAGCATTTTTGGCCCACTGTGATAAGGCTCAACGAATAGGCTCCCAGACCTTTGTGGAGTGTCAGCTCTTGCTAAGTCATAAATGTCAGATATATCTGGCTAAATCATAAATCTGAAGTATATCTAGCTTATAGGCAATTGGATATATTCTTAGTGTTACAGTGACAACCACTATATTTTATCTTGAATCTCACCCAAATTACTCTAACAAATTACTGATTCACTATAGTAAAAAAATAATAAATAAATAAACCAACCCGTCATTTCCATTAAAAAAAAATTAATCAATTACTCTCCTTTTAATGTTACCCGGCATAGCATGAAATCCCGTAAGTCCCTTTTACCATCTTAAGTTGTGACATTATTACATTTTCTTTTTCTCTGTAAATTCCATGTTTGACTATAGAGGACACCATTAAAATTACTCAGTGGACATGTTGTTACTCCCTTTTGTTTGATTCCTAATCCAATGGAGCATTATTTCACTGGTAAGGTCAACGGAGTGTCCAGCGTCCACCAGTTACTGTGGCATACCCATCTATATGGCATGAGTGTCAAAATGATGAGGGTAGGTGCAAGTTCAACGCAATTTTCGACCAATAGTTACCCCCCAGACCTGGCACCTAAGCTTAAATAAGTTTGGTCTTCGCAGTGCCCCTCAAGTGCATGTTTCTTGAAGCCAAAAAAGAGGGAATGAAAAGCAAGAGCAGGATAGAATTAATCACCCGGTCTGCCTTATATGGTTCGTTCTCCACCACTTCATAATCAAGGCTTTCCAAGCCTCCACGGCTATCCCTTGTTGGTATATGGTATCCAGCATCCTCTGCTACATCTTCTGAATGGGGTAAACGAGACCATGCTGACCGGACTGCTTCAACTCCAAACTGGCCGTTACGAATTTGGTTGGCCATTATAGTAACCGAGGGCATTCAGACTCGCGATGCTAAATCCCAAACTCCCTCGCAACCCGAAACAAAATCGAATGTTAGAACGCATCCGTGAATGGGGCAAACTGACATCCTTGATAAAATTCCGAAGCTCAATCCGCACCAGCGTGTAGAATATGCACGATAACAATTTATTAACTCTCCAGCCGGATCAAGAATCAGATAGGCTTTTTAAATCCTGTTGGGCACCACAGATCCACCCTTCATCCGGGTTGAAGATGGGATTAATAATGGAAATCTTACAGCAAATCCATGTCAAAATTAAAATTTAAGGACAAAATACGTTACTCGAGGACGAACCAAAACAGACCCACATGTGAGAAGACCATGTCAAAGCCAAGCGAGCATCGCCCGGATCAATTGGCATCAGAGAGGCCTCTGCCTCGTCATGAACCAGGCCGGGATGTCCTCGGATTTTGCACAGAATAAATAAATGATGTGGGCTGCCGAATAGAAGCATAAAATAGTATCGTAATTTAAGCGCTACCGGACCCCTGCCAAACACGAAGCCTTAGCTCTGAAGTCTTGTTTGTACCTTATGAAGTCTTGTTTGTACCTTATAGCAAACATTTCCGTCGTTCTACTGACTTTCGGGTGGTGTTAGTACAATCACATTTGCTCCCATTACATTGCCTTGTTTTTTCGCATGTCGTACGTTATTGCTACTCCACATTGACTGTGGAAAAGTCTTTGTTTCTTTATTATTAAGTTTATTTATTTGGTAATAAGGTGATTTAGAATGTGGTAAACCCTTTGTTTCTTTATTATTAGGTTTATTTATTTGGTAATAAGGTGTTTTAGATTGTGGTTGGGTATATTTTGCTGTGTAATGTTGATTTAGAATTCGGTTGTCTATTTTAACAGTGTAATGTTAAGAACATTATATTGTTTGTATATGTGTAAATGATAAATAGAGTGGTATTGGCCTGATGTAGTTTTTTTTATACAAGCGTAGCTTAATTTTTATTTTATTTTTCAAAATTTGATTGTATAATTTACATGAGATTTTTTTTTTTTTTAATTGTAGTTTTGAATGTATAAATGGATTTAGTTTCTTGAAAAAAAATTAGAGTGTATTTGAATTGTGCAATTTAAATAATTCAAACAAATCTCTACTAGATTTTGGGCAAAATTGATCAAATAATATACCCATAAAAGAGTTAAAGCATAGAATAACTAGACTACCTTATTGTATAAATTAGTGCCTACTAAATGACTTAATGAGAGAATGTCAAAGTAATTTAAAAAGAGATTGTTAGCAAAAATCTTAAAGATATAAATAATTCATTCAATTATATATATATATATATATATATATATATATTCATTCCAAAGGAAAAAAACAAATTGAGCTTTATTAATGGAGTAAAAAGTTCAATTTACATTGGTCTACATGTTCCAGCATTGCGTACAACATAGAGCAAAGTAAACATCAAAAAGTCTAGAAAAGGTCCAAAAAGAGAGACAAAACTATATATATTAGAGACATGTATCTACTATGGACAGCAGTCCGCAAAAAATATCACTGAGAAACATAGTCGTGTCCATATCAAAACCTAGACAACAGAAACAAGAAGTAACAAAAGTGAAAGTGTGCACCTGTTATGGAAGTGCAATGTGGCCATTTTCCAATACATTTCCCCGAGATAGTTTGGAGTAATATACGTATCCTTTTGTGTCACTTAGGCCCAGTTTTGAAAGTGAATCAACAACCATGTTGAATTCGCGGAAGATGTGTTGCATATGGAAATTCTGGAAAGAATGAATGAGAACGAGGGTGCGTGCCTTCTAATGTCGAAGCAATAGTGGATCGAAGTGCGATGTGCCAGAAATTCCCTCAATGATGGTTTTAGAATCACCATATATGTGGATATGATGTGCTTGTTTTTCCAATAGTGAACCAGAGAAGACCCCATAGTGCCACCAGTTCAGCCTAGGTGTTGGTACCCGAGCTACCATACCAATGTAGCATGTAAGCCAAGTCGTTGTCCATGAGGAGTGTCGCACCGCATCCACATTTGTGTTCTTGCGTCGCACCATCAAAAAAACCAGCAGGCCATATAATGGGAGGGAAAATGTGTTAAGTCGTCAAGTCTCTGTATGTCGAGGGTTGTAGTTTCATGTGCTCAAGCCATCCCAGGATTTTTATAATAGTACTGTAAACATTATGTGTCCAACCCTGGAATATCGCATGATTACGAGTTTTCCATATTTCCCAGAGGACAAATGGAGGAACAAATACCAGAAAACTGCCACGCTCCAAGCCCCATTTAAGACATAGTTCAGCAAAAGTAAAGTGAGTGTCAGTGATACCAAGAGACAAGAAAGTGTAGGACTAAACCTGCATAGAAGAAGTGCGAGTAAACAACAAGTGTTCAACAGATTCCTGATCAGAAACACATAGTGGACATATACTGAGACCCAGGAAGCCTCTCTTGCACAAGTTGTCCCAGGTGAGGATCTTATTCTTCCAGATTAGCCAAACAAAACATATAATTTTGAGAGCCCCACGGGGGTAGGCGAGTTGGTAATTAAAATGCGGTGAAGTTCGTTTGTAAAGCGAGCTCCGTATAGGAGATCACAAGTTCAAATCCCCCCGGACTAAAATGGAGCGTGTGGAGAAGGGCGAGCGCATGTTCCCGGTGGTTATAGTGGTAGCGGTCAGAATCGACCCCATGTAACGCAAGTCGCGACGCTGCCCCAGTTGTCGATTCCACTGTATACAACAACAACAAAACAACATATGATTTTGAGGGGGATATTTAGTCTCCAGATAGCGAGAAACCAGTTGGTAGATGGGGCCCCCAGCATTTGTTGTATAATGTGATGATATGTATCATCCATGACCACATAGCCGTTGTGGGTAATGCCACCCCAGGTGATATTGTCACATGTCATACTCCCACATAAACCTGCATCTCTGAGAACTTGTATGTAGTGATTCCATTCCATAGCCATGAGACCCTGCAGACAGATCTGTGTAGCCTACATCCAAATTGGCATACAATGGTCCCAATCACTAATTACCTGTTCTAAATAGAAAATACCTATGTGTTGGAGTGTATTGATGGTGTCCATTGACAGGAAATTTTTTCATTGACTCCTGCAATCTTATCCTGGCCAATTAACATTAAGTTTCCCTTGTCGAACGTCCAATTCACCCTTTGGAAGAACCAGGACTTGATCTTCTGAAATTTGGACTAGATGTAACATCCTTGTTTCATAACAGTCTCCTGCATCACAATCCAGTAGGAAATGTTGTGATTCCTAAGGTATTTAGTAGTGATGATTTGTCCCCAAATGTCGCCACCAAAGAGTTCCCGCCATAAATACTTCAAAAGTAATGAAACTCCAAAAACACAAGAATCCAAAATCCCTCATCCATAAGCATATTTTGGCCTAGAATTGGCCTCTCAGGCAACTAGATGAATTTTGTGTGTAGATATCGTACCCGACCATAAGAAACGAGGGATTAGAGATCGGATTAGCTTACAAATGCGAGCTGGGAGTGCAAATAAATGTGACCAATGTGTCACCATATGTTGTAGAACCGATTGTATCAAAATGAAACGCCCATCGAGTGAGAGACAATGAAAAGACAAACTTTTCAGTTTTTTGTCAAATTTGGAAAGGAGACGAGTTATTTCATCATATCTGTAACAAGACAACTTAAGCCGAAAGCCCGGGTAGGTAAAACCTTCATGTAAGGGAGTCCTATTCACGCCAAATTGATCTGCAATGTATCTGATGTCAGAGTCATTGCCACAGGAGAAGTATATGCAGGACCTGAGATCGTTTATGTATAGGTCGGAAGCAGCCCCCATCCTCTGAAAAATGTGAAGTAGATTCTCCCATTACTCCCTCTTAATAACACTGAATGATAAAATATCATCCACGAAGAAGAGGTGTGTAATGCATACTTGTGGGCCCATCCACAAACCCTGAAAATTTTCCAAACCCTGAGCAGTGTTGATCTTTCTGTTAAAATTGTCTGTGACCAATAAAAAGAGTAATGGGGATCATGAACACCCCTGCCGCAACCCCCTGTGAGCTCTGAAAAAAAATTGGGGTAACCATTGATCAGGATGAAAAGCCAAATATTTGTCACGCACACCATGATCCACTCGAAATTTCCATATTCCAATCCAATCTTGACGAGTATG
Source organism: Pinus albicaulis (assembly GCA_034641835.2). Lineage (NCBI taxonomy): Eukaryota > Viridiplantae > Streptophyta > Pinopsida > Pinales > Pinaceae > Pinus > Pinus albicaulis. The sequence continues at coordinate 222,802,950 of CM076574.1, forward strand.
AGTCGGAGCAGTCTTTAGTCCAAACAATCATAAGCCCTCTTCAAATCAATTTTTATGACCATCACCTCCTTAATTTTGGTATGAATGGAATGGAAACATTCTTGCACAATGGCAATGGCGTCATGTATGGACCTACTTGTAATAAAGCCAAATTATTCGTTTGTGATGTCAACAGAAAGAACTCCTTTAATATGCTCAGCGATGACCTTCGAGATGAGCTTGAACACAATATTACATAATGAAATGGGCATAAATTTCGAAAACGAAACTGGTGTGGAAACCTTGGGGATCAAGGCAATGAAAGTAGCCTTGATGGAAAAAGGGGATATATCTCAGCTCACATTACCTGAAATATCTGAGTTATGTATCAACCTTTCAAGAGGGAAATCCAAAACTGTAAAAGGCCCAAGAGACCCTGCTCTTGCAAGGGTAAGTAAGTCTGCTTCTGGTACAGTAAGTAGGGCAGAGATAGGGTATATGCTTGATGAATTCAAATCTGACATCTTAGGGAGTCTTAGTGAACAAATAGACACCCTTAAGTTACAAAACAAGCAAAAAGCTGAATCTGATGCTTTAGCAATCTTTTGTCCCAGATGTAGAAAGAAGCATGCCTTAAGAGAGTGTCCTTTGGATGCAAAAGTTGTAGAGACCTATGTCATTTGTTCAGAAAAACATGAGACCAAGAGTTGTCCTTCACTTCCTGGTCTTAAAGCTGTCTTTCAAGAGGAAAATCCTACAAGTTCCACAGAATCTCTCAATTTTGTCTCTAGAAGGCCTTGGAAAGGGCCTCAAACACAAGGATTTCATGATCAAATGTATAATCAACCTCCACCAAATTGGAATTATTGGCAGCAACCTTGGCCCCAATTTCAAAATCAATCTCAAGCATGGGCACAAGGGGCACAAAATCCCTATGGAAGATACTCTCAGTATTATTAGTATACACCATCCTATCCACCATATCCACATTTTCCTCAACAAAAAGACCCTCAACAAAATCCTCAAAATCCACAACATCAAAATCAACCACTTCCATTACCATTTCCTCAAAAATCAAATCAGTTGCCTGCTCAACCCATACCAAACCCCAACAATAAAAATCCTCAGAATACATACATGATAGAAGGCCAACAGTTTCCAACTTATTTAATTACTCCTCTAGACCTTAGTAATGTTCAATTTAGGTCTGGAAGAATACTTGAAAAGAGGAAACCTTCTTTGATCATACAAGAACAAGAAAACTCTGAGAAAGACTCTCTACGGGAAAATAAAAGTCTTGAAGAAGACACATCTTTTTAGGACCCAAAATTTGAAAAATCAAAACAAAAAGAACCAATAATTTCAACTCCTGTATTAGAGCAGCCATCAACATCCACTCCTACACCTCCCTTTCCAGAAAGATTACAAATTGATAGAGGTGTAGAAAAACAAATTATGGTGCCTAATTATGATTTCCTAGATGAGATAAGAAATGTTTGCATTAAGATTCCATTATTACAAGCCATCAAGGAAATCCCAATTTTAGAAAAGACAATAAAGGAGTTGAGCATGAAGAAAACAAGAAAAAGAATAAGAGAGACAAAGAAAATTCAACTGGCAGGAAAAATAGCAGACATTATGATGGGTAAGATTGCTATTCCAAAGTATCTCGACCCAGGAAATCCAGTTGTCAAAATTCACATCAATGGAATTGAGATCCAAAACACACTCATTGATTTAGGAGCAGCAATCAATATCATGAGTAGACAAATCATGGATAAATTGAAACTTCATAATCTTCTCTTTACACCCACATTATTACAATTAGCAGACAGATCTGTGATCAAACTTGATGGGGTAATAGAAGATATTCCAGTGTCCCTAGATTCTTGGGAGTACCTTGTGGACTTCATGATCCTAACTCCTAAGAATAATCTAGGAGGACATCCTATTATATTAGGAAGACCTTGGTTAGCTACAGCTGATGCTTTCATTAGTTGTAGATCCTATGATATGTACATCTCTGATGGTAGTTCAACTAAGAAATTCACTTTGTATCCTCCAGCAAGGACAATTACAGATTTAGATGATACTCAATGGATAGAGGATGAAGAAGACTTACAACCTCTCTTCACAATTTCAGAAATTAGTGAAGATAGTCAAATTCTGAATAATTTAGAAAACTTTGAATCCTCTTCAGAATGCAAACATGAACCATTTCAAGAAGGATCCAACATTGAGTTTTTTTCATCAAGACAGATGTCTCTTCATTCTATGGATAAATTTGGCAGCTCTAAGAGTGAGATATTTCTAGGCAAAACTTTAAACATAAACAAGAACCTAGAAAAATCTCAACAAGAAGAGCTAGTCAAGATCTTACAGAGACATTCTTCTGCATATGCATGGGAGTACACTGATATGAAAGGGATAAGTCCTAAGACTTGCACTCATCACATCTACATAGAGGAAATTTGTAAACCAATCAGACAACCTCAAAGAAGGATGAATCCAAATCTTAGGGAGGTTGTTAAATAAGAATTGCAGAAATTGTTGAATGTCAACTTTATCTATCCTATTTCAAATAGTCAGTGGGTTTCTCCTTTGGTAATTGTGCCAAATAAAAATGGTAAATGGAGGGTATGTATTGACTACCAAGAATTAAACAAAGCTACTCTTAAAGACCATTTTCCCTTACCTTTCATAGATCAAGTGTTAGATACATTAGCTGGCAAAAAGTACTTCTCATTTCTAGATGGGTTTAGTGGTTATAATCAAATTCAAGTAGCACTTGAGGACCAAGACAAAACCACATTTACCTGTCCTTGGGGTACCTATGCTTACCGAGTATTTCCATTTGGATTATGTAATGCACCTGCAACATTTCAAAGGGCAGTATTAGGAATTTTTTCAGATCTAATACATGATTTTGTAGAGGTATATATGGATGATTTCACAGTTTATGGAAACACATTTGAAGAAGCCTTAGCAAACTTGGAAAAAGTCTTAAAGAGATGTAAAGAAGCAAATCTTTCACTTAGTCATGAAAAGTGTTTTATGATGTTTACTGAAGGAATTGTTTTAGGACATCACATTTCAAGGGATGGGATTAGAGTTGATGAGTCAAAAGTTGAAGTCATCTCTAACTTATCTATTCCAAGTTGTCAAAAAGATGTTAGGAGTTTTCTTGGATTTACAGGGTATTATCGAAGATTTATAGAAAACTTCACTAAGATAGCATCTCCACTCTTTAAATTGCTTACCAAAGACTGTGAATTCAAATGGAATTTTGATTGCTAGTTAGCTTTTGAGACCATGAAAACAAAAATTTCTGAAGCACCTATTTTAAGGGGACCTAACTGGAAGTTACCTTTTCATATTTCAACCGATGCCTTAGATACAGCCCTAAGAGCAGTATTGGGACAAAAAGACCTGATTCCTTATGCCATCTACTATACCAGTAAAAATTTGACTCCTGCAGAGTTAAACTATACTGTAACTGAAAAAGAGTTTTTAGTTATTGTTCATGCCATAAACAAATTCAAACACTATATAACAGGCTATGAAACTTTTGTTCACACAAATCATTCTGCAATTAGATACTTAATGAACAAATCAATTACTAATGGCAGAGTTATAAGATGGTTATTGCTTTTACAAGAATTCAACATTACCATTCTAGATAGGCCTGGAAAACAAAACACAGTAGCTGATTTCCTATCTAGACTCCAAAACATTAAAGATGACACTCCTGTTGAAGATCAATTTCCTGATGAATAGCTTTTTGCAATTTCTACTCAGACTCCTTGGTTTGCTGATATTGCTAATTATTTAGTTTCAGGGAAATTTCCTTCAATAATGAATGCAAGAGAGAAAAGAAAACGCATTTATGATAGTGAAAAATATTCATGGGTTGCTAATGAGTTGTACAGGACAGGTCTAGATTTTATCATTAGAAGATACCCGTGAAGATGAGATGCCTCGAGATTCTCAGCATGTCATGATGAACCTTGTATGATACTTTGTCATAAGAGGACACCATAAGATCCTTCATTTAGGATATTATTGGCCATCCTTGTTTAAAGATGCTAAAGAGTATGTCAAAAGGTGTGACAGCTGGCTACATGGGTAGTAACTCTTCCTTCTTGTGTGAGATGCTGACAGCAAATTTCTTTGTGTACATATTGAACCTTTGAAAAATGGGCTTTGGATTTTGTAGGACCTATTAGTCCTCCAACCAGACAAAAGAAATATATATTAGTTTGCACTGATTATGTTACCAAATGGGTAGAGGCCAAGCCATTACTTTTTGCTACTGAAGCATCTGTAGTTAATTTTCTTTTTGAGGATATTTTTACTCGTTTTGGTGTCCCAAGGGAAATTGTTACAGATCAAGGAGCTAAATTCACATCAAGGCTAGTAGAACAAATGATGGAGAGGTAAAAAATTAGACACAGAAAATATACTCCTTATCATCCACAAGAAAATGGTCAAGTGGAATCTACTAATAAGGTTATTGAAGGGATCCTAACAAAGACTATCCATTTACATAGAAAAGATTGGGTAGATAGGCTTCCTGAAGCCTTGTGGGCCTATAGAACTACATGGAGAAGCACAACAAACCATACTCCTTATGAACTTGTTTATGGAAAGAAAGTTTTGTTTCCCATAGAGTTCCAAATTCAAACTTTCAAAATGGCAGTTTAGCTAGGACTTGATCTATTAGAGGCACAAAAGCATAGATTGGAGCAGATTAATGAATTGGATGAGATCAGACAAGATGTAGTTCAGAAAACCAGTATATTCCAACAACAGAGGGCTAGATGGCATGACAAGTACATCAAGGAAAAGAAGTTCAAAGAAAGTGACTGGGCCCTCTTGTTTGATTCAAAGTTCAAGGATTTTCAAGGTAAATTTCAAACACATTGGCTTGGGCCATATGAAATTGTGAGAATTTTTTACAATGGAGCAATAAAAATCAGGACAATAGATGAATAAGAAGTTACTTTTCCTGTGAATGGCCATAGATTGAAGCTGTATCACAAACCACTCTCAAGAGACGAATTTGTCAAGAAGTTCCAGGAAAACAGTGATGTGAAGTTAATGAAGAAGAATATTTCTTCTTCTTCAACTTAATCGAATTTTCTGAAGTCAGACATATTAAAAAATAAAAAATTAAATAAATAAAAATAAAAATAAAAAATAATAAAATAAAATAAATAAATAAAGTATAGATATGAAACCAATCATTGATTGGCATGTTTATACAGAAAATATAGAGTGAAAATCAGAATCTTTCTGACACTAACTTTTCCATTTTTATTTTTTCACAAGCAACTGTTACAAAATCATAAGTGCAGATCCATTTCACTTATGATCCATCTCATTTCACTTCATTTCATTCCATACTTCATTCATTTCATTCCATTCATTCATATCATATCTTATTCCATTCATTCATCCACACTTCATCCATTTCACTTCATGGTCCACTTCATTTCCATTTCAGATCTTTAAATTATCTCCTTTCTACAATTGAATAATACACAGCAGAAATTGCAGGGCACTTTTTCACTCCATTTCATAAGTTTTGATCCATTCCACTCCATTATTCATCTCATTCATACTCCATCCTACCATATTTCATTATTCATTTCATACAACCTTTCATCATTCCAGCTTCAAACCATATTTCAAGTCTTCTTCAAGTACATTCTGCAATCAGTTGGACATTCTGCAGCTACACAAACATTTTGCAGCCAGGAAGACATTCTGCAGCCAGAGAGCCTGAAAGCACTGGCTAGTAATCATTTGATTTCCAACAAAATGATCCTGCATATCTATGAACAAGCAAAATCAAGAAGGTTATGAAGACTCAAAAAGTAATGATTTTCAGGGGAGAGCAAAGCATATGAAGATCACAAGAAAATCAAAGCAAAGGCAAAGGTATGAAGTGATTATAATGACATATCATGAAAAATTTTAGCGTAGTTTAGTTGTATATTATTCAAAAAGTGTTTTAATTAATTTTGTTGATCTTGCCTAACAAATCTCCCGCAGAAACTTTAGATAAAACTCCTTCTGTTCCACCACTTCAAAACCCATATCCGATCATCATTTCAAAATCTAAACGGTTAAAGTGCTAAAGTGATTGGATTGGTCACGTCACTAAGCATTTAATGATGATTTTTTAATTCGTTACAAAATATCTCCGCGGTCTTTTCACTCGTTGATTCGTTTTCTTCACCTCACCTCATTAATTCATTCCGTAACCACTCCATATCACTCTTTTCCGCAACCAACTCTTAACCATTTCATTCTGTAAAACAGAGGTATCTCTGTAACAACCATTGTCACCGTGAAACAGAGGAAACATTTGGGGAGCAAAAACAACTTGTTAACGACCATTCTCATCGTGAGCAGAAGGCTGGTGAATTGAAGATTGAAGAAGAGTTATGGGTCTCATCGTGAGAACAGAACCAGTTGGCACTAAATACTTGGAAGGCTATCCCCAAATCCAAGAAATCTTACAACAAGCAAGATGGTTGCAATTCCTTGAAAAATTCAGTGGCTTCCACAAAGAGGTTACTAAAACTTTTGCAAGATCTTTTAATGGGGCCGAGGTTGAAGTTGGAGATATTAAATTCACTGTCACAGAGGCTTTTATTGCAGAAGCAACAGGACTGCCTAGGCAAGGAGAAAGGTGGTTTAAGAACAAATAATTCCATAACAAAGCATGGAAGTAGATACTCAAGTCACCAGGTATGGATGTCATTGTTTTTAAAAAGGGTATCTCTAGCTCTGCATTAAAGAACAAATGGAGGAACATGTTGCTTATCCTGCAAAAATTCATCACTTGTGAAGGTAGATATGGTACTTTCTACGTTTACCATATTAGGTTGATAATGCATTTCCTCGAAGAAGAACTTAATTTGCCCTATTTCTTGCTTCAAAGTTTAAAGAAAATGGCTTCAAGTGTCCAAAAGAGAATTCAATTTCTGGAGACAACCTTATACCACCATGGTTTAGTCAAGATTTTGGTTGAACATCATTTGAGCAAAATAGGGGATACTTGGGATAACTTCTTAGTGAGAAATCACTTTGAAGAACCAAAAGAACCTTCACCTGAACATGAACCTACAAAAAGAAGCAGAAGATGGAAATCCTCCAAAACTGAAACTGGTAAAGCAATACAAGAAAGCAGTGAAGAAATGATCTCTGAAAAATTAGTTTAGATTAAAAAGCAACTTAAGAAAGAGAGGATCATAAGAAAATTTGCCAAAGAAAAATGAGAGGGGCCATCTCAACCGAGGAGGAGCCACCGACTGAGGGGGATACTAAAGAAAACAAAAGTTAAACAAACTGGAGTCATAAACATAGAAGACGAAGAAACACCTGAGGAGGATTTTGATGAAGAAGTTCCAGAAATTGATCCTACATAGCAAGAAATTTACAACTATGTTGAAACATTGGAGATAAAAGCTTCAGAGAGTAGAGATAGAACCCCTAGTCCTCCACAGTCCGAAATAGATGTGCTAAGAAGAGATAAGTACGAGCTAGAAGTACTTAATAGACATATCAGGACTGAGAATGATATTTTGAGGGAGCAAGTTAAACTAAAAACCAATATGAACTCAACCCTGTCCCTACAAATGGACAAAGTGGAAAAGGCCAATGAAAAGTTGAAAAAGGGAAACAAAAAATTAATCAGGACACTTACCAATTTAAGGTTCAAGTTAATCATTAGGAAGCCCAGAAGGCCTTTAACTACCAGGCAAAGCAGAAGAAGAGGGTTGGATGTTCTTGCAGAGGTCTCTAAGTTCATGGAATAGTTGCATGAGGACATGCAAGAATCTAGCAGTGGGAGTATGTTGAGCTCCAAGAATGTTCTTTCTTCCTCCTCATACCACTCCATTTCTTTTGTCCATTAGTAATCCTAGGCTCAAATGATCAATGAAATTAGTTAAAATTTCTTTAAGAATGGATATCATGGCTAACTTGCTATGTTTTTATGATTTTGTCATTGTAGTACTTTTTGAACTGAAACTAGCTACAGAATGCAAACATTCTGTAGCTAGTTGCCAATTCTGCAGCCATCTTCATGTTTAAGCAGGTTCCAGATGTCCTCTCAGGGAAATCCACACATGGTCGTATTCCACGTCATGCCCTCAGCATTTGTTGCTCTCCATGAAGATCGAACGGAATTCTGTACGTGGTTATGCACGTGAGAACTCAAGCTAGGAGATAGACTCCTAATAGGACAAGGACAGTCCAGATGTCCTTTGTCATATTACGATGCCACCTTTAGAGTTCTAGTTCGATTTTAATATGGAAAGACAGTAATCCCTGTATTATCTCAAGTTCTGTTATGTAAATTTGTTATAAATGTAGCTCGGGAAACTGAGAGACAAGGTTAGATTTTGTGGTTGATTGCTAGACTTTTGAAGTCCGAGAATACTCTGTTTTGAAGTGATTCCTCTTTAATGAAAGAAGCAACATTTTCTTGAACGCGTTGAGTCGATCTAAAACTAGATTTCATGCTACTCTGGTGGTAGAGGGCCCCTGCCTCCTGAGCAGCCTTGTTTTTACGGTTTAGATAAGTATTTTAGTTTCGGTTCTAGCTTAGACAAGTTTCTGAAGTTTATGTTCATATTTTATTTCATTAATCATTACAGCTATACTTACTCTATTAAACTCTTCCAAAATATCCTTACGATGAATAAGGCATAGCTGTGGTGTTGTAGATTTTTGTTGCAATTCCTTTCGTTAATTATCACAGTTAGACTTACTCTAATAAACTCTTCCAAAATATCATCATCATGAATAAGGCATAACTGTGGTATTGTAGGTTTTAGTTGCTTGTTTACACTAAGTGGCATAGCCAGTCTTACTCTTACAAAGCTCTTCGAAAATATCATAACAATGAGTAAGAAGTAGCCGTGGTGTCTTAGATTTTAGTTGTATTTGCTTTCAGTTTTATGTTTATGTTCAATTGCATTGGATAATATAGCCATACTTGTTCTCACAAACTCTTCCAAAATATCATTCATACTGAACGAGATGGGTTGTAGAATTCCTTAGGTTAATTGCATGTTAATTTAGTTATAGCACTCCGGAGGTAGAATGCATTTGGTTTAGCTCTGTCATTCCATTTCCAGTTTGATAATGGATTTTTAGTTTAACACTGTTCACTGTAGACTAGTAGCATCCTAGTTTAGTCTTAGCTTAGCTCATTGTGTTAACATTCTAGTTTAGTTGTTATCCATTACATTTTAATTTGTATTAGTTGTTAAATTTAAATACCACGGTCTTCATTATTTACAAAACTTCTTTTTTTCCAAACTCATGCTAATACATAACTATCCGGACAGAAGGTAGTATCAGTCTAAGGCCTGGAGTATTTTGCAACCTTTTTACCATTTCACAAACAAGCCTTTTCTCAAAGACTATTCTAAAAGGAAATCTATAACTTTTGAGTGAAGCCTAGTGGTGCTAGATTGAGTTGCAGAACAGAATTAGAAGCTAGTTTCGAATATAAATCTTATAGTGCTACAAGTGTTCTTTTCCAAATATATTCCAATAGACCTTTAATCATGGATGAGATGTTGTAACATTGTAAGTTGATTGTTTGATTGTTTAGTTAGGAGAACTTCATTTACACTTAACTTGCCCATTTCTCAAGCTCTTCCAAAACATCTTTAATGAATGAATTGGACAAGTTTAAGCTCATGTTGTGATTTATTTCCTTGAAGTCACTATCAAGCTTTGTATTTTGCTAGCCATAGTTTAGGGTTTGTTCTGTTTCAATATTTGCATTTGTCATTTTCCATCCAGAATTTAGGCCTCACTCTGTTTTTAACCAGTAGCTTCTTTTCACCAGCATTTAGTTCTTTCCCTTGTGAACATAAAACCATAAAAAAAAAAAAAAAACCAAAAACATCATAAAACACTAGACACAACGTAGTGAGAAACAAATACCTAGGCACATATAGTGCACCACACTTCAGCAGTTTACCAACCCTGGTTGACAATTAATGAACTCAATTTAGGAGACTAGGTTGAGCACAAACACAAGCCCGTGCATAGATTCCATCCATACTGCTTGAGTAAAAGCACAGTCCAGAAACAGATGATCGATTGTTTCCATTGCCACGTAGCAGAGCGTGCATCTATGTGGACCAATGATGCCTCTTCTTGCCAGGTTATCGCGCCAGTCAAGATCCGCTTATGCATGAGGAGCCGGAAAAAGAAGTTGACCTTTGGAAGGCCAATTGGATCCCAGACCTGCTGCCACAACGTTGGAGTGTGAAGGGGGTTACAGGGTTGGAGGACAGCGAATCCCTGTGCAGCTGAATAAACACCAAACCTTCCCCAACCCCACTTGTCATTTGTACGTCGATGAACCAAAGCCAACGCTGAAAGGAAGAGAGAATACTGAGGACGCAGCCAACTAGGAGGGCAAGGGATATTCCGGTAGATCCAGTTCCCAGCAACGTCCCAGGAAGAAATATCTTCCAGTTTGATGATGCCATGGTTTTTGAGCCATTCACGCAGATCTACAATTTCATGTGCTGAGTTGAATGGTTGGAGACCCGTGATTTTGTCTTCCCATAGGCTGATTTTTTTTCCATTTCTCGGAATTCTGTATAGGTGTTCTTTGAAGAGCCATGACTACAGAGATTCCATAGGGTGGTGCCCTTACAAGAAGCTCCATCCTCCATATTATTCAGAGAGAGCTCGTGCATATATTTTTTGATGAGGACTTGACTTACAACATGCTCATGGTTCGAGAAGATTTTTCCAGAAAATCTTCCCTCCCAAGGCCAAATTGGCCAGCCCGAGGTCTCTAACTTGCAAGCCTCCATCAGATAAAGGTATTTCCATAATATCTCAGCACACCAGGTGGAATTTTTTCTAATTCCCCTTACCTCCTTGCCACAGGAAGTTCCTTAACAGCATTGAGAGCTATTCAGAGATTGATTTTGGTGCCAATTAAAAGGTAGTCTAATATAATGGGAGGGAGGAAAGAACAGATTTCACCAGGATTAGCTTCCCGGCTGTGGTAAGCCATTGTCCTCCCCATGCTTTCGTTTTTGCCTTGATTTTGTTGAGGATCTCAACCCAGTGGAGGAACTTGTTAGAGCCCAAGGTCAAAGGCAGGCCAAGGTACATGATTTTATCCCAACTAGCTGCGAAGCCCACAAAGCCAAGGGCTTGAGCAATATGATTCATGGTTTGATAATCTATCTCCCAACCATACACAACACTTTTCCTCCTATTGACTAGGGCTCTGGAAACTCAACAAAAGCTATGTATAAACTCATTGAATTCCCTTGCAATCTTTAGGGAAATTCCTCCAAGGAGTAATGAATCATCTGCAAACACGGCATGATTGGTTGGCTTAGTGCCTCTCACAACCCTTATGCCAGGAAGATTCCAAATTAACTTCTTTGTTGTTAGCTTCGACTAAGGTAGTCAGCCATCAAAATGTACAAGAAGGGGGATGGAGGGCAGCCTTTCTTGATGCCCCTCGAAGCTTTGAAATAGTCGTTTGTCCTGCCATTTACCAAAGGGGAGATCCAGGGCTCTCCTATACATGCTTTTATTAGCCTTATAAATTCAAAGCTTAAGCCAAAAGCGGATAGAACTTTGAGAAGAAAAGAATGTCTTACCCGGTCGAAGGCGTTCGCCATGTCCATCTTGATTAGCATCCCTTTCTCATGACGTTGGTGGTTGGAGTGAATGGTTTCTTGGACCAGGGCCACATTGTCTAGGATATTCCTGCCTTTGACAAACCCGCCTTGGCTGGTAGAGATGATCTTATCCAATAGGGGCTTGATTCTTTTCGCCAGGAGCTTGGAGAGGCTTTTGTAGGATGCATTGCAAAGCGAAATTGGCCTGAAGCGGTCAAATGAAACAGGGTTCACTTCTTTTGGAATTAGAACTAGGAAAGTGGAGTTTATGCTTCCTCCCACTTTGGCTTTTTGGTGGAATCCCTTTATCATTCAAAACAGGTCAGCCTTTATAATATCCCAGCAGATTCTGTAGAAGTGAATGGAAAAACCATCGGGTTTAGGAGTTTTGTCTGGCTCCATCATCCATATGACATTGTTGATTTCCTCTTCTGTGAAGGGCTTCAGAAGGCTAGAATTATCCTCCTCCTTAATTTTGGGAAGTGAGTGAGAAATTCTGGAAATTCCTCCTCATTGTCTATTCCATTTTCTTCGAACAACTACTGGAAGTGAGAGGTGGCAGCCTCTCGTAACTCAGTTGTTCCTTTGTGAATAGACCCATCAATGGAGGTAATTTTGGCAATATGGTTTCTCAAGAGGCGAGCTCGAATTTTCTTGTGGAAGAAGGCAAATTTTTTATCTCTAGATTTGAGCCAGAGATTATGTGATTTTAGCCTCATGGTCTCTTCCTCAACTCTGAATGTGTGGAGAGTGCTTTGCTGGGCTTCTTGCTCAATCTGCATTTTTGAGTAGGTGATTTCTTGATGCTCCATGTTCATTTGCAGATTGAGCAGCCTCTTAGTGGCCTGCTTTCTAAGACTAGAGGGGGAACCAGAGGGATTTTTTAACCATTATTTCAGGGTTGCTTTGGTGGCTTTGATTTTATGTTCCCACACATAACTAGTTGATCCACTGATAGGGGTGGACCAAGCCTTCGAGATAGTCTCCAAAAACCCATCCTTTCTGACCATAGGGGGTTGAACCGGGATGGGCCCTAGAATTTCCTCTTCTTATAACAGTAGAAGGATAGGTTTATGCTTAGAAGTCAGTTTAGGCAGAATTTTAGAGGAGATTATCTTATTTTCGGAGAGGAAGGTGCTTTGAATTAAAAATCTGTCAAGCCGGGCAGAAATATGCTCAATCCCTACTCTATTGTTTGACCAAGTGAAGAGACCTATTTTTGGCTTGAAATCCAGTAATTCCCATTGTTGGATCAAGTCTTCCATGAGGGGTAGGGTTTGGTCCTTGCTAATAATGCCACCTATTTTTTCCTTTGGCTCAAAAACAAGATTGAAATCTCCAACTAGAATTATATTCGTTGGTGAGTAAGTTTCAAGAAAATCAGATAGGGTTTGCCAACAATATTTTTTTCTGCATAGTGGACCAGAACGTGAATATTAAATATGGTGAGGGTGGTATTACTAGCGAGATGTTGAAGTTCGGTGTAGATCCAGTGTTGCATTTCGAAGGAGCTATCTAGATGGAATTTTTCATCCTCCTAGAGAGTGGCAATCCCACCACAAGTACCCCTTGCACTTACTGCTTTTCCAACTTTAGTTCTCCATTTATATTTTTTGAGGTCTAGAAGGGCAGCCCCTTCTATTTTAGTCTCTTGGAGCATGAGGATCTCATGGGCTAAAGATTTCAGGAGATTCTTCACAGCTTTCGCTTTTAAGGGATTTCCCAAGCCTCTGCAATTCCAAGAGACTATACGTATTATTTACTTGCAAATGGGTGCCGAGACCCACCTTTGGAATGCATGGTTCTAGTGTTTCTACCTATGGACATCTCAATCATAGGTTGATTTCCTTGAATTTTTTGTTTCTCAACCTCTCCTTCTCTTACCTCTCTGTGAGACTTTCACCCGACTCTTTTCGAGGGCCTCTTGAAAGTTTCTTCCTCCGAAGATCTGGAGGAATTAGGGGGCTTCTTCCTTGTCAACTTTGAATAGGAAAAGGAGCTAGAGGCTCCTCTTGGTGTTCTGGTTTGTATTGGGGTAGTTTCTTCCTATATTTTGTCTTCTTCAGTTGATATAGGTTGTTGTTCAGTCTCTTCAACTTCTATTACAGTTAGGAGTTCTTCTGGGGTGCTTTGAATTTCAAAAGGGTTGGTGGTTGCATATGTTCTTGGAGGAACAAAAGTCCCCTCCCCTTGTATCACCAAGGTAGGGGTTGCGCTACCTGATGGCTTACTTTTCCCTTTAGCTATGTTATTCTTCTTAATTGAGGAAGCTTTCTAGACCTGGGTCCATTGTTCCTCCTTTGAGGTCTCGGCCTCCTCCACTATTTTATTTTTGAAATACCTGGTGAAGTGTCCGCATCCATGGTAATTCTGGAATTTAAATGGGAGTTTCTCATAATCTAGCTCTTGGATGTGAGTCCAATCAACCACCAGTGAGTTTAATAACCTCAAGGAGGCCTTCCTCCAAGTTGACTTCTACACAAATTCTTGTGCAGGAGTACTGGTCCCTCCTTTCTACTATGTCTATGTATTTCACAAGTTTATTGCCAATGGTTTCTAGAGAATTTGGGTTCCAGTAGTGAAGAGGAAGGTGGGGCAGGTGGACCCAGACCGAAACAACCGAGGGGACATCTTGGCTTGGATCAAAATCTGAGGTCCATTGATTCAAGTATAGGCCCAAAGGGATCATGAAATACGGGCCATTTCCAAATATCAGGTTCCTATCTTCCACTACCTAAAGATAATGATGAAGAATCCCTTACTCACTAAGTAGCTTCCGATGCCTTCTTTAATCAAGGGAGACCAGTTCCTTTGAATCCAGGCTTCGACTACTTTGGCCGAGGGCCAAAGCCCGGTGAACTGTCCAATGATCCTGCATTTTGCAAGGTTCAAATTCGATCTGCAAGGTTCTTCAATTGGAAAATCCACATTAGGGATTGAATCGAGTCTTTTAACAAATTTTTGCTGGAGATCACTGGTTGGGCGCTTGTTGCAGCTTTCCACCAGCTTCTTGAAAGCAGACAACTCAGGAAAGAGAGGGGAAACAACCTCGGGGCGCCCTCCTGGGGCCATGGCGGCGTTGTTGTTCTCAGAATCACAAAGGAGATAGGTTCCCAGGCACTGCACGCGCAAAATAAATAAATAAATATATATATATATATATATATATATATATATATATATATATATATATATATATATATATATATATATTTACATTTTGATGATCTACAAAAGGAGCATAAGATCGAAAATAATTATCTTTTGACAAAGTGTTCTTAGTCATATTAAGCTTGACTATTCATTTTGTTTTTTCTAATTTCTTAGCAAGGACTATGTTAGGTCGCTATAATACCAGTGTAGCTCCTTATTGTTATTGTTAGTGTACCCCCTTATTTTTATTTTTGTGCCCATGTAGTCCCCATATTTTTATTATTGTGCCCCATAGAAGCCCACTATTTTTATTGTTGTGCCCTTACATTATTATTGTTATGTAGGTTGTGATTATATTGTGAACCCTTAGATTCCTATATATAGAAAGGAGGTCTTGTCATTTGAATAATACTATAATTTTTCATTTATGTAATGTAAAGGAGGTTTCCCCCTCGAGGAGGATAATTTTTAAGTCGTTGATCTATATTTTCTTCTATTTTTTGAGTTGGTTTCATAACATTTGGTATTAGAGTTTTGGATTTTAGGGTTGAGCTTCTTCAAACATGTCATCTTGGAATTTGCGCTATAAAAAAATTTCTACGAAGCTTTAGAAGCTAAAATTAAAACCACGTTGAGATGAAATATTGTTAAACCTCATGTATGAATTTCAGATCTTGGTTTGCTATATTTTCGGAGATATGGTATGAAAAAGTTAGGGTTTTGTGGGCTCCATAATTTCATCTCAAACAGGTGACCTAGGGAAAATTGTCATAACTTTCGTTTCAGGCATCAGATTTGAATTCTGTAAGAAGTGGCTGAAAGTGCACGGACTCTAGTTATTTTTGTAGCAATTTTAGGGATGAATGTTTAAACAATGACATGTGGAATTCCTTACAAATTCTCTCTACTGAACCAGTCCATAATCAAGTCATCGTGGGAGAATTAGCATAACTATGTATTGAAGAATCCAGAATTGGTCAGGATTGTGGCATTGAAAAGAATATTCAAAGGAATACAACAAGACAGAACTTTAGACTTGGAGATGTGAAATTACAGAAATACAACTGTTACAATATCGAGCTCCTAAAATAAATAAAAAAGGTGTTTTTTTTTTTTCATAACTTTTGTTTGAAAAATCAGTTTGAAGTGATTCCAAGGGAATATTGAAGCATATATATCAGTATTGGGTTCTAAAATTCCTCCCAAACAAAATAATTTTGTGCCCACTGAGCCCTTAGAAGGCTCTACTATGACCCATGAAGAGGAAGAATTGTAGCATGATATATCAAAATTACGAGACTAAGTGCAACAAATTTCACTCTCACAAAGAGTAACAAAAAATGAAATGGAAGTTAAGATATATGGTTTGAAGAATGGATTAAATTCATACATGTAAGGTTTTAAATATGGTTTAAAAGTATACATGGAAGGTTTAAAGGAAGGTTTGACAAAGTTGCTACAAGAAATGCTTCCTAATGGCGGAAAGGTATTAGATGAAACTCATGATGAGAAAAAAAGTAATATTAATCATGATTTCATAGACTCTAATGTTGGATTTAAGACCCGCCATATTCCAAAGATCAATATGAGGAATTTTTATTGCAAGGATTTGATAACATGGAGACTACAAATGGAGCAATATTTCGATCTCCATAATGTGCAACACACAGAAAAGGTACACATTGTAACTTTATATTTAGAACCCAATCATTTTTTATGGTATCGATGGCTTTGTTCTCGTAAATCACTTGTCACTTGGTCAATTTTTACGGAGGAAATGATAACACATTATGAGGATACAAAGAGAAACACCTTCTTTATCCAATTTATAAATCTCAAACAAAACTCTTCAATGGTAAAGCACATTGAGGACATCCAAAAATTGAATATAAGGGTAAAATGATATTCCAGAGGAACATCGGATTGATGTATTCATATGGACTTTAAAGGATAACACAAAACACGAGGTTCACCTTTAGTAACTTGATTCATTGGAGAAAACATTCAAGGTGGCAAGAAAATTTGAAGGCAAAATTATGACAACAAGGAAGTCTACCACTCACAACTATAAATATGGAAGTGTTGTTTCTCTTAGCCTTCTACAACCTACAAGGTTGGCACCGCAACAATTGGAAGAAAAATTAGAAAAAGGGTTGTGTTATAGTTGTGATATAAAATAGACTAAAGTTCATAAGTGTGCTGAGAAGAAATTATTTTACATAGATTGTGAAGAGGAGGAAGAAAAGGAACAAGAAACGTCAAAAGAAGAGGATATACACCAAGAACCAACCCTAGAGAAAGAAGAAATGGATCAGACCATATATTGTAATGCATTAGAAAGAATTATGACTCCTCAAACTCTCAAGATAGAAGCACATATCAACAAGAAAAAGGTAATAGGGTTGATTGATTCTGGTAGCACCTATAATTTTATTCATTGTAAGATAGCCAACGAATTGAATTGCTTCCTATATCCAGCACCATAATTTCAAGTTATGGTTGCAAATTTAGGAACTATAAATTGCACTGGAAAGTGCCATAATATCAAGCTAACCATGGGGGAATATGTATTAAATAGTACAATGCTTTCCATTCCAATCAGTGGTGTTGATATTGTACTAGGAGTCCAATGGTTACAATCCTTGGGTACGATAACTTTTAATTTTCAAGAACTTTTATTGATATATTTTTGGGAAGGAAAGGAAGTTGAATTAAGGGGTATCGTAGGGAAACCAGGAAAGATAATAAGCTATAATGGCATGAAAAATATTCTAAATAAATAACAACAAGGCATAATTTCATAATTATGCTCACTAGATATTCCAACATCAAAATCATCTACTTATCCAAATCTCCAAAAATTCTTGGATAATCATTCCAAGGTATTTGAGACTCCAAATGTCCTCCCACCTATTCGTGATCATGATCATGCTATTCATTTGATTCTAGGAAGTGTTCCTCCAAACATCAGGCCTTACAAATATCCCTATGCCCAAAAGAGTGAAATTGAAAGTATGGTTGTAGAAATGCTTCAGGCTGGCATAATTCAACCTAGTCAAATTTCTTTCTCTGCTCCAGTATTATTGGTGCATAAGAAGGATGGATCATGGTGCGTGTGTTTGGATTATAGGGAGCTCAACAAGCTCACTATTAAAGATGAATTTCCCATTCCCATCATTGATGATTTTTTGGATGATTTACATGGATCAATGTACTTCACCAAGTTGGATATTCTTTCAGGATATCATCAAATTAGAATGAAGATTGAATACATTCTGAAAACAACATTTAGAACTCATGAGGGGCATTATGAATTTTTGGTCATGCCTTTTGGCCTTACCAATGCACCTTCTACATTTCAAGTTTTGATGAATTCCATTTTTAAACCCTTCCTTAGAAAATTTGTGTTAGTATTTTTTGATGATATACTAATTTACAACAAGTCTTGGAAGGATGATGTTCAGCATGTTGATAGGGTGCTTAAACTATTGGAGGAGAAAAAATTATATGAAAAAACCTCCAAATATTTCTTTGGAGTATAGGAGGTGGAATATCTGGGTCATATTTTATCTCATGAGAGTGTTAAGGTAGACCCTAATAAAATTAAATGCATTAAGGAATGGAAAATCCCCACAACCATAAAGCATCTTCTAGGATTTCTTGGGTCAGCAGGGTATTATCGCAAGTTTTTTAAGAATTATGGGAGAATAGCAGCAACTCTAACAAAATTACTGAAGCAATATCCATTTTAGTGGATTCCAGAAGCAACTACGGCCTTCGAACATCTTAATGGGGAAATGTGCCAAGCACTGGTCTTAGCTACACCGGACTTCACAAAAACCTTTATTGTAGAATGTGATGCCTCAGGAAATGGAATTGGCGTTTTTTTAATGCAATAAGGAAAACCCATTTCTTTTGAAATTCTTCCACTTAAAGGAAAGTATTTACACAAACCTATTTATGAGAAGGAAATGTTGGCAATACTACATGCACTAAAGCAATGGTAACCTTACCTAATGGGAAGACACTTCAAGGTAAAAACAGATCATGATAGTCTTAAATACTTTTTGGAACAAATATTATCTCCAGAAGAGTAGCAGAAATGGGTCACAAATATGTTGGGTTATGACTTTGAAATCAACTTGTAGATGCACTCTTAAAAAAAATTGGGGATGTGGAAGCATTGCTTTGTGCCACTTCTATTATCCAACCAAATGGGATAACCAACGCAAAGGATGAATGGAAAATGATGAAGAGGTGTGGACACTCATTCAAAATTTGCAGCAAAATCCCAACACATCTGATACATTTATCTGGAAAAATGATTCATTATGGTACAAAATCACTTATGTATTTGTAAGAGTTCCCAACTCAAATAAAATATTCTTTTGTAATTGCACACTTCTCTCTTAGGAGGGCACTTAAGATTTTTAAAACTTACCACAAGGTCAAGAAGGAATTCTTTTGGGATGGCGTTAAATCTAATATTCAAAAGTTTTTGGTGGAATATTTGGTTTTCCAACAAAATAAAGTGGATACAATTAAGACCCCGAGTCAGTTACAACCTTTAGCCATTCCAAGTCAACGTTGGGAGGAGGTTTCAATGTATTTTATCACAGGTATACCCAATTTTGAAGGAAATAGTGCCATCATGGTGGCAGTTGATAGACTTACCAAGTATGCACACTTTTGTGCATTATCTCATCCATTTAAATCCATCACGGTTGCTACTGCATTTATGGAAACAATTCAAAATCTACATGGAAACCCAAAGGTTATTGTAAGCGACATAGAGCATATTTTTACTGGAAATTTTTATACAAAATTATTTTCTTGTCTGGGTACTCAATTAGCTCATAGATCATCTTATCATCCTCAATCTGATGAGAAAACTAAGATAGTGAACAAATTTTTGGAAGGATATCTTCGTTGCGTTGTCTCTGATAAACAAACACAATGGTTCAAGTGGTTACCTCTAGTTGAATGGTGGTATAACACTTCCTTCCATACTGCAGAAAAAATGACCCCAATTATGGCACTTTATGGATATCATCCACCATCTATCACATCATATTTAAGAGAAAATTCCAAGGTTCAAGCATTGGAAGATCGCATTGAGCATCAACAACAAGATGTCCAACTCTAACCTCACCTTGGTGCGGAATCGAATGAGACAACATGCAGACCAACATCGTAGTGAAATAATTTTTGATGTAGGTGATTGGGTATTTTTACGGCTACAACCATACAAACAGATGTCCCTCAAGCAAGCTAAGAAGGATAATAAATTATCACCAAAGTACTATGGTCCTTACAAGGTCTTGCAGAAGATTAGTACTATGGCATAAAAACTGGAGCTTCCTGCATCTTCCTGAGTGCATCTAATTCTCCATGTTGCATGCTTAAAGAAGGTTATAGGTGACAAGCTCCCAGTTCAAACAATATTTCCAGAACTTGACGAGGAAGGAAAAATCATATTGTAACTTGAAGTAATCATGAAAACAAGAACCCGACAACTACGAAATCGATCAATTTCATAGTATCTCATCAAATGAAAGAACTTGCCCACTGAAGATTCCACATGGGAGGATGAGAATTTTATACAGAAGCGTCTAGAACTGCTCAAGAATTGAAGACAACACTTTTTTGAAGGAGAGGGGCATGTTAGGCATGTTAGGTTCATATAATATTAGTGTAGCCCTTATTGTTATTATTAGTATACCCCCTTATTGTTATTGTTGTGCCCATGTAGTCCCCATATTATTATTATTGTTCCCCATAGAAGTCCACTATTGTTAATGTTGTTCCCTTGCATTATTATTGTTATATAGGTTTTGATTATATTGTGACCCCTTAGACTCCTCTATATAGAAAGGAGGTCTTGTCATTTGTATCATCCAATAAGTGTTCATTTATGTAATGTAAAGGAGGTTTCCCCCTCGAAGAGGATAATTTTTAAGTCATTGATCTATATGTTCTTCTATTTTATGAGTTGGTTGCATAACAGACTAAGTTGTCATGTAACACTTTTTTAGGCAGCATTCCATTGGCTCATAAATCTTCCACAATATTGTATACATGATTACCAATATAAATTACTTCATTTTTTTCCTAAACAAATATAAATATAGTATTTATAAAAATGGTAAATTCTCTGCCCTCAACACTTGGTCACAGTGGTTTTATTACACATGGCCTATTATGATTTGAGGGTTGGGACCTTAATTCCTTAAGGTTGATCCCCATACGACCATGTGATGAAAACGATTTTGGGAATTTTTCATTTTCAATCCTTTTACTAGTCTTGATCCTAGACCTATGGGTTATGGGCCCACTATACTCTTCTGTTGTTCACTCTGTCAGTGCATGCATGCGTGCATCATTAATTCATCAAGAAATTGCAATGCATTAATGCAACAGTCCATCAAAACATCAACCCATGATTCACACATAGGATTACATAAAGTAGAAATCAATTTCATTAATTAAACCTGCTATACTATTACATAGCATCTATTAGTGCCTTGGCTAACCAAATATTCATTCTAATGCCCACCCTTAATACACACACAAGTTTACAATTTATATTAGAAAAATACAATATTGTGGATTATTTCAATATCATGGATTATTTCAAGATCCATGATCTTATCCATAAAGCTCTCAACATGATCCTCTCGACAAAGCACTCAACATGATCTTCTCCAAAAATCCCTCAATGAATTCCTAGGGTCCCTCATGGATATGATTTTTCATGCTTTTAATCCTTTACAAAATAGATATACCTTCTTTTTCGATAATTTCACCTTCTGGAAATTGTTCTTGTTGATTTTTCAGAGGATGGATCAATGCTCCTACATCACCATGCAATATATTATGTATAGTGAAGCTCCATAGAGTTGTCCCTCTTGAGCTTTAATGCATGTGATATCTCTCCTGATATTTCAACAGGTCTTGACCCAACCCATTCAACATATATATATGTGTGTGTGTGTGTGTGTGTGTGTGCATACATACATACATATATATGTATGTATGTATGTACATACATCTATATATATGTATGTATGTATGCACACACACACACACACACACACATATAGATATATATATATATATATATCCTTCATGAGCTTAGTAATGTTAAAACAAGACTTATAGCCAATTCGTTTTATTTCATAACAAATATAATAGAAATATGTCCATTAGTTTGCATTGAGATCCATTGGAAAAATTTCAAGCTCATGACAATTCAGAAATATACAGGCCTCTTAGGAAAATGATAAGCAGAAAAACAAGCTCATGAATACATATATGAATCCATTCATTTACTTAGGAATTATACATGAAATCAAAATTCCACAAGCATGCAACAAAATCACATTCCATAACATATCACAAGTATTGGACTAACATATCAACTCAATATCAACATGGGCTTTAAGTCAACACATTAGACACTTTTTGAAAATTTAAGTGCAAGAGTTTGAGTATCACTTATCTTAGAAGTGGGAATATTTTTCAACTGATATTGGGACTTCGACTCTCCACCTAACCTTAGACACACTGCAGCCAATCCTTTCTTGCAGTAGTTACCCCAGACCCATATTACAAAGCTTGAAGATGAATGCTTAAGGGATTAAACCAATTATGTCAAATGAATAAGGGACTCCAGAGGACTATCCACCTCCACCCACCAGCTACTTAGTGCCTCCAGTTATTCGCATGGAATCCAAAGGTCCACCACCTCCACCCTTCAACTATTTAGTGCAATCAGTTACTAATGGGGAATCCAAAGTTCCACCACCTCCACCTTTCAGCTACCTCAATAAGAACTGTAGCTCTACCATCACAGGCTCAAATAGGGAATCTAGAGGCTTAACACCTCCACTCTCAACAATCCTTTTGCTCAATAGTTCCACCCAATATTAGGAATCCAAAACCCATTGTAAAACTAAGAACAAGGAAAATGGGCTAAAGAAATCTCCTAATCCATGGAACACGCCTCCACCCAAGTTGTCAAGGGAATCCAGAGAAAACCATCTCCACCCTCGAGTCTTACAAGGAATCCAAAGACTATTGTCCTCACCAAAAAGATATTTTTCCACCTCCCAATGCTCAACTGAATTGATTACTCTCCTTGTTTCCTTCTGGTAGCAACACAAATGTTTCTGCTCATTTTCCTCCTGTGCTATGATTTCTCTTATGTATAGGGTGATCATTCCTCTATAATGGTCTTCCTAAGAATTTTCTCTTCCTTTTTATTTTTTTTCTTGTTCAATTGTGCTCTCATGTGTTCTCTCTATTTTTATTCATGTCCATAGTTATATTCCCTTTGTGCATGAATTTTGTGATAGATAATACTCTCCAGCTTCTAGTATGCTCCCTGAATACCTTCGTCGTGGTATTTTCCACGACAATGCTGCAACTATTTTCGATTGCGTGGTAGACACTCCAATCACATGTCTTCTACCCTAGGCCATAGTGGTTCTATCATATATAGGTGACGGTGAGGATGTTGGTCTGATAGGACTCCCCACCACCCCCCACCCCCCCCCCCCCCCCCCCCCCCCACCCAACCCCAACTTCTTATTGGTTGACTTTAATTGTCTGAGATACCAATGTAGCCCATCACCATTAATTTTTGCCCCTTCTGCCTTGTGAATTTATCCAAGGAAAGAATGGTTCCTATGTCCCCTTACCCAAATCCATTAAATGATGTGATTAGTCCAATTTAAATCATATATACTAGCCATTCGTGGCTTTCATAAAACATGTCATGCTTCCTTAAAATCCCAAGAAACCTCCTTCCTCAAACCCTAGAATATGTCCCCCAATTCTTAAGCCTTTTTAATTCTAATTAAAGCATATGAAATATTTACAATCAAGGGGAATTCACCTAGGGCTATCACAATGGAATCAATAAACTTCCTGTAATATCCCATTAATTAATGACCATGAATAATGAGAACTGAACATTGTCACAAATCATAAAGAAGATGTGATGTATAGTATTCAAAAGGCATATATAGATATATATATCGAGTAATAAGCACTCAAACCTATCCACAAAATTTCGCATATCCATCATAGTAAGGTTGTTTATTAATCTTAGGGGTGTAGTTGGGTAATGTAGAGTAAATTTTATTCTCTTTTCCAAAGACCTGAAGCCATATCCAATCCAACTTTTTATCAGTGTGCTTCTTGATTTTCTTCCTTGTATACATGAGAAAAAGCAATGTCTGAGAAAAAATGAATTTTGTGCATTATATTTTGGTAGAGTGGAATTAGAGTGTAATTCCTTAACATTTAATTTCCATTCATCGATTTAATTACTATAAAATAGTCTCCATTGACATTTAGATTCCTTATTTGCATGTGTTCGACCAATTGAAGAAGCAACTTTATAGAAAAAAATTCAACAAAGTTATTTGTAGCCAGTCCAGTGCTACATGAGAAGGAGATAAAATGATAACTTGATAGAGATAAATGACCTCTTCCATTTCCCACTGATGGGAAGTGTTGTGCAACCCCGTCAAACAAATCCCATGGATAATCCTTGATAATAATGGAAAAAATCTATTCCTAGGAGCTTTTGTTTATATTTTTTGTTAGAAGGGAGATTTGGATTACCAAGCTATTAATTGCAACCCTTATGAATGATTGGCCCTAACCTTTAAAAATAGCTCCATTTATTTTGATCCAGTGGATCAAGAAAATGCTCAAAATCCAAAGTGCTCAAATTGGCTCAAAATCAGCGCCAAAGAGTATACCTCATCGCCATGAATCTAACACAACTCATTTCACTCAAAACCAACATCGGATGCTCCCGATATTGCTAAAAAATTTCAAATGGCTTACAGGGATGATCAATCAGTAATCTGTAAGTTAACTGGGAAATGATTGGGCGAGTTTTCCTTCCATCATCCAACGGGATGAGGACAATTGGAAAATTGTGATTGGTTGAAATTTAATGATTTTCTATTGGTTCATTTGATTTTTGGGTGGACTAGTTAGGAGAAGACACGTGGGCCAATCCCTTTCTGCCATGTGGGCCAATCCCTAGCTGCCACGTGGACTCCTAATGGCCAATAAAAATATTGTTGGAGGTCGAGCTGCTTCCGCAAGAAATGAATGCAAGACCAACCGCATACCATCCATGCCTTCCACCAGTTTCGTTACATTAGTTCTTAACATGTGTGGGGTAAAGGTTGTATTTAAACTTTCATGGCAGAGGTATAAGAGGTGAGGACCAGGGTTAATCTAAGACCCCGATCCACCAACCACACCACGTGGCGACAACGGGGTCCAGGGTTAACCTCGGCCCCAAAAATATGTATTATGTACCATATCCAAAGTCCAATAAAACATATTAAACCGTGGAGGGAAATGGTTCATACACCATTCAAAAAATATGTTAAAACTTTATGCCAAAGTCTTGGAGCGGGAGGTTGGGAACGCCGACAGTTAAGGTTCTACATCGGGCACATGCCACGATCCGCAACAATTTTAACGCCACAATATTGGTTAATGCATATGGGAGAAGAACCTGCCTTGATAGAGTTCCCTCTAACCCAAAACCATAGCGCCAAGACTCAACCCATGGTCAAACAACCAGAGTTCAGAAAACCAGTGGAAACCATTAATTCAAAACCTGAATATGACGGCGGTGGTTAACCCACTTGGCACAATTTTAATGGGTTTAAGGCCCACATAGGAAATTTAAGGAGGCTACAATTTTCATCCGGTGTGGTGGGAATCTAGCTAGAGCGGGGCAAAATTGTCACTCCACGTGGCTGCAAAAGGCAGAATTTGTAGAACAGATTGCAACAAAGTGTGAATTGTAAGATAATTAGCAGAAAAAATTCTATGGAGCATAACTCAGTCAATTTTTGACCTTTTTGAGTGCAGAAAGAACCCAGCTATGGGGTTTTTTCCTATCTGGAGCCATTGGAGACATTGTTTTAGCATTGTGAGCACTATCACTTCATGCAAACACATATTTTTGAGCATAATGAAAGAGGCTCAACGTTGGAAGTTGGACCAAGAGAAGTATCCTAGGAGGGGTGAACTCCTTCATTATTTGTTGCCTTGTGTATATTGTTATGGTATTGATGTCTTCTTTATTTTCTGAAATACTAAGTTTTAAAGCATGGTAATGTGTTAATGAAAATGACATAAGTGACTAAAAACCCTAATAATCTCATTTGCAATTTTCACCATAAACTCTCAAATTTCCATATACAGGTCATCTTTCTAGTTGAATGCCCCAACGGACAATAAGAGTAAGAGCTGTGAGATTTGCCTTGAATTTTTTTCTAGCCAATTTTTTAGGCACTCCATGGTAGAGGTCCCAGTCCAGGCAAGGTCCAACCTAAACAAAATCTCCAATTTCCTTCTATACACTTTTGGAAAAGTGACAGTGAATGAAAATGTATGGGATCGATTCAAAATTGTTTGGACATAGGGGGTCATCTGCTAGGACTCTAAAAGGGCATTTTCTGGAGTATATCCTATTATAGAGCCTTGTTTCTTAATAACATCCACATGAATAATGAGGACTTTAGTGGGTAGCCAAAATTCCAAAAAAAAAAAAAAATCCCACCAAGGAGGGGAAACATCCACTTAATGTTGAGCTAGGGAGAGGTGTCCAAATTTTGGGCTATAGAGACCAAAGGAAGCCAAAGACTAGAATAGTTGATCCTCTACATGTGAGAGGGAGACAAATTTAAAATCAAGAACACAAATATATTGGTTCCATTGATCATCGAGTTCCCCTTCTAGATGAATATTTTGTGTGCTGATTTAGATTTGACGACTTATATTTCCTTGTTTACTAAAGGCTTGATTCAGGTATAAGACTCCTTGCTCATTTAGGTGATTGATGTGAGGGTATGGGAGCATATGGAAATTCCTACTTCCAATCCAAGGATCTATCCCATTTAACACATAAGAGCCATCCCCAATTTTCCAATGAAGTCATTTTTTATAATATCTATGGAATTTATAATAGATCACCATACAACAAAACCATTTGACACAGAGTACCTTGGATATCTAATCCAATCCATAATAGTGGAAGGATTAATATATTTCTTTTCCATAACCTAGGGCCATAAGTCATCACCTTTTATGAGCTTTCAGTGACCTTTGTGGTCGGGATTTGGATAACCATTTTAAATTTTTTAAGCCCCAACCGCTGAGAGCCTCTAGGAGAGCAATACAAGACCAAGCTGTGAGGGTGAAAGGTTGACAGTCTAATTTAACAGCCAAAATATATATAAGAGAAATATGTTTTATTTTTTCCAGAACTCCCAAAGGGATCCAAGCCAATGAGGCCCAATAATTAGGAATGACTTCCGATATTGGTTTGTATAATACGAGCCTACTAGCTCTAGAGATCCATCTGTTTGTCCAATTTTTGACTCAAAGTTCCATTTTTGCAATAAGCCATGGCCATTCCACCTTTTTGTAATTGTGTGGATTTAATCTAAAACCCAAATATTTTAGTGGGTCTAACAGGGAGACGGAGTATTTGTGAGGATCCCTTGCATCAAGTTTGAGTCGATTTGATCTAGATTGTCCCCATCCAGAGATGAGTCTTCATGGTTAATGTTCATACCAATAGCTAGAAATTATGAGTTAATAATATATGAAATCGCATGCAAACAATCAACATCGAGGGAAAGATAGATAATGATGTCATTTATAAACAAAATATGAGTTAGGGTGAAGGATTTGGAAATATTAATACATTTAATAAGAATTTTGCATTTTGCATCCAAAATGGCCCTACTGGGGGCTTAAGCTACCAAAAGGAATAGAAGGGGTGATAGTAGACATGATTTTCTATATATACTCATTTTTAAGTTATGAAATACTTTTTATCATTACTATATTTTTCATAATTGAAAAAAATGTTATATGCCCAGTAAAACCTAACTCTTAGATTAATATTTATACAAATTTATTAGATTTTAGAGGCTAACATTTAATTTAAATTCAAATGGTTATATATACCCTTACTTAAAAAATAAATGTTAGGAATGTTGATAATGAAATTTAACTCAATATGGGGGGTGATAAGAGCAACAGGGGGCTATATTTAACCCTGGATAGATAAGGGTGTATCCATATGCATGGATTCTTGGGATAACTTCCAATAATGTGGCAGAAGCCTATGCTCTTATTTAGGGGAGAACATTGACATGGCTCCTTAAGGTTCCAAAACAGTGATGGGGGACTTTGTTGTAATCATTGGATTAATTTTATTTAACCGATCCTCCAAACTCTATCTCTTGGATTCAATTCTAGAGATGAATGGGCAGGAAAAAGCACCATCGATTCCATTTATTACTTATTTATTCCTAGGTTTCCAAATATGGAAGTGGATGTGCACACCAACCACGTCACTAATGAAAAAGGGGATGATATTAATCAACGCCATAAAACATGCCACACTAATTCCTTATTTTCCCCACACCTTTCCTTGAAGGACCTAACACATATTGAAATCATGATGATTACATGGAAGAAAATCCAACAATAATCAAGTGGGATTAATCAAACTCATCCACCACCCTCTCGTGCTCCTTACTACCAACTCCTTTATGATTTTACTTCAATCATGTGAGGAAATGAATTTAGGATCTTCCTTATGGATCTAGTCCTATAGCATACAGTAGCTTTCGATTCATTATTGTTTCTCTCAAGATAAATCATAAGATTTTGATTTTCAGTGTCCATAGCTCTTTCTCCCTCATAACTTACCTTTCTCTGTTTCCTAAGGAGGATTCATTGTGATTTTTTTTCTTTCCATTTCTCGTTGGTTTTACACATCCCCACTCTCCTTAGTTCTTCCAGGAACTTTGAGTTCTTCATTAGGCTCAAAGGACTTCAAGAAGGAATTAGAACCATTAGTCTCCCTCGAGAAAAGGATTCCATCGCAAATGGGAAATTTCCCAAGCGTAATCTCCTAGGCAACCTCTTAAAGTTTCTATTAGAAAACAACATGAATTGAGGAGACTGAAGCACCTGTTATCACTCTCAATTTTTCAAAAAAAAATTGATAGGGTCATCATATGCTTCACCTTGTCTCATTCATTTGATGAGAAATTCACTTAATCATGTTTATTATAGGACATAGATACTTCATTACTCTTGTCATTAGGGTCATATCCACAATAATCCACCTTGCTTTCACTTGCATAGTCATCAAATTTAAAAAATGGTCACATGTCTATTTTTACAAAATTCCGCAGCAAATATAACTATAAACTGTCAGTTTTTGCTACCGAATCACCTAAAATTTTCATAGCAAATCTGCCAGAATTATAATTGAAACTTATACAAAAACGTTTTTTTCTGCGTTGGAAAGGAAAATGATGAGATTTCAAGTTTTTAGAGTTCCACGGCTATCCAAGGTCATGTGATTGGTTATTTGAGTCATAAATCACGCAAAATCATAAACACCTACCATCATTACACTTTATTCCTCATATTTGTCAATATCCCTCTCGCATTTTATTTTCATTTCTTAAACCCATCACCCAACCTCCTATTTTTCATAAACCTTTCAGCCTTTGCATGTATCAGTCATTTGTCACCTTGGAAGAGTCCACCCCATTGCAAAGCAGCTTGTTGTCCAAAGAATTTCTTTGCAGGTGTCACAGGGTCATGAAGGCAACATAGCATAAAAGGGAGATGGCTAAGCAAGAAAACAAATAAATGCTGGCTCTAAGGTTATATAGGAACCCATAGACCTTAAACTTATCATGGAGGACCTCAACTTCACGCAAGTTTTCCTCTAGACAGGTTACACACATTTCTATCAGGAGCTACAAGGGGATTTGTTGTGTTTTTGGATTGTTTGAGTTGTTGGTTTCAAGAGAAATTTGCAGGTAACTGAAGATGAGTTTCAAACATATGAATGATTTTTTTTCTAATCACATAACATGGAAAAATAACCTCTTTCACTTTTATCCCAGATGCTACCAATTTAGAGATTCAAAGATGTATTTGGGACCTATTTTCATAATTCAGAATTTTACTGTTTTATACATGATTTTATAATGCACATTCCGAACAGCTCGAGATGGTTTTAAAGAAACAAAGAGAGGTTTTTCTTCTTAAAATTATTATTTACAAAATCCTCCTCTAATTTTGCAACATATATCAGGTATTGAGAGATAGGAGCTCATGATTGTAGCCTTATTTTTCAGAGAAAAAAAAAGGGTCATTTTAATGGAGGATGAGCTACTTGCTACTCCATGAAGAAGAGTAAATCACTTTTATATTAAGATTTGACTTTAAGACACCTCACGAATACATATGAAAGCTATAAAAAATATAAAATGGTGTCTTTTGAGCTTATGAAGAAAAAATTGTGAAATTTTGTCAAACTAGGCGTTTTTGTAGTGCCTTCCAGGATTAAAGCTCAAAATGCGCTACAGAATTTCTGTAGGTGTGTTTTATCTAAAATCTCAGATTTGAAGCGAATTGCAAGAGGGTTAAAGTTTTGGTTTAATGTTTTTGACTTTATTAACAAGTTTAAAGCAGCAAAGAAAGTGAACAGGTGGTAGAGAAGGCCGAAACTAAACTGCTATGAAATTTCGCTACGTAATTCCCCTGTTTTCTGCACTAAGTAATTTTTTAGCAGATTCAAGTTTTGATGATTCTTTATTGGAGATTTTTCCACATGGAAGAGTCATGAATCATCTGCAAGGTATTTTGGAATGGCCATATCTTCGACAAAGTTATTCCACTCATCAGCCCATCATAAAGACACTCATCATCAATCATGATATCTATTCCCTAAAAAATAAGATGATCGGTTTTTAATTGTATGGAGGCATTTATGTCATGCTCTTGGCCAGTGTCACTCAAGCAATGGATTATCTCGATGTAACAGTCTAGTTTTTCTATTGGATAGTGTAATAAATAGAAGTAGAGTCCTAATAGGCCTCTAACTCCTAAAGTTAATAAGTGTCAGTTTTTAGTTCCAAATATCTAGCTTATGGTTAGATTAGGTGGCAATAAAAGGACTTGATGATCTAGCCTTGTTGGAAGATTCGATGTAAAGGTCTGATGCCTATTAATAGGTAGTATTTCAATGAATGAAGGGTTGGGAGATGATGACTTGACACTACCACTGTTGTAATTTTTTAATATCAGTAATACACAGTTGCGGCAGCCTATTTCAGACCTGAGATTATTCTATGTATTCTTATGTATGTTTGTTCTATCAGTCTTTTACTTTGTCTCCTATATTCTAGTTGTATAATCCCTTGGAATTCAAGATTACATGCTCCAGCTTCCTGTATACACCTACTCTGTTGTAAATGTCATGATTTATTAGTTTGCTTATGTATAATCACTTGGAATTCATGATGACATGCTCCAACATCATGTATACGTATAGCTTGTTGTTTTGTCCTTCATGTGTGGTTTAATAAGAACACAATTTCCTCAGCTTCCATGAGATAAGTTGACTTGTGGCTGAGTTTTCATATTGACTCCATAACCCCAATGGTAGTTATTTATTTACATCTTTCACCTATACAAAAACACATTCAATCCAATTCAGAGTTAGCCATATGTTTTCAATTTATTCTTTGAATATCCTTTATCCCTTTGAGAGAACCCTCTCAGACTAGGAAGGCTAATTTCTAGTTGCAAGTGGTTTGAAATATTTACTCCAAGTTGACCATTGAAGTAGCCCATCGGGACTCAATTTGGTGATAACATTTTGGCGATGTTGTCGGTGAACGAAGGTGTAAAATTTCCCTGGGAAGAACGACAATGTTTCAGTTCTAAGGTCTGAGAGCAGCAGACACTTAGGAACATATTGGTTGTATTTCTGCTCTAGCAACTCCACACATCAAATAGTCAATTGGAATTTGACTCCACTACTTGAATATCAGTAGCTTGATGAAGTTCCAAGATGAGTTCCATTGCAAGAAAGAATGCCAGGTATGCCCCTATGAATCGGTCTCACATACCTGG
This sequence comes from Pinus albicaulis, assembly GCA_034641835.2. Taxonomy (NCBI): domain Eukaryota; kingdom Viridiplantae; phylum Streptophyta; class Pinopsida; order Pinales; family Pinaceae; genus Pinus; species Pinus albicaulis. Next base: position 222,834,776 of record CM076574.1, read on the forward strand.
TTTTCCAAATCCTATGCCAAAATTAAATTGGTTAACTTATCTTCCCATATTTAAAGATGAAAATAAAGACAATGTTGCTCTTCACTTGGTTAGATTCCATATGCCTGTGCATAGACTTAAGGTTCAATTTCCTGAGGATTGTCTCATGAAGATGTTTATGGTCACTTTAGAGGGAAAATCATGGTCTTGGTATGAAAGCCTGCCAAATGGTTCCTTACATTCTCTTGTTGATTTCCATGTTGCATTTTATGAGATGTATAAATAATGTCATTCTTCCATATTGTTGGTCAAAGCTTTTTTTAAACATTTTGTGAGTTTTATTGAATACTTGGAGAATTGTTATGAAGATGATGAGTTCATGGATGAGGAAATTTAGAGGCCCTTCATGACAATCCCTTTCATAACCAAGAAGAAAGGGTAGCCTCTATCTTGGATGAAAATAAAACCCAACAAGAGTTTATTTATGAAAATCATGTTACATCCTCTGAGTTTGATGAACATTTGCAAAAGACTTATCAGTATTTTGATGATCAGGAATATAAGAATCATTTCCAGCAGCAAGAGGAAATGGTGGTAAATATTTGCCATAATGTTCAGGTAAAGGAAGAAATGTATTCCTCATGTCATTCCTTGTATCAGCTTACAGCAAATGAAGAAAATTTTAGACAATCATATGGCTATGCTTGTTGAATCATATAAAGAGTTACCTTTTGAAATTCATGTAGTACATGTTGAGGCAGTCCCTTTTGAAAGTGTCCAAGGATACTCCAAATATTTCTTCATTGAAAATGGAAACAATGATCAACAAATTGTTCCTTTTCTATTTGAGAATGGTCACAAGAGTTATAATGAAGAATTTGAACAAGGAACAACATCAAATGATCATACTTACTCTTATTTTCTTGTTGATCAACAAGAACTATTTGTGCATGCCCTCAAACATCCTTTCGCAGCTCTGCTGGAATCTTCATTGGAAATGAGTTTCATAATGATCATCAATTATGTAGAAAAATTCAAATGGTGGATCAAGTTATCATATCTCAGGAATAGCCTTGTGTTTAGAGAAATGGAATTTATGTTTCAATCCAGTCCCCAACTTCTTGGTTGGATTCATTGGGAGTGTGAGATTACTTGATTCAAATTTTATGTTAAGCAATTAGAGTAGGATCATTTGTATATAAATAAGCTTGAGGATCAAGCATTTTGTCAATTTTAGTTTTAAAATTCAGCATGTCTACTTTCAGTTCTTTAGGAGCTATTGGTTTTTCAGTGCCGAGGTTACAGGTCAAAGCAGGTTGCAAGTTTCCATTTGAAGATGGGAGAACCAAATGGATAAGGCACTGAAACTACTAGTTCTTTGTTGTACCACAGGGGCACACCATCCCCAGTGAAGCCACCACCTACAAGAAAATTTTGAAATTTTATCTCCACCATCCTCTTACATATTATTCAAAGTTAAGGTGCACTAAGAAAGCAATTGAATTTTTTTTAAATAAAATTTAGGATCTCAAAATACAACTAGAGGAACTTAGAGTGAATCTCAATATAGGGCTCATAACAAATTTAATTTCCATGAGCTTGCTAAGTGTACCAAGCTTATCAAATTTCAACTTTGGATGACCATGTTAGGAAACTTTAGCTCCAATTAGGGTAGCAGGTTGGAGAAGAAAGTTCCCTTATCCTCCGGGCTTCATCCTCACTACTCCTATAACAATTATTATGTGAATTACATTGTAGATATGATCCACAAGCACTAGTAGATTCTAGCTCTTCCACCCCAACACAAAAGGAAAAACTAGGACTTAGTGCCCCCAAAAAATGAGGAGGTTGATGAGTGATACGTATCTTGTATATTTTTAATCAATGTACTTTAAATTATGTCTCTTATGAGGAATTTTTTGCAAAAATTATGCATATAGGTATTCATAACTATGAGGAATGAGGAAATTTATTCTCCAAAATTAGTAGGACAATGTTTTGTTTGTAATTTCACTCTCGTATTAAGGTAGGAATCCTCCCTTTTGCTCCTCGATAGAAATTTATCACTACATTTTCAATATTAATACAAATATTTTCCAGTTATGGTAAGAAAAGGAACTTCAACTCAATATAAGTTATAATACCGCCTAAACCTATTAATATTATAATAATATTAACATCTATATTTTCATAATATATTCTAACTTTATTACACATGATCTATTGTTAGTGATGATATATGACACTTTTATGTTACTTAAGAACAATGCTTGTCTATATGTTTTGGTTGTTGAGTGAGTAATTTTTATCATGTGAATATAATGTAATGTTATTATTTATTGCACGGGGAGGAAGGTGTAGGAGGGGTGATTTTATATTCAAGAGGAAATATTGAACTATCTTTCTCATGAAACCAAGGATTAGCATCCAACAAACAAGTCAAATCCTATGCTCTATACTTACGACTTAAGATTTCCTCATCTTTTAGCATCCTTAGAATCATCATTTTTGGAGATTCCATATAAAATTTACATCTTTATTTGGGTACTCTCCCCTTCAAATCTAATATGTGCTCGATTTTTCATATATAACTCATCCCTTCCCTAGTTCCCTCTCATCTTCCTTTTTCAATGTCTTCAAATCAATAATTCCCTCATCAATCATCAAACCAACATATCTTTCCAAGGAAAAATTGGGAGCCTCTTTATCAACAAGCATAGTTCCAACCTCACAATTCCATGAAGCCCCCCACCACCCCCCCCGCCTCTTCATTTACTCAACATTTGCACAATCTCCATGTGATTTTAGCCCCTCACGCAATATGTAGGGCCATGACACATCCATCGCCTCCGAGCGTTAATTACCCATGCCTCATATTTTGCAATAAACACCTCCCATGCTCATTCCATTACCAATGCGGGATTTACCTTGTGTTTATGAATTCTCTGGTTCATCCTCTCCATCATTGCATGGAAAAGGTGTCTTCGGTGATGGGATTAGAAATTATTGCTCAACTTGATAATGGGTTTTTGCCTAGCATCCCACAATAATTTTGAATTTTCCTTCACCTCTCCCATGGCTTGTCTCGCCCTCCTTCCAGTCCCAATACAGTGAACAAGTTGCCTCAGCCATGCTCTTGCTCAACTAAGCTCATGGAAAAGCGCAATATCTCAGACCTCAAGTCCATCCTCCACTAGATTCATATGAAATTGAGGACCTCCATACTACACTCAGTCAAATCCAGGTCCATTTCTCTAATTCGAGAATGCAGATACAAGATTTTATGGTATTTTAATCCAACATCACCATGTCATCTAGCAAATATTGGTAAAATGCGACACTCCACAAATTTATCAAGAGGTCCTCATGGAGAAATGATTGACTATCATGTAGTGTAATTATCCTCCAACTCACTTAGAAACAACATAAAAAGGTTCATTTGATCCTTCTCCATCCTTAGGGTTTTCTATTTGATAATGCATACTTCCTTCTATGTATATTCTTAACAATTCTCATAGAAATTACAATTATGAACTAGTCACTTTAAGGTATCCTTAATGCTCTGTGTACATTGGTTGCGTCTTCTCATCACAATTTTTTCTTTGCTAATATAAATATCCTCCAATTTTCATTAAAAAAAAATGCTCTTATTCATTGTAATTATATTTGGATATGAAACCTCATTGTTATGGTATTATAATTTGATGGAAATTAAGTTATACTAAAATTGACGGAACTAACATGTTAATGTGTCATTGTATTAACAAAAATATTGATTCCTTTTGAAGTTAACTTGATGAGTATTACAATATCATACCACCAAAAGATCTACCCAATTATTTGGTATGCAAGAGCAATTTCCTTGAGTGTTGTTCTTGGTGTACTATGGAAACAAGATGGGTACAAGTTTATGTAAGGAAAGTTTTAGGTGATCCTAAAGGGATTATGATATACCTTTAGAGTAAATGGAAGACTATAACCACCCCACCCCACATTTACCCAAATTCACATGCTCACCAGGGTAAACATGACAATATTTTCACTATGATATGACATGACCTCCAAGTCGTAGTGATGAAAGTGGAGCTAACAAACCGAAAAATTGTAGACATCCCTTAGAGACTATAGACCACTGAGGAGCCTGTAAACCACCCTAATTGATCAATCCCTGAGCTGGAGTTCTTTTCCCAAGAGAAACTCCCAAACTACTCGCACAACACAGGATTTGTTGATGTTAAGAGGTCCAAACCGCATGCATAGGCATGCTTCCATGAAATTATGACCCAAAAACTCCAGTTCTGTGCTAGCGGTTTCGAGATATGAGCAAATTTTTCCAGGCTAACCTCCAGAACACTGTCGAGAACTTCTTGTAACTTCCCAGAAATTTAAACAAGATTATGACAAAGCCAACCAATCAAAACTCAAGCAACAACTTAACCTAGACATGTGTAACCACCCCTCCGAACATTTATCTGCATTTACAAGCTCACAATGCAAATGTGAGGTTGAGTGCTACTATGACATGACTTGACCTCCAAGTTTCAATTATGGAAGTGGTGCCTATAATATAAAAATTTATTGATACCCCTCAAGAGCACTAGATCACCCAAAAGTCATTCCATAACCTTTGATGACGAGATCCTGAGTTGGAACTAACTTTTCACAAGCCTAACCCCCCAACCACATGCACAACATAGTAATAGTGTGGTTATGAGGCCCCAACTACATGCTTCCATGAGGTTATGACCTAAATCCTCCAATTTTTTTGCATGTGGTTCTGAGATCTAAGCCACTTTTCTAGGCTAACCTCTAGACCACTACCCAAAACTGCCTGTAACTTTCCAAAATAATAATTAAAGTGATAACAATGCCAAACATTCAACCTTGAAGCAAAAACTTGACCTAGACTACCTAGCACACATTAGACATTTTGTCAAACATATGGTAAACATGTAAGCTACAAGTCATGAATGCATATATGATCATAAATCTTTGAACTTCATCTGAGAATCACCTAGAAGGTCTAATGCCCTCTCAAGTAGCAGAAAAAACACTTGTTAGCCCATGCATTCATCAACCATTCAAATACTTAATAAATCATGAACAAGATCCATAACTAGAGAAAATCATAGAACCATGTTTATAACCAGAATATTAACCATGGAAAATTAGCTATCAAATCAACAAAATAACAAGTACAAGCTCTCATAGATAAAAATAGGAAAATAAATCTTATTAGCATATGCAAAATCCAACCAAGTCAAGGAATTTTGCATACCACCCGACCGTATTTTTGGCTGAACCAAATATTTCTTGCGGCCAATCACCCTTGCGCCATATTCCAAGAATGAATGTGGGATCTCATGGATAAACACATAATCAACCATGGAGTCCAGAGGTTAAACCAATCAGCCCTCAACTTACCTTGATTTCACCTAAACCGGCCCCAATATCACAAAACCAAGCTAATCTTGGATGCCTCCGAATTTTTTCACCATACCTTGAGGAATTTTCGTGTCTCCACCCACATGTCAAGGTTTTCCCAGAGAAAACCATCTCCACCTCAAACCCTTGGGAATTTTCCTCACCCAATTCCAAAACCTTCTGGTAATCCAAAGCTTAACCAAGAATGAATCCCATCACACCATGGTTATCTAGAAAATGGTAAGGCAATGTTGAAACCACTTTCAAACCAGGAAAAACCCATGCCAACGACAACAGATGAACCAAATATACAAATGCATGTGCCATGCATTCACACCTCAGCTAGGAAATCACACACGCAACCTGTTATCTACAAAATCCTCTTACTGAAGCTATTGATCCAACTGTATCCTTGCTTTCCTTCACTTTTCCTTTTCCTTCCTTTGCTTTCCTTTTCTTGTCTTTGCTTGCTTGCTTGCATTCTCCTCTTGGAGCTCTCTTTCTCTCTCAAAACTAATCCAAGCTAAAAACTAACAAAAAGTTGTGAATTGTTTCCATGATGCCTCTTTATCATTGATGTCTCTTTTTTTTCATTTTCCTTCATTTCCCATCTTATTTCCTTAGCATGCAAATTTGTGTCCCTTCACCTTCCTTTTCTCCCATTTTACTTTATTCTCATATTTAAATGCCAATTATTTCCTCTTTTCCTTTGCCAATTTTTGTAGCCATATTCAACCAAAAGTGATTCCCACTATAGTGATTTTCTCAACACTCATATTGGAATACGTGTCCCATAACCTTGGTATTATTTTTTCTTTGTTATTACTTATTACATGAAACTTTATTATGGGGCTCTTGCAACATGCGTAATCCATGATAGACATTTCTTCAAACATATGGTAAACGTGTGAGCTATAGTTCATGAATGTATATGTAATCATAGGATTTTGCACTTCATCTGAGAATCACTAAGAAGGCCTTAATTCCCTCTCGATATAGTTGCAATAACACTTGTTAGACCATGCATTCATCAACCATTCAATAAATTATCAAAACATATCAAGAGCCATAGATAGAATATATTGTATAACCAGCATATAAACAAAATGGAAACCATGGAAAATCAACCATAAAATCACTATCATAATCACTACAAATGATTATAGATCACAATAGGAAAACATCTCATATTAACATATGAAAAATTCCAACCAATTCATGGAATTCCATGTACCATGCGACCATAGATTGGGTTGAACCAAATCTCTTTTTCAACCAATCACCCCCACGCCATATTCCAAGAATGAATGTGGGATCATAAGGGCTAAACTAACACAAAACCAACCAAGGATTCTAGAGGCCAAACCACCTCAACCCTCAAGCACAGTGATCTAATATATTGGTCCAAAAATCACTAACAACAACCAGATCAATCGCTACCCAAGTTGTCTAAGGGTCAAGGAACTAGTAACTCAACCTGCAACTAATTAGGGCTCTAGAGTGTTTCTTCCAACCCACGGCTCTAAGGACTAGTAACTCAACCCATAAGGCTCTAGAGAATTTGTCCCAACTTGCAGGCTCCAGGAACTAGTAACTCAACCCAAGTTGTTCCAGGGCTCCAAAGCGTTTGTTCAAACCCACAAACATAGGGAACCTAAGAACCAATAAAAAGAAATGTAGGAAACCCACTACTCCATGGCTATCTCGTAAATGGAAAGGAAATAATGAAACCACTAGCAATCTAGGAAAATCTCCATGCTAATGAAAAGACATAAATAAGTGACCACATTCATATACCATGCATCCAAAAACCAACAAGGAAATCACACATGCAACATGTTACCTGCAAAGTATCCATGTTGTAGTTATTGATGAAACTGTCCCCTTGTGATCCCTTACTTTCTTTGCTTTATTTCTCTAATCCAATTGAATGCTAGAGTGATCCAAGCATGCCCCAAGAATGCTCTAAGTGTGCAAGAGTATGAGAGAATGAGAGAATGAAAGGAGATCTCAACTTGAAACTGTCAAAAAATTGTAATGACCAAAAGTTGTCAAAAGTTGTAAATTGATTCTATGATGCCTTTTTATTGTTGATGTCTCCTTTTTCTTCATTTTCCTTAATTTTCCCTCTAATTTCCCTTACATGTGAATTTGTGTCTCTTCACCTTCCTTTTCTCTTGTTTTCTTTTATTTTCATAATTAAATGCCAATTATTTCCTCTTTTCCTTTTCCAATGCTTTTTTCCAATTTCCATAGCCAATAATAATCCACAAGTGATGCCCACTAAAGTGTTTTTCCCAAAATTTAGCTTGGAATACATGTCCCATGACCTTGGTCTTATTTTATTTACATGGAAAATCAACTAGGGTTTGCTACAAAGACAATCATGTATACATGTGTTATCAGATGTGCTACTACTTGAAGGATTACCTGTAGAAGTTAGAAGGGTCTTCAACTTGGTGACATGACTTATATTTTCAACATGTAATGTTCCCAAATTACATGTTTTCACACTAAGCAATAGAGATTTATGTGATTTACAAATGTTGAACACATCTTTATCCTAAAAATAAATTGGTAGGTTTGGAGGTGTGTTGGCTCAAGAAAGGCTCTAATATACTTGTAGTGTTCCTTGAACTAGCTATACATAGATTATAAATGCAAAAGACAACACGCAAGAGACAAATAAAATGAAATATGTGAAATAATCCTTTGTAATTTGATAATCAAAAGAAAGAAATAAAATGTTCACTTGCCTCTTAACATGTTGTGACCTTTTACCAAGCAAAGCTCAAAATACAATAACACATAAGAAAACATTCGATAGCCTTCCAACTCTATAAATATATTGTCAATACCAAAACCTTAACTATTTCTAGTCCTATCATTAATGAGTACCAACTACCTGGTGGGCCTTATTTAATAAAGAAAATTCTTACATTAAATAACTATCCACTATTATTTAATGGTCCTTATTCAAAGAAGACAGTAACATACATTAATTGACTAGCTATTAAGTACCCTACAGTAGAGAGGTTAGGTTAGGACCCTAAGTGTTACAATGTCTTAGGTTTGATTCCCATTCCATGGTCCATGACCAAAATACAATGTCTTAGGTATGTGTGGGTTCTTTGGTTTTCACACATCCTAAATTGGTAAAAAAAATTGCATGTTTCTTATCCAAGGTTCGGTGGATTAGGAATGGTTCTTGGAGATGAGAGCATGTTACGAAGACAAAAGTTGAGGTCTTAGGTCATAACATCCATCTTTCGAACTCATGGGCTATACATAATCCCTCATGCCACCACACTAGTCATGTGTAGCCATTATTTAGCATGGGAGAAAGATGTTGTAGCCATTTTGAGGTTTGGGGCACTAAGAATGGCTCTTATGGTCCTATCCATGATTGAAGGTCAAAATATAAAATCTTAGAAAACAATATTTTTATTTGGAACTTATGGCCATGATACAGATTAGATCATGGTATTATTTTTCATCCATTTAAATGCTTTCAAAGTGGAAAAAGTGGAGGAATCAGCTCACAAGACCGTTTTTACCAATGGGACCCAATTTGGCAAATTGAGGTATGAAACATTTTGGGAGCATTTTGAGGAATTAAACATCATTTTTTTGGGGGTTAAATTTTTTGTTGTGATGCAACAATTTTTTTTATATTCTACACAAATATAACTTTCCAACAATAGAAGAGCCACCTCAAACTGAGTCTATATGCAAAATTTATTCCATTCAGAAGTTGACCTTCCTGTTTTGTCCACCATAATTAAAGAGGATGCCATGTTAGCCCCCATTACTTAAGGAATCTAGCCGCATGATCATGATGAAGAATAATTAGAGAGTCCATATTGTAACTATGGTTAAGGGTTGAGGGAGTATAGCCTAACCACTAGTAGGCTATTGGGCTATGTGTATAACCAAACTGCTAGGAGGAAAAGGGATTCCATTCTTTTCAAGTTCATTTGTTTCATAGATGAGCAGAGCAACCGAGGGGGATAGGGAGAGAGAAAACATAGAGGATTTGTGCATTGTAGTAGCCAATGGGCCACAATCCTTACTTTTTTGTACTCACAACCATTATCTATTCAGAGAAAGAGAGTAGAGCTACCTAACCTTCTAGTTGTGTTTTCTCCTGAAAGGGTTCCCCGGTTATATCTCGTGTCAAAACATGGTCTGTGATTTTTTATTTCAATTTCTCTATTTTTTGAATAATAATAATTTTCACACATACACAATAAACATTAATTCCTCATATCCATAAATCTAAAGAGAAGTAAACCCTCATAGTGTAGATTTCATATTTTCAAGTATAATTTATCAGATCTATTGTGATGAACTATCCTGTAGAATATCCATGATAATTTACGGATCATATTGGTATTAGAGGAGGTTTATTTGGGTATATTGTAGAGATTTTTGGATAATATAGATCAACTAAACCAAGAGTCATAAAACCCTAGTGATGGGTGACAAATATGTGAATAACCCTCGTGATCCTACAAAGGAGAGGTTTTCATCGTTGAAAGCACAAATTGCAAATATAAGTCATAATGTGAGTTTATTCATGTCAGCCTTGAGAAATAATCTTGGGCTATTTTGAGAGACAGGGATTCTTACATAGAGGATTGATCAAAGGGGAGATCATGAGATCAGGAAGAAATAGAAAATGAGCCAAAGAAAGGACCAAAAATAGATCAATCCAATTCAGTTGTCGTGAACTATTCAATGTACCTATTCAAGATGGAATTGAAGGTAAATATCAATTCATACCAAGGTAAGATTCATTCTCTGAAAATAAATCATTGGTTGTAGCAGTTAGAAATTTATTTCAGTGTTCATCATATAGAAGAAGAACATAAGATTTCATGTTTGTGACTAAAATTAGAGGGACATGCCCTGACTTGGTGGGAAATCCACACATAGACCTTGTGGTTGGAGGGAAATCCTCCATTGACTGAGTGGGAGGAATTTAAAACCATCATAAAGTCATAATTTTATCCTATCGACTATGTAGAGCACTAGTGGATCTAGTGGTGCTAATTCAGGAAGAAGCAATGGAAGGGTGTATAGGAGTACACTACAAAGTTCAAAAAGATGGTCATAATGTTGGGTATCTCCCCAAAGAACCTAGTTGTAATCATTTATTATATAAGAGGTATACAAATCCATTTATAGAATAAATTTATGATGTTTAAGCTTAGATCGGTGGACAAGGTTTGCGTACAAGCATAATACCTAGAGAACATAGGCCAGAAGAAATGGAAATCAAGTGGATCAAAGTAGGAGAGTAAGGACACTTCTAAGGAGGGGAAGAAGAAATAGAAAGGGGAAAGAGATAAAAAGAAGAAAGCAACAACACACTAGTGAATTCTAACAACCATTATAACCATTATAATAATGATGGTCATACAAAGTAAATTTGCTCGAAGTTTCTTCTGAAACTTAACCTAAAGAACAAAAAGAAAGACAATAAGAAGAAGAATATCATGGCCAATGATTTGAGAAACCAGATTGAAAGCAACTCAGAAATGGACGAGAATATCATCTATACATCAGTGTAGAAGGAGGTGAATCTGATTAGCCTTCAATAATAGGAAGAGAAAGAAATTACCAAACTCTTCTACATAAACACACAAATCAAGAAGATAAAGATTGATGTTCTATTTGATTTAGGATCGCAGGAAAATATCATAACAACATAGCTAGTAAAAAAATTAGGATTGGAAGTATATGATCATCTAAGCCCATATCCATTGGGATGGGTAAATAAGGATGTCGAGTTAAAAGGTAAAAAAATAGTGAAAAATTAGATTTGTTATTAGTGATAATTTTATAATTTGATGAAGTAGAACTAGATGTAGATCACCTTGTTGTATTTGGAGTGGTGTTTGGAAGTCCCTACATGTACATGCAGGATGCAATATTCATGCGAAGAGCCAACAAGTATTGACTCATTAAGGATGGGAAATAGTTCACCATGAATTCACACAAAGGTAATATAAAATTTCACTGGTAAGTGTCAATCAAGCCAAGAAGCTCCCCAATTCTAGAAAGAAGTTTGTTATATTTTTTTATCAGAGAAATTATCTATAGAATTTTCAGTAAGGGAAAATTTATCCTTAGAGGGGTGTACTAAGAAACATAATTAACAACTAAAAGAGTTGCTACAAGCATACATGGATGTGTGTCGAGAGCCTAAAGGGTTACCAACCAAGAGGGAAGTGGAGCACGAGATCCAACTATTATTGGATTCTCCATTGCTATACATTTGGTTGTACAAGTCATCTATTATAGAAATAAGTGAGGTGAAGAAACAATTGTAGCAATTATTAGAATAGGGTGTCATTCGATCGAGTACATCACCATGTGGGTCACCAATTAGCATTGTTCCAAAGAAGGATGAGATTTTGCGAATGTGTATAAATTACAAGGTGTTGAAAAAAATAATGCTCAAGAACATACCCCCTGCCAAAGATAGATGATCTATTGGATCAATTGCAACAAGAGAAATACTTCACTAAGAATTAAAGTTTGGATATCACCAGGTTTGAGTTAGAGAAGAAGATACATGGAAGATTTCCTTCAAAACTAGACAAGGTTTGTATGAGTGGTTAGCTATACCATTTGTCCTATGTAATGCACCAACTTTATTTATGAGGTTAATGAATCATATGTTGCACCATTTTATAGATTGATTTGTTATTGTATATTTGGATGATATATTGGTATAGAGTGTTTCCTAGGGGGAGCATATATTACATTTTTCACACGTGTTGGAGACATTAAAGAAGCACTAGCTGCTAGAAAATCTCAAGAAGTGAGAGTTGGAAAATTAGTATTTAGTGTATCTAGGGCATGTGATAGGTGAATGAGAGCTAAATGTAGATATTTTTAAGATAGACGCCATCATGAAATGGCTAGTGCTTACTAATGTTTCTAAGGTTCGGGGTTTCTTTGGGGCAACACAATACATAAGGAAATTCGTAGCCTCGTTTTCAGAAATTGAAAACCCACTCCATGCCATAACAAAAAGTGGTAAGAGTGTTCTGTGGGGAAAGGGTTATCAAAGGGCCTTTAAGGAGCTAAATAATAAGATAATTCAAGCACCAGTTCTAGCTTTACTGAGCTAGCAACAACCCTCCGAAGTGGAGACAGATGTGAGTGGGTATGCTATGGAGCGGTAGTGATGCAGGGAGGAAGGTATGTATGCTACCATTCTGGAGTATTTAATGGGGTAGTTATTAACTACCTTACCTACAAAAAGTGGCTCTATCCCTTGTTGCAAGTTTTGAAGAAGTGGAAATTTGATGGGGAAGGATATAGTAACCCACAAAAATAAAAATAAAAAAACCACTACAGTGTCTACAGGCATAGAGTAAGCCACAACAAACCATGAAAAATAAGTGGATTAGATCTCTACAATAGTTTCGTTTTTTGATCAAGTATAAGAAAGGTGGAAAAAATCAGTTGGATGACATGCTTTCAAGGCCACCCACATCAAAGATCAATTTTTGGGAACTTTGATGCACATGGATCCATTCAACCATGATGTATATATAGAAGTGTATTCAAAGGATGGGGACTTCAAGGAGGTGTTTTAGTAGTTGAAGATCCAGATTCATGTGCATGATGGTGACAATACCATTGAATACCATATTTAGGATGGGTTACTCTACATGCTACATAAGTTATGTGTTCCTAAAGGTGAGTGATTGCAACTGATCAGAGAGGCTCACACCTCTAAGTTTATAGGGCACTGGTGTAAAGAAGATAGTGGCCAACTCATAGCATTACATGTACTGGCCCAAGATTTAAGAACATGTAGCTAGGTTCATAAAAGGATGCATGATTTTTTGTGCCAACAAGCCTAGTGACAGAAAACAAGGTCTATATCGTCCCTTACCTATACCAACTAGTCCTTGGGAAAGAATTTCCATGGACATTGTGGGAGGTTTACAAACAATTATGAAGGGACATGACTCCCGATTCATGGTAGTTGATAGGTTCAACAAGATGTCTATTTTGATGCCCTGTAAAAAGACCAGTAGCGACCAAGAAGTAGCTAAATTTTTCTTTGGATAGGTTTGGGTGCACTTTGGGATACCATGGAGCATTATTTTAGACAAGGGAACAATATTTCTTAGTGATTTTTGCACTACATTTTGGGATATGATCGACACAAAGTAAAAGAGGTCTACAACATTCCATCCTCAGACAGATGGGTAGACAAAATTAGTCAACAGTAATTTGGTGCAACTTTTGAGGGGTTACAATAAAAATCATTTGAAGGACTGGCATGAAAATATGGTATATATACAACGCTCTTATAAAAAAACAGTCCACACTTCTACTGGTAAGTCCAAACCTCCCGAGGAGGGGTTGAAGAAGTGTTGGCACCCTAACCAACTCCCCTATCATTTTGGAAAATGATATGGGCACCTCCTTAAATTTAGTTTTCAATTTTTTGTTTTGATTTCATGCGATAGTGGTTTTCATGTACAATTATCACCCCCTCCCCCCCGCCTCCCATTGATGATATGACATGTCCTTGGTTACTTTGTTGCATGTGTCTATTTACAACATTTTCTTTTGATGGTTCTCGATTGATTTGTCTCTCATTCAACAATATGAAAACCTTGTCTCTTTCTTATGTTTTAATGAGTTATTTAGGGCCTATTACTCTATATGACATATGAATGTTATAGTTAAAAAGGGTCGCTACAAAATATTTGATTCTATAGTAGCCCTACCTTATTTTGATTTATATATTGTAATGTATTCCTAACTCTTCATATCACCTATTGAATAATTTAGATGCCTTGATATCTACATTTGGCTTTGATTAATGCATGGTTAATGTTTTATTATTTATAAACTTTGTATTATATGCACTTGATTGTTATTACAAACGGTTTGATCCCTATAGGCGTTATACCATGATTTTAAACATATGACACTTGGTTTAATTTATCCATTCAAAATTCATTGGGTCAGAAATGGTAGAGGCATACGATGAATCTACAGACTTGTTTCTCCAAGTTGACTGGTGGGATTTTTTGCAATTGTTTCAAGGTTTTAGTAATGGATTTTCCACAACTTTTGCTTCTACATTTAACATAAAGAAAGCCCACGTAGGTGACCTGGAGTTTGTTGTGTATGCTAACTTCATTATATAGGCTACCCATATCCCTGTTAAGAGAGAGAAATGGTCCAAAAACTATGAAGTACGCGATATCCCAAGGAAGAAACTTCTCGTTGGTAAAGATTGTGCTTATCATGTGAAAGGTATGCCTCTTTCTTCTATGGAACCAAAATGGAAAAATTTAGTCCTTTTTCTACGTTGATATGTTACATGTGAAGGGAGATATAACTTGGTTTTCAAATATCATATCAGGTTGTTAATGGAATTTCTTGGCCATAGGCTCAATTTTCCCTTTTATTTATATAAAATCTTGACTAAAATGACCCGTACATATCACTCACACAGTGATAATTTTTAAATGTCATTGTCTCATCACAATCTTATTTGTATCTAGGTTAGACACCAATTGGAAAAGGTCGTTGACGATTGGGACCGTTTCCTTGAGAAAAATGGTTTTGATAAGCCTAAACTCCCTAAAGATTCTAATTCTCCATATCTCTTTACACCTAACGCTCATTTGGATAATATTGTTCATTTTTCATCTCATCATTCATCACAAAATGATTATGATGAGTTGTTTCATGAAACATACCCATGCCTTTTAGACGATAATAGAAGTGAAACCCTCAGACCTACCCTTATTCATTTAACAAGAATCATGGCCAAGGGAATTATTTTCGGTCTTATGGAGTTGAAATAGGAATTTAGGAATAAAAAGGAAAAGAAACACTCCAGGATTAGTTTTCACCCTAAACCTGTGCCTATGAAACTTGCACATGAGGAAAATATTCATCATGCAGAACTAAATTCTCAATCTAAAGATAAAATTAAACAAGTCTAAGGAAAATTACTTGAGCAAAGAGAAACAGACATATGAACGCTCCTGTAAAGGATTTGTTTGTTGACTTGGAGACTCCGCTTGAACCTTCAACCAAGAAAACCAAATCACATGTCGGAGATTATGTAGAACAGTAAAACCGAGCCTGATGTCGATAGTAACACAAACAATACTCCTCATAGTCCTTCTAATCCAGATCCCTCTTTGTTGAACTTGTAGGAATGTTAGCTAGGCAATCCCTTATATGGATAGAAGTGATCCCTCTAGCCCAATGAGTGGGTCTAGTAACAAACAAGAAAAAAACAAGCAAACTCTCCTAGCTTAAATCATAATGACATGAGAGAGGAAGACGACCTACCTCACTCTTATGCGGTCACTTGTCGATGTTAATCCTGATATCCTTAATTCCAAGCTCATTCCTCGCTATTCATTTTCACACGAATAACTACAAGAGAGATCAAAAAAACACAAATGAAGAAAGCATAGTATGTTGCATTCTAATGTAAACCATATGATAAGTCAAGGAGCATCATACTAAGCAAGTAATCATTGACAAGTTTATGGAAAGTAAAACATGATTTGTATTATTAATGAATTAAAGATGGAAGAATACAACTGGTGCCTTAATTTTGGAGGCCTTTTTCAGGACAGGTTCCCAAGCCCAAGCCAAATACTTCAATCACTCCTTCTCTTTAGAATTTTGGCAGTGTTTAGGCACATTCAAGCACTAGAAAGGAAACTAGAAATGACCAACCATTGGGGAAAGCATGCATTCATTTATAGGAAAGATGAAGAGGTTAAGGATCCATAAAAGAGGGAGGAAGGTCCATATCTTAAGGGGAATATCCTTAAAGGTAGGATCAAGGGCTCAAAATGGGATAACTCAACTCAATCCTCAGCCAACTGATACCAGACTTTCATTCTCAATGCTTCTAGTAGACGAACCTTCTACTCCATTTTTGGAGAACCTGCCTAAAGAGGACTAACGTGGATTTTTAATTTAATTCTTGCGCTTCTAGTGTTGTACACAACTTATGCACAGGGTGACAAGCGCTATTCCATGCAAGAGAGAATCACATTGAGGTTGCAAATTAGTTTTTTCACAAGTTTTCTCCAGAATTGCTTTAGTACATTGATTCTCCATCTCTTCAGGGATGTTTTGAGTATGTTATTCATCGTGAATATGTTTTCACAGCTTTTGTCACTTTGAGACATTTTTGGCATGAGAGGCAGCAAAATACTGGGGAATAATGGGGAATGCAAAAAAATATTGTGTAATAGTTGCCCCCTAAAACATGAAATCATAACGAGTAGTGATGGTTGAAGTGATTTATCATTCAAGGCAAGGACTTGGGGAAAAAATCCATCGAGAGACCTGCAAATCAAACATAGTAAAATATATATGACATCTCTGATGAAAACACACCCACAATAAATATGTGAATAGGCATAGAATAATACATGAACCCACGACATGGACACAACAATCTGACTAAAAAAAAGGATCATAAGTGAGGATCAACGGCATGGGTGCGACCATCCACATAAAAAAGGGATCATATGTAAAATCATGAATACTCCACGCACCCTGGATTTATCAGATGAAATCCAGCGTCTTCATCTCTATCCTGACCCATCCAAAATATGAACCTAACCACATGAATAGATGTGTTGATGTCGAACATGATAGAAACCACATGATTACCTGTTGATGAGGTAAATAGTTAATAAGAACGACAGAAACCACCAATAATGACGATGGTCCTAAAGGTACGACAACACAATATAAAAGTGTGAATAAAGGGATTGAATTCAAATGCTTGTAGAATCATTCGATCAAAGGCCAATGAGGTGAACCTGTCATTGAATGTGAAGAACTTTCCATTGAGGCATGCAAGCTCTAAGGCACTGAAACGAAGTTTCTAGATCAAATTCCTGGATAATGAGTTGGAGTCGACATGAAGCGACCCATCAAAGGAGGGCCATAATGTTTCCCACATCATCGACACGAAACAAAGGACTTTGAAAAGTTTGTGTGAGTGATTAAGGATTGTAACGGAGAAATTTCAAATGAGATATAAGAGTTTTGAATTTGCATATGGGACTTCCCTTGAACATATCGGCGACACGACTCCTAAGTTTGGCAGCGTTTGACTCAAAATAGAATCAGAGGTCATATTGACAATATATAATCAAAGGAGAGGAAAATGGATTTCCCAAACCCAGTAAGACAAGTGGAAAAGTGAGGATATCCCAAACCCAACACGAAATGAAAATGAGTGACATGTTCAAGAGCGACATGTTGCCTTCGATACAAAATACAAGACATGTTTCCTTCCATTTTCGCCCACTATTTCTAGCGAGTACCTCTTTATTTTTACACAATCTTGAAGAGGATACCATATGCTTGTCATATAATTTCATCCTTCATATGAATCCATCCTAGTAAGTTTAACGAGCCCTAGGAAGGAGTAGCTCAGTCTCATCATGGTGAAAAGTATATCATTGTTTCATATTTTAACGAGTCCAGTGAAGGTAAAACTTGGCATATTTTTTGTGTTTAGAGAATTTGAAAACAAGGGAAAAAAGGAAACTACAAAGGTCCCTTTTCGTAGATAGTCTCTTGAATCCGAAAAGGTAGAAAATGATATCCGAGAGAACAACTTAGTGATTTTTTACTAAGGTATTCCCTTTTTGTAAATAGTATATTTTGGTCTGGAAAAGGGTTAAACTTATACTAAGTAGACTTCAGTTCATTTACTTTAAGGAGCTTGAAGTGACAAGTGCTCGACAAACTTTTCATGTTTCAAGGGTCATAAAAGAACTTAAATATAACTCCATCTGGAGTAACGAGTGGTATAAGGGGTAGCAATAGGTTTTGGTGATGATAGAACTGCTCGAAACACACAAAGGTCAAGAGACTGGATAACAAACCACTCATCGCGGTGGTTCCCCGTGTAAGGGTAAAACAACCAACTCAGAGTGTATGATCGAATAAGAAAATGTTGGCAATGGAATCAGAAAACCAAGGCTCATCCAGCAGAAGAGGCAGATGAAGGGAAATCACAAGATGTGTATAGGAATGGTTTCATTTTTGTACAAGCTTAAAACATGGGAAACTATGCTTAGAAGTGGTTTCATTTTTACACAAGCTTTAAACATGTGGAAAAACTATGCTTGAGAACCCTTGAATATGGTTTCATTTTTACAAAAGCTTGAAACATGGGAAACTATGCTTGAGAGTGGTTTCATTTTTACATAATCTTAAAACATGTGGAAAAACTATGCTTGGAATCGATTACATTTTTACACAAGCTTGAAATGGAGATAAACTATTCTTGGAATAAGCTTGCATGCCCCCAGGATAATTACTCAATATGGGGTACATGCCCCCCAAGCTTCATTTCATTAACCTAAGTAGAGTATTGATTACTAACAGGTGGATGGAATGAAGGTTCATTTACGAGATCAAGTGAAAGACTCGACTGGGAATTTATGAGATCTAATCAAAGACTTGAATTGAAAGGGGATTTGTTTCATTTTTTAATGAGCTTGACACAATAAAAGAACTATGATCATAGGAAGCTATTTCATTTTTAATGAGGTTGACACTGTAGAAGAACTATCCTCATAGGAACCTATTTCATTTTTTAACGAGGTTGAGACAATAAAATAACTATCCCCATGACACCTTGTTTCATTTTTAAAAAAACTTGACACAAGACAAGGAACTATGCTTTATAATCTTGTTTAATTTTTTAACGAGCTTGACAAAGGAAAAGGAACTCTGCTCCAACACCTTCTTTCATGGTCCATAAGAGGTCATGGCTTCCAAGAGGTTCTCAATATATGGGAGAAAAAACACTCTGGAAATTGGGTTCTAATGCCCCCAATACATGATGCACTATATCACTAACTAGATCATCAGTAGACATGGGAATGGAACAGGTTGCCACATAATTAACCTGTGGTAGGGAATATGCCACTGGCATGTAAGGACCATTTCGAGATGATGGGTGATAGGGAACCATATTAGGGCTAATGAATGACAACTGATCAATGGTCACAATTCTTCCTTCATGCAGGAAACACATCACATGAAAGAGACAAGAGACAAGAGCTCCCATGACATAAGTATAGTCACGGCAAAGGAGTAAATTAAAATCTAAGGGGCCTTGGAAAACCATCACTTCTATATATATATAGTATTTCCTCCCGAAGTAATAGGCAACTTCAGAAGGATTCCTAACAATTGACTACTTACTTAGTTAAAAGCCAACAGATTATGGGTAACAAGCACAAGTTGCAAAGAACCTAAGGGTTTCGAAGTAGTTGAGGATAGAATAATAACAAATGCACCTTCATCTATTATTATGTTAGGTTCAGCCACATTATAGGCCCGTACTATGATCTCAAAGGGCACGTAAGAAGGAAGATTATATCTTGTTAGTTGACTCCAATCAAAATAAGAAACTAGACTACTTGGAGGGGGTGTCGTGGGAACAAGAGAACTACCCCCTTTTGTTACGAGAATAGGAGGATCGCCCTCCTATACCATGGGAATGGGAGGATTTCCCTCTTGTACTGTGGGAACAGGATGATTTCTCTCCAATTCATGGGAATCCGAAGAAACAAAAAGAACGTGAGTGGTATGAATTTCACTCTCTACAGGAAAGGCCTGATCAACTAAAGGTGGAATCAGGTCAACTATTTTCTCAACCAATGGTTGGTTGGGAACCGACTCATGGGATTCAGTTTTAGAAGAGATGGATTGACCAGAGATGAATTTTGACCAATCACTTGATTAATTGGTGGAGGATCAAAGGAAAGCTTCTGGTAGCCAGCAAGAAGGCGAGGTTGAGAAGCTGTAAGGTTTTCCAAAACTTTGGAGGCTTCATCCATATAAGGAAAAAGGTGAATGGGATGATTCCATTCACATAACTTATAGGGAAAATTTGAATTTACCCTTTTTCCCATGGGCCTTACTATCACTAGTTGAGGTTTTATCACCAGCATGATCTCCAGATGCCAATGGCAAAGGATGTTGTGAGTTGGTCGACCACACTTCTAATATTTTGGGAATACCAGGAAAATCTCTAATAACGTGGTCACCCTTACATAACTTTCAATAGAATTTAACTTTGCCAGACTGATTGAAAGGTTTTTCAATATTAGTTGCATTGGAAGCAATGGTTGCTTGGTTTCCCATTTTCTTATTTTTCTTCTTCCTCTTCGTCATCTTCCTATTCTTCTTAGCTTCCTAGTTACTAGGATCCAGACTTTCACCAGGCAAAGAGGAAGAACGGGGTGAAGAAATAGGTGAAGAAGTTGAGGGATCAACTTTAGGGTCAACATTAGGTTGACATTGTTCAGGTGGAAGTGAATTTGGTTGAGAAGTAGTTTGTACATTCAAAACCATAGGGGTTGAAAATAGCCAAACTGGAAAACTAATGGTAAACCTAGGAAGGGACAATGTTTCGATATAAGGAGTGCCAACGTTTCCAAAAGAAGAAAAAGGAAAAGGATTCCCATCTGAGGGGTTTCCTTGATTGGTAAACTCGGGAACTATTTCCATTAGTCTCAACCTAAGATGTACTAAGGAGTTGTTCCACTGGGAGGATGTTGTTCCACGGGAAATAAATTTTAGAAAATAACAATAGATAAATCAAAAAGGGGTAAACTAGGCAAAATTGATTACCAAGCAATCGTGAACCAAAGAATACCTCCTGGCGAACCAAGAAGTACGACAACTAATCTCTCTAAATGTTGTGTTCGGTGTATCACGTTTACAAGGCGGTCGACTTGGTTACCTATGGCAAGATAGAAACCTAGTGGGGACTCCCAAAATATATGCGATGGTACGTGGGAGTGAAATTCCATAGCATTTCTATCTAATGTGTAATTGTTCGATGAGAAATTTCCTATATACTTTCATACGTAGATCGCCTCTGATATACCCAAAAGCACTGGAGAACAATCCTATATAATTCCGTACATGGAATGGGATATCACCCCTGGGATGCAACGCATGCAGTTAGTGACAGCTCCTATGCTTAACAAAGCTAGAACACGTCTCTAGCCTAGACCTCTAAATTTTTTGTGTTAAGTTCCAAATGCTCCTTAAGTTAATTGAGGTAAATTTTAAGTTTAGCTTGAATTAAGTTTCAATTTCAAGGCTTAAAATTGATGTCACCTTAACACCTATGATGCAACTAGAATGAGAAAATATACACTTTCCATTCAATGAAATCTAGACTAATAAGGGAAGATATTTCAAACAATGATGCATCAAACAAATAATGCAGCAAGTAAAATGCCCTTAATTAGATTTTCACTTTCACTGTCCCAAATGCAACTTTTAAAAAATAAAAAGATTTTCACTTTTACTAAAATGCACTTATATGAACATTCACTTTCTTTTCATTTTGAATGACCTAATTCACTTAAATGCACTTCTTTAGTCTTCAATTACTGAAAAATGTAATCTATTTTCAATAATGAATTCCAAAAAATAACTTTTCTATGCAAGTAATCTAATGCACTTAATGAAAAATAAATTATTGAAATGAAAATTAACTAAATGCAAAAGACAATTTCTTACGAATGAAAAAGACCTACTACAATTCTATCGATTGAAATTCAGTATTTTTCAAATCAGACAAGCAGTAAACAAAACTTTCAATCGACTCAAAACGTGAAAAACTCAATCAAAAACATCAATTTACCACTTCAAGTATGGGAAATAATTTTGCATTCCACCAAGAAACTGAAATTAATCAATCAAAACTTGATGTAGAGAAAGCAAAGGAAAGACCTTAAGGATTAAAACACACTAGATTTTTCAGCAGAGACCCTAAAAATATCCACATTCAATACCAACGCGGACTTCTAGTTGACACTAAAGGTCTTATGTGCGACTGTTTTAGATAAAATAAGCGTTGCCATCGCGACTGTCACTTGTAAAAACACGTTGATGGAGATAAATAGGAGAAAAACAAGCAAAAATAAAGAGAAAACTATAATTATGATACCCTAGGACACCTTCAAAGCAGAGTATAGACTGAAAATAAATTCAAACAAAGGATCATTCAACGGTTGGCCAAACTAAATAAGAAAGCAAAATACACAAGGAGGAATAAAAGGGCTACAGGCTCCCTAACGGAGTCATCATTTTTTTATTAAACAATCCCTTCTATGGATATAAGCGATCCCTTTAGCCCAATGATTGGGTCAAGTAACAAACGAGAGAAAAGCAAGCAAACTCTCCTAGCTTAAATCAGAATGACACCAGAGAGGAAGATGACCTACCTCACTCCTATGCGGTCACTCGTCAATGTAAATATCGGTCTCCTTACTTCCAAGCTCGCTCCTCGCTATTCCTTTGCGCATGAATACCTTCAAGAGAGATCAAAAAACAAAAAATGAAGAAATAATAGTATATTTCATTCTAAAGTAAACCATATGACACATCAAGGAGCATCATACTAAGCAAGCAATCATTGACAAGTTTATTGAAAGTAAAACATGCTTTGTATTATTGATGAATTAAAGAGGGAAGCATACAACCAGTGCCCTGATGTTGGAGGCCTCCTTCAAGACGAGTTGCCAATTCCAAGCCAAAGACTTCAAGCACTCCTTCTCTTTAAAATTTTGGCATCGTTTAGGCACATTCGAGCACTAGAGAGGAAACAATCAAGGACCAACCATTTGGGGAAATCATGGCATTCATTTATAGGGAAGTTGAAGAGGTTAAGGATCCATAAAATAGGGAGGAAGGTCCATATATTAAGGGGAATATCCTTAAAGGTAGTATCAAGGGATCAAAATGGGAGAACTCAGCCCAATCCTCAGCCAACTAATACCAGCCTTTCGTTCTCGAGGCTTCTAGTAGACGAAGCTTCTGCTCCATTTTTGGAGAACCTGCCTGAAGAGGACCAACACGAATTTTTACTTTAATTCTCCTACCAGCATTGTACACAGGTTATGCGCAGGGTGACAAGCGCTAGGCCATGGAGGAGAGAATCGTTGGGGTTGAAAATTAGGGTTTTCACAAATTTTCTCCAGAATTTCTTTAATACATTGATTCTCCATCTCTTCAGGGATGTTTTCAGTATGTTATTCAAGGTGAATATGTTTTCACAACTTTTTTCTCTTTGCGAAATTTGTGGCATGAGAGGCACAAAGGACGACACTTCAGGTACATAATGGGGAATGCAACAAAATATTGTGTAACATGGCATCAACAATTTTTTTTTATTGTGCCACGTCTTAATGGTCGTATAGATTAATTAATGAAGGAAAATTAACCACTCATGGCTTCCTATCGAGCTAGGGAAACAAACAAAGAATATAAATATTCCAGTATTGAAAATAAACAACATGATAAAGATACACATAGTCATCGAAGGTAAAAGTTGTTATATGTTCTTATATGGATGGCTATGATCATGATAAGTAAAAGATGTTATTGTAATATATGTTCAGGATTGTCAAAGTGTTCAAGGTATGTGTTGATTCAATTTATTTTAATAAATTAAAAAGGAGTTGCTACAATACAATGATTAATTTTAGATTGTTTGTTGCAGAATGTCCTTCATATTGGTTGAATGTTGGTTTTGGATACTATGAAGGACATGCTCGTTTGACCATTACCTATTGCGAGCTTTGCATGGATGCCATGTCATTCAATTGTCTTCTTTTTTTTCAAATTTTTACGATTCGACCAACATGCCATAAAAATAGTTTGAATTATCTATGCAATGAATAGTTAGAGAATATATATATATAGGTCTCTCGACTTGTATAAAAACATTGTATTTTATATAGTATGGGGTACCTATAATATTACAGAGAATTTTTTGCAAAAAAAAAAAAAAAAAAAAAAAAATCGAAACTATATGTGACTGTGGAATATTTCTGAATTACACTATGAGTTGTAAGACTTGATTTTATTCAGTTAACTACTTATAGTGTTCTTTATCGGTTCATATTCATTGATATTATCATCTACTCGCTTCTATCTAATTTCATTTCTCATAATGCAACAAATAGAAGTTATTATTTGTGTGGTTTTATTCCATAAACATATAGCAATTTATTACATTTATTTTTTGCTTTACATTGATTCAATTTGTACACATTCTTATACGATCAATATCACCTTGAGTGACTTGAGTCTTGACGTAGGTAATCAAACTTGGCATATACATCAACTCTTGGTTTTTGTGGTTTTATTCCAGAGATTTAGAATTCAGATTATGTCATTTTTACATACAGATTGAATTAATATGTTGTATCAGTTCCTAAATTTATATTTTCATTTTGATTGTTTGCTTGTTGCTTTGATTCACAAATAAATAATTGGATGGTTACTTCTTCTATGTAATTGTTACAATAACACTCTCTATCTCGACCGAATAATAGAAAGGAGGTTGCATTTTTTATATTCTTTTACATTGATTCTTGATGCCAATTCTGAGAACAAATTCAGTTTTATATGTATTCGTTCAAAATATAAGAGACTTGCATTTTAGCAATTTTTTTGCCTCTTCTTTTGCATTAAGACTATTTTCTTTTATTTTAATTTTAATTTATAATTTCATATATAAATTAAAATTAAGAATTATATCTCTTTTTTTTCTGCAAATAATTAGATTTCATTTCTTCTAACCAGTTACAATTTGTTTCTGGCGATGATTCTTTTACCATATTCTTGTATATTTGTATTATAATATTGTTCTTTAGTTTTTTTTACATCATTCCATAACATATATTTCTACGGTGAATTGTCATATAGTAACATTGATGCAAACTTTTAAATAGTATATAAAAATCAGAATTAGATAGCGCAAGGAAATACACAATCTTGTTCTTTCAACTATTTTACTACATCTTGACTATTTTATTTCGTTTGTGTTATTAATTTAACCTTTGATGTATTGTATTTAATTAATTATTTACTTATAGCCTTAGGAACATTAACAGTAGTTAGCATACATTAGTCTTAGATTAGTTTTAGATTAACCATAGTTTAGTTAGCGTTATTTTCCCCTTGTCTTTTCCTTCAAAGGAGGAAAAGGCGAAAAGGCCAACGAAGCCTATAAAGCCATCGAGGACGACCACACCAAAAAACTAGGGCTATTTGAATATATCCGGTATGGGTTGTTTCTCCCTTGTTGACAAGGGTGCATAAAACCTGTATCAACAAGATGAAGCCACCTTTGATGGAATTAAACTATCCCAAGGGGCATCCTAACTTGACTAAGATTCACAACATCCTTGTGATGGCATCCCATTGGTGGGAAAATTGTTCTTCCATCCAACATTGATACTCGCTCCAGCGCAGCTTCAGATTAGTTGTGAAAGAAAAAAATACCCTCATTGAAAATAAGATAATTTGAGCGCTTCTTTAATGTTCATGATTTAGATGATAAAATGTGAACCAAATAAAATAAATTAATGAAGACATTTAATATGATAGTGTTCAAGGCCACCGACTCTGATAAGTCCAAATGATAGTCCTCTTTAGGATTATTATCTTGAATTTCCTATATAAGTTTTTAGTTTGTAGTTAGAATATGGTCTTCCATGCCTTGACTTTATTATTGGGTTTTTAGCTAGACTGATAAACATTAATAACTTATTTTCAATGGATGATTTTAAAATTATAATTTTGCATTTAGTTTAGTTTCCCTAGTAGCATGCCTATGAAGTGTGGAGCTTATTTCATGACTCTATTTACCTTTTTGCATGTGGGGTGCAAAGTTCAAAGAGTCACATTGTCTTCTAAGTTTGGTTGTAATTTTTCCTAAATTACCACATTTCAGATCCAATGCATTGTTCAGGGCCTAACTTTCGAGTTTTCTTTCTTGGTTTTTACATTTATGATTTTTATCATTTCACACACGAATTGTGGAGTGTGAAGAGTCTTGTTTCCTTCCTTACATTCTAGTGTCTATGCAACTGATTTGGAGTTCCTGCATTCCCACATTTGATAAGGAATGCAAATAGTGGAACCTTCCTTTCATTTCAAATCCTAGAATTTTCACATTAATGCATCTAGTATTACATCCCAAGTCCTTGTATTCCCACATCTCTACATTTAGTGTTCTATAATTAATTAATATTATAATATTATTAAAGTTTTGTGAATTATAATTGTGGTATTGAAAAATGCACCAAGAAATTCTCAATTTGATCTTGCCTTGATTAAATTGAGAAAATTCAAATTTCCACATCAGCAGACAACTTGGATGCAGTTAAATTATGTGACATGATTTGTGTCACCTAGTTTACTCAGTAAATTTGAGTTAGAGGAGTTAGAGTTTATTTAAGCATGTGTGATTGCTAATTTGTAGCAATCAAGGTGAGTTATCTCGAGTTGTTTTCAATTAAACTAGTTCTAACTGTTGGAGGAACTAGTGGAAGGTAAGTTGTGCAGTGGAAATTCAGTTAAACTCAGTGATCATCCAGTTAACAGATCAATTGGCCCAAAATAGATAGTGCATGCACAAAATTCAAGTTCCCCATGCTTGGTGGAGATTCCAAGGCAATGTAACATCACTTTTAGACTAGTATTGAGTGTATAAGTGTTGCATGCAGTCGGATGATCAACTTAAGGAATTATGCAATCAGTTTTGGAGAAGTATCTAAATAATATGGGCCTAATTTATCAAGGAACAACACAAGGAAATAGGAGCTCAAGCAGAGGCAAGAATTGCTAATTTTGGGTCAATGATTCTCATTGAATAGAGAGATAGGTTATGCACTAGCAGGTTGTGTTGAGTTGATCAAAGCAATTGTAATACATCTCTATTCATCATATTAATGCAAGCAGACATTGGGGTTTTTAGCAAATTCATTTCCCAAGGAAAAATACTATTTGCATGTGTGTGATTTATTATTGCATGTTTGAGATTTTTGTTCTAAATTGTGAATTAATGTCCGCAGAGGAGTAGAGTAGGTTTGTATCTTGTAATTTTGATTAAAACTTCATGAGTAGTTGCAAGTCTACATCATAATTTCTCCATGTGGTTATAAACACATTATATATATATATATTGGTGGTATATATGTGTAAGATAGCTAATGTAAGTACCAGTGACCATTAAATTTGTATCGATTTATGTAGTATTTTTAGGCCATCAAATGAGACATGAGAGTTTTACTCCAATGTGGCTGAAATACCCATAAAAAATGAGAGAGAGAGAGAGAGATTGGGTTGATATATAATGTTCACAATGTGATTGGTTTTGAAATATGGAGGCAGAAAAAATATGAGAGAGAAAAAGAGAGAGAGAGAGCGGGTTGTTATACAATGTTGACAATGTGATTGGTTTTGAAATATGGAGGTAGAAAAAATATGTGTTGGATTCATAAAATCTCAAATCCCACCTTAGTTATTTGTGTAAAAAGTTTTGGATGAGGACACTTAAAACAATTTAATTGCATGTTTTTACTTGTCAAGTAGGTGGATTTCTGGCATGGGTCAAATCTCTTGGAGAATAACGTTGTGATATTAAAACACATGTCGAGAAAAAGAAGTTTATGATCACCCATTGTTGTTCATCTGTATTCCCTCCTCCTTCACACTAAGACACACTTTAGATGGAGTCTTGTCACCACCCACATATACCAAAAATAACTTTAGTTGTCAAGGCATTACTTTGTTGTGTTGCTACACTTTTACCCATTTCCTTGCACTCTACCATAAAAAAGCATCGGTCCTATACTATTATTTCTTCTTGATTGACATTATCATTCTATTAACAAGATGCCCATGGTACATAATGTTTGACGCATCACCACCAATGTTATTTCTCTTGTTCTACCTATTGATGAGGTCATTTATATATTTTTTGCTCAGGTTTAATTAAGCATAGACATTATCGAGTGTATTCACTCCTCCAATATAATATTTATGTATGTGGATTTTCTTAGAAAATCCTTCCTTCACACAAAATGTTTGTTCATTCCTTCGCTAGTTATCTCACTTCAATATAGGGATTACTCAATGTAAAGCAGGCCAAATTGTTGAGATTCAACAAGATGATGAGCTTAGTGAAAAGAGTCGCCTTCACTAAGTGGGCCCGCAGGCTATTTTTGGCGCAAGTCTATTTTTAGACTATGTCTATTTTTAGACATGTCGATCATATTCTATGAGTTGCAGGATGCTATTTGTGGATGGTTGGTCAAGTTGGAAAAATATATGGACTTCTATTTTTAGACATATTGGGCTGAATCTATTTTTAGATTGCCAGTCTAAAAATAGATATGTCGAATATTATTAGCTCTTAATAATATTTGGACTCTAAACATTATCTTATCCTCTTGGAGCACTTCAGTTAAGTGCACAGATGTGGCACATGCAGCTGACAGAAGGAATTATGCTATTCCTGAGGGTTTAGTGGAGCTATTGCATGGAGACTTCAGCTAGAACTCATGTGACAGAGTTTGGTGTAGTTGATTGAGGAGTTAATGGAGTTGTATAAGCCTAACTTTAAATAAACTCAACTGAGCTAGTCAGGATCTAGTCTAACTCAATTATTATTAGTGAGAGTGGTGTGAATTAATTAGCACACAATTCACTAAATAATAACTCTATTAATCAAATGAATAATACACGCTTAACTATAAACAAGTAGTTTCTGTGGATAACAAAGTGGGAGAGATAGGTGAAAGAGTAAGGGTGACTATCTCTTGTGACTATAGTGATGCATCGATTGCATCCAACACTCAGTAGAGATTCCAATGAGGATTGCGAGGCGCAAGCTTGGTGGGACTCGATTATCTTGTGAACCATTATCCAAAGAGGGGGTTGCTAAAGAGAGGCAAAGATCTAGTGGCAAAGATCGGTACGGATTCGCAAGATCTATTGATTGGGCAGTGTAGCAATTGTATTGTACTGAGAGCTTGATATGATCAGCTTTGTATGAGGATTGTTACATGATCTATATGACATATATTATATATAGATAGTTTGGGTTTTCAGCTTCAGGCTTTCCTGTTAAACAACTGTGTTAATGTGTGAATGCATATATCATGTGCATTATAATCACTTATAATTTCCAAATGGTAAATGGTAATAGATTCCAGATTTTAAAAGAAGTTAAAATAATGATATCGTGATAACTGTAATATATAACACATAAGTTATATAAAATCTACATGGTATCAGAGCAGTTGATCATTGGAGCAGATTTCAATTATTGAAGCGGTTGAGTTTTGTGCTGGTGGAATTCGAATTTGCTGCAGTGTTTTCTTGGTGTCAAAGTTGAGCATTCATTGAAATGTCTTTCAACGAATTGCGATTTGAGTATTCCCTTGATGGGAGCTCGAATTATATAGCATGGAAGGATGGGATGGAGGCGGTGCTGGATGATAATGGGCTAAAGGAGTTCATCGATAGCGATGTTCCTAAGCCGGGATCTAGCGATGCAGCCGCACTTGACGCATGGCAAAAGAAGGTAGCAAAGTGTCAAAGGATTCTGTTGGAAGGTGTGAAGGACCACATTGTGTCTAGCCTTCATGGTAAAGCTGCTCCATGCTTAATGTGGAAGGCTTTAACAGACTTGTTCCAAAGCATAAGCGACTAGAGGAATTTGGTGCTTAAAGACAAGCTCAGAAAAATAAAAATGGAGAAAGGCGACAGTATACCAAAATGCCTCACGAAGTTTGTCCACTGCAGGGATGAACTGGGAAGTGTGGGGGTTACTATTGATGATGAAGACTTGGTGAGCTTGGCTCTCCTTAGGCTTCCGAAGAGTTGGCATAGTTGCAAAGACTCTGTCAATGGATAGGAGAAACTGTCGGGATGGGAGCGACTTTGGTCGGATCTTAGGCAGGAGGAGATAAGGCAGGGTACCAGGGATGGATCTTCATCGAAGAATGAATATGAAGAGAATTGCACTTTGGTTTCCAAAGCAAGGAAAGGGAAGGGGAAGAAACATCCTTCAAAATCCTATGCTAAAGGCAAGAAGCAGGATCATTCAAGGTGAAGTGCTTTCACTGCCACCAGCATGGACATTACGCCACTAATTGTCCACAAAAGAAGAAAAATAAGCAGGCTACTGGATCTACAGCTAGAGAGGCCTTAGCCTTGAATTTTGAGCTAGATTTTTCTCTGATCGCTTGCTTGGTTTCAAGTGTGATGGGATCAGTGTGGTTTCTTGACAATGGTGCATCATTCCATATGACCGAAGACAAAGATTTTTTTAGTGATCTAGATGAAAAGGATCTTGGAGTGCACATCGAGATGGGCGATGATGGTAGATACAGTGCGACTGGTATCGGGGCCATTTCCTTTGAGAGGGAGTCTAGTAAACCTTTCATATTGAAGGATGTCATGGGTTCTGTGATCACAAAGAATCTATCTCTATGGATGGTTAGAAGACAAGGGTTGGCATGTTGATTTAGCGAGGCAAGCCCTTCTCTGCTAAGAGAAACAATCGAAGGTCAAACCAGGAGGATAGGGATTCGAGTTAAGAATCTTCATCAATTGCAGGTAGATGGTTGCGCAGCAATGGCAGGCAAAGCAGAAGGAGTGGTGAGCCGGGATGAGGGCGAATTGTGGCATAGGAGATTGGGCCATCTTCACGATGGCGCTTTGAAAATTTTGCAGCAAGTTTCTATCGGGCTTCCCAAGGGTACACTTTCGTAGTCAGATCAGTGCAAGGGATGTACTTTGGGAAAAATTTTCAAGACCACTTTTCATGAGAAGGATAGTTGCGCCACGACGATCCTTGAGAGAATTCACACAGACGTGTGTGGACCTTTCTCAGTTGCTTCAATAGCAAAGCATAGGTATTATGTGATATTTGTTGATGACTTTTCTCGTAAGTGTTGGATCTTCTTCATGCAGAAGAAGAGCGAGACATACTCAAAGTTTTGTGAGTTCAAGGCGCTGGTTGAGAAAGAGTCGGGGAAGCAGGTGAAAGCTCTAAGGAGTGATAATGGTGGTGAATACATCTATGGCAAATTCAAAGACTTCTGCAACGTAGAAGGAATTCGAAGAGAACTCATAGCGCCTCATAACCCACAGCAGAATGGGGTCGCGGAGAGAAAGAACAAAACAATCGTGGGTGTTGCACGGGCTATGTTGCATGATCAGGGCCTTCCCATACACTTGTGGGCTGAGGCATGCAACATTGCGGTTTATGTGCAAAACTGTTGTCCTCATAGTGTACTTGGCATGAGTACACCCGAAGAGGCGTTTTCTGGTAAGAAGCCTGATATTTATCATTTGAAGATTTTTGGCTCACCTGTTTACATTCATGTGACGAAGGATGCCAGGAAGAATTTGGAGCCGACCGCAGAGGTTGGGATATTTGTGGGGTACACAGAAACACCCCACAACTATCGTGTGTATTTTCCAGATAGTCAGATGACTGTTGTGCGACGGGATATTAAATTTCATGACGAGAAAGCCATGAAGTTGTCGCTTGAGAGGGAGATACACTTGCATGCAGATGAGGAGCTACTAGTTCCTAAATATGAGCCTCAAGATGTGGATCAGCCACAAGAGGAGGTTCATGGAGTGGAAGAAACCACTCATGCAGCGCCAAACATCAGAGGGCGGAAGCGCACTACAGAAGCTGAGCAACTGAATCTTGATGTAGCATAGAATGTAAGAGCACCTACATCACAGCACAGACAGACACAGTCACCTAACCGTTTTACTGGATACATGGCTCTGATGAGCAAGTGTATTGTGACGGAGCCATACTCTTTCAAGGAAGCTGTGGAGGATCTCGCATGGGTAGATGCCATGGTGGAAGAGTATGATTCGATTGTCAGAAACAATGCATGGGAGATTGTCCCAAGGCCGAAAGGGAAATCAGTGGTAGGTTCGAGATGATCTGCAGAAGAAGATGTTTGATGAGTGCTCTAGGCGATAAAGCGCATTTGTCACGGGGCTTTCACGATCGAGGGGACGTTGACTTATGAAACTCTTTGTAACATGTCACAAGGTATTATTCCACACGACCATCCTTGCTCTCTCAAATTAGATGGGTTGGCACATTCATCAAATGGATGTGAAGACCGTGTCTCTTCATCGAGCTACCGAGAGAGGTGCGGCTACTTACAGCTCAAGGATCAAGCCCAGCGAGTCGATAAAAAGGTGCTCAAAAGAGCTATGTATGGGTCAAACAAGCACTCGTGTCAGATGACACAGATGATGGGGCTATTTCGCTTTGATTTTGAGCTTCGCCAAGAGTGAGGCAGATCCTAACCTATAACAGATTGTGGTGGAGGGTAATTTGTTGATCATTTTGCTTTATGTAGATGATTTAATACTAACAGGTGATGAACTGTTGATACACTCATGCAAGGCAGATCTTGCAAAGGAGTTTGAGATGAAGGACTTGGGCCTCCTTCATTATTTCCTGGGATTGGAAATTTTATGTGGCAATTTAAAGCAGAATTGTCGTATCTGCTGAAAGTACGCCCGGGAGATACTGGAGAAGTTTCACATACAAGGCTGCAAGCCTGTCGACACTCCTCTTCCTGGTGATTGGAGGAAATAGGATGCTACATCGGCAGAGGTAGTGGATGCCACTGTTTATCGATAGTTGGTTGGTTCGCTCATGTATTTGGTCAATACACGACCCAACATATGCTATGCTGTAAACTAGCTTTCACAAGCTATGGTTAAGCCTACCAAGATCTTTTGGAAGGCAGGCAAGCATGTCCTGAGATATCTCAGGGGCACATCTGGGTATGGATTGTGGTACAGAGAGTAGGATGATTTGAAGCTGCATGGCTTCACAGATGCAGATTGAGCAGGAAGCCCAGCGGACAGAAAGAGCATATCTGGAGGGATTTTCAGTATCGGATCTACAACATTTTCTTGGTACAGAAGGAAACAAATATCCATGGCACTTAGTTCAGCAGAGGCGAGTACATGGTAGCAAGTTTGGCTACATGCGAGGCTATATGGATGAGGAAGATCCTGGTCGGGTTGTTCGGTTCTCACTTAGATCCTACTGTGATATATTGTGATAATCAGAGTTGCATTAAACTCTCGGTTAATCCAGTATTTCATGATAGATCTAAACATATTGACATCTGGTACCATCATATCAGAGATTGTGTGCAGCAGAAGATCGTGTTACTTTCTTACATTCCCACAGAGGATCGGGATGCAGATATTCTGACGAAGGCACTCACCAGGAGCAAATTAGAATACCATAGAGACAGGATCGGGGTGGCAGATAATCCCTATCTTGTTGAGAGGGAGTGTTGAGATTCAACAAGATGATGAGCTTAGTGAAAAGAGTCACCTTCACTAAGTGGGCCCACAGGTTATTTTTGGCGCAAAGTCTATTTCTAGACTATGTCTATTTTTAGACATGTCGATCATATTCTATGAGTTACAAGATGGTTTGAGGATGGTTGGTCAAGTTGGAAAAAATAGAGTGACTTGCTTTTGGTGACATATTAGCTTATAATCTATTTTTAGATCATACCAAAATAGATATGTCGAATATTATTAGCTCTTAATAATATTTGGACTCTAAACATTATCTTATTCTCTTGGAGCACTTCAGTTAAGTGCACAGATGTGGCACAGGAGCTGACATAAGGAATTACGCTATTCCCGAGGGTTAAGTGGAGCTATTGCATTGATACTTCAGTTAGAACTCATGTGACAGAGTTTGGTGGAGTTGATTGAGGAAGTTAGTGGAGTTGTGTTCAGTTTAACTCAGTTAGACACAGTTGAGCTAGTTGTATCTAGTCTAACTGATTGATACACTAGTGAGAGTGGTGTGAATTAATTAGTTAATTAATTCACTAAATAATAACTCATTAATCAACTGAAGAATACATCAGTTAACTACAGTGCATGCCAGTTTCAGTGGAGACCAGTGGAGAGATAGGGGAAAGAGCAAGTGTGACTATCAGTTGTGACTATAGTGATGCATTGTTTGCATCCAACACTCAGTGGATATGCCAATGAGGATTGTGCAATGCAAGCTTGGTGAATTCGAGTTCATTCAGAGCCATTCTTCAGCAGGGATTGCGTAGTAGAGGCAGGCTAGCAGGTGGCAAAGATCGGTGCATGGATTTGCGAGATCGGGCTTGATTAGTGTGTAGCGATTGTATTGTATTGAGAGCTTGATATGATCAACTTTGTATGAGGATTGTTACATGATCTCTATGACATATATTATATACAGATATTTGGGGTTTTCAGCTTCAGGCTTTCCCGTTAAACAACTGTGTTCATATGTGTGAATTTTTATTGTTTCATGTGTGCATTGCAATCTTGATTTAATTTCCACAAATGATCAATGGTGGAATAGATTCTGTATAATTTTGCATGAAGTTAAAATAGTGTGAGTTCAGGAGAATCTTGGACATATAACACATAAGTTATATAATTTCTACACAAATAAAATGGTATGTAGATTTCAATCAAAGTTAAGTTTCAAAGGTAGACATCTCTCTATTTCACATCGACATAGTCCAAACATGTTAAGGTTTGGTCCTTTTATGGCAATATTTTTCTCACCATTTTTTGCCCTCAATATGCCTCAAAATTCAGAAGACAAAAAAAAGTGTTGGAATTATAGATATTAACTGTTAAGATTGCGCAATCCAGGTATAATGGGGATTTTTTAGTGTAGTGAATCCATTTATGCATTCAAAATGCAATTTCAGTAATGAAATTTACAATTTGACTAAAAATTATATAGCTATATTTTGGTGATGATTTTTAGAAAAAGTCCAAATAATATAATGCTTAGATTTGTTCTTTCACATCATTTATAAGGTCAATGACTGTGCATGATGTAGAATTCATCTAAGCACCTTGCAGTGCATGAATATCATATGTACAACTTGAGTGGGCCTTGTTGTTAAGAACATGTGTTTCCTTCTAAGAGGTCTTAAGTTCAAATCCAAAGGGGCATAGAGTATGTACACATGCATAGACTTTAGTAGTCAAATGATTGCATGGAGGTGGGTCCCTTGTCCCTCAAACAAGGGGCTCTCATTCACCAATTTGATGTCGATGTAGTATAATTATTCTATGTTTTTCCTTTTTTACTAGAATCCAGCGATTAAATTCTTAATGAGATTGTAAGGTGGGTCCCTTGTCCCTTGAGCAAGGGGTTCTCATACACCAATTTGGTGTCAACGTAGTCTAATTATTCTATGTTTTTTCCTTTTTCACTGGAATCTAATGATAAAATTCTTTACAAGATTGTATTTTTTCATTATTTAAATTGCATTTTTGAATGCATAAATGGATTCAATGCACCAAAATAATTTTGCGGCACTCATATTATTCAGACTGCTCAACTCAAACATACAATTCCAACAGATCCTTGCGAACTTTTAGGTAAAATTGACTAGAAAACATACCTAGGAGAAAACATGAATGTACATTGAGACTATTCTTTATATATATACTTTAATTATAACCTTAAAATTAAATTGTTATTATTGTTGTTATTATTGTTATATATATAAATTCACCCCTTTTCATTATTAATTTATATTTGTTCTATGTTGTAACAATCACTCGAACAAATTATTCTTTTAGTATCAATCACTTTCCAAATTATTTTCAATCACCTAATAACACTAAGCAATTGTAGATAAAAAAACTAAACAATATGAAAAATAGAAGACAACCAAGATCAATGAGACACAAAGATTTAGGTCAAAGACGAGGGAAAACTCCACAAGGGGGAAAACCAAACCAAATTCTTCTTCTATTAGATAATCAAATGTTCAACAAATAGTACATCCATTAAAAAGCCAAAGGTCAAAGCCTTGACTATCCAAGTCAACAATCCAATAAAAAAATAATGATGAGACATAAGGTCAAATTTGGTCAAAGTACCAGTCTGCAATTTTTGGCACTATAAATGTACAATCAACAACAATCAATGGAAGCCCTAATAAATCAAATTAAAATTGCCTAGAAAAGTTCAATCAAAGCAACAATAGATTCAACCTCCTTTGGTCAGTAAAACCCAGTCAAAACAATCCATAAATTTGCCATTAATTTCAGTCAATTCACAAAGTCAACCTGCATTCAAACCCTGGCTTTAAACCTATGGTCAAACCAGTCAAAATGCCTAGAAATTCTCGATCAAAGTATTCTTTAGTTCAGCCTCCAAGACAGTTAAAGAATGTGGTCAAACTAAGTCAAATCAAAGTCATGGTTATTCAAAATAGTCCCAAAACATAAAATTGGCGTTGGTCAAAATAAAATACTTCTCTCTCCTTTGCACGTGTGAGGTCAGCCTGCAATATTTCTGAGATGTGTGAACTTCTTAAGGAAGATGTGATATGTTGATGAGGTCTCCAAATGAGGTCAATGAACTTGTATTTATATGGTGATTTGTAGGGTCAATTTCTATCTCTAGTCCGATTTGTACTTTTCATCCTGACCCCAACTAGAAAAAATAATAATATTTTTCCATGTGAAAATTTGATTTTTCTCAAGTAGAAGAGGGGTCTCTTTAGGGCTTGCTAGGGTTTCCCAGTGGGGAAATTTCTCCCTTAACTGCCAATTTTCAACACTCCCTCTCATCTAGAGAGGAATTTCCATCTGCATCATAAGTATCATCTCCAATGTACATGTCTCATCATCACTACATCATATCTCATCTTGTCTTTGCTCATCTCAACTCATCATAAATAAACAATGATTTCTCGATCTAAAGAATAAGAATCATTATATGGGAGATCAATCTATAACCCTATATCCAATGACAATATGGGGGATACCACTTACCATGAGAGGTAAGGATAAAACACATCTTATTTTCTAATAATCTTCTCACCTTGATCCTCAAGAATCAAGTGGTAGAACACATGCATCTGATAACTTAGGGGAGATACCCCTTACCACAAGTGGTAATGATCAGGCACGTCCCAAGTCTCCTCACTCATTGGCTACATGGGTGGCAATCCAAACAAGCCTAACTTGTAGGTAGAATGCATATTGGGGTATACTCAACAATAGGGGAGATACCACTTATCATTTTTTGGTAAGGATCAAACATATCTTACTTTGACAATAAGGGAGATACCACTTACGATTTTTTGGTAAGGATCAAACACATCCTACTTTGATAATAGGGGAGATACCACTTACCATTATTAGTAAGGATTAGACAGATCTTATTGAACATGTATCTCAAGGAGAACCCTCAACCCCAAGAGCTCTTAGGCTCCATTCCCCCCAAATTAATGGAAGTCAAAATATAGGGGGGAGAGTGTAGCTCAATGTTCTTTATTAGTCGCGACCCCTTCCCGGAAGGGTCCTATCCACCAATCCAAGCTACACTCTAAAGAACAAGAACTTCCCTTTTGGTAAAGGCTTGGTAAGAATGTCAACTGTTTTCTCATCAATTGAGATGTCTTGGTGCCATACTAATCCTCTCTACAACATATCCTAGATATAGTGATATCTAAGCTCAATGTGATTGGACCTGTCATGGAACACAAGGTTCTATGAAAGTTAAATCCCACTCTTATTATCGCAATATATCACAGTCGTATACATTGCCTGCTCAAACAACTCTCCAAAGAGCTTCCTCAACCATACTGCTTCACAACTAGCCATGCTAGCAGCAATGTACTTAGCCTCACCCATGCTAAGGGAGACAAACTTTTGCTTCCTTCTCATCCAAGATATCATGGCAGAGCCTAATCTAAAACAAAACCCAAATGTGATCGTCTTGTCAATGATGCTATTTGTCCAATCAACATCAGTATACACCTGAAGTCTCAACTCGCCAAAAGTATATAGCAATCCATGATTGATAATCCCATGCTGGTATCTTAGCACATGATTAGCAAAAACCCAGTGTGCATGTAAGGCTCAAATTTTTGACAAAAAAATATGTCTGGTTTAGTGTTCACTAAGAACACCAATGCCCCAATTAATTTTTGATACTCAGAAGGATTTTGCAAGTCAGGTTCAGCAACTTCACTACAAATTTTCTTGAAATTTATTTCTATTTGAGTGGCCATAGACTTGCACTCGACCATCCTAAATATTTCCAACAACTTGACAGCATATTTTTCTTGGGAAAGGAAAATATCACTAGGTTTTTTCCACACCTCTAATCCCGGGAAGTAGTGCATTAAACCAAGTTCTTTTATCTCAAAATCATAGGCTAACTCCATCTTACGCTAGAGAATAAGGCTCTCCACATGTCAAGAATAAATCATTAACATATAATACCATAATCAAAGGCATACCATGGTCAACTTTGTAGTAGAGGTTCAAATTAACATTGCTTCTCGCAAATCCAAGCTTCATTAGGTAACTAACAAGGTGAGCATACCAAACCCTAAGGGATTGCTTCAATCCATAAATATATTTCTTCAACCTGCACACATGAGTCTTCCTATCATGCTCCTCAGATCCCTATGGTCGATCCAACTATACCTCTTCCTTGAGAATTCCATGTATAAATGCAATCTTCACATCCATTTGATGAAATGTCCATCCTTGGCTAGCAGCAAGAGAAATAATAGATCGAATGGTAGTATATCAAACAACTAGTGAAAAAATCTCTTCATAGTCCTCTCCCTTTCTTTGGGAGAAACCTCCAGCCATGAACTTAGCCTCGTATTTTTCAACACTTCCATCAACACCATGCTTAATTTTGTAGATCCACTTTGAAGTCACAAAAAATTTACCTTCTAGTCTTAGAATCACTTCCCATACATAATTCTTCATGATGGACTCATATTCTTTAGCCATGGTATTTTTCCAAACTTGTTCTTTCAGAGCTTCTTCAAAAGTGCATGGTTCAATTTGGATAATGTTACTCATATCTGCAACATATCCTTGGTATCTGCATGGCTTCTTGCTTTCTCTGAAGGTTCCTCTCGGGGCAACATATCTCTCGAGATCCTGAAAAGTGTCACGGATCCATAATTGTCTCTTTCTAGAAGAAGGATGATTACATGAAGGGGGTTCCAAATGATTCATGGGTTCCATGGGATCATCAACAACTTCAAGCTTAGCCTCAGGCATAGCTCTTCTTGTACATCCATGGAATCATCCTTTCTTCAACATTGGAAAGAGGAGAAGTGTCCCTTGATTCCCCAAAAGTAATATCTTCATCAAATGTCACATCCTCTCTAAAATCCATTTTCCTTTGACCAGGTACATATATTCTATAAGCTTTATAATTTTTGCAATAACCAACAAAAGTACCTTTCTTTCGCTAAGCTTCCAACTTGGTCCTATTTTCCTTAAGTACATGAAAGTAAATGGGGCAGCGAAAGATCCTCAAGTGTCCAACCTTGGGCTTCATACCTACAAAGGCTACTTCTGGAGTCTTGTCACATAAGACTTAGTGAGGAGTTCTATTTTGAACATAGACAACAATGCTAACAACTTCTCCCAATAGAAACATTGGCAACTTTTGATCATGCAACATAGCTTTGGTTGCTTCCATGATATCCATGTTATTCCTTTTAACTAAACCATTTTGTTCAATTTATAAGGTACGATGGTCTCCTTTTTAATTCTAGATTCCT
The DNA here is from genome assembly GCA_034641835.2 of Pinus albicaulis. NCBI lineage: Eukaryota > Viridiplantae > Streptophyta > Pinopsida > Pinales > Pinaceae > Pinus > Pinus albicaulis. The sequence continues at coordinate 222,874,693 of CM076574.1, forward strand.
TGAAAAAATCAATGAATTCATTTGAAATGAATTCTCCTCCATTTTTAGTCCTCAAAATTTTGATCTTCTTTCTTGTTTGATTTTCGACTAGGGCCTTGAAGTCCCTGAACATGTCAAATTATTGGTCCTTTTTCTTTAAGAATAAAATTCATGTCTTGTAGGAAAAGTCATCCACAAAGATTATATAGTACAAATAACCATCCAGAGAGGTCTTTGGCATGGGTCCACAAAGATCATAATGTTTAAATTGAAGTATTCCATCAATCTTAATGCTACTAGAAGGAAAAGGTCCCTTCATATGTTTTCCACTTGCACATCCTTGGCAAAATCCATCATGGTCTAATCATATCTCATGCATTCCAGAACCCATATTTCTTCCATTAGGCAAAGCATTTTAGTGAAGGTGATCGAATTTGCGATGCCACAACTAACATTGATGAGTACTATCATGAACGGATGCTTCGAATGGTTTTCCATTAACTTTTTAAAGGCCTTCAATTCTTTACTTGTGAGTGAAGACATCCTTAAAGCTAGACTTCCTTAGCCAGGAAAGGACCTTTCCATTTATGAAAGAAACTTTCATTCCTTTGTCCTCGAAGGCAGATATATATACAAGATTCTTTTCGAATCCCAACACATACAAAACATCTTGTAAATGCATATTTTGAAAAAAATCGAAATGAAAATAAACAAACTCAATACCCTTAATATGATATGCAGCATCATCTCCAAGAATAATCTTCAAATTGGACTCCCTCTCAAGCAAGTTTGAGAGGGCTTCACGATAACCAATGAAGTGTCTAGAAGTCCCATTATCTACTAACCAACTTTCAAAAGAATCTGAATGAGAGGAACTAGAAAGAGCATAAATAAGAAAGTGTTTGGATTGAGTTTCAATTGCACTATTATCATACCTTGAATTCCTTGATCTCTTTTGAGGATGATGACAATCTTCATGGGAAACATGAGATTCTACTCTTCTTCTATTTTTAGACCTGATGTTGTTGCCACAATTGTTTTTGTTGGACCTTGGAGCACTTCTATTTTCCATACAATCTCGGGACCATGCTTGTGGCAATTGTACCATTGAAATTTTGATATGTTCCTTCTAAATTTTATATTCGATTTCTTGGATGTTGGAGCAAGATTTCTTAAATTAGATGGTCCTCTTCTTTCTCTCTTATTGGCTAGGGAAAAAAATGCAGTGGGTTTTCCTTCTTCATGCTTTTGCATTCTTCCTCTAGAGATCATCCTAGGCTCCTCTTGAGTGCACTTGCCTAAGATCTCATCAAATGTGGGAAGTTTTTAATTTTTGCTAATGGTTGTGATGAATGTTTCCCAATACATAGGGAGGCCTCCAACTGTGACCAACAGCAACTCTCTATCAAGTAAAATTTCACCAATAGAAAAAATTTGGTCCTTAGCCTGTGATTCCTCATGAAGTATGCTTGAATAGTCTCACCCTTGTTCATATTGATGTCCCTGAGTTGATTCTTCAAAGTGATTATATGATTCAAATTGTGAACCTCATCCATTCCAATCAACTTATCCTATATTTATTTGGGTTACTTGATCTTTGACACATATGTAATCAAATGACCCTTCAAAGAGTGAATAGTGATTTTCTTAGATTTTATCTTACCTTTCTTATACTTGGAATTGAAAACAAAAATTGCATTTTCTGGTGGCTCAGCTACCTTGCCTTCAACATATTCCATAACATCATGCTCTTCCAAAGTCAAATCCAACCTAGCCTTTCAAGAAAAAGTTGGAGGAGTCATTTATCTTCTCCTCAATATTGAAGTATGAGGTAGATATCTTGACTTAGTCAAATGACCTTCAGCAATAAATAATATATCTTCAAGGGGTGATTGCTTTGGTCTCCTTGGGATTGTCTTCACCTAAGCTCCAATGCCACGTTAATTTTGACAATGTTCTATGTTGTAACAATCACTTAAATAAATTCTTCTCTTAGTAGCAATCACTTTTCCAAATTCTTTTCAATCACCCAATAATAATAAGAAAACATGGATAGAACAGTAAACAATATGCACAATAGAAGACAACCAAGATCAACGAGACACAAAGATTTAGGTCAAATACTAGGGGAAAACCCAACCATATTCTTCTTTTATTAGATAATCATTTATTCAACAAATAGTACATCCATAAAAAGTTCAAAGGTCAAAGCCTTGACTATCCAAGTCAGTGATCCGATAACAAATCAATGGTGAGACATAAGGTCAATTCTGATCAAAGCACCAATCTGTAATTTTTGACATTGTAAATGTATAGTCAACAAAAATAAATGACAATCTTAATCAGTCAAAGTCAACAATCAACTTGCCCATAAAAGTTCGATCAAAGCAACAATAAATTCAACCTCCCTTGTTCAGTAAAACCCAGTCAAAATAGTCCACAAATATGTCATTAATTTTGGTCAATTCACAAAGTCAACCTTTTCTTAAACCAGTAAAAGTGCCCATAAATTCTCGATCAATGTATCCTTTTGCTTAGCATCCAAGACAATCAAAGAATACGATCAAACCAAGTCAAAATAGTCCAAGTCAAATCCAAGTCAAGGTTGTTCAAAACAGTCCCAAAACATAGAGTCAGCGTTGGTCAAAACAAAAGACTTCTCTCTCCTTTGCACATTTGAGGCCAACCTACAATATTTCATAAATGTACGAACTTCTTGAGGAAGATGTGATGTGTGGATGAGGCCTCCAAATGAAGTCAACGACTTGTATTTATATGGCAACTTGGAGGGTTAATTTCTCTCTCTAGGCCTACTTGTACTTTTCATGTTGACCCCAACTAGTAAAAATAATAATATTTTTCCATGTGAAAATTTGATTTTTCTCAAGTAGAAGAGAGGTCTCTTTAGGTTTTGTTGGGCTTCCCCAATGGGGAAATTTCTTCCTCAACTACCAATTTTCAACCCATCATTTATATATCCATCTTAACTATGGATCTACTAAGCATCGAGAGGGATCAAGTCTATTTTCACTCTAAAAAAGCTTTGCATCTCAAGATATTTGATCACTCTCGAGCTTGGTAGATCCATAATTAAGATGGATCTAGGATGGTTTAATTACTCCCTTTAAATAGGCTATATTCAGATATAAAATTGAGAGAGCAAGTGAGATTACACACACAACAACAAATACTTAATACTTTCATTGATCACCACATGTACATATATATATAGGACATAAATAACTTACTTCAATACATCTAGATCGTGACTATGACTCACACATAGGAATCAACATCTTCTAGACTGGCGCTTGGGAACTCACAATGACAAATCACATGACATGGAAGCATTAGTTCCAACACCCTCCCTTAATGCTTACATGGAAAACACATATTACAACAACAATATGATATATGTCTGACTGGTCTTCATCGACACTCGCATCCACTCTGGAATCTCGTAAACACTGCTCTTTCTTCACCACAACATATTCGAGTTGTCACTTGACCTCCATTTAAAACATAACCATGTTAGGTCCTTATATTACTAGTATAGTCCCTTGTTGTTGTTAGTGTAACCCCCTTATTGTTATTGTTGTACCCTTGTAACCCCCATATTGTTATTATTGTGCCCTTACATTATTATTGTTAGGTCGGCTAGGATTACATTATGGCCCCACTAGGATTACATTGTGGCCCCATGGACTCCTATATATAGAGAGGAGGTGTTGTCATTTGTATCATCCAAGAATTGTTCATTTATGTAATGTATTGGAGGTTTCCCCTCGAATTGGCTGATTTCTAAGGCATTGATCTCTCTTTTCTTCTATTTTTGGAGTTGGTTTCACAACATTTGGTATCAGAGCTTTGGATTCTAGGGTTTCGCTACTCCAAACAGGCCATTGTGTAATTTTCGCTATAACATTTTTCTATGAAGGTTCAGAAGCTGAAATTTTTAGAGTGCGAAGCCAAAATCCTAAGGAACATAGTTGCAAAATTTCAGAGCTTGGTTCGCAACATTTTCGGAGATATGATCTGTGGAAGTTAGGATTTTTTGAGGCTCCCGAATTTCATCTCAAAGAGGTGACCGTGGGAAAAACGTCATAACTCTCTCTCTGAGTGTCGGATTGAGATTCTGTAAAAAGTGGTTGCAATTACATGGAATTTAGTTTTCTCTATATCAATTTCAGAGCCAAAGGAGAAAAACAGTGACACTTGGCAAGTCGTACAAGTTCACTCTACTGAACCATTCCATAATTGGGTCATTGTAGGAGATTGGGCATAACTTTGTCTTCAAGAATCAAAATCAAGTCAGACCTGTGGCATTCGAAAGAAGATTCAGAGGGCTATTTTAGGGCCAAATTTCAGATATTGAAGATCCAAAATATAATTCAATTTCAACATCGAGCTCCTCAAAATCAAGAAAAAAGTGTGTATTTTTTTTTCAAATTGCGTAAGTCTTGTTTGAAAAATCAGTTCTAGGTGATTCCAAAGGCCTATTGAGCATAGATATCAGTATTGGGTTCTAAAATGCCTCCTAAAATAATTCAACACCCATTAAGCCCTTAGATTTCTCTACTATGACTCATGAAGATGAAGAATTGCAACATGATCTATCAAAATTACAAGAGCAAGTGCACCAAAATTCTCTCTCGCAAAGAGAAACAAAAAATGAAATGGATGTTTTGAAGAAAAACATGGAAGCTAAGATGGATGGTTTGAAAAAATGCATGGAAGCTATGATGGATGGTTTGAAGAATGGTATGGAAGAAAAAATGGAAGGTTTGAAGGAATACATGGAAGTTTTGTCAAAGTTGATACAAGAAATTATTCCTAATGGCGAAAAGATAGTAGAGGAAACTCATGATGAGAAAAAAATAATTGTTAATCGTAATTTCATAAAATCTAATGTTGGATTAAAAAACCACCATATTCCAAATATGGATATGAGGAAGTTTGATGGCAAGGATCCCGTAACAGGGATACTACAGATGGAGCAATATTTTGATCTCAATAATGTGCAAAACACACAAAAGGTACACATTGAAACTTTACATTTAGAACAAAATACATTTGTATGGTATCGATGGCTTTGCTCCCATAAAAAAATTGTCACTTGGTCAATTTTTACGGAGGAAATGATAGCACATTATGAGGATACAAAGAGCAACACCTTCTTTAGCCAATTGATAAATATGAAAAAAAAGGGTTCAGTGGCGGAGCGCATTGAGGACTTCCAAAAATTGAATATAAGGGTAACTGATATTCCAGAGGAACAGAGGATTGATGTCTTCATAGGGACTTTAAAGGATAACATCCAACATGAAGTTCGCGTTTGGGAACTAGATTCATTAGAGAAGGCATTCAGGTTGGCAAGAAAAATTGAATGTAAAATTATGGTGACAAGGAAGCCTACCACTCACATCTATAAAGATGGAAGTGTTGCTACTCCTAGACTTCCACAACGTACAAGGTTGACACCACAACAATTGGAAGAAAAAAGATCAAAAGGGCTTTGCTACAGTTGTGATAGCAAATACACTAAAGGTCATAAGTGTGCTGAGAAGAAATTATTTTACATAGATTGTGAAGACGAGGGAAAAAATGAACAAGAGACTTCAAAAGAAGAGGATATACACCAGGAAGCAACCCTAGAAGAAGAAGAAATGAGTCCGACCATATCATGTAATGCATTGGTAAGAATTACCACTCCTCAAACTCTCAAGATAGAAGGACATATCAAGAAGAAAAAGGTAATAGTGTTTATTGATTCCGGTAGTACCCATAATTTTATTCATTGTAAGGTAGCCAAGGAATTGAATTGTTTCCTATACCCAGCACCAAAATGTCAAGCGATGGTTGCAATGGAGGAACTATAAATTGCTCTAGAAAATGCCATAATATCAAGCTATCCATGGGGGAATATGTATTGAATAGTCCAATGCTCTGCATCCCAATGGGAGGTGTTGATGTTGTACTAGGAGTACAATGGTTACAATCTTTGGGGACGGTAGCTTTTAATTTTCAAGAATTTTTCTTGAATTGTTTTTCAAAAGGAAAGGAAATCGAATTACAAGGTATCACAGGGAAGTCAGGAAAGATAATAAGCTCTAATGTCATGACAAAGCTTCTGAAGAAAGAACAACAAGGAGTAATTGCACAATTATGCTCACTAGAAGTTCCAACATCAAAATAATCTCCATATCTCCAAAAAGCCTTGGACAATCATTCCAAGGTGTTTGATACTCCCAAAGGACTCCCACCTATTCGTGATCATGATCATGCTATTCATTTGATTCCAGGAAGTGTTCCTCCAAACATCTGGCCTTACAGATGCCCTTATGTCCAAAAAAGTGAAATTGAACGTATGATTGCAGAAATGTTAGAGGCTGGTATAATTCAACCTATTCAAAGTTATTTCTCTGCTCCAGTAGTATTGGTGCACAAGAAGGATGGATCATGGCGCATATGTTCGGATTATAGGGAGCTCAATAAGCTCACTATTAAAGATAAATTTTCCATTCCTGTGATTGATGAATTATTGGATGAATTACCTAGAGCAATTTATTTCACCAAGTTGGATCTTCGTTCAGGATATCATCAAATTAGAATGAAGACTGTAGATATTCCAAAAACAACATTTCGAACTCATGAGGGTCATTATGAATTTTTGGTCATGCCTTTTGGCTTTACCAATGCACCTTCTACATTTCAAGGGTTAATGAATTCCATTTTCAAAACCTTCTTTAGAAAATTTGTGCTAGTATTTTTTGATGATATATTAATCTACAGCAGGTCTTGGAAGGATCATGTTCAACATGTTGACAGGGTGCTCAAACTATTGCAGGAGAAACAATTATATGCAAAACATCCAAATGTTTCTTTGGAGTACAAGAGGTGGAATATCTGGGTCATATTGTATCTCACGAGGGTGTTAAGGTAGACCCTAACAAAATTAAAGTCATTAAGGAATGGAAAGTCCCCACAACCATAAAGCAGTTGCGAGGATTTCTCGGGTTAACAGGGTATTATCGCAAGTTTGTTAAGAATTATGGGAGAATAGCAGCACCTCTAACAACATTATTGAAGAAATATGCATTTTCATGTACTCCTGAAGCAACTAAGGCCTTTGAACATCTTAAAGAGGCAATGTGCCTAGCACCAGTCTTAGCTACGCCAGACTTCACAAAAACCTTTATTGTGGAATGTGATGCCTCAGGAAATGGAATTGGTGTTGTTTTAATGCAAGAAAGAAGACCCATTGCTTTTGAAAGTCATCCAATCAAAGGAAAGTATTTACAGAAACCTATTTATGAGAAGGAAATGTTAGCAATACTGCATGCACTAAAGAAATGGAGAACTTACCTAATGGGTAGACACTTCAAGGTAAAAACTGATCATGATAGTCTGAAACACTTTTTGGAACAAAGACTATCTTCAGAAGAGCAGCAAAAATGGGTCACAAAGATGTTGGGTTATGACTTTGAAATAATCTACAAAAAAGGAAAGCTTAATGTTGTTGCAGATGCACTCTCAAGAAAGAATGAAGAGGTCGAAGCATTGCCTTGTGCCATTTCTATTATCCAACCAGATTGGATAACCAAAGCAAGAGATGAATGGAAGAAGGAAAAAGATGTATGGACACTCATTCAAAAGTTGCAGCAAGATCCTAGTACATCTGATACATTTAGTTGGAAAACTGATTCCTTATGGTACAAAGATCGCTTATATCTTTGTAAGAATTCCCAACTAAAACAAAAGATTCTTCTGGAATTGCACACTTCTCCTTTAGGAGGACACTCAGGATTTTTAAAAACTTACCACAGGGTGAAGAAAGTTTTTTTTTTGGGATGGCCTTAAATCTGATATTCAAAAGTTTGTGGCGGAATTTTTGGTTTTCCAGCAAAATAAAGTTGAGACAATTAAGACTTCGGGTCTTCTACAACCTTTATCCATTCCAAGTCAACGTTGGGAGGAGATTTCAATGGATTTTATCACAGGTTTACCTAAGTCCGAAGGAAGGAGTGCCATCATGGTGGTAATTAATAGACTTCCCAAGTATGCACACATTTGTGCATTATCTCATCCACTTAAAGCAAGTACAGTTGCTGTTGCATTTATGGAAACAATTCAAAAGCTACATGGAAACCCAAAGATTATTGTAAGTGACAGAGATCCCATTTTTACAGGAAATTTTTGGACGGAATTTTTTTCTTGTTTGGGTACTCAACTAGCTCATAGCTAATCTTATCATCCTCAATCCGATGGTGAAACAGAGATAGTGAATAAATGTTTGGAAGGATATCTTCGTTGTTTTGTATCTGATAAGAAAGAAAAATGGGTCAAGTGGTTACCTCTCCCTGAATGGTGGTATAACACTTCCTTCCATACTGCAGCAAAAATGACCCCATTTATGGGACTTTATGGATATCATCCACTGTCCATCACATCTTCTTTAAGGGAAAATTCTAGGGTTCAAGTAGTGGAGGATCACATCGAGCTTCAACAAGAATTTCTCCAACTCTTAAAGGATAACCTAAATTTGGCACAAAATCAAATGAAACAACAGGTAGATCAACATTGCAGTGAGAGAAGTTTTGATGTGGGAGACTGGGTATTTTTACGACTACAACCATACAAACAAATGTCCCTCAAGCAAGCTGAGAAGGATAATAAATTATCGCCAAAGTACTATGGTCCTTACAAGTTGTTGCAAAAGATTGGTATTATGGCATACAAATTGGAGCTTCCTGCTTCTTCACAAGTGCATGCAGTTTTCCATGTTTCAAGCTTAAAAAAGGTTATAGGGGACAAAATTCCAGTTCAAACAATATTGACAGAATTTGATGAGGAAGGAAAAACCATATTGGAACCTGAAGCAGTCACGGAAACAAGAACTCGACAGCTATGAAATCGCTCAATTTCAAATTATCTCATCAAATGGAAGAACTTACCCACTAAAGATTCTACATGGGAGGATGAGAATTTTATTCAGAAGCACTCGGAGCTACTCAAGCATTGAGGACAACACTTTTTTGAAGGAGAGGAGCATGTTAGGTCCTTATATTACTAGTATAGTCCCTTATTGTTGTTAGTGTAATCCCCTTATTGTTATTTTTGTACCCCTGTAACCCCCATATTTTTATTATTGTGCCCTTACATTATTTTGTAAGGTTGGCTAGGATTACATTGTGGCCCCATGGACTCCTATATAGAGAGGAGGTTTTATCATTTGTATCATCCAAGAATTTTTCATTTATGTAATGTATTGGAGGTTGCCCCTCAAAGTGGCTGATTTCTAAGGCGTTGATCTCTCTTTTCTTCTATTTTTGGAGCTGGTTTCACAACAAACCGCTTCAGAACATATTTGGCATACTTTGCAGAATTGACGCTTCTCGACCTCCCAAAGCACGATAGGTCAGTCTCTATACTAAACCATCCTATGGACATACCTCCATCTGTTGAACACATGGTCTTCCAAATTATTCCCCATTTATCTAGGAAGGTTGTCTGGGTACTGAATGTATTTATAAGTCAATTTTACAAGATGACCTCTTAAACACATAATAAAATTAACCTGTAAGTTGATATTCCTGGCTCCACACGACGCCACCAGCTTATAACAAATTATACATAATCAAATTAGTGATATTTCTCGTGTCACCAAATGCAGCAAGAACCACCAATTTGAAATTACGCTAATTTATTCTATGATTGGTTATTCATTTTATTTTTACAGTTAAACAATAATACACCGCACCATAAAAACATAATAAAATAACAATAACTTTGCACAAATATCAAACCCACAAAAAAAACTTTAATGTGAATTTACTCTAGATCTTGACTCTTCTCTTTAATGACTAGCAACCACTGGCACTCCCTTTATAGTAGTGTTTCTTGGAAAATCATGAGTTGATCCTTATGTAACATTTTGCACTCTATCAAGTTCGCTCTCATATCTCTTTATTCCATCAAGAATATTTAATATATTCCAACGATCCAATCCTCATATTTGATGGAATTTTCTTGAATGCCAAAACCATCTAAAGGTATGCACTTTGGGGTTGAATGAATTGATTGTTCACCAGAACACTGCGAGAAATAGACCCGTGACTGAGATTTTGGTGATTTTCGGCGAATCTTCCTTTTGCACCCGCTGCTCCTCTATGACCGTTGTTCTTAGTTTTGAGGTTTCATGCCATCACATCTCTGCACTATGTTTTGCTGCCTCTCTTTACACTGCAGTCTATCACTAGGATATGACTCTCCTGACGATTATTTCTTCATAGAATTAACATCATATATCCATGCATTTACTGAAGAATTCAAACCACAACAAAAATCCATCCTATCAAACAACGCAATTGTTCTGGATCGTGTTAGGATTGAGCATTATCTTTTGATTTCAAACAAACTTTATAGAAATATGAACTCTGAAGCATGGAAAAAATTATTTCCTGGGCTATCATCCATTAAATGTGACTGGGCATATACTTCCCTATTGGGTCCCTTGTTTTGAAATCAAACAATTTTGAGTTGTGGATAGTACGGGGCGGGATGCAAGCACAGTAGGCAGGGAGTTGTCAAGGTTACGAAGGAAGGAAGAACAAGTGGCATGGATGTTGCAGGAGTAAGCACAGATGGTAGAAGAATGTGGTAGGAGATAAGAAGTAGAACTCCCTATGAACGAAGAGAAGTAGAAGACAACTGAGTGAGAAGAAAGGAAGAACTATCAGTTGCGCTGGCAGCAGAAAAAATAGGCAGTCGGCCGAGCAAAGAAGGGGGGTTTTTTGGCACAGGAGGAATGAGAGAACAGGAGCCGTAGGAGAGCTTTGTTCATGTTATTCCATTCTCTATCTCTTTATATCTCTGTGATCCAGTCCACTGGATAGGAATTATTAGTAATTTGTTTGGTTAAAGCTCATGTTAAGGAGCATTGTAAGGATCTGTTGTTGATAAGCGAATTATAATATGATCAGAGATTGAAGTTCCCAATATATGTTGTAATCCAGTTTGATTGATATGGTAGTATTTTAAAATTTTTATGGGTTGTCTTTCTGAATGCACTTCTGAAGAATATCATCCAGTAAGTGTTGTGTTTTCTTAAGCTCTGAGATAGTTCTGGTTCGTATATATATTTAATCCGCTATTTTGATATCAATCTGCTCCCAACCTTAGTAAGGTCGTGACACACCTCGGGTGAGACTCTGTGTTCCTTGGAGCAGAGTGAAAATGTTGACGTGGTGCTAGAATACAGCAGAATTCCTTGTTGGCCTCTAAGCCGAACTTGGGTCTTGCTTAAGAGACCTTTTTCCTCGCCAACGAATGGTTCCATCGTCGGGACTCGAAATTTTCATTTGAGAGCTAGATCATGGTATCTCAAATTTTCGAAATAGAAATACGAAGTTGGTGGGATAACCACTTAGATTAGTTCATCACTCAGCAAGACGAGCTGAGACAAGAGAGGGAGAAAACGGTCAAAGATCTGGTTCTATTTTCTGAATCCGCCAGCAACGTTTATGAGATATTTTGGGGAAAGTTCCCAGAAGAAATCTACAACTGGTTGTGAAGGCTCCGGACCAAAGTAACCAAAAGAAATTCGCAAAAGGTCTGCTGCAAGTGGGTGCACGGAAATCTGGTGGCCCTTCATCAGTTAAATACCGAGTTGACCCAAGTTGTAGATTATTGGGTGGAATCTACTTTGGACGAAAACATAGTGGAGTTTGCAGGTAGTGTTGCCAGTCCTTTTCGAGAGCAGAGGATATATTCAGATTCGGGTTACGAGGGAAACTGCTGAAGGAGATTCTATTGTGGATTAAAGCCTTGATGGTAGATGAAGGACTAATGGAGTTCCAAAAATCTGAGATGGAAGCATAAAACTCTGGTGCTGGGGGAAGGGACTGGGGGAGAGATGCTACAAGAATCGTGAAAAAAGGGGAGTAGGAGTATGGATGTCGAGACCTATAATAGGCTAAGGGAGCGACGAGCACATCGAAGGGTGAAAATTGCTCAGAGGTGGCAAGAAAGGGTAATAAAGGAATTGAAGAGACAGGAAAGTAGTCGAAAGGACAAAGAGGAGGCGCCTCAGATGACGAAGGAAGTGGAAAGTTGGGTGGGTCCCCAGGATATAGAAGGGACCGCTAAAGAAGTTCGGCAGGTGTGTAGGAACCTAGCCCAAAAGGAGAAAGGAAAGAAGTCTAGCAGAGAAGATGCAGACGCGCGCCCCGAGGAGATGTCCGATGTGGAGTTGCATGCTGCAATGGAGCAACTATTCCAAGAAAGGCCGACGTTCATATCTCAAGGTACTCCTATTCCCCAAAGTTCAAGTATCTCTAGTCCCAACCTTCCCCTGGTGCTTTACCAACCACTAAGTGAAATTTTTGTTAAGTTGCGCGAATTAAGTAAGTTACACATTATTCAATATCCAGCAGTAATACACACTAGTAGTAGAATTGCTAGTGGTACCATCTCACAACCAGGAACCAATGGCTTCATTTTAGTAACGCCTACTCAAGGGAACATGGTGGAATCACTTACCCGGTACCCAGAGTTCTCTGGGAGGGGTAACGACGATGTCGAACAGCACTAGTACCTCTGCGAGGCCATATGGAGGGCACAACAGACACCAGATGTGAGGAAGTTGATAGAATTTCAAACCACCCTTAGGGAGAGAGCCCTACGCTGGTTCATGAAGTGGTTTGAAGCTCATTAGAATCCAACAATGTCAGATGTGAAGAGGGACTTCATTAAGGAGTTAAAACTGCCCCAAACAGACCAGCAGGGTTTGTTAGAAATGTGGGAAATCAAGAAGCAGGAAGGAGAGACTGCTCAGGATTTGATGCGGAGATTCAAAGATGCGATTGGAAAACTCAGCTATCCAATTGATCCAAACCATCAGAGGGATTGGTTCATCAAAGCTATACTACCCTTGACCAGAACTCCATTAACTCAACAGAGGATTGAGACATTGCAAGACGCACTGGAGGAGGTGATGAATATAGAAGCTATGGCGGGTTACCCACAAGAGTTTAAGGGAAGAGAAGCAGTACAGGACCCCTCTATAATGGGGTTGCAACATCAAATAGCGAGCTTGACGGAGAAACTCAAGGAAATTCAACCAATGCGGCCAGCAAGACCGAATGAATGGTGCACACACTGTCTAATGGAAGGACATGTGGTAACTGAATTCCCTTGTTTGCAGGGTCAAAATGGGGGGGCATCGGCCGCAGGGGCACAGGGGGATCCACCAATGGGAGGAGTGGCTCAGATAAACACCCAGAGAATATATCCACCGCACCAACAAAACACGGGGTTCCATGTGCAACAAAATCCAACCACTACTGAATATTTTTAAATATGCAAGAACATGGGTCATCCACCTCGCCTATGCCCTATTTTTCAAAAGTATTCCACCGTTCCAAATAACACATACTGTGAGTTCTATGCTTCAAAAACATACATCACAGAGCAATGTAGATCTCTGGACACATTAGCGGAACGATTGGACCGGCCTTCATACTGGGTGAATGAGACCCCCCGAGGAAGAGGAGGAGGCATGAGAGGAGGTCGAGCAGGGGGTTGAGGTCCAGTAAGATGTTACAACTGCGACCAAGAAGGACACATAGCGAATGAATGTCCACTTCCTAGAAGACCCTGGTGTTCCCAGTGCCAGGTTAACACGCACGCAACCGAATATTTCCTTGAGATCATTAAAAGATGGGAGGAAAGAATTAGACAAAGAGGAACAAATCTAGTAAATGCAGAGCCCAGGATAATGGAAACTCGGAAAATGCAAAACGTGGAAATAGTGACATGAGGAGGCAAGAGAACGGGGGAAGATGCACGTATATTGGACCCGATAAAATTGATCAGGCCAGCATCCCCAAAACTGTTGTTCAAACAGGAAAGACATAAGCAATTTTTCCAAGAGGCAGTAGAGACATTTGCCCAACTGGGAGGAAACAAAGGTATTGAGTTACAGAAAACACAGGAAAACAATGAAATCCAAACCGATTCAAGTGCTATCATTCAAGAATGGTTCCATCTATTCCTGAAGATTGTTAGCAATGCACCAATGTTAGAGCAGCTAAAGCAGAACCTGGAAGGAATGGTGTAGAAGAACACAGGATCAAGAGAATCATCTGATGCAACCCAGAATTATGTACATAGGGTGAAAATAAATAAAAGAAGAACAGGAAAAGAGTTCCAAGTAAACACCCAACTTAACGGTTACCAAATTAAAGAAACCATGCTTGATTTTGGATCCAATGTCAATATTTTACCAAGAAAAACCTGGGAAGCAATAGGAAAGTCAAGGTTAACCTACTCACCAATCCAACTTAGGATGGTGAACCAGTACTGCATTGTGCCCATAGGCCGACTGGAGGAAGTTGAGGTTGATATTGCGGGTGTAAAAACATATACGGACTTTGAGGTCATCGACATCATGGGGGATAAAGATCCTTATCCTGCATTGTTGGGAATTGACTGGGCCTTTGAAAATTATGAAATAATAGATCTAAATAAGGAACTGATGATCTTTGAAGACGGGGAGGTTAGAGTCACTCAGCCACTTGACCCATATCAAGGTCCAAGGTACACAGAAACTGTAGACAACAGAGAAGATGTTCAGTTGATGGACCATCTTTATTGAATGACCATAGGGAAAAGGGAGGATTACATCAACCCAACAGCAAGCAGCTCTGTAAGCTGGAGAAGTATCCAAAGCTCAGAATTAGGCTCAGAGTTAGCTTGGGAGGATTGGCAGCAAGGAGGGTATGAGATCAATACAAGGAGATGCGCCAAAATCCAAAGAATCAATTGGATCGGGACTAAGGTAAGGGATTACCCAACCTTATCCAATATGAATGTTGTAGATATTTTCATGACAAAAATAGAAGATAGGGTACCATAAGAACACAGAGTACCACTCATGGACACGGCGTTACAGTACACATCGGCAAGATGGTGGAGTAACCACCGCAACTCACTGTCGCAATGGGACAGAGTTGTGCAAGCATTGAAAGCGAGATTTAAGGAAGAGGAAGGACCTCAGGTAAAAGAGAAATACCAAGGGGGCACAAACCCCATAAGCCATCTAAAGGGATGTGAGGATCAAAGGAGAGCTGCAGGACATCCAGAAGAGCTATGGGTACAAAGATTTATCCACTCTCTAGACTTTATTCCACAGGTCTAGTACCTGACAAAAGAAAAGAAAAGGGGGACCAGCACATGGCGGGAAGTTGCGGATAACTTCACACAATTCTTCTTGTTCGAAGGAAAAACAGAACAGGTCACACAAGCTTTTCAAGCTATAAAGAATGTACTATTCTTCCCAAAAAGTATAAAGGAGGATGAGCAGCCGCTTTCGAACCTCGGTGTCAGACAAAAGGTAGCGTGCCAAAAGATAAACAACGAAATGGATGATGATAATCTAGAAGATCTTAGGCATTTGTATTTTGAATAAATGGAAGGGGAGAGGGAAATTAAAGAAGAACCAACGACGAAATGGATTCACTTCTTACCTTTAAAAACCAAGAAATCAAATATTCGAACAGAAGATAAGCCAAGACTAGCGACAATTGAAGATTATTGGGATCAACAGACAACTAGGGAGATATACAGTTTGCTGCAGGAATATGAGGACTTGTTCCCTTCATTGGTAGTAGATCTAAAGGGAATAAAATGGGATATGGGGGAGATGTGGATAATATTGAAGCCCGACGTAAGGCCTGTGAAACACCATATCTTCTGAATCCAAGAGTGAAGGAAAAAGTTAAAGTAGAGATCGACAAAATGTTAAAGGCAGGATTAATATTCCCAGTGGAGGAAGCAGAATGGGTAAGTCCCATAATTATACAGAGAAAAAAGGAGAAGTTTGAGATCTGAGCCTGTGTCGATTACAGGAGCCTAAACAATGCCTGTATCCATGACCCATTTCCCACCCCGTTTAGTGATGAGGTCCTAGACAGTGTTGCAGGAAATGAGGCGTATTCATTCACTGATGGATTCTCAGGATACCATCAGGTACGGATAGCAGAGGAAGATAAGAAAAAGACAACATTCACCACCGAATGGGGTTCTTTTGCATATAATGTGATGCCATTTGGCTTGAAAAATGCACCTATAGTTTTTTCTCGTATCGTGATAGCTGCTTTCTAGGAGTACATCCACAAGTTCTTATAAGTCTACATGGATGACTAGACAGTCTATAGCCTATTAAAATACTATGCAACGTTATTGAGAATAATGTTTGATAGGTGTAGGCAACTTCAGATCTCATTGAACCTAAAGAAGTGTATCTTTGCAGTACCATTTGGAACACTCTTAGGACACGTGGTATGTACCCAGGAAGTCTGCGTGGACCCGGCCAAGGTAGCAGTGATAGTAAACATGGAGGCACCAGAAACAGTAAAACAACTTAGATCACTGCTGGGCCACACAGGTTACTACCGGTGATTTATCCGCAACTATGAAAAGGTAACGGCCCCTTTAGAGAAGTTGTTGCGAAATTCTTAGCAATTTCACTGGACAGAGAATTGCAGAATAGCCCTGGATACCCTGAAGGAAAAAATCGCAAGTGCGCCAATATTAGTTCACCCAAATTGGGACAAACAATTTCATGTGCCCATCGATGCTTCCAACATTACACTTGGAGCAGTCTTGGCGCAACCAGGGGACACTTCAGTTGACCACCCGGTATATTTTTCAAGTAGGAAATTGTCCACAGTAGAACAGAACTACACCACAACGGAGCGGGAGGCATTGGAAATGGTGTATTCCCTTCAGAAGTTCCACCACTACCTGTTGGGAGGTACGTTTAAATTTTTCATAGACCACTCAACTTTGAAATATTTGGTAAACAAACCAGTCTTAGAAGGAAGAATCTGCAGATGTCTCCTACTCTTCCAGGAGTTTACATTCGAGGTGATCGTAAAGCCCGGAAAATTGAACGTAGGACCCGATCACCTGTCTCGACTAGAGAATGGAGAAAACGGAGGATATCTAGATGATCAGTTACCGGACACTGATATTTTCAGAGTAGAAGCCATCCCATAATATTTAGACCAAATAGAAACCTATCTCATGACAGGGCAGTGTCCACAAGAATATACATCAATCCAAAAAAGACACCTAGTAGTTTGTGTTGCAGAATACCAACTCATAGCAGGACATCTATATAAGATGGGACTGGACCATATTCTTCAAAGATGTGTCATGGACCACGAAAGGGAATTTGTACTATGGGAATGCCACAGTGGGGTTGCGGGAGGACACGTGGGAGCAAAACCCACAGCAAGGAAGGTACTACAAGCAGGATTGTGGTGGTCGACGGTACATATGGACAACAAAGCTTTTGTTAAGAAATGTGATATATGTCAGCGAATGGGACAACCATCCCACAGAGATGAACTTCCACTTCATCCGATAAAATCACTGCAACCATTTGAAAAATGGGCAGTCGATTTTGTAGGAACAATTACACCAGTTGCAAGGCACTCGCAGGCAAGGTACATAATAACGGCGACAGACTACTTGACAAGGTGGGCAGAAGCAATGCCAGTAAAAAATTTCACGGCAGAGACTATTGCCAGGTTTATCTTTGAAAACATAATCAGCCAATGCAGTTGTCCAAAGAGCTTGACCAGCGACCAAGGTACACACTTCATCAATGACACCATTAAATCCCTGCTCTAAAGCTTCATGATATAGCATCATAAAAGCAGTCCTTATCACCCGCAAGCTAATGGTATGGTAGAAGCATTCAGAAAAAATACTAGAGAAGGGCCTAACAAAAATATGCAATGCACAACGGGATGACTGGGATGAGCGGATACCAGCGACTTTATGGGCATACCGAACAACAGTAAACCGACTGAATAACCAAACACCATTCCAGCTAGTATATGGGAGAGAAGCAGTAGTCCCAGCAGAATTCATCATACCCAGCCTCCTAGTCGCAACTTCACTCCAACTATCAGAGGAGGACTCGCTAAAGGAATGACTACAAGAATTACAAGGCCTTGAAGAAGAACATTTTTTGGCAGAATTTCACCAAACGGTACAGAAGGATAGACAAAAAGCTTGGCATGACCGACACATAAAGCGCAAGACTTTTCAGGTCGAAGGAAAAGTTCTACTGTACGACAATAAGTACTACAAGTTCCCAGGGAAACTGAAGATGCATTGGCTAGGGCCATTCTACGTGATAGAAATCATAGATTCAACCGCAGTTCGGTTGGCACAACTGGATGGCCACATTCTACAAGGATGGGTGAATGACGCACACTTGAAGCCCTACCAAGAGTAAGTCACTCATTTCCAATTCCAATAACTCTTGCAACCGAGAGGAGTCAGAGGGTAGCATAGTATCAATAACTCTCTCACACCTGAGACGAGCATAGATAGGATTCCACTTTACCAAAACCAAAAATAATAATAAGTAACTACAGTTGCGTTGCGGGGACCGCAACGTAACCAATTATGGTCGGGGAAGGGTAGTGTCCAACATGTCATCAACGTCAGATAGAAAAGCATGTCGAACATCAGCCCATCGTCATTACGCGTAGTACCAGTGTCAGTCCGTAGGATTACCAAGATTTGGAAATAATTTCCATAATTAGCATCACCCATACCGTAATAAATTTTCCATAACAAGGCATAACCACCAACCGTCACGTCTGCCCAAATCCCGAAGCTATAGTCAGCATTGTCAGAACCCACCTCAACCAGTAACTAATCACACGACCGTAGCCACGGATGAAGCTAGGGGGGAATTTATTAGTTATGGGGTCTCATCAACCTCACCCGTGTCAGTTAATTACATAACCCGCATGCAAAGAAGTGCGAGAATGCCGGAAAAATCCGAGATAGAACTAGAAACATCCAAGGGAGCAAGAGAAGCAAAGCCAGAAGAGGAGCAGAGAAGGCATGCAGAGGAATGAATTTAGAGGAAAAGAGAAGGAGTTGGTCTACAGGTGTATCAGAGACGAGCCAAAATGACAAGAGCAACACCAGTAGTCATAGAACAAGAGCTCGATAATAGAGTGCAAAAGATGGAACCGTCAGTGGGGAAATACGACAGTGCCTCACTGATTGACACTGACCTGACGGACTCTTTCGAGTTTCCAGCAACAAAGAGACAAGTATATATGGATAATTATACCACCGAAGCAGGGCAGCAAGCAACAAGAGTCCGACCAGAGTTCCAGGTCATTCAACAGTCTACTATACTGAACTTAAGAGATCTCTCTGTGTTTGGTGTTACAGGCGCTGCAATGCAGTGCACCAAGTTCTTGTTGAGCCGAATTCATAATGGTTCGCTATGGTTAGGGAAAAAAATCTCGATTCATGTGGAGGACATCCACAGGCTAACTGGACTGTCAATGGAAGGGAGGGATGTTTCATCAGCATTCCAGACTGTATCCAAAAGGGCGAAGAAGACCGGAGATAACGACTACTACACCAAGTACGACACTAAGAGGGGGGGGGAAAGGATCCAAAATCGACTTGATCAACAAGCCAGAGGTCAGGTTCACTTGTTACCTAATTGCAAGTAAAACGATGAGGCACTATACAAAAGGAGAATGCACGCTGGATACAATTTCGGTTGCGGAGCATTGTGTCCAAGGGACACAACTGAACTGGTGCTCATTTTTTATGAACGAGTTTTTCGAGGCTTGCGAGGAAAACTATAAGAGGGCAACCAGATTCATCTATGGATATCTAATTATGGCACTAACAGTGTGGAAATGGATGTTTCCAGGAATTCGAGTTCCTGTGGAGATAGCAACAGGACACCCATTGGCAATGAAGTTCGTGCCTTGGAAGGTATCTGGGGATCTTAGCATAAAGGAGGTAAACACAGAAGCTTTCAGGGTATGGTACATCCAAATGGTTGATGTTGTGATGAGTCAACAAAGAATCCCAAGGAGTTTGCTGGATGGTTATAGCGGGCAGATATGGTTTGGAGTTACCCACAAGAAAACCTTTATCAAGCCAACGTGCGTACCAGAATCTACTTTCAAGATGAGGCCATTAAAGTTCCAAATTGATGAAACAGCCTTCCACACAGAAGTCTGCTCGTGGCTAGGAGTAGCGATGGAGGTTAGAAGCGGAGTCTACACTTATATCTTCGATGGGATGCTGCCAAACCCACTGTTGGGGGAGACTTCAAAGCAGACGGTGACTAGGATGGCGCAGTTGCAGCTATCCCTGATCATTGAGAAGTTAAACACAAAGGTACATAATTTTAATAAAGTAGTTTGAGTGTTAACAAGTGATTCCACTGCATTTCCTACATTTTCAGAATTTCGGGCATCTCACTCCAGAACATCTTCTGCCATGGCCCCCATAATAGCACCAATACCCAACATTATGTTTAGCCCACCAGCCCTAGCAACTACAGCGTTGGTCTGGAAGACTAAGGCTCAGAAAACCCTAGCAGCGGCACCAAAAGCAAAAAGGGCCAAGATCGCAGTATCTAGTACAGTGGTTGATCTCACCGGGGATGATCACCCGCAACCTCTGAGTATAGGAGTGCCAATCAGGGAAGAGCCTGTTGTGGAGCCCTAGATGACCAGGGGGCTACCACCCTTCAACCCCCTCGATTTCTTAAATATTCACATATCCTCGCCTCACATCCACCAAGCATCGGGCCCCGCCTCATCCACCATTCAGACACCACCCATTACCACGCCCTCCACTTCATCAGCCACCGTATCAAACCCAATTGTTAGAGGAAGACCAAATGAGGACCCCGAGGCGAAAGTTAACTCGGTTACACCAGAATTACCCCTTGTTAGCCAAACCATGGTTCAGCAGGCTACGTTCACAGAGCTTTTAAATCAAATAGAACAGTCTATGGAAGAAGCAGGTGCTCAGCTCCCTGAGCAGAATCCACTCCAACAAGCTAATCTAACAGCCCAAGAAACGCCACCCGATCTAAACATGGCCCAATATAGTAACAAGCTACTGTAACAAACACCACCTCAGTCACCACAGGCACAATCAACAAAATTTATCGCCAGCAGACAGCCATTCCAAGCACGACGGCGAGATCAGGGAAACTTGGATGTTGAGAGCATAAAGACATGGGGAACAACCCAACTCTACCAATTAATTCAGAGAGCAGCACAGCAAGCAGAAGAGCTTCACGCGGAGCTCCAGCAAAAATGCAAACAACAGCAATTACAAATCAGCGTGCTTACTGAAGAGCATGAACAGCTGAGGACATAAAAGGGGAACTTACAAGAACAACTGGAGACAATGACAAGAATATTCCAAGACATTTGGCCCACAGTAACGGCCAACAACAACCAAATACCAGAAGGGATACAGGAAAATGATATAGTCGGACGCGCGGTCCACATTAGGGTGGCATGTTCAAATCTCCATAAGGAAAACAAGGAACTCAAAGCAGCATTGGCAGCCCGACTCGCGTTGCTAGACCCAGCGGTTGTCTACACAGAGCAGATAACAGAGAGACAGAGCCAGGGGAAAAAAATGCAGGAAGTTCTGAGTACTGCAGCTAAAGAAGCGTATGACCTACTGAAGGGTCTACAAGAGTGTTCGACCTCGCTGACACTGAAGTCTCAACCAGTTTCATTACAGCTACAACAGGTATCAAGGGAGATCCAAGAGGCCACAGACCCTACTGGACTCAACCAACTATACGCCCAAGTGGACGCTCTGGAGGTCCAGATATAGCAGATTGAAGAAAACTCAACTGCTGCAAAGAAAGCTCTCTGACAATTGAGACAGCCGATAAAAACCAGAGCCCGAACAATGCAACTACTGGTCTCCGAAGCTGATACGGAAATCCAAAACGTTTTCGGTAGCCTACCATCTATTTCAGGGGAGGAAGCGGTTGCGCAGGTCACAGCGCAAACTGACATGCTCATGCAAGGATGGCATCAAGCCCTGGCGACCTTTCAGGAACTCAAAGCAACAGCTCTAACGCAAGTCCCAAAATTAGGGCCCTTGTTTGGACAGTCGGGAGAAAGGGGACAAGCAGGGCAGAACACAGGGCCAAGCGGACCGATGGAAATAGAGACAGTGAAGAGAAATTGACTCGAGGCAAGTCAATAGGTTGTGGTCGGGGCCTATTGGGGCCCTTGTTTTGAAATCAAACAGTTTTGAGTTGCGGATAGTACAAGGCGGGATGCAAGCACGGTAGGCAGGGAGCTGTCAAGGTTGCGAAGGAAGGAAGAATAGGTGGCACAGTTGTTGCGGGAGTAAGCACAGATGGTAGAAGAATGTGGCAGGAGACAAGTAGTAGAACTCCCAATGAACAGAGAGAAGTAGAAGACAAACGAACGAGAAGAAAGGAAGAACTGTCAGTTGCGTTGGCAGTGGAACAAATAGGCAGCCAGCCGAGCAGAGAAGGGGGGTTTTTTGGCACAGGAGGAATGAGAGAACAAGAGTTGTAGGAGAGTTATGTTCATGTTATTTCGTTCTCTATCTCTCTGTATCTCTGTGATCCAATCCACTGGATAGGACTTATTTGTAATATGTTTGGTTAAAGCTCATGTTAAGGAGCATTGTAAGGATCTGTTGCTGATAAGTGAATTATAATATGATCAGAGATTGAAGTTCCCAATATATGTTGTAATCCAGTTTGATTGATATGGTAGTATTTTAAAAATTTTATGGACTGTCTTTCTGAATGCACTTCTGAAGAATATCATCCAGTTAGTGTTGTGTTTGCTTAAGCTCTGAGATAGTTCTGGTTCGTATATATATTTAATCCTCTATTTTGATATCAATCTGCTCCCAACCTTAGTAAGGTCGTGAAACGCCTCGGGTGAGACTCTTTGTTCCTCGAAGCAGGGTGAAAATTTCAGCGTGGTGCTAGACTACAGCCGAAATCCTTGTTGGCCTCTAAGCCGAACCTGGGTCTTGCTTAAGAGACCTTTTTCCTCGCCAACATGCCCACATTTAGATTTAAATTCGTTTAATATATGTCCAACCACATTTAATGGTCAATAGCCCAAGAAATAATGCTCGCCTTGAAGCATTGGACACATTTCTTGGTTAGAAAACATATCGATTCCATCTAGCGAATTCCATGCTTGTCTAAATAACTGTGGAAAGAACAAAAAATATAACCACACAGACACTTGAAACTCATCAATCCCACATGCTTCCTATGAGATTAGCATTGGTTCACAACCCTCTCCTGCTTTTCTAAAGACACATCACACATAGCACAACACTGTCAGATACCACCATTAAAAAAAAAAAAAATTGTTCCATACCCATATTTATGTAGATTGTATGCGCAACCGATGATCTGCTATTTCAACCACTTGTACCGCATATGTTGCACATTTGCTACATGCTTTTGACTCCTTTGCAAGGGATGACTGCATCATCACTACTCTCATTTCTGGAAACGTGTGTAGATGCAGGGGAAGAATATGCTACTCAACTAATGCTCGTAAAATTTATACATATATGACAAATCCCAAAAAAAACAATTTAATTTACTAAAAAAAAAATGAAGGCAATCCACTCTCCTACCTTACTCTATTTCTACTTTAGAGAATCAACTACTATCACTCTCACATTTTTCTGGCCTCCCTTAGGGAGTCAGGCCATAATAGGCTCTGATACCATGATAGAAAATTGAGAGCAAGAGAGATTACACACACAATGCTTGTCCCACAAATAACAAGGAGCTAAAGAATTTTGTTATATTTGAGAAGTTTCGTAAACATGTATGGGGAAAAGTGTTGGGTGGAAAGAAGAAGTACTACATTGAAGAATTCAACCCTACGTATGATCTCCAACAAAAATAGTACATTGGAGCTAACATTTTGTGGAGGGCAAAGGTTCTTATTGCTCAGTTAAGAACCAGAGCTAACATTCTGTGGAAGGCAAAGGTTCTTATTGCTCAGTTAAGAACCAACTCGCATCATCTTCAGTGTGAAATAGGGCGGTGGAAAATGCGTTCAAAGGCATCAGAGAAAGTTATGGGAATATGTTAGCCTATGTTCTTGGCATTGTCTTTTCAATAATGAGATTGTTGGAAGGGTGGGCCAACTCATCATCAATTTGAATAAGAAAAGAACTGGGTGAAAAACAGGGAACTCATAGTCCCATCGACTATTTCTACTTGGAAGGGTGGGCCAACTCATCATCAATTTGAATAAGAAAATAACTTAAATGAAAAAGGCGAAAAACAGGGAACTCATAATCCCATTGACTATTTTTAGTCTCGTGGATGTTAAAATTTCATTTCATTTCATTTCATATATATAGGACATAAATAACTGACTTAAAGACATCTAGATCATGACTATGAGTCGCACATAGAAATCGACATCTTCTAGACTGACGCTTGGAAACTCACATGACATAGAAGCATTACTTCCAATGTATTCCACACAAATACAATGTGTCAAACCATGAGTTCTCAATACCATGGGTTATTATTATTATTATTATTTTATTTTTGTAAAATTATTTTTTATTTTATTTTGACTAAGTTAACAAATTTAATTTCCAACATCTCTACCATAGTAAACTAGAGAACCCTTCTCAATATAATAAAAATCACCTTTTTCAATATATAAATTAATAATATATCACTCAACCATTAATTTATTCGAAACTTCTTTAGTGTTAATATATATATTAAAAATCCTCAATTTGTATTCATAAACCATGAAACCTTTTGCCCTTAAACAACATAACCATTTACATTCATATTAACATTTCCTTTTCAAGTGAAATCAACATTCCCTTTTCCCACTCGTAGGTATGGTGTTCACTTTTAACAACTAACAAGTGATATTGGCACATTACTAACCAACAAAAATAACATTAAAATATTATTAGTTGCTCACAATCATGATGCATTTAAACTTCAACTAACCAACCAAAAAAAAAAATAGTTGCCAGGGACGACATTGATGGGCTCTAGAACACAAATCTAATGTTAGTCAATACTCGTGAGCTTTTGAACTTAGCTTAGTTCTGAATTTAGATCAAAAGAATTATTTATAATGGAATATGAATAAAAATTCAATAGTGTTGGCTTGTCGAAGTCAATTCTAATATTGGTCCATGCTCGTGATCTCTTGAATCTAGAGTTGTTCTAATCAATCTACCTCAAAAACTATTTATTATGGCACATAAATGAAGTCTTCAACTCTTTATCATGGAATATGAATTAAGTTCAGTTTTGCAAGTGATTCCGAACCTAAATTAATTAACTATTGATTTATAAGTGATTTATATTATTAGTTAATAAAATAATATTTTATTTTATTTTTTATTTATAAAAAGTATTATATAGTTAAATATTTACTCGATATATATTTGATTTAACATAATTTATATGCTTTATATTATTAGCATAAGTATATAAATTAAATCACTAGTAAATTTCAAAAAAGTATTAAAACAATTATTTAATAAACCCTTGCCCCCTCACATTGGTCGGGGATCCCTACTCAACCCTTTATAGATTGCATGTTTCAATGGAGACTAATAAGCCCATTTATAGGCTTCTTTCCAACCAAATACAATTGGCATAATACCATGGCCACCAAACCATGTGCTCGAAACCACTAGATGTAGATTATCATTCCGAATCAAGGTTAATCCTAACATGCAAAAAAAAAAAAAATTATTCCCATGTTCCATATCACTGGAAATAAATCTACTTGGATTATCTCCTATAGCCTTAAAAATGGCTTCACTCTAGCAAAGAAGAGGCATGGATGACAATTTGATCCACACAGGTGTAGATGAAATTTCTATCATGGGATTAAATTCCAGAGACCAATGAGTGAGAAACAGACCTTTCGTACTCATGAAATATGGACCCGATTTATAGATCTGGTCTCTATCTTCCTAGTTTTAAAAAATAAATACATAATACCCATTTCCACAATATAAAATGCTACGAGGTTCATGATTTGCCCAATTGTCAAAACACCAATCTTCAACGGCTTCATAACTTGACCATAGGCCAATAAGCTTTCCCAATAACTCTCTTTCCTTCAAGATTTCCACATTCTTTTTTGATGAGGTGTAGAACCATAGGTCCAAAGAAGGGCTTGATTATGCCTTCTTCATGAATTTGCTTGGAGGAACCATTTTGTATGCATTAAAGCACACGTAAAACACAAAACCCACTGAAATCTCTTAGGGACTATCCATGAACAATATTTCGCATCAACTGCAAATGCAATGTCACAACCAAGGGGTTTTCCTGTGCTAGAGGTGGTGAGACTGCTTCAATAGAAGCTCATATCTACGAGACTACAACTTATTATTTTTTATTAAAAATAATCATTATAAATTAAACACACACACACAATAAAAAACTGCGCGCGCTCTGCATCTGCGTCTGCCCGCGTTTGGTGGATCTGATCGGCTCGGTTCGCTGGGCTGCCTGAGGGGCGCTCAGGCCCTGCCCTGGTGCCTTCTTTCTTCTGCCTGGAGCTTCTTTGCAGGCTTCCTTTTCCCTGGCTGCGCTTTCTCATTTCGCTTCTGTACTGGCAGTGGGTGATCTTTGCCCCTCTGTACTGTGTTCGTTGATGGCCGCTCTAGTGTGACTGTCAGAGTCCCTAGCTTGGCCTGATCTGGGCGTTTGTTAGCCATGGAGGCCATTGGGGAGTCTGCCTCCCCTCCCCTGCCACCGGAGGTCCTGGATTTTAAATCTTTAGTTGCCTCGGGCCCAAAGCGCCCTCCCTCTGAATCTATGAAGAGATTTGTGAAAAAGATGGACTCTATCCCTACAGTATCTCTCCCCGAAGAAGATACCTGCAGAGCCGCCTTGAACCTGGCTGAAAGAGGACTCATTGGCCAGTTCACGGGCCTCTGGCCTTCGCCAAAATCGGTCGAGGAATGGACGCAACGAAACTGGAAGCCCCTCATTAAAGAGGGAGTCAAAAGCTATTTTGTGGGTAAGGGTTACTTTGTTTTTGTCTTTGAAAATCCAGATGATAAAGGTTTAATATTCAGAAATGGACCCTATTTCATGGGCCCCCAGGGACTATACCTAAACAAATGGTCCCCAGATTTTGACCCAACCCAGGACGTTCCTTCGGCTGTCCCGGTTTGGGTGAGGCTTCCCCATCTGCCTCTTCACTGTTGGAATCACAAAACCCTTCAGATAATAGGAAATGCGTTGGGAAAATACATAGATCAAGCTGCTAGGAAGGACCAGTACTCATGTGCACGCATCTGTGTTGAAGTGGATCTAGAAGAAGGGTTACCAGAAGCAATTAAACTAACTGTAGCTGGATGGACATACGTGCAAGAGTTGGACTACGAGCAGCTGCCATTTAAATGCAGACATTGCCATGGCCATGGCCACTTTGCAAAACACTGCAAGAAGAAGGCGGAGGAACAAGGAGACAAACAAAATGGGGACCAATGGATCTTAGTGCAGAAAAATGCAAACTCAAAAAAAGGTACAGGAAAAGGCAATAAGAATGGAGAAACCAGCAGATCCAAAACAAACCAAGAGGAGGAGGCAAATCCAAATGGCACAGAAAGCGAACAGCAGATCCATCAAGTTAACTCAATGCATGAGAAAGAGGAGCAAGAAGAAACCGCACCTCCAAACAAAGAGGGAGCGGAAGCCACCCAGAGTGAACCAAACCAAGACAGCCCAATAAACCTATCATATGCGGATATAGCAAGGAAAAAACCAACGGAGAGTTCGGATACATTGGAGGACGAAACCTTCGACCGTCAAACAAAAAAAGCAGGAAGGAAATCTAGAAAGGAAAAGAGGGAGGAGGAGGCAGAAAGGCTCAAAACACAAGGAAGCCAGCCTACAATAGAAATGTCTATTGGGCGAAACACCAGACCAAGGCCTTCCAAGGGAGGCAACGTCCAACAAAACAATAAATAATGAAGCTAGTCTCTTGGAACTGTAGAGGACTGGGGAATCCCTCCAAAATTGAGGCTGTAAAAGATCTTTTGAAAGCTGAACCCTCAGAGATTCTCATGCTCCAAGAGACAAAAATATAAGGGCAGGCCCTTCTTGAGACTAGCAGACTAAAGTGGCATAAAAAAGCAGGTAAAGCAGTCAGTGCAAGGGGTACCTCCGGGGGCCTTGCTACTCTTTGGAATGAAGATCAAATTCAGCTGATAAACCACCATGAAAACCAGCATTGGATCTTCACAGAACTGAAACACAAAGCAAGTAAGTTAAATATTTCTCTTTTTAACCTTTATGTACCAGTATCTTACACTGAAAAAAGAGAGTGTTGGAGCAGCCTTTCTGATTTTTTAGAAGCAAATTCTCCCATCAATATCATTATAGCAGGTGATCTAAACATTGTTCTGAAAGTAAAAGAGAAGAGGGGAGGAATTAGTAGCAGAGACCCTTTGCTGCCAATGGTGGAGGAGCTCTCTCAAACTTGGGATTTGATGGATTTCAATCCAGCTCGTGGCATATATACCTGGTCCAATAATCGGACAGGCTTGGATCACATCTCTGCAAGACTAGATCGCTTTCTGGTGCAAAGTTCCATTATGATGAATAATAAAATTATCACCACAAAAATTCTGCCAAAGCTTACTTCAGATCATAAGCCAATCCAGCTCCTACTTGAAGAAGAAGAAGATCTTGGACCCATTCCCTTTCGATTCAGTCCTCTTTGGATCGAGAGAGAGGGTTTCTTAGATACTGTGAAAAAATCTTGGTCCAAACCTATCTCCGGCTCCTCAAGTTATGTTTGGGAGCAGAAGTTGAAAGAGACAAAATATGCCTTGAAAGAATGGATCAAAAAGCCAACACATACTCCTCCTGAAAAAAGAAAAGAGGCAGTGCAAACATTGCAAGAACTGCAAAACGACATGGAAGGCAAAGATATCACAACAGAATTGCTGGAAACAGAGACACAAGTCCAAAGAACAGCATACCAATCCTTTCGAAGGGAAGAAGAATATTGGAGAATCAAGTCAAGAAGTCTGTGGTTGAAGGCTGGGGACCGGAATACACCCTTCTTTCACAGGCAATACAGAGCAAGACTGTCAAGAAACTACATAGCTGAAGTCGAAACAGCAGAAGGACAAGTTTGCAAAGGGTTCAACCAAGTCAAAGCAGCTGCTGAAGCTTATTACAAAAGTCTGTACAATGCAGAGGTACAGAGTAATGAGGAGGAATCTGGTGATTTCCTTTCAAATATTCCTAACCTCATCAGTCCAGAAGAAAATGCTAACCTTTGCAGACTCACAACGGAGGAGGAAATCATAAATGTGATTTGGGCCATGGAACCGGACAAGGCATCGGGTCCGGATGGCTTCACAATCCATTTCTTTCAAACTTGCTGGCATATTATAAAGGCGGACTTGCAGAAGATGATAAGAGGATTCATGGCTAAAGCAAAGATCGGTGGAGGAACCAACTCCACCTACTTAGCACTAATACCCAAAGATTCTAATCCAAAAAATTTCTCTAGATTCAGGCCTATTTCGTTGTGTAATGCATCATATAAAATTCTGGCTAAGCTGCTAGCAAACAGAATTAAACCACTGTTAAAAAGGGTGATCTCTTGCTCTCAAAGTGGTTTTGTGGAAGGTAGGCAAATCCTGGATAATGTAATCCAGGTCCAAGAAACGATCCATTCCAGCAGACAGAGGAAAGAGAAAGGAATGGTGATTAAATTAGACATGGCGAATGCGTTTGATAGAGTGAATCGGTCCTATCTTAGTAAAGTTCTTCTGTCCTTTGGATTCTCGCCTCATTTTGTTCAACTTATCAAAGCTTGCACTGACAGCCCATGGATAGCACCGCTAGTCAACGGCCGCCCAACACCATTCTTCCAAGCCAAGAGAGGCATTAGGCAGGGATGCCCTCTCTCTCCATACCTGTACATTCTCATGGCGGATTCTTTAAGTCGAAAGCTCAATGCTGAGAAAGCTGCTGGGAACATTCCGGGTCTCAAATCATCTTCAGAAGCAGATTCTTCGAATCATGCACTTTTTGCTGATGATTCTCTCCTCTTAGGAGGAGCCTCCACAAGAATAGCTCGAGCATTTGACACCGTCCTAAGAAAATATTGCAGAGTTTCTGGAGCTACAGTGAATGAAAGCAAGAGCGAAGTGTATAGTTGGAATATTTCTCAACAAGAACTTGAAGCCATAACTACTCTGCTGGGGTTTAAAGGACAAGCTCATTGGGATAGATTCAAGTATCTAGGCCTGCCCATCATCTCAGGAATCAACAAAAGAGATTTATGGAGTGATATAATCTCGAAAATCAAAAGCAAGATTGCTGCTTGGGGGGGTTACTAGTTGACTAAGGGAGGCAAAGTTATACTGATCAAATCAGTGTTGTCTGCGCTTCCCATTTTCCAGGCTTCGTTTCTTTTGGCGCCCAGGAATGTAATGGAGCAGATCTCCAAACTTCTCAGAGACTTTCTGTGGCGAGGAGGCAAAGGTAATGATAATAAATTGCATTTGGTGAGCTGGGACGTGGTCAAAAGGCCGAGAGAGGAAGGGGGTCTGCAAATTAGGGACCCTCTGCTGGTTAATTTCGCCTTAGGTGGAAAAATTTTGTGGAACCTCATTCATGATCCCTCCCATCCAGTCAGCAGCACGCTGAGGTCGAAATATGGAGTAAATCACGATCTCAGCAATATAAAAAACAGAGTCGCTAACAGGAGCACGCATGTTTGGAGCCTGTGTTGCAAGAGCAGCGTCCAATTTTTAAAACAGGTATATAGAATACCAGGAAATGGTAAGCGCATACAGTTATGGAAGGATCGCATCATGGGAAACGCCCCTCTGGAGGAAAACAGAAACATAACAGAGCTTAAAGTTTGGTTGCAGCGTGCTGGTATTAACCGCCTGTCAGAGCTTGCTAAGTGGAACACGAGAGGCGAATGGGAGGGCTGGGACTTTTATGGAGTTCCAGCTCGTTTGAAACACCAACAAACTCAGCTCGAAGAGCAATTAGAGGATGCCGCACCGGTTAATAAAGCAGCTAGAGATAGTTGGGGTTGGGGCCCAACAGGTGTATATTCCACTGCTATGGGTTATAAAGTTATGCAGGGTAAACGAAACAGCAATCACTCAGCAGACCTCTGGAAAAAAGTTTGGGATTCATTTGCCACTCCCAAAGTGAACTTTTTTACTTGGACATTGATTCGTAATAAAATCCTCACAGGAGATAATCTGGAGAAAAGAAATATAGCTGGGCCACATTGGTGTGTGATGTGCAAGAACAACATAGAAACAGTACAGCATTTGTTCATAGGTTGCAGTGTTGCAAAAGATGTCTGGAGGCTCACTTTAATGGATTTGCAGATCTCGGTCCCAATATATAACACAGTAGCGGATCTATTTGCCTCTTGGAGGCAGCTCTATCCTCACCCTACCCCCAAAAAGCATTTTGGAGTAAAATTTGGACAGCATTACCCAAATATGTCTGTTTGCAGATTTGGCTGGCTCGTAATCAAATGATCTTCAATGAGGAGAGGCATTCCCCGATGAAAATTGCTGCAAAAGCCAAAGCCTTCCTTATGGAAGTTGCCAAACAGCAGTATATAAAAGAAGACACTGCACTGCTGCAAGAAGAAAAGATGTGGCTTGGGGCTCTTGTGCCTTATCCGGGCAGAATCCCCCCCATTCCTCAAAGTGGAAGTCCGGGATGGCGTTTAAGAGAAGAAGAGGAAATTTTTCAAAGTTGGTGGAGAGCACAAAACATATACACTATTTTCTTCGATGGGGCATCAAAAGGGAACCCTGGGGCAGCTGGAGCTGGTGGAGTTATATATGCAGCTGACGGATCTTCCAAAGATATCTACTACTGGGGACTAGGTCAGAAGTCCAACAATCAAGCTGAGCTCCTCGTGCTACTCAAAGCCTGCCAAATAGCTAGAGACAAAGGCGTCAAAAAACTTCAAGTCTTTGGAGATTCTGAGCTAATAATAAAAAATTTAAACAAGGGAGCTCGATTCAACAATCCTAGCCTCAACAACACTATGGATAGACTGAAAAGAGTGCTCCAAGATTTTGACAGCTGCAAATTTTATCACATCCTCAGAAAATTAAACAGTGAAGCGGACCAAATGGCAAATAAAGGCAGTGAACTCATGAAAGGGCTTATTTTTGTTAACAATGACAGTTATATTCAAATGCCATGAAAATTGTAATAGAGGAAATAGGCAGAATTTAGAAATACGCAATGTACATGGGGATAGATTGGAAAAGACCCCACAATCTTTCAGATAAATAAAAAAAAATCCACTAACCGTTACAGTTAAAAAAAAAAAAAAAAACACACACACACAATGGCATAATCCGAATGGAAAATGGCATCCACCCATGGTATTCATGTACCCATGTTATCCATCCACCCATGGAATTTACCCATGGTATTGTAAATGGCATCGACCCATGGTATTCATCCACCATTGTATTTATTCGCCCATGGTATTGTAAGTGACATCTATCCATGGTATTCATTCACCCATGGTATGTATCCACCCATGGTATTCATCCACACATGGAATTTACCCATGGTATTATAAGTGGTATCTACCTATGGTATTGTAAGTGGTATCTACCCATGATATTGACCCATGGTTTTTACCCATGGTATCCACCTATGGTATCTACGCATGGTATTGTAACTCAAAAAAGGCTATAAATAACAATCCTCAGTTTGTAAAAGGACAGATGGTCCACCACAATGTAGCTTGTACATTTATTCTCTGTTTTAATAAAAACTAGTTTCCTTGTGGTTTATTTGTTCTGTGTTCTCTCTTTTTTCTAGCATTCTAATTTTGCAGATCTTG
Organism: Pinus albicaulis; assembly: GCA_034641835.2. Taxonomy (NCBI): domain Eukaryota; kingdom Viridiplantae; phylum Streptophyta; class Pinopsida; order Pinales; family Pinaceae; genus Pinus; species Pinus albicaulis. Next base: position 222,907,449 of record CM076574.1, read on the forward strand.
TCAGATCCATTTCAACTTTTCAGATCTGATCTTCAAACTCGCCGCCCAAAAAAAAATCATGGAGTTTGTTGAAGGTTGTTGCAAAACATTGAAACGGAAATATCTTTCAAACCCTCATTCACATGGAGGCATAACTTAAATCTGATACCACTGATCCAGATCTTGGGGGGAGGACCCCAAGATCTAAAAAAAATTGAAATGGATTTGACAAGATCTGCAAAATTAGAATGCCAGAAAAAAAAGAGAGAACACACTGCAAATAAAACCACAAAGAAACTTGTTTTATTAAAACAGAGAATAACTGTAGAAGCTACATTTTGGTGGAGAATCTATCATTTTACAAACTGAAGCTTGTTATTTATAGCCTTTTTTGAGTTACAATACCATGCATAGATACCATAGGTGGATACCATGGGTAGATACCACTTACAATACCATTTGTAAATTCCACGTGTGGATGAATACCATGGGTGGATACATACCATGGGTGAATGAATATCATGGATAGATGTCACTTACAATAACATGGGCGAATAAATATCATGGATAGATGTCATTTACAATACCATGGGCGAATAAATACAATGGTGGATGAATACCATGAGTCGATGCCATTTACAATACCATGGGTAAATTCCATGGGTGGATGGATAACATGGGTACATGAAGTAAATTCCATGGGTGGATGGATAACATGGGTACATGAATACCATGAGTGGATGCCATTTTCCATCCGGATCATAGCATATACCACATGTTTAACACATTCATATGATATTTTTTGAATTAATGACATAATCTAACTATATTATATTTTTTGAATTAATGACATAATCTAACTAATAGATGAAATGAGACATTGTGTTAACATATCCCTTTTTTCGTTGCCTAGGGGTTTGAACTTGAAATCTCATGCAACATAACACTTCATTATCAAGGCAATTGCCAATTGAGCTACCACTTCTGAGCATATATGAGTCAAATCTTTATTCAATACACATTTATTTTAATATAATTTAAATATTTTGTGTTTTTTTTATTAAATGTATTTTGCAACAAGTTATTATTTTTATTTTTCTGACCTAGAAAGGATTTGAACCTTGAATTTTATGGTTTACATTATTCCATCATTAACTGTCTCTATAAACTATTCCAAAGTTTATTATAAATAACTAAAATAATAAATTCAAATAATTAGATATATCTCATTTAAAAGTGGTGAAAAATAAAATATATACAACATTTAAACTTTACCACTTAATATTAAATTATTTCCCATTAAAAATTTATTTATTACACCGAAGGTGTTATATTGTGAGGTTTTAGTTTGCGACACTGTTCAGATTCGTCATTCCTGACAGAATCTGAACAATGTCCCACATCGAAATCCACGTTTGTCCCGCTTGTTTCGTGAATACATTGACTTTGCTCCTTCGACTGGTTTACGTTGGCGATGAGATTTACAACCTCTTCGGTCCCAGTCTCTTCCACCGTTACAGAGTACAGGGACACACTCCTTGCTGGCACCTTGAATTACATGGATCTAGAGTACATACGAACTGGGACATTGCGACCCGCTTCCGATTTATATGCCCTCCGAATCATTCTCCTGCGATTGCTCACGGCCAAACGCCCATTAACTGTTATGGAAAATGTTCAAACAGCCATTCGGCAGGGCTCATTCAAAGACATTCTAGATAAAATTGCAGGGGAGCGGCCTCTTGAGGAAACTATAGAGTTCGCTAAGCTGGCTCTCAAATGCACGGAATTGCGGCGCAGAGACAGACCAGACATGGAGACAGTTGTTCTTCCAGAATTAGAGAGGTTCAGAGATCTCGCCGACGCACATGCTAAGCACTGCACATCCTAGCTACTAACATTGTCCATTTCTCAAGTGGGATTTACCTTCTACAAAATTGTACTTCAGAAATTGGTCTAGGTGCAGAAATTCTTTGAGTGGGTTCTTCCTTTTACAAATTTCTAACACCCTCGCAAAACTAAAGCGGGAATGTAACAATTCAAAATTTCAAATTTCATTGTTTCACTGGTATATTAGGATTCTCTGTATGTATCTTGCATACAAATCCACTCTGCTACCATTATGATACAGATGAAGAGGGCAAGCCTTGCTACCTCAGGTAATTCGATACAAATCCACTATGTGTTATTGGACTATTGGAGCTTTGGCAGGTGATTCGCAAACTCTGAGCAGATATAGTGGATTCTACAAAGGCTTGCAGAGTGCAGGAGCAGCCATGACCGTAGACGATGTGATCACCATGCGCTTAACAGTTTTGGCCTTGGTGCACGCCCTCAGAACATTCAGCGTTTCGTCAATTGCCGGCTTGATCACATCATTCTGCGCAGTCGCAATTTCATTTTCTAAATTTAAATACCTCGGCCATAAATAACTATTTTGAAGTTACTACTCTAGGTTTGTTATATATGTTCATTATTAGATAATAAATATGCTTAAATCCAACAATAAAAATATATAGCCCGCACATTTGCTGCCTAATTTTTCCCGACGAAATTGCTTACCTCGGCATCTTTGGGGGCATAGTCGATGGGAGTGGCGACATGGAAAACCCTGTCACAACCGTTGATGGCAGCATCGAAACTGCCTTCTTCGATTAGATCAGATCTGAAGAGTTTGAGCTTCTCCCCACCTTCTGAAATGTTGAGGAGATGCTTCACCTTTGCCTTGTTCTCTTAGATAAATATTTTGGGGTAAAAAATATAAAGATTTTCCGCAGTTTTGCCTAATTTTAAATAAATATGGGGGAATAAATATAAACACTGACATTACCTAGATCGCGCACTGTTGCATGCACAGTATAGCCTTTGTCCAGTAAGCGCTTGATCAAGCAGGAGGCTAGGAAATCTGTTGCTCCTGTCACACAGATAATTGTTGCAGGGCAGTCTTTACCATTGATGGTTGCAGCGGCCATGCTAAGGAGATTCTTGCTTCAAATAATTTAATTAGAGAGGATGAGAAATAAAGGTCATGTGTTTGTTTATAAATGCGAGAAGATTAAGTTCGTAGACCTAAAATCTTGGTTTAAACATCGATCTTTTTTGTGCTTGTGGGTTTTCGTTGATTTAATATCAATGGAGACCGAACCCTTTGATATGCACAAGAGTTAGCACAAAATGCACTTCGTCGGTGTACCTTTGAACCCTTAGGGTCAAATGCTAGTTTAATCTTTACGTGGAAGGCGTATTATTGTGAAGTTCTTCTTCACGACGTTGTTTTAGATTCGTCGTTCATTAGTGTAGAGATTTTATGATGTCATGTAAGTTTTGTGGTGGTCCAGGTCATCGCGTATTCCAGAGTCATGTCCCTGGTTCTTACACGTCGAGGGTTTGGTCATTTAATGCTTGCCTTCCTCTTCAATGGAAGAGAGAAATCAATCACATGTTGATTGTGCAATCCAACCTTGGAGTTTATATATATAGAAATTCATTTCGTGTTGAGAAAGAATCATCTTTTGTGTCTTAAAAGATTAAAAATAAAATCTTATTACACCGAAGGTGTTTCTCTTTGAAACACTTCGCCACCGACATTGTCAACATTTTTATTCTCCACCGTTCGTTCGAGGGACAGTTGTAATCGCATATTACACCGAAGGTGTTTCTCTTTGAAACACTTCGCCACCAACATTGTCAACATTTTTATTCTCCATTGTTCGTTCAGGGACAGTTGTAATCGCACAGGTAAGATCTGACATCTCTTTGCGCTTAACATCTCCATCCCCTATGTGCTGGCTCTTTGTCCGCAGTGCAATGCAGGGTGACACATATCCACGCTTTTATAGGTGCTTCCACAATAATGGTTAAATATTTTTGTTGTAGTTTCCGGTTAAACTGTATTAATTTCGTAGTTGTCAAAATTCAAATATTCCTACCACCACCAACCATCTTAATTTTTGTGTGATATTTCTATTAAAAAAAAACCATATTTCTATAAGATATTTATTTAATAAGGGTTAATTAATTTCTATAAAATACTTATTTAATAAAAATAAATAAATAAACCCGATTCTGAGACAGTCGCATTATTAGTCGTCACTCCTTGTCGGGCGTGTCAGGCCATCTCCACACAATATCTCTCTGCAATGAGAGCACGGAGATTGCAAAAAATCACGCTCTATTTCCATTATGGTTATAAATAAATTATATAAGCAACCCAAATAGACAAACAACCTACCTATGAGGAAATCAGGGTTCATAATTTGAAGCAGAGGCATCCATTATCTCATATTTTTTATCAATGGCTTTTTTTTTAACCTGTTGGAAATCAGAATGTTAAATTATTAGCCAGGCCAACACCAATAGCCAATAAATGCTGAAGAAATGAAATTCAAACTGCTTTACCACTGAAGAAATGAAATGGGATTGCAATTACCTAATTCAGAAGTGATCATTTTTCCTTCTCCCGCGTTTCATCCCATCTCCTTAATAACTGCAAACAAGGATTAGAAAAAGAATTAGGCTCTGTTTCCATTATACATAAATGACTTTAGCAAAGCAAATGAGCTAGAATTACCACTGGCTTCGAATTACCTGATTCAGTCTGGTTGCATTCTTTTGAGTCTCTTCTCCTCAGGCGTGTCATTCTTCTTAGTCTCTTCTCCTCCGGCGTGTCATCCGAGTAACTGTTGAAGACTGAAAAAGAATTGAACTCTGTTTCCATTCCGGCATGTCATTCGAGTAACTGCTAATAAATACTAAAAAAAAGAATTAAACTCTGTTTCCATTATGATTGTATAACGACCCAAATAATTGAAGAAATCGAGTGGCTCATAAGTTGAAATAAAAACATCCATGTCTCAATTTCCTCAATGGCCAACCCGAAAATCAAAATTATTTCAAATCTTCGCATAGTCTACCGAGGCTGCATTTTGACTCACAATTCGGTAATGATTTTCAGAAAATCTGGCAAAGATTTGCCCAGAATCTTGTTTACAGTTGTTAAACATTAATATTTTGAGTGCCCCAGGGGTTTTTGATAGTGCTGAATCCATTTCCACTATCAAAAATGAATTCCAAGCACTGCAACTATCTGATATTTTAAAATTTAGTTGATCGGATTCCGACAGATTTCTGCCGTCCGGGCCAAAACGTAGCCTCGGTAGACAACTCCTCAAATCTTTTCCTCGCCCAACACAAATAACCAAAAAGTGGCCAAGAAAACAGTAGAACGTAAAGCTGTATTTATAATAAAGCTCTGGGGATTTCCCAAACATTTTAAAGCCTAAATAATAAATAATAAAATAATTGAACTTCAGATATACTATGCAACTTACGATTCTATGCATACCTGTCGGTAATCCATAGGCAAAATCGCCTATCAGACTTCACTCAATTGGGGTTTTCGCTAACCACCTATTTCGATTCTGCTGTAAATCCTCCTATAAATCAAAAAATCATGAAAAAGACCTTGAACATACTAAGTCAGATATCTATCAAGAGAAATCATGTCATTGTGTGTATCCTGCTACAAATTACAAAAATTATGGAAAAACCCTCTCGCGGTGTAGGAAATATAGAGAAGTATTTTTAACCATCAAACATTAAATCAGGCAGGCAACTCTGGTGGATTTCTACATTAAGAATTATAGATCAGATTTCAATATAATTATTTTCCGCCGTAATAGCCAGACCTTTTAACTGGTTTACCTCACACAGCATAAAATAATGAAGTTGAAAGCTTTAAGAATTACCATTTTCTCACATTGCACTTACCTGCACCAATTTCACACATAAAATGAAAATAAAAAAGACCTCTCTACTTGTTCCTGCACCAATTAGGCTTCTCTCTTGGCCAGGTCAATGTCATATCATGCCCTGCCCTCAGTGATTAATTTCTCTGACAAAATATTATGTGGTGTCAGAAAATACCTCCATAACACCAAGTACAATTCCTCCATGCTCCTACAAGTCCTAACGCGTTTCTAACGCCAAGTATTCTTCCTCCATGCTCCTACAAGCCATTATGAGACAAACACAGGCTGTGAATCAAATACAGAAATCACAGGTCAATTAAACCTAAACATTAACCAAATGATTATGTCTATATGGTTAAAAGTTCTTAAAACAACTATTCTATGCATATCAATTATCTACCAGCAGCTTCACATTATGTGTATATGGTTATTAATAAAAAAACATAAAAACAAAAACAAACCTGCCTGCAACTTCATAGATATCCCATAGGATGAGTTTTGTCTCTACCCATATATCTTTTTCCTTACATCCGGCAACCAAATATAATCCCAGGGAAAACATTGCAAACAAGAAGAATAGTGAACTTAACATAAAAAAAAAAAAAAAAAACACCAATTACAATCCAAACAAATGGATAAAACAATAAAGAAAATGTACTGCAACAAACGCCATGCATGGCGATGTAGTGAAACAACGAAATCTGCAGAATGTACGAAAACCAATGCAACTCAGAGAAAGAAAAAAATGGGAAGAGCAGGTTGGCTGTGCAAAAATTTCTATGTATTCAGAATCAGGGAAATTTCTAGAAGAGCAGGTTGTCTGCCCAAAAATGTGTTATATACTCACTTTCAAACGGCTACAAAGTTTTCAAGTAGTCTTTAGTGCGACTTTTTGAAAGATTTTACGGTGATTTTTTACGGTGTAATTTCTCTAAATTCCGGCAGGAATTTATTAAAAAGAGAAGTTTGGTTGCTAACTTTGCACAATCGAAGTGCTTTAGAGGTTTTTGAGGGTGCTGAATTCATATATAGAGTCAAAAAACCAGTTTAAATAACAAAAACCAAAATTTTACTTCAAAAATTTTCACCGGATTCCAGCACCTAAAACTTCAAAAAGTCCCACTAAAAACAACTCCCAAATAAAAAAACTTTTATCTGACAACTTTTTGGGAAAGGCAGCTGGCATTACATTACATAGGCGTCCAAAGAAAATTTTGAATTTGCAAAGTCACACCGAAGCCGCTGCTAAATCGAATTGTTAATCTTAAATAAAAACATTTCATACTAAGGCTACAAATGAAAAATTAAAATGTAGTTAAAAATAACTTAGTTGGGTCGTTTATCTGATCAGCGTGTATTTGAAAGCTTTTTCGACTATGTAAATAAACAACCAACTAATAGGTTAATTTAAATTCAAATATATTGTAAGATAAAATGTTAATAAAACTTAATAAAGGGTAAGCATAATTATATGTTAATAAAATTTACATGCAATTCTAAAAAAGGTTGACGATGCTTTTAAACAAGGCTATAAGTAGTGACTATCTGCCGCTTAGTTTAAATATAGTGATGTTGCAATGTGATGTTGGAAATGTCTATGGATAGCTATTATGGCTATTACATGTTGCTTAATGCAATTATAGAGACGTTGCAATTTGAATTTGTGCATGTGTTATAAAGTTTTGTTTTGTAATAAAGTATGTTTAAACTAAATTAGAAATAATTGTTGCAATTTAAGTTTAGTAGTAGTTTAAATCTATCTAAATTATAGTGAAACAACTTTTGTGTTGACCCATGAGCATATGCATTTGATGTGTAGATTAGATTTGCTACATATGCTTAGCTTATTTTTGGAATCAATATGAGTATGGCAGAGTAGCTACTACTTGCTGCTTAATGTAAATATAGAAATGTTGCAATTTGAGTTTCAACATGTTTATGAAAATTTGCTTTCTAATAAAGTTGCTGCTTTGTTTAGTATAGTTAAATTAAATTAGAAATAATTGTTGCAATTTGAGTTTGAGCCTGTCTATGAGGATTTGCTAGATGTTGCCATTTGAAAGGTTTAGAATCTTTTTTTACTAATATTTTGTTAATCCAATGTGACCGAACTACAATTGCAATGCCATATTGTCTATGATCTGAAGACTTTTACATTTTTTCGTAAAGTATATATATGAATATGAAAATATAGTGTTACAATCTGGTTGACATCACATGGCCATTTGGACGCACGATGAGTCATTAAATCGAGTTCATAATAGCTCATAGCGTCCGCAAACAAGTTTTGGTGTGCGACGGATTTGGACGCGCAATGAACAAATGAAATCCGGCCTATAATATGCATCGGATTCAGAATTTGAGAATACAAATGGGCCATTTTGAATGTTCCGATTCCGATTGAGACCCCTTAACCCTTGGAGCTAGTTTCTAAATTAGTTTTATCATAAAACATTTCTAGATTAATTATTATCATGAAACACTATATTATATGGAAAACAATTAGTCTAACTTTTTATATCTCAACTTCAGATTTGTTTAGTGTAAAAAATACTAAAATATTTTTTTTTATTTAAAAAATGTACAAATTTAATTCCTAAACATTTATAATATCATATATAATTTTATCAAATAAATTATAAATTATTTTGATTAAATTTATATAGTTTATAAACTAAAATAAAAATATGAAAATCCTAAATTATTTATGAGTTAAACTCCTAAATTATTTTTGAGTTAAAATATAAAGGTTTAGAAACCTTTAGTCCCATATGTAGGAATCCATGATTTAATAAGTTTATAAAAGTGAAACAATTTAGTTTACAAACATAATATAATTATAAAGCTCTTCATGCTACAACTAAGGAATTAGTAAAAAAACTCAACTTTTTCTAAATAGGCAAAGTTATACTTCATTTTGTTTATATTTTTTAAATTTCAACTATTTAAATTGTTTCCAAATAGGCAAAGTTATACTTCATTTTGTTTATATTTTTTAAATTTCAACTATTTATCATATTATTTTAAAATAGTTATAGTTAATTTGATAAAATTATATTTTGAAAAAATAAATTTTATTAAAATAAATATATTAATTTATTCTATTAATAATTCATTTTATTTTTCAAGATAACACACATTGGGTCAGATTAATGCTAATTTTTACATTTCATAATCACTCAACCTAATCAAGGTTAAGGACATGTTAGAGCTAACATGGATATGCTATAAAGTTACATTTTTGAGCTAAATTTTCAAAGTGTAGTATTTTTGGAGAGGAAATATAGTTGTTTATGTATGAGGAAATATAGAATTCGTTTTAAAATTCCAAGAAGGTTAAGAGACATTTGTCCTTTTTGTTATCATTTCATGTTTAAACTTTTAAATTCTTGGACTGCAACGTGATTTGACCAAGATTCGAGATATGATTCAGGAAAAACACGGTACATCCCACGACCAATCAAAGTATAGAAGATACATAGAATTGGATCTAAGGTTTCTGAAATTTAATGTATAGAGGTAAATAAAAGTAGTGTGATGTCATATTTGAAGAGATTATTATAGGTTTAAATTTAAAGAGAGGTAGAGTTTGTATATATTTGCAATTGCGATTGTGATCGCATCGCAATCTCCAACATCAACAAGACACTCAATCGCAACAACTAAAAGAACTTTGCGATTGCGATTAAAAGAAGTAGAAAGCTTTGTTTCAAATGAAACGGACTGGCGCCGATCAAACAAAAAATGTGTTCCAGAAATTTGAAGGGCAAACAATATGTGCTGCCCAAATGATATATGTGCTTGTCAGCAAAGTAGCAAGGTTTGATTGAGATATATACTGTTAGATAAAAACACATTTAGGTTCAATGTTCTAAATCCCAATGCCAGCTTATACTGTTTGAATTCTTGCTCAGACCAAATATTAAGTGGTTTCTCAGAATTTGGAATACTGTTTGAATACTTGCTCACACCAAATATTGAGTGGTTTCTTAGAATTTGGAAAAAAAAATAAGATCCCTCTTCTTCGGATGAAGCCTTGAGAATCCCAATCCAAGGTGCAGAGGTTGAAGCAGCAGAGAAAAAAAATTGGTGCAGGAAGCTCTTTAGATTGGAAATGATAACCTGAAACATCTAAGGTTGGAAATAATGGATTTGAAATGCCAGCTTTGCAGAGCAGCAGAATCCCTCAAGGCCATCTTCTTCTCCACTGAGTCTCGATTTCCTAATGTTTTGGTGAGAGACCGCCTGAAACGACTATTGCATTCCTTCCTCACTTTTGAAAGTGAGCTTTCCTCATATCATTTCACGGTGCTAGTTTTAATTATCCTTTTTTTTTGAAGAGCCATAATACTAACCCGAGGAATTGAATTTTGGTGTTGTCTCAGATTACTATGAAGGTTCCTCTGATGGCTCAGTTGAAAAAGAAGATCCTCTCCATGAATATTGTCATTGCCATCAAATTCATTGTCCAATTGGATGTCAGAAAGCCATATCAATGACAGAGAAGAATGTGTCAGAGCTTCTGGACTCAGATGGATCTATTGTAGTGGGCATATGTGGTCCTAGAGGCGTGGGAAAGACCTCTTGCATCTTGTGTAGCCTTCAACTGCAAAGTCAAGAGGTGTTTCGTTGGAGGAGTGTATTGGATCACCGGTGGCCGCAAAACAGATGCTAAATCGCTTCAATGTTGCCTATGGAAGGCCATCTCTGGTTCCCTAGCTGTCTTCACATCTGTGGAAGAAGGCCTCACTGCACTCAAGAAAAAATTCTCAGAGAGTCTTCTGCCTTCCCTCATTATTGTTGATGACGTGTGGGAAGCTGCTCAAGTGGAAGGGCTCCTCTGTTTTGATGACTACAGGTTGAGTTGGGCTATCCTCCTGCAAGCATAACTGTACTTTCTTGTAGCTAGATTCTTCTTACCCCCTCTTATACAAAGCTAAATCACCAGACATCATCCCCCTACATTTGAAATTTAGTAATCTTTGGATATGGATAGATATAATTCATTTTAATGTGCTGTCTTATGAACTAATTAACTGAGTCGAATTTTAAAACAATCAGGATTTTTGTTTAATATTTTTACCCTGTCATGATTGGCAAGTCTTTGGAAATCCTTTGCCTATGATTACTCTAAAATTCATAATTGCTCACAGGAGGTCTGCTGTAAAAAAGTAATGCTAGGATTGGCCAGATTTGTGTTAGTCGCAGGTGTCAATCTATCCCCATGCTTTTGTGTTATAATCATGAGATTCTATCAATAGAAGTGCATCTGTACCATTCTTCAAACTTCAGACATGAAGGAGAATTTATTTGTTTCCCTTTTGAGGTTAATTGTGTGTGCAGGGTCTACTTGCAGTGAGGATGGAGGGAACATGTGTAATTGGTATAGGAGATTTTAGTTAGTAATCTTTTAGTATACAAATAACTATTGTAGCTACCTGTAACTATATGATATTCAGTGATAGATATCCGAACAATGCAATATTGTAAGATCTAGCTATTGATATTGTAATAATGCAAAATCATTTTATTATTACTAGCCTAGTTTATTTTCTTACTGAGAGCCGAGTGCCATGACAAGGAATTTTGTTCGGAGATATTGGCTTGACTACAGGGGTAGCACTAGTGGGAGAGGCAGGGAGTTTAGTTTGAATACATTTTTCCTGAATACAAGGGTGGCACTAGTGCGACAGTGATTCAGGCCCTTATTTATGGATAAATTGGTAAGACTTGCATATGTTTCTTAGGCAGATTGGACCCTGATTGTAGAATAGTCCCTTTTTAATCATTAGAATTAGAAAAAAGATGTAAGAAAATCTGTATTTTGGATGATTCAAAGGCTTAGTTGGTAGGATAGACCATTTTAATTACAATTGAGAATATTATTGTTGTAGTGGGACGAAGTTATGAAAGTTGGCCAAGCAGAATTTTAATACAGCAGTTCAGAATATACTACAATTTGTGTATATAGTTATGAGGAATAATTTTGATATAGCAGTTTAGAATATACTACAATTTGAGCAAAAAAATGGTTATGAGGAAATTTCCATCTCATGAATTTCTCAATCTCATCAGTTGGAATTGCATCAAAATAAGGTTTTATCAAGTAACCATAGAATTTTAATCCCAATGTATAATTCAATTTTGCATTATTTCTTGAGGAATTAAAATTGGGAAAACAGAACAAATCTATAAGGTGCAGGTCAGATGCATATCTCTATTGACGGGATGCAATTTGTAAGCCTTGAAATTCCAATTCCCAAAATCTCTCAGGTTGTTAAATGGGATCACAAACCTTAGCAAGGGACTAAGCCTCACCCTCTGTACAAATGGCTTCTTATTTCATCAGCAGAACAACCAAAATGGGTGTAGATCACCAACTCCAACGATGTTTTTTAGAGGTCATAGAGTCATGGCGCTTAGAAGCACTGAAAATATCGTAATGTGTGTTTGCTACTTGATGGTACTTGGAAAGTAATGTTGCTGGTTTTCTAAGTAATTGCAACTTGGTTGTGATTGCAGTATTTGTGAGTCACCATACTAAAAAACATATCACAGCATTGCCAATTACAATTGGTCAATGTGGGAAAGAAACATGTGATTCATGATGAATATTATTTAACTAGAAAATTGAACAACTCCCATTATATATTGTTAGAGGCAACATCGGAACAGAAAATAATTTCTCGGAGAGTCTTCTGCCTTCCCTCATTATTTCTGATGTCGTGTCGGAAGCTGCTCAAGTGGAAGGGCTCCTCTGTTTTGATGGTAAGGAGCGTGGAAGAATTCTTGTTGCCACGAACGACTAACAAATTCTTCCATCCACAGAGGCATGCATTTATACACTGGTATGTCTTAAAGAAGAAGATGCAATACACCTGTTCCAATGGATTTTAGGATGGGATGGCCCTTTGACCATAAAACAACATGATTTCGCCAATAAATGAGCAAGGAAGTGCAATGGCTCACCCTTATTCATTCGGGCCCTTTCAAGTGCATTGTATGGAGCAAGAGCCCGTCAAATGTTGGTTCTGGAAATATTACTGAATGAGGATGGTGTAATTTTAGAGGAACAGATGAACACAGTTGATCAAAGTACTATAAATTAAGCGACAGGAGAGAAATTCATGGACATAGCTGAAGGTTCTGTGAGTGGTAAACCAAACTCTGGCAGGGCAGATAACTGCTTGGATTTTGTATTGTATGCTTGCTTCAATGCTTTGGGATTCATTCACCCTCTATTGTAGAAATGTTTTCTGGACCCGATGTTTTTATAGGCTGGAGTTAAGAATTGGTCATCGCGTCCGATCCTCAATCGGAGATCGGAGTTTTCATTTGAACCATTTGTTTTGATTAAAATCGTGGACCCGGTAATTTATATATTTGATTTAAATCGTGCATTCAAAGCACATTAGTAATGTATTTCATGGAGATTGCCTCAGCATTGTATGAATATCGTTGGGTTAACCTCTGGTTAAATGAATCATGCATGTTATTGAAGGAATCGAATTTCCTGTCGATGTTGTATTCTGAATTATATCTGCCTTGATTGAATCAAGTTCTGTGTGAATGAATTTGAATCTCAATTAACCAAATGTATGAGAATCAGCGCGAATAGGTTCTGTGAGGATGTTCTATTGTAATTAGTGAAATTAATATGAGTTGCAGGAAGATTGACCATTGAGAGGGTCTATCTCATTAAAGGAAGTGGGATTTGAGCGAAGACATAAATGAGGTATATATATACTACTTCACACTTTCCTCAGCAACGTGCAACCAGACAAGCGAACAATGCCCAATATGAACCCTGCTGTCATAGAGCCACTGTGATAAACACCCACAATCGGACTCAGTTGACATGGAAGTTGGTGTCTATGTAGACACACCCCTTGTTATATCAATATGATCTCTTTTCTGATATTAAACCTTTAATGATTTGAAATACCACTTTAGTGACTTGTACATGTATAGTTAGATTGTTTCTATGCATAATAGCTTGAATTGTAAATATTAGTAGGTGCTCATGCTCAATCCAGTTGCACTAAAGGACAAAGATGACTCGAATAGCAACACTCACTAGTCCTCAATTTTGTGGTGTGATGTGGGTAGAGTTTACTCATGCAGAGCAATACTGCTTTGGATTCTTTTTCATTTCCTTCTTAAGTACGTGGCCAATCTTCTAGGAGAGAAGGCTCACTGTGTTTGTTTCTTTTCAGTGAACATACGTTTGTTTACGATGTCTTATTCTCCAAGTTGGTGGTTACGCAAGTAATTAAAGAAATTATTTTGTTTCAAATGATATGGTTTAAAAGGATGAGACATATAAGTTTCTTGAACATACAAAGGCTTCATTCAATTCTTCTTATGAATTCTAATGTTATATCAATACATTTATCGAAGGTTTTAATGGTTATTTCAGTTTAGCATGCTGATCATTTATAACTGAACTATGCCTAATCCATAACTTCCGTGCGCTTTGAAGGTACATATGCTTATGACAGACTAAGATGAAAAATTTATCTACATAATATGACGAAAATTCAAGAATCAAATTAGTTACACAAAAGACCACGCACTTCAATTTGCAAACATGCCAAGGCAACCTGTGGAAAGATAGAATCTTTTATTTCAATTCCTCAACTACACCCTCAAATTAAGGGAATTCCAAATCGATGTACATAACATATTTGCCAGCTGAGTATAAGAATAATCTAGCAAACCTGTAACAAGTGTCTTTTCAACATCAAATACCCATCACAAGCACCTGCTGGAAAAGACAACTTCCCTCAATTGGCATTCTGATTATAACCAATTTGCGCGTATGACCTAGAGCAGGAAAGATATGCTCCATCTTTTCAGAAGAAAAGAAGATGTCAACATATTATATTCATACAATATATAAAAGGCATTTTGAACATCCAAGAACAGAGTACATTGAAATTATAAAATCATTTTCAACATCCAAAAACAATCCTCCAAAGAACCTGGCCCGCTCTGTAAGGATCAATATGAAATTTACTTTACTTTACATGCGTCGGGTCCGGAAGTTCACTTCACAATCGGCGCAACATAAAAATTTTGCGATTCAATATAAAATTGCAGAATGGTTAGTGGGACCAGTCCTCCCGCGAACCTTGGCTTAAAGCAGAGGGAGATTAATATTATTGCGATTGCGATTAGCCAATCGCATCGCTTCATTCAATAGTAGTAACATAATAAAAGTGGAGGTTACATATTGTATATTGAAATTGCGATTGCGATCGCATCGCAATCTCCAACATCAACAAGACACTCAATCGCAACAACTCAAAGAGCTTTGCGATTGCGATTAAAAGAAGTAGAAAGCTCTGTTTCAAATGCAAAGGACTGGTGCCGATCAAACAAAAATGTGTTCCATAAATTTGAAGGGAAAACAATATGTACTGCCCAAACGATATATGCGCTTATTAGCAAAGTAGTAAGGTTTGATTGAGATATATATTGTTAGATAAAAACACATTTAGGTTCAATGTTCTAAATCCCAGTGCCAGCTTATACTGTTTGAATTCTTGCTCAAACCAAATATTGAGTGGTTTCTCAAAATTTGGAATATTGTCTGAATACTTGCTCACACCAAATATTGAGTGGTTTCTCATAATTTGGAAAAAAAAATAAGATCCCTCTTCTTCGGATGAAGCCTTGAAAATCCCAATCCAAGGTGCAGAGGTTGAAGCAACAGAGAAAAAAAAATTGGTGCAGGAAGCTCTTTAGATTGGAAATGACAACGTGAAACATCTGAGGTTGGCAATAATGGATTCGAAAGGCCAGCTTTGCAGAGCAACAGAATCCCTCAAGGCCATCTTCTTCTCCACTGAGTCTCGATTTCCTAATGTTTTGGTGAGAGACCGCCTGAAACGACTATTGCAATCCTTCCTCACTTTTGAAAGTGAGCTTTCCTCATATCATTTCATGGTGCTAGTTTTAATTATCCTTTTTTTTTTAAGAGCCATAATACTAACCCGAGGAATTGAATTTTGGTGTTGTCTCAGATTACTATGAAGGTTCCTCTGATGGCTCAGTTGAAAAAGAAGATCCTCTCCATGAATATTGTCATTGCCATCAAATTCTTTGTCCAATTGGATGTCGAAAAGCCATACCAATGACAGAGAAGATTGTGTCAGAGCTTCTGGACTTAGATGGATCTCTTGTAGTGGGCATATGTGGTCCTAGAGGCGTGGGAAAGACCTCTCTTGCATCTTGTGTAGCCTTCAACTGCAAAGTCAAGAGGCGTTTCATTGGAGGAGTGTATTGGATCACCGATGACCGCAAAACAGATGCTAAATCCCTTCAATGTTGCCTATGGAAGGCCATCTCTGGTTCCCTAGTTGTCTTCACATCTGTAGAGGAAGGCCTCACTACACTCAAGAAAAAATTCTCAAAGAGTCTTCTGCCTTCCCTCATTATTGTTGATGACGTGTGGGAAGCTGCTCAAGTGGAAGGACTCCTCTGTTTTGATGACAACAGGTTGAGTTGGGCTATCCTCCTGCAAGCATAACTATACTTTCTTGTAGCTAGATTCTGCTTACCCCCTCTTATACAAAGCTAAATCACCAAACATCATCCCCCTACATTTGAAATTTAGTAATCTTTGGATATGTATAGATATAATTCATTTTAATGTGTTGTCTTCTGAACTAATTAACTGAGTCGAATTTTAAAACAATCAGGATTTTTGTTTAATCTTTTTACCCTGTCATGATTGGCAAGTATTTGGAAAGCCTTTGCCTATAATTACTCTAAAATTCATAATTGCTCACAAGAGGTCTGCTGTAAAAAAGTAATGCTAGGATTGGCCAGATTTGTGTTAGTCGCAGGTCTCAATCTATCACCATGCTTTTTTGTTATAATCATGAGATTCTATCAATAGAAGTGCATTTGTACCATTCTTCAAACTTCATACATGAAGGAGAATTTATTTGTTTCCCTTTTGAGGTTAAGTGTGTGTTCAGGGTCTACTTGCAGTGAGGATGGAGGGAACATGTGTAATTGGTATAAGAGATTTTAGTTAGTAATATTTTAGTATACAAATAACTATTGTAGCTACCTGTAACTTGTCAACCTTCCTTTTCTATGTGAATATCTATATGATATTCAGTTATAGATATCTGAACAATGTAATATTGTAAGATCTAGCTATTGATATTGTAATAATGCAAAATCATTTTATTATTACTGGCCTAGTTTATTTTCTTACTGAGATCCAAGTGCCATGACAAGGAATTTTGTTTGGAGATATTGGCTTGAATACAAGGGTGGCACTAGTGGGAGAGGCAGGGAGTTTAGTTTGAATACATTTTGCTTGAATACAAGGGTGGCACTAGTGCGACAGTGATTCAGGCCCTTATTTATGGATAATTGGTAAGACCTGCATATGTTTCTTAGGTAGATTGGACCCTGATTGTAGAATAGTCCCTTTTTAATCATTAGAATTAGAAAAAAGATGTAAGAAAATCTGTATTTTGGATGATTCAAAGGCTTAGTTGGTAGGATAGACCATTTTAATTACAATTGAGAATATTATTGTTGTAGTGGGACGAAGTTATGAAAGTTGACCAAGAAGAATTTTGATACAACAATTCAGAATATACTACAATTTGTGTATATGGTTATGAGGAATAATTTTGATACAGCAGTTTAGAATATACTACAATTTGGGCAAAAAATGGTTATGAGGAAATTTCCACCTCATGAATTTCTCAATCTCATCAGTTGGAATTGCATCAAAATAAGGTTTTATCAAGTAACCATAGAATTTTAATCCCAATGTATAATTCAATTTTGCATTATTTCTTGAGGAATTAAAATTGGGAAAACATAACAAATCTATAAGGTGCAGGTCAGATGCATATCTCTATTGACGGGATGCAATTTGTAAGCCTTGAAATTCCAATTCCCAAAATCTCTCAGGTTGCTAAATGGGATCACAAACCTTAGCAAGGGACTAAGCCTGACCCTCTGTACAAATGGCTTCTTATTTCATCAGCGGAACAACCAAAATGGGTGTAGATCACCAACTCCAACGATGTTTTTCAGAGGTCATAGAGTCATGGCACTTAAAAGCACTGAAAATATCGTAATGTGTGTTTGCTACTTGATGGTACTTGGAAAGTAATGTTGCTGGTTTTCTGAGTAATTGCAACTTAGTTGTGATTTCAGTATTTGTGAGTCACCATACTGAAAAACATATCACAACATTGCCAATTACAGTTGGTCAATGTGGGAAAGAAACATGTGATTCATGATGAATATTATTTAACTAGAAAATTGAGCAACTCCCATTATATATTGCTAGAGGCAACATCATAACATAAAATAATATCTTGGAGAGTCTTCTGCCTTCACTCATTATTGTTGATGATGTGTCGGAAGCTACTCAAGTGGAAGGGCTCCTCTGTTTTGATGGTAAGGAGCATGGAAGAATTCTTGTTGTCACGAACGACTAACAAATTCTTCCATCCACAAAGGCATGCATTTATACACTAGGTTGTCTTAAAGAAGAAGATGCAATACACCTGTTCCAATGGATTGTAGGATGGGATGGCTCTTTGACCATAAAACAACATGATTTGGCCAATAAATTAGCAAGGAAGTGCAATGGCTCGCCCTTATTCATTCGGGCCCTTTCAAGTGCATTGTACGGAGCAGGAGCCTATCATATGTTGGTTCTGGAAATATTACTGAATGAGGATGGTGTAATTTCAGAGGAACAGATGAACACAGTTGATCAAAGTACTATAAATCAAGTGACAGGAGAGAAATTCATGGACATAGCTGAAGGTTCTGTGAGTGGTAAACCAAACTCTGGCAAGGCAGATAACTGCTTGGATTCTGTATTGTATGCTTGCTTTAGTGATTTGGGATTCACACACCCTCTGTTGCAGGAGTGTACTGGGTACTTATGACTTAGATAATGAGCTAGAGCTCAAAATTTTTGAACCATTTTACAATTTGGCTTCAAATATAATATGTCAAGATATCAAATAATGTTCGAAGAAGAAAGATTCCAATGTTCATAAAACTCCATTGGAGCTTCTTAAGAGGAGAAAGGAGATAGAAAACAAAGAGATTTCATCAAAATGTATGGGAGTCATGACCAAGTCTTTGGGTTCTGGTAATGTATACATAAAGTGCACTGAGGACAATGAACTCAAGTCAGGTGAGTTGGTATATTCCCAACATAACGATTCATCATCTCGTTTGTCTAAAAGCACTTTAGTATCTGAGGCGTGTCAAGGGAAATTTTCAATAAACAACACAGATAGGAATTGTCAGGTGACTCGCTTCCAAAAGGAATGTCACCTGTTTATGATTGATTGCAATATTAATTCCTTCCAAGAATCCTCATTAGCTGACACATTATACAGAGCAACAAAGTTCTCAATTTATAGTAGCAACATCGACCAACTTCTTCCTACCCTAGACTGTCCATTTCTTCGAATTGGATTATTGGGTGGGAACGCAAGATTGTCACTCACTTCCTCAGCAGTTTTCATGAAAATGGCCCAGCTTTTAGTTCTTGATTTGAGGGGATGCACATCTTGTACACACCTTCCTAAAGCAATCTCTACCCTTAAATTTCTCCAACTGCTTGATTTGAGCTTTTGTACTTCACTTAAATCATTGCCTTCTTCTCTTGGTTGCCTGCGAAAGTTGCGGTTTCTCAAGATCTCTGGATGTACATCTTTGACACATCTTCCAAAATCTACAGGCATGCTAACTAAACTGGAGGTTTTGCAGCTCAGTGGATGTGTGAAGCTCAAAATTTTTATTTTTTAAAGTGTATTTATCAACTCAATTGAATAATAAAGAAGAAATCACATATCTCATACTGTGATGTAAAATGTACTTGTTCGATGTAAAATGCATAAACTGTAAAGTCGGACCATTAAATGTTGAGGCAGCAAAATTGATGACAAAGCACTATCAAGTACAGTATTCAGTACTGACCAGGCTGGCCGCAGAAACGTTCTCATATGACTACTCTAGATAAAGTACAAGATTTGCAGGATAGATATCAATGTTTTTGTAATGACAGTACAAATAATGGTGATAAAATCTAGGCATTTTGCAATAAGAAGTGAAAGTTTTTGTTCAATTAGATAACAGATAATTCAAATTAAAATAATTAAAATAAATGAACAATAATAAATCTCATAATGAACCATGGCAAAAATAAATAAAAAAATTGAAACCATATGTCTAATCAAGGTGAATTAATGTCACAATCAGGAAAAACCTGATGCGTAGTATCCTGCCAGCGACAGGTACAATGAATAAGTTGTTTTAAGATCCAATATATTATACAATAAAATGTCTATAAATAAAGTAGTAAGTAAAATTGTTTTTTAATAAAAACTACAGAGAATTGTAAAAGAGTTAGGGACACGAACAAAGTTGTATATAAATCTTTGAAAATTGGATCATTAGGTTATAATTAGTAAATTATAATGTAGTTAATTGTAATTATTGCAGTTTTATTTCAAATTTTGTATAATGATAAATTTTTATGAAATAAAATTATTTTTAAATATTATTTAAGTTTTTACAATAAAATAAATAAATAAAAGATTACGTATTTTTTAATATTGTTTATGTTTATTGAAAATATATTGTTTATTATAATAAATTTCAAATTTTTTTAATATTAAATAATTTCTAAAAAATTATCAATCATCATATAATTTTGAATGCATCTTATGTGGATGTATGTTTTTGGTGTGCTTTTTGGTGTAAAATTAAGTTAGAAGCAAATACTAATTTTCTATTTTTAAAATCTTATATATTAATTTGATATTAGATTTTAATTTTAATTTTATTAATTTTTTTTAAGAAGTATTAAATTTCATGAAAGGAAAACTTCATTTAGAGTGTAAAGTTCAAAAAAATATTTTACTTTAAGATATTTGAGATATTTGATGATTAACATTTTTTAGTAAATACAGTATTAAAATAAATAGATGCTAATTATGTGTAATGTGTTTATTTTAAAATAAATATAGAAAAATCACACTTTTTTTATTTTACTTTATATATTTAAATTACTATAATTTTATATTATTTTTATATAAAAAAATTTAAAAAAATTAATATTAATTTTAAATAAAATATTTAAATATTAATACTCATTAATTACACCTAAGGCCATTCATTGGAAGGACAGTTGTAAGATTTTTACACCAAAGGTGTTTCTCTTTGAAACACTTCGCCACCAACATTCTCAACATTTTTATTCTCCATCGTTAAAGGGACAATTGTAATCGCATAGGTAAGATCTGGCATTTCTCTGCGGTTAACATCCCCATCCCCTATGTGCTGGCTCTGTGGTTTTGTGTCCGCAGTGCAGGTGACACATCTCCACGCTTTTATAGGTGCTTCCACAATAACGATTAAATATTTTTGTTGTAGTGTCTGGTTAAACTACATTAATTTCTTAGCTGTCAAAATTCAAATATTCCTACCACCACCCACCATCTTAATTTTTGTGTGCCAAGGACGCGATGAATGAATTAGGTCGAATTCAAAATTCCAATGATTGAGGGTTTCTAGGAGCTTGCAAAGTTGAGGAGAATGGAACCACCTTCGTGAATTTTAGTTTTTCAACCATGAAGCTAAGTGCAGTAGTTTCGTAACTAATAACACCAAATTTGGCACCACCAAAAACTACATTTAAGCCATTTCTCTACTAATCTACATTTGAAATGTCCAAAGTTGTCCAATGGCTGTGGGTTTCAAGGAGCTTGCAGAGTTGAGGAGAATGGAACCACCTTCGTGAATTTTAGTTTTTCAACCATGAAGCTAAGTGCAGTAGTTTCGTAACTAATAACACCAAATTTGGCACCACCAAAAACTACATCTAAGCCATTTCTCTACTCTCTACTAATCTACATTTGAAATGTCCAAAGTTGTCTACTGCAGTTTTTTCTTACTCTGTTTTTTCCTCCAAGATTTGTTTGATGGTTTTTGTTGTTTGCATGCCTAATGTGGTTGAAATAAAATATAGACGATGATTGATTCTATTTATCCCTCTCCATTAATTGTGCATGCACCTCCACTATTCGCAGTATAAGGTTTTACTCTCGACAACTATGTTTGCTAACAATCCCACTACCAAATGATTAAGGTCATATCCATATGTGTTTCATACTATTCATCATTCTTCCACCGATTTATAGTCTGATGTTGACAAATATTCCAATCCAGATGTAGTTCTCGATGTATCACCTTTGTTTCTTATGATTCTTATATTTACACCAAACTAAACTGAATTTTGAAAGCTTGCTATTTTTATTATTACAAAAGCATCGTCAAAATACACCATAATGTAACTTTGTCGTTTCCATTAGGATGAACCATCGTAGTCACATAGATAAAAAAATTCCAAAAATTCCAAAGAACTATTAATTTATTTGTATAAAAAGGAACATGCTCTGAATGGTTCTCCATGCAATTTTTTTTTCCCCTCAAAAAGTTACTTTCCATGATGGAATATGCTTTGAATGGTTCTCCATGAGATTTATTTTTTTCCTCGATAAATTATTTTACATGATGGAATAATGGATACAATGCAGTCATAGCATTGCATAGATATGACATGTGACAACTTATGGCAATTTGTGTTTTAATTATTGGATGGACATTTGGGCTAGGGATGAGTATCTTATAGAGTTATGGAGATTATGTATTCACCAAACAAAATCTCTCATTACGTCACTTAAATTCCACAATTACTTGCCTATTTTTATCTAAATTCATAGACATATATTGGCTAGAAGATCTTCTCAATTCTTCTATACCTTCGGTGTACTCTTGCACCTTTAGGAGAAACTTCTAGTTTTATATGATTCATTTCTTTTGTTTAGAGATATTAAAGAAGGGTAATAGTTGTAATTTAGTTAATCTTGTTTTATTATTATAAATGTATATTAAATTCAATTAATTATATAAAATTTTAATATTAAAAATATAGTTAAATTGAGAAATAAATTAAAAAAATTTAATATTTCTAATCTTATTAAAATTTTATAATTTATATTTTGTTGATATTTAAATAACAAAAAATAATTCAATATTCAAATAATCATTCTGTATTTATTTTTCATTAACATTTTGTGTTTAGGATAAGATCAATTTATAAGTTGAATTAAAAGATAATTTTCACAATCATGGAAACTTATACCTCTTTTAAAATAATGTAATCATTGTCATTCATTTTCATTCTTTATTGTTTAGCAAAAAAAAAAAAATGAACCTAAATTTTATTGAAATTTATGGAAAAACAAACTTTATACAAATTAACTAGCATTTGCACCTTATATGTGCCACGGCTATGGAAAGTTTATTATTTTATCATGGGATTAAACATTGAAGAAGGCTAAAGATTATTCTAAGAAAAAACATTTCAAAGAACTGCTTCAAAGTCCAATTAATTCCCCATAAAATAGTTCAAGAGGGTTGAAATATGTATAATGGATTATGACACCTGATAAGATAGTGTTTGTAATGCTTGTAAATGTCCTTTATCGATGAAGATCACAACATGTAGAATCCCTTATATTGTAGCAACTAACAAAGAAGCAATTTATAACATTACATTAAAGCAACTTTATAAACAAGTAGCGTCTAATGTCCTATGGACGTTTTCCTACTATTTCAGGTTCTTATATATACTTGAACGGGTGGTAACATAATCCTCAATCCAGGCCACTCTTTCCAAACGAGGAACAATCAAAAGCAAAACGTATATAGGTTTGATCCCGCACTTTGCATGTCCCTTAAAATCGCATTCACATATAATTTTTAGTGATATGTAATGTTCCCAAATGGGGAAAGTAGGAATATAGTGCATAAAATGAAAGCAGCAGCAGCAAATATTTAACACATGAAACCATGAGACCAATATGGAGTCATAACATTATGTATTAGAGCAGCAAATCAATACAAAATAGTGAGGCATAAATCATATACAATGAGGAAACAAGCCTCCCATAAGCAATCAATCCCAAATATGAGTTGTTGTTACAATAAAAAATGTCGGAGAGAAACTACAACACGGTCATATGAAGCATAAACACAGATGGGGATGATACAATGATAGAAAAATACTGATATAGGCCCCAATAGATTCTATACATACAGATCGGGGCACTAGATTAGCTTTCCAAGACAACCCAAGAGGGTTTCCGGAAAATGCACTTAATGTGCCAATGTAATTTGTAGCCCTGGGGCTGAAGATATGCTGCAACAAAAAAAATGAGAAGATATGACTGAAGCTGATGCAGAAACCTACAGCTCTTCTCCAATAGATCCTCCGGGTGAAAGAATGGCTCCTCCATTGAATAAATCACCTCCCAAAACAACCCTTGCAACTCCTCCCTAAAATAACGCAGATCTGGACTGAAACTACGTTGTAGGGGATAAATACTACTTAACCTGCTGCTAAATGTGTAAATAAAGCTCAAGGGGGTTCTTTACAGGCCTTCCAATGGATGGAAACCTTCCTCCATTGCAAAACTAGCTCTGAAGACAACCAAACTAATTCTCCACCGCTGCACGCTGCAACACAGCATAATATTCTGCAGAAACTGCGCTGATGAAGAAAGTTGAAGCTTGGCCCTAAGCCTGAGTGTGGAAATGAAGTGAAATTCTCTTCCAAGAGGCCCCTCAAGGAAAGAGATATGATTCCCACTCGAGAACACCCTATGCTAAACAACACTGCAAACTCAACTAAACAGCTAAAGAATGCCAAAATTTTAAACAGAACATATACAAAATAATAAGCCAAAACATAACCCCATATGGTTTCCATCCTCTTCCTTATATAGGTTATGAGCTTCCTTGCCCTTGGCCCCACACAATTAGGTCATTTCCTCCATGCAATCAATCTCCTTCCAAAACTGTGTTATTCCTCATTTAATGTCCATTCCTCCATAACAACGTTGTTGATTTGGTCAAATTTGACCTATTCAACATGATCTAACCCCTATTCATACTCAAAGGTGCTTTAATTAGCTGCTTAGAAGGTCTCCTTTCACACTTGAAGTTTTTTTATTGCTGCTAAGGAGATTTATGGGCCTCCCTACCCATTTATTCACCTACCTAGTGACAACATAATCTATAGTATTCCATTTAGCTAAAAGCTAAATTTTAAGAATATTACATTCCTCCCCTCCAAAATGTTGCTTGTCCTCAAGCAACTGTAAAGGTGGAGAAAAATTCCTCCCCTCCAAAATGTTGCTTATCCTCAAGCATCTGTAAAGGTGGAGAAAAATTCCTCCCCTCCTCTTCTTGTGGCCTCCTCATCAATAGTCCCCACCATTTCTTTAGATATTCTATAATAATCATGTCTCCCATTGGTTCCTCCCACATGTGCAAGTTGGCCTTTGGTGAAATAACGAAATGGCTCTCATCATGAGAAAGTGGAAGGTCTATATGGAAACCTTCTTGATGTCCAACGGCCTCCTCAAGGTAAGAGTGATGACAAACACAAGGGACCTCATTCCCAATGAGAAACTCCCATCTCCATGCTATCATCCAAATAAAGTGAGCCATTCTTGGTAGCTTAGAAATAATCACCAATCCCCCACTTATGCAATGTGTAGGGAATGCGTGGCTGAAAAGGAGAGATCAAATTATTCAACTCATGTTGCCTCTCTCTCCATTTATGATAGATGTGGAACTGTTGGTCTTGGGCTGCAATAATATGGTCATTAAGAAGCCAAAAGGTACCTGGAATCTCATGATCCCACTCTTTGGTTCTAGAAACCTTTCTTGCCCAATCCACCCCACATATAGTGAATAGAGGATCATCACCATATGGGCTCCAAAATAAATATGGACTAAGTTCCACGTGGCATAATGGATGGCGACAATAGCCCCTCAAGTGATACCAACATTGTTCTTCTTCTAGATGTCTCAAAACATGATATGATAAGTGGCCATCCAACCACTTACTTGCTGCCATAAGCTTCTTAAAAGCTTGAAAATAGTGGAGGACATTAGGTGTTGGTTGAATATGAACCAAGCAAAACATGGCTTGCCCAAAGTCCTTTATAAAGTGGTCATCCCCATCACTGCATGTAGTCCCAAAAGGACCATGAAATCCACAAAGAATTTTGCTCTATTGTGGAGCAATGTGCTGCAAATGCATGGTAAAGGAGTGCACATACATTGTTAGTTAATAAATAGGCATCAAAACACAATCTTTACTATATATTGTAGACAAGTTGGTAAAGAGGTCCATAGATGAGCCTTCCCATCTCTCCATCAAAAGGGAAAGTGATTGAAATAACCTTGCAAGGTGGTTGCTTCCATCCTCATACATCAAACAAGCTACATCTCTCTTGATATGTTGGTGCACATCTTCTTTGAGGTCCTCCCAATAGAATCCCTCCATGATGGTGTGATAAGACTCAATGAAATTTACATGTCCTGAAGAGAGTGCCTCATATGTTGCATGTAGAATCTCCTTCTTGAGCTTGGAGTCTCTAGTCAAGTAGATCTGATCATGGAAATAAATGACTCCATCAACCACTCTATACCTCCCGTCTTCCACTTTCCCATCAAGAACCTTACATGTGAAGAGGTTCTTGGAATATTCCATCAATAGTTGGGACTCCCAATATGGATTTAGGCTTCCCAACAATGACAACGTTGTAGAAATCTGAAATGAAATATCTGTCACATCATAACTCTCCTCTTTGACATGCTTAATGCCAAAGCCACATGTTGGAGTAATGTTACCCCAATTTTGTTGCCTCCCTTGCAGTTGATCTTGCCTAGGACAAGATTGGAGTACATGAAAGTCAACCTCCTTTTGAAAGGTATCTCTCCTCCAAAACTTCCATAGTTTTGCCAATGCATGCAAGAGTGTTATTAAACTTTTGTCATATTCAGAAATATTCCTTATGTGTGGAAGTATCATTTGCTGCCCCAAGGTTATGAGGTAGCCCTTTGATACCATGCTCATGTCATCATAGATTTCTGAATCATCATCTTTTAGCGCAAATAGCTGAGTGGGAGATAGCAATGTCCATATCAGAAAATTGCTCACCTCTCCTTTGAACCCATCAAAGGTTCTCTTCGTTGTGCTAGCTCCTCCCAAGGCTCCTTCCCTAGCCAAATATGTCAATGTTGCACCATGTTGAGAGAACTCTTTATTCACCTTCCAGTTAGGGGGCCTCCCTGGTGGAATGCCTCCGTGTAAAGATACATAAAAAATCTGAAGTAGATTGTATATATGACTGGACTGATTTGTCCCTCCCTTCACTGCATAAATCAGTCTCCTTCTTCCGTATATAAACCCTTTGAAATAAACAAGGGTGCATGCTCTCCATCCTTTGATGTTGATCCACCTTTTCTTCTCCTCCTTGGATCAAGGTGTTACTGCCCATCACTACTGTCACATGATGCTCCTTGGGAACCTTTTGCAAAGATGAAAAAGCTCCTCCACTTGAAGCAATAGCTTCATGTCGATCTCCATGTGGTGATGGTTCTTCTTCTGAAATGACAGTGTTGTTACTTCCTCTCTACTCTTCCCCCTCATCAATATTTGAGAATACCTCATCAACAATGAGAGACCCTAGATCTTGGTCTTCCCTTGAAGGAGGAATCTCCATGTCTTCCTTTTGAGAAGAAAGATCTTCATACAGTGGGGATCTTGCCCTTCGCAAGGTATCATACAAGTTTTTATCCCCTTCAATAGAAATCTGAAGTGGAGTTGGTGCAATAGATCGTTACAACTCATGCAAAGGTTTTGAATGTTTATGTTTTGCTAGCTCATTCAAAGATGTTTCAAACTATTTTACATCAAATCTCTTCACTAATCTCTTAGTGAATCTTGTATAAGTAGTTATATTTGCATGATTGAATGAAGAAGATTCATAAAACCACCAATTATGAGCCTTACCTTCAAGATACAACATTTCTATCCTAAGGGCTTCCTTTTCTGAAACTTGATGTGTATGCAAATATGAGTCTAACTGATCTATCCAATCCTTGGCTGTGCATGTGGAGGTCCTATCAAAATTTGGCAGAAATAATCTACCTCTTCTGCTTCTATTGTGATTTTTGGGTCTTCTTTCCTCCTTGAGTTGGAAAAATTCTTGGAAGTTCAAGTGTTCCTTGAATCTCCAAGATTGAGATTCATACTCCTGAAGATAATCACTCAAAGTCTCCTCCTTTGGTGCATCTTCTTCCTCCATATCTCTTGCAGGAAATCTGGGCATAAGACTGCGCTGTGGATCATAATGTGTGGCTACATGCTCATACCCATCATGCAAAAATATAGGGCTTTCTTCATATTCAAACCCCCTTGGAGATTCCCTACACATCTCCCTTCTCATCTTCTTGATATATCCCTTGATGCTCTGCATTGTTTAAAAAAGAAGCTTTGAGAGCCCCTCTTCCTCATTTCCTCCAAGTAATGGAGTCTTGTCTTTGTTTTTTCTGTACATCTCCTCTTCTTGTGAGAAGCTTCTCCTTATGGTGACATATTGGCTGAATGCACAGGCTGAGCCAAGATTATGCTCTAATACCACTGAAGTATTCCCAAATGGGGAAAGCAGGAATATAGTGCATAAAATGAAAGCAACAGCAAATATTTAACACAGGAAACCATGAGACCAATATGGATTCATAACATTATGTATTAGAGCAGCAAATCAATACAAAATAGTGAGGCATAAATAATATACAATGAGGAAACAAGCCTCCCATAAGCAATCACTCCCAAATATGAGCAGTTGTTACAATACAAAATGGCGGAGAGAAACTACAACGCAGTCATATGAAGCATAACTACAGCTGGAGATGATACAATGATAGAAAAATACTGATATAGGCCCCAATAGATTCTATACATACAGATCTAGGCATTAGATTAGCTTTCCAAGACAACCCAAGAGGGTTTTCGAAAAATGCACTCAATGTGCCGATGTAAGTTGCAGCCCTAGGGCTGAAGATATGCTGCAACAACAGAAATGAGAAGATATGGCTGAAGATGATGTAGAAACCTACAACTCTTCTCCAATAGATCCTCCGGATAAAAGAATGGCTCCTCCACTGAAGAAATTACCTCCAAAAACAACCACTGCAACTACCCCTGTAACTCCTCCCGAAAAATAACGCAGATCTGGACTGAAAACTGCGCTGTAGGGGATAAATACTCCTTAACCTGCTGCTAAATGTGTAAATAAATCTCAAGGGGGTTCTTTATAGGACTTCCAATGGTTGGAAACCTTCATCCACTGCAAAACTAGCTCTGAAGACACCCAAACTAATTCTCCACTGCTGCACCCTGCAACACAGCACAATATTCTGCAGAAACTGTGCTGATGAAGAAAGTTGAAGCTTGGCCCTAAGCTTGAGTGTGTAAATGAAGTGAAATGCTCCTCCAAGAGGCCTCTCAAGGAAAGAGATGGGATTCCCGCTCAGGAACACCCTGTGCTAAATAGCACTGCAAACTCAACTAAACAGGCGAAGAATGCCAAAAGTCTAAACAGACCATATACAAAATAATAAGCCAAAACATAACCGCATATGGCTGCCATCCTCTTCCTTATATAGGTTATGAGCTTCCTTGCCCTTGGCCCCACACAATTAGGTCATTTCCTCCATGCAATCAATATCCCTCCAAAATTGCGTTATTCCTCATTTAATGTCCACTCCTCCATAACAACGCTGTTGATTTGGTCAAATTTGACCTATTCAACATTATCCAACCCCTGTTCATACTTAAGGTGCTTTAATTAGCTACTTAGAAGGTATCCTTTCACACTTGAAGTGTTTTTATTGTTGCTAAGGAGATTTATGGGCCTCCCTACCTATTTATTCACCTACCTAGTGACAACGTAATCTATAATATTCCATTTAGCTAAAAGCTAAATTTTAGGAATATTACATGATATACTGTTGGATATCAATGTTTCCATTGACTACCAAAAGTTTCTAGGTCAAACAGAGATAGCATAAGAGAGACTATTTTTGTAGAGAAGATCAAATTTACAAGCATGATGACACCTTCTATAACAAGATCTCTGCAGTTCTAAAAAGAATTACAACATGAAGAACATGTATTCATAACTCTAGAAAGCTATATATCTGAAAGTAAGTTTAGATTGTTACTATCTTTAGTGCATTAGGTTCACATATAATAAGACATGAACAATGCCACAAACATTATAAACCATTCAACTCTAAAAATAAAACATGAGGAGGCTCAAATCATGACATAAGGACATGGAATAGGATAAGAACTTATCACACAATAATGACAAGAATCGGCGATTTTTGTAGCAACCCCAAAATCTTAAATAAAAAATTCAATTCACCATAATAAAAAAACAACAAAAGATCCCTTTGACATTTTAGATGTTGAAAATAACTTATTTCCAAATTATATTCTTTGACAATTTGGCGTATATGTCAATTATTTACTTGAGGAATAAGTTTTATCAATCAAGATTGGAGATACAATAAACTGAAATACCACACAATCAATTAAAATTGTAATAACAACATCATATATTAAAGCAAGTAGTCACATTGACACCAAACAAAATTATTTGACACACTAGTAAATAAAATTATTAATTTTTATGGCCTTGCAAATTCTTTCAAATATTCAAAGGTGTTTGCTTTTGAGATGAATAAGCCACCAAAAGCAATCACTTACACCAAATAATTTTATTTAAGTTGTTACAATTTGTTTCGGTTTCATTCGAGGTGTCTATGTTCCACACCTAGTCCTCTATTTTACTAATTTCTTCCCATTACCCCACACCTTGCTTCGTGATTGCTGACGCCTTCCACCCACATCCACATCCTTGTTTCACGCAATAATACTTCTGCATCACTTTACACTCATCTACACCTATCAGCGTATCTTTGCACCTTTTTGGTGCAAATGCTAGTTTATTTATTAAATTGAAATTTTAATATATTAACTCGAAACATGAAAAATTCCATTAAAAAATACAACATGCATTTTTTGAGTGACACACACCATTTTACATTTAAAAATATATATTAACTAGCAATTGCACCGGGAGGTGCAAAGGAACGCTGAAAGGAAACCTCCCAATGATGCAAGGGGGGAAAAAAGGTAGATGTTGAGTTAATTCTTGTCCAACTCCTCCTAGGAGAACAGAGGGAGAAGAATAAATGGCCTCCAAGGACTGAAATCAACCGAATTCACTATCATGCCGTCTCTAGTAACATAGCAATGGAATGTAGGCTTTCGGGAGGGCGTATACTTGTTATTGCTTGGGGTTATGGTCTAAGAAGTTCGAACATCAAAATATAATGAGAGGATATTGCCTTTTAATAAAGTTTACAAGGGAAGGATTTCTATTAATATTCAAGCACTTTATAAAAGAGAGAGATAGCCTCTGTGCATTATTCAAAGGATATTCAATTGTTTTTTATTATTATCGAATAAATTAAATGTTAAAAGTAATTAAATAATAATTAAAGTTTGAATTTATATATTTATTTTATTTTTAATAATTACATGCTATGATAAGAAAAGATTTCAAAACCAATAAAAAAAGAAGAAAAATAAAAGTAAAAATTAAATAAATAAATAAATAAATAGAAATAAAATAAAATAAAGATATAATTAAAATTAAAAACAAAATAGATAAAAATAAATAAATAAATAAAATAAAATAAAATAAAATAAAAATTAAATTCTTAATTACAAAAACAAGAATATAATAAATAAATAAATAGAAATAAAATAAAATAAAGATTAATAAATAAATAAATAAACAAACAAATAAATAAAATGAAATAAAAATAAAATTACATAAATAACAAATGAATAATATTAAAATTAAAAATAAATATTTTTATTAAAATAAATATAAATATTTAAAATTCAAAATATAAAGTTTGATTATGTGGTTTACTTTTCCCTAGCATTGTGTGATCAAAATGGAAGGCATATCTCACTGGATTTAACAAGCGCACCTCAAATAAAATGCATAATTCATGAATTTTACAAAGACAATGGCTCCATGAACCAATATGGACCACTGAATGTACTCCTTTCAATCCGAGAAAAATAGGCAAGGTGGGCGTCAGTCCGTGCCCCAGGGAGAGAGTTGGTGTGTGCCCAGTCACGTCACTCTCTCTGCAATCAATGCTGGTGCAAATGGCGCGAGGTGGAAGAACCAGTAGCAACTGAAATCAACCGAATTCACTATCATGCCGTCTCTGGTAACATAGCAATGGAATGTAGGCTTTCGGGAGGGCGTATACTTGTTATTGCTTGGGGTTATGGTCTAAGAAGTTCGAACATCAAAATATAATGAGAGGATATTGCCTTTTAATACAGTTTACAAGGGGAGGATTTTTATTAATATTCAAGCACTTTATAAAAGAGAGAGATAGCCTCTGTGCATTATTCAAAGGATATTCAATTGTTTTTATTATTATCGAATAAATTAAATGTTAAAAGTAAATAAATAATATTTAAAGTTTGAATTTATATATTTATTTTATTTTTAATAATTACATGCTATGATAAGAAAAGATTTCAAAACCAATAAAAAAGAAAAGAAAAATAGCATAAAATCAACATTAATTCCATACTAATTTGATAATATTTAATTAAATATTTGAACTTTGTGTTTTCTCTTCCTGTTTGAATGCGAGAAAAGGATTTATCGACAAACTTATTTCATTCTTTCATTGCCCAACATTAAATGCATTTTATGTGTTTTATGTTGACTTATGCTAAAATATACCTCATTTGAATAAATATGGGACTTGTACATAATCATGATCACAAAGAACTCAATTGTGTTGTCCTCGAATTTAAACTGCAAATCTATATGAGATCAACATCATCGAACTTTAACACATGCAAAGTCTTACACCATTTATCACATCAACTAAAAGACTATATTTTCATAATTAGAGGATATGGTTTCTCGATATTTTCAATGAAAAGCACCCTAATGGGTTTAGCGCTCATATTTGAGCGTTCAAACGTTCAAAAAACAATTACTAAATTTTTATTTTTTTTATTAAATTTATTATTTATTTCCCATCCTTCTTTCGTTGACAACCCTATCACATGGGCATCACGGGGAACATCTTATTTTTCTATTATAGCCCCTACTCTCTAGCGTAGGTGTGACAGGTGTGTATTTGCGTTTGATGTACAACATTTATGTTGAAATATTACCTTTACCTTTACTTGGCGACAGTGACTCAGATAAATAGATGAGAAGATAAGAAAGACGGATTTGTGGGCGGCCATCCTATTGTAGACCTTAATTCCCAAATGTATTCTGCCCCTGCATCCTGAAATGTTATGAACGCTTTCGTTGGTGGGATGTCTACTTTCTCCCTGCATACAGAAGCAGAAGCTTAATCTGTTGAGGAACAGAGGATACACACATTTATATATTTTGGAGAATTTTGGAAAATAAATTTGTGTAAAGGATTTTTAATCCTTATAATCTAATATATGTCCAACTTTTCTGGAGGACACTCACTCATCATCAAGAACAAGAAAAGAGTGTCTGCCCAAAACATTGGAAGGACAGGTGAAGTGTCTACCTCAAAATAGAGTGTCCACTCTTTGCAGGGATTAGAAATCTTTTATACAAATTTTCAGAAGATTCTCCACAACCTGAACAACTGTGAAAATCTATACTACTACCTTTATATACATTCATCCATAAGAGTTCATGTTGCAGTAAATTACTCACGTGTATACACCCGGATTGATGATAATAACAACGCGGAGCAAGTTGATGAGAGGCAAGGCATTGACTGCTTTCTGCACAGACGTGTAATCCCCCACACCTGGTTTCTTGTCGACTGTGACATAGAATGTGGGAAGAAACTTGTTATTGGCTGTCCTGAATATGGAATGTTTCAGGCTGCCCATTTGCCTCACCCATTTCATGAATGCCTGCTCGATCATACGGGATTCTGTGGCATTCATGGCAAATGGCATTGGAGGGCTAATCTTCCTGGTATGATGTCCATGCCCATGACCCTCAGCCATGTCCATAACATTCATCATCCCTGTGATCGCCACTAGAATGCAAAAAGTCTGCATTGTGATCAATGTCAAGGTGCAGTCCATAAAGGTAAGTTATCATAAATTCAATCGATTAGATGAAAGCTCAAAAACTCCCCAGGCTATGAACAGAGTAACGTCCGTGCGAAATTAAAAAACGCAGACAAAAACAATAAAAGAGAAACTGCAAATCCCTGCGTCATCACTGCAGAGACCTCCGATCTCCATGTAGCAATGTGGACAAATGACTGCATAAAAACGATGGTACAGCTACGTTCTGGTGAAGAGACAAAGCTGGCACAAAGCCCGTATTATATGGCTATCACGCCACAGTTCCTACTAATTGCCTTTTCACACAGAGAAGGGCGCCGGGTTGAGGGCGGGAGTCGTGGCCCATTATTGGACACCTCCATTTGCTGGACGCCAAGCGACCTCTTCACCAGACGCTTTACCACCTGGCCCAGACCTATGGCCGCATCATGCTCCTCAAATTCGGCTCTCGCAAGGTTCTGGTAGTGACCTCATGGGAGCTAGCCAGGGAGTGTCTCACCACGCACGACATGAACTTCACCTCCAGGCCACGATCTGCGGGAGCCGAGCATATGGGTTACAATTGTAAGCTCCTTGGCCTCGACGCATATGACCGCCGGACTCAGAAACTGCGCAAGATGTGCACGTTGCAGTTTCTATCTCCTTCCAGAGTGGAGGCGTCCATCAATATTCGAACAGAGGAGATGTCAAAGTTGGTGCGTCGCCTGTTCGAGAGATGCACGAAGATGGGAATTAAAGAGCGCGAGGCTTTGGCTGTTGTGAACGTCAGAGAGATTGTGGTGGAGCACAGGCGGAGGGATGAGTTTTTGCAGAGAGTGATAGATAACAGCCGCCTGCGACTTGACAGCAGCACGACCCAGTTTGTGGCTGCGTGGCAAATAGCGTGACGGCAAATGTCAAATTTTGAGTGGCGGTAAGAACGATGAGAACGCGCTCTCATTGGCTTAGCGAACAATCGCATTCGGAAAGCCAACAAAGGGAACGCTTTCAGCGTAAAAATATAAAACATTTAAACTTTACCTTTTAAAATTGAATTATTTCCAATTAAAAATTTATTTATTTAACCTTTTATTATTTAAATTAAAATTTTAATGTATTGGCTCGGAACATGAAAGTTCCATGAGAGGAAGGCAGACATGCATTTCTTGCGTGACTAAAAATATAAAACATTAAAACTTTACCTTTTAATATTAATATATTTATGATTTAAAATTTGTCTATTTAATTTTTATTTATTTAAATTTAAATTCTAATTTCTAATGTATTTTCTAAGCACATGGAAAGTTCCATGAGGAAGACAGAGCATGCATTCATTGCGTGACACACCCCATTTCACATCACCCTCAAATAGAAAGGCATGGCACACCCTCCATTTAATATATATACCAATTATTTCAACGACCATTAAAAATTATAAAAACATGGATGGTGTGATTAGGTTTGGTCGTTCACAAAATAAATGATTTAAATAAACATAAAGCGGGTAAGGTGGTTGGTTAAAAAATTATGGTCGTGAGACACATTCTTATGAGAGGTTGTTATCTTCATCTTTAATTAATTAAATTTATTTTAACATACGAGATTTGATTTTTTAAAATATTATGTAAAATTAAAATGAATTTATAATTATGATATAGTTAATTTATGTTAAAATTAAAATGGATTTATTTAATTTTTAATAAGTAAGAAATTGTTTAAGTTTATTAATTATTATGGTTTATCTAAAAGTATTAGAAAAAGTGTTTCAAAATTATGATAATTTTGGTGATTTGGAAGATTAAAAAGATTGATATTGTGATAAGTATTTTGAAATTGTGATTTAATTAAAATATAAGTATGGTATTTTAAGAAAAAATGTTTTTTTATATTCAACCATCTTAGTATTACAAAGATAAGTGATGGATTCTCACATTTCACTTTTTAGAAATTGTTCAACTCTTAATTTAGCTTAGCTTTGTAACAAGTGGAAGTTGGGTAGAAATATGCTAATATTGATTTTCGGAGCTAGTTTGAAATGCTTTTGATTTTAGTTATTTATTAATCCGCATATTCTTTTTAAATTTAAAAATTCTAAGATTTTTAATATTATTATTCTATAAAATAACATCTTTCCATATTTTTCCATATTTTAACTAAAATTTGATATCTTGATCCCATCCCTACTTAAGCAAGTGGTGATTTTGACTCGAATTTGCTTGTTACATTGATGCCATCCTTTTTTATTGGAATTTGCTTGTTACATTGATGCCATCCTTACTTAGCCACACTAGTGAAAGCTTTTTTTAACATAAAGTGCTTAATCAAAATTATACATTCTATAAAACTGGAATATAATATTTCTTTATAATTTAAAATAATTTCTTTTTAATTTATAAGTTTTATTCACCTCACTCATCTT
This sequence comes from Pinus albicaulis, assembly GCA_034641835.2. Taxonomy (NCBI): domain Eukaryota; kingdom Viridiplantae; phylum Streptophyta; class Pinopsida; order Pinales; family Pinaceae; genus Pinus; species Pinus albicaulis. Next base: position 222,943,702 of record CM076574.1, read on the forward strand.
ATTCACACTCATAATTAAAATATATTGAAAAACTAATTTAAAGATGGTTATATATAAAAATTTATAAATTTTATCTAATTTACTCACCTTAATCTTATTCATGTAAAATATATTGAAAAATCAATTAATTACATTAATAGGTGTGTTTATTTTTGGGGCGAGAAGTTCTCCAATATGTTGTAATGTCCTTTCTTGTCCTGTACATTTTGACTCTGTAAAAATATTTGGTCAAGTTATCAATGGTTTTTGAGCTCCAAGTTTATGAAAACTCATGGTAGTCATGTGAAATATACTCTATTTAAAGAGGGGAATTAAACCAAGCTACATCCATTTAACTTCTAATCTACCAATAGTAGATACAACATTCAGATGGATCTAGACCCTTAAAATAAGGTTTTCAAAATTGTAATTGTGTCTCATAGAGATGGTGTAATCTCATGTAAAGATACAACTATATAAAATATGTTAGATTGTAAGTCCTAAACAATCACAAAGTGTGAAAATACAATTTTCATTCTTATGCAGTGGTGATCTACTAATCTACTAATGAGTTTACAATGTGATCTAGATCTAAATTTAGAAAATCTAGAAAGTTAATTAATGTGTTATAAATTTACATGTTGAGATCAATACAATACAATATGTATGCATTAAGCCTTTTCTGCCATCTAGCTTTTATGGTCTTAATTCTTAACCAAAATTCCAAATCATAACATGTTTATGTTAAATTAATTAATAAAATGTAAACATAGTTACTTTTAAGATAAAATATTCACTTTGTATTTTAATATGACAAAAATCAACAAGTAACATCATGAGATGTGGAACAATATATGAAACATGAAATGGGTAAATAATTTAATTTATAAGTGGGGATTAGGATCTATTTGTGTTTTGAAACTAAGAATATTCTAGAATATGTTGTGGAACTCTATTTATAATTGGAAATTGGGATTTAATTTGTGACTACTATTTAGAATAGTTTAAAATATTTTATAGAGGTTAAATTTCTGCCATTTATCTAATCATTATTAATAATTAAATCAGCCTAGGTCCAACTTAACTCGAGATCTACCAAGAGTCGAGAGAGATCTAACTTGCCCTTGGTAGATCCCAAGTTGAGATGGATCTGGGCTGCTTTAATTCCCCCCTTTAAATAGACTATGTTTCGAATGAATCCCATGGGTTCTCATAAACCCTACGTCCAAAACTAGACCAAGTCAAATTTACCTTAACAATCCAAAAAGAATTAAGACCATAAAAGCTAGATGGCACAAAAGGCTTAATGCATACATATTGTATTGTATTGATCTCAACATGTAAATTTATAACACATTAATTGACTTTCTAGATTTTCTAAATTTAGATCTAGATCACACTGTAAACTCATTAGTAGATTAGTAGGTCATCATTGCATAAGAATGAAAATTGTATTTTCACACTTTGTGATTGTTTAGGACTTACAATCTAACATATTTTATATAGTTGTATTTTTATTATTATTTGTGTAATCTCATGTAAATTCATTTATATATTACAAATGAAATTTCATAATAAAAAATTTGCAATTTAACTAAAAAGTATATACATTATATAGTTAAATTTCATTTCCTTTACAATAAAGATAAACATTTTACTAATTAAATTGAAACATCAAGGAAAGGGATTAGGTTTTCGCTCTGATGATTTTTGCATTCATTGACCACTACTTGTTTTTTAAGGTTTCATTTATGAGGGGGTCCAATGGCTAAAATCCTAGCAGCCACGACCCCCTCGACCTTTTTTTTAAGGTTTCATTTGTGAGGGGGTTTAGTGGCTATAACCATCGCCACCACGACCCCATCTTTCTCTTTGTAGCTTATGTTATGATTTGATGATGCTTCCTTAGGTGTTTTCGTTTTCTTTTGCTTTCTTCTGTCATCACTAGGGCGTTACTCAACACTCACCTTGTTGATGCTCTCTGGTGTGGTTGTGTTTTGGGGGTTTTGTGGCTTTTCTAGTTTGCTTGTGCTCGGTTGCATGTGGGAGTTGAGGGAGTAGGCTCGTTGGCGACCTCCCTACTACTATCGCCCTCTTTCGTGCCTCTTACGCATTGTGGTCTTCTGTTGTCGTGCTCTTTCACTATCATTTTCTCTGGTGAAGTTTCTCGCTTGGGTTTTTGTTGGATGTCTGCTTGATTTTTTATGGTGGCCTGCTCTGGGCTTGTTTGTTTGGGGCTTATTGAGCGAAATGTGCCCAACTTATTGGCTAGTTACTTGGCCAACATTTTTGCTGGGGTTTTTTGGCTTGTATTTATATGCACCCTTAAGGGTGTTTTCTAGTTTTTTGTTTCTCCTTTAGGGGTTTCTTGGTGGGTATGCATGCCCTACTTCTTGCTTGGCCTTTTGACCTTGTTGCTTTGCTGTGAGGCGGTAATACTCGAATGCATTCAACATATGCAAAATGTAACTTTGTTCCTCTTTCTGATGACAAGTTTCTTTTCTCAGGAAAAAAAAGGTTGAAAAATTGAAGCAATATTTTTATCAATTATTCAATGGTAAAGGTGAATATTAAAGATTTGAATGAATATTTAAAAGAAAAATGAGCTATATATATATATATATATAAACATAAATGAGTATTTTTTCTAGTAAATCTACGCCCGGTCACAAAAAAATACTCGAGAAATATTACAATGAAATCCAAGATATAAGTTCTTCAAGGGAGGACAAAATAAAAGAACCAAAATCTTCAACAAGCAGACTATTTCCAACGTACATTATTCCAACTTTGTGACAACTATACACACGACAGAACTAACCTACAAAAATAACTTTGCAGAATGAGATCATGAGACAGGGGGGATCAATTGAAATTTCATTAATGTGGCCTCCAAGGGGATTGCTCGCAATGATGCGCTGATCTCCTTCATTCCTCTGGATTTGGAGCTTGGCCAATTGACCATAGAGGGCATCAATCTGATCTCCATGATGATTCATTTGAACTTGAATTCCTTGCATCTATTCAACTGGAAATAGAATAATAGTGGATTGCTGGAGAAATTGCCAATGGAGGTCATTGCTTTAAGCATGGATATTATCAAGGGGACGTGAGTAGAGGCTACATGCATTATTGTAGCTAGAGTTCTCAAGGTTATACCCTCAACTTTCCACGATAGCCAGGAAGATAGTACATGGACTAGTTACCAAAAAACAAATGGACTAGAAGAGGGAGTTCGAGGGACCAAAATTAAGGATGATAAGGATGAAGGAGGGCTAGATTTAATGAAGAGAAAATGACCCCTCAAATAGGAAGAGGAGCAGAAGCAAATCCAACAACATGCTGAAAGTAGGATAAGGCAGAGAACAATTTCAAAATTAGTTGATAAAATAATAATTAGGTATCTTCGAAGCTTTAGCGTTCCTAAATTGGAATGAAATTTCACCCATGGAAACTTCCATTTGACAAAGTCAACTCTGTTTAGTGAGTGGAGGCTTGAGAGTGCATATAAAGGCAGAAGGGCATCAATTGCAACTAGGATGACAACATAGGAAATGCGAAGGTGATTATAGTTGACTGTTAGAACTGCTTGTGGAGCCTCTATCGACCCAAAGGAAGGAAATTTCTAACTCCCCGCTATAAAGAAGAGAGGATCATTAATGAAATTATGCAGGATAGGTTCCAAAACAATGAGCCTGAGATTGTAGAGCCAAATACCTTTCACCACACAGAGCACGAGTCTCACTTGAATGTCGAATTGCACATGACCTCTAGAGAATGATCAAGCTTGAAGGATACCCTGATGTCCATAGAGGAAAAATGAGCTCCCATATAGATGTTAGTAGCCAAATTCCAACTTAATCACCTCATTACCACCCTCCATGAATAAAATGTCAGGACCTAAGAACTCACATGCCACAAAGATTATATCAACCATGAATTTCATTGATAATCGCTTCCTTGTAGCCTTGAATGAGCCCAATACAAGGGCATAGAAATAAATGAAGGGATGTTACGCTATAGAGTTTTCCATATGCGAGGAGTGGAGAGGCACATGGCTTGCATGCCTGATACTTTCCACATCAACAATGGCCATAATCTCGTTCCACCAAGCCATTAAATTATTGTGCAAATTGCTGAAGTGGGGAATGAACTTATGGGATAGAACTTTAACAACCTCTTCAAAATGGTTTTCTAAGCTCACATCGTCATAAATATCAAATATGAAACAATGATTAGGGACCTGCATGGTGTTAATCATGGAATAGTTTTCCATCTAGACTTAATATCGATGAAAAATTGTCCTGCCTCCATAATACAAGCGTGATTTGTCTGATCATTAGAGTCCTTGTTTTGAGTTCGAAGAATGTGGTAGAGGGCCTTACTAGGGAATGAAATCCAATATGCTAAGAATTCGTTGGAGAAGAAGACATAAATGGCTATTCCTTGGAAAAGAGTCATTTTGTAAATGTTTAGTGGTGATAAGTGAGTCTCCCAAAACGACTATCTTGGAGAGTTCCCTATCTTCAACCAACTGAAGACATAACAAGAGCTCATACATTTCAGCCAAATTATTCGTCCTCTTTCCAAGGCCCCAAGAATACTTTATTGCTTGGTCTTCCTTGGGATTCAAAAGAACAACGCCCCTTCTCGCCACCCTATAATTAATTATATTAACATTGATGTGATGTTAAATATAATGGGGCTTGTATCATTAATTAACTAACTGTAAAGTTTAAGTTCCAATAATTATTTTTTAAATTGCTTAGTATTTTATTTAAAAAAAGATTTATTTAAGATGAATACTAAACATAGAGTTACAAAGTAATAAATGCTTTGCATGTTAAGATATAAATATGAAGGGTTAAATAAAAATAATTATATATATTATTGAATTTAAAGTTATCTTTTATTATAATACATATTTTAATATGTAAATTTATTTATTTCTCTATGTAGTTTATTGTTCCTTCGTGATCTCTTAATAGCAAATACACTTTAACAACTAGCACTCAATAAAAAAAATGCTTTAACAATAAAGACTCAACCAATAACCATATGAACTAAATATTTAATTTTTTTTTTATTTCAATAATATTTTAATTTAAAATAAAATTATTTAAAAATAAATAATCAACATATATAATTAAGAAGTATTACTTTAAATTAGATTTATTTAAAAAATAAATAATTAACATATAACTACAAAGTATTAAATATTTTGGAGGTTAAAAATAATGGAGTTGTTTTTAGTTAGATTTTTTGGAAGCTTTTAGTTGGGTGTTTTCAGGCTTAATTTCTCAAAACTCCAACAGGGATTTATTGAAATCACAAGTTTGATGGGTAACCTCTGCACAATCAAAGTGCCCTAGAGGTTTTTAGGGTGCTTAATCCATATATGCAGGCAAAAAAACCAGTTTAAATAACAAGGCAAAAAAACCAGTTTAAATAACACAAATCAAGATTTCAAGTAACACAAATCAAATTTTCACTTTAATTTTTTTTACAAGATTCTAACACCCCAAAGTCAAAAAAACACATTAAAAACCACCCAAAAAATAATTATATATATTGTTAAATTGAAAACTATTTATATAACATTATATTTAAAATTTTTCATTTTGATACCACATTTAAAATTTTTTTTATTTAAAATCAATAACAAACATATACTTGCATAGTATTAAATTAAATGCTTTGTAGTGTGAATTATTGAATCAAAATTAACGCCTTAGTCTTCTCAGACAACGTTTTGGCTCAGAATCGGGCAAATATTTTATGAGAATCAGATTTACAGTTGTTAAACTTCAGTATTTTGAGTGCCATAAAGGTTTTTGGTAGTGCTGAATCTATTTTCACTATAAAAAATGGATTCCAAACACTCCAACTATCCGATTTCTTGAATTTTAGTTACCCAGATTCCAGCAAAAAACTGCCGTCCAAATTATTTCATTCACTAAATATACAACTCCAAAATTAACTACATATACCGTTGAATTTAAAGTGTTTTTTTTTCGTCACTCAATCTGATGTTGTTGTTCACTTTTATTTTATTTAGTCAACACTTTTGATATGACGTGTTATTTAAAATTTAAATATTTTAAAGGGATTAAAAGTACTTTTTAATTTGATTTTTTTATTTAGTCAACGCTTTTGATATGACGTGTTATTTAAAATTTAAATATTTTTAACGGATTAAAAGGACTTTTTTAATTTAATTTTCGTTTTTACTCTCCCGGCTCATTTCAATTTTAGAATATTTTAAACAGCCTGAAAACGTAAATCGCTTTTCTCTGACGGCTTGGAGGAGGGGTGACGGGCATTTGAAGCCTTAGAATTTGATATAGGATATTTCACAAATTAATGCTATTAGAAGGCCGCCCATCATCCATACACGCATCGAGGTGTGTCGATACTGCTGTTGAACACACGCCTGTAACGAGGAGAACACACAAATCGTCTACTCTCGGCTGTTGGAAGCGATATTAAGGCTTCTCTGTCCGCTTTATCTTCTCCCAGCTCCTCGTTTTGAGGTGAGCGATGTCTGATTTGAGGAAATCGTTCATTTTCGTACTTTTTGGCGGAAAATCGTTTCCCATGTTTGATGAAATCCAAGTTTTGCTTGCAAGCCTATCAGATGTTGTGGAATTCTGTAGTTTGCCCCCCCTGGAGGGTGGCCGTGATGTCTCTGATGGAAAATTGGCCGGAAGTGGAGAGAACCGGGACGTTTCAGGGTTTTATGGGGTAGACAATCCTGTGATATGTTGAGGCCAAATTATCTCATTCTCTTTGGCTTTTATGTTTTTGATCATACCAGATTCTGTTATGTACAGGAATATATGATATCATAAATGTCTTCTTAAGGCGGGGTTAGATGTGGCGTTTTTGTTTTTGTTTTTGTTTTTTTCAAATTTCAGGGTATATGAAATTTCGACGTTTTTATTTTGTTTGTTGCAGGCAAATTCGGGTTCGAGGTCTTGGGAGGAGGGTTCGGTTTTGTAATTTTGGGCAAATATGGATTTCTTGTTCTCAAGAGGCAGGAATGGTGATGGCGCGCCGGAAAGGGTAATTGACCAGGGCGTGCAGATGTGCCCTTTCTTGAGAAACATCACCGAGCCGACTAATTTTTGCTTCGCTTCTCCGATAAGGTTCCCTACACTGGTAAGGAATACTCTTCATTTTTCAGAATTGAGTTGGATTTGTAATAGTTGTAATCCTTATGCTTTTGGTTTCTTTAGATTTATGTCACCGGCACTCATATCAGAGAGACTCCAAGGCATGGAGTACTGTAACTATCTACGGGGAACATGGTCTTCAATCTATCAGTCTAAACCGGCATTGGTACACCGTCTTCAATCGATTTCCTTTGATAATCAAACCTTTTGGCGACTTCTTTTGTCCGCCTGGCAATGTTCATTAAAATTAGAGATATAATAGATTCTGCGGTTCTGATTTTCGCCATTCGGTTTGTAAGGGAAACTCACCATTGACTCTTGCAAGGTCTATAATCAATCAAACTTGTTCAGGGGATTTACCCCGGTCTGAACAGAATTTGGGTGTCCCCAAGGACAGGGATGTTCACAATTTGTTATTCTGGTGTTGACCTATTTACAGCAGGTGTTAAGTTTGTAGTCAATTACATGTGATATGATCTGCTAACCGTTACCATTGCAGATAGCGCATGTTTAGCGGAAATATTTGAAACATCGACTCTGTTGAAGAAAATTAAAACCATCACAGATAAAAGAGATCACAACCTATACAACGATTTATACACTGATAATGGAACAAGCTAAACGCATGTCTTCCTATTGGGGTGGTTCTAGTAAACTTGACTTGGTCAAGTTACTGGAGTTACCGGTGATTTTAGAGCTCCATGTTTATGAGAACCTATGGTATTGACCCATAGTATTCACGTGGAATATAGCCTCTTTAAAGTTAGAAAGACTCTAGGTAATTTGTCTTAGTGCCCATTGCGATCTTGAGCAATAGTGTTTTTAGACACCACCACTTCTCTCGGTTTTGGTTTCATGATCCTAACAATTAGTATCAAAGCCTGGTAATATCAGAGCCATGGGGTGAGGTTGAAGCCGAGGCCTAGGAAAAGAGGTTCAAACAGCTGCATGATGCAACGGAATCCAAGAGAGATGTCCTGACGTACAATTATGCCAATGTGAATGGCCAAGCATCCATGTGAGAGTAGCACGAGGCAAATCATTTGGGCTCCATGATGAAGATTGAAAGGGTGTACATATAGTCGTTGTTGGAGATGTTGTAGCAACTGTGGATGAAATTGAGGCGACGGAATGCAAGGGGTCCCTGGGGGCTGTTGATGTGATTGAGTATAAATTTCAGTATTGATCCATGTTGTTCAGGTGGAATATAGCCTATTTAAAGGCGAAATGATTCTTGGTAAATTTGCCCTTGTGGTCATTGGGATCCTAAGCACTGGTGTCTTTAGACACCATCACTTCTCTCGGTTTTGTGATCCTAACAAATGGTATCAGAGTCTAGTAAATATGAGATCCATGGGGTGAGGTTGAAGCCCAGGTCTAGGAAAGGAGGTTTAGATCGTTGCACAATGCAACAGAGTCTAGGAGAGATGTCCCGATGTATGATTATGCCAATGTGAACAACTGGGCATCCATGTGAGAGCAGCAAAAGGCAAATCATTTGGGCTCCAAGATGAAGGTTGAGAGGGTGTATAGATAGTTGCTATTGGAGATGCTGTAAGGACCATGAATGAATTTGAGGCGACGAAGTATGAGGGATCCTTGGGGGCTGTTGATGTGATTGAGTATAAATTCCAGTATCAAAACACTGGTGTCATCGTAGTGCTTGATGACGGTTGTCAATGAGAATTGTTGATTTTTAGCGTGCAACTTTGAGATGAAGGGAATGGTGAAGCTCTTGAAGAGAGCGAATTCTAGTGCCTTCTTACTGATTACAGGAAACTCCACAAATTAGGCAATCTTATAGAGAGCCATTTCGTCACAAACGGGATCCATAGATGAAATTAGTTGCAAGCATTTGTATTGGAGGCACTGGCACACACCCACCCACAATGACAATATCAAGAGGATGAGGAGCAAGAACAATAATATCAGTGTTAGGAAGTGGTTGTCGTCGGAGTCTCAATCCTCAATATCGACGTAATCCAAGCTATGAATGAAGTCCAGGTTATGGTTGCAAAAGTTATGAGAGAAGAATTAGGAGCGCATCCTAATACCTATGACAGAGGATGGGGTTTTTCATAGCGAAGCTTGATGGGTCACAAGTTCGAGTCTAGGAAAGCACAAGAAATGGTGCTTGGGACAAAATTTTCTTGTTTATTGGAGCAATTAGATTTGTGTACATGGAAGGAGATTTGAGTTATAGTGGAATGCGAGTCGGAGTGAATAACCTTTACGCCATTGGACTAAAGCGTGTGGTTTGTCGAGGCAAAAAAATGATCATGGTTGTACATCTGTGTTTAGCAACCAGAGAGGTAAATGTGTAGTGGTTTCAAATTGCGAGAAAGGCTAGGCAAAGTATGGATCAGCATGGATATATAAAATGTAGAGAAAGAGTTGGCCGTATGGACGCAAAAATGGAAAATGGAGTCAATGGTTTGAGGATGGTGAAGGAGCCAATGTGTGATGAGTGCTGCAATGGTGTGATAACACCAGTGGTCCAAGGCAAGTGTATTTGCCCAAAAAGTTGTAAGAGTTGTTGTTTAAGCATACATATTGCACATGAGCACAGATTATTGTAAGGCCTTAAGACTTTGATTAAGCGTACACATAGTGCAGTGCTGTATGGAATCATCAAGTTGTGAAATGAACCACTTGGATAAGTACCAGGGTGGCAGGTGTACTGGTACACTAGCTTGAGTGAGCGAATGTGAGATCTTAGGTGAGATGGTTGATGAATGATTGAGACTGCTGAAATTTGATGTTCTATGCTGAGACAATTACTTATTATGAACATTCTTTTTGTCGCAATATTAGTTAAACAATTGTAGATAGAACATAAACCATATAAACCATATGCACAATAGAAGACAACCAAGAACACAATGAGACACAGAGAATTTAGGTCCAATGACCAGGGCAAAACCCATAAGTGGAAAACCCAACCAGATTCTTCTTCTATTAGAAATCAATTGTTTAGTAGAGAAACAAAATACAATGAGATATCAAGAGAATGAGCTAGTTCACCCAAATTTGAACTAATTGTAGCAAGAAGATCTCTGGTAGCAACAACTGATGCAAACACTGAATCACTTTGGCTCACCAAGTTCTGCTCTTACCCTCCAAGTCTCTCTCTCTCTCTCAATCCTTCTCTAGTCTCTCCAATTCTCTCTTTCACAAGGTCAAATTCTCATTTCACAATGCACAAGGAGTGAAGATACGAGGCACATATATATAGAAGGAGTGTTAATTTTCTAAACATGTTCTGTGCCATTTCAGATTAGGGCACAAAATTACTGAAGTAGAGAGAACAAATAAAATGATCGATGGAAGATAAGCCAACAATAGAAGAGAGAAGAAGAATGATGGCGTTACGACGATCAACAAGATGCTTCAACCAACAAAGTCTCCAATAGGTCATTTAGCCAAGCGTGTCACACACAACCCTTAAATGCTGCATCAAGAAGCCCTAATCTAGCTTCATGAGAAGGCCCTAACACAGATGCACCAAGGAGAGAGAAGATAATTCCTCCACACAATGTGTGTGTATATAATGATCTTCAAAACTCTCCTATTTATAATCATTTGTGGGGGTGTGTGACACGTTCGTTAAGACATTTAAGTCTATATTATATTCTAGGCCGACCTAGCACATAAGTGGAATAAATTCAAAGTTCTGCTCATCTGATCGAGATGATCTTTAGATCAATCTTACACCTCTCCGAAAGAGGAATCCAATAAAAATATTGGGATCGTCATCTGAGCAGCACAACCCGGAGTTTGGACCTAGTTGCCCAAATTTAACACTCCCTCTCAACTAGGGAGAACTTTGTCCACTAGTGCAATCCAAACATCGTGCGTCATCCCGCCGTAATTTGCTTCGCTGGCTTCTTTATTTCAGAACAGAAGTGGTTCAGTCACCAAGACATCATTCTCGGCTGACAGATTCAACCCAGAGGTCCGAAACCTCTATAGGACTCACAAAGAGTCTCATACCAACCCGAAGTTGGTTTACCTGACCCAAAGTCAGTTGGAGGTCCGAAACCTTGCTAAACTTGATCCCAGATCAAGTGGTTGGACACGTGCCATCCTAGACATAGAGGGTACGACAATCTCCGATGCGTCCATCGGTCTTTCTATGGTCTCTATTCACATTTCCCACCTCATTGGCTAAATGAGAGGTACTTCCCATGAGTTCGAAACTCCATGGGTAGGATGCATGCGGGGCACAGATCAAAGAGAGGTAAACCAACTCAATATCATCACTGTGGGGCAGAAGCACACCAACTAGGTTCGACAAGCCTAGCCTTGTGGTTGCTTATAGCACCAAGAAGCTATCCCCAAAACCCCCTTGGAGCTCCCAGAGCTCATCGTCCAACAGGACCCTCCAAATAGGGTCGTTCCATGATTCCAAGATTCTCACGGAAGGTTAGGAACATGACCTTCCCCAAGGGCGTTGTGAGAATATCCGTGACCTGCTCATTAGTTCCTATATGATCGAGCCTTACGGCGCCTCGCTGTATCATATCTTGGATAAAGTGGTACCAACCATCAACATGCTTGGATCAATCGTGGAACCTGGGATTCTATGACAAACGAATCCCCCTCTGGTTATCACAAAGGATAACGGTGGCATCTAGCACATGCTCGAACAACTCACTGAAGAGATTTCGCAACCAAGTGACTTCACAACAGGCCATACATGTTGCAATGCATTTGGCCTCAGCGGTGCTCAAGGCTACCGACTTCAGATTCATGCTCGAAGCAGATCTACGTGTGAAGCAGCATCTAGATGTGCTCTTGCAATCCACCACACTGCCAACCCAAACGACATCGGTATATCCATTGAGTGTCATACTCCCGGCAGTGTATCTTAGCCCATGGTCTATTGTGCCCCAGAGATATCTCAAGAGTTTCTTGGCACCAACCCAGTGAATGTTATGAGGATCAACCATGTGTTGACTCAAAGTGTTCACTGGATAACATACGTCTGGATAGATGTTCCCTAAGAACATCAGGGCCCCTACGAGTTAACGATACTCAGTAGGATTAGCCAATGCTGGCCCAGCAGCATTTCTACACAACTTCTTAAAGTTGAGCTCCATCGGTGTCAACACGGACTTACAGTCCACCATACCAAATATTTTGAGTAGCTTCACAATATATTTTCCTTTAGATAGGAAAATCTTGCCAGGTCTCTGCCAGACCTCCAAGCCTAGGAAGTAATGCATCAGTCCTAGGTCTGTCATCTCGAACTCAGAAGCTATTTCCCTCTTAAATGAGAGGGTCAACTCCTGTCAGGAAGAGATCGTCCGCATAGAGAACCAGAGTGAGAGGCTTTTCACGATCAACCTTGAAGTAAAGGTTCTGATCAACATTACTTCAAGTGAAGCCCGACTTCATCAAGTAGCTATTGATCCTCTCATACCAAGCATGGGTGATTGCATCAACCCATAGAGAGCTTTCTTCAACCTGTATACATGCGAGTCTCTATCTTGGACTTTGAACCCCAGTGGTTGCTCTGTACACACCTCTTCCATTATGAAAAAGGCGGTCTTCACATCTATCGGATGGAGACTCCATCGTTGCGTAGCGGCAAGGGAAATAAGATCAAATGGTCGTATATCGATCCACAGGTGCAAAATATATTATAATAGACAATGCGTTCCTTTTGAGAGAAGCCTAAGGCAACGAGTCTTGCCTTGTACTTTTCAGCATGCCCGTCAAATTCATGCTTGTTCTCATAGAGCCATTTCGAGGTGACAACAACTTTGTCCACTGGTCTTGGAACAGTATCCTAGACATTGTTCTTCATAATAGACTCGTATTCTTCGTGCATAGCATCCTTTCAAACTTGATGCTTTACGACGACTTCAAACGTTCCAGGCTCAGATAATAGTGCTCATGGTGGCTGCTAGATACCCTTGGTATCGATTATGCTTATTGCTTTCCTGGAATGTCTCCCTTGGGGCCATATGTTTCTCAGCATCGGCGAGAGTGTCCCTGAGCCATGAGGGTCTCTTCCTACCAGAAGGAGATGGGATTAATAGGGTCCACTGATCCTTTAACATCAGACATCATATCATCCTTCGGTACTTCCTGTTCTTCTGTCCGTGCAGCATTGTCTTCCTTGGAACTAGGAAGATTTATCACAAAACATCTGCACATAGCTCCTATATGCCTTTGAAGATATGCTGTAGCCCACAGACACTCCTAGAGAAGATCACTTCGGGAATGTGGGCATCCTTTTGAGTGTACACAACAGAGATTGCAGCTTATCATCGTAGAATCTTCCAGTAATCCTTGATCACATAACATGGCACGAGTAGCTTCTTCAATGGTCTTATTCATCCTTCCAGCAGTCCATTTGCTCAGGAGTATAGACAGATAGAGGTCTCCCTCTTAATCCTAGAATTTTTGCAGGTGCCATTATTTTTATTTGTCCTTGGAATCTTGATCTTAATGGTTTTTCAAAATAAGAACTCTAGGTGTGTTTGCAATTTCTTTAGGTTTTGGAACTGTACACAACCGAGGATGATATCTTCAGCTGCATTGCTGAATGATGTGTCACTTATTTTCTGTTTGCTAGAAGACATTAATGCTTTTGAAGGATTTGATACTTCCTCACCCACAGATGCCACGGGCACAGAAATGATTATTACTGATAAACGTGCAAACTTCCATGTCTAGTCTTCAAAGACTTAAGACTAATCATTCAATTATAGCTACTTCACTTTTGAACTATCACGGGTCGGATTAATTCTCCCTTAATTGCAAGTCTACAATACCTACTGACCTTTTCACGGGAATAATTTTACCCTTAGTCCGTTTTAAGAGAGGGTCAAATGTCCTTCTTCACTGTTTCTAATTTTCACGAATGATTTGACACCAACATGGTTTGACAATGATGATAGTAGCCATGGACTTTCTATGGAAACAACCTAACAATGCCCAAACTCAATCAAGGTTATGACTCAACTCATGAATGGTTTTAACATCATTACATAGAGGCTAACAATGTAATGTTTGGTGCTTTCGGATAAGAGGTTGATATGACAATTATGAACATATAAACCCATAAAATACATAACATTTAGTTATAAGTCACAACCAAAATATGGAGAATTGATGGGTATAAGAACCTGGACCGTACGTCGCTCCAAATGCAAAAGTGGTGAAGTTGTCTTAAGGACTTTTGGCTTGGAACATGCTTTTGTTGATTCACCTTTGGCGTATGCAGAAGCCAACAATTATGGCATAGAGAAATTACGTCTCAGTAATTAAGAATGGTGGGAAGTGCAATCCCTATTTTCCGTGGTATTCATGCGGGCCTGCTGACAAATGTGGACGAATACCACACCCGACTTTCTCACGTAATGGCATTCTATCCCAAACTATGCGCTAACTTTCGATGCACACTACTGCAGATTTCCATACGCTCACTGAAAGGAATAATGCACAACTTTATTCAAGCGCACACCATTACATTGTTCCATCCGTCTCCTAGCTGTGGTCTAAGCAATCCAGTAATCCGCTCTAGGAACAACCCTTGAGCAGTCCTTCTCACCACGCTGTCACCTATAGCGAAAGAAGAATGTCACGCTACGTAAGTTCAAGGCGGTCTAACACAGCACAAGGAGAGACCTAGCTGCTGGCTATGGCCTGCGGCCTTGCACAATAGCTATTGGATCCATCAATAGCCTCAGACTTGAATTACACACCCATTTTTACAACAGGCGGCTTGATTTCGATACAAAGAGTTCATGGAAACTCACGCTGGGTCAATAAATTTTCAGTCGATGTTGAATTGACTTAGCTGACAGCCTGATCACAGATGTTGCCTGTGCCTTGGTTGAATTCCCTTTGACATGCGGCTGATCTGACCAGAATTACCTTAGCTCGAACGTTTCTGCCTCCACAAAAATAGAAATCCGTTTTTTTTTTTTTTGGTTTGATTTGATTATTAGGTTCTTCTTCAATAATAAGTCTGCCTAGCTCGACTTTCCTCGACTCGTATCCACCTCTGTTCATATAATTTTTCATTCGTGTCGCATGCTCAACCTTTGGTTCTTCTTCGATAATAAGTCTGCCTAGCTCGACTTTCCTCGACTCGTATCCACCTCTGTTCATATAATTTTCCATTCGTGTCGTGTGCTCAACCTTTCAATTGTAGTGGGGTCCCGTCGATCGAAACGAATCGTAATGATCGACCTAGGTGATACACTCTTCGCCTCAGGTGCCTGGTCAAACACCTGTCCCGCATCTCCAAACCCCTCATGGGACCGAGCATGTGACATGGAGAGAATTTTTCTTTTTTTTTAATGCCTGCCCCGCCGGCTGTCGAGACGACTGGAATGAATTGACCGACCCACCGATGCAGGAATGGGATCAATGAATTCCTTCTTCATTTCATGGCTGGCTATCTACAGGAACAAGCTCGGTCTCCACATGGAATACATTTCAACCTCCTTTGGGATGTCTCCACTTACGGTTTCTTTTATTACCAAAAAACTGCGATGTTCCTGTGATTTCTTCAGGGCTGCGATATGCTAGATTTAGGGAGGAATCACCCTAACAAGCTTCAAGATTTAATGTGGCTATCAGCGTAAGAGACCCATACCTGAAACAATCATAAACATGCTTCAACTTAGCCTTACTTTCTTGCTGAAGCGTGTTATCTGCTGCGACCTCAAGACAGAGATGCCTATCCTCTTCCTCACTAGCTTCCTTCTAGAATCTATACGCTGCCTTGGGCATTGTCTTCTCCTAAGCTCTGAAACCATGTTAATTTTCTGAACATGTTCTATGCCATTTCAGATTAGGGCACAAAATTACTGAAGTAGATAGAACAAATAAAACGATCGATGGAAGACAAGCCAACAATAGAAGAGAGAAGAAGAATGATGGCGTTACGATGATCAACAGGATGCTTCAACCAACAAAGTCTCCAATAGGTCATTCAACCAAGTGTGTCACACACAGCCCTAAATGCTGCATCAAGAAGCCCTAATCTAGCTTCATGAGAAGGCCCTAACACAGATGCACGAAGGAGAGAGAAGATAATTCCTCCACACAATGTGTGTGTATATAATGATCTTCAAAACTCTCCTATTTATAATCATTTGTGGGGGTGTGTGACACATCTTTTAAGACATTTAAGTCTATATTATATTCCAGGCCGACCTAGCACATAAGTGGAATAAATTCAAAGTACATGTTCTGCTCATCTGATCGAGATGATCTTTAGATCAATCTTACACCTCTCCGAAAGAGGAATCCAATAAAAATATTGGGATCGTCATCTGAGCATCACAACTCGGAGTTTGGACCTAGTTGCCCAAATTTAACAAGGAGCGACGAGTTCATGTCATAAAGGAGTAACTGGCATGGCTTGAGGAAGAGTAAAATATGCTAATTTAGGGAGAGCTACGAATGCCTTGTAACTCATGCCATAAAGGAGAGAGGTACACACTTAAAGGAGAGAGTGTAACATATGCATTGAAGAGTGCGTAAGAGGAAATTTTTATGACGAGTCTTTAATGAGTGTAAGAGAGTGTAAGAGGAGTGCAACAAATCCATTACGAGAGAGAGAGATGCAAAGTGGCATGATTGAGTGCCAAGTAGGAAAGGTGACATGTATTTTCTTTTTGATAATAATATTATAGTATCATAAGAAGAATAATAATATTAATGATAATATTGATGATTAAGTAAAAATTGAACAATTAGATTGATTAAGGATAAGTTAAGTGATTTTACATCATCTATACTTGATTACCAATTGAAGTAAGGTGTATTACTATTTTTGGAAAGTCATGCTTGAAATGATAGACATGACTTTATATTTTAGAAAGTCACTCTAGAATTGTCAGAAATGAAATTTTATTCAAGGAAATTCATTACTTAACTGCCAATATTCAACACTCCCTCTCAGCTAGGGAGGAATTTCTTTTTGGAACAATGATGCTACAATCTAATGAAGAAGAATCGTCATAGGGGAGATTCATCCATCACCCTATATTCACTTGGGGGGATTACCACTTGCCAACACATGACAAGGATCTCACACAACCAAGTTTGATCTCTGCTTGCGAAGATTACCGCTTGTCAGCACATTACAAGGAACACGCACAACCAAGTCTCATCTCTGCTTGGGGGGGTTACCACTTGTCAAGGATCACGCACAACCAAGTCTCATCTCTGCTTGGGGGGATTGCCACTTGTCAAGGATCACGCACAACCAAGTCTTGTCTCTGCTTGGGGGGATTACGACTTGACAAGGATCACGCACAACCAAGTCTCATCTATGCTTGGGGGGATTAACACTTGTCAAGGATCATGGACAACCAAGTCTCTGCTTGGGGGGATTATCGCTTGACAAGGATCACGCACAACAAAGTCTCATCTCTGCTTGACAATATATTTTCCTCGAGAAAGGAAAATCTCACCAGGTCTCTGCCATATTTCTAGGCCTAGAAAGTAGTGCATCAAATGAAGATCTTTCATTTCAAATTCAGAAGTTAACTACCTCTTACATTGGAGGATAAGAGGTTCACCACCGGTAAAAAATAAATCATTAACTTATAATTCCAAATTCAAAGGCATACCTTGGATCGTTTTGAAGTAAAGACTTGGATCAACATTGCTTCTAGTAAAACCAAGCTTCATCAAGAAACTGTCAATGCGTGCATACCAAGCTCTTAGAGCTTGCTTCAAACCATAAAGGGTTTTCTTTAGTCTACAAACATGAGTTTTCTAGTCATGTACATCAAAGCCTTGTGGTTGCTCCACAAATACTTCTTCCTTGAGAAAGCCATGCATAAAGCAATCGTCACATCTGTTTGGTGAAGAGTCCATCCCTAGCTAGTAGCTAGAGCCACAATAGATTAGATGGTAGTATATTGGGAAACATGTGCAAAAATATCATCATAGTCTATTCCCTCTTTCTGAGAGAAACCTTTGGCCACAAATCTAGCTTTATATTTTTCAATACTGCCATCAACACCATGTTTAATTTTATACAACGATTTACAAGACACAACAGACTTACCCTGGGGTCATGGAACTACTTCCCATGCGTCATTATGAATGATGGACTCATATTGTTCAACCATTGCATCTTTCCACACTTGATCTTTCACAACTTCTTTAAAAGTGAATGGTTCTACTTGAATAATGTTGCTCATGGCTACAACATATCCCTGGAACCAACATGGTTTCTTGCTTTCTTTGAAGGTTCCTTTGGGGTTAGCATGTCTATCAACATTTTGTAGAGTGTCACAAAGCCATAATGGTCTCTTTCTAGTAGGAGGATCACATGGAGGAGGATCCAAGGGCTCCATGGGTTCATTAACAAGATCAATTTAAGCCTTATTATCTTCTTGTATTTCAAGTGCATCATCTTGTCTATCAACATTAACAACAGGAAGAGCAGTGTCTCTCGTCTTTCCAAGAGCGGCATCTTTATCAAATGTTACGTCCTTGTTAAACGCTATAGTTCTTTGACCAGGTACGTATATTCTGTAAGCTTTATAATTTTCACAATAACCAACAAACAGACCTTTCTTACCTGAAGCTTCCAGCTTGTTCCTCTTTTCTTTTGGCACATGGAAGTAGATTGGATAGCCAAAGATCTTCAAGTGCCCAACCTTGGGCTTTTCACCAGTGAAGACTTCTTCAAGGGTCTTGTTGTTTAGGGCATGGTGAGGAGATCTATTTAGGACATAGACAATTGTTTTAACAACTTCTACCTATAGGAACTTTGGTAATTTTTGATCATGCAACATAACTTTGGCTGTTTCCATGATAGTTTTATTCTTTCTTTCGGCCACACCATTTTGTTCTGAGTTATATGGTACGATGGTCACTTTCTTGATTTTGGCTTCTTTGTAGAAGTCAATGAAATTAGTGGAAGTGAACTCTCCTCCATTGTTAGATCTAAAGATTTTGATCTGCTTTCCAATTTGTTTTTCTACTAGAGCTTTGTAGTCTTGAAAATGTTAAATGCTTGACTTTTATTTTTCAAAAAGTAAATCCATGTCTTGCGAGAAAAATCATCCACAAAGATTATATAATACAAGTATCCACCAGGAGAAGTTACAGGCATAGGTCCACATAACTTAGAATGTATAAGATGAAGTATCTGACTAATTTTGCTTTTGCTTGAAGGGAATGGTCACTTTACTTGCTTTCCACTTGCGCACCCTTGGCAAACTCCATCATGATCTGCTCTAATCTCCGACATTCTAGAAACCATCTTTCTCACATGAGGTAATGCTTTATAGTGTAGATGAACGAACCTCGATGCCAAATTTCACTTTGATGATCGCTGTCATGGATCAACGCATGGATTGGTCTTCCATGGAATTTATACAGACCTTCACATCTTGTCCCAGAGTGAAGGCATCTCTCATACTAGATTGCATCGACCAAGTGAGAACTTTACCATTTATAAAAGCAACTTTCATTCCTTTATCTTCTAAAGTAGATATGGATACAAGATTCTTTTTCAATCCAGGTGTTATCACTCCGTAATTCCGAAGGTTGAGGACAAAACTACAGAGGGAAACATCAAACCGCTTTGGAATCTAGGACCTAGCCTTCCTAGATTCAGAGAGGGCTCTCTCTTTTTGATATAGCTTTGTTTATAGGAGCATTTTAGGCTAGCTATTAGTGCATAGGGGTTTGTTTGAAGATTTATGGTTGAGGCAGTAGAAGGGGGGCCATTGAGCTATGGAGTTAAACAGGTGCAAACAGATTCAAATGGATGCATAACAGAGGTCAGGCGCAACTAGGCAAGCTAGCCATGACAATGGATCTTAACAGCTTATGAAATGGAAAAGTGGAGGAGCTTAAGGTTCAACGGGAATGCGGAGCAGACTGTCTCTGAATTCTACATTCCGGTCTAAGAGGAAAACATAATGTACTGTTTCGAGACTAAGTAGGGTACCCCATGGTAAATCCTACACAAAAAATTCTATTCGCAATAAAGAAAAGAAAACAGTATGTAAAACAGAAGAATCACAAATTACATGGGAGAAGCACTTCATCACAGATCATAACACAAGAACCTGGAAAATAGCATAATCCTTCATTCATCCACGAGAGAGTGCTTACAGCCATAAGAGTCTATTACAATGGTTTTTTCTCCTTTTGGGCCTCCTTCATACTGCTAATGCATACAGTATTTATAGAAAACTTAAGTCGGTTAATCTGTCTACTACAGTGATTACATTCAAGCATAAACTGGACAAGTGGAAACATGCAGGCGGTGATAAGACGAGCTTGGCCTCCAACAATGGCTTTAGCAGCCCGTTATCAATTGTGCAATGATCAGGATCTCGCTGGTGTGATGCCGAAAAGGCGAGGAAAGCTCTGACACCTTGGCTCTTCATCTTCAAAAAACTGTTGTAGGATTATTAAATTGATGAGGTGCTTGGCTCAATAGCTGTGCTGATGTGTTCGCTGTCCCTTCGGGTTCTATTGTTATATCACAGTTAGTTATGCACAAACGCCCGACTCGACCTTTCTGTCTGTTTCCTTGTGACGTTCAACCTCGCTCTGCCTTTTGCTCCTTGTCGGGTCTTATTCTACAACAAGTCCTTTTCCACATTTTGCCTATTTCTTCATAAAATGGTGCACAAACCTCATACGCCCAGACCTGAAATCCTTTAGATTTCATCTCAGAACCACATCACATCCGCGCCAACATCGCACTTCGGATTTCGCTGTTTTTTAACCTTTCCTTAGCACTTATCTTTTAAAACTTGCGATGTGCACTATGCGATCGGGTCCCACCTGGCATCGCACATCGCACTTCGGCGACTTTATCACTTACCTCTCGCGGTTATCCTTTAAAACTTGCGATTTGCGATTGGGCCCCACCGCATCGCACATCGCACTTTGGCGATTATAACACTTGCCCTTTGCACTTAACTTTTAAAACTTGCAAAGGGCAGTATGCGGGCCAAGGCCACGTCATCTGCCACGTCATCATAAATCAACTGCGATCTAAATAACCGGATACTCCTAAAATGCCCTCGTATCCCCGAATCCCCGTGTTGGACACCTCTACGTATCGGATTCGGCCCCAATTCGGAGGACACGGCGTATTCGTACAGGGCACGGTCGGGATACGGCGTATCCGAAAAGGGACACGCCGTATCCCGACCGTACCCCGTCGGATACGCCCGCGGGTTCAAAAAAGCGTTGTTTTTTATTATAAAGGGGGGCTTTTGCTCATTGTTTTTCACCAATTGAGGAGGATTTTTCAGGAGAGGGCATCAAGCCTATGGCCCTAGTATTTATATGTGATTCATGGTAATGTTAAATTCTTAAAGTAAAAGTGACATTTTCCTTAATCTTCATTTTCATCCTTTTACTTAAATTTTTAACATTACCATGAAATGACTCAGGATGTTTGAGAGTGGTTCCGACCTCATTGGATTTCATATGGAGAAAGTAGAATTTTAGATCTCATTCAAAATGCAGCAGACTTATCAGTTTTTCAGGATTTCAGGATTGGGCTATCGCAATGTTTCCATCGAATTTTGTCATGTATTAGGGTATGGAACTCGTATTTAATCAAGAGCACCAATCCATTTGGCAGTGTTCTTATGTAACACATTTTGATTCTGATGACTTAATGAAAAAAATACAGTATCTTACTATCTTCAATCTTGTCTTTCTCAGTAAATTTGACGATTGTATCATGTATGGTGTATCAATGTATCATTGTAATTTGTATTATAGTATCAATGATGATGTATGACTCATGAGTATCTAATATCTATGTTTGAATCAATGAATTTTGTATGAATTTGTGCAAAAAATATCTAATTTTTAATATATTAATATATATATATTTTTAATAAAATAATATATAACGTAACGTATCCCAGAAGTATCCTGTTCCGGGGTCACCGTACCCGTATCCGATACTTCGAATCCCGGTATCCCCGTATCCCCGTATCAGGTGACTTAGACTGCGATCTGTGGGGTCGGGGCTACGTCATCTGCCACGTCAGCTTGCCACATCACTGCCACGTCATCTTGCCATGTCATCGCATATCGCACTTCGACGAATTTAACATTTACCTCTGCTCTTATACTTTAAAACTTGCGATTTGCGATCGAGCCCCACCGTATCGCATATCGCACTTTGGCAATTTTAACATTTACCTCCCGCACCTATCCTGTAAACTTTGTGATTTAATCTCCACCGACCATCTCTCCACTTCAATTCTTCGCTTTGATCTTGACCGCCTATTTTCCCCTTTGTGCGTCCTCCAAAACCCTTAAGTTCTTTAAGGAAAATACGCCATTTCTCTTCTTTCTCTGATTTAAAAGTAAAGGGTGTGGGCTCCAACTATCACCATGTAATGTCCTTTATTGAAACCTGAAACCACTTGTGGGGGCACTTAAGCGGTTTTTTGGAATTTGAAGAGAGTGTTCTAGCAGTTAATGTCAACCGTCGATTTGCGGGTGAGCGGATTTAACGAGACTGCTTGCGGGGGCACTTTGGTATAAATCTCATGCAATTTGTGCTTCCGAGTTGCCGTTGGATCTGGGCGCAATGAACATGAGCCTTCGAACTTGGAAGAATGATAATGGTTGCAGAGTGCGGATGCGAAAAGGTAAGGAGGGGGGGTAAGGTTCTTTGCGGTTTATATATATATATATCAAGTGGCCTAAAGTGGGTGCGGAGCTGTGAATGAGACAAGTTTAAATGAGAAAATGATATGGCTGCTAGTGGGTGGGCAGAGCTATAACAATAGAATTTCGGACTTTAATATAAATTAATTAGTCCCAAAGGTTATGTATGTGGGTCTTGGGGTTTAAATGGGATTCAGATCATTGGAGTTCAGAATTGGCAAAATGAAAGGTAAGAAGAGGGTAGATGGGATGAATGAGGGCAGTATGGATTTTGCTCACCATCACACTTAATCAGCAACACTTTCCTCTTTCAACTGAACTAAAGGCAGATAGATTCATTTGATGCTCTTGATAGTCAGGATTTCCCTTTTTTCCTGAAAATAAATAATAGCCATGGAATATTATTTTCAGTATGGAAGACCTAAGAAAATAATCAGTCACCTGGTGATATTGTGAAATACAAGAGTCTAACACTAGGTACATACAAAACTTCTTGAAGTGACATAGTTTTACCTTGATCCAAATGGAAACAAACAATACCGAATCCCTTTATAGGATATGTAGAGTTATCTCCAATAATGATTTTCAAATTTGTCTCCCTCTCAACTAGATTGAGAGCACTTCTTTATAACCAATAAAGTGCTTTAAGGCACCATTATCAACCAACCAACTATCACAAGAATCTGTAGGAGAGGAAATAGAAAGAGTAGAAACAAGAAAGTATTCTGATTGTCTTTCAACTACATTGTTATCACACCTTGGGTTCCTTGAAGAACGGTAGCTTTCTTTACGAGCAGAAGGAGCTTCTCTTCTTCTTCTATAATTAGATTTGCTCGTACGATTGTTGTAGTTGGATCTCGTTGCTCTTCTGCTTTTTGGATAGTGATGAGCATAATGACCATGCTTATGGCAATTGTAGCATTGGACTTTTGATAAGTCTTTGTTCCATTTAAAGGAATTGTTGGATCTGGGAGCATGCTTTCTCGAACAGTGATGGCTTCTTCTTCCTTTTTGTTTTTTTACTTGGATAACAAAGGCAACAGGTTTTCCCTCCTCATGTTTGAGAGTTCTTCCTCTGGGAATCATTTGGGCCTCTTCTTGACTACACTTTCCTAGGAGCTCATCAAATGTGGGAAACTTGTCATTGTCGTTGATGGTAGTAATAAAAGTTTCCCAACTTGGAGAAAGACCTCCAAGCGTAATCAACACCAACTCTTTATTAGATACAATTTCACCAACTGTTGACAACTGATCTTTGATTTTAGATATCGTCATGAAGTATGCTTGAATGGTCTCTTCTCTGTTCATCTTAATATCATTGAGTTGATTCTTCAAGGCAAGAATTTAACTCGGGTTGTTCACCTGATACATTCCAATCAACTTATCATACATTTATTTGGATTTCTTCAGGTTGGAGACACAGGTGATGAGATGGTTTCCAAGGGAATCAAGGATATTCTTTTTAGCCTTGACTTCTCCGTTCTTGTATCTGGCCTTGATAGCAACATTAGAATTTTCTGTTGGTTCTGCTACCTCTCCTTCAACATACCCCAACACATCATGTTCCTCAAAAGTAATATCCAATCTTGCCTTCCAAGGGCAGAAATTCGAAGCATCAATCAACTTCTCTTCATTCTTGAAGTAAGAAGAAGACATATTGATTTGCTCAAACACATTTCAACAACAAATATAAGGGGCATCAAGTGATATTTCAACAACAAATGAGCAACACATCGAAGGGGCAACAAGTGATATTTCAACAGAAAATGAGCAACAAATAGAATGGACAAGTGATATTTCAGCAGAAAATGAGCAACAACTAGAAGGGACAACAAGTGATATTTCAACAGAAAATAAGCAGCAAATAAAAGGGACAACACATGATATTTTAGTAGAAAATGAGCAACAAATAGAAGGGACAACAAGTGATATTAGTAGAAAATGAGCAAAATAGAAGGGACAACAAGTGATATTAGCAGAAAATGAGCAGCAAATAGAAGGGACAAGTGACGTTTCAACAAAAAAATGAGAAGGGAAAAGCTCTTTTCTTCTTGGGCTTGTCTTCACCAAAGCTCTGATACCATGTTGAAATTTGATGTTCTATGCTGAAACAATTACTTATTATGAATCTTCTTTCTACTGCAATATCAATTAAGCAATTGTAGTTATGACATAAACCATCAAAACTATATGCACAATAGAAGACAACCAAGAACATAATGAGACACAAAGAATTTAGGTCCAATGACTAGGGCAAAACCCACAAGGGGAAAACCCAACCAAATTCTTCTTCTATTTGAAATCAATTGTTCAATAGAGAAACAAAATACAATGAGATATCAAGAGAATGAGTAAGTTCACCCAAATCTGAACTAGCTGTAGCAAGAAGATCTCTGGTAGTAGCAATTGATGCAAACATTGAATCACTTTGGCTCACCAAGTTCTGCTCTTACTCTCCAAGTCCCTCTCTCTCTCGAAATCCTTCTCTAGTCTCTGCAACTCTCTCTTTCACAAGTTCTAATTCTCCTTTCACAATGCACAAGTAAGTAAGGAGTGAAGATATGAGGGACATATATAGGAGGAGCAATGAGTTCATTTCATAAAAGAGGAGTAACTCGCGTGCCTTGAGGAAGAGTAACATATGCCAATTTAGGGAGAGGTACGAATGCCTTGTAACTCATGCCATAAAGGAGAGAGGTACACATGCCTTGTAACTCATGTCTTAAAGGAGAGAGTGTAACATATGCATTAAAGAGTGCGTAAGAGGAATATTTTATGACGAATTTTTAATGAGTGTAAGAGAGTGTAAGAGGAGTGCATTGAATCCATTAAGAGAGGGAGAGTAACGCTTCATTAAGGTGAGAGAGAGTTACGAGTGCCATCAAAGGGAGAGAGATGCGAAGTGGCATGATTGAGTGCCAAGTAGGAAAGGTGACATGTATTTCCTTTTTGATAATAATATTATAGTATCATAAGGAGAATAATAATATTGATGATTAAGTAAAAATTGAACAGTTAAGATTGATTAAGGATAAGTTAAATGATTTTCCATCATCTATACTTGATTACCAATTGAAGTAAGGAGGATTACTATTTTTGGAAAGTCATGCTTGAAATGATAGACATGAATTTCTATTTTTAGAAAGTCACTCTAGAATTGTCGGAAATGAAATTTTATTCAAGGAAAGTAATCCCTTAGGTGCCAATTTTCGATAGGGACCAGGTTAATCTCCCAGAGTCAAGTTTTAGGGGGGGGGATTGTTAGGGTGGTTTGTGTAAACTTGACTTCGTCAAGTTATCGACAATTTTTGAGCTTCAGGTTTATGAGAACCTGTGGCATTCATGTGGAATATAGCCTATTTAAAGGCAGAAAGACTCCAGGTAAATTTGTCCTTGTGGCCATTGGGATCCCAATCAATAGTGTCTTTAGACACCACCACTTCTCTCGGTTTGATTACTTGATCCTAGAACTTCTGACATTAGATGCCTTGAATCCAAAATGGTATGATATTGAGCAAACAAAGAAGATGCCTCCTAGTGATAGAGAGGTTATGAAGGGATTCATAACAACAATAGAGAACATTTATGGTGCAAATTCAAAGGAAGCATCCCTCATCTAAACTCTATTTACGCAATTTTTGCATGGGTGAGGTGTTGTGGCACAATTGAGGCTTGTGTGAGCATTGTGGCTAAGTTCCAATAGACTGGTGGCACAGTTCCTCAACCTGTAAGTGGAACTAGAATGCCTACAATTTATTCATGCAGTGAAGAGAAACCAGTTGGATTGTAAGAGGGCAGGAACATTCACAATTCACTTTGTCTTCTTGCTTGGAATGACCTAGGGTACAAGGAAGTTCCTTCAAAAAATGGGATCAATTCACGGATATGACATAAGTGTGGAATGAGATCTAACTAGATGGCTCTAAAGTTTATGGAGCTGCCTATAGTCACAAACCAATTGATGAGGCATAGAATGGGAAGGGCTTTCCACTAAATTGTAAATATCATGGGTATGTTTTTTCATATTAATGACATCATATTATTATTATTATTTTTGAAAACATTTTTCCAACATGTTTTTGTTACAGATCATATCAGATCTGAATGCCAATTTGTAAATTTTTGTAGATGTTCTATGCTTGATGCAACTTTACTTTTTATCCCAATATTAGTCAGCAATCACATAAACAACAAAGTAAAATTTTGATAGAACATACTGGTGGATCTACAGAAGACAAGCCAAAAATATATAAGTGTGTTGGTGCGTTATGACGATCAGTAGGATGCTTCAACCAAAAAAGTCTCAATATGGTCAGCCAACTAGCAATGTCACACAACCCTCTAGGACAGCCAAAACGGTCAACTCAAAAGTCAACACTGTTAGTTAACGGTCAATGCAAACAGCAGCAACAACTAGGTCAATGCAACAAAGTCAAAGTCAACATCTAGCATCGGGAATAGTGCCCAAAAATGCGGATTTGAAAGATCAAAATTTAGGGAGAGTTTCGGTCCATTTGACCTTGCGTTGACCAAAGTCAACACTGGTCAAAGCTGCTGCAGAAACCTAGGCCAAAAACAAAAAAGAGTTGCTGCTGAAATTTTCCCACGTGTGGAGAGAAGAGCCTCCAAGGTCATCGAACCAATTAGATGAGGAGAGAGAAATGTGTGAGGATGAGATGAGTGAAAATGTCCTCCAATGTTGACCAATTTATATCCATCAGTGAGGGTGTGTGACACAACTGTTGGGGCACAAAACCTTAAGGCCGACCTACACATATTTTGAATAAATTCAAAATAAATGTTCTGCTCATCGGATTAAGATGATCTTTAGATCGATCTTGCACCTCTACGAAAGAGGATTCCAATAAAAATATTGGTATCTTCATCTGAGCATCACAACATGAAGTTTGGACCTAGTTGTTCAAAATTAACACTCCCTCTCAACTAGGGAGAACTCCATCCACCTGTGCAATCCAAACATCGTGCGTCATCTTGCCGTAACTTGCTTTGTTGGCTTCTTTATTTCAGAAGAGAAGTGGGTCAGTCACAAAGACATCATTCACGACTGACAGATTGAGCCCAGAGGTTCGAAACCTCTATAGGACTCACAACGAGTCTCATACCAACTCAAAGTTGGTTTACTTGACCTGAAGTCAGTTGGAGGTCCGAAACCTCACTATACTTGATCCCAGATCAAGTGGTTGGACCGTGCCATCCTGGATAGAGAGTACGACAATCTTTGACGCATCCATCAGTCTTTGCTCCTAGTCTCTAGATTTTCTCACCTCACTGGCCAAATGAGAGGTACTTCCCATGAGCCCTGAACTCAATGGGTAGGATGCATATGGGGCACAGATCATGAGAGGTGAACCAACTCAATCATCATAACGGTGGGGCAGAAGCACACCAACAAGGTTCGGCAAGCCTAGCCCTGTGGTTGCTTATAGCTCCAAGAAGCTATCCCCAAAGCCCCCTTGAGCTCCCAGAGCTCATCATCCAACAGGACCCTCAGAATAGGGTCGTTCCACGATACCAAGATTCTCATGGAAGGTTAGGAACTTGACCTTCCCTAGGAGCTTTGTGAGAATATCCGCGACCTGCTCATTAGTTCCTATATGATTGAGCCTTACGGCACCTTGCTGTACCATATCCTGGATAAAGTGGTACGTGATATCAATATGCTTGGATCGATCATGGAACATGGGATTATCGGACAATCGAATCTCTCTGGTTATCACGGTGGTATCTAGCACATGCCCGAACAACTCACTGAAGAGCTTTCGCAACCAGACTGCTTCACAACAGGCCATACTCGCCGCAATGTATTCGGCTTCCGTGGTGCTCAAAGCCATCGACTTCTGCTTCCTGCTCATCCATGATATCGAAGTAGAACCAAGTGTGAAGCAACATCCCAATGTGCTCTTATGATCCACCACACTGCCATCCCAATCGGCATTAGTATATCCATGGAGTGTCACGCTCCCGATAGTGTATCTCAGCGCATGGTTTATTGTGCCCCAAAGATATCTCAACAAATTATTGGCACCAACCTAGTGAAAGTGATGAGGCTCAACCATGTGTTGACTCAAAGTGTTCACTGCAAAACATACGTCTGGACGGGTGTTCACTAAGAACATCAAGGCCCCTACGAGTTGACGATACTCAGTTGGATTTCCTAGCATGAGCCCAGCAGCGCTGCCACTCAACTTCTTGAAGTTGAGCTCCATTGGTGTCGACACGGACTTACAGTTCACCATACCAAATCTTTCTAGAAGCTTCACAATGTATTTTCCTTGAGAAAGGAAAATCTCGCCAGGTCTCTGCCAGACCTCCAGGCGTAGGAAGTAATGCATCAGTCTTAGGTCCTTCATCTCGAACTCAACAACGAGCTCCCTCTTGCACTGATGAATGAGAGGGTCAACACCTGTCAAGAAGAGGTCGTCCACATACAACACTAGAATGAGAGGCTTTTCTCTATCAACCTTGAAGCAAAGGTTTGGATCAACATTACTACGAGTGAAGCCCGACTTCATCAAGTAGCTATCTATCCTCTCGTACTAAGCTCTAGGTGCTTGCTTCAACCCATAGAGGGATTTCTTCAACCTGCAGACATGGGTGTCTCGATCCTGGACTTAGAACCCCAGAGGTTGCTCCACATACACCTCTTCCTTTATCGCACCATGCAGAAATGTTGTCTTCACATCCATCTGATGAAGACTCCATCCTTGCGTAGCAGTAAGGGCTATGATAGATCAGATGGTGGCATATCGAGCCACAGGTGCAAATATGTCATCATAGTCTACGCCTTCTTTTTGAGAGAAGCCACGAGCAACAAATCTTGCCTTGAACTTTTTAGCACTAACATTAGATCCATGCTTGATCTTGTAGAGCCATTTCGAGGCGGCAACTGCTTTGTTGCCCGGTGTTGGAACCACATCCCAGACATCATTCTTAATTATGGACTCATACTCTTTGTGCATAGCATCCTTCCAGACTTGATGCTTTACGGCTTCCTCAAAAGATCCAGGCTCAAATTGCACGATAGTACTCATGGCTGCTAGATACCCTTTGTATCTATTTGGCTTCTTGCTTTCACGGAATGTCAGCCTTGGGGCCATATGTCCCTCGACATCCTCGAGAGTGTCCCTGAGCCATGATGGTCTCTTCCCCATCGAAGGAGGTGGATCAATTGGGTCCATCGGCATTGTCTCATCCTTCGGTCCTTCTTGATTTCTAGGCCTTGTGTAACACCCCCAATTTGTGTGTTGAAATTTTAAAATTTGACATTTGAACTTTAATTCCTAAGGGGGGTGGACCCCAAAGGATGAATATGGTGTGAATGTATTTGCATATTCTATTTAAGGAAATAAATAAAATGATTGTGCATTTTGACCAAAAAGAGAATGTGAGATCACTTGCCAAAATCCATGAGGATGGATAAGGCAACAAATCCCCAAAAATCTTTCAAAAATCCTTGAAAGAAAATTATTTAGATTTGAGGAGAATCTAAGTTACCCCAATGAAGAGGAGTAGTTGGGAAGAGGTGAGAAAAAGCTGGAAAAGCTTAAAGCAGCTTTAAAGGATCCCAAGAAGGGAAGCCTAGGCTAAACAGGAAAGAAAGCATCCTGCTATTCTGGACGCAGAATTAGAAACATGCTTTGGGGAATTTTGAGCTTAAATAAGCTGCTCCTAGACAGATTAGAGATTGATCTGTGCTAGGAGGTGATCTCTGCTCGGGGGTGAATCCTGGGAGATAAAGAGGATTCTACGGTTGGGAGGTTGGTCAATTTTGCAGAATTGGTGGTATGTTCTGAATTGCTTGTTACTCTGTTTTATTACAGTATGAATTGGCTACATATGTAAATTTAATCTTAGGACAATGAGAAATTTTGGTACTACATTGAACCAATTCCATCTTAATGTACTCCCCTTTCAGATTTGGCCTTGTTGTAGACCATTAAACCAGTAGAGCAGCAACCCAGAAGTTTTAAAACCAGGGTAGGTTAAAATCTGAGTTTACTTGATCTCTGCATCTGATGAATTTTTGTGGAATCCCTTGTAGAAAAGAAAAAAAAAAATATTTGACCTGCTATACTTATGGGGATATTATTGAAATATTATATAGGCACTGACTATGCATGATCTGTAGAAGAAATTTTGCACAACTAGGCTGCATCTAGTAGTTAAATAATATTCCTACCATTGATAGAGTGCATAGATGAGTACTCTACCAGTTATAATAATGCTAGGGAAAGAGTAATTTTACACATATGGCAGTAGATTAGTTAGCTGGGCAGAGACTGCAAGTGTCATTATATTTGGTTTCTTGAGCACCGGTAACATATACAAATACTTACCTTATAATAAATGTTCTTTGAACAAGCACTACTAAATACATATAAGATACCTCAAGGAAAAAGTAGAAAAATGGGAATATGCATTTTGGTATATGTAGTCATAGATTCTTGTTACAAATCCAAAGCAATTCTGCATTCATAGAAAGGTTAGAGTATCTTATGTAGTAAGGAAATTATTAGCCATTTAAAAGAAAAAGGTATGGTTACAAAAGAAAAATTTAACCATAATGAACATTGCTTCACGGACTTTTTCATACATGTCTAAGTAGTTAATAAACAAAATAAATATAGCTATTTTGCGTATCTCAAGTTAGGGCTTAGATGTCCTTCTTATTCGAACAACCATATGAACCTAATCTATATCATATATGAAAAAGAACGGGTGAAGCCAAATTAAAAACAAGTGCATGCGCCTACTATATATATATATATCTACTTTTACACTATGGTAGATACCTTGAAATAGAATGCGAAAACTCAAAATAAAACCCCAACTAGGGTTACGGCAATAAAATGAATTGAGGAACAATTTTAACAAATACAACATAGTGATTAGCGCCGAGAGGGAAACCGTCGATCAATCCACCTTACGATTTACATATGCACATAGGGAGACGGTCAAGGTCAGACCAGTGTTTTGAATGCAATATTTTTTTTTATATACAATGCATATAACTGTGAAATCTGTGTAGTACGAAATGATCAACCTAAGAGGCGAACAACCGCCGAGATGCCACAACAAAAACCTACAATTTCACTCATCCGTAAGCGGAACCAGACAGGTAGCCACCTTAGGTTCGCGCAGTCGGGGTATCACGAATCATTCGTCCCCGAGAAGCAAATCTGGTTGGCCGAAACCCTACTGATAGATGGACAGCGGGAGAAAATAGAGACAGTCACAACCCTTCAAATCTATTCCGAGAAAGAAGAGCTGTAAGGATCCTCCGCAAGGGATCACTGATTTATTTCACGGCGTTTGATTTTCTTTCCGACTTCGGAAATTCAGAAGGAAACAGCCATATTAAATACCAAAAATATAAAATCAAAAACAAAGAAAATCCACCCTCGGCCGAGCCACGAGAAATGGAACTAGGGCATCCCCACCGTGAATGATAAAGCAAATCGAAATTGATTAGGCTACTGTGCAAGGCATGCAGCTTAATGCAACTTTCTAAGCGTGATGATCCAATAACCCTTCCAGCTTTGCGTATCAAAAATCCACGCGCTGAGGGTATACTGTTCACTGGAAGAACAATAGAAAGACAAACCGTAGATCTGTTGTTCAGCGTGGAGGATGTCCGAAATTATATCTTCGGCACCCTACCTTGCATGGAACGTCAATAGCGCTGCAGGTAGATGGATCCGAGTTCACGGTGAAATTTGACACCGATGACTCATCCTCACCGCCACGTTATTCCATCTAACCACACAGTCTAAACTCTAAGACTTGGAACCTGTAGTGTAGTAGAATAAAGCAAACAAAATCGCCTTCAGGGTTAGTTATAAAGCACCCGAATAAGCTGCAACTGAGGCATAAGATAAAACTGGAACGCAAATAAACAATAAACCGAAGCAATAGGAAGCGAAGGAGACGAGGATACAGACGAAGGAAAAATGAGGAAAGAAAATCCGAGACTCCAAGTTAACGCGCCTCCTAAACCCTAATGTTTCTCTGCCCGAGGACCTCAGTAGAACTGAGGGTGAAGGCACGGAAGCGCTGATCGTTCAAATCCTATAACCGTCAGAACGTCGAATCATAGCTATCTGTTGATCATAGCTTGATAAGAGACGGCTACACGCCAATGTGGCCAGTACTATAAAAATGTACTCACGAAGGGGAGCTCGACCCGGGATATCGTATACACCTACGGACCGGCTATTGTAAATTGCATAGTAATGACCGCTTCGAAAGCTCGAACAGTCTGCCTAACTCTGCAGCAGAAAAAAAAAAGAAAACGAAACCAGTTCCGTGTTGTGCAATACCGTGTGAAATAATCCATGCAGGAATGGAAACCCTCACACTCCCTGGGATTTCACGTTCCACGCGTCAATCGACGGAGGTTGGAGTGCATCGAACGATGCCATGATGGGGTATCAGACATTCAATTTTTTATTGTCAGTTGCGCCGCCGGGTAGCAGAGAAAAACCCAATGCGTGATCATCGACGTAACTGGGTGGGTGAGGGTCGTAACCACGACCGCCAAATGAATACTTCCCTGTACCCACCTGCGCATACAGTGACAGGTTACAACCGTAGAAATTACACCTGCATACAAAGCAATGATAACGTGAAACGTGAAATGGCACGAAATTAGGTCATCCTTACGGGTTATCAAGTCGAATGATATAGGTAAGTGGTTAAAATAACTACGGCGAACGTTATGATATCATTATATGGGAGGATTATTATATATATCGCTCTCCATATAAACAGATTTGATATATATATTAAGATACGATATATATAAATATATATATAGGTTCCGGGGTATACGTGCTATGAAAACAAAATGGTTTATGAAAAACAAAAAAAAACAAAACAAGGTGGGATTCGTATATATATATATATTATATACACCATAACCCCCACGTACATATGTCTTCAAAAAAAAGTAGTGCTAAAGAATATAGTCATATATATAAAGGGTATAGGTAACGAATACATGCATCTAGGTGTTACTACTATTAACCCCTTTTTATATGTGGGTACAGTCAAATCAAGTAGACATATTTAATCCACCTATGTAGTGATTTTATAATAGTATACATATGAGAGTGTATACATATGGAGGGGGTATACATATTAATATGCCTACGTAGTGATTTTTTTATAATTATCCCACCAATTTATGTATGTATGGATTTTGGGAATTTATAATGACATGTATTATGGGTCTATGGTTGTGAGTAGGTAATGCATGACCGTATACTTATATATCTAGCCTATGTCAAAGGAAAGTAAGCAAGCAAAAGGAATGTGCAAGCAAGTTAGAAATGAAATAAAATATTTACCTGAGGGAAATGTAGTATTTACGAAAAAAAAAATTTTGCTCTAAATGAGAGGTGTTACACCTTGCTTCTTGATCTTCCTCAGATCTCGAAAGATTGACTACTTTCCTCAGGGAAGCATCTTCGTCAAAGGTAACATCGTGGCATATCTCCACTTCCCTTTGACCAGGCACATAGACTCTATAGGCCTTCGAAGTTTCGCAGTAGCCCACAAACATTCCCTTCTTCCCAGAAGCATCCAGCTTGCTCCTCTTCTCTTTCGGCACATGAAAATAAAGAGGACATCCAAAAACTCTAAAATGTGAGACGTCAGGTTCTTACCAGAGAAAACCTCTTCGGGAGTTTTGGAGTCCAGAGCGAAATGGGGGCATTGGTTTTGTATGTACACAACAGTGTTCGTAGCTTCTCCCCACAGAAACTTCGGGAGACCTTGTCACATAGCATGGCACGGGCAGCTTCCACAATGGTTCTATTCTTTCGTTTAGCAACTCCATTCTGCTCAGGAGTATAGACAGTTGTGGTCTCCCACTTGATGCCAGCTTCTCTGCAAAAGTTCTTGAACTCGTTCGTCTCATATTCAGTGCCATTATCGGTCCTCAATATCTTGATCTTCTTCCCTGTCAGATTTTCCACCAAGGCTTTGAAGGTACGGAACCACATGAAAGCCTCATCCTTCTTCTTCAAGAAGTATATCTAGGTTTTGCGAGAGAAGTCATCAGTGAATGTCATGTAGTAGGAACATCCTCCCAGGGATGTCACGGGCAACATACCAGATAGATCAGAATGGACCAGTTGCAAAATATTAGATGTCTTTGTGACACTTGAGGGGAAAGGTCCCCTTGTATGCTTTCCTTCGGCACAACCCTTACATACACCTTCATGATTATTTCCAAAATCAGGCATCCCTGTCACCACCTTCCTTGCTTCGGGAAGGGCCTTGTAATGAAGGTGTCCAAACCTCCGGTGCCATAGTTCAGTTTGTCGGATAGTATCACATGTCATAGCTCCCAATGGACTTCCTTCAACCTGGTAGAGTGTTCCAACTCTAAAACCAATCACGATAGCTTCCTTGAGATTCTTCTTCCACATGTGCACCTTTCCATCAGTGAATGCCACATTGAAACCTTTGTCTTCCATGGCTGATATAGACACAAGGTTCTTCTTCAAATTAGGTACATAGAGTACATCCTGCAAGCGGAGGACTTGACCTTGAGACAAGTGGAGGGTCACAATCCCTGTCCCTTTCATGGGATATGTGGCATTATCTCCAAGGATAATTTCCAGATTAGTATCCTTCTCAACCATATTAGAAAGTGCTTCCTTGAACCCAGTGATGTGCCTTGAGGCACCACTATCTATCAACCAGACATCCATAGTGTCGGGTGGAGATGCAACAGAGAGGGCAGATACAAGAATGAATTCATTTCTTTTATCAACAACATTTGATTCCTCATACTTGGAATTTCTCGACCTTTTGAAAGGTTGACCATTTCCGCCGAAGGGAGCCTTCCTCTTCCCCTTGAACCTGTTGTTCCTTTGATTGCCATTCCTCCGGTTGTTGTTGTTTTTGTTGTCATCATCATCGAGAGAATCCTTCTTGAAAGGGCATTCTTTAGCGTAGTGACTTGGCTTGTGACAAGTGTAACACTTGCCCTTCTTTCCTTGGGCCCCTGCTCTTCCTTTGTTCCTTGGACCACCAAAGTTCTTCTTTCTAGAATGAGCAGCGAAGGCAACATTTCCTTCATTTTCATATTCCTTCATCCTTGTCTCTTCTTGTACACATCTCAAGGGTACTTCGTCAACGTCACAGAATGGTAGTGTTGAACACATGCCATTCGGATGAGAGACCTCCAAGTGCGGTGAGAACCATCTCTTGATCAACTATTGTCTCCCCAATAGCGAGCAGATTATTCCTGATCTTTGTCAGCTTCAGAAAGTAAGATTGAACAGACTCATCCTTGCCTTTCTTCAGATTCTTCAATTGATTCTTGAAGAATAAGACTTGATTTGCATTGTTGGCCTTGAACATGTGGACCAAATTATCATACATCTCCTTGAATGTGCCCAGCTCAGAGATGTAGGCAACCAGACTCTTATGAATTGAGTCCTTGATCATCAGCGTTGCTTTGATTTCTCCCGTCTTGTACTTTGTTTTGGCAGCAGCAGTTGCAGTGGATGGAGGCTCTTGGATTTTACCCTGCACATAGTCCATGGCATCTTAGTCTTCCAAATTAAGATCCAATGTCATCTTCCAAGCATGGAAGTCATCCTTCCTAGTCAATTTGTCATCAACCTTAAAGCCATTGTAGTTTGAGGAACCCATCCTCTTCTTCGGTGATTGCTACAAACTAGGGCTTTGTCTTCACCTCAGCTCTGATACCATGTAAATTTTTGTAGATGTTCTATGCTTGATGCAACTTTTCTTTTTATCCCAATATCAGTCAGCAATCACATAAACAACAAAGTAAAATGCTTATAGAACATACCAGTGGATCGACAGAAGACAAGCCAAAAATATATAAGTGTGTTGGTGCGTTACGACGATCAGCAGGATGCTTCAACTAGCAAAGTCTCAATATGGTCATCCAACCAACAATGTCACACTACCCTCTAGGACAGCCAAAACAGTCAACTCAAAAGTCAACGGTCCTCGCAAACAATAGCTAGGTCAATGTAGCAAAGTCAAAGTCAACGTCTAGCCACGGGAATAGTGCCAAAAAATGTGGATTTGAAAGATCGAAATTTAGGGAGAGATTCAGGTCTGTTTGACCTTGTGTTGACCAAAGTCAACGTTGGTCAAAGTTGCTGTAGAAACCCTAGGTCGAAAACAGAAAAGAGCTGCTGCTGAAATTTACCCATGTGTGGAGAGAAGAGCCTCCAAGGTCATCGAACCAATCGGATGAGGAGAGAGAAATGTGTGAGGATGTGATGAGTGAAAATGTCCTCCAACGTTGACCAACTTATATCTATCAGTGAGGGTGTGTGACACAACTGTTGGGGCACAAAACCTCAAGGCCGACCTGCACATATTTTGAATAAAGTCATAATAAATGTTCTGCTCATCGGATTAAGATGATCTTTAGATCGATCTTGCACCTCTTCGAAAGAGGAGTCCAATAAAAATATTGGCATCTTCATTTGAGTATCACAACATGGAGTTTGGACCTAGTTGTCCAAAATCAACACAATTTGAATTCATATATGGTAGCTGTGGTCGCAAGTTATTTTAATTGGTCACAACTTTCCCATGAAGGGTCTCTAATTCCTTGAAACTCGCTATCCATTTGGGCTATACTCTATGAGTCAATTACATTTATCCATCATTTTCTGAGTTGACCCTAGATCCCAACTCCCCTGGGTCATTGTGAAGTGAGGCTTTCTCCATGGTTCTTTAATGTAATTTATGAGGATCTTTCTGAGGGTTCTTGGAGCATTGGAGAATTGAGATGGCAGTTAGAATTGGTTGAATGAGTAAAATCCTTCTGATTGAGGTTAGAAGCCTATTTTTCCAAGTAGAAATTCTTGCCTTGAACTTGTTGGTGTGATCAATCCAATTGCTTGATCTGGCCTGTTTATGAAGGAGAGACACTTGAAAATTCAATACTTTGAGGATCTTAGGCCGCAACCTGAGATTTATTTTCTTCTTGATTTCTTGCTCCAAAGACGTATATTGTAAATTCTATTAATTTTTTTCTTCCTTGACAATTGCCTCTCCCAAGAACATCATCTTGCCTTCTAATAGAAAATGAGAGATAGGTGGGAGCAAGGCAACTTGAAAGTGGGAGTGGGAGCGACAATTTTTAGAAACTTTCGGGTTGGGAGTGTTTTTGGGAGTGTTTTTTATATAATATATATTTTTATATATGTTCATGTATATATGTCAACATAAGCATGTAGAATGATGAATTAGTTATAAAAAACATAAAAACATGGATTAAACCATATAACATCAATTATCTACTAGTTATAATCTTCATCAACCACAGGTCCACAAGTTACAACATGTCAATTCTCATCAACCTTAAAGTTTGAAAGTTTCAAAAATTTCAATATATAACCTTTTGTCACTACTAAAGTATTACTTGTAACCATTACCAAACTCTAACAAAGAATATCAAACATGAAATGAATAATTTCATGAAGCATCATATTCATAATTCATTACCAATGAGTTATAATTGCCAACTCCAAACTTCAAACTTAAATTGTCATATATTGTTTATAAAAAATACCATAATAAAATATGAAAGAGTCAATAGTTATAAAAAATACTAGAAAGTAGATACTAGAAAAGACAAGTAAATCTACTATCTACTAAAATTTCCTTTTGCCACGAGAAACTTCTAATTTATTTTCTCATGATTAATGAACAATGGGAGTCTCCTCTTGCGTAGTCTGACTTTTCAATGGTAGTGAACCACA
Organism: Pinus albicaulis; assembly: GCA_034641835.2. Taxonomy (NCBI): domain Eukaryota; kingdom Viridiplantae; phylum Streptophyta; class Pinopsida; order Pinales; family Pinaceae; genus Pinus; species Pinus albicaulis. The sequence continues at coordinate 222,982,295 of CM076574.1, forward strand.
TCCAAAACCAGAAGGCACATGACCTCCATGCAATGTTGCAGGTGGAGGTGGCAGCAAAGCTGGTGCAACTTGAGCCCTGCTAGTGGATGATGGGGGTGGCATTGCTATTGTTGCTGCTTCATCCTTATCGTCCAAAAGTTTTTCTTGCAATTGTTCTAAATGCAAGGCACCATCCTCCAAATTAACCTCCTTCGGGTTGTTGAACCAAGTGATATAGGTTCTATCAAATCGAGCCCGCTGACAATAATGTGTCAAAAACCTCAAGTTGTAGTGTACATAAACCAAGATTTCTGCCTAGGTTTCATTGAGGTAGTTTCTTTTGACATTGTGGATGAAGCTATAGGTGCTCCAACACCTCTCTTCAGAAGAAGTATTAACCACTTGTGAAAGAACTTTAACTGCCAATTTCGCCAAAGGTTCCTTGGAGCCATACATATTCCACCATTCAACAAGATCAAATCTATCTCTATCATCGATGACATGCAAAGAACCAAATTTTCCAGTTCGACTGAAGTATTTGCTTAATTATCCATGCAATCTAGCACACGCCTCCCTGTAAGGAACCAACTTGTCTAATGCTAGCATGTACCCATTTTGTTCCTCTGGATTTGTATGGGGTTTTCTCCTAACCCCACCCTAGGTGTAGGTATGGCCAACAAAAAGAGAGTAGTATTTTGGTGTAAGGACAGATGCCAAGGCATGGAGTGGAACATTATGATTATCCCACCTTTTGACCTCATGTTTGTGAATATGATCATACAAGATGGGATCTTTTGGTTGAACGATATGTTTGATTTTCACAAGCATGCTATCATTTACTCACACACCTCCCCAATCACTAGTGCATCAGTATCTGCAAAACAAATCATGTTATAAATGGGCTTCGTGAACTACAAAACATTCTTCACACTTGCCCAAAACTGACCATCAAGAACAATGTCCTCCACCTCTTGAAAATCTTCCCCGTCAGATGTGATTGCAACCCCGTTCTTTAATACCTGCCATGATTCACTTGATACCATGCTAGCCAATGCCTCTCTTAGCTTCAAAAGGCACTTGAAGGTGACATAAAAGCTAGCAAACCTAGTCTTTGCAATCTTCAAAAGATCCAACCTTGAGTGACTATGGAAAAGGCTATGGGCATTGCTATGATTGGTAATAAATTTCATCATGTACTTGCCTTTCTTGTACAATGAACCAATCCATTTGTATTTAGGTTCCTTTATCTTAATAATGTCATGCATCAAACGGTTCATTGTGTGAACTAAACATGTAGACCAAAATATGTTGGGGTATCTATTCTCAATGATTGCTCCTGCTGCCTTATAATTGGAAGCATTATCAGTAATGACTAGGATGACATTTTATGGCCCAATACTTTCAATTGTTTGAATTAATGGTTTTGCAATGTTGATGTCGATCTTGAACTTATCTGAGTAGTCATGAGATGAATGGAAGACTGCATCAGTAGTAGACACACCAAGAACACTTATCAATGGCTTGCCTTTTACATTTATCCAACCATCATATACAATGGATACCCCATATTCATTCCAAGCATTTGTGAATTTACCCAAGGCATTTTTTATTTTGGCTTTTTCATGATCAAGTCCCATTGTTCTAGCTTTGACATACCCAAGACTCTTGTATCCTTTAGGGGCATCATTGATGGCGACAACCATTTCATGCCAATAAGGTGAGCGAAGAGCATTGAATGGTATGCCACATGCAAAGAGAAAGCATAATTTTTTTGCATCCACATCAGCCTTACAACCCTAATCAAGGAGTTATGATATTGTTCTATGCCTTAAAGGGATGTCTGTGGTTGTGGTTGTGGCTGTGAATCCTCTACCATGGGTGGATACCGATGGAGTTCTTGTTCTATGTGTGCTACTGGTGTCATGTTCACCCTTTGATCTTTTTGATTTGTATTGTACTTCCTCCTCTTCCCTTATATATTTGGCTCTCTATTGTGTTGGCACATTTTCACAGGTTTTGATTCCTATTTGCTTATTTCCATCCCATGGCCTTTTCCCACATAGATGTTTTCTGGCACGGGTATATGAACCTGTGTAAGTAGATTTACAATGGGGGCATATAAATTTAGTGGTTCCACCCCCTTTCCTTCCTCCAAGCCTTGTAACATATTTCCACAAGGGCGTTTGGTCTACCTTGGTTTTTTTTCCATCATCATCTTCACTCCCATTATGCTCATCCTCCTCTTCCTCTTGTTACTCCTCTTCTCTAGGGTATCCTAATCCACCACTACCCACTTCTTCATCATCTTCATCACTTCTTCTTCTTTTGTTTCCCAACACCATCATCATAACAAAAAATGGAACCAACAAGATATGGGTAAGCCATATACCCATCATGTTTGTTGAAGCTTGAGATTCTTGCTTGCAATAAAATGAGGGACGAATAGGAAAGAGAACATCTAGATTCTAGATTCATTCAACATATAAAAAGCACAATATATGAAAAAAAGAATGGGATTAGACCCTACCTCCTTGGCTCTCCAATGGTGGTGGCAACCTTCAATCTCGCAAACTTTCACAAGTGGCAACCTTTAATCTCCCTTGCAAGTTCCCACAACCTCCCTTCAATCTCGCACAAGCTCCTCAAGGCTCAAACCCTCCCAATCTCTCTCATACACAAAATGATGTGAAGTGGGAGTGGAGGAGGCCTTTTATTCTTTTTGGCCCCTCCCATTTCCCTCAAAAAAAAAATAAAATTCCTTTCTTGGCTTCGCTCCCATAGCGCTCCTTGAGCGTTAAAATCGCTCTGGGAGCGACGTTCCCTGATCGCTCTCGGAGAAACCAGGGAGCAGAATTTTTTTTACGGGAGTGCACTCCCGAAAATCGCTCCCAAATGGGAACGATTTGGGAGTGTGCTCCCTGAGCACTTGCATTTGAAGCACACTTCGAGAGCGAGTGCGATGGGGGGGGGGTGGTCTCCCACAACCTTGTGTGGGAGGGGTGAAGTGATCTTTAACCCTCCAGCTATTTCTTTATCTTTGCTCCAGATTTTACTGTGCTTAATGCTTCAAACATAGTAATAAAAAGCAAGGGGGGAAGTCAGTATTCTTGCTTCGAACTTCTAGAGGATCCAAACAAGTTTGCAAAAGACCCATGGACTAGAACTGAGAAATATGCAATGGAGAAGCATTCATTGATTCAAACCCATTTATCCCAATCCTCCGTGAATATGAGTCTTACCAAAATCCTTTTTGGAAACTGCCAATTTATATTGTTGTATGGCTTTGCCCAATTTCATGGGTATTCCTTTCCCATTTTTGATCTGAATTAATTGATCAACTCTTCAACTATTTTACCTGGTTGTACAGACCCACCTCCCTACAAAAATGTCCAACTTGTTCTTATGAGATATGCAGGGAAGGTTTTCAGCCTATTAGCCATCACTGTTTTAGGATTTTATATGAAGTGTTCTGGCTTGAAGTCGGACAAATGGGAGGGATTTTCCATTTTAGGAATTAAGGCCATGACCATATAAACAGAGTATATAGCATTCTCCCAGAGGAAGATAATTCACCCTCTTTGCATCCAACAAATCATCCTTAATTACAGGTCACATTGTTGAAAAGAGTCAACAGGGGAACCATCAAGACCTGGGGTTTTATACTTTTCAAGTTGCAGAGTGTTTCTTCTAACTTGATTGAAACACGTCTCCTTAGATCCACATTTAAATGTTCTGAAATCAAATGCATAATTGTTTCTTAGAGTTAGGTCCTAGCTGACTGATCTATCTATTGCTAGATGTGTATGCAGTGATTTAAAGAAGTCAACAACCTCTTAATTGGATATGTTTCTTCCAGCTAATTTCCATTCCTATCTGTCATGCTTGAGCTTTTATTTTAGTTTCTGTCATACCTTAGCCACTGGATTTTCAACTTTTGTTTTCAACAAATTTCTTTATTTTAAACAAGCTTCATTAAGATTCTTTGTTAGCTTTTGTTGACAAATCCATTAGGGTAACAAGTTAATTGATTTCTCTAATTATGACATTATCTTATGATGTTTCATTATTAGTTTTCTTCTTTCGATTTTTCTCATTCTTATCATCAAGACTAATGCCAATCAATAAATAGAGGAGGACACAAACCCAGTCAGGAATTCTTCCTTCAGTAGATTCAAAACAAAATTGAGACGACGAAGACCTTCACAACCTAGACCAAAGACTTCTTCCCTCCATCAAGTCAACCTTGTCACATCATGCTTCAGTTCTGTGGCCTCTCAATTATGCTTCAGTCCTGTGACATTCCCAAACTGTTGAGAAATCTAGGGCATTTAGTATTAAGAGGTTTCTCTTTTCCAGTGACTGCTTTCGAATACTTTTTACTTGCTTAGATTAGGATTTTTCATGTTAGATTATTAGTGTTCTTCTTCATCAAATAGTAACCAATGCATGAACATAAATAGACGAGAGACACAGCATGTTGGCTATGAGCCAGGGCCAAAACCTCTCACTCTTTGATAGGAAAACCCGCATCAATTCTTCTTATAGAGATTCCAATTGACGAATACCAAGAACAAGACCCTTGACCTATAAGCCACTCCAAGACCAAGACACAAATCCTCTTCTTGACTTCTCCTTCACCGAGATCTTCGTCATTGCCTTGATACCAAGATCTACATCATCAATACTGTCTTTCACGGAGCTTATACCGTGACCTTCATCACTGTAATTAGCACTGCTGTATCATAGAGACTATTTGCACTGTACCGAGACCACTGAGATACTCTGAGATTATGTACCACTGAGAATTACAGAGGTATCCTAGGACTGCAATCTGATTTTATCTTGGATACACGCCCTCGCTGTCCTTATACTTCCTCGCTGTCCCTACCACAGATGTATGACATTGCTGTCTTCACTTTCTCGCTGTCCGTGGTAATTCACCCCAAAACAGAGGTCCAAGATGCTCGGGGACTGAACCAATTACTGCTGCTCTTCATCCGAAATTATCCGAACTGTCTTACTGTAATTCATTACCGAAACTACAGAGGGATCCAAAATGTTAGACTGTGGAAATGCGAGGAGTCTAGGCTTCTTTATATAGTTGTTCGTCCATCTATTAAGCCGACTTGAGCAAGTGAACCGAGGTGTCTTATTTATGTGAACCAACATGAAGATCTTCTCGTACTGTTTAGGAGGCCGACTTACAAGAGGATTGTGCTCATCTTTGGAGGGCTAATAAGACTTTTACATTGACTCATATAGGCTCAAGAATAGATCTTCATTCATAATATTAATTCTTTGACTCTAAATGACAAACCTACTGCTCTCAAATGAGAGGCATCTATACTAAAATCACTTGCTCATGAAACCCATGAAGCAAGGCTTACAAAATACTTTTATTACATCATTTATACAAGTCACAATTACATGTCATTATGAAGACCGAACCGGTCCTGTGATGGTAGTACTCATTTGATGGCATGATAAGTTTTGATCTGGTAGTGTTAGCACACATATAATGATACAGTCCTTCAGTGAACTTCGATCCTGTAATGATGGCACACACTGTCCTGCAATACACTCATTCCTTGGTCTTGTGGTGATTGCCCAAGTTTCGGTCCTGAAATGATAACAAACACTGCAATACAGTCATGCCTCGGTCCTGTGGTAATAGCCTTAGTTTTGGTTCTGTGGTAGCCCAATAAAATGTTTATACTTCGTCCTGAAATGATACTCCAATCTTCTAGATTACCGAATTATACTTCACTGTGATTTACCGAACTTCTTCACTGCAATTTCCGAATTTATAATTCACTGTGACCACCGAACTTTTTCTCTGAAATTTATACTGAACTTATGTCTCTGCAATTTGAGCGAAGTTTACCCTACTATGTATAGTTGTCTCCCACTCTAAAATAAGCCGACCTGATATTTTTGTGAAGCCGACTTTTGGAGGATTTGTTTGGAGGCCGACTTTGCAAGGTGACTTGATGTTGCAAGGTGACTTGATGGAGGAGTCTTTTGACAAAATAAATTTGACTTTGACTTCTATAGAAATCCTCAAAGCCTACAATGGAGGCTTGACCTATGACAACTGACCCAACTTCCAAGCATGAAACCCATGCTTTAACAAGTCAATTTAATTATTAATAATTTTTTTTTTGCCTTCTTTTGATAAATATATTTCATTTTGACTCAAGTACAATTATGAAGACCAAACCTAGTTACATTCTTCAACAGATTTTCCTTCTGTGATGGTAATTCCCTTGTGATTTATTCTTGCTGATTTCTTTGTTCAACACTGTACATGGAGGTTTCCAAGGTGAGCTTTTGTTTAAAATGTTGCATAAGGATTCTTAATTCTAGGATTAACATTTTTAGTTTTTACTTAATGCTATAATTCAATATCAAAATAACACTATCAACTGATATATCTTGACTAGTGGTTTGACAACAATATTTAATTATTTAGGTGTGAAAGATGAAACAAAACAATAGAGGTGCAATGGCATATGCTTTTCATCAATGGATGCGATGGTTAAAAAGGGCTCTAGGATGTATTTTTCTCACAGCAGCCAATATTGGCTTGACGAATGACTTGGTGAGGCCGAAAAGTAAGAGTACAACTCAAACCATATAATAATTTGGCAAGAGCCTAATGGACTTGAAGAACCATTTTTTCGTGTTCTTTTTTATTTAGTGACTTGCAATTGACAAGTTTTTGTTAGGCCATGTTTACTTAGCTTAGTTTAGGCATCGATTCCAAGTTGTTGACCTTTAATTGATTCCTGTATAATTTGTCATCCTTTTTTACTCTTTGGGGTGAAGACTTAGACTAATCTTCAAATTCATTAAGCAAGGCTAAGATTGAAAAACTCCCATTTGGGATCCCCAAAATGCACTTTTTTGGGGTTAAAAGGCATCATTGGCCCAATTGATGGCTCCAAATAGTAACACACCTTGATAGCTTCAAATCTTGCTATGGTGGACCAAAAACATAGTTTGTATGAGAGAGTTATGCTTTTTGGAAATTGACCTATCGATTTGTCCATTGTAGTACCAAGTGAAAGCCATGTCAACTCTCATTACTCATACATGTGGAGCTAGTCGTGTGTTGAGTTTCAAGAAGATTCTAGACGGTCTAAAATTGATCCTTGCCTTATATATTGCTTTTAGCACTATGTTCTAGAGTTTAGTCTCGAGCTTCTTATTACATTGTAAGGCATTTTTTGAATATGGACCTTATGTTGTTAGGAAACCAACTAACAACTCACATATCAATGCTGCATCTTTTATATGTGTTTATGCATCCACTGATTTAATAAACATGGTACCTCTAGGACAATGTACCAATAAATTTAGAAGGGTCCTACCCTTCCTATTTGTCTAGCCATTAGACATTAGTGTGCATATAGAGACCTTCCATGACTGCTTCAACTCCGCCAATCTAGAGTTGATGTCCGTATTTTTTGCTTGAAGGATTGGCCCTCGCAACTCCTCATATGTAGCGCTTTTGTACCCTGTGCCCACAACAACAATAACATCACACATTGGCTCGAAAATGGATTGTTTTTGGTGAGGCTGAGAGGTAAGTCACTCCAGAAAAGATACCTCCCTGTAATCTTGTCTACCTCTTGTTTCTCCCTTTTTTTATCACAGACTTGATTGAAGGTTGTGCTCCAACTCTGATTCGCGGAACAAAAAATGATGACCTCTTAGTAGGTGAAGTTGTGGAGCCCCTCCCACTACCCTGAGGCTTAGTCTTAGAGGTAGAAAGCCTTGAAGATCTGCTTGAATGTTCGGCCTTATTTGCATGATCGAGATTTATGAAGGAACACAACAAAATACATAAATAACCATAAAAATAGAGATGCAGCGGAAATAATGCTTCATTTCATTAATATCAAATAATAGAAGTATGCTTACAAACATAATGGAAATAAACTAGCTAGGGTGCTGGTAGCGAATCTTTGAGAAGAGATGTGGCAGCTACAGACCTCTGAACTGTGTTACAATGAGGCTCGAGGGCCTATTTATTATTGAGAAACAATGGAGAACTCTAAACGTCCAAAAACCTAACCCTAGGAGATGAAGCGCCAAAACTATGGGCCCCGTTTGGGTAAATTGGTGTTTCAACTTCCCAGGGACGTAACTTTGGCATACGATCTCCGTTTGACGCGTATGATATATCGTTAGAAAGATCTATTCGAGGACTACAATTTTTGTTGCAATATCGATTCCAGAACATAGTCATATTTGCCGAACAAATGATGCCCAAAAAACGTCGTTTAGGGCCTCAAAACGACTCCAGAAGTTCAGGACCCGAAAAACTGCTAAAAATAGTAAGTTGTGCTGCAACTTAAAAATTGAAAGAACTGATGGTGGGGGTTCAAATGGAATAGGTGGGTGGCCACCAATGTCCACCCGGATCATTATGGCCCCAAAACGGCTCTGGGAGTGCAGGACCCGAAAACCTGCTAAAAATAGTAAGTTGTGCTGAAAGTGAAAAGCGGCAAGAACTGATGGTGCGGGTCCAAATGGAATTGGTGGGTGGCCACTGATATCCACCTGGATCATTCCTCCCTCCTTAAGAAGCAATGGTCTCCATTGCGTTGAGATCCTCCATGAGATGAGGCATGTTCTGTTGTCGAAGATGTCATGGACTCGCGGGCGAACATGCTGGATGTAATTAGTAAATTTGGTTTCTTTATCAGCCTCAAACAGTACATGTGTGGCTTCTGTTTGTGTAGTCGCATGAGGTATGGCAACATTAGGCAGCGGTGCGTCGAGGTTCAGATCAATGGAGTGCTTGTCCTGACAGTGTAGAGGAACCTCTGTGAGTGAGGAGAAAGTTTGCTCGTATTCCTCCATGACTTTGTGCATCTGCTGCAGTCGTGTAGGGGAGCCCTGTTTCGAGGTTGTGGCCACAATATTCTTCTTTCCCTATGAGCGAGTTGTAAGGAAAATAAATTTCCTGGTTTGGGAAACAATCTTACTACGTTGTTTTGTAGTAGTAAAAGAGATGACAGGAGGCAGTACTACCTCCGGTATCCTGTACAAGTTATTTCCCAAAGTAATAACAACAGCACGAGGCCTAGACTCATACACAGCATGTCCCCTCAACAAGTATGGCTGGCCCAATAATACATCAGCTACATCAAGAGGAGCAACATCACACAATAACTCATCCGTGAATGACTTGATACTGTACGGAAGGCGACACTGCTGGCGGATGCGGAGATCTCTCCCTGGGTCGAGCCACTCGATGGTATACGACTGCGGGTGTGCTATGGTCGGTAGGCCGAGCTGCTTCACGACCTCTGCTGAAATGAGGTTCTTTTGGCTTTCGCTATCGACAAGAAATTGTAGCGGGGAACCCTTCACCCACATTTGCGAATGGAAGAGGCGCTCCCCCTCCTCTGGATCCTCCCTCTGGATCTTGGTGGTCGCAACAATGGCACTGGGATTCGCATCAATGATCTGCTTCCCTTTGTCATTGCCTTTGTCTGGTTCTGATTCAGGATCATAAAATGCATCTGATTCGGGTGCCTTTAGTTCGGCCACCAATGACTGTTTGGCCCAACACTCGTTTGTGCTGTGAGTGGGGCTATTACGAAATTCACACCACTTCCCTGTGTCCTTTGGATTTGTGGTGTTGTTCTGAGTCACACTGCTTTGGCCTTGCCCCTTGTTCTTCGGTTCCGAGGCACCTTTCGAGTTCGCATATCCAAAGTCTCGCTTCTTCTGCTTAAATTTATGCTCGATCTTGGCAGGATAGCGATATGCCGTGCCAATCGATGTAATGTCGAGGAACTCCATTTCCTCCTGATTATGTTTGTGTAGACAGCCGCGATACTTGAGCACCAAATGTCTCTCCGAATTTTTAATACCCAACTTTGTGCGCAGGGTATGGAACAGAACAGATTCATCAGTTCGTGCACATCTTGATGCCTTTGTTGCCGCAGCGTGGTCCATTGGATGTATTTGTCCTCATAGCTCCCCATGGGGTAATATTGTTCCTTGATGTTGTCTCGAAACGAATTCCAAGTGGGTGTGGCCGAGAATAGAGAGGGTTCCCCTTCGTCCTCTTGCTCACAGTAAGTTTCCTACCAGTCTTTGACATGGGGGGCGGCTTTGAGGAGTGCAAAAATAAACTTTTCTCGGTCAGAGAAATTATGGACCGAGAAATACCCTTCCAGCAAATTCAACCATCTATTTATGGCGTTTGCATCTATTTGGCCTCAAATACAGGAATGTCAAAGTTTACCTGTACCTTGAAGGGAGTGGCGCCTCTAGAGTGGCTGTTGGATGCAGATGCACCGTAGGTGGGCAGTCGTTGAAGGATCTAAGCAAAGTTATCCATCATCACGTTCCTTCGTTTCTCGAGGGCCTCCTCGAGCAATATTTTGATAGGATCTCCTGCTCCCTCGTCTTTCTTTTCTTCCGCCATGGGAGGTCGTCGGGGTTTGCGAGGCTGATCTTGCAAGGGTTCGACTAGATCAAGCCCTAACTCCTTATATCCTGACCGCGCTGGGGACATGCAAAGAAAAACAAAGAAAGAGCAGACTGCTCTGATACCATTGATCTGGATTTATGCAAGAACGCAACATAATACAGAAATAACCCTAAACATAGAGATGCAGCGGAAATAATGCTTCATTTCATTAATATCAAATAACAGAAATATGCTTACAAACATAATGGAAATAAACTAGCTAGGGTGTTGGTAGCGAATCTCTGAGAAGAGATGTGGCGGCTACAGACCTCTGAACTATGTTACAATGAGGCTTGAGGGCCTATGAAGCACCAAAACTATGGGCCCCGTTTGGGTAAATTGGTGTTTCAACTTCCCGGGAACGTAACTTCGTCATACGATCTTCGTTTGACACGTATGATACATCGTTAGAAAGATCTATCCGACTACGACTGTTGTCACGAATATCAATTCTGCAACGGAATCATATTTGCCAGAAAAATGATGCCCAAAAAACGTTGTTTAGGGCCTCAAAACGGCTCCGGAAGTTCAGGACCCGAAAAACTACTAAAAATAGTAAGTTGTGCTGTAACTTAAAAACTAAAAGAACTGATAGTGGGAGTTCAAATGGAATAGGTGGGTGGCCACCAATGTCCACCTGGATCATTAAGGCCCCAAAACTGCTCTGCGAGTGCAGGACCCGAAAACTTGCTAAAAATAGTAAGTTGTGCTGGAAGTGAAAAGTTGCGGGTCCAAATGGAATAGGTGGGTGGCCACCGATATCCACCTCGATCATTCCTCCTGCCTCTACTCTCTTTTTGTCTTTTGTATAAATTGTATCATGTGCAGCTCTCATAACCTCCAAGCTAGATTGAGGACAAAGCTCAACATCATGTCCGGGGATTTTAGCCAGATGGTATTTCAATCGGCATATCCCTCTTGTCATATGCAGCCCACATAATTTGCAATTCTATATTTGCCGGTTTGTCCCACCTTCAAGTTTCCCATACTGCCAAAATGGGTCAAAGGGCTTTGGCTTATTTGCAGTGGAAATGTTTAATGGACAGCTTCAAAATTCAATTCTAGGGCACCAAAATCACAAAAAAATTGACATTAAACCCCCACTAGACAAAAAATAACAGCCTCATTTAAAAAATCAAATTTTTAGAAATTTCAATTAGATTATTTGCAATGAAAAATGGCAATAATAGGGTGCATAAAAAAGTTAAAAGCAAAAAATCAAGCTTGCTGTCCAAATATGGGAAAAACCCTTGCATTGGGTCATGGGCATGAAAATCATAGCAAATGACAAAAAAAGAAGAAGGAAAACATTGGTAGGCAAAGAGACAAGCAAACATATGCCTTAATATATGGAAAAATCCATTATCATGGGGGTATTTAAGAACATACCTGTGAATGGAAGAAGAGAAGCCTGTCTGGCTGATTTGGCTAATGATCTTGAACCTTTGATCCACAAAAAAATCTTTGTTGGTGATGATAATGGCTGTTTGGCCATCAATCCCTCCTTGAAAATCACCACAAGCTCCTCCTTCCTTCTCCGACAGCAAAAAAAAAAGGCAAAATGACAAACAAAAACCCAAATCTTGCTTTCAAACCCTGCGGTTGTGCCTTACTGGCAATTGTTATGGTCGTGATCCGATTTCTGACTTTTTTTGAAAAAATCACGATTTTTTCATTGGAAAAATCACAATTTTTACTCACCGGAAAATTTTCGCTGATTTTATCCACTCTGGTTTTACTATTTGCTCACCATCTGTAGATGCCCATATTCTCAATCATAGTGAGGCCATTGGCACCAAGAAGGACTTAGTTGAGTTAAATTCAAACACCGTGCATTGTATTCTCTTTCTTCAACCTGTTATAATTAGGTGTTGTGATCCTCAGATGGAAGATCTAAAAAGGGTAGCATTTCTGAGATCTTGTGAGTTGCTTATGTTAAAAAGAACAGTAGTCATGTAAACAACTTTCCAGATTTCCTTCTGTAGCAGGGCACGACAAATCAAAGGTAGAAAACATAGATTTTTATGAAGTAAAAGGCGTCCATAAATGCTATTATTGGCATCTTGTACGTCCTGACTCCTTATGTTCAAGATTGCTATAATATAAACAGATATTTACTTTTCCATGTCCCTAAAAACGATCTACACATGGACCACAAAATCCTTAGGGCTTTTGGGATATTCAATTTTCAAGACGTCTCTATATTTGGAAACACCTTTAAGTGCACATGAGCATGCATGTTTCAAGATATTTCTTCTAAACCTCCGAATATACTGATTATCTTAATGATCTTTCCAAATACAATTGAATTTTCAATTGGGATTTTCCCTTTTTAAGTCAGAAATGTTAGAGTAAAGTGGGTTTTACTTATGTAATTTACGTAAGTATGAGGCCCCTAAATTTACAAGTGTACATACCATAAATCTGTAAGAGCTTAAAAAGTAGCACATAACTTGTACTTTATGATTACAACTTTAATTTATGGAAACAAATCTACAAACAAACATCATGTTTCAACGTCTGTTTTCAACAACGAAATTTTGTCTCGGTCCAATTGTAGATGTTCATTATGAATATATAACCAATACAATCATACTGCAGTTATTAAAATGATTCATTAAAGAAAACAGAAATATTCCTATGGAGTTGCAATTGTGTTTCTATAGTTATCTTTATGTTTGGTAGAAAATGCATGAACAATAATGTTCCTTTGCATCATTAGGGGCAATTACTAGTTATCATTTGGCTGTCTTAATTTTCTTTCACAGATTCTTGTTTAGTTGTAGATTGCTAGGTCACTGTTTTATATGTACTTGGAGTTGGGACTATGCTAGGGTGATTAAGTCTATTATAGAGCAAGTAACCAAGAGGTCTGAAAATCTTGGTATTGCATATGCAGGTGAAAGGAGTACGGGGTCCCATATTCGAGGATGGTCCCAGTTTTGAGACCGCTTTCAGACTTTTTCATGGCTCTGATGGGGTGGTTCCACTTTCTGGAAGGTCATCGGAACATATTTCTGAGACTTTGGCTGATGCAGACAATACTGCAAGCACAAAGTTTCATCCATTTGCAGCATCAGCAGCAACTGTTAGTCTATCAGCATTTGGGCCTGGTGGGCCTTTCAGTTTCGATTTTTTCATGGGAGAGCATGACCACAATAAGAAAAACAGAAAGAGAAGAGAGACAAATGAAAAGAAGTCAGACCCATTAAAAGAGGTAACTTTAGCATACTGGGTTTAGTTTTCTGTAGGTCAGGTTGTTTATCTGAGAGTTTAGGGTGGAAAGCATGTTCACTTATGCTTGTTTAATTGGAAAATTCTGCAATTATCCTTGCCCATGTGGATAATATGTTTAATCTCTAGTTTGTTGTTACAATGTATATGATGCTCTCCTGTGTTAGAAAACTTGATGGCATGCTGCATATTATTGTATCTTTGTGTATTTTATTTGTAGGTTTGTCGTAACATTATTTGTTTTTGATAAGTTAGTATGGTAGTTTAAAAAAATAAAAATAAAACGCTAAGTTAGGACATGGATGAAAAAGATTTTTTTTAAAAATGTTAGGAAAAGTATATTTTATTATATCCACGTTGGAAAAAATGATAGGATAGTTTGCTCTAAATAAAGGAGGCAAAAGAAAAAATGTTAGGGAAGCATGAAATAAAAATGTTAATGCTTTAGTGTTTAAACTTTAAAGTAATAATGGCCGCCTGTTTAAATGCGCCTAATTTTCAAAATGTAAACTTTAATTCATGTATGTTTAAACCTTTGAAAGGGGTTTAATATTCATTGATTAAATTGACATATATGTGTGCATATGGATTTTATCATAAGGTCGCTAAACGACAAAGCGGTCAAATCACATGGAGAATAAAGCGCTTGCAAATTTCGACAGTAGATCTCAAGCTCCCCTCAGATCTACGACGAAGATCAACTTTGCACCCCCTCCGCTTATTTCTTGTTAACGCAAAGAGGTGTTAACGCAAAGAGGGAGGAGGGGGTGGGGGGGGGGGGTCTGGCAACACTGTGTGACTTCGCACTCCCTCCGCCTGAAACGGGAAACCGGGAGGTACCCCGCCCGAAATCCACCTCTGGTTTTCAACCCTCACAACCGTTTGTCCACACCACGATTGTTGATCCGTTAATGAGTCATATCCCTCCACGTCACTTGTCCGTTAATCCCTAACGCTCCATTATACTCGTTAATTGCCCCGTTAGCCAAGAAATTTGCTCCATTATATCTGTTAAATTTTAATCCTACTATTATGCAGTTAAACCTCATTTGACTGTTAGCCACGACTGTTAAACCCAAACTGAAGTCTATAAAATTGCAAACAATCTTTCGTTCTCTACTTTACCTCGTTCAAAGTCGCTTTCATCCTCCATTCCATTCCACAATGAATTATCATTTCTGTAATCGCTCTTCATATTCCCGAAACCCTGTCATAGGTTCTGTAACCCGAGCTTTAAAGTCTTATACTAGCCTATACCAGTGAAGCATGGCACCTAAGGCCAAAACCAAGAAACAAACAACTTCGAAAGGTAAAGGTAAGAAATGAATGACAGAAGAAATCCATAATGTCAACAGTGTTGCAGAGGTTGAGTCCGAGGTCGCTCATCAAGCTGCTAAGGTCATTCCTAAAGCTGCCAAATCCGTTGCAGAAGACATTCCTGCAAATCCGCAAATCAATCTTGACCTCATACCTCTTGCCGATCCCTATTTTAAAATCGCTGACTGTCATTGTGAATATGATTTCTACGAGCTACATTTGTGGCTAAAACAGAAGCACCTGGATAACCAAGACCCTATCAGGTTTTGGGAGTCTATATTGCCTTTGTTTGCATTCCCTCAAACTCACCCATTCCCGGATCTAATTGCCCGGTGTTAGAAGCAGTATGACCCTATAACCAGGTCAGTGGTGGCTCAGAATGGAAACGTTCTGATCACCATATCCCCTGAAACCATTAACCAGATGCTTCTCATTCCTCCTTCTGACTCCTTATCCTATTTCTCTCCTGCTGCCTATGAAATTTTCAGGAGGAAAACATTTCTGCAATACTTGGTTTATTTCACCTACTTATGAGATAAGTTATTTACAGATGCTTTAGTAAATTCTGAAATAAACACATTTGCAGATCTTCACTATCGTTAAGAGCATAAGAACAGAAAAATGATTTACACAAGTAGCACAATAGAAACAACCACATGAACATAATTATTTTTGGACAATTGTCCCCGGAAAAACCCAATGTGGGAAAACCAGTGCAGTAGATGAGGGTTTTATATTTATATTCAGAAATGGAAAGTACATTTACAGGAGTCTGATGAGCGGAGAAAAAATTAGTAAATACTTGGCTGAATTTTCTAGACCTTCCAGACAAATTTCGGACCCTCAGGGTGACCTTCTTCACCCTCTGTGTCATCCGGCGTGAGAGCTTTGCGCAGTCCCTCTCTGGACTGTGTGATTCTGCGTGGAGGGGTTCTTGCTACTGATCAACTCACCCTTCCTTTCATCCTCCCTCCTTCTGCTTCTCGATAATTGACTCCTCCCTCCTTCTGCTTCTGCAACCCAGCCTCTACAAAATCACCCACTGAAATCAAATACTCTTGCTTCAGAATTGATTTCCTTTGGGTACTGAGAGTGTCCCCGGCTTGATTTCCAAATGGCCCTCAGGTCTCTTCTTATAGTCTTCCTGCTGACGAATCAACGACCAAGATTATATCGTTAATCAATAGATTAGATTAAAAGATGACTTGATCTTCCTTTTTTAGAAGATTCACACTCTGCTCTATTAATACCCTTTAATTATTTAATTTCCCTAAGTTTAAACTTAGGGTCTGCATTAAAATCATTAATTATTTTAATAAAGTCATAACCGAGTGGAATTTTCACAAACGATTTCTGGGTTCTCTGGATACTTGATGTCCAAGCCTCTTTACCAAAAATGAGACTTAGAACACTTTCCGATGATATAGAAATCAACACTCCCTCTTAGCGAGGAAGGTGTTTAAGCAAGGTTCCGCTGTACTGCGCTGACTCTACATCATCTGCTACGCTAATAATGTCCTGGCTGCTGCCCCTCATCTCTGCGCTGCTGCTTCCTGTATTGCTGCCCTATCACTGCATCATCCGTACTGCAGCTCCCTCTTCTTCTGAAGACCACCCTTTCCTCTAATGGAAGGGGTTCTCGACCATCCGCATCTTCTCTCTGCAGTAAGTGAACTTGATCTTACTTAGAGCCTTTGTGAGGATATCTGCCACCTGTTCTCCTATAGGAGTGTATCACAACTGTATTGGTCCCATCTGGACATCGTCCCTGATAAAGTGACACCGAATGTCAATGTGTTTCGACTAGTCATGAAACACAGGATTTTCAGAGAGCTTAATGCAACTCTGATTATTGCACATAATCCCGGTTGGTTCCATCCGCTCCTTGAGCAGGTTCAAGAGTAACTTGCGGAGCCATATGGCCTCGCATGAAGCTGTGCTCGTTGCCATGTACTCTGCCTCGGCTGAGCTCAGTGCTACGAAATTCTATTTCCTGCTACACCAGGAGGTCATTCCTGATTTGAGACTAAAACAATACCCACTGGTACTTTTCCGATCTACTGTGCTTCCAGCCCAATCTGCATCTGTGAACCCACTCAACTGGACCTCATTATTCTTGGTGTACTTCAACCCATACTCGATTGTCCCTCTCAGGTATCTGAGAACATGTTTGGCTGTTGCCCAGTGAACCCTCCTTGGTTCCACCATGAACTGAATGAGGTTATTCACAACATAACAGATGTCCGGTCTCGTATTGACCAGATACATTAATGATCCGATGAGCTGTCTGTACAATGTGGGATTAGCCTCATCATCCTCCAATGTGTCTATCTTCTTCCAGTTAGTAATCATTCACGTGGCCATGGGTCTATAGTCTTCCATCTGAAGTCTCTTTAGGATTTATGTTGTGTATCTTCCTTGTCCTAGGAAGATTTCCCCTTTCTGCTGGCAGACTTCTAATCCAAGAAAATAGTGCATCTGCCCCAGGTCCTTCATGTCGAATTCTGTTGCCAGATTCTCCTTGCAGTCTTTGATGAGCTTGGATGATCCGGTCAAAAACAGGTCATCCACATAAACAACAAGAATAAGCGGCTCATCTCCTACTCTCAACTAGTATAAGTTGGGATTTGCGTCACTCTTGACGAACCCCATCTTCTGCAAGTAGCTATCAATCCGACCATACCATGCCCCGGGGGCTTGTTTTAAGCTAGACAAGGCTTTCTTAAGTCTGCAAACATGAGTCTTTTGCTCATGTGTCTCGAAGCCCTCTGGCTGCTCTATGCACACTTCCTCCTCTATCACCTCGTTCAAGAATGTAGTCTTGGCATCCATTTGGTGAATCTCTCATCTCATCTGCGCAGCCAAAGAGATGACGGATCTGAGAGAAGTGTATCGCGCTACTGGAGCAACAGTTTCTTCATAGTCAATGCCTTCCTTCTGGGCATACCCCTTGGCTACAAACCTTGCCTTGAACTTCTCTATGCTGCCATCTGCAGCATATTTGATCTTGTAGATCCATCTGGATCCTACAACAGATCTATCTTGTGGTCTAGGGACTACTTCCCAGACATCATTTGTCACGATGGAGCTATACTCCTCCACCATGGCATCCAACCATACCTAATGCTGAGCTGCTTCCCGAAAGGTAGAAGGTTCTCCAACCTTAGCTACCAGTGTCAGATATCTGTCTGGTTGTTTCCTTATCCTCTTTCTTTCTCTAGGGGCTCCAAAATATTTCTCTACATCCCTAAGAATTTGTTGGAGTTTGCTCGGTCTCCCATCAGTTGTGGGCGGTCTCACCTGTTCTTCCTCATGTTCTTCGTTGGAGGAGCTTCCCTCAGAGTTATTGTGCCTTGGAGAGGCACTGGACCTCTCCTCTATAGGTCGTTGAGGATATACTAGTGGATCTTCCTCAAACTGCATATCTGTGGCCATCTCTCGAGATTTCCTGAAGGCTCTCTCCTCCAGGAACTTTACATCTCTTCTTACCACGACTTTCTTGCTCTCTGGAATATAGATGTGATATGCCTTTGCATTCTTGCTATATTCCATCAGGAAACCCTTCTCTGCTGTTTGATCCAGCTTCTTCCTCTTTTCTTCTGGAACGTGGCTGTACACTATGCTGTCGAATATCCTGATGTGGCTCACTTCTGGCTTGTTGCCTGTGAACACACTCTCGGGAGTTACCTTCCCCAAAGCTCTATTGGGAACTCTATTTTGAATATATACTGCTGTGTTACAGGCCTCTGCCCATAAGAATTTGGGCATATCTTGGTCGTACAACATCGTCCTTGCAGCTTCTATTATGGTCCGATTCTTCCGTTCTGCAATTCCATTTTGCTCTAGATTGTATGGAGCTGTCCATTCTCTCTTGATGCCTTCCTGTGCACAGAAATTTGTGAAGTCTTTATCAATATATTCTCCACCGTTATCTGACCGCAACTTCTTGATCTTCTTTCCTGTAGAGTTCTCCACCAATGCTTTGAAATCTTTAAATTGATCAAAGACTTCATCATTGGTCTTTAAAAAATAGATACAAGTTTTCCTGGAATGATCATCAATGAAAGTGGCAAAATACTCTGCCCCACTGAGAGCAGTTGTGCACATTCGGCTGCGAATGTCAGTGTGTATTGACTCTAATACACCTTTGGCTCTGCTGCTGCTTCTTAGAAATGCTGCCTTAGCGTACTTCCCTAGTACGCATCCCCTGCAAACTTCGTCTTTCTTCGTGTTGAGTTCAGGAGCCCCTATGACAATATTTTTGAGAATCCCCAAGGCACCATGATGTAGATGCCCCATCGTTCTGTGCCATAATTTATTCAGATCTCTGTCGTCTGTACTGTCAATCAGGGCCACCGGAGATTCAAGTTGGAGCTTATACAGCTGTTGACTCCTTATTTCGATTTGTGCCTTTTTGCTCCAGTTAGGGTGTTTGACATACACCTTATCTCGAATAAAGTATACGTCATAGCCCTTGTTCTGAAGTTGAGACACCGAGAGTAAATTCATCCTCAACCCTGGTACATGCAGAACATTCGTGGCTCGAATCTTGTTGCCATGCTCAGTCTGAAATGTTATGGTACCTCTCTCGATGGGGGTACATTTTGCCTTGTTTCCCATAGTTATTTGGAAATTCATCTGTTCTTCTTGGTAGCTCGAAAAACATTCTCGAACCTTCGTCATATGAGCAGATGCTCCACTGTCAATATACCAAACACGTGGAGGAGTTGTGCTTGACATATAGACAAGATCCTCCTCTAGTCTGGATGCCAACAACTTCATGTCGTGTTCTCTTTGCATTTCTGTGTGCTCTGGAGGACTGCGTGAGTCCCTTTGAGTGCGTGAACCCTTCCGGATGATGGAACTTTGGTCCATGGCGGAGCCTCCGTTTCTGTTTTTAGTCCTTTGCTCGATACCATGTGAAAATTTCAAGAGGAAAATATTTCTGCAATACTTGGTTTATTTCTCCTACTTATGAGATAAGTTATTTACAGATGCTTCAGTAAATTCTGAAATAAACACATTTGCGGATCTTCACTATCCATTAAGAGCATAAGAACAGAAAAATGATTTACACAAGTACAATAGAAACAACCACATGAACACCATTATTTTTGGACAATTGTCCCCAAAAAAACTCAATGTGGGAAAACCGGTGCAACAAATGAGGTTTTATATTTATCTTCAGAAATGGAAAGTACATTTACAGGAGTCCGATGAGCAAAGAAAAAATTAGCAAACACCTGGCTGAATTTTCTAGACCTTCCAGACAAATTTCGGACCCTCGGGGTGACCTCCTTCACCCTCTGCGTCATCCAGCATGAGAGCTCTGCGTAGTCCCTCTCTGGACTGCGTGATTCTGTGTGGAGGGGTTCTTGCTGCTGATCAACTCACCCTTCCCTTCATCCTCTTGACTTTTGCTTCCCGATAACTGACTCCTCCCTCCTTCTGCTTCTGCAACCCAGCCTCTACAAACTCACCCACTGAAATCGAATTCTCTTGCTTCAAAATCGATTGCTTTCAAGTACTGAGAGTGTCCCCGGCTTGATTTCCAAATGGCCCTCAGGTCTCTTCTTATATTCTTCCTGTTGACGAATCAACGGCCAAGATTATATCATTAATCAATGGCTCAGATTAAAAGATGACTTGATCTTTGTTTTCTAGAAGATGCACACTATGCTCTATTAATAGCCTTTAATTATTTAATTTCCCTAAGTTTAAATTTAGGATTTGCATTAAGATAATTAATTATTTTAATAAAGTCATAACCAAGTGGAATTTCCACAAACGATTTCTGGGTTCTCTGGATACTTGATGTTCAAGCCTCCCTACCAAAAATGAGACTTAGAACACTTTCCGATGCTATAGAAATCAACACTGCCCTCATGGATCTTTATCATAAATTATCCTTCCCTCAGAGAGCTTAGATTTTTGACATCTTTCTACCTGAGGATGCAGATTTACCAAAGAGAAATCCCCCATATGCATCCTCCATCTTTCCTATAGCTTCCAAACACTGCATCTCCCTTCTCTCTTATCTGTTAGGATACCCAAATGATGAAACCGTTGATGAACCCATCCTAGGTTTCTTATCTATCTTCAGTGTTGACAAATCACCTTTGTTTATGTACAATTATAGTCATTTCTTGGTTGATATTAACCATGAACAATTCATGAACTTCACCACACAAGGAGAATTTAATTATTCCTCTGTGATTATTCATATGATTTTGTTTTAGTAGGCAGATATGTTGCCCATTCACTTTAACAAGCAGGATGCGCAAGGAGTGAATCAATCAGTGATTCACTAGACATAATTGGTCAGAGCTTCATCAACAACCACTTCTTTCTCAGAATTCATAGACCATTCATCCATCCAGTTAGGCAGCTCCTTACCAGTCAATCAGAGCCTAGGATTGGAGAAGACATTAAAAGAATTCTACACCTCACTGAACAAGCAAAAACATGTGATTGGTATCTATACAAGAATTATACATAGATCAGGGTGTATGGCTGCGAGCTTCCACCATACAAACTTCCAAAGTATGTGCTTATGAGAATTTTCTCCTTACAGTACATAAGACAGATGTCAAATATGGATGAATTGCATTTTGTTTCAGGAAAGAGGAAAGCCCAGTTTAAAATCAAGGCCAATGTTGGATCATTCATTTGTAATACCATAGCAGCTGGTACTGATGCAGATGCACTATTAAAGAAGATGGGTTTTCAATCAAGTTTTACTTGGTCATATGACCCCCATGGCATTATTTGTGCTCCGAGCGTTGAACTTAAGACAACCTCTTACACTCATACCTCCAGAGCAGAAATAGAGAAATAAATGAATCAGGATGAATGGGTAGAAGGTACTTTACAAGAAGCAGATGAACAAGTCATTTCTACTTCAAATGTACAAACACCAGTGCCTGATAGCAAACAACAAAAAAGGGTCAGAGAAGAGACACCACATTCCAAGGAACTTATGAAAGAATTTATCTTACAACATAAGAAACCAAAGCTTACTTCTTCCTTGCTTTTAGAAGATAAACAACCAGAGATCATAGATTTGGGAGGCACTGAAGTCTCCACATCCACCAATGTTCCTCAGACTCCATCAACATCACCTGCAAGAGAGCCGCTAGAAATCATCCAACATTCAGAGCCCAGCTCTTCAGAAGAACATAATATTTTCTCTAAATTTCTAGAAATCAAGCAAAAGAATGAAGCACTGAAATCAGATGTTTACAGCCAATTTTGGAAACAGAGATCTACATCACAACACAGGGTTCTCACTGCCTTTGACAGTGAGAAAGGCTGGATGCAGATGCCCTTTCTGCAAGCAGCAATGCCATTTCCAAAGACACATGTTGAGTATAAGAAGATTGTCTTCTCATTTGATACAAGACACATACATCCAATTGACCAGATGGATATGCACAGGTAGTCAGGACTTGGGAGAAATGCTATTTTCAACCATGACTACAACAGCTATGTCTCTTTCAAAATCGAAAGTAGCACTGTCAAATATGCAATCCCATTTGAAGATTGAGAATTTGTCTTGTTTGGCTAAAGACAACAGGATAAAGACATGGAAGAACTTGTAGTAAAAGTGGGTTATGATCCTAATAACTTCAAGGCAGCTGAAGAAATCATTAAGAACAAAAATGCAGACATTGCTATTCTGCGAAAACAAATCAAGCTACCTTCGACTGAAGACCCACAGAATAAAGAGATGGCACAAAGTGAATCTGATAAGGAGGAGATGCTTAAATTAATTATTGATCAAAATCTGCAGATCAGAAAAATGGAAGAACAAATTGAAGAACTGCTGAAAGAGAAATCAACACTCCAAGTGAATACTGATCCTACTTTAGCAACTCAAACATCTTCTGTAGGTGCAAAACCCTCAACAACCTTGAACATAATTGATGCAACACAACTGGCTCAAGATTTGGCCACTCAGAAGCAAGCACATGAGAAGCTACATCAGAAGTTTCAACTTATTGAGTTACAAAAGATTAGAAATGATACTTTATATCTAGAAGAAATGCAGAAGACTCATCAGTTGGAACTTAGAATTAAAGAAGTAGAAAGTGAAACTTTGATGGCATCAACTTTAAGAGAAGCTAAGCAGAGTATTTGGGAAAACATGAGCGAGTCCATTACTGAAATATGGCCATATATTCAAATCATCTTCGAGCAGCAGGAACTCATCAACAAATGCAGAACAACAATTCAAGAGCAGAAGGATCAACTCCAAAAGAAGCCAAGTGAAGCTTCTAATATGATCAAGGTTCTTAATTCAAAGAACAGAGAGGAGTTGGAAGCAATCAATATCTCAGACAGGACTGCAGTCTGCAACCATTTTGGAGATAAAGAAGGTTTTGCAGAAAAGGAACTTGATCAACCAGTTGCAGACCAAGTGTGAAGCCTTAAATGTTATTGTTCAAAGGTTTCATACTAAATTTAATGTTTTAAATCATAAAGGTTTGCCAGGTTTAGTTGTATTAGATGACAAGTTGGTCAAGTTAGAAGATTATTGCAAAAAGTTATATACAATTGCAATAGACAAAACAAAGGTTGCAGGTATCAAAGGCCACATTACAGGCAGAGATTTTCTTGAAGCTCTACAGTTTGATTTGATTATTTGGCATCAAATCAAACAATTATTCATCCAAAAACCAACTTTTGACAGATTCATAGAAGTGGATGAAATCTTCAGGAAAATGATGAATGTAGAAATCCCAAGTGAAAGCGGGATAAGTTTTGTGAAACCATCAAGTGAAAGATTAATTTTGCAGCATGCTGGCACATCAAATTTTGAAAAGCCAAGTCAGCAACAACTTCCAACGAAAAAGGACAAGTTAGCAACAACTTTCACCAAAAAAGGGCCGAATCATCAACAACCTACAGAAAAACAGAGACACTCCATCTGTCTGTCTCCTTCATTTATTCTTCTTATCCTATTATTGTAAATCATTTAAGATATTTTTAAAGTTTTGTTAATTAGTATAAGTAACTCTCAGCACGAGTTATGAAGTGTTGCACCCTTGGATGAGTAGATTTTGTAAAGCAGAAATTGTACAAGTCTTTTTGATCATGAATAATACAAGAATGATTCTGAACTTATCTCATACAACTTTGTCTTCTTTGTGAGTTTCCAGTTTTCTGTCATTTTGTTTCTTCATATATTTAATTATCATCAAGATAACTAGGTGTGGTTGACTGTGTTTCAGTAACCTTATAATTCCTCACAAAGTTAGAATTATTATAAAGAATGATTTTATTGACAATCTGTTAATGTAAGTCCCTTTTATCAATAAATTGTCAGTGTCTTGGTGATGTTAGATATATTTTGTTGAATTTTTAAACACTGTACAAAAATTATCCAGCTTATGGTTTATTGAATAGTTCAATCTGAATATTTAATAATCATATTCCCTTACATAAGTCTACTTAATCGAAATCATAAAATCTTAGTCATTGTATGAGATGAACAAGCAACGCTTACTTATAATTATTGATATTATCAACAAGATTTAAAAACCTTAACTGTTTGATTAAAATCTATCTTATGCATTGGTCCTCCAAATATTTCAGAACACAAACAAAACATTTTAGATGCTTTGGATGATTATTGACCACAATCATCTCAAAGGACAACATCATATTGACGCCGTTGCCGGGGAGACGAAGAATAGAAGCTAAATCTTCCTGGGACAACGATTTTTCCCTTTTCCTTTCAGGTGAATAAAGGATAAAGATATAGGTCGAAACCTTTCACCTGGCGATTCCACTGATTCAAACTGGCTCCTTTTAAGCACACAAGATCTCGATCTGAATCTGAGATTGTTAACCCTTTACCAGATCCAGAAAGACTCGTTAGGGAAGCCTCTTTGAAAATAAAACGTAACATTTCTGCTTCTTCCTCTTCAACCTTACACCCTAAAGAAAGTTCATCCGTAGACCCCTTTTCAGTAATATCATCCCAACCTGATTTGACTCAATTACCCCCTAGAGTTGCTGAACTTTATTCACAAGGAGTAGATCTTCAGTCACTTGAGTCATATCAAGTCCCATCTTTCCCTGTAGACTCACCTACATCTGAGACAGAATTGGGCTTGCATTTGCACTAATTTAAGCCTATAGATTTTGTTACTCAAGTCTATCATCCTATTCCATTAAACTCTAATCAACCAGAAGATACATTTTATGTCTATTCTAATCCATTATTCGAATATAAGGAAGAAGATTTAACACCATCAGCTCAAAAGCTAATTGTTAAAATCCCTAGGAGATCCTCTCTTCCTCCTCCTCCTTCACATTCTCCTCCACCCTCTAATACTCTTTCACCCACATCTTCATCAACATCTTCATCATCATAATCTTCATCATCCATGGGTTTTCAACCCATTATACAAGCTAGGTATGCTGCCCTTGTTCTTCCTAATGTCTTGGGAAATTTTCCTGATGGATATCTTAAACATTTACTAAGATTTAATGGAGAAACAGGTTCCTCAGCAAAGGATCATATAGATGCCTTCTTAGATTTCGCAGACAACATGGACATCGAGCATGAAGATGTTTATATGAGATTATTTATGCAGTCTTTGGAAGGTAACATTAGGATCTGGTTTAGGAAACTTAGAGAAGATTCTATTTGGACCTGGAATGACCTGGAATGAACTTATAACTATCTTTAAAAACCAATGTGGGGTAAAGAAAGATGTTGTTTACCTTCTCACTGAATTTGAAGAGTTAAAAAGAAATCCCGGTGAACCAGTGGCTGAATTTATCAAAAGATTTAACAAACTCTACCACAAAATGCTTGCTAATTGTAAACCTCCAGTAGTTTCTGCAAAGGTCAGATTTTCAAAAGCATTCGATGATGACTTTGCAGTTATACTAAGGGAGAGAGTTTATAATACATTACAAGACATGTAGACTAATGCTATTGAGGTAGAAGCCAATAGGTCAGCTTCTAGTAAAATTAGAGCTAAAGAAGAGAAAGCCCAAAGGAAATTAAAAAATAAGGCCCTCTAAGTCTAAAAGTGAAGATTCAAAGATTGATGAAATCACAGCTCTTCTTATAAATCTATCCAATATAATTTCAAAGATTGAAACTCAACCAAGAACAGTCCAACAAACTGTTTCTAGACCACAAACACAGGCCCAAGGTTAGTACAAGAAAGCTGCGCCATTGCAAATTCTTCAGAGGCCTCATAATGACCAACAAGTACCCACACCATTGTTGATTGATGATCAACAACCTGAGGACAATACTTTTTCTATTACTGAAGACATTAATATTGTAGATCCTTCATCCTTTCAGATTGCCATTGTCCCTATTTCCCAAAATCAAATCCCTCAAGAAAACCAAGATACTTCTCAGGTTTCTAAGTATCAAGTTTTTTCTGAGTTTCTGATTGCAAAACTCAATAAAAGATATGACTTAAGACCTAGAGCTGGTCTTGGTAGACCTCCCAAAAACCCTGTAATCATTGAACTGTTGGAATCACGATTGCCGTTAGACTAAAACCCACAGGCATTAGTCTCCGTTACAATTGCCAGAGTTAGGATCCACGAGAGGCGGTTAGTCCATTTTGCAAAACACACGGGGAGCGTTGAACCCAATGTCCAACAATCTCCCCACCAACGCGAGTCGGGTGAGTTTCGAACTCGAGACCTGGCGGTTAGTCCATGTCGCGAAACACACGGGGAGCGTTGAACCCAATGTCCAACATGAACCTCAACTGAAAACAACTGAAACTCAAGCTACTTCTTCTCAACCTCTAAATCAGTGAACTGATTCTACTCAGATTGACAAAACAATATTGACTGCTTTTAATGTTGAGAAAGAATTAGAAAGAGTTAAAATTTAAATTCCACTTTTTGAACTCTCTAAAAATCCAGGGTATAAAAGTCAAGTAGCAAAGTGGATCCAAAATTCTATTATGGATGTTGAAGGAGATATTATCAATCTATAAAATGAAAGACCCACTATAGCTTTTGGTCCTAGTTCTGATATGATTGATGAATCTATTCCACCCTTCTATGTGACTTTAAAGGTGCATGATCGCCTGCTATACAACTGTATGCTTGATTCTGGTGCTTCGCACAATTTAATGCGTAAATTCGTCATGGAACAACTTAATCTGTATATCACTCGAACCTATCACGACTTGTATACTTTTGATTCAAAGAGGGTCCAATGTTTAGGACTCATTAAAGATCTAGTGGTCACTTTACATCAAATACCAGTTAAAAGTGTAGTATTAGACATAGTTGTCACTGATATTCCTCTCAAATTTGGAATGCTTTTATTGAGATCATGTTGTGCAAAATTGGGAGGAAGTCTTCAAATGGACATGTCTTTTGCCACTATCCCTGTCTTTGGTGGAGAGAGCCTTAGTTTATATAGAGAAGTAAGATTCCTAAACACTGTTTGCAATGCTAATCAAGCTAGGAATCATCCCATTTATGCAGTAGATCAAGAATTTAGTTGTTTTCAACTATCATCAGACACTTCACAAAATTCTCAACTTAAGATTGAAGATGTAGTTGATACCTCTAAATCAGTTCAGACTGAAATTTGGAAATTATTTTTTGATGGATCTTGCACCAAAGATGGAGTTGGAGCAGGGTTTGTTTTGATTTCACCTAATAAAGAAAACATTACACAATCATGCAAATTAGATTTTGAAGTCACAAACAATGTTGCTGAGTACGAAGCTTTTATCCTAGGATTACAGCTTGCTAGAAGTTTAAAGATAAAAAATTTGAGTGTTTTCACTGACTCAGAACTAATAGTAAGACAAGTTAGGAGCTCTGTCACCTGAAAACGTGCCTAAGTCACTCCGATACTTAGGATACGTGGACACGGGATACGAAGTGTCTGGACACGGTACGGTGACCCCGAATGTGATACTTCGGGACACGTTACGTTATATATTATTTTATTAAAAAATATATATATATTTAAAAAAATATATATATATTTAAAAAAATATATATATATTAATATATTAAAAATTAGATATTTTTTGCACAATTCATACAAAATTCATTGCTTCAAACATAGATATTAGATACTCACGAGTCATACATCATCATTGATACTATAATACAAATTACAATGATACATTGATACACCATACATGATACAATCATCAAATTTACTCTGAAAGACAAGATTGAAGATAGTAAGATACTATAGTTTTTTCATTAAGTCATCAGAATCAAAATGTGTTACATAAGAACACTGCCAATGGCAAAGAGAAATAGAAAATACAAAATAAACTACAGTCTACAAGACTACAAGCCTAAAGCCTCAATGAGTCATAGTCATCAATCCTCATAATCAGCATCACTTTCCAAATCCTGATCATCATGCTCACCACTGCTCTCGTCTGCCTCTGATGCATCCTCCTCCTCTATCATCTCTGCATCTACTGGTGTCGAGGATGACCCCTCTAATCCATCATCAAATCTGACAGGCTCTAGCACTGGCGCATTGAGATCCAACTTGGCCAATGCCAACTCAACACTGCTATCCAGACCCATATCATCAAGAAAGACATCCCACATCTTTGTCTTTCCCTTCAACCACTCCTCCCTCTTCCTGTAGATGAGACGAAGGTTGGTGTGCACATACACCATTGTCTCTGCCCTGGACTGCTCAAGCCTACTCCTCTTCACACTATACAAATTCCCATATGTTCTCCAATTCCTCTCGCAACAAGAGGATGAAGTCACCTGAGAGAGGAGCCTCGTGGCTAATTGCTATAGAGGAGGGCATGCTGCCCCATGAGTTGCCCACCAAGAATGGGGCTTCTTAGCCCCCTATCTCGAATCAAATCATAGCCTCCAAATCGCCCCCTGCTAGTGGAAAAATCTTCAAAGGCATCCTCCACCTCCTCGACGGATGCCCTATCCTGAAAATTCCTCCTCAATGCATCTCTCCTCCCCTGTGAGATTTCAGCATCCATGTGAGGAGGAAATTTTCGGGAAGGTCCACCATTTAGCCACTCATGGCTGTACTATTTTGGGTTCAAGGAGTGAGCCAAACAATGTAAAGGTGTGCAATTCTTGTCCCATCTACTGACAATAATATCCTGTATGACAGTGAAGAAGGCCTCAGGTGATGTCTCATACTCTGGGCATTGAATCTGTAAAATAATGGTCCTCACATACTCAATCATGGAATCCCATCCCTCATAAACCTCTCCTACGATGGGTTGGTCTGTATCTCCAAATCTGAGCAAGGAAATGATAGGCTCCATGATCTGAATAATTAGATCTACCTTCTCCCACCATATATCATCCAATACTATGTTCTTCACCTTCTTTGAGGCTGCTTGATCCGTCTTTCTCCAAAAAGACAAAAACTCTGAAATAACCATAGACCCAAGAGAGGTCTTGACCTCCCTCAACCTCTTCAACATGATGAATGAAGAGGCAAACCGTGTATCTGCAATCTTCAACAATGATAGATATTTTTACTCCTTGTAGATAGTGAGGGCATTTGTATGGTTTGTTACAAAGTTGTGGATATGTCGTGCATCCTCAATAGTGGCTCCAATCCAAAGCACATCAGAAGCAATAGATTTTAGTGCCAAGTTCAATGAATGGACAATGCAAGGTGTCCAAAATACTTGTGGATATTTTGCTTCCACAATCATGCCGGGCTAGCCCTTGCAAACAGTAATTATCCGTAATGATTTGCACACAACAATCCACACCTACACTTTCAATAACTTTGAGAAATAACTCCCCCATATATTGTGCATCCTTGTATTCTCCAAATGCATCCACTGCTTTCAAGAAAACTCGACCATTCGTGGATGACACCATGAAGTTAATGAGTGGGTGGCGTGGCCGGATCTGTCCATCCATCGAAACAATGCTAACCCCGTATGTTGGCCATGCCGATTTAATAGGCTCAAGAATTTTGTCCACCTCTTTCTTTGCCTTTGTCAACAATGTGGTTCTAAACTTCTCTGACCCAGGAGGCACATACCCTGATGGAGCCCCATGACAAAGAGCTCGACACATCTCAATAAATAGAGGTGACCGTGCAACATTAAAGGATATGAAGTTCTAATAGAAAAAAAATGCAACGGTGAGGTCAAGCTCTTCCCTTTTCTCTTTTTGGAAAATCTTGTCCATTGGACCAACTGCAGTTTCCTTTCTCTTTGCTAATTCACCCCTGCTAGAAGTCTCAAAAGGGAACTTGCTACTGCTTTTCCTCAAGAATGGAAGGGGGTCATCAGTCTTGGATTTTTTTGATTTTGCTGCCACATTTTCCTCACCAATACTCACCTCTTTCTCCAATTTCTTCCTATCTGGCAATTCAATTGTTGTACAACATTTAACGCCACAACCTGGAATACCCAAAAGATGAGATTTCACATGGAAATATGTGCCATTGAAATGGCCATTGCAAAAATTTCATTTCCATGTACAATTTCCTCCTCCCTTTTTTGTTGCCCCTTCCTCTCTTGTTGCATATTTCCACAATGGGTATTTGGGGTCAACAATTTGTTTTCCCCGCACATTTGAAGCCATCACGTGTACCATTCCAATGGATGGAATACTTGCGTACCGTGATGAAAGAGGGACAGAGGCATCTCCAATGGACACATTCTTCCCCTTCCTTTGCCCCCGTCTTGGTGCCTTTGATTGAGCCATAAATACCGTAAAAAATAAACAAAAACAACTAAATATATAAAACATATGCACATGCAAACACTAACAACAAACTAAAATGCAAAATATAGAGGGACAATGCACTTGTCGGATGCTCGAATCTCTTCGAAAGAACACACTTGCTCCTTGCTCTTGCTCCTTGCTCTCCTTCTCACTTCACCAAATGAAACACAAATGAAATTGGTGAGAAAACATGAAAGAAGAGCCACATTTTATAAAAAAAATCGCGATTTTTAAGCCGCGGGTCTGGGCCGTACCAACAGAGGGGACACGAAGTGTCCGAACAGGGTACGGTCGGGACACGGCGTGTCCCTTTTCGGACACGCCGTGTCCCGACCGTACCCTGTTCGGACACTTCGTGTCCCTCGAATTGGGGGCGAATCCGACACCTAGAGGTGTCCGACACGGGGATTCGGGGATACGAGGGCATTTTAGGAGTGTCCGGTTTCTTAGATCTGCAGCTAACCTGTTGTTATGAGACCAAAACCCTAACTGATCCGCACCCTCAAACGGGATTTACAAGACTCAACCAAATTCTGGCCCTAGAAACCCCAGCGTTGCCCTTGAAGCCCCTGCGTCAGCCCTGTCAGCCTATGTGTGCCCCTGCACTGGCCTAGAGAGGGTTGTGTAACCCCAGAATGGGTGACGCAGACCCTACGCTGCCTTAGAAGGGTCTCTGGC